>CM039685.1:24246305-25496305 GCA_022530915.1 Paspalum notatum | reverse complement strand
GGATGCACTCCAAGTTCCCACTTATGTCAAGTATTTCAAGGATGTACTAGCTAACAAGAGAGAGATGCCATCTGAGTGTGTGAGGATGACTACTGAGTGTAGTCCAGCTATCATGGATGTTCCTTTAGAGAAAAAGGTAGATCCGGGATGTCCCACTATCCCCTGCTCTATTGGTGCACTCAACATTGACAAGGCTTTATGTGATCTCGAAGCAAGTGTAAGTGTCATGCCTAAGTCAGTGTTCGACAACCTGAAGCTACCTAAACCAGAGCCTACATCTATGTGTCTCGAGCTAGCCGATCGTTCAGTGAGATATCCAGAAGGAATAGCTGAAGACGTCCCAGTCAAGATTGGAGAAAATCTTGTACCAGTCGACTTTGTGATTCTAGAAATGGGAAGAGATTCAAAATCACCATTGATACTTGGAAAACCTTTCCTCAAGACAGCACAAGGCAATATCAACGTAGGAAAGGGGGAGATTAAATTCAACATCAATGGAGAATCAAGCTCATTCAAATTTCGTCCCAGATATGAGATGTGCCAAGCAAATGAAGAAGACGAAGCTTGAAGGAGAAGATTCATCTGCAGTGTCTACACAAGACATTGGACGGTCTGGATTAGAGTCTGGATCGGATAAAAGACTTCAAATTACAAGCGCTTTATGGGAGGCAACCAATGTATTATTTTAGAAGTTTAATTTTAGTGTTTATCTTTTTCTTTTTTAGCTTTTAGTGTAACAATTAGTTAAACTTCATTGTTTCATGAACCATGGTTGAATTAATAAAGTCTTTAACTTTAGAGATGAATTTTAATTTTGATTAAGGATTGGATAGTTAAAGATAGCTATTCTCACTTATATAGCTATCTAACTTTGAAAAATTACGAAGCTTTGCCGGTTTTTGGATTCGATTCGATTTTAAGCGGTTTATTCTAAATAAAAGAGAAATAATTTTTAGATTTTACTCTCATTAGTTTTACTTTATCTCAAAATTATCTCTCTACTTTATCAAAAAACTAGGCGCCTACCTAAGCCACGCTAAAGAAAGGAAATAAGAAATTCAATTCAATTCATGAACTTATCTTCACTCTGAAATTAATTCAGTTAAATTGACCGGACATTGGTTTTTTATAAACAAAAACAAAGGTTTATTTTCAGTTTATAATAGAAAGTTAATGCTTTAATATGAAAATAACCTTTATCTTGATTGATGCGTGATATTATTAACCTACGGTTAGTAGATATATATATATATATATTGCATATTTGCAAATTAATTATATAGGGATTAGTGAAGATAGTTAACTATATAGTAAAAGAAGGTAATCTAGACAACGTAGGATCCTTCTTTGATCATGAAAGCACCAGCCAACATAAAGTTATGGAGATATGATCAAGTTTCAAAAAGTTTGGAATCAAAGGACAAGCATCCAAGGGGACAAACATGTAAGATTAATTGGAGATTCGTCCTAGGCTGTATGCATGTCGACCAAATTGCAAAGATAGATATCCATTATTGCAAAGGATCCAATGCTCAATCAATGGGAAAAGACGGGAGCTAGCAGAGCCAGAAAGGGCCTAGCTCGGCCGACCCTAGGTAGCCCTCCATAGATGCACCTCCCCTTCGAAGCCCAACTTTTCCTATATATTTGGAGCATTTGTTGCCTCGGTTCATCACCAACACAAGCTCAGCCGAGAGAAAGAGAGGAGTACAAAAAGAAGAGAGTTCTTGGAGAGAAAAAAATTGAGAGATGAAGAGTGCTGCCAAGTTGCTCAAGAAAACTTTCATGGGGTCTTCATCAAGAAGAGGCTCTCAACAAGAGAATGATGATTCATCAAGGTGTTCATCTAGGAGACACTCCGTCTCTGAGATGGGAAGTTTCGACTCCGGTAGAAGCATTCGCCGGGATCAAGGGGTACAAGGTTGTTCTTCTCGATTCTCGGTACAAATTGAAGATGTGTTAGAACCAGCAAGGAGGCCAAGGACTCGGTCTCACACTCAAGCTCAAGCCCCTCCTCAACCAATGAATATTGATGATGAAGATGAAGACCGGAATTATTCTTCAAAAGACCTCTATTGAAGAGCAAAAGTATACTAGTTCTCTGAATAGAATTACCTCCGACTTTGACATAGACTTTGGATTCATGACTACTCTAGGCTTTACACCAAGCATAGAGAGAGCATTTGGTAATTTGGGTTAGAACAATTTCATTCACATTAGTGCTGTTTATCAACAAGACATAACACTAGAGATTATGACAACTATGGATATAGTTCAATCCTCAGATTTAGTGCATAGCCTAAGATTTAGGATCAAAGAGAATTGGATAGAAATACCCTTTTGGGAAAATGCTTCTGAAAATATTGAGGTCACTAATGACACTTTAGAAAAATTCTGGTTGCAAATTTCTACTAGTCCTACCAAGGAGAGGATGAAGATAGTGAATCCTATCATCAGAATCATTCACAGATGTATGACTTGCAGAGGCCTCGAAAGGCTAGATGACACTAAAGTGTAGTTTGTAGAATTGAAGTGGCTATATGTTGCACTTTGTGAGCCTACTGGAATTAATCCTATTAATTCCATGATAAATCATTGGCTATCTCAGAGAAATAGAAACACTGGTTTACTTGGTTTTGGGCATTATCTTACTATGATTGCTTCATCATTGAAACCTGAATTGGTTTTCAACCCAATTTATACAAAGACACCGGCCAATATAGATGAAAATTCTTTGAGAAAAGGAAGTATATTTATGGCAAGATGGCTAGTGGATGCTTTGTCACCGAGACCAATTTCAGAATTCCTAGTCCCAGACTTGCTTTATCTGCTCAAGATAGAATTGATTGGCTAGAAAGATTCATGTTTGAAGAGGGATAATCAAGTCAACGACCACCTTCCACTAGGTGGGGCGCCTGGGAAACCCCCTCTTCACAGCCGAGTCAGCAATTCATGAGTGAAAAATCTAGAGGAGTAGGATCATCTCAAGGGACTGTGTTCAATCGTAGGCCAATCAACTCTTATGATTATACCTCTACTCAAGTGTTTCAACCATCAATGAATATTCCTTCGCCTGGATCATTCATTCCTAGAAGAGCAAGATTATGTGATGCCCTAGGCATCTCAAGTGCATTTCATTTGCATCATTGACATGTTTGCATCATCGCATGAACATTTCATGTTGAGTGCATAAGTAGACAAAGTCATCTGAATCACTTAAATCCAGCTTTTCCTGAGTAGGCCTCCAAACTTGTCACTATAACTTTGCATGTGTTGGGATCTAGGTGAAACTTTTTATACCAAACTTGTATACAATTTCATGATGAACAACTTTGGTAATTGGTGCTATGACATGCAGTAAGGTTTGCACAGAGTTTTAGGGCATTTTATGTCAATATGTGAAATCTGTCCAAACCTGACCTGTAAAGTAAATTCAAATTTTCTTGATCTTAAAGCCACAATCTTGCAATGTTTTTATTCCGAAAGTTGTAGATCCCGAAATTCTGAACAACATTGGTATAAAACTCTTTGAGTGAAAGTGAGTACAAAATAGACTTTTAGAATTTCTAAACTAGAGGGTTCTGTTGGTCAAACATTGGTCAGTAGTTCAAATTCAAATTTAAACCATATTTTTTAATATAACATGGTATGAAAGTTTATAAGACAAATGTAGAGGAACAAATTTAGAACATTTCATCCAATTGGGGAATTTTCAAATTCGGCTGCTAGGGTGTTCAAAAACTGGAAATACAAACAAAGGTCTCTGCGGTCAAAGCTGATTTTTCCATTTTCGGACTTTTTCCTTTTCCATTGTCTATATGACAAGTGGGCCCCACTTTACAGCGGTCATCGGATTCCCGCCCGCGTAATTGGAAAATCCGGCCGTGGTGGGTCCCACCTCACGCGTCTCCGTAGACCGAGTCCGTGGACCGTTTCGCTCCATCCTCGCCCGGGCCCACTCGTCAGCGGTATCGGTCTATGGACTGAGTCCACACCCGCGCCACCTCCTCTCTCCCCGACGTGCCCGCGGCGCGCAGCATCTGCACGCGCCCCGCCATGGCCGCCTGCGCGCCGGCCGCGCCCCGCGCCCCTCGCCATAAGCCGAGGCCGAAGCCCCTCCGCACCTGGACGCTCTCCTGGCCAAGACCACACGCTCCCCACCTCCCCACTCCACTGCCCCTCTCTCTGCCTCTCCTCCCAAGCGCAGAGCGCGCAGTGCGCCACCCGCCATTGGAGCTCAGCGTTGAGCTCGTGCCGCCGATGCTCCGGTGTCTCTCAACGCCCTAGGCCGCCATCTCCACCTTCGCCTCAGCCCTGCGTGTCCGACGCGCTAGGTCTAGGCCACCGTACCCCTCTCTAGCGGCCGGATCGAAGTCGCACCGCCGTCACCACGCCGCGGCCGCGCCCCGGGTTCAAGCTCGGTTCATCACCGTGCATGGCCATCTCCGACCGCCTCGCGCCTCCAGGACACCACCACTACCTCCGCCTCGTTCTCACGCGTCCGACGCTCTAGATCTCGGCCGCTGCCCACCTCTCCATCGCCCGGTTCAACCGCGCCGCGCTGCTGGTGCATGACCCACGTCTCCTCGCCATCGCTGGCCTCCTTCACCGCCTCTCCATCGACCAAGGTAGAGGAGAAAGGTTCCCCGCGTCCTACTTTCTCTCCCCGCCGCCTCCAATGAGCCGCCGTCCCCTGCTCAGCCGTTCCAGTGCGTCGCCGTCGCGCCCTCCCTCCTCTGTCGCGAGGAGGAAGGAGAACAGAGGAGGGAGATGGCGAGTTTGCACTTTAGTCCTCGTGTTTTGGTGTTTTCACATTTATATCTCGTTCACAGTACTATGAGTCTTGAGGATCTTGTGCTGTAGACCCTAGATCTGTTGGTATTTGCACAACTGTCCTCGGATCTATGGATTTCCACCATTTAAATGATTATTTCGGCTGAAACTTTAGAAATTCATAACAAATCAAAAAAAATCCAAAATGGGCAAACTCAGCGGCTATGGACTCCTTGTAAATAGATCTACACAATGGGTATGATGTGGGTGTGTTAAAACTCTGTTGTGCCCCTAGTCTTGTGCATGCATGCTTAATGTAAATAAATGGTAAAAGTGGACTAAATGAACTCCAAAAATTATGAAACTTGGACAGTAGTTTGGTTATGGCATCTAGGTACTGTGTGATTTTTGGTAGCTCTAGCATTGGCTGTTTAATTACTGTTTTGCCATTATGCATGTGCTTTGTGTATTTATTTAACTTGAAAAATGGAGGCTACATAAAATATGCTCAAATGTGACTTATGGTATTTTTCATGTACCCTATATAGTATGAGTAGCTCACTGGTAAAGTAGAAAGTTGTCGATGCATGTTTTAGCTGCTGTTTTGAAATTGACAAAATGCTACTAGCTAGACTTGATAATTGGAAAAAGTGACCTTAGGGTGCAAAGATAATTCTATGAAAAATCTTGTATGCTACTAGTATGATAGAGAGTCCAGAAAGTAATTTTGTAGAGTTTATTAACACTGTTTGGAAGTACATCTTAATTTGCATAAGATAAATATATGGAAAATAGATGTTCTATCGAACTATAGATTCTGTGCTTGCTGATTTTTGTACATGATATTCATGCAATGGAATGCTTCCTGTAGAAATTTTAAGTCCAGAACTCACTTCAATAAATTATGAAAAATCTGAGAAGCTATAGGGCTGATAACTTGCTGGAATTTTAATAAATTAATTATAACTTGTTTGTTGCTGAAATTTTGGCAGCAATATTATGTAGTATGTTTCTGCATGTGATAAAAGTTTGGGATCAATTTGAGTTGTCTAACTACATGAACTCATGAGTGCATTGTATTCAAAAAGGTAGCGTGTCCATTAATTTGCGTATATATGTTTAACTGCGAGTGACAACATTTTTGTGCATATATAAAGTTACTTGCTGCACACCGTCAAATACATCTTACGATTCCAAGGGTCATCAATGGAGGTGTTTTTGAGAGACACTTTTATTTTATTTGATAGAGACTGTGTACACATACAAGACAGTAATTTACGATAACTTCCGAGATAACATGCAGTGATGGGTTGTATGATTTTTTACCAAAGTTGTTAAGTTTCTTATTATAGGATGTGTTTGAACTGGTATGCTCGAGTCATTTCGTCACAAGCTACTTGACCTGCATTATGTTTCATTTGCACCTCATGACTACAATTGTATTTCGTTGCACTATGTCATACATATAACCTATACCATATGCATGTATTTGCATTCTCTTGCACTCACTTGCATATTATATCATGCATATAGATTCCGCGAAAGAAGGGACAACACAAGAGTTGCTATTGATCGATAAGCTGAACAACGAATTGCACCAAGAGCAAGAAGACGATGTGTCGCTGATTTCATCCGTCCCTGTTTCAAGGGGTTGCCTGGGGCAAAGCCCCACAACCCGGCAAACTAACTTAGATTAGTTTGTTGGCTTTCATAAGGATAATCAAAGGTAGGCAGGACCATGATTTCTTCCAGCTAAGACAATCTTGTTTGATGATTATGCATCAGCATTAGGAATTGCTTGAAACCAATTGCATTACACTTCCTGGCCGCCCTGGCCCTAGCACCCATACTTAGAGTTTGCAGGACGAGTGCCTAGTAAATGCTAGGTGCGAGTAGACACGGGTGAATGGAGTCACTCGTCACGTAGGTGGTTTCAAAATTTACAGGAATCTCACTGAGGTAAGTTATTATATATGCTTCTGATTTAAATGGAGACCGGACGGAGATTTTATGAGTTATTTACTATTTACTATATTGTGCATTGGACTCCGCCCGAGTCCCATAAGGCCGGTCGTTGTTCGCCTATTGGTCGGCATAATATTGCTAGAGATGCTTATCCGGGATAATGGATCGGTGAAAGTCTTACTTGTGCCATCCGAAGAACAGAGACTTAGTCCTACCATCGGGCCCAAGGGCGCTTGGGTGTTGACTCATGGAGGGCTGGACCCGGTGCGCCGTGGTAATGCTCCATGGGGGCTAAACCTAGGGAATGGCGGGTTGGAATCGAACTTGAGATGGGATAAGTGGAGATAGGGACTATATGTGGGAACGCGATGGCTAGAAGCATATACCCTTGGCATTTTTAGTTATTCTCGGGAATTAACAAATCGATTCGAATCGCTGATGCTGACAAGGTGTGAGAATGCCAATACCACTGATGGGCAAAGTAGTAATCCACTTGAATATGTTGTATTATTAATTCATGATTTTGTATATCTACATGGTTGGATATGGATGCCTTATATCATGCAAGATATCATGTTATGATGATCTTATTTATGCAAGTTATATATATACTTCTGATCATGTTAATGTTAAAAGAGAGCTAGTAGCTGTCAAATCCTGCTATCTCATATCAATATGGTTTTGTTGAAAATCAATGGCTAAGGACCCACATGATTAGTAAGCAAGCTTTGCGTCAGCCATAAGCCTTTTCCATTAAGTCCTACCGACTAATTAGTACTCAGGTTTGCCCCCACTTTTGGATTACAGGTACTGACGACATCTGGGCATCTGTGTTGGAGGTGGTAGTACCGGTGGGCTCGGTGCCACTCGCCTTGTTCATCGCTGCATGAAGACTACTTAAGTAGATTGTTCCGCTGCGAGATGTTTTGAAAACGCTTCCGCTATATATACTCTGAAATCGCTTCCGCTATATTATGAAATGTATTCGATTACATATATTTGGTCTGCAAATTAAAGTCCATTACTCTCTGTTTCAACTGCCTGTGATGATTGTAACTGTTGTGGCTCATTCGAGAGTCAGATATGTTTGATGTCGGTTCCTCTAGGAATGGTGTTATCGAGAGCCGAAGTACTCTCGACGGACTACCGGGTTTAGTCTGGCCTAAGTGCACTGCAAGCCAGAGGTAGCAGGTGTGCTTAGTTTGGATTAAGCAGGGCGGTTCTGCCACAGATTATACCGCAGAAGAAGTTGCAACTCAAGGAATGTCACAGCAAGCATATTATGGCATGGAATCAATGGTGGCACAGAACTATCAACTTATTGATAAGATGAGAGGAAATATGAATCAATATGAGCAGAATACTCAGAGCATTGAAGAGCAGATGTATAACCTCCATCTATGGAATTAGAAGCAATGAAGATTTCGATTTGTATTTTTATTTTTATTTTGCATCATTTTACTTCCTTTTATCTTTTATGTTTTACTTCTATGTATAATTATGTGTGATTTTTATTCTTGTGTGAGTTAGTTTTAATCATGATCATGTATTATCCCTTGATGGAATAAAATAAAATCATTGTTTTCTTATATTCTAATATCAATGATTAAGCTAATTTATGCTCTCATTAAAGCATTTTAAATGAATTATGATCAGCAATTATGTAATAAATATGATGTTTCATAAAAACCCATATGTTTATCATGTTTAGATTTCATTTTGTCATGATAGATCTCCTTAAACATTTGCTTTGTTATAAATTCTATGATCAATTTTTACTTGAGTTAGATTAAGATTGAAATCTAAGGTTTGAGATTTCAAAGCTAGGCATTCATTTTTGCTTATATTCTCATTTGCTAGTCTTTCTGTCCATGCATTGTATCTCTCTACGTTAGAAAGATTACAAACTTCACTGGGTATCCATCCTTCAACCTAGATTATCAATTTATGAAACTTCCTCGACTACAACCAATTATTTTCTGTAGTATTCAAGGGTTCAATTATTTTAAGACAATTCTATCCCCTGTTCTAATCGTTGTCTACAAAAATACTCGAGGATGAGTATTATTCAAGAGTGGAGATGAAGAGCTGTCAATAATATATGTATTTGGAAATACAGAAACTTTTTAGGAGCCAAAAGAAAAAAAAAAGGACCAAGTGGTCGCCAGAGAAAAAAAAAAGACCAAGGGGTCAGCTGAAAAAAAAAAAGAGAAGCTCCTTAATAAATTTCTATGTTTTAAATTTTAGTTTTTATATATGAGACTTCTATATCGTCTATATACTCTAGAAAATATTTCAACCTGTGCAATCCGATAGCGAGGACTTCATTTGTACCTTGAGATCATTGATTTATTTGCATATGTCCACTTTTCTAAATTTTTCTCCTTCTCTTTCATCATTTATTTTCCATGACCTTTTTGAGAAATCTCAGTAATTCCAGCAGATTCTTTTCTTACTTTGACAATATAGTGAGATTAAATTTTGATTAGGATTCTTACCAAGCTCCAGATAAGCCTCCACTTATATATTTTATAGTTATACGAAATCATTTATTATGGAGAGATTGGAAAGTTGAGTGTAATTCTTGGACCTTTTACAAAAAAAAAATTGATCTTTGAATTTGGTTTTCTTTGAAAATATTATTGAAAAAGTAGGGAGATTTGTTATTGATGAAATTGATTTCTTTCTATATTTATTGTGGGATATGCTTAAATGAATGTATATTTATTTATAAAATTGCTGGTCCAAACTTGAAAAAGAGTTGAGAGTTTAAATTTAGTTTGATTATTTGATCTAAGATTATAAGTAATCTCCATTTCAAAATTTTGACTTACTCGAGAACAAGCAAGGCTTAAGAGTGGGGATGTTGTTGATGCAAGATTTTGACTAATATTTTATAGCATTTTATGTGATTTTTCACTAATTTTCAGCGTCAACTATATCTTTTACTAACGATTATCACCGATTATTATGGATTTTGCAACATTGTCTTGGAATATTGCTATACTTAATTTTTGCAGGTTTTTGAGCTATTTTTCGCAAAATTCATCAAAATCTACGTCAAGTGAGAAAAGACCTCTAGTATGGAATTCCATAAGGTGATAAACAAGGAAAGATGATTGACACATTCCCCTCTATGAGGATATCAAAGCTTTTGTATTTGGGCAACTTCTGGAAGACATCATAAGATATGATGAACTACATGATTCTAGAAGAATACAAGGGAAAGACATTTCATATCTATCCAAAAATAGAAGAATTCGTCAAGACTCGGCAAATACCGAAGATTCCAGAACTCTACAAGTCCGAGTAATATTGCAAAGTTATTTTTTGATCAACAAGGAGCGAGCCCGCAAAAGATGGAAAGAAGTAGACCAGGTAAGGGCCTGGGTCAGCCTACCCTAACCCACCCCCCCAAGTCGGCCGACCCTAGGATTCCTGATGTCGGTTGGCGTTTTCCTTTTTCCCACGTCTTCTCTAGGATATAAATAGCGAGTCACGGCCACGAGACGAGGCATCCAATTCATTATTAAGGCGCGGAGGCGACGATAAGAGGGACCATAACTAGAGGAGAGCAGAGGGTCAAGTTTTTTGGCTAGGATTAAAGTTCTTTTAGTTCGTAGAGGTGATTAGAGGCCTTGCACGGTGCTCTAATTATCTAGCTCCAGAGGTCTAATTGTATCATCAAGGGAAGGTATGATCATGGCTGTACATATGATACAATTTATCAATGAAGCTTTGTTCTTGTTTAATTATCATCTTCTTATTCTAATTATGCTTGTTTTAGCTCTAATTAACTTTAGGTCTAGATGCATGTTGATTAGAGCATGTCATTAAGGGTGATATTCTTTTAGCCTTCTTGAACATTGATCTAGTTTACTAATGATATAGTTGTATATCTAGTTCTTGAAATCATGGTGATTAGAGGTTCTAGTTGTGCTAATTATGTTATTAGACTATGTGAAGTAATTAGAAGCACGTTCTCTAATTATGTACGCCTGTTGAGAGTTTCTCGGTGATTACCTGGTTAGTAGTAACAGTACAGCTGGAGAAAGGTTAAACTCGATCTAGGGGATTAGATTATTCGATCTTGATTTAATTATGCTATGAAGTTTATGATTGATCAATGCTTGTTTCTACCTTGAGCTACTAGTTATCTCGTTGTTTAAATCTAGTTGTGGCGCCCGTTATCATGCATGTCTTGAATCCAATTAGAGCTTGATTAGACTCTTGTAACACCCCAGCTATCCACACAGCTAGGTGCTACAACAAAAACTCCTTGCAAGCTAAATTTGGAGATTAAAGAAAATTTCGGCATAGTTTCCCCTATAAATTAGCTTTCCAAAAACAACTACACGCAGACATCAAGATATAGTTGGAAAGCTAAACATCACAACCCAAACTCAAATTTAAAATATCTGACCAACCCAGCCATAGACCATCACTACGCATAGACAAAATAACTGGAGTCAACCACCACTAGACTAAGTTATGCTAATTCAAGATGAACAAAAGAATTTCTATGTGTGGTGAGAGGATAATCTACTCCCGGTGCCCATGCATGTCATGATCAACTGGTACCTAAAAACCAAATGAAAATAAGGGTGAGTAAAAATACTCAGCAAGTACACGTTAGAATCGAAAACAAATATACAACATGAACCAAAGAAAAATCATTTGAATAGAACGTCGATGAAATAGTAGTTTCCGTCTAAAACAGAAACCACTTGAATTCTCTTTAGCATTTTTCGGTAAAGCCGACCAAGTGGGGCTAGCACTTACTCATAGGAACCTGAAAAAAGAACCAAATTGCACAACCGGATCTACCGGCACTTGAACTGAATTTAAATGAAACTTGAAGCTTGAATCTTGAATCATGAAACATGAATATCGTGAATACCAACGACGAATAGATCACTGGAAAAACTCAAGAAACAACCAACTGGCAAACTAGTCACATCACAAGTAGTTCGTCATGCACTTGCCTTAGCGTTGATCAAAACCTGATTGTACGCCCTTAGGACTAGAACCCGCCATACCCCTTTAGAGTAAGGCCGAGTCTAGGACTAATTGATGGATTTCTTTTCTCTGTAGACCACCTAGCCTTTCTTGGTTCAATCCACTAATCCACAGACATGAGTACAGTACCAAATCAACGATTAGTCCATGCCTTGTCGATGAAACAGCAAGCAAGATTTACTAATTACCTCAGATTCGAGCCTAGAACTAGCAAGGGGACAAAGGACAATCTGCTATTTCCTCTCTGTTGCCTGCGGGGTGCATAGGAGCAGCGCCTTCGGCCGGCAGCTGCAATGGGTGGAGATCGTGGTCTCAACCAGCTGGACAGCAGCCCAGCCTCCTGCACGGAGACGACGAGCACAGCGGAAGAGCAAGGGGCGCCGATCTGGTCGAGCTCCGCGGGGATGCAGGAACACGAACAGAAGGGGAAAAAAGACGGTGCAAGGACAGGAGGATGCGGTGTCTCCGATTGGGACCGATCCACCTTTTCAGGATGGAGAGAGAAACCCTTAGTGATATCCAATGGCCCACGTTTCATGGCTCGGTTCAAATTAATAAGGTATTCGGTTGGGCACATGAGTAGTCAAACGGAATCATTTTGACGAGCTCTACAAATATATGGCCTCTGATTATCCATACGACATATGGATCAAAATGTCACCTTGGATCATACTTGGTCAACATCTCTTGATACACAAAATTTATCTATTTATTTTGGGGTATAACATTCCTGCCCCGTTCAACAGAATTTGCCCTCGAATTTTTTATCTTGATTACTTAGGAAAAACTGATTAACATACTTGAAAACAAAAGCTACTCAACAGGTGTGAACAACTCGGGGTACTTCAACTGCATCTGTGACTGGAGCTCCCAAGTCTAATTGGTCCAAAGAAGCTTTCCATACTTGAGTGTCCTATGCCATAGCACTGTATCTGAATCCTCCAAAATTCTTACTGGATGAGCCTCAAAAGACAAATATTGCTCAATGGTTACTAGCTTTAGATCTATATGGCGTTCGGGGTCTCTCCAGTACTTCCGCGGCATGGAAACATGGAACACATTATGCACTCCTTTCATAGATTTAGGCAACTCCAACCGATAAGCCAATTTTTCCAATCTAGGCTACTATCACGAATAGGCGAATATACCTTGGCCTCAACTTCCTTTCAGTGCCAAATATCACAACACCTTCAGTGGGAGATACCTTGAGAAGAACATGATCCTCAACCTGAAATTCTTGGTCTCATCTCCTGTTATCTGCATAGCTCTTGTGCCTGCTTTGAGCACCTAGCATATGCCGAGAAATTTCAGACACGCTAAGTGTTCTGATGAACCCAATCAGGTCCTATAACTACATTCTCTCCCACTATATCCCAACAAAGTGGGGATCTACACTTTTGCCCATAAAGAACTTCAAAAGCGCACGCTTAATGCTAGCATGATAGCTATTGCTGTAAGTGAATTCCACCAGTGGCATGTGATCTTCCCAGCTACCATGACAGGCATAACACGTGATCTAAGCATATCCTCCAAAGTTTGAATTGTACGTTGAGACTGACTAGCCATCTGATGGTGAAAACCAGTGCTAAGTACAACATCAGTAAACTCTGCAAAAACTTGGAATTAAACTTGGAATCCCTATCGGAAATAATGGTCCTCAGTATCCCGTGCAACCTCAAAATTTCTCGCACTTAGATTGGAACCAGATTACTTGCTGAATTTGTCAAACGATAGGGAATAAAATGTGCTACCTTACTCAAGCGATCCACGACAACCCAAATAGCATCCATCCCCTTCGGGGTGCATCGCAATCCAACCACAAAATCCATGGCAATGTCATTCCATGGCCATAAAGGGATATCTAAGGACTGCAGCTTCCCAGCAGAACACTTATACTCAACCTTAACTCATTGGCATACCCCGCATGACGCCACCTACTTCGCCACATGTATTTTCATTCTCTTCCACCAGTAGTTTTTCTTTAAGTCTTGATACATTTTATTTTCACTAGGATGCAGCGTGTAGCGTGAGCGATGTGCTTCCCTAATAATATCATCCATTACTTGAGCCTTTTGTGGCACACAAAGGCAACCACGAAACCTAATAGCTCGAGAATCATCCAAAGTGAAATTCTCAACTCTCCCTTCGAAAATACGTTTCTTCACCCCCTGCAATAATCGACCATGTTGTTGTGCCTCCAACAC
This sequence comes from Paspalum notatum, assembly GCA_022530915.1. Classification (NCBI taxonomy): domain Eukaryota; kingdom Viridiplantae; phylum Streptophyta; class Magnoliopsida; order Poales; family Poaceae; genus Paspalum; species Paspalum notatum. The sequence goes on along the minus strand of CM039685.1, from coordinate 25,482,344 downwards.
TCTCTTAGGTATTTCAAATTCAAGAACAACTTATGTATCAGTTTCTGACACCCCAACATGACAATATGCCTCCACATTCGCCTTCCCTCGTGTGTGCTAAATAGTAAGGTCATAGTCCTTAATCAGTTCTAGCCATCATTTCTGCCTGAAATTCAAATCTTTTTGAGAGAAAATATATTTCAAGCTCTTATAGTCAGTGAATATATCATAGGGCTCTCTGTACAAGTAATGCCTCCATAATTTCAATGCAAACACAACTATGGCAAGCTCTAGGTCATGAGTAGGATAGTTCTCCTCATGTTGCCTTAACTATCTTGATGGATATGCGATCACCTTCCTATCTTGCATAACAACACAACCAAGTCCTACTGAAGAAACATCAGACTAGACAGTGAAACACTTACCCAGCTCGGGGAGAGCAAGCACAGGAGAAGACACTAGTTTCTCCTTCAATGCTTGGAAACTGAGCTCATATTCATTAGTCCATTAAAACTTCACATTCGTATGGGTTAGCTTAGACAAAGGCTTGGCGGTAAAAGATAAATCCTTCACAAATCTCTGTAATGCCCAGCCATGCCCAAAAAAACTTCTCACCTCTTTGACATTAGATGGTTTTTCCCATGCTACTACTGTAGAAACCTTATTGGGATCAACCGAGATACCCTTCTCATTGATTACAGGACCCGAGAAATCAACTTCTGAAAGCCAGAACTCATAGTTCTTCAATTTTGCAAAAAACTTATTATCACACAAGGTTTGAAGTACCATCGTTAAATGTTGTTGCTCTTTCTCAGTCTTAGAGAAAATGGGTATGTCATAGATGAATACAACCACAAAGTGGTCAAACTTGTGTAACATGTAATTCATTGTCTCCATAAAATAATGTGGAGCGGTGTTCAAGCCAAATGACATGACTTTGAACTCATAATGACCATATATTGTAGCAAAGGCAGTCTCCTAAATATTCTCTTCCCTCATTGGAATTTGATTATAACTAGATTGGAGATCAATTTTTTTTTTTGAAAACAATCTTGCTAGGTGGTCACATAATTAATCAATGTGAGATAAAGGGTACTTATTCTTGATAGTCACTGCGTTTAGTCCACGATAATCAACGCATATGCGCGAACTGCCATCCTTCTTCTTAGTGAAGAGTATAGGAGCTCTCCATGGTGAGACACTACGCCGGATTAACTTTTTGGACAAAAGATCATCCAATTGCTTCTTCAATTCTTCTTGGAAAGGGCGAGACAAACGACATGGTGCAATGGAAACAGCACTTAGGTGGCATTCCTGGAAGCTCATCTGGAAAGACATTAGGGTAATCACAAACCACTGGAATCTACTCAATACTCAATGGTTTAGTGGCCTTCCCAGCTAAGGTCCAAGGAAATCCAGTCTTCACATAACAACGTCTTGGAAATAGGCTTGCCATCACAAAAAGAGAATAAGAGGGCGTCCTGGAGGAGCCTCCAAGGAAACTGTCTTCCAAAAATAGGATATAACAGCCCGATAACAATGTAAGCAATTCATGCCTAGGATTAAGTCAAAGTGCTGGTAGAACATCAGATTTTTTTACAAAAACATCACCATCTATTGATACACAAATTGGGCATAGCACCGAACTAATATCGAATCTCCTAGAGTGATAACTTTTAACTGGTCGAGAAATCTATTGACAAGATAGTTTGGCGCTTTTAATGCAATCAAGTGAGATAAATGAAAAATGGCACCCAGATCAAATAAAACCATAATGTGAATCAATTGAAGGACATGCATGGAAGTAGGATAGTGTAAATCGCTAGAGGGGTTTGGTGTCATAAGTCCACCCCCAATCTGTTATGGTGGTTGAATAGGAGATGGTGCTGACAATTGTGCAACAGGTGGTGCCTAGCTAGAGAAGAAGGACATGTGGGGAAAATTAGCTAGGATGGAGGCGAGTAGTAACATAGTGGCAAGGGTACATATTGCTAGGAATATTGCTTATAAGGAAATGCAAGAGGGGAGCTATCATCTGAATTGATCCTTGAATAGGTGCAACTGGTATCAAACCTCGAGCTAACAACTAATGGTGTTGAAGAAAAGCTTGGATTCTACCATTTGATAATGAAGTAAGGATTCTTCAATCAAACAATATTCATGTGTTCGTCCTTGCTACAACGGTGACAAACTCCGAGAAAACACACTCTGGAGAACGTTGAGGATTACTACACTTGAAACAAAACAAACCTTGTCCTAGTACTGGTTGCATGAATTGAGATCATGTAGAACGTGGTGCTGATGGAGGTTGTACACATGACTACTTGGACTTGAATGGCTAGGAATGCCGCGAGTGTTGATTTTCCTTGATCTTTTTGGATGACGGTGGTTGGGTGTAGTCTTCGCCCTCCATATGAACTTTATTTTGGTTACCACTAACAACAATACAGCAATAAGTTTAGTTTCAGACTCCATCCCTTTCATATCCTTCACTATGGTAGGGTGCATGGTTAGTGGATATATCCACATTACCTCTCATGTTCATACTTTGTCTTGCTTCCTTGCTGGATATGGATTAGTGCATCACCATCTTGTCTCTAAAGGAATCTAGGGTACTTGTCTTTGAATGTGAAAGAAAGATCTCCCAAGTGATCTCACGGTTCTCACCACTAGAAGGAGACCAAGCCTCACAAACCCCACAACACCATATAGCAGCTATGCCCGTCAACTGGTATGGCACAAAGAAAACTATATCATCTAGAGTCAACCTACCTAGCTTCAACATCGGCCACATTTAGCTACATGAGCACACCTTCTCGGCGGCATATCTCTTAACTAACCAAATGAAATAAAGATACAATCAACAACAAGTCATAATATTCAAACAAGAAACAAAAGAATAATAAACGGAAACGAGAATGCAATGCAACCCATGCAACCCATCCTATTGTGCTCAAGTGTGTCCAATTTAAATTTGCATAAACCTATGTAAACTTTTAAATTTAATTCTTTACAATTATTCAAGGAACCTTTAACTTGGCACTGATACCAATTGTAACACCCCAGCTATCCACACAACTAGGTGCTACCACAAAAACTCCTTGCAAGCTAAATTTGGAGATTAAAGAAAATTTCGGCATAGTTTCCCCTATAAATTAGCCATTTGAAAACAACTACAAACAGACATCAAGATATAGTTGGAAAGCTAAACATCACAGTCCAAACCCAAATTTAAAATATCTGACCAACCCAGCCATAGACCATCACCACGCATAGACAAAATAACTGGAGTCAACCACCACTAGACTAAGTTATGCTAATTCAAGATGAACAAAAGAATTTCTATGTGTGTGCTGAGAAGATAATCTACTCCCAGTGCCCATGCATGTCATGATCAACTGGTACCTAAAAACCAAATGAAAACAAGGGTGAGTAAAAATACTCAGCAAGTACACGTTAGAACCGGAAACAAATATACAACATGAACCAAAGAAAAATCATTTGAATAGTACATCGATGAAATAGTAGTGTCCATCTAAAACAGACAGCACTTGAATTCTCCTTAGCATTTACCGGTAAAGCCGAGCAAGTGGGGCTAGCACTTACTCACAGGAACCTGAATAAAGAACCAAATTGCACAACCGGATCCACCGGCACTTGAACTGAATTTAAATGAAACTTGAAGCTTGAATCTTGAATCATGAAACATGAGTATCGTGAATACCAACGACGAATAGATCACTCGAAAAACTCAAGAAATAACCAACTGGCAAACTAGTCACATCACAAGTAGTTCGTCATGCACTTGCCTTAGCGTTGATCAAAACCTAATTGTACGCGCTTAGCACCAGAACCTGCCATACCCCTTTAGAGTAAGGCCGAGTCTAGGACTAATTGATGGATTTCTTTTCTCTGAAGGCGACCTAGACTTTCCTGGTTCAATCCACTAATCAACAGACATGAGTACAGTACCAAATCAACGATTAGTCCATGCCTTGTCGATGAAACAGCAAGCAAAATTTACTAATTACCTCAGATTCGAGCCTGGAACTAGCAAGGGGACAAAGGACAATCTGCTATTTCCTCTCTGTTGCCCGCGAGGTGCATAGGAGCAGCGTCTTTGGCTGGTAGCTACAGTGGGTGGAGATCGTGGTCTCAACCAGCTGGACAGCAGCCCAACCTCCTGCGCGGAGACGACGAGCGCAGCGGAAGAGCAAGGGTGCCGATCTGGTCGAGCTCTTCGGGGATGCAGGAACACGAACCGAAGGGGAAAAAAGAAGGTGCATGGACAGGAGGATGGGGCTTTCCGATAGGGACCGATCAGCCTTTTCAGGATTGAGAGAGAAACCCTAAGTGATATCCAATGGCCCACGGTTCATGGCTCGGTTTAAATTAATAAGGTATTCGGTTGGGACACATGAGTAGTCAAACGGGATTGTTTTGACGAGCTCTACAAATATACGGCCTTTGATCATCCACACGACATATGGATCAAAATGTCAACCTTGGATCATTCTTGGTCAACATCTCTTGATACACAAAATTTATCTATTTATTTTGGGGTATTACAACTCTAGTCAATACCCTTTGATTAGTGTTCTAGTTCTGTTCTAATTGCTTATCTTATTATATAATTCGTATATTTTATGCTTAGTTTAGATATAATTTATGGATTGGTTTAGAAGAAGATTTAGGCTTATCGTTTTACCTTTTTACCTTTAGTTTATCCTAAACTCTAGTTAATTAGTTCTCTATTAATTAATTTCTTGGATTGACAAAACCCTTGATACTCATCGTGGGGAAAAGCTACATATGATACTGTCGCTTGCAGTATAAGGTTTGCCGTGTTTAAGTGTCGTCAACACCCCATTAGGAGGGATAGAGGACAACCTTTAATGATACTGCGTCAGGCATGTAACACAAAACTGTAAGTCGCATGGTGACTTAAGCCGATTGCCCCGTTCAATGGGATAAAGGATACCCTTATAATTGTTGGCAAGTAACACAAACCATAAGTCTGATCAGGATGTAAGGTTGATTGCCTAAAGAAGTACTGAATTGAAATAACAGGATATGGTAAAAGAGATCAGCAAAAAATGATAGGCTTTTGCACAGAGATCATGCATTCTTTATTCATAGAGTACGAATCATCAGAGTACATATGAAGACACGTTACTTCGAGGACACAATGATCTAACCATGGGTACATAATGAGGACCAGCTATGCGACACAGACTATTATGCATAGAACCTAGGCAGATGTTCGATGTTCCATAAGTTCCCGACTAGATTTCCATCCATCTCAGACAAGCGATAGGATCCTGGGCGAGTAACTTCCGTGACGATGTAAGGGCCTTCCCAAGGTGAAGATAGCTTGTGACTTCCCATCTTTTCAAGGACTCATTGAAGGACTAACTCGCCAACCTGGAAAGCTCTGGGACACATATTACGCTCGTGATAATGCCGTAATGTCTGTTGGTATCGTGTTGACTGAATCACTAACTTAAGACGTTCCTCTTCTAGCAAATCAATATCTTCCAAGCGGGCAGTTTCTGCATCTGCTATGTTTTTAAATGCAAGCTGAGGTGCACCAAATGCTAAATTAGATGGTAGTACCACCTCCGAGCCATAAACCATGAAGAAGGGTGTGTTTTCATTGAGATCTGAACTTGGTTGCATTCTCAAACTCCAGACAACATATGGGAGTTCCCTTATCCATTTGCTAGCAAGCTTCTCGTTCTTGTCAAAAATCTCCTTTTTGAGGGCATTGAAAATCATACCGTTAGCCCGCTCCACCTGACAATTAGCTCTGGGATGAGCTACTGAAATGTACTCAGCTACATTGTTTGATACTAGAAAGATAATCTACAACACATACTTAAGCTTTTCCCCCGATAGGGATGTCAGAATGACTCCTGCTCCTACTCCCTCGAGCTTCAAGGACCCGTCGAAATACATCTTCAAAATTCTAGGGGTTTTGAATTATCCGACACTTGATTCTCTGTCCATTCTTAGACGAAATCAACAAGAGCCCGCGACTTGACAACAGTCCATGGGTGGAACCCAATCTCATGCGTGAGAGCCAATGGACCGGCCTCATTGCTCTCCTGGTGTGATGAGTGATTATCAACGAGCTCAAGCCCTCCGATGGACTGGAGGTAGACGATGAAGACCTCGATGGACTGAGGCAAAAGCCCTCCAATGGACTGGAGCCAAAGCTCGGAGTCGGTTGGCCATGGAAGCTCGGTACACGGAGGGGTGGTTTGGCAACGGTGGTATAAGCCCTCCGATGGAACGCGAGGCGACTCCGATGGACTGGAGAAGCCGGGTGCCACTGTGGTGCTTCAACCCAAGTGCATGGCGCGAAGACGTGCGAGGAAAGCTTTGGCGGATTCAACTCAAAACCGCCACCTAAGTTCAAATGACTTGGTGAGTTGGGCTCCGACTCGCCAAGATAGAGGATTGGGCCAAGACACGGCCCAGGAAGCCCGCAAAATAAAGTTTCCCGGTTTCTGACTTCAAAACCGGGGGAAGCTTCTAGACTACTGGCTACGTGGCGCACATCCAAGCGAGGCGTGGAGAAGAAGAAGATCAAGCCGTCATCATAGTTGTCCGATTGTATCTTTTCGGTTTGGCCCCCTCTGGGCATTTTTAGAGTAGGGGTCTTAGTGTAATTGTGTCGTTTAGGGCCTAGGGTATAAATAGACTTGAGAGGCTCCCTTGGAGCTTATCTTGGCAGCCACATACCCTAGTTTCCCTAAACCTAGCAGCCAAGGTCCATAGAGAAGAAATAGAGAGGATTAGCTAGGAGATGAGTGCCTAGTTTAGTCTAATCTTGTCATTAGTGGGAGGATGAAGGGACGTAGCCTCTAGGGAACTTGTGTAACCTAATTTCGTGATTAATTCAAGGTTTCTCGTTGAGAAAATCCATGTCTTGAGCAGCTCAATTTCGTCCTCCTTTCCCCCTCCCCGTTCTAGTTCGTTTTTGGTTCCAATTCTTGGATTTCATTGTGTTTCGGTTTGTCCAAGGTTGGGATCTCTTTTTTGCTGGTATTTTCCCTTGCTATGATGTGGTAAATCTCACTAGCTGAGTGCTAGAATCATCAAACCACGAGCAAGAGCCATTCTTGTCAGTTTTCAGTTTTTCGTTCTTTCTTTCCCCTTCTCACGAGATCTGCAATTCCCGGTTAATCCTTGACCTTTTCACATGGATCTTTTGGGGTTAGCTTTGGGAATGATCTAGTATCCTCTGTGCAAAATTTTGTGAGATTTGGAGTAGGTTCGGTCAGTTTTTGGTTCGGTTTTTGAAGTGCTCGTGTGCAGTTTTTTAGTTTCAGTTTCGTGGAGTTTTCTGGCTGTAGGCCGGACTGTCCGCCCCTAAGTGTAGACAGTCCGCCCTTGGGATTGTAGGTGCTATAGGTTGGGTTCCTTTGTCTGTAGGTATGTGCGAAGTTCAGACCTCGGAATGTTCGGTCCCTTGACCTCGGACTGTCTGGTCTGAAGGGTTTTTGGGCAATCTCAGTGCCCTTCTTTGGTTTTGTCCGGTCAGGCTTTTTGGTGGAGAGAGGACAGTCCGGTCTAGTGTTTCCGGGGCTGTTTTTCTCGTGTTTGTTCTCCGCTTCTTCCTTTGTCTTTTCTCCTTGGTTTCTTTGGTTTTTTGAGTGTTGTTGTTTGCTTTAAACTTGTGTTGTGTCAACCACTGCATGCCCATACTCTTCACTCACTGTTCTTAAGTGAGGCACGCTTCAGTGTGTTGAGTGGCTAGTGTGCGACACTTGCAAGCTTTGTACCTTGTCTTGTTTTGTTTGTGCCTTGTTGTTTTCGCTTGTCTTGTTGCGTGCTTTAGTGTTTTTCCGTTTAGGATTTCTCAATGTGTCCTAGGGTTGGTAGCTTGTCTATGCTATGCGACTCTGCACATTAGAGAGGTGTAGTTTTAGGGGTTGTGTGTGTTCGTCTAGGTGTAGTGTGATTGTTCGTTTAGGTGTAGTTTGGTTGCTCGTCTTACGTCCGTTTCATTGGGCATTAATTCAAGTGCTTCCGCTTCCCACCCGATACGTATCTGTTCAGTGGACGGTATTGGGTGTGCGTGAGTTTTCGTGAGAGTGTGCATTGGGGGGTTTGAGTTTGAGTTTTTCAAGTGCTCCTATTCACACCCCCCTCTAGTCGCACGTCTCGGTCCTACAATGCGCCCCCAGCTCACAAGCTCACTTGGCAATTCTTCCCGTAGCTTCTCTGTTGTGCAGTATCTCGCTGATTGGGAACTGAGTGACCACCGTGACCTTGTGCTCTTCGAAGTAATAACGCAGTTTTCGAGCAGTAACAAGGACCGCAAATAATAACTTAAGAACTTGCGGGTACATTGTGTTGGTGTTGGCATCGGAATTTGGCCGGCCCAGTTAATGGGCCTGAATCGGCTCTAGGCTGAGAGAACCTGTCTAAGGAAACGATGGCGCGCACCATGTCGAGTGGGCCAGCAGGCCTTGTATCGTAGCTTAATGGTTTAAGTTAAAAGAGTCCATATAGAGATCGAGTCGGTTAGGGTTTTAGCTTAATTAAAGAAAGGGTAGGCTTGCCGCCCAAGTTCACGGGACTATAAATATGTACCCATACTATTGAATAAAGATTGACGACATACGTTCATCAAGCAGCGTTTGTCTCCACATCCCTTTGGCGCATCGCCGCCCCTAAACAATTAGGGTTTTCAAGGTATATTGCCATGCGGCTCTATTAATTTCTCTAGTAGATATTGATAGGGCGTCGTGGCATTTTGCCGATGGTAGATCTTGTACTGAAGTGTTTTTGATGGCAAGATCTACTAGTTATCTTGTGCATCCAGTTGGCATGCTTGCATATCGACTCATGCACAACTTGCTTCATGTTGACAATCTATTTGATGCATATCTCTATGTTGCATGGTTAATGTTGTAAGTTTAGCATGTTGCAAGTTTCATATCTAGGTTTGATCTGTCCTTAGAAGATATATCTACAGATCACTTCCTTCTAGAAAAGAATCGATGTTCTTTATACCATGTTTCATCTTTGCCGATCTTGACAAAGATCCGTTCTTTTATGTCTGTTTCTTTGTTTAATCTTTGGCATAAGTTTAATCAGATAGATCTCGACTGCCTAGAATAGATCTAGATAGGTTTCTCATTTGATGTTCTCGGATGCACATCAGCGAGACAGCAGGGTCATGCAGATGTTGAAGATCCGATACGGGAAGAGCCGATCCGAGCGATCTGGCTACTATTTAAAGTTTGCCCTGTTTTGTCTGTCCTTGCAAGGGAGGTAGGAGCCAACCACTACCACCACCATCACCACAACCTTCCTGGCAAGGTCGCCAACTAGGTGGCACGCCCAACCACCATCTCTAGACGATCGGCTAACTGCTTAGCCGATCGTGAGCCGCAGCAAGGAGGAGCGACCCTTACGTCCACATACACCTCCCGGCTTGCATTGTGTTGACTCACAATTGGTACTACCCATCAGTTTCCTGGTGCAACACATTTTTGGCATGCCCGGTGGGACCAAGATCTCAACATCATCATGGCTGGAGATGCTCCCAAGAATACCAGCGAGGATGAGGAAGTCGCGCCCGTTGACAAGGTCGAAGACCTCCCTGAAGCGCAGCAAAAGCAGTATGCCACGATCGTGGAAGATCTGAAGAGGAAGTTGCTCGCCATGTATGGGCGATCTCGTCATGGCCACATCAAGATCCAGGGAGTCCCCGATACGCTTCTTGATAAAGTCGACCTCATGACTCCCTCACGCGAGCATACTGAGGCGCTCCGCGAAGAAATTCAGAGGATCACGATGTACGCCCTCATCCGGCAGTCGGAAGCGACCATCAACCGCATGGACAACATCGTCGTCAAGACTGTCCAAGCTGCCTTGGCCGGTGAACCCCTTCACATCACCGGCCACGAGTTGAACGGCCATGTTGGAGAGGCTATGTTCTACTTCAGGCCGCTCACCCCCATCCGCATCGAGGTTTAGGGTGACAACGTCGCAGAGTTCGTTATGCATCCTCCACACGACGACATCCCCTTGCAGCCTCAGGCATATTCTACTCCACCATTGGTTATACCTGTGTGGTGGAACCGCCCTGCTTAATCCAAACTAAGCGCACCTGCCACCTTTGGCTCGCACTACACTTAGGCCGAACTAAACCCGGTAGTCCGTCATGAGCACTTCGGCTCTCGATAACACCATTTCCAGAGAAACCGACATCAAACACATCCGACTCTCGATGGAGCCACAATAGTTACATCATCACATGCAGTTGAAATATAAGATAGATAGACATGGTTTACAAACCAAACATATGTGGTCAAATACATGTTTCAAAATATAGCGTAAGCGATTTCAGAATATACATGTATATAGCGGAAGCGTTTTCAAAACATCTCGCAGCAGAAACAAAAACTCAAGTAGTCTTCATGCAGAGATAAACAAGGCGAGTAGCACTGAGCCCTCCGGTTCTACCCTCCTTCAAGCGGTTGTCCGGCAGTCATCAGTACCTGTGAGCCAAAAGTGGGGGCAATCCCTGAGTACTAATTGCTTAGTAGGACTTAATGGAAATGGCTTACGGCTGACGCAAAGCTTGCTTACTAATCATGTGGATCCTTAGCCATTAATTTTAAACAAGATCTTATTGACATAAAGTAACATTTCCTCATTTGCATATACCATCATAACAACAATAACTTGCAGAAAAGTAACCATACAAATACAAGCATGTGGTATTTGAAAACATGAATAATAATGTAACATGTTCAGATAGTTACTACGTTGCCTGTGTGCGATATCTAGCATTCTCACACCTGGTGAGTATCAGTGATTCGAATCGATTAGTTAATTCCCGGGAATAACTAAAAATGCCAGGTGATATATGCTTACTAGCCATCGCGTTCCACACATGTATCCCCCATCTCCACTTGTCCCATCCCAAGTTCAATTCAATCCTTCTGTGGTTCCTTGGTTGTGCTGCTTTAGGAGCGATACCTCGGCGTACCGGGTCAGCCCTCCCTCGACTACAAGCTCCCCAAGGTGTAACAGCAGGAGTCTGTCTCTGTTCATCGGATGGCACAAGTAAGACTTTGACTGGTCCATTATCCCGGATAAGCACTCTAGCAATGTTATGCCGATCAGCAGGCGAACAGCGAACGGGCCTTATGCGACTCGAGCGGAGTCCAGTGCACAATACCATAAACAATAAATAAATGACTCAAAATCTCCGTCCGGTCTCCATTTAAAACATAAGCATATATAATGATTTCCACAATACTAAGATTTTTGTGATTGAAATCACCTACGCGACGAGTGACAACATTCACTTGTGTCTAATGCATACTCGTCCTACGAACTCTATTCCTAGGAGCTAGGGCCAGGAAGACCAGGACATCTGATGCCATTGGCTTCAATCAACTCCTAACGCATGGCGTGATGAGTAATCGTCAATGAGCTCAAGCCCTCCGATGGACCGGCCTCATTGCTCTCCTGCTGTGATGAGTGATTATCAACGAGCTCAAGCCCTCCGATGGACTGGAGGCCCTCCGACGGACTGGAGGTAGATGATGAAGACCTCGATGGACTGAGGCAAAAGCCCTCCAATGGACCATAGGCAATGCTCGGCGTCGGTCGGCCAAGGAAGCTCGGTACATGGAGGGGCGGATCGGCAACGGTGGTGTAAGCCCTCCGATGGACCGCGAGGCAACTCCGATGGACTGGAGAAGCCGGGTGCCACCGTGGTGCTCCAACCCGAGTGCATGGCGCGAAGGCGTGCGAGGGAGGCTTTGGCTGCTTCAGCTCAAAACCGCCACCCAAGCTACCCAAGCCTTGGTGAGTTGGGCCACGACTCGCCAAGATAGAGAAGATAGGCCAAGTCCGGCCCAGACGGAGACTTCCTAAAGTTTCCCGGTTTCTGACTTCAAAACCGGGGGTGCAAAGGTGGATTAGACTACTGGCCACGTGGAGGACATCTGAAGATTGCATGGAAGCTAAGAAGATGAAGACTTCATCGTGGTCGTCCATCCCGATATTTCGGGTTCTTTTCTGTTTTAGCCCCTCCGGGCGTTTCTAGTTTTAGGGGTCTATGTGTAAAAATGCCAAAACTGGTGTACAAATAGCCTAAGAGCTGGTCATTAAAGAGTGTCTTGGCAGCTAGGTTTTCATTTCCTTAGGGTAATTTTCGTTCTCAAGTTTTGAGCTCCAAGTTTAAGAGGGTTAGGGTGAGATCTGGCCACCAAATCAAGAGGGAAGGTAAGGGTGGTTGCTTCGGATGAAATCCTTCATTGTAATCTGACCTAAGACCTTTTTGAGGCTCATATTCGAAGTGGTTTCGTGCAGCAATTTTGTGTGCTTCTCCTCCCCTTGTTCTCTTTGGTTTTTGGCTTCAATTCTTGGCTTTTTGAGTGTTTGTTTTGGCCAAGTTGAATCCTTTGTTTTCCTTGTGTTTTGGACTTGCAAGAACGTGGAGATTATGTCTTAAAACATCTCAATCCCGAAGGACTGTCATGAGCAAGTTGTTCTTGAGCTTTCCCCTTTCTTGCCCAAATATTTACCTCTTCACGAGATCTGAAATTTCCGCTAATCCATTGATCTTTTTCAATAGATCTTTTGGGAATCGCTTTGGAATGGAGCTAGGTTAGTGTGTGCAAAATTTTGTGAAGATTGGTGAAGGTTTGGTCAAGTTTTGGCTTCGGAAGTTCAAGTTTCTTGTGGCTATTTTTCTGCCTGTCTATAACGTCCGGTGGCTGTCTATTTCGTCCGGTGGTTGGTTCTGTGGTCAGGCATGCTCCAAATGGCCTGACATTTTGTGGAGCTCTTATACTATGAATCATAAAGCTTCCATAAAAACTTCAGATGTTTTGGAGGTGTTTTGACCTGGTTTTGGTATTTTTGCTTTTGGGGTTGGTCTGACAGTTTTTTAACCACCGGACAGTCCGGTGGGTCTGCACCAGACGGTCCGGTGGCCCTAGGTTTTTTATTTCTTGTCCAATTGAGCTGCAAATTTGTGAAATTGTTCCCTGACCCCTTCTTAACCTTTAGTAAAAATTTCATAATTTTTGGAGTTGGTTTGATTGGGTTTTGGTCCGAATCTTTTTGGAGTGTCAGGCTGTAAGGACCGGACAGTCCTGTGGTCTGGTGGGTCACAACTAGCTCCAATTGGCCTGAATTTTTCTGGAGCTGTTCCCTATTGCCTTATAAAGGTGTGGTAATTTTTTGGGGTAGTTTGGAGCTTTGCTTTTTGGGTTTTGAGTTTTTTCTTTGCAGTCCTGTCTGTCTGAAATCTGCAGTTTCCCAAAGTTGGTTCCTTTTGTGCTCTTTGTCATAGCCGTTTGAGCGTGTGCTTCCGCTTTATGCTTGGTACGTATCCGTTCAGTGGACGGTACCAAGCACGTGTTGTGATCTAAATACGTATCCTCTTATTGGACAGTGTCTAACTTTGTTGTGGATGTTGTTTCAGTTTGCACTACGGGGATTGAGTTTGAGTTTTCAAGTGCTCATATTCACTCCACCTCTAGTCGCACGTCTCGGTCTTACACTGCCTGCCTTTGATTATTCTTATGAAAACCAACAAACTAATCTAAGTTAGTTTGCCGGGTTATGAAACAGGGATGGATATAATCAGCGACCCTTCGTCTTCAGGTCGGAGAAGAACCAACTCCTGGTGCAATCCGTTGTCCAGCTTCTCGTTCAATAGTAGCTCCTGTGTTGATCTTTCTTTCGTGGAATCTATATGCATGATATAATATGCAAGTGAGTGTAAGAGAATGCAAATACATGCATATGGTACAGGTTATATGTATGACATAGTGCAACCATGAGTGCAACGAATGGCAATGCGTGCATGAGATGCAAGTGAAACATAATGCATGATCAAGTAGCTTGTGACGAAATGACTCAATTAATCTTAGTTCAAACACGTCCCATAATAACCATAATAAGAAAACTTAACAACTTTTCTAAGAAATCGTACAACCCATCATTAAGAAATTGTACAAAACATCACCGAATCTAGTTCAACTCATCATTTATAACATCGTAAGAACCTTGTCGCATGGGACATGATGTAGCGAGCAGCATTTCACCCTTATATGAAATACACCTAGGCCAATTATACAAGTTTTGTCCATTTATTGAATTAAAGAACCCATGTCAAGATCATACTATCATGCAACCCCAAATGAGCTCAATTCTATATCACAGGAAGATCAATACTGTATTAAGCTGCTGTCAAAATTTTCAGCCACCCAAGTGTTATAATGAATTTACTAAAATCCCGACAAGTTACCTGCATGTTATCTTTCTAGATTTTTCATTAATTATAGAAATGATTTCTGACTATGAAATTTCACCAGTGAGCATTATTTGATATCAGTAGCATGTACCAAAATTTGCAAGTAAAACACCCTTAGTTTAACAGGACATTTATTTTCTATATATTTATCTCATGCAAATTAAGATGTACTTATGAACAGTGTTAATAATTTCTCCAAAAATGCTTTCTGGACTCCCTATCATACTAGTAGCATACCAGATTTTTCATAGCATTAACTTTGCATCCTAAATTCACTTTTTACAATTATCAAGTCTAGCAAGTAGTATTTTGTCAATTTCAAAACAGCAGCTAAAACATGCATGCACAACCTCATAATTCACCAGTGAGCTACTCATACTATATAAAGTACATGAAAAATACCAGAGGTCACATTTGAGCATATTTTATGTAGTCTTCATTTTCCAAGTTAATTAAATTCATAAAACGCATGTATAAGGGCAAAACAGTCATTTACCATCCAATGCTAGGGTTATCAAAAATCACACAGTACCTAGATGCCATAACAAAGCTACTGCCCAAATTTCATAATTTTTGGAGTTCATTTACATCACTTTTTCTATTTAATATGGATTAACATGCATGCACACAAGCAGGGGCAAAACTGTATTTTCACACATCCACAGCATACCTATCCTGTAGATCTACTCACAAGGAGTTCATAGCCACTGAGTTTGTCCATTTTGGATTTTTTTTCTTTGATTTATAGTGATTTTCTAAAGTTCCAGCCGAAACAAATCAATTTAAATGGAAAACTCATAGATCCAGGGGCCTATACGCAATTAACCATATACTTCAGGGGCTAGAACGTGAGATCTACAAGACTCATCATACAGTGCGCTGGATTAGGATAGAAAACGCCAAAATGCCGAGGTTTAAAGTGCAAAACTACCATCGTCTTCAACCTCCCGCCGGGGGGAGGGGTGTATGGTGACCGGCGGCGACGCGTGGCGGATCCGGCCGTCCGGGCCCGGAGGCTCTCCGGCGGTGGTCAGGGAGAGAGTGGGGAGTGCGAGGAACCTTACCCCCCACCTTGATTCGACGGAGGATGAGCGGAGGAGGCCGGCGATGGTGAGCTTGAACGCGATGGTTTCGCGAGGTGGTGCGGCTTGGTGGTGGGGTTTCGTCGGCCTAGAGTTAGGGGTTCTGGTGGAGTAGAGGCCGGGGAGCGTCAGCGCGATGGTGTGGAGGCAAGGGGGCGTGAGGAACGGTCGGTGTGGCTTGAGCTCCGAGCTTCGCCAATGGCGGGGTTCGGCGGGGAATGTGGCTCGGTGAGGAGGATACAGCGGCCTAGGCTTGGGGTTTTTGGTGGAGAGGAGGCCGAGGAAGAGCGGCGCGGTGGTGTGGAGGCGTGGAAATGGCCAGAGCGATGGGCGCAGGGTCAGCCCGAGCTTGCGGCTATGGCGATGGCGACCGAGGCAGAGAGAAAATGAGAGAGGGGAGGACGAGCGGCTCAATGGAGAAGAGGCGAATGGAGAGGGGCACCCTCCGCGTTCACTTAAGGTCGAAGGAACGGCAGGGGGCAGCCCCGGCCGGGCATCGGCCTCGGCCGGCCGCCGGCAGGCGGCGCCTGCCATGTGGGCGCACGAGAGAGGGGAAGGAGGGAGGTGGTTGTGGCATGGACCAACTCCATGGGCCAGCGGTCATTGACAGGTGGGGCTGAGGCGGGGTGGAAGAGAAACGGTCCATGGACCGGGTGTATGGGCGACGCCCGAGGGTAGGACCCACTGGCCAGATTTTTGTCCTGCGCGGGCGGGAACCTGATGGGGTCTGGCGTGTGGGGCCCACCTGTCATGGAGACAATGAAAAAGGAAAAATCCCGAAAATGGAAAACCAGCTTTGACCGGTTGTAGGCAGGTTTGAACTTCTTAGATTTGAACTAGTTAGAAATAGAATTTGAAAATTTTCCAATTGGATGAAATGTTCTACTCTTCAAGTTCTACAACTTTCTTATAAACTTTCCTATCATGTTGTACTAAAAAATTTGGTTTAAATTTGAATTTAAACTGCTGACCCATGTTTGACCAAAACAGCCCACCAGATTAGAAATTCCCAAAGTCCATTTTAGGGCCACTTTCATACAAAAAGTTTTATACCAATGTTGTTCATAATTTCAAGATCTATAACTTTCTCAATAAAAGAATTGCAAGATTTTTGCTCTAAGATCTAGTATATTTGAATTTACTTTATAGGTCAGGTTTGGACAGATTTTATGAATTGACATAAAATGACCCTAAACTCTATGCAAACCTTTCGGCATGTCAAGGCACCAATTACCAAAGTTGTTCATTATGAAATTGTTTACAAGTTTGGTATATCAAGTTTCTTCAAATTCACAACAGATTCAAAGTTATAGTGACAAAGGTATAGGCCTGCTCAGGAAAAACTGAATTTAATTGGTTCAAATGACTTGGTCTACTCATGCACTCATTATGAAATGTTCACGTGATGATGCAAATATGTCAATGATGCAAATGTGATGCACTTGAGATGCCTGGGGCATCACAATCTGATGGATATTTCTGCAGTTGAGGTATCAACAGTTGGAAGACAGGGAAGCACGTCCTCCCCCGTACCCCAATCCGGTCCTTGTCAATCCGCGACGAGCCTGCAGCAGGACCTGCCGAGAGCTTGGCCCCCATAGGGGGCAGGAAAAACCGCAGACCAGGAGATGCTTGACTGGCAACACATGTACAGGACTGGGCCGATCCAAAACGATTAGACCATGCATGCTGCAGGAGCCGATTCCGACGTGGTTCGAGATCAAATTTCTGAAATTTTGAGGAGCCAATACAGGATTACAGCTAAGCAAAGGGTCACCTACTCCAAACCCTACCCAGTAGTATATGATCACCTCGAAGCGCTTCCCAAGTTCAAGATCCCAGATTTCTCCAAATTCAGTGGCAAAGACGGCACCAGCACGGTCGAGCATGTTAGCCGATAATTGGCATAACTGGGACCCACATCTCAAGCCGAACATATGAAGATTCAGCTATTCTCTCTGTTACTGACCGAGCTAGCCTTTGGGTGGTACACCACGTTGGCCCCTGGATTGATTACTACCTGGAAACACATGCAGGAAAAGTTCCACGCACATTTCTTCTCTGATTTTGTGCGGAATAGATATCCCCTGAGTCCTCATAGAGTGTATTCTCTACATGGACCGACGGAGGGCCCGGTCCAGAAGAAGACCAATCGACTTGACGCACAAGACAAGAACTCGACGTGTACAAGGAAGATCTAAGAATAATCCTAGTAAGAGATGTAACCAATCCTAATAGAACTAGAACTCCTCGTAACCCAAGCCACGCCGTACTATATAAGGCGGGCTAGGGATCCCTCTCAGCAACACAACTCCTCAACCCCCTAACTCTCCAACCCCCTCAACTTCATACGCCCTCATTGTACCCTCGAGAGCTCAAATCAATACAA
Organism: Paspalum notatum; assembly: GCA_022530915.1. Classification (NCBI taxonomy): domain Eukaryota; kingdom Viridiplantae; phylum Streptophyta; class Magnoliopsida; order Poales; family Poaceae; genus Paspalum; species Paspalum notatum. The sequence goes on along the minus strand of CM039685.1, from coordinate 25,464,592 downwards.
TCTGCCCCAAACAGGACGTAGAGTATTACGCATCTCACGGCCCGAACCTGTATAAATCGTGTTTCCTTCATGTTTTATGTTCTTCGTCGCATCTCAAAGCGAACCATCGAGCTACGGTTGACGCAGACGCCCACAAAAACACTACGTAACACACCATATGGTGCATTGCTGGTATCAAACACCGACAGTTGGCGCACCAGGTAAGGGTGTCTGCTTCAACAAACATCGCTAGTTCCATGGCCATCATCTTCAACAGATTGATTTTCGGCAAGAACGTTCTTAGCGGCATCAACTTCGAACCCCGTGTCTCTCGAGTTGGAGCAATACAGGTCAGGTTGTGTCGACACCTCGAAGTCGCCGGCGCCTGTAGTTCAGCCAACAGATCAAGCCGGCGCGTTCTCTCTGCGCTTGTGAGTCTCGGTACGAGCAACTTTCTTGTGGATCGAAACAACGAACGCCATCACGTACGAATCCAGGTAAAGTCTATCTCGTCAATTATCAGCCCAGGATCAAGATCCCATCTATTGTGTATACCTCGTCGAGTCTGAACAAGACCATGGTCTGCACAGCTTGCATCTACCAGCAGAGTCCGATCAGAATAACAACCAAGCAGGCAGATTGGATTGAAGGCCTCCACCCGTAACGTGGTCCAAGATCAATTCACCCTCACGTGCTTTCCAGAAGTTGGATCTTCAACGAGTAAGCACGGTGACCATTGTATTCAAGTTCAAGATCAACCGTGCGTCATGACAACTCGGCGGCGTGTCTAAGTTCGGAATCCACCAAGACGGGGGCGGCGGTCTGGTGTGCGTCGCACATGCTTTACGGCGATTCCCTGAGACCCCATTCCACATGGGGAGCCATGTCCGGCCAGATGCGTAACGGCGGCGTGCATGCCACGGCTGCGGCCCCATCATCAGAATTCGACTCAGATTGCCATACGTTCTCTAATTAGCATCGGTTCGGTCTGCATGATTATCGCCACACATATGCCACAGACAGAGTCCAAGATGGAATTCGAGTTCAAAGTGTGCTGCATCATTGGTTCTCTGTTGTTGCCCCTGCCTACGAGACAGGGATTCGGTTGCCCCTTACTGCGCCGCTGCGGATCCTGTCACGGGAAATAAGATAATCTCGCCGCTTGTTCCAATCTGCAAAGACCGAAGCGAAACAACCATCACGAAGGAGCCAGCAGATCAACCTCCCTCTCTCCGAAGGGGACGCCGAGCTGCAGTCGAATCTTGCATATGCGAGGTTATTATCGGAGGCATGCAACTACCAACAAGATCAAACATCACGCAGGAGGAGTGTGCGCTAGCTCCTAAAGAAACACTATGGGTTATTTACCTGTTACTGCTGGGACGAATTGTCGACTGATCAACACACGTATCAGCACAGCTGGCGCCGGCCTTCACTCGAATTTCGATCGAAATCAGTCGGCCACATGCTGGATTACGTCAAACAGCTAAGTCATTCTGTTATATAAATTATGCATTAATTGTGCTGATTAATTTTCATCTATCCGACTGATTCGGATATTATTTATATTCAATTATTCTCTTTGCGGACAATACTACTCGCGTTTGTTTCCTAATTTTTATTTCAGAAAAATATTTTCTCTCTCACTGTAAACTCTATGTCGCGCCCAATGAGTCATCCGATCCAAGTGGTCTGCTATTATTACTCATATTATTTCTCAATCATCCGGGCATGGATCTATTGAATTATTTGTGAATCATCCGCCTATTGGATCGCAATTGAATTATTTCTGAAATATGCGAGTTATTGGATCAATTAGATTATTCATGGATCACTCAGATTATCTATATTATTTTTAGATCACCCGGATTATCTCTGGATCACCCGCGATGCTATCCCTAGATCATCTCTGGATTATCCATACTGGTTCTAGACACTCGTCCCGGATCACCTGGCTTTATTCAGATCAACTTTGATTTACTCACATTATTTCGGATCATTCATATTATTTCAGAATCATTATTTCTGGATTATTCATATTATTTCAGGATCACTTTGCTACTCATATTATTTCGTCACTATTATTTCTAGATCGCACAGATTATTTCTGGATTACGCGGGGTTTCGTATTACTCAGATTATTTCTAGTCATTCAAACTGTGCATTACGCACTTCGGTAAGCTGAAACATTTTTCTATTCCGCATGCTTTCTCGAATTATTTCGTGGCATGTTGGGTGCCTCGACAAGCTTTTCTGTCGCATCTCGTGTTTCTCTGCATCGGATATTTTGTGTCGCATCTCGCATTTCGCCGAGTCGAATCTTTTCTGTCGCATCTCGCGTTTCGCCGGGCCAAATATTTTCTGTCGCCTCTCGTGCTTTGACAAGTCTCACGTCATGAACTCTATATGACCACCGTGACAACAGGATAGTCGGTTTGGCTAATTGGCTCTACATGCCTTCACTTATTCAGTAACGGGGTGTCCTCTATCCCTCCGCACTCTTCGTTTAGGGCAATCAGCCTAGGTCAGATGACCGACAGCACGGTATTACATGCCCACTCTTACTCATGACGGGGATATCTCCGGTCGCACCCACGAAAGCAATCGATCTAGGTCAGACGACCGACAGTACTGTGTTACATGCTTTCGTTCGTACTCGTATCGGGGAGCACTCAGGGCCCCACCAAAATAAAGGCAATCGGCCTAGGCCAGATGACCGACAGTACGGTGTTACATGCCCTTGCAGACCTCACATCGGGGAGCACTCAGGGCCCCAAAAAAACAAAGACAATCGGCTTAGGTCGGATGACCGACAGCGCGGTGCTACATGTCTTTGCAAAACTCATGTCAGGGTGCATTCTGGCCCTCTACTTAGGTCGTTACCTGACCTACAGCTGGTGTTACATGCTCTTGCTTGCTTATATGGGGCAGTCGGTCTGGCCCACCGACGCTCAATGCCTTCACTATACTTAGAATTCAAACATGGAGTTCACTCTATCTCCGTCAGCTAAGTTACTTCTATATTTACATATGCATGCACATAAACGGTTTATCCAGTTGGTTTGCTCTGTCGCTTCGATATTGTTTGGATATATTTTCTTTCCGAACAATACTACTCGGGTTGTTACTTCTTTATTGTTTCAGGGAAATACTTTCTATGCCAGTACAAAGTCTACGCCAACAGTATGCTGAGTCAGCTCGGGGGCTGGGCTGTTGTCCGCCTTGCCGACTCACTGCTTCGTCAACTCGGGGGGCTGGGCTGTTGTCCGCCTCGCCGACTCACTTCGTCAGCTTAGGGGCTGCGCCGCCGCGCACCTCGCCGATTCACCGCTTTGACAGCTTGGGGGTTGCGCCGTCGCGCACCGCGCCGAGTCACGCTGCCGCGCACCTCGCTGACTCCTACTTCACCGACTCAGGGAGGCTTCGGCATCGATTCGCCAACTCAGGGAGGCTTCGCCACTGACTTGCCGACTCAGGGAGGCTATGCCACCGACTCGCCGACTCAAGGAGGCCATGCCACCGACTTGCCGACTCAGGGAGTCTTCGCCACTGACTCACCGACTCAGGGAGGCTTCGCCACCGATTCGCCGACTCAGGGAGGCTATGTTGTCCGCCTCGCCGACTCACTACTTCGTCGACTCGGGAGTTGCGCCGCCGCGCACCTCGCCGACTCACTGCTTTGTCTACTCAAGGGCTGCGCCGCTGCGCACCTTGCCGACTCATTACTTCGTCTGCTCGGGGGCTGCGCCGTCGTGCACCACGCCGAGTCACTACTTTGACAACTCGGGGGCTAGGCTGTTGACCGCCTTGCCGACTCACTACTTCATCGACTCGGGGGCTGCGTCGCCGTGCGCCTCGCTGACTCACTACTTCATCGCCTCGGGGGGCTGCGCCGTTGCGCGCCTCGCCCACTCACTGCTTCGTCAGCTTAGGGGCTATGCCGATGCGCGCATTGCCAACTCACCGTACTCATTGACTCGGAAGGCTACGCCATCATCTCTGCTTCACCAAGATCACTCGGTGGAACAAGCTACTTGACCCTCAACCTGATTATGCTAATCAGCTTAAGGCTCGGGGGCTGCATGGGTGGATATCAGTGAATTTTTTCGAAGACAACAAAACAAGATACTCAGAAGGCTATGAAGCAAGACAGTTCAGAAAGCAGAGTTTGGACCTTCAAGCTGATTGTTTCTCAAGTCAACTTGAAGCTCGGGGGCTTGTGGGGGATAGATATCCCCTGGGTCCTCATGGAGCGTATTCTCTACATGGGCCGACGGAGGGCCCGGTCCAGAAGAAGACCAATCGACTTGACGCACAAGACAAGGACTCGACGTGTACAAGGAAGATCTAAGAATAATCCTAGCAGGAGATGTAACCAATCCTAATAGGACTATAACTCCTCGTAACCCAAGCCACACCGTACTATATAAGGCGGGCTAGGGATCCCTCTCAACAACACAACTCCTCAACCCCATAGGAACTCAACCCCCCAACTCTCCAACCCCCTCAACTTCATACGCCCTCATTGTACCCTCGAGAGCTCAAATCAATACAATCAGCCCCAAACAGGACATAGGGTATTACGCATCTCGCGGTCCGAACCTGTATAAATCGTGTTTCCCTTATGTTTTATGTTCTTCGTCGCATCTCAAAGCGAACCATCGAGCTACGGTTGACGCAGACGCCCACAACTGTGGTGCATTGCCGGTATCAAACACCGACAGATCTGATGAAGCGGCAATGACAGACCTCACCAGCATCTACTAATACCTAGGAGAATCGGTATAAAAGTACATCCAGCGGTTCTGCGACTTGAGGAATAGGTGCTATTCCCTTCACCTAGAGGAAAGGTTCTTGGCGGAGCTAGCATATAGGGGCCTGAACAAAGCTGTCAAGGCAGCATATGGGCCGACGGATTTTGAATCTGTCGGCCACCTAGTGTCCATGGTCTCTGTCTACGAACGAAGCCATGCAGAGGTGTTCCAAGAAAAACAAAGGAGGAACATCGGCTTCATCCAGACCGAAGAAGACGATCCGCTGGATGATGCCGATGCGTGCCTTGTCTAGTGGGCAAGAACAAACTAGTGATTGCAGTGCCAGTGGGTGAAACAGCCTGAACCTACTCCTGGTTTCGACTTCGACGTCTCTAAGATTGAAGCCATCTTTGACTTGCTATTCAAGGAGAAACACTTGGTGCCAATAGCCGGGTATCAGACGCCCACGGCCGAAGAGATACGTGGCTGCAAGTACTGCAAATGGTATAACAAGCTCGATGGGCATAAAATAGCAGGCTACAGGATCCTGCGATCCAAAATTCAGAGGGCTATCGAGCATGGAAGGTTGGCCTTTGCCCACACTCCAATGTAGATCGATACAACGCCCTTCCCAGTCAACATGGTCTATGCTACCAAGTCACCGATCGAGGAGGATTACTCGGCGCCTTCCTCTGCCGAGTCAACGTTCCGAGCTACTGTAGGCAAGGTTCTACGCCGTGTTACTGAAGAGCTATACCCTCATCTACTCCAGAATGACGCCTTCTCAATCAATATGGTTGATATGCCTGCGGACGCGAGAGGAAAGGCCAAAGCCGATCCATGCGACGATCTGCCTTTGGAGTTTAGGGCTGAAGAACACACTTTAGCAAAAACAATTGAAGGAAATCGACGATTTCACCCTAACTCAGGGGCGTTGATGTGATGCCCCAGACATCTCAAGTGCATGACTATTATTAATACATGCATTTTTCATCATGAAGCATCATGAAGCATCATCCTATAGCATATAAATGGACTACATGATCATACTTGGGTAGAATGCAAATTGATGAGCCCCGTTTGTGTTTGTTTCTCTCTATGTTTGTAGTTTTAACCTTGATTCTATTAAGATCTGAGTGAAGCTTATATTACCAAAATTGTAGATAGGGATGTGGTGACCAACTTTGATAATTAGGGCATTATCAAATATGGAGGTCTACATGGTGATTAGGGTCATTTTTCACCAACACAGAAAACCAGCTCAAACCTGACCTGATTTGAAATCTCAAACTTTCTCTAACCTACAGCCATTTTTATGAAAAGCTCAAATGGAATGAAATATAGATCTTGAAATTCTAAACAACATTGTAAAAAGGTACTTTGGGGGAAACTTCTTAGAAATAGGACTTTTGAATTCCTCAAGCAATAAAGGTCCATTGCTCAATTAGGGGGCTGCTAGTTAAATTTGAATTCAAATCATATTTACATTTAGATCTGGTATTGAACCTTTTGACAAACTTGTAGAGCTCAAAGAGTACAACATTCCATCCAATTGGCACTTTTTGAAAACCGGGCTCTAAATAGGTTAAAAATGCGAATTACAGAGAGAGAAAACACACTTAGGGCTGTTTTTGTTCTGAGCCTATGACAGGTGGGATCCACCTGTCAGGGCCGCCACCCTGTCCGGACTGGCGAACGCCGCGTGGACGCCGGCGTACGGGCAGCTTGCCTTTGACACGAATCGACCCCCCCGACCGCGTCCTTAAGTGCGGAATGCTTCCCTCGGCCGAACCCTTTCCGGCGTTAGCCTTTCCCCTTCGCCACCACTGTACCCTCGCCCTCCAAAGTCCGAGCCGCCATTGGTAACCTCGAGCTCAGTCTCGAGCTCACGCCGCCGCCTCACCTGAGCTCTCTCTGTCACCGCCGACCCACCCAGGGTGAGCGCCGCGCTCGCGCGCACCCTCCCCGACTAACGTCGCGGCTCCGGCGAGCCGGAGCTCGCTGGCGCACGCGCGCTGTTCCGCACGGCCGCGACCAGCGCGAGGAAGAAGAAGGGGGGGCATATTTTAGATCCGGCTCCTCTGTTTTGATGTTTTTACAGTTTAATCCATGCGCTATTCACTAAGTCTTGTAGATCTTGCCTGCTAGGCCCTAAAGATTTGAAATAATCGCAATCAAACCCCTGGATCTATTGATTTTAGGTTTATTTTTCATATTTCGGCTGAAATTTTGAAAAATCATAACAATTTAAATAAAAATCCAAAATGGACAAACTCAGTGGCTATGAACTCCTTGTAAATATATCTACACAGTGATATGATGTAGTGTGGTGCATGTACAGTTTTGCCCTTGGTCTTGTGAGAGCATGTTAAATCAACTAAAATGGAAAAGGGGAACTAGATGAGCTACACTTGAGATAAAATTTGGACAGTAGATATGCATGCACATCTAGACACTATATGAATTTTGTTAGCTCTTGCTTTGTCCATTTACTTACTGTTTTATAATTATCACCATGTTTTCTTATATTTTGAAGCATGTGATTTGCTTGCCATGAAAAGTATTCTAGATTTGACTTCACAGTATTTTTCCTGTATTCTCCATAGCGTGAATAGCCCACTGGTAAATTTTGAGACTGTGTACGTTTAATTTGGTCACTGATTTGAAAATGACAAAGTGTTACTAGCTAGAAAGGAAAAAAGAAAAAAGTGCATTTAAACTATTGGGAAAAATTCTATGGAAATTATGACAGGTTGTGGTTGATGTAGGAGTTCCAGAAAGTATTTTTGTAGAATTTATCATTACTGTTTTGACTTGCATGTTAAATCCATTATGATTTTAATATGAAAAATAGATGTCCTGCTAAACTAATGATATTTCACTTGCCAATTTTTGTACAAGCTGTGTATGTTAGGTAATGCTCACTGAATAAATCTCATGACAAAATCCCATTACTACAATTTATGAAAAATCTGGAAAGTTGATAGGCTGATATTTTGCAAGAATGTTAGTAAAATAACCATAACTCTTTTGCTGCTGAAATTTGGGCTGCAGCCTTGGGCCATATTAATCTGCATGACATAATTATATGAGCTCAATTGAAACCCCAGAACAGTATGAATTTAACATGAGAACTTTAAATGCTTTTATTAAAGAAAAACCTTTTTACGGGCTTATGCTTATTCCTTGTAAAGGTATAATGCTACTTGTACACCATGACACTTGTTGAAAGTTCCTGCTATGTCATGCATGATAGTTAAACTAAGTTTAAGTCATGGGTTGTATGATTTCTTAGAAGTGGTTTGTATGATTTCTTAGAAAAGCATGTAGATTTTCTTTCTCGAGGGAATGAGATTGTTTTAAGATTTGCTTAAACTCTTTATTGTCCCTTTTCATCCTCATCATGGCACTACATTCTTTTGCACTCATTTGCATATATTGTCATGCATATAGATTCCGAGAACAAGTTGCCAACGCAGGAGCAACCACTGATTGAGGAGTTGGACGACCAGGAGTAAGGGTCCCAGCAATAGGAGGAGAACCCGCAGGCCGCACCTGACTTTGCACCCAGGGCACCCTTTGACCCTAGCGAAGAAGGTAGGCAGGATCATGCTATCCCCGCTAAAGTAATATTATTTAAGCATCTGCATTAGGAGTCGATTGAAACCCTTCTGAATTAGACATCCTGGCCGCCCTAGCCCAAGCACCTACTTAGAGTCCGTAGGCCGAGTGCCTAGAAATTGCTAAGTACGTGTAGACACGAGTGAAAGGAGTCACTCGTCGCGTAGGTGATTTCAAAACCTCAGAAAATCTCACTACTATGGAAGTTACTGTTGCTCAAGTTTAAATGAAGACCAGGCGGAGATTTTATTCAGTATTTACTTTTCATGATGTCGCACTATGGACTCCGCCCGAGTCATATAAGGCCCGTTCGCTGTCCGCCTACTGATCGGCATAACATTGCTAAAGTGCTTATCTGGGAAATGGGCTCGGTGAAACCTTGCTTGTGCCATCCGAAGAACAGAGACACGTTCCTACCCACTGGTGGAGAGGAAGATGGCCCAGGGGAGCTTTGTACTCTTGATAGGGATACTGAGATGTCGGTAGGCTCGTTATGGGAGCACAACCTGGTGGTCAGGCTAGAGTGGATCGAACTTGGGATGGGACAAGTGGAGAAGGGGGATATATGTGAAGAAAGTCGAGGGTTAGTAAGCAAATATCTCCTGGCATTCTAGTTATTCCCAGGAATATAAAAATCGATTCGAATCGCTGATGCTCACCAGGTGTGAGAATGCCACATATCATTGACGGTCAACGTCGTAACGACTTGAACATCTTATGCTTATATTCATGTTTTTTTTTGAAATTCAACATGTTTGCAATATTGATGATGATTTACTTTCATGCAAGATATTATTGTTGAAGAATGTCTCTATTACCATGAAGGATGGCAGCTGTTAAATCCTGCCATCTAGTAAATGCATAACCTTGACAAAAATGGATGGCTAAGGACTTACTTAATTAGTAAGAAAGCTTCGCGTCAGCCGTAAGCCCTCCGTTAAGTCCTACTGAGTAATTAGTACTCAGGGTTTGCCCCCAATTTTGGGTTACAGGTATGCAGTTCGTCGTTTGCACTTGCGTAGGCGGGGGTGCTTGCTCTCACCAGGGCTGAGGGAACTTTTCTGTGGCTGAAGGGCAATATCGGTGGGCTCGATGTTGTCTCAATGTTCTAAGGCTTTTGACTTTCATGAACTTTGATATTCCGCTGCGAGAAACTTTCATGAACTCGTTTTATCCTATGATTTTATGTTAAGACTGTAATTTAAATTCGAACTGGTTTGTAATCCTAATCTATTATTTCTCTATTCAACTACCTGTGATGTTGTATCTATTGTGGCTCCTTCAAGAGTCGGATGTGTATGATGTCGGTTCCTCTGGAATGGTGTTATCGAGAGCCGAAGGACTCTCGACGGACTACCGAGTTTGGTCCAGCCTAAGTGCACTGCGAGCGAGAGGTGGCAGGTGTGCTTAGTCTGGATTAAGCGGGGCGGTTCTGCCACAGCTGGTATCAGAGCCGATCATACACAGACAACAGTTATATCATCATGTTTTGGTTTACAAAACTATTTTTGAAAACCCACCTTCAAGTAATTCAAAAATGAGAGTATACGCTATGCCTGTATAAGGAGAGTATGTGTCATGCCCATATTAAGTAATTCGAAAATGAGAGTATGTGTCATGCCCGTATAAGGATGTTAGTGTATTCAGATGATATCGCTAACATTCTGAACTAGATAGAACTCATATGCATATTCGGAGCTTTGGGAAGCAACTTTTCGACCATAGCAGACCCCAGTACTAAAGGAACGCTGTCGGGATTTGCGAATGGTTGTAAGCCCTGCATTCATGCCCCGTAGTAAAAGCTCTTTAAGGGTGGTGGGCATGCTTGGGAGCTTTCATGCCCGCCACACTTACATTCGGTTTGGGGATCCACTTTTATCTCGACAATCCCCAGTACTGGTGGAAAGTCAGGTTTTGAGAAAAGGTGCAAAGGCCCACTCAACGCTGTCCACGCAGCGGTCACGCGTGGATGCCACACTAGTTGGTAATGTATGTGCATGCATTCTTCTACAGGTACCCTAACTACGCGTGAATTTAAGACGAACAGAGAACGGCTAGTTGCATTAGGGAGTGCCATGCATATATGTCACCGAAATAACGCTAGCTATACTATATGTACCTAAGGTGTGTGATGTGAGGCCGGAAAGGACGAATCATGCATCATATCTTATGTTTTATTATTGTTGGGGGGGGGGGGGGGTTTGAGAAATACCAATGATAAAAATCGTAACTTGAAATTACCTTCTGCACATTATCATTATTATACCTATATAAATTCTCCTTTATACAGTTATTCTAAATGACTAATCTGAAACCTTGCTTATTAAAAACAGATGGCCAGAACCAAGTAGACAGCACATAAGGCCACCGGAGCAAGGATCACCGTCCTTCCCGACGCGACTCACACTCCTCTTGTAGTGGAGGGTGGGTTGCTTCACACCCGTTGCCGTGAGGCGTGTCCCTTGTCCCAGATCCTGTGCAAGGCCTTGAGGGAGATAGGGCGTTGTCCTTGTCCCTTCATCTCTGTGCAGACGGTGCACGAGGAGGGGGATTGTTGGGCCCAAATCGTCCTTCCATGAGACACTTTCACGGGCCAAGTTACGATCACTGTCTATGGGGACAATGAGGTGGAAGCCTACAGGAAGGCGGTGTTGACCGCGATCACCTCACTGAGCTCTGAGGAGGAGGCAGGCCGTTCGGTCCTACGCTACCTCCCCACTAACAAGACAGACGACGAGTGGCACCGTCGCCACGAGCAGCTCCAGGACCGTCCCGGTGCCTAGCCCTATGCTACGTGCTTGGAGTATGCCCGCGAGGCACGCGGGATGTACATCCATGCAGAGGACCGGAGCCGTTTTTACTTTGACAGGTTCACAGAGACACGTGCACGAGTAGAGGAGTTGGAGGCTCAGGTGGGCGAGCTTCAGCAGCGCCTTGCGGGGCACGAGCAGCCAACTCCTATGGAGCAGGACCCTCCTGCGACGACTTCAGAGCCGGAGGAGGTTGAGGGAGAGGCCTCGGTGTCTGACGCCCGCTCTGTCGTCTAGTGTGGGGGAGGAGAGTTGGATGGTGATGATGACCTACATTCATAATAGTAGCACGTTGAAAGCGATGTTTTGTATTATTCCGCGCTGTGCTTTAATTCATGGTTGTACCAAACAATGGTGAGGATGCGAGAACTCATTTGTGTACGCCATTTGAGTAGTTGATGGACACCTTATCAAGTGCTATTTGATGGTTGGCCGATGCGACCATCACCCTATGATGTAATTGTAAGACTCCTTAGTGTCATTCGAACCTTTTTTGTGGCGCTTGAAGTTAGTTCTATGTCCTCGAGGTAGTTGAGATGTGTCGCATGAATGAGTTTGGATTTGCACCTCGTTTTGGATTACAGCTCGCAATCTGGAATTTTGTACAGCTGCACCTAAAACTGGGCGTATCTCAAAATCTAGGAGGTTTTGGTTCCTAAGTTGTATAACAAAGTTGTGGGGTACTTTCTGGTGCACAAGTTTGTCAATTGGAGCATTCTCCAAATGTGCTCATATCTGGAGATATGGTCAAATTTTTCCTGAGCATGTACTCTGAACTGCACAGCACCCGAAAGAAAAATACACCTTGCACATTTATAGAGGAAGATTTGAACTGGGAGTTATATACTAAAGTTGTAGAGGAGGATGTTTGTGACAACTTTGCTATATAAAGGTTCTCCTAGAAAGGCTCAGTTTGAGAGTTATAGCAGGAAATGTACCGGTCCGGAAATCTGGGCAAAAATGATATACCCTAAGAAAAGCCAAAATTCGACCAACCTACAAGCTAAATTGCCAAAAACTCTCTATAACAAAGTTGAAGGACACAAAATATGGAACAACTCTTCTAATAGGGTCATGATCAAAAAACACACAGATTGTGAGCAGTTCGAAAGATAAACAACAGCTGTTCCAGATTGGACTAAAAATCTGTATACAGTTAATAAATTGACTTTTGCACCACCGTCCCGGTCAAATTGGTACTTATGATCCATATGAGAGTTGTAGAGAACTAAGTATAGGACCTCTTTAGTATATAAGTTATCATATAAATTAATCATTTAGACGCCATACCGATAAACTTCGGTAGTGCTGTTCTGCACCAAAAAGATTGCACACACATTATTCCTTCGACTGCTGCGGCTGTCCCAAGCCTACAAGATGAGAGCTAACATCTTTTGTGCAATTGATTTATTCTGTTGATTTCCATGCCCTCATGTACTCAGAATGTATCTGGGATGCTATGGTTTTCTTTATTATCGTCGCATCTGTTACACAAAAGATATTCGACTAAACACCTGTTAGCCTCATTCTTGCATATGGTGAACACACGCACCGGCCAGGGCTCTGGATCAGGGTCACAAGCTCCGGATGCCCCACCCCCACCAAAACTAGCCACCCTGGTGGTGCAACAAGCGGAGCTGATTCGCTTACTCGCAGAAGAGCGACAGGCTTGGGGACGCCAGCAGGAGCACCATCCCCGGGGTATCTCCTGTCAAGACTTTGAGGGACTGCACCCTCCCGTCACAACCTGCCCGGAACTACTCGCTGCAGATGACTGGCTCCGCACCATCGAGTCCAAATTCACGCTTCTGCCAGGGCTGACCGAGCAAGAAAAGGCATGGTTTGCCGCTCAGCTACTGCAGGGGCTAGCGGGAGCATGGCACGCCACATTCCTCGCAAGACAGCAGAGAGACCACATCCCCACCTGGCAAGAATTCCGTTAGGCTTTCCGGGCACACTACATACCCCCAAGTCTAATGAAACAAAAGCAATGCGAGTTCAGGGAGCTCCGCCAAGGCAACAAGACTGTGATGCAATATGTGCAGTCTTTTATTCACCTGTCCCAGTACTCGCCCGAGGACGTTGCAGATGATCCTCGCCGAGCAGCCAGACTCCTACACGATTTCGATCCCACTCTCCAGACACAGTTGGGACGCCGGTATGAGAGTTTCACCGACTTGGTAGACACAACACTTGACATGCAGAACCGTCTTCGTGTCGCAAGCGAGGACCAAAAGCGGAAACGTCAAGCCAACAGTGCACCTGCTAGCTCCTCACAGAAATAGAAGGTCACCTACCAGCAGCCACAGCAGTTCTTCCCGCAGCCTCGCTTTGTGGTCCGGCCCTATCAGCCGGGCTGGGTTCACAATGCACCCCAGCAGCAGCAGTATCTAGCTTACCACGCTCCGGCACAGCTCCAAGCACCTCGTGCTCTCGCCACTCCAGGGGCCGGCAACCCCTGCTTCAATTGTGGGAAGCCCGGACACTTCAGCCGAGACTGCCGCGCTCCCTGCAGGATCCAAGGTCCTAACCCTACAGGTGGCAGCCAGCAGAACAAACAGAAGGGACCTACGCAAAAGACGGGTCGTGTCCACTACATCCACATGGAGCAGATACCTACCGGAGAGCCAGTACTCGCGGGTACGTTCATGGTCAACGGTCAGCCGACCGTCGTGTTATTTGATTCAGGGGCTACTCATACTTTTATCAGCAAGTCATATGCATTGAAACATGGGCTAAAAATGTCTAAGCTAAAAGAGAACTACCACATCACAGCTCCGGGTTCCCCCATCGACACGAGTTTAATGGTTCGACGATTAAAGTTGGACATTGGCACAGAGAGTCACACCATTAATCCCGTGGTGCTGCCACACCAGGGGATCGATGTAATATTGGGTATGAACTGGATGACAGAAAACAATGTGGTCTTGGATATTGGCAGCAGGACAGTGCAGATAAGGTCTAGTATCACTGGAAAGATTCTAAGGGTACATATGCCTAATCAGAAGCACATCGAACCCACAGTAAACGCGTCCGAGACCGGTAGTGTGCGAATTTCCGAACATGTTTCTAGAGGAACTTCCTGGTCTTCCACCCGATAGAGATGTAGAGTTTAGCATTGAGCTGGTTCCAGGAACAGCACCTGTGTTTAAGAGACCCTACTGAAAACACAACTGCAAGAACAGTTAGACAAGGGATTCATTCACCCCAGCTCATCACCTTGGGGTTGTCCAGCTCTCTTTGTTGAGAAAAAGGACCAAGGTGGTAAAAGACTTTGCGTTGACTATCGGCCCTTGAATGCAGTCACAGTCAAAAATAAGTACCCGTTACCACACATTGATATACTATGTGATCAACTAGCGGGGGGCTAGGGTCTTCTCAAAAATCAATCTAAGATCAGGATACTATCAAATAAAAATCATAGAAGAAGACATATCCAAGACAGCCTTCTCCACCCGATACGGCTTGCACGAGTATTTGGTCATGTCCTTTGGACTAACAAATGCACCGGCTTTCTTTATGTACATGATGAATTCAGTGTTCATGAATGAACTCGACAAGTTTGTGGTAGTGTTCATTGACGACATACGAATCTACTCCAAGAACGAAGAAGAACACGCAGAACACTTACGAATAGTACTCGCTCGGCTCAGAGAACACAAGCTCTACGCCAAGTTCAGCAAGTGTGCTTTCTGGATGAGGGAAGTAAGTTTCTTGGGGCACATTCTGTCTGAGAAGGGAGTAGCAGTTGACCTTAGTAAGGTAGAGGATGTGTTGAATTGGAAGCAACCTGAAACAGTGACTGAAATACGGAGTTTCCTCGGTTTAGCGGGCTACTACTACCGCTTTATCAAGAATTTTTCCAAGACCGCCAAGCCTATGACCTCTTTAACAAAGAAAAACGTGAAGTATGTGTGGAGTTCGAATTGTGAGGAAGCCTTTCAAACATTGAAGAATCTGTTAACATCTGCGCCAGTTCTAGCACAACCGGACATCACTAAGCCGTTTGATGTGTATTGTGATGCCTCCGGCAATGAGCTCGGCTGTGTCCTAATGCAAGAAGGGAGAGTAATTGCTTATGCATCCCGCCAACTGAGAAAGCATGAAGTAAACTACCCAACCCATGATCTGGAACTAGCGGCAGTTGTACATGCACTAAAGATATGGAAACACTATCTGCTGGGCAACACATGTCATATCTACACTGACCACAAGAGTCTCAAATACATCCTCACACAACCAGAACTAAATATGAGACAACAACGGTGGTTAGAATTGATAAAAGACTATGATCTAGAGATTCACTATCACCCTGGCAAAGCTAATGTAGTGGCAGATGCACTAAGCCGACGGGCTCACTGTAATGTGATCGAAGCACGACCCACTGCGAGAGTAATCTGCTGTGAGATGGATGAGATTAAGATGCCCACAGAGCAGCTGGCAGAACTTTATAGCCTGATCATTGAACCTACTATAAAAGAACAAATCATAGCCGTACAAAAGCAAGATAAAGGCATGGCACACATTCATGAGGGGATAGATGAGGAAAAGAAGGCATGCTTCACACTTGATGACCAAGGTGTTCTATGGTTTAAAAATCGTTTAGTGGTGCCCAAAGACCCAGAGTTGAGAAAGAGAATACTTGACGAGGCCCACACGTCTATGTTCACTATGCACCCGGGCAGCAATAAAATGTATCAAGATCTAAAGCAAAAATTTTGGTGGACTCGTATGAAACGAGAAATCGCCAAGTATGTATCCAAGTGTGACGTATGTCAAAGAATAAAAGCATATCACCTAAAGCCCGTGGGAATGCTTCAGCCATTAACAATTCCAGCCTAGAAATGGGAGGATGTGCACATGGAGTTCATTGTCGGACTGCCGCGCACCCAGAAGGGTTATTACTCCATTTGGGTTATCGTCGATCGTCTGACCAAGTCTGCACATTTCTTGCTCGTCAAAACCTGTTACACCGCGACAAAATATACTGAGCTTTACATGTCTTGGGTTGTGTCCCTACATGGTGTACCAAAGACCATCACTTCAGACAGAGGCTCACTGTTTGTATCTTGTTTCTGGGAGCAACTACAAGATGCTCTCGGGACCAATTTAATCCGGAGTTCCGCATACCACCCTCAAACTAGTGGTCAAGTCAAAAGAGTAAATCAAATCCTAGAGGACATGTTAAGGGCATGTGCTTTGACCTATTCCACCAAGTGGGATGAGTGTCTTCCATTAGCCGAGTTCGCATACAATAACAGTTACCAGAAGAGCTTAGAAATGGCTCCTTTCGAGGCTCTTTATGGTAGAAGGTGCAGAACACCTCTTAACTGGTCCGAACCAGGCGAACGAGTCACTTTCGGTCCAGATTTAGTAACACAAGCCGAGGAGCAAGTGAAATACATACACGAAAACCTGAAAAGAGCACAGTCAAGGCAGAACAGCTATTCTGATAGAAGAAGGAGACCTTTGGTCTTTCGAAAGGACGATCATGTATATCTTCGGGTGCCACCAATGAAGGGTGTGCATCGTTTTGGTGTGAAAGGAAAACTAGCACCAAGATACGTCGGTCCATTCAAAATCATTGAACAATGTGGGCCAGTAGCTTACCGTCTCGAGTTGCCCTCCCACCTCGCTACGGTTCATGACGTGTTTCATGTCTCGCAACTAAAGAAGTGCTTAAGAGTGCTAGAAGAAGTGGTAGACACCTCACAAATCCAGATCAAACCAGACCTCACATACGAAGAGAAGCCCATAAAAGTCCTCAACCAAAAATAAAGATCGACTAGAAGAAAAGCTGTTAATTTTTACAAAGTACAGTGGAGTAACCACTCCGAAGAAGAAGCAACATGGGAAACCGAATAGTACCTACAAACAAAATATCTAGGTTTTCTTTAGTCTACTCCAAATGAGTATGTGAAATAGTTGTTTTAAAATTCAGAATTTATTTAAACCATGCACCATGCACTACCTTCTCATTTAATCTCTCCACCCACAACACATCATAAATCTCGGGACGAGATTTCTTTAAGGGGGGTGGGTTGTGATGCCCCAGGCATCTCAAGTGCATGACTATTCTTAATGCATGCATTTTTCATCATGAAGCATCATGAAGCATCATGCTATAGCATATAAATGGACTACATGATCAAACTTGGGTAGAATGCAAATTGATGAGCCCTATTTGTGTTTGTTTGTCTCTATGTTTGTAGTCTTAACTTTGATTCTATTAAGATCTGAGTGAAGCTTATATTACCAAAATTGTAGATAGGGATGTGGTGACCAACTTTGATAATTAGGGCTTGATCAAATATGGAGGTCTACATGGTGATTAGGGTCATTTTTCACCAACACAGAAAACCAGCTCAAACCTGACCTAATTTGAAATCTCAAACTTTTTCTAACCTACAGCCATTTTTATGCAAAGCTCAAGTGGAATGAAATATAGATCTTGAAATTCTAAACAATATTGTCAAAAGGCACTTTGGGGGAACTGCTTAGAAATAGGACTTTTGAATTCCTCAAGCAATAAAGGTTCACTACTCAATTAGGGGGGCTGCTTGTTAAATTCGAATTCAAATCATATTTCCATTTAGATCTAGGTGTTGAACCTTTTGACAAACTTGTAGAGCTCAAAGGGTACAACATTCCATCCAATTGGCACTTTTTGAATACCAGGCTCTAAATAGGTTATAAATGCGAATTACAGAGAGGGAGAAAACACACTTAAGGCTGTTTTTGTTCTGAGCCTATGACAGGTGGGTCCACCTGTCAGGGCTGCCACCCTGTCCGGACCGGCAAACGCCGCGTGGACGCCGGCGTACGGGCAGCTCGCCCTCGACGCGGATCGACTCCCCCGGCCGCGTCCTTAAGTGGGGAATGCTTCCCTCGGCCGAACCCTTTCCCCCGTTAGCCTTTCCCCTTCGCCACCACTGCGCCCGCGCCCTCCAAAGTCCGAGCCGCCATTGGTGACCTCGAGCTCATGCCGCTGCCAGACCCGAGCCCTCTCCGTCGCCGCCGAGCTCGTGCGCACCCTCCCCGACTGACGTCGAGGCTCTGGCTCGCCGCAGCTCGCCGGCGCATGCGCGCCATTCCGCACGGCCGCGACCGACGCGAGGAAGAAGAAGGGGGCCGGCATATTTTAGATCCGGCCCCTCGGTTTTGATGTTTTTACAGTTTAATCCATGCGCTATTCACTAAGTCTTGTAGATCTTGCCTGCTAGGCCCTGAAGATTTGAAATAATCGCAATCTAGCCCCTGGATCTATTGATTTTAGGTTTATTTTTCATATTTCGGCTGAAACTTTGAAAAATCATAACAATTCAAATAAAAATCCAAAATGGACAAACTCGTTGGCTATGAACTCCTTGTAAATATATCTACACAGTGGATATGATGTGGTGTGGTGCATGTACAGTTTTGCCCTTGGTCTTGTGAGAGCATGTTAAATCAACTAAAATGGAAAAGGGGAACGAGATGAGCTACACTTGAGATAAAATTTGGATAGTAGATATGTATGCACATCTAGACACTATATGAATTTTGTTAGCTCTAGCTTTGTCCATTTACTTGCTGTTTTATAATTATCACCATGTTTTCTTGTATTTTGAAGCATGTGATTTGCTTGCCATGAAAAGTTTGCTAGATTTGACTTCACAGTATTTTTTCTGTATTCTCCATAGCATGAGTAGCTTACTGGTAAATTTTGAGACTATGCATATTTAATTTGGTCACTGATTTGAAAATGACAAAGTGCTACTAGCTAGAAAGGAAAATAGGAAATAGTGCATTTAAACTGCTAGAAAAATTCTATGGAAATTATGACCGCTTGTGGTTGATGTAAGAGTTCCAGAAAGTATTTATGTAAAATTTATCATTACTGTTTTGACTTGCATGTTAAATCCATTAAGATTTTAATATGGAATATAGATGTCCTGCTAAACTAATGATATTTCACTTGCCAATTTTTGTACATGCTGTGTATGTCAGGTAATGTGCACTGAAAAAATTTTATGACAAAATCCCATTCCTACAATTTATGAAAAATCTAGAAAGTTGATAGGCTGATATTTTGCAAGAGTTTTAGTAAAATAACCATAACTCTTTTGCTGCTGAAATTTGGGCAGTAGCCTTGGGCCATGTTAATCTACGTGACATAATTATATGAGCCCAATTGGAACCCCAAAACAGTATGAACTTAACATGAGAACTTTAAATGCTTTTATTAAAGAAAACCTTCTTATGGGCTTATGCTTATTCTTTGTAAGGGTATAATGCTACTTGTACACCATGATACTTGTTGAAAGTTCCTGCTATGTCATGCATGATAGTTTAAACTAAGTTTAAATGATGAGTTGTATGATTTCTTAGAAGTGGTTTGCATGATTTCTTAGAAAAGCATGTTGATATTCTTTCTCGGGGGAATGAGATTGTTTTAAGATTTGTTTAAACTCTTTATTATCCCTTTTCATCCTAATCATGGCACTACATTCTTTTGCACTCATTTGCATATATTGTCATGCATATAGATTCCGTGAACAAGTTACCCACGCAGGAGCAACCACTGATTGAGGAGCCGGACGACCAGGAGCGAGGGTCCCAGCAGCAGGAGGAGAACCCGCAGGCAGCACCTGACATTGCACCCGAGGCACCCTCTGACCCTAGCGAAGAAGGTAGGCAGGATCATGCTATCCCCGCTAAAGTATTATTATTTAAGCATCTGCATTAGGAGTCATTGAAACCCTTCTGCATTAGACATCCTGGCCGCCCTGGCCCTAGCACCTATACTTAGAGTCCGTAGGCCGAGTGCCTAGAAATTGCTAAGTACGTGTAGACACGAGTGAAAGAGTCACTCATCGCATTGGTGATTTCAAAACCTCAGAAAATCTCACTACTGTGGAAGTTACTGTTGGTCAAGTTTAAATGAAGACCGGGCGGAGATTTTATTCAGTATTTACTTTTCATGATGTCGCACTATGGACTCCGCCCGAGTCATTTAAGGCTCGTTCGCTGTCCGCCTGTTGATCGGCATAACATTGCTAAAGTGCTTATCCGGGAATTGGGCCTGGTGAAACCTTGCTTGTGCCATCCGAAGAACAGAGACACGTTCCTACCCACTGGTGGAGAGGAAGGTGACCCGGGGGAGCTTTGTACTCATGACGGGGAGACCGAGATGTCGGCAGGCTCATCATGGGGGGCACAACCCGAGGGTCAGGCGGGAGTGAATCAAACTTGGGATGGGACAAGTGGAGAAGGGGGATATATGTGAAGAAAGCCGAGGGTTAGTAAGCATATATCTCCTTGCATTCTAGTTATTCGTGGGAATATAAAAATCGATTTGAATCGCTGATGCTCACCAGGTGTGAGAATGCCATATATCATTGACGGGCAATGTCGTAACGACTTGAAGATCTTATGCTCATATTCATGTTTTTTTTGAAATTCCACATGTTTGCAATATTGATGTTGATTTACTTTCATGCAAGATATTATTGTTGAATAATGTCTCTATTACCATGAAGGATGGCAGCGGTTAAATCCTGCCATCTAGTAAATGCATAACCTTCACAAAAATCGATGGCTAAGGACTTAATTAGTAAGCAAGCTTCGCGTCAGCCGTAAGCCCTCCATTAAGTCCTACTGAGTAATTAGTACTAATGGTTTGCCCCCATTTTTGGATTACAGGTATGCAGTTCGTCGTTTGCACTTGCATAGGCGGGGATGCTTGCTCTCACCAGGGCTGAGGCAACTTTTCTGTGGCTGAAGGGCAACATCGGTGGGCTCGATGTTGTCTCAATGTTCTAAGGCTTTTGCCACGCCACCTGAACTTTGATATTCCGCTGCGAGAAACTTTCATGAACTCGTTTTATCCTATGACTTTATGTTAAGACTGTAATTTAAATTCGAACTGGTTTGTAATCCTAATCTATTATTACTCTATTCAACTGCATGTGATGTTGTATCTGTTGTGGCTCATTCGAGAGTCGGATGTGTATGATGTCGGTTCCTCTACAATGGTGTTATTGAGAGCCGAAGGACTCTTGACGGACTACCGAGTTTGGTCTAGCCTAAGTGCACTGCGAGCTAGAGGTGGCAGATGTGCTTAGTCTGGATTAAGCGGGGCGGTTCCGCCACAGTTGATCGGCATATACATGTGTCATCATCGGCATAACGAGGAGCATCGTCGCGTTGACGAGGAGAAAGACTATCACCGCGAGCGGCGTCGCTATCACGAGGAGCGTCGTCGCCAATACCCTCGTTCACCTAGACGTGAGGAGAGGCACTGGGAGGACCATCGGCGGTATGAGGAGTACCGCGACGTTGTCAATCGCGAGGAACATTGGCGCTGCCCCTACTTCCACTTCTGCTGGAGCCAAGGTATGGACAGGCTTCCGACCGTTGATGATTGCCCAGAATGTTCCAACCGCAGGGCTCACCATGGTAAGGTGACCGTGTTCGATTGCTTGCGACGCGCGCTGCCGCCACGCCATGCCGTGCACGTGATCCAACTCCCCCACCACGACGGCCTACGTCTCCACCACCGAGGCGTCGACCTACATCTCCACCACCAATGCGCTCGCAGCCTCCCATCGAGCGGCACGAGCCCGAGGACGATCGGCGTCGCGCAGAGTGCTACCTACCAAGGTGGTGCCCCGAGTGTCTGACTATATCCTAGAAGCGCAGGGTTCAACGTTTACGTCGTCTGGAACAAGCCGAAGAAGAGTACCTTCGGCTGCTTAAGAAGGTTGGCGGTGTTATGGAAATCCCAAGTCTACGGTCAGAACGCAACCTCGTTTGGAAAAAGCAAGTCACAGTCCAACGCGGCCGAAACATCTGTGAGGCCGACATCGGCTGTATCGGCCAAAGAGGAAATGACACCTTTAGCTACTGAGGACACATCTAGCGACGAGGAGGATATGGAGGAAGAAGTCACTGCGGTGATTAAGAAGGCTACAGTAGGTATTAACATGGTTTTCTACCTCCTAGAAGATTTTCATCCTCCCAGCAGCGAACAGATGGCCGAGTCCATGGCACAACTTAGTCTGTGTTGGCGTCTCTTGGCCTTAAAAGATTTTACTCCGCAAGCGCACGGAGACCGCTGTAGCTTTTCACCTAGAGTATTCCGAGTATCGTATTTTTACCCACAGGGAAGCAGCAGGAGAGAGAGAGTATAATTGAATAAACTCAAATCAAATCAACCGTACTTAAATAAATATACCAGCTAGCCACTAGACAGGGGTAATTCTGGTAAACAGATAGGTGTATGGTGGAAAGAAGTAAATTAAACTACCTAAGATACACGTAGAAAGGTATAGTTGCCTGGGAGGACAACAAGTGAGATAAAGTTCCCAAACTCTACTCTATTCGACTACAAAGACTATGTTGTGGTTAACTAAGAAACTCAAGTAGCAAGTCAGGGTCTCGCGCCGAGCGAAATTTCGGCGCCTCGAGGGATCAGGGGGTAGATAGTAGACCACTGAAGGAGACCCGGCTAACGCCTACGGACCTACCGAACGAACGGGCCTGGGCTACACAGGCACACCACACACTGTCACCAAGTGGTGCTACCAAGCAAATCTGCGTGGATAGGCTGGCATGTTATAAACGTACTCAAGCAAAGCTTGAGTAACAATAGATCGTCCTTGATCAGAGGAGAGGACCTAACTAGAGCTTGGCGTATAGGTTGGATTATAGCACCGGCAAGAATAACGGGACTTGACTAACTAAGATAACCACAAGCCTAAGCCTAGCGAGTATGCAAAATAAAGGGTACACCACACTTGCAAGAGATAGAAATAAAGTAAAATATAACTGAATTATATTGAAGATAAGAGTACAAAAGATACAAGAGCTTTTACTGCAGACTCAGAAGAATCTCCGAGAACTACGAGGCAAAGCTCGACTCACTCTAACTCCAGGACTATCCTAACTACTAAGATGTGGAAAATGACACTCTCTAAGGTAGAATATGGTTCTCAACTTCTCCACACCTTTACAAAAGAGCTCTACAGGCCTATTTATAGTCCAATATGTGAGGGGGGTACTTGTAGGAGGCAAAGGTTGGTGGACGGTCGAGGTCGGTGGTCGGCCGACCTAGGAGGGAGGTCGGCCGACCTAGCCCGAGGTCGGGCAACCATCCGATCCACTGCCTTTGCATTCCAACAGCTTGATCTTGTGTCCCCATGGTGGTTGGCGGTTAGGACGGTTGTTGCACATGTAAAATGCCTCCGAGGGTAGGTCGGCCGACCTTGGAGGAGGTCGGGCGACCACGTGTCAGCCTTGCATTGGCCACATTGCATTTCCCTTGGATTGTTGACGTTATGGATCCATGACTTGGTGAATTTTCGGTCTTTGGATACATTGGATGCTTGGTCTTGCGGTTGGATTTGAGTGCACTTGTGTTTCTTTGTGATGTGGATCGATGAGGTGGCACATGGGTGGCTGGGCGGCCTGGGTCAGGGTTGGCCGACCCTGTTGGTGGGTCGGGTGACCTGGCCTGGGTCAGGGTCGGCCTGGCCTTGGTCGGCCGACCTGGGCTTGGGTCGGCCGACCTGGACACTTTGACCAGTGAGCCCCATCTTGGATCCTTGACATGTTTTCGGTTGTTTTATGTGCATTTTGGTACCTGCATCCAAATATTCATACAAAACTAGTGGAACTCATTAGTAGAAGGGTTAGTCCATATTTATTCACTTGCATTGCTCCATTTGGTTGGTAATTGACGGTAGATATCGTAAGATTACGACCGTCAACACCACCCAAGCTTAAACTTTATCTCGTCCTCGAGCAAAGCTAAGGCTAAAAGTGGATCTGGGGTAAGAATGCCACCTGGGCATTAGCTAAGACCCCTAACTCGGATGCAACCCTCGTCACAAAGGACGTGATTGCCATGGAATTTTCATCCCAAACTAGTTTCATCCAGTAATAGAGCATGGCGGTGACTGGTGCATACTTCTGCTTACGCCACATGACATCGAGGATTTTTAGGTCCTCTATGGTCACACAGAGTGTGTCATCACGGGGAAGGACTACGATAGTAATCCAACGGGCCATGAACCGCATGGTGGGGTGCTTAATGTGTGTGATGCTCTTCTTCCCCTTATAGTCCGGACCGGCTAGTTCTTTCTAGAACTCTGTTGCATTAAAACCTACGGGTTCGGCTGCTATGGAGCAGCGAGGTGAGAACCCAAGAGCATTGCTGAACTGACGAAGTGTCAGCTCATGCTCAGAGTTAAAGAATCTAAAATGAACAGTCGTGTCGGACTGCAGTGATACTACTAGGAGGGTCATCAAGAACTCCTTGGTGAGAAGGACTATGCCTGGGCTTGGGTCGGCTGACCTGGCCACTTTGACCAGTGAGCCCCATCTTGGATCCTTCACAAGTTTTCAGCTGTTTTTTGTGCATTTTGGTACCTGCATCCAAATATTCATACAAAATTAGTGGAACTCATTAGTAGAAGGGTTAGTCCATATTTATTCACTTGCATTGCTCCATTTGGTTGGTAATTGACGGTAGATATCGTAAAATTACGACCATCAACACCCCCCAAGCTTAAATTTTTGCTCGTCCTCGAGCAAAGCTAAGGCTGTAAGTGGATCAGGAGTTGCTGCAATATCGAAGATGAAGAGAAATTCTTATACATGACTCAATACTCATACTTTTGTTTTAAGTCGTGAAATAATTGAAGCTCACCTTGTGTACTACCTGTGGTGCATCTTTTTGTTTGGGCGGTTGAGAGACGGAACGACCATTATACGGGAGTTCTTCTAACTTGCTCTTTTTTGGATGTCTTTCCCAGGTGTTTTCAAGATTTTCAAAACCAAAGTAGCTTCCCTAAGGTGCTCTCAGGCGCTCAAATGTGTTTCGTCACCAAGGGCCAAGATTCGGCCAAGACTTTCCTACACAAAGGCCTTTGTGGAGCTTTAGGTAGGGAGAATATGGCACACTTAGGATATTTATTTTGCTAAGTCAAAGATTGGACCAAAGAGTGTACTTTATCACTTCTTCTATTGATCACTGGAGTATGAGCGGTGGTACTGTATGCCTCCTTCTCTTGGTATTCATCCCATGTAGCCTTTTGTAGATTTGAAGTGGATATGAAGCTTTTATTTATTTTTGCCATGACTTTGCATGATTTTCATTTTGCCATGCTTTTGCACGCATTTTTCTTTCTTTTGCCATGCTTTTGCATGCTTTTCTTTTTGAGCTCCATACCCTTACCCCTTGAGATTTGAATGCTAGGGATTATGAGAAATATTTAGAGACATTTTGGTGGATGAAAAGTTCGGAATGGATCACTTGCATTTTTGCTTTTGTACTCCAGCTATCAACAGAAGGTGATATTTCTACTCAAAGAGACTCAAAATTTGACAAAGCTTAAAATATCTCTAAGCAGCACTTTGTAGCAGTTTAAACTAATTGCAGTATTTTTGGCTCTGGTTGTTATTTTTGACCCAAAGGGAGCTATATTTTGTTATTTACAAAATAAAAACCTGAGATGTTCATCTTACTAAAAGCATGAAAGAATTATTCCATATTCAAGTCATATCATTCATCTCACAACAACTTAGGCTTATTATCACAAATGGCATCCACAAGATAGAACCTTGGTTTACTTCTTTTATTCACAAACTCAAAATTAAGCTAAGCATAAGTCACATGCAAGAATTAAATCAAATCATTCAACTGATAGAACAACTACTCATCATTTCCAAAATGAAGCTAGCATATGAACATATCATTAAAGCATGGGAGTTTTTTTCAGTAACGGAATTAAACAAACTAAATTAAGCAAACTGAATTAAACAAACTAGCAAACACTCAAAGCATGATACATGGGTGGTGCAGAAAATGGGAGACTGTCATACGTACCCAGCTGCCGATTTGGGTTTGTAGGACCGAGACGTGCGACTAGAGGGGGTGAATAGGAGCACTTAAAAACTCAAACTCGATCACAACCCCTGGTGCAAACTGACACACTACACTCAACAAGCGCTAGACACCGTTGACTGAAAGCAAACGTGTCTAGCAAGCACTTGGTGTCGCCCACTGAACGGGGACACACCAAGCGAGTGAAAGCACAAGACTCAACGATCACGAGATTGCAAGTCAAGTGAAACAACGACTCACGCTCAAGCGTCTTGCTCGCCACTCAACACACCGAAATTTGCCTCACTAGTACACAGCAAGTTAAGAGTATGGGCAGCAGCGACGAACACTAAAGGCGACGTCAAAGCAAAGAACCGAACACCAAAAACACCAAAGACACCGGATATTCCGGTAGTAGCTGCCAGATATTCCGGTAGTGCACACCAGATATTCCGATAGTGCACACCGGATGTTCTGGTGGCTACAACAGACCCGGAGCTACCGGATGTTTTGGTAGGAGCTGCCGGATATTCCGATAGTTGCTATCGGATATTCCGGTAGCTCTCACCGGATATTCCGGTGGCACTGGACTCAGCCCCAAAACTTGAGCTCCCAAACCTCAAACTTGACTTTGACACATGCTATCTGTGCACTATTCCAAAGCTATTCCCAAAAGATCCATAGAAAAAGATGAAGGGATTAGCGGGAATTTCAGATCTCGTGAAGACGCAAGCTTTGGGCAAGAAAAGGGGAAAACTCAAATTCGACTTGTTCGTGGCAAACCTGCAGGTTTGAGATGAACTAGGTCATAATCTCTACATCCTTGCAAGTCCAAAACACAAAAATATGAGGATTAACTCGTAGGCAAACACAAATCACCAAAAGCCTTTGAGTTTCATCCAAGATCCAAACTAGAAGGGGGGAGAGGAAGGGGCTGTACACAAGCACTCCAATTTCAGAGGAATATTGCTGGATTAATCACGAAATTGAGTGCATACAAAGGTTCCTACAATCTACCACCCTTCATCCTCCCTCTTGATGTGAAGAACGCTAACTAGGGGACTCAAATCCTAGCCTAAGGGCCTGTTTGGATGCTTTGTATTATTTTTCACCTGTAACTAAATTACACATGTATTTTGTTGTGCACAAGAAAACCATTGTAATACAAAACGGAAATTTCTGCTTGGAATATTGATGTTTGGATAAGAAGAAACAGACGTGTAAAACACAGCAAGTGAAAAAACCAACTTTCCTGTTTCATTTCTATATTCATTTGATAAGCAAATTAACAACTGCAATAAGCATCATTGGAAAGCTTGGGATCTCAGAGTTATCGTTCTGACCATCTGTACTGTTTCCGAACTGACCATGAAAATCAAACCAAAATCAGTGCTCAAAACATAAATTCGTGAATCGAACTTACAATCAAAACATCAAATTGGAGCACCAACGAATCAGACGAGATCAAGCAATTGAACATCTGCATCATCTCATAGCTCTATTTGGCTCCGCCACCACCACCAGAGTCCAGACAACCTCGATGCAAAAAAAGCGGAAGAGAGAGAGGATTAGAAATCAATTCTCTATGCGACTACAGCTACTTCGCCTCTAGAATTCTGGATCCACCCACCCAACATCCCCACGCCCAACCCTGTCTTCCTTCTGCACGGCGCCGGTGATGGGACTGCAGCGGCTGACAACGGCAAGGGGCGAGGAGATAGATGGGAGGTGCTCGAAGGAGAGAGATTGGGGAGAATGAAAATGGTGAGTGGACTTTGGTGGTGGTGCGGTGCTAGCTGTCGTCAGTCGCCGTTTCGTTGCGGGATTCAACCGGGAGGGTAGGGTGGTCCGGCGGCGAGATTGCTCCGGAAGTCCGCGCTAGCTCTCGGGCCATGGCCGAGGGATGAAGGCGAGCGAGGAGACCCTGATGTTTATCGTTTTCTTCTTCAGGTCTGGTCCGGTGTCATTTTTTTTCCACTGGTTTTGGCCCAATCCGGGTGTAAAACTATTGGGCTCACACAACATCCAAACAGTCCTTTTAGATCCAACTTGTAAAAATTGCGGACTTGTATTTTACACCGGTTTTGGACTCAAAACCAAGCTTCCAAACGGGCCCTAAAGCTCTCCTTTCTCTCTTCGGCACTTGGCTTTATGGAAACTAAGCCTAGGGTTTTCTAATGGTGGAAGAGTCGCCTAAATGACCAGCCACTTAGGTATATATATAGCCCAGGACTAACGACACCATTTAACACTAAGACCCCTACTCTAGAAAGCCCGGAAGGGGCTGAAATGAAAATGATACAATCGGACGACTACGATGATGCTTTGATCTTCTTCTTCTCCATGCCTCGCTTGAATGTACGCCACGTAACCAGTTGTCCGGAAGCTTCCCCCGGTTTTGAAGTCAGAAACCAGGAAACTTTATTCTGCGGGCTTCCTGGGCCGGGTCTTGGCCCAATCTTATATCTTGGCAAGTCGGAGCCCAACCCACCAAGTCATTTGAACTTGGGTGGCGGTTTTGAGCCGAAGCAGCCAAAGCTTCTCTCGCACATCTTCGCGCCATGCACTCGGGTTGGAGCACCACGGTGGCACCCGGCTTCTCCAGTCTATCGGAGTCGCCTCGCGGTCCATCAGAGGCCTTACACCACCGCTGCCAAACTACCCCTCCGTGTACCAAGCTCCCATGGCCGACCGATGTCGAGCATGGCCTTCGGTCCATTGGAGGGCTTTTGCCTTAGTACATCGAGGTGTTCGTCATCTACCTCCAGTCCATCGGAGGGCTTGAGCTCATTGACAATCACTCATCACACCAGGAGAGCAATGAGGCTGGTCCATTGGCTCTCAGGGTTCCCCCCAAGCTTCAATGAAGCTACTCGGGGTAGTACCCGTAGTACTGGAAGAATCGTTGGGACTCATCGAAGGTGCGCTGAGCCATCGCTTCTATTTCTAGGAGGCGGTTATATTGTTCATCCTGGGTCTGCTGGATGACCTGAGTGCGCTCATCGACCTGATTAAGCTGCCGGGCCATCCCAGCTGTGCGCTGCTCCTGAATGGTCAGGGACACAAAGATGGCACTCAAAGGGTCTCCTACAAAGCGTGCAGAGGCAGATGGTCCTGCCTTATACGGTGCTGACCCATACCCATAGTAGGTTCCTCCTCCTTGCTGCTGAGAGAATGCAGCGCTCGGCTCGTGTCCCCATGTTGTGTTTGCAGATCCTCCGTGGGGCTGCCACGTCGGGTCTGTTCCCTAGGTTTGCCAGGCTGTGCCAGTCGCGGTATGGAAGCAGGTAGGTCTTGTCCCGGTGGTTTGTGCGTCCTGTGCTTGCTTCTGTAGGCACTCTTCGGCTGCTCTCCTCTGTGCCCTAGTCATGACTCCCGCTACACTATGTCTGGGCTCCTCTACAGGCTTTCCTACTGGGACGCCCTCTATTGGCATAGAGAGTGTGTCCACGTGGTAGATTTTGAACTGTGGTGTTGGTAGAGGCACTTCAAAGTTGTACCTCTATAGATCATGACATAGGTATCTGTGCTGGGGTTCTTGCGCAGAAAGTGTCCCGGATAAAATGGCTCTCTGTGACTAGGTTGGGTGTGTCTGGGGTAAGAATGCCACCTGGGCATTAGCTAAGACCCCTAACTTGGATGCAATCCTCATCACAAAGGACGTGATTGTTATGGAATTTTCATCCCAAACTAGTTTCATCCAGTGATAGAGCATGGCGGTGACTGGTGCATACTTCTGCTTACGCCACATGACATAGAGGATTTTTAAGTCCTCTATGGTCACACAGAGTGTGTCATCACGGGGAAGGACTACGATAGTAATCCAACGGGCCATGAACCGCATGGTGGGGTGCTTAATGTGTGTGATGCTCTTCTTTCCCTTATAGTCTGGACCGGCTAGTTCTTTCTAGAACTCTGTTTCATTAAAGCCTACGGGTTTGGCTGCTATGGAGCAGCGAGGTGAGAACCCGAGAGCATTGCTGAACTGACGAAGTGTCAGCACATGCTCAGAGTTAAAGAGTCTGAAATGAACAGTCGTGTCGGACTGCAGTGATACTACTAGGAGGGTCATCAAAAACTCCTTGGTGAGGAGGACTATGCCTGGGCTTGGTGTGGAGTCGCCTCAGCAGGTCAGCTTCATCTTGATTGCGCGTCCGGATTTGGGAATCCAGCAGCAATATGGGCCCGGTGTTGGACGATGAAGCTTCTTCTCCTCCTGGTCCAGCACTTGATGAGCCTCTGTCAGACACTGTCCGAGAGTTTTGTGAACTGGAGGACGTTGGTAACCAAATGTGCTGTCCCGCCCTGCTGATCGCACTTCTGGCCCTCTTGAGAGCGCGCCTCATCCTGCACAAAAATGAACACAAGAACTACAAGACGACAGAATAAAATTAGCGTTAGTCGTTAGTCGTCCTTGTGGGGCGTGACACCACTACAACTCGTTCTTGGTGTTGTCAAGAGAGAGGGGATAGTAGCTAATTTATTTGCTCAACTAGATTTTTATTCGAACATTATTTTGGCGAAGCAAGAGAGCTAAGCTAGCTACTAAGCAAAGAGATTAAGATAGGGAGAGGGGAGATTGCAGTGTGTGTTACTGGTGCACTGAGCAAGTGAATGGGGGTGCTTTTATAGGCAAATGGAGCAGGTAGGGGGTCGGGCGACCCTGAGGGGAAGGTCGGGCGACCTGCCACGGTGGTCGGCCGGCCTGCCCGAAGTGCCGGGTGCTCCTGGCTGCTTTGTTCTTTGCATGAGAGTGAAGTAGAGAGGAGAGGATGAGTGCTTTGATGCTGCAGTTGGTCGGGGTGTTAGAGCAAGGATTGAGAGAGGCCTTCCATGCACCGGAAATAGGAAGAAGAGGTCGGGCGACCTCATCATTGGGTCGGCCGGCCTAGCCCCTTGGTCGGGTGGCCCAGTGTGGCATGTTGCCTTTGGTCACAAGTGAGGGAAAGCACAGGGGGTCGGGCGGCCTGGACTCCTGGTCGGCCGGCCTCCTTGGTGTTGCCCTTGTGCTGGTTTGCTTCGGGAGTGAGTAAAGAAAAAGAGTAGAGGGGGTGAAGAAGAAAGAGAAAGGAGTGGGGGAGGTAGGCGTGGTTGGGCGGCCTAGCACGGCGGTCGGCCGACCAGGAAGTTCGGTCGGGCCGCCATGGAGTGCAGTCGGCCGGCCCCTGGCACCTGCCTTGTGAGTTCGATTTAGTTGGAAGCAAAGAGCAAAGTGAAAAGGAGAAAAAGAAAGGAGAGAGGGTAAAGAGAAAGAAGGGAGAGAAAAAAAAGAAAGAGCAAGAAGAAGAGAGAGAGAGGGGGGTCGGCCGACCGGGGCCGTGGTCGGCCGGCCACTTGGTCACCCCCTTATGCCTTACCTGTAGGTGGTGGTCGGCCGGCCCAGTGCTGGGGTCGGCCGACCCCACTAAATTTTTTTTAAAGTAAAAGATGATATTAAACTGACCGCAAGAGATTAAACTTGTGCACTGCAAAAATTTAAATATGCAGTGGAGAACGAGGAATTAAAACTAGCGGAAAGTAAATATGTCGTCGAGAGATAATGCCAGATTTACCTCTTGGCGGGAGCGAACCATTTACCACCCTTTGGGATGTCGCGTGGACGTACGTACGGGGAGGTAAGTGGTACTTTTGCGAGCCACTTGGAGTTTGTCGTGGATGGGTCCTGGGCACGCTTGGTTTCAACATGCCCCATAGAGTTTATCCTAATTTCTCCATGGGTATGCTGATTTTTGTTGCACCCTTGGTTGATGGGTCTTATAGGCTCATGGGTGCCGACCTTCTTAACAGGAGCTTTGCCTCCTGTTTCCTGGTTCTTGCGGCTAGCCTTCATGGTTTTCGCCTTCTTCCATTCGTCTTCTTCCCGTTGTCGGATGGCAGCCTCGGTGGCTAACTTCCGTTTCATGAATGCTACGAGACTGTCCATCTCTTTCCCGGAAGCGTCATAGACTGGTGGCTTCGGCACATACTTTTGGCACTTGAAAAACTTCACTTGGTTGCACTGTTCCACTTTTGGTTTGAACGAGAATGTCTTCCTCATTCCGTTGATGTTGAGGTGGACTTCTCCGGCTCCAACATCAATGCTTGCTTCCGCGGTGCTCAGAAACGGCCGCCCAAGAATGAGCAGTGTCTTGGCATCAATCTCCATGTCCAATACCACAAAGTCCACGGGAATAAGGAAGTTCTGGATCTTCACTGGGACATCCTCGGCGATTCCCGCGGGGTATCGAATAGACTGGTCCGCAAGTTGCAAGCACATACTTGTGGGGACAAGTGTTGCGTGATTGAGTTTGTCGAAGACAATTTTAGGCATGACACTGATGCTTGCTCTGAGATCACATAAGGCTTGATTGAAGACTTGGTTCCCAATTGAGCATGGAATGGTAGGACTGCCAGGGTCCTTCTTCTGTGGAGGTTGGTTGTGTATAGCTGCGCTACAGTCCTCGATCATGTGCACAATTTCCGCTGATGGCAGTGGCTTTTTATTGTTGAGTGTATCTTTTAAATACTTTGCATATGTCGGTACCTGCATAGCATCTAGTAGGGGTATATTGACATATAACTTCTTAATGACCTCAACAAACTTACTATATTGTTCATCGGCGGCAGCCTTTTTGTTGCGCTGAGGGAAGGGCAACACAGTTGTGTCATAAAACTCATGTGGAAGAGTTCTCGATGGTGCCTTCTCCTTTGCGGCACCAGTGCTGGTTTCTGGATCGTCATTCTCTTCCGTTTCAGTGGTCTTCTCATGTTCCTTGCCTGTATGGTTAGTGCGTGATGCACCACTAGGATGTGGAGGGTCCTGAGTGGACTTATCACCCCTAGTAGTGACAGCATCAATGTGCTCTTTGGGAGGAGGTTGCGGTTGTCCCGGAAGCTTTCCCGCATTAGCATTAGGCAAAGAGGCAGCCAACTGAGCTATTTGTGTTTCTAACATTTTATTGAAACTCAGTTGATTTTTCATAGCACTGTTAAAAGTTTCCATTTGTAATGAAATAGATTCAAAAAGTCTATCATTTGCATGAAACTTTTTACTGATGCTATCATACACAGCTTTTGGATCAAAAGAGCTAGGCTTATTGAATTGCTGTGAATTGCCAAAGGGGTTACCTTGTCTGGAGAATGGGATATATGGTCGCGAATTCCAGCCTGGTTGGGGACAATTCCCGTTGTTGAAGTTGCCAGAATTTCCAATGAAGTTGGCGTCTTCCGGCCGCGTTTCAAGGCAGCTACTCACCGAATGCCCCGTGTTCCCGCAGACTTCACAAGTCATGCGAGTGTCGAGGGCCTGGACTGGTGCAGTCACAGGATTGTCTTCTAGCTTCTTTAAGAGCAGAACCATCTTGGCGGTCAGCATGTCCGTGCTGTCGATGTGATGGACTCCACGGGATCGTGTGTGTGATCTTTCTTCCTTCCATCCCTGGTTAGTGGCGATCTTCTCAATCAGATTTTTGGCCGCTCTCACACTTTGGGATAGGAATGATCCTCCAGCGGCTACATCCAGGTGCTCTTGAGCAGTACGGTTTAACCCGTGAAAGAAACTCTGAATGATCAGACATTCTTCCATTCCATGGTGGGGGTAGGCTGCTATATATTCCTATAATCTTTCCCAGGCCTCCGCCACCATTTCATCTGTGAGCTGTTGAAAGCTCGAGATCTTGTTCCTCAACGCGCTGGTCTTTCCCAGAGGGAAGTACTTGGCGAGGAATGCATTTGAGCATGCATCCCATGTTGTCAGTGTTGCACGGTTGAGGTAGAACCATTGCTTCGCCTTTCCGACAAGTGAAAATGGGAAGAGGCGTAACTTGATAGCGTCGGAGGATGCACCTTTCATGCTAAATGTGCTGCAGATTTCCAGGAATTGCTGGATGTGGTTTTTGGCATCCTCAGTTGCTAATCCGCAAAAAGGAATGACTTGAACCATGTGAATGACTTTCGGCTTCAGTTCAAAGTTCTCCCCTGCATTTACTGCTGGTCCCGTAGGGACATTGTTGCTGGATGGGATAGAGAACTCATGGATGGTCTTCTCAGGAGCTGCGACCATGTTGTCGGTGTTCAAGGAACTACTTGACGTGGCTGTTTCAAGGTTCAGTTCCCTTGGAATAGGTATCTGCCCATGGATGGTCTTAGGACGGACCCTCCTGAGCAGTGACTCTGGATTATTGTGGAAATTTTCCGACACGTCAAAACCGGTCATACACCTTGTTGACGGTCGTAATCTCACGACATCAACCGTCAATTATCCACAAAATGAAGCTAAACATGTGAAATATATGGACTAACCCTTGCTACTAATGAGTTCCACAAGATGTACATGAATATTTGGATGCAGGTACAAAAATGTATACAAAATGGTTGAAAACACACCATATACCAGAGATAGGCTGAAATGGTGACAGGGCCCTAGCCGTCCAGCCATGTGCCATGGCCGTCCGGCCCCCAGTGCCCATCTAGAACCACGACCACGTGGAATGGTCCCTTGACCACTTCACTTGCCACGTCTTCAATCCTGCATGCAACAAACACAAAATGGTGAAGATCCAACCATACAAGAGAGCATCCAATGTATCCAAGCGTCGCAATATGTTGGGACAAGGATTGGTGATGTCAAGGATCCGAGGGGAACAACATGCATCCAATTGGAACCAGACACGTGGCCGCTTGACCACTTAGGGTGGTCGGCCGACCACCCCTCGGCGACGTTTTCCACGTGCACCAACTCCTTTAACTGCCAACCGACATGGGGAGGCCTTCCCAGCCGTTGGATGTACTAAGTCGGTGAATCAAGTGGTTGGCCGACCACTTGACTTAACTGTTTTGCACGTGCACCGACTTGAGAAGCTTCGAACCGACTTCCAGGAGGGAGATCAGCCGTCGGATGTGCAAGGTCGGCACATCGGGTGGCCGCCCAACCACTCCTAGTGGCTGCCCGGCCACCGACCCTGCACCAAACCGACCTTCCCTGCCTACAAATGCCCCTCTTACTTGTACAAGCTATAAATAGACCCGTGGAGCTCATTTGTAAGGTGTGGAGTTGAGTTGAGAGAGTTCTATCTTAGAGTGCTTCATTCCTTCACAGTAATTAGGATAGTCCTGGGAGTTAGAGTTGAGTCGAGCTTTGCCTCGGACTCCAGAGTTATCTTCGAGTCTGTGGTAAAACTCTTGTATCTTTTGAATTCAGATTATCTTCAATATAATTCAGTTATATTTTACTTTATTTCTATCTCCTGCAAGTGTGGTGTACCTATATTTTGCATACTTGCTAGGCTTAGATTGTGTTTCACTTAGTTATTCAAGTCTTGTTATTCTTGCGGGTGCTATAACTCAACCCTAGATTTAGATGCTAGGTTCTGGCTAGATCCACTCCTCTGATCAAGGAAGATCTATCATTGTTCAAGCTTCACTTTAACACGTTTATAGCTTGCCATCCTCTCCACGCAGCTTTGCTTGGTAGCCCCACTCGGTGATAGCGTGTGATGTGCCTGTATAGTCCAGGCCCGTCGTTCGGGAGGCCCGTAGGTGTTAGCCAGACTCTCTTTCGGGACTCTACTATCTACCCCTTTGTACCCTTGAGACTTTGGAATTTCGCTCGATGCAAGACCCTGGCTTGTTTATTTGAATAGCTTAGTTAGACACGGATAATCTTTGCAGCCGATTAGACTAGAGTTTGGTGACTTTATCTCACTCATTGTCCTCCCAGGCAACTATACCTTTCTACAGATAGCTTAGATAGATATCCTCCTCCACCATACACCTATCTTTATCACGTATACCCCTCTTCAACTACTAGTCGGTGTAATTTATCCATGTTTACAGTTCATTCGATTTGAGTTTATTCAATTACACTCTTGAGCCTACCGCTTCCTGTGGAAATTTACGATACTCGGAATACTCTGAGTGAAAGGCTACAGCGATCTCCGTGCGCTTGCGGAGTAAAACCTGTAAAGGCTAAGAGACACCAACAAGCTTTTCTAGTAGCGTTGCCGAGGAAGCAATTGGCCAAAAGATAATTGATATGTCACTTCGAACCTGTATACTTGATAAGTTTTACCGCTAGTTGTTAACAGGCTCACTTTGCTCTGTTGTTTTGTTGTGGTTGCAACAGAGAGGTGTATAACCGGTTTAGACCTGCCGGCAAATTTCCACAATAATCCAAAGTCACTGCTCAAGAGGGTCCGTTCAAAGACTATCCACGGGCAGAGACCTGTACCTAGAGAGCTAGAACCAAGTACTTCAACCAATACCCCACGTTTCACCACCATGGCCGAAAAGACTATCCATGAGTTCTCTATCCCCTCGAGCAGCAACATCCCTACAGGGCCCAATGTTACCGTGGGGGAGGATTTTGAGCTCAAACCAGGGGTGATTCACATGGTTCAAGCCATCCCTTTCTGCGGACTGGCTACGGAAGACGCCAATAATCATCTGCAGCAATTTCTGGAGATCTGCAACACCTTCAATATGAAAGAAGCGTCACCGGATGCCATCAAACTTTGTCTCTTTCCCTTCTCTCTTGTTGGGAAGCCAAAACAGTGGTTCTACCTCAACAGAGCAACACTCACAACTTGGAACGCATGTTCCGATGCTTTTCTGGCGAAGTATTTCCCGCTAGGGAAAACTAACGCGTTGAGGAATAAGATCTCGAGATTCCAACAGCTTACTGATGAAACTATGGTAGAAGCTTGGGAACATCTGCAAGAGTACATTGTAGCGTGCCCACACCACGGGATGCAACAGTGGCTGATTATTCTAAGCTTCTTTCATGGGCTTCACCGCTCAGCTCAAGCTGCTGAAGGATCCTTCCTCTCCTTGAGTATCACGGCGGCCAAGAATCTCATTGAGAAGATGGCCACCAACCAAGGATGGAGAGAAGAGAGGTCTAGTACCCGCTCCCGTGGCGTCCATCAAGTGGAGAGCACTGACATGCTCGCCGTAAAGATGGATTTGCTGCTTAAGAAGCTGAATGAAGCCCCAGAAGCCGCTCCGGTGCAAGCCCTTGATTCACACATGACTTGTGAAGTATGTGGAAATACGGGGCACTCGGGGAACAGCTGCCCTGAGACGCAGCCTGAAGACGCGAACTTCATTGGTAATAGTACCAACAGTTTCAATGGGAATCGTCCTCAGGCAGGATGGAATTCACGACCACATCTCCCTTTCTCTAGGCAAGGTAACTCTTCAAATTCGCAGCAATTTCCTAAGAGTAATTACACTTTTGATCAGAAAGCTATGAATGATAGCATTAGTAAAAAGTTCCATGCTAATGATAGGATGTTTGAGTCTATTTCTTTACAAATGGAAACTTTGAATAGTGCTATGAAAAACCAACTTAGCTTCAACAAAATGCTTGAAACTCAAATAGCTCAGTTGGCTGCTGCTTTACCTAACACAAATCCGGGTAAGCTGCCTGGGCAACCTGAAGCTCCTCCCAAGGAGCACATAAATGCAGTAACCACTAGGGGTGGAAAGTCCACACAAGACCCCCCATCTCCTAGCCGTGCAAGTAAAGAGCAGGAGAAGATGCCTGAGCCCAAAGAAAAGGTTGCAGATGAAGATGCACCTGGCAAGGAGGAAAAGTCAGCATCGAAACATATACCTCATGAGTTCTATGATACAACGGTGCTACCATTTCCTCCAAGAAACAAGAAGGCTGCTGCTGATGAACAATACAGTAAGTTCGTTGAGGTCATTAATAAGCTTTATGTCAACATACTCCTGCTAGATGCTATGCAGGTACAAACATACGCAAAGTACTTGAAAGATATCCTCAACAACAAGAAACCCCTACCATCAACAGAAATTGTGCACTTAACAAAGGAGTGTAGCGCAGCTATACTCAAGAAGAAGGACCCTGGATGCCCTGCCATCAGCAACAATTTGACCAAGAGTTATGTGATCTTGGAGCCAGTGTCAGTGTAATGCCGAAGGTCATCTTCGACAAGCTCGATCACACCGCCCTTGCTCCCACAGCTATGTGCTTACAGCTTGCGGATCAGTCCGTCCGTTACCTCGAAGGAGTGGAAGAGAACGTTCCGGTGAGAATCTAGAATTTTCTCATCCCAGTGGACTTCGTGATACTGGATATGGAAATCGACTCAAAAACCCCGCTCATTCTTGGACGGCCGTTTTTGAGCACCGCCGATGCAACTATTGACGTCGGAGAGGAAAGGTCCACCAGAACATAAACGGCAAGAAGGAAACGTTTGCCTTCAAGCCAAAAGTGGAACAATGCAACAAGGTGCATACTTCCAAGTGCTAGGCTCCAAAGAACACGCCCAAGGTCAAGGTTGAGATCAATAACTCCACGCCAAAGGAAGACAGCCTCATCACATTCATGAAGAAGAAGTTGAAAATGGAGGCCGAATTCCAACAAAAAGAGTATGAGAGGGCAATGCAAAGCAGAAGATCGAGATGGCAAGAAACAAGATGCGATAGGCCCAGCACCGTACCAGGAGGCAAAGCTCCTGAGAAGAAAGATGGTGTCAACTTAACTAGGCCAATGTGGCAATTAAGAGAGGCACCATCAAACGAGGTCGGCGCCGACAACGATTTAAACACTCCAAGGCAACGCAGCAGAGGAAGAAGATCATAACGAAAGGTAGCCCCCAGCTTTAGTTTCTATGAAACTCCGACGGGCAAAACATGGGCTCCCCGCACCAACCGTTAAGTTGGAAGTTATCATTCGACGACATATTTAATTTCCCGCAAAAGTTTAATTTTCGCAACCCATTGCATGTCTAAATTTTTTGCAGTTAATTTCTTCTGCATTAGTTTATTTTCTGAATTCTTGCATTCATTTTCGAAAAAAATTTTAGGATGGCTGGCCGCCCACATCATATGGCCGGCCGACCAGGCCACCTGCCCCTTCCCCCTTTCTATCTGTGCGCAGGGCACCAGCAGCAGCCCCTGCACTCCTCTCCCTCTTTCTTCTCCTTTCTTCTTCTCTTCTCTTTCCCTTTTCTTCCTCTCCTCTTTCTCTTTACCTTTCCTTTTTCTTTCTCTTTACCTCTCGCCAAAGCACGCACTTAAGATCACCAAGGGGCAATGAACGGAGCACCTCTGGTGGTTGCCTAACCTGCAGCCCAAGCCGCCCGGCCACCCCAGTGGCCGCCCGACCACCCCCTGCCTACTTTCGAAGCCCACTAGTCAAAGTACTCGAGTACTCCCTCCTTTACATTTGTCCAACACGAAATGTTGGCCTTTTGACCCACCAAAGCAGCCGGCCGACCACCACCTTTCCTCTTTCCTGCATAGTGCGCCCTCCAGCACTCTCCCCTCGCCTCTGCATGTGAGCTCAAGTGCTCTTGGCACTTTAGCACTTTAGCATGGCCGGTCGACCGAGGGCACTGGCCGCCCGGCCACCCCAGTGGCCGCCCGACCACTCAGCTCCCTTCTCCGCACCTATAAATACGTGCTTCTGCCTCCTTCTTCAGTGCATCAAGGAGCAACGCAGTTTGCACTCACTTCTCCCTCTCAAATTCTCTCTTTAGTGCTTAATTAAGCTCACTAGCTTAGTTAAAATGTTTGAATAAAATTTGGTTAGCCAAATAAACTTTCAACACACTCTCTCTCTTGAGCAGAAATGAGAATGTTTTGTGGAGGCTCTGCCCCACAAGGACGCTTTCATAGACGACTAACCGCTAACGCTAATCTTTTTTGTCGCATATCCTTTGGGTATTTGTGTTGTCTTTGCTCTGTCTTGCAGGATGAAAAGCGTACTCAAGAAGGCGAAGAAGGCCGTTAGCAAGGCTGGACAGCACATCCACAGGTCGTCCTCCGATGACTCCAGCCTGGCAAGCCAGCACGCTGCCTTCAAGAGGATGTCCATCAGTACGGAGGAGCCAGAGGAAGTTCCGACGTCCTCAACCCATCGGCCAATATTACTCCTCGATTCGCAGCTCATGCCCTAGATTTGTTATTCAAGTATTGTTATTCTTGCGGGTGCTATAACTCATCCCTAGACTTAGACGCTAGGCTCTGGCTAGATCCACTCCTCTGATCAAGGAAGATCTATCGTTGTTCAAGCCAAGCTTGAACACGTTTATAGCTTGCCATCCTCTCCACACAGCTTTGCTTGGTAGCCCCACTCGGTGACAGCGTGTGGTGTGCCTGTGTAGTCCAGGCCCGTCATTCGGGAGGCCCGTAGGTGTTAGCCAGACTCTCTTTCGGGACTCTACTATCTACCCCTTGGTACCCTTGAGACTCTGGAATTTCGCTCAATGCAAGACCCTGGCTTGTTTATTTGAATAGCTTAGTTAGACACGGATAATCTTTGCAGCCTATTAGACTAGAGTTTGGTGACTTTATCTCACTCGTTGTCCTCCCAGGCAACTATACCTTTCTACATATAGCTTAGATAGATATCCTCCTCCACCATACACCTATCTTTATCACGTTGACCCCCGTTCAACTACTAGTCGATATAATTTATCCATGTTTACAGTTCATTCGATTTGAGTTTATTCAATTACACTCTTGAGCCTACCGCTTCCCTGTGGAAATTTACGATGCTCGGAATACTCTGAGTGAAAAGCTACAGCGGTCTCCGTGCGCTTGCAGAGTAAGACCTGTAAAGGCTAAGAGACGCTAACACACTTCTCTGTTGCAACCACAACATAAACTACAAAGACAAGTGAGCCTGCTAACGATTAGTTGGTATTTTTATAAAAGACATGGGGTTCGAAAAGAGATTATCAACTATATCTCTGCCTATTGCTTCCCCGGCAACGGCGCCAGAAAAGCTTGTTGTCGTCTCTTAGCCTTAAAAGATTTTACTCCGCAAGCGCATAGAGACCGCGGTAGCTTTTCACCTAGAGTATTCCGAGTATCGTATTTTTATCCACAGGGAAGTGGCAGGCGACAGAGTATAATTGAATAAACTTAAATCGAATGAACCGTACTTAAATAAATATACCAGCTAGTCACTAGACAGGGGTAAGTTTGGTAAACGGATAGGTGTATGGTGGAAAGAAGTAAATTAAACTACCTAAGATACACGTAGAAAGGTATAGTTGCCTGGTAAGACAACGAGTGAGATAAAGTTCCCAAACTCTACTCTATTCGGCTGCAAAGACTATGTCGTGGTTAACTAAGAAACTTAAGTAGCAAGTCAGGGTCTCGCGTCGAGCGAAATTCCGGTGCCTCGAGGGGTCAGGGGGTAGATAGTAGACCACCGAAGGAGACCCGGCTAATGCCTACTAACCTACCGAACGAACAGGCCTAGGCTACACAGGCACACTACACGCTGTCACCGAGTGGGGCAACAAGCAAATATGCGTGGATAGGCTGGCACGCTATAAACGTACTCAAGCAAAGCTTGAGTAACAATAGATTGTCCTTGATCAGAGGAGAGGACCTAACCAGAGCCTGGCGTAAGGGTACACCAAACTTGCAAGAGATAGAAATAAAGTAAAATATAACTGAATTATATTGAAGATAAGAGTACAAAAGATACAAGAGTTTTTACCGCAGACTCAGAAGAATCTCCGAGAACTCCGAGGCAAAGCTCGACTCACTCTAACTCCCAGGACTATCCTAACTACTAAGATATGGAAAATGACACTCTCTAAGGTAGAATATGGCTCTCAACTTCTCCACACCTTTACAAAAGAGCTCTACAGGCCTATTTATAGTCAAATATGTGAGGAGGGTACTTGTAGGAGGCAAAGGTCGGTGGGAGGCTGAGGTCGGTGGGAGGCCGACTTAGGAGGGAGGTCGGCCGACCTAGCCCAAGGTCGGGCAACCACCCGATCCACCGCCTTTGCATTCCAATGGCTTGATCTTGCGTCCCCATGGCGGT
Source organism: Paspalum notatum (assembly GCA_022530915.1). Taxonomy (NCBI): domain Eukaryota; kingdom Viridiplantae; phylum Streptophyta; class Magnoliopsida; order Poales; family Poaceae; genus Paspalum; species Paspalum notatum. Next base: position 25,422,763 of record CM039685.1, on the reverse strand, counting down.
TGGCGGTTAGGACGGTTGTTGCACATGCAAAATGCCTCCGAGGGTAGATCGGGCGACCACGTGTCAGCCTTGCATTGGCCACATTGCTCTTCCCTTGGATTGTCGACGTTATGGATCCAAGACTTGGTGAATTTTCGGCCTTTGGATACATTGGATGCTTGGTCTTGCGGTTGGATTTGAGTGCACTTGTGTTTCCTTGTGATCTGGATCGATGAGGTGGCACATGGGTGGCTGGGCGGCCTGGGTCAGGGTCGGCTGACCCTGTTGGTGGGTCGTGGTGGGTCGGGCAACCTGGCCTAGGTCAGGGTCGACCTGGCCTTGGTCGGTCGACTTGGGCTTGGGTCGGCCGGCCTAGCCACTTTGACCAGTGAGCCCCATCTTGGATCCTTGATATGTTTTTAGCTATTTTATGTGCATTTTGGTACCTGCATCCAAATATTCATACAAAACTAGTGGAACTCATTAGTAGAAGGGTTAGTCCATATTTATTCACTTGCATTGCTCCATTTGGTTAGTAATTGATGTTAGATATTGTAAGATTACAACCGTCAACAGTCTCGGCCCCGCTGCTGCAATTTTTGAGAAGCCAGTCGACAAAAAATATCGGCACCTCAAACCTCTCTACGTAAAGGGCTTCATCAATGGCAAACCAGTTGGCGGAATGCTCGTCGACGCAGGCGCAACTGTCAACATTATGCCGTACTTCTTTTGCCGCAAGATCGGCAAGACTGCCGACGATCTTGTGAAGACCAACGTTACCCTCAATGATTTCAAGGGAAATTCGTCACAGGTGAAAGGGGTCCTCAATGTTCAGCTGACTATTGGCCACAAGACGTTGAACACTTCTTTCTTCGTGGTTGATGATCATGGGCCCTACTCGGCTCTCCTTGGCCGAGACTGGATTCATGCCAACTGCTGCGTGCCTTTCTCAATGCACCAATGTCTGATCCAATGGGATGGTAACAGCATCGAGGTGGTCCCTGCAGATGATTCCCGAAGCATCGCACAATCGTCTACATATCGGATGAAGCAGAGTGTCTCTCAGGAAGGTAGGAGTTGGACTGGAGTTTCGTCGATGAGGCAAAAAACGGAATCACGCCGGTTCTGGCAATCGGCATTCCTTTCTAGATGATGAGATAGTATCACCAAGAATGTCGGCCGATCGGCATCGGCTTATAGATGTTGGTAGCTTGTCTACGGATGCACGGTCCGTAGTAGCCGATCTATGCGATCGGCCCTAAAAAATTTGTAACCATATTTTATGTGAAACTTCTTCTCTAACCAATCTGCGTGATCGGTCTCAAAACATCAATTTAATTTATGTAACTTCTAACAAAGATGTTTCATCATGTGATGGTCAATTGCTTGATGAGGAGGAAAAACCTGAGATGGCGCCTCCTCATCCATCGCCGACATCGTCGGGATCTACTCAAGAATTTGCTGATGAAGGCAAGCTCGGCTTTGGTTTTACTCCCTCAAATGAGCTTGAAGCGGTTGACATTGGTCCAGGCGATCTCCCTAGGCTCACGTGGGTTAGTAAAAAGCTCAACCCAGAATTCAAAGCTAAGTTGGTAGAATTACTTAGAGAATTCCCTGATTGCTTTGCGAGGGAATATCATGAGATGCCTAGCGTTGACCGATCCATTATCGAACCTTGGTTGTCGACTAAGCCTGGGTTTCATCCGTTCGCTCAACATCGCAGAAAAAACGATGTGAAGATCATGGATACAATCAAAGAAGAGATAGAGAAGATGATTCGTGTTGGGTTTATTTGTCCTTGCCGATTTGGCACCTAGATATTGAGCATTGTCCCTGTGTGGAAGAAAAATGGGAAGCTTAGAATATGCATTGACTTCAGAGACTTAAATAGGGCCACGCCAAAAGACAAATATCCAATGCCCATTGCTGAATCAATTGTCGATGCTGCGGCTGGTCACAAAACGATGAGCTTTCTTGATGGTAATTCTAGGCATAATCAGATCTTTATGGCTGAAGAGGATGTCTACAAGATGGCTTTTCGTTGCCCACAAGGCTTGTTTGAGTTTGTTGTTATGACATTTAGCTTACGCAATGCTGGAGCTACTTATCAGCGGGCCATGCACTATATCTTCTACAACTTGATCGCTCGGCTTGTGAAGGTATACGTTGATGATGTAGTAGTAAAATTGGTTTTGCAGGAGAATCATTTAGCCGATCTTCGTCAAGTACTTGAACACACTCGAAAGCACGGCATGTGGATGAACCCTGATAAATGCGCGTTTGGTGTCACAGTTGGCCAATTCTTGGGGTTTATGATTCATGAAAGTGGAATAGAGATTGCCTCAAAGAGTAAGCATGCCATCGAGACAATGGTACCCCCGACGACCAAGAAGGAACTTCAAGAATTAATTGGCAAGATTAATTATATTAGGAGGTTTATCCCTAATCTATCAGCCAAGCTCGAAGCATTTATGCCATTGATCAGGACGCAAAAGAGCAACGAGTTCATATGGGGCCTGATCAGAAATTGGCATTTGATAATTTGAAGAAATATCTGACAGCACCTCCAATGATGGCTCCACCTTGTCTCGACATTCCATTCATCGTCTATTTATCGGTTGATAATACGTCAATCGGCTCCGTTCTGATTCAAGAAGTCGATGGGAAGGAGCATGTTGTCTACTACCTCAGCCGACGACTGCTCGACGTGGAGACTAGGTATTCCGAGATGGAGCGTTTATGCTTATGTTTATACTCTACATGCACCAAATTATGGCATTACTTGCTCAGCGCTGAAACATGGGTGGTGTGTAAAGCCGACATTAAGCATGTGCTGTCAACCCTAATTCTCAAAGGGAGGCTCGGCAAATGGATGTTTGCTCAGTTAGAATTTGATATCAGGTACAAGCCGGTCAGGGACGTCAAGGGTCAAGCATTAGCCGATCTCATCACCGAGCGATCGGCTCCACAATACTGTTTTGTCGGCATATCGTCTTGGGCTTTATTTTTTTGATGGGTCTACGTGTGATGCCGGCTGCGGCATTGGACTTCTTATTGTTTCCTCTCGGGGGCACAGTATAAATTTGCTTTTCACCTCAGTGAGCGGCGCACCAACAGCTAGACAGAATATGAAACTTTGTGCAAGGGCCTTGAGTTGTTACTAGAAGCTGGTGCCAAAGTGGTAGAAGCCTTAGGTGACTCCAGGGTTCCCATAAACCAGTCAACAGAGGATTTCAACTGTGCAAGTGAATTGTTATATCCCAACCTCCTACGTTGTCAAAAGTTGATGGCAAAATTCAGATACATCCAATTAAAATGGATACCAAGAGAAGACAATGTAGAGGCCAATAAATTAGCACAAATAGCTTCTGGCTACACAGAACAACACGATGATGTTTGTGTCAACGTCATGCAGATAAATGCAATCGATTGGAGAGCCGATCTCCTCAATTACTTGAGGGATCCGGCTCGGGGGCCACATAAGAAGACAAGGTATCGTGCTTTGAAACACGTGCTTGTTGTGACAAACTCTACTTCAGGACTATAGAAGGGTTGTTGCTAAAGTGCCAGGGACCGTCAAAAGAGCTTGGAGTTATGCACGATGTTCATGAAGGGGTATGCGAAACCCACCAATCGGCCCACAAAATGAAGTGGCTGATTAGAAGGATGGGGTATTATTGGCCAACCATGTTAGAGGATTGCTTCAAGTATTATAAATTTTGCCAAGACTGTCAGAAATTTGAAGCTGTCCAGATGGCTCCAGCCGGACCATTGAATTCTATTGTCAAACCATGGCCGTTCAGAGGTTGGGGTATGGACACGATTGGACAGGTAAATCCTCCGACCAGCAAAGAGCACAAATGGATTTTGATCGCCACTGACTATTTCACCAAATTGGTAGAGGACGTGCCGATGAGAAGCGTCGCAGCCAAGGATGTGGTACATTTTGTTAAGGAACACATTATTTATCGTTTTGGTATACCACAGACTATTACTACGGATCAGGGCACCGTCTTTTTGGCTGAAGAATTCAAAAAATTTGCCAAAGAAATGGGTATTACTTTGATACAATCCTCGCAGTACTATTCTCAAGCTAATGGACAAGCCGAGGCATCAAATAAGATTCTCATTAAGTTGATCAAGGGAAAAATAGATGAGTATCCTAAGCAATGGCATGATCGGCTAGCTGAGGCATTATGGGCATACAGGATGTCATGCCATGGAGCTACTAAATGTACTCCACATCAGTTGGTGTACGGCAAAGAGGCCGTTATGCCATGGGAAATCAACATCGGCTCGCGGAGGGTGCACTTTCAAAACGATCTATCAGCTGATGAATACGCATCTCTTATGAACATCAACACAGACGACTTAACAGAACTACGGCTTTGGGGTTTTGAAAAGATCAAGGATAATAAAGCTAGAGTGGCAAAAGCTCACAATAAGAAGGTAAAGCCGAAGAATTTCCAGGTGGGCGACCTTGTATGGGAGCTGTTCTTGCCAGTTGGCACAAAAGACTCGGCATTTGGAAAGTGGTCACCTAATTGGCATGGACCCTATTGTACAGTAGAGACTGCTCTAGCGAATTTCTACAGGATGGAAACACTGGAAGGAGTCTAGTTCAGCAGGAACATCAATGGCAAGTACTTGAAGAAGTATTACCCTAGCCTATGGGTTGGATCGTGATTTACACAAAGACCGATGTTTTGCCATCTGGTCTTGACCAGAGCCGATGTACCAAGCATCGCCTTAAGGAGAAAAATAGACTGATGCATTGCCATCTGGTTTCGGTGGAGCCGATGTTTGAGAACATCGCCTTGAAGAGAAGAAAGAAAAAAAAAGGCAAAACAAAATGAACAATGAATTTTAGGGCCAATGTGCGTCACTTGCCTTAATGAACAATGAACAATGAACAAAGGAATCCTAGGTGAGCTGTAGGCCGGAGAGCTTGTTCTGGCCGAAGTGCATTCTTCGGCCCTAAACTCCAAAGGCAGATCATCGCATGGATCGGCTTTGGCCTTTCATCTCGCGTCCGCAGGCGTATCGATAATGTTGATCGAGAAGGTGGCATTTTGGAGTAGATGAGGGTACAGCTCTTGAGTAGCACGGTGTAGGACCTTACCTATAGTAATTGCTTCTCCCAGGCGTGCTCGGAATGTTGACTCGGTAGAGGAAGGCGCCGAGTAGTCCTCCTCGAGCGGTGACTTGGTCGTGTAGACCATGTTGACTGGGAAAGGTGTTGTATCGATCTTCATTGGAATGCGGGCAAAGACCAACCTTCCTTGCTCGATAGCACTCTGAATCCTAGACCGCATGATCCTGCAGTCTGCTGTATTATGCCCATCGAGCTTGTTATGCAATTTGTAGGACTTATGGCCACATATCTCTTCGGCCATGGGCGTCTGATGCCCGGCTATTGGCACCAAGTGTTTCTCCTTGAGTAGCAAGTCAAAGATGGCTTCAATCTTAGAGACATCAAAGTCAAAACCCAGAGTAGGTTCAGGCTATTTACCCACTGGCACTGCAATGGCTGGTTTGTTCTTGCCCACTGGACAAGGCACGCATCGGCATCATCTTGCGGATCGTCTTCTTCGGTCTGGATGAAGCCGATGTTCCTCCTTTGCTTTTTCTGGAACACCTCTTGGTGCCTTCGTTCGTAGGCAGAGACCTTGGACACTAGGTGGCCGACAGATTCAAAATCAGTCGGCCCATATGCTGCCTTGACAGCTTTGTTCAGGCCCTTGTATGCTAGCTCCGCAAGAACCTTTCCTCTTGGTGAAGGGAATAGCACATGTTCCTCAACTCATGGAACTGCTGGATGTACTTTTGTACTGATTCTCCAGGGTATTGGTAGATGCTGGTGAGGTCCATCATTGTCGCTTCATCAGATCCAAAGAAGAAATGTGTGTGGAACTTTTCCTCCAGCTGTTTCCAGGTAGTAATCGATCCAGGGGCCAACGTGGTGTACCACCCAAAGGCTGGCCCGGTCAGTGACAGAGAGAATAGCCAAATCTTCATATATTTGGCTCGGGATGCGGGTCCTAGTTGTGCCAAGTATCGGCTAACATGCTCGACAGTGCTGGCGCCGTCGTTGCCACTGAATTTGGAGAAATCTGGGATCTTGAACTTGGGAGGCGCTTCGAGGTGATCATATACCTCTGGGTAGGGTTTGGAGTAGGTGACCCTTTGCTTAGATGTAATCCCATATTGGCTCCTCAAAATTTTAGAAATTTGATCCCGAACCACGTAGGAATCGGCTCCTGCAGCATGCATGGCCTGATCGTTTTGGATCGGCCCAGTCCCGTACGTGTGTTGCCAGTCAAGCATCTCCTGGTCTGCGGTTCTGCCCCCTGTGGGGGCTGAGCTCTCGGCAGGTCCTGCTGTGGGCCTTGTCAAGGATTGACAAGGACCGGATTGGGGGACGGGGAAGCACGTCCTCCCCTGTACAGGGGAGGACGTGCTTCCCCATCTTCCAACTGTCGATACCTCAACTGGCAGAAATATACATCAGGTATCCGGGGCTGCAAGGGGATGCCGTCGCGTGGAGGATGCATAACAAACTCTGCAACGTTTTCACCCTGAACCTCGACGTGGATGGGAGTGAGCGGCCTAGAGTAGAACATAGCCTCTCCAACATGGCCATTCAACTCGGGGCCGGTGATGTGAAGGGGTTCACTAGCCACTGCAGCTCGGACAATCTTGACCACGATATTGTCCATGCAATTGATGGTCGCTTTCGACTGCCGGATGAGGGTGTGCGCCGTGACCCTCTGAATTTCTTTGCGGAGCGCCTCTGTACTCTCGCGTGAGGGAGTCATGAGGTTGACTTTATCAAGAAGTGTATCGGGGACTCCCTAGATCTTGATGTGGCCATGATGAGATCGCCCATATATGGTGTGCAGCTTCTTCTTCAGATCTTCGACGATCGTGGCATACTGCTTTTGGTGCGCTTCAGGAAGGTCTTCGACCTTGTCAACGGGCGCGACTTCCTCATCCTCGCTGGTATTCTTGCGAGCATCTCCAGCCATGATGATGAGTTGAGATCTATGTCCTACTAGGCGTGCTAAAAATGTGTTGCACCAGAAAACCGATGGGTAGTACCCTTGGTGAGTCAACACAATGCGAGCTAGGAGGTGTATGTGGACGTAAGGGTCGCTCCTCCTTGTTGCGGCTCACGATCGGCTAAGCAGTTAGCTGATCATCTGGCGATGGTGGTTGGGCGTGCCACCTGGCTGACGACCTAGCCAGGAAGGTTGTGGTGATGGTGGTGGTAGTGGTCAGCTACTGTCTTCCCTGCAAGGATAGATAAAACAAGGCAAACGTTAAATACTAACCAGATCGTTCGGATCGGCTCTGCCCATATCGGATCTTCAACATCGGCATGACCCTGCTGTCTCGCCGATGATACATCCAAATAGCGTGTACAAATATGCAATAAAGGGAATGAGAAACCTATCTAGATCTATTCTAGACAGTCGAGATCTATCTGATTAAACTTATGCCAAAGATTAAACAAAGAAACAGACATAAAAGAACGGATCTTTGTCAAGATCGGCAAAGATGAAACATGGTATAGAGAACATCGGTTCTTTTCTAGCAGGAAGCGATCTGCAGATATATCTTCTAAGGACAGATCAAACCTAGATATGATGCTTGCAACATGCTAAACTTACAACATTAACCATACAGCGTAGAGACATGCATCAAATAGATTGTCAACATGAAGCAAGTTGTTGTGCATGAGTCAATATGCAAGCACGCCAACTCGATGCATGAGATAACTTGTAGATCTTGCCATAAAAAAACGCTTCAGTACAAGAACTACCATCGGCAAAACGCCGCGACACCCTATCAACATCTACTAGAGAAATTAATAGAGCAGCATGGTGATATACCTTGAAAACCCTAATTGCTTAGGGGCGGTGATGCGCCAAAGTGATGTGGAGACAACCGCTGCTTGATGAACATATGCCATCAATCTTTATTCAATAGTATGGGTACATATTTATAGTCCCGTGGACTTGGGTGGCAAGCTTGCCATTTCTTTAATTAAGCTAAAACCCTAACCGACTCGATCTCTATCTGGACTCTTTTAACTTAAACCATTAAGCTACGATAAGGCCTGCTGGCCCACTCGACATGGTGCGCGCCATCGCTTCCTTGGACAGCTTCTCTCAGCCTAGAGCCGTTTCAGGCCCATAAACTGGGTCGGCCAAATTCCGATGCCAACACATGCCCCCTTGGTTTTGGCATATAAAGATTTTATTTCAAAACCAAGATAAGAGGGAATCTCTGGCTCATACGTCCCATCGGAACTGAACCGCCACACGGTCTTCCATGGTAACTGCAATGATGACCCGTGTGATCCTTCAATATCTCGTACGGTTCCCTTTCGCCTTCCATCGCCTCATACTTAATAAAAGGCATGGCTCCCTTATTTCTCCCCCATCGGCATCTGCTCTTCTTCTTCCTCTTGCCAAGAAAAGAGCCGAGCAAAAACCCCCTTCTCGCCATGTCTTCCATCGGCAGCAACATCCCCTCGGAGCCTTCCTCTCCATCCTTCGTGCTGGGACCCCAAGGGCCCACTCCACCGGCTTCGCCATCCATCGCCTCCATGGAGGGCATGGCAGCCCCTGCACCCCTAGCAGCCACCAATATGCAGGCTCCACCACTGCCAGTCGACGTCGTGCCGCCAGGCTCCGCTCCTTCGCCAGAGGCGGGTGTTGGCCACATTCCTCCGACCGCGCCGGAGGATGACGAAGAAGGATCGCTGGACCAGGCCACCAAGGACTGGTTGGCTTTCTTCGGGCCAGACATCCCAGACCCTCTGTCCGTGGTGCGGGTGAACCTCAGCATAGTCGAGGATCCTGAGGATGTGGTGGCGTCTCCTCCATGGAACCCTCCTCCGTCGCGCCGATCAACGTCACCAGAGCGCCCCACCAAGAAGAGACGGGTGGAAGCCTCATCGCCCACCGACGATAACAGCTAGGATGAGGAGGACAACGATGATGAGCCAGTGGAGCTAGACGAAGACACCAGGTCGAAGGAGCCAGACGATGTGGTAGAACCGCCCTGCTTAATCCGGGCTAAGCACACCTGCCACCTCTGGCTCACAGTGCGCTTAGGCTGAACTAAACCCGGTAGTCCGTCGAGCTACCCCGAAGGGCACTAGATGTAACCATCGCCCAAGGATACCGACATCACACACACCCAGCCCTTGATGGAGCCACAACAGCTACATCATCACAAGCAGTTTAATAGTGAAAATAAGATAAAGTGATTACAAACCAAATATAAGTAGTCAAATACATGTTCGAATCAAAAGCGGAAGTGATTTTTAAAACATCTCGCAGCGGAATCGGAAACAAATTACTCAAGTAGTAGTCTTCATGTACTGATGAACAAGATGAGCAACACCGAGCCCACCGGTACTACCCTCCTCCAAGCAATTGTCCAGATGTCAACGGTACCTGCGCTCCAAAAGTGGGGGCAAACCCTGAGTACAAATTGCTTAGTAGCACTTAATGGAATGGCTTACGGCTGACGCAAAGCTTGCTTACTAATAAGTGGATCCTTAGCCATTGATTGTTAATAAGTGATGAGTTAACCATAAAGTAACAAGTTCCATCATTTGCATGTATCAACATAATCAATAACTGGCAGGAATGTAAACATGTAATACAAGTATGTTGTATTTGAAAACATGAATTGTAAGCATAATGTATTCAAGTAGTTACTACGTTGCCCGTGTGCGGTATCTGACATTCTCACACCTGGTGAGCATCAGCGATTCCAATCGATTTTTAATTCCCGGAAATAACTATCATGCCAGGGGTATATGCTTACTAGCCATCGCGTTTCCACATATAGCCCCCATCTCCACTTGTCCCATCCCAACTTCGATTCACTCCCACCTGACCCCCGGGTTGTGCCCCCATGGTGAGCTTGCCAACATCTTGGTCTCCCTACCATGAGTACAAAGCTCCCCCGGGCCACCTTCCTCTCAACCAGTGGGTAGGAACGTGTCTCTGTTCTTCGGATGGCACAAGTAAGATTTCACCAGTCCCATGGCCTGGATAAGCACTATAGTAGTGTTGCGCCGATCAGCAGGCGAACAGCGGACGGGGTCTTAGACGACTCAGGCGGAGTCCACCAAACCATCCACATCATCGTCATTATCATTTTTCTTATATATATACCCATATCTCCGCCCGGTCTCCATTTAAATCATAAGCAAAATGAGAACCTTCACATTAGTGAAATTTCTGTGACTTTGAAATCACGTACGCGACGAGTGACTCCATTCATTTATGTCTACTCGTACCAAGCATTACTAGGCATACTCGTCCTACATACTCTATTGTAGGTGCTAGGGCCAGGGCGGCCAAGGAGTCTAATGCAAGTGGTTTCAAATAACTCCTAATACAGATGCGTACTCATCACTCATATCATATTAGCTGGGAAAATCATGGTCGTGCCTACCTTTGCTTTGCTTTAAGAAAACAACAAACTAAGCTACTGTTAGTTTGCCGGGTTGTGAGGCTTTGCCCAGGCAACCCCAACTCCTCCTTCCAAACACGACTGATGGGCCCTCCAGGTCGCGAGTGGGTCTTAGTTGGTCTTTTGGACACCGTTGTTTGATGTAGCTCCACGCACTTGCTTTCGGATCACGTATCTGCAATAAGCATCGCTATGTGAATGATATGCACGATGCAGTGAATGAGATGCAAGAATATCAAACACACCTCTGAACAATCATTTCAGGGCTAGAGTAGAAGGGTGATTAGTGAACTTCATAAGATCACACATATGGTGATATTAAACAACATATCAATAATGTGATTCGATAAAAGCAATTGATAGTTGTTTAGATTGCTAAATTAGGTGTGGTTGTGTTTATTTCCCTTCACGGTTAACAAGGCGAAACATGTATTTCATGCACTCACAGGGAACATTTACTAAGTGTATCAGGCAATATGTTTATTTAATGGATTCAAATCTTGTATTAACTTCAGGTGGTTTACTCAAGATTAAGTAAAGTAATCCCCTAATGAGCATGACATGAGGAATAGTATGCAGCAATTAATCTGTCCAACATTCATACCTGATTTCAGATTTAAGTAAACATTTATATTTACATACAATGCAACATGCTTATTTTGTGAACTAAAATGTGCATCTGAGTTCATGCAGTTAGACAATGCCAATCAAGCTCAAAATTTTATGACATGCTGAAACTTGATATACCAAGCTACTGACAAAAGTTCAGCCATCGAAGAGCTATAATTAATTTATTAAAATTCCAGTAAATTATCAGCCCATTATCCTCCTAGATTTTTCATAATTTATAGGATGAGTTTCTGGTCTTGGAATTCACTCAGTAAATAACACAGGGCATAAGCAACATTTAGGGCATAAGCAAAATTTACAAAAATCAGCAAGTGAAAAGCCCATAGTTTGGTAGGACATCTATTTTCCATATAATCACATTAGGCTATTTCAAAAGTAGATTACAAAGGTATTTATAAATTCCACAAAATTACTTTCTGGACTCTAAATATAACTAGCACATCATCAAATTTTTCATAGCATTTATTATGCAATCTAGAACCACTTTTTCCTATTATTTTATTAATTAAACCATCAATTGTCATTTTCAAAACACCATTCAAATGTTACATGCACAACTTCATATTTTACCAGTGAGCTACTTACACTATGTAGAGCATAAGAAAAATACCAAGACGTCATTTTAAGCATATTTTATGTAACATCCAATTTCCATGTTAAACAAATACACAAAGTATGCATAATGGCAAAACAGTATTTATACAGTCAATGCTAGGGCTACCAAAAATCACGCTCGGCTTAGATGTCCTAACAAAACCACTGTCCAAGTTTCATAGCATTTGGGGTTTATCTAGTCCACTTTTTTGCATTTATGTTGATTTAATATGCATGCACTGAAACAGGGCCAAAATGGTCTTTTCATGGATCCACATCATAACCATTCCATTGATCTACTTAAGAGGAGTCCAATGCAGCTGAGTTTGCCTTTTTAGGATTTTTCTTTGATTTGTTATGCTTTTCCAAAGTTCATAGCTGACATATGCACATTAATCCTAGATCTAGGACTTAGACGTAAATAAACCTAACTTCTAGGGGCTAGCTGGCAAGTCCTGCAGGACACAATGAACAGTGCGTCAAACGAGAACGCGAAAACATAAAAACATAGGGGTTAAAACACAAAACAGGCTCTTCTTCTACATCTCGCCGGGGACTCGGCCGATGCGCAGAGGAGGGAAGGTGAGGCTGCTCCGGCGGCTAGGAGGCCCTACTTGGAGCCAACAAGGTCCATGAAGGTGTTTGTGATGACGGGGGTCACGTCCCCCAAGACCTCGTCACACGGGGAGGTCGGTAGAGGCAAAGCCGCGGCGACGAACTAGCGATGAACTGGAGGCCGCGGATGCGGTGGCGCGACGTCAATCTTGCGAGTTGAGGCGGCGAGCGGCGGAGCCGGAGGGTGCTAGAGCTGGGCAGGGATGGGGCGAGCTCAGCGGTGTAGATTGGAGCCGCGGGGATGGACCGACAGGAGCTATCCACGGGAGGCGCGGTAAACTGGGTCGCTGCGGTGGTGCACGCGGACGATGCCGCTATAGGCGATGGCGTCGGGCTAGGGTTTGGGGGTCTAGGGGAGGGAGTTAAGGTGGGTGTGGGACGGCGTTGAGCGAGGTGGAGGCAGCTTGGGTTGGCCGGGACATGAGCTCGATGCGAGCGGCATTCATGGCGACCATTACAGCCGGCGTTCTGCGTGAGGGGAGCGAGCGAGGGAGAGAGGAGAGAGGGAGTGAAAGAGCGTTGGAATGGAGTCGTGCTCCTGTCTAGGTGAGGCCGAGGCAGTCAAGATGATGTCCCAGGTGCCGCGCGCCACCGCCCATACGTCACGGCCGCGTGGCCGCCATGGGCTAGGTGTCGCCGAGCTCCCCAGATTGACTGGGAAAAGGAAAATGGAAAATTGTGTTTTCTCTATTTTTGAAAACTACGTATTTGACCTATTTAGAGGCCGATTTTGACAAAACCCCAATTAGATGAAATACTCTACTCATTGAGTTCTATAACTTTGTCAAAAGGCCGAATACCAAAATCTGAGTGGAAATAAGATTTAAATTTGAATTTATTTAACAGCCTCCAATTTGGATAGAAGACCTATTTTGCTTAGAAAATTCAAAAGTCCGATTTCTAGTCATTTTTACCCAAGGTGCTTCTTAACAAAGTTGCTTAGAATTTCGAGAGCTACAACTTATTCGCATAGGGTCTTGCATGATTATGGCTGTAGACCAAAGAAACTAGGACTCAACTAATTAGTTCCCCGGCAACGGCGCCAGAAAAGCTTATGGACGGCACTTAAGCACGCCAAACCTTATACTGCAAGCGACAATATCGTGGTAGCTTTTTCCCAGGATGAGTATCATGGGTTTTGTCAATCCAGAAAATTAACTAATTGAGTTCTCAATTAACAAGAGTTTAAGGTAAACTAAAAGGTATTAGAAGCTATCTAATCTATCTCTAATCTATGTCTAAACTAGTCAAAGTTAAATGATAAGCAATTAGAACATCCGAAATGGAGGAACTAAACAGAGTCTAATCAAGCTCTAATTGGATTCAAAACAAGCATGATATAAACAACCAAGAGATTAGAGCACTCGAGATAACTAGCAACTCTAGGCAAATATAAGCATGATCAAGCCTACCCCTCATAGCATAATTAAACCAAGGTCATTTACCAAACCCCCTCAATCGAGCTTAACCTTTCCCTCCAACTACTCGTCACATAAGTTAGGGTAATCGACGAGAAGCTCTTATAAGGCATATACTTACGCATAGTCTAATAACATAATAAACATAGTTAGACTTCTAATCACCATGATCACAAGAACTAGCTACGCAACCATATCACTAGTAAGCAAGATCAAAGACCAAGATCGCTAGAGGAACGGAGCATAACCTTTAAGAACATGATCAAATTAACATGCATCTAGAACTAAAGCTAATTAGAGCAAGAACATGATAATTAGAGCAAGAACAATGCCTCATTAATAAATAGTATCATACTTACAACCATGGCCATAGCTCTTGATGATACAATTAGACCTCTGGAGCTAGGTAATTAGAGAACCATGCAAGGCCTCTAATTACCTCTAGGAACTAGAAGAACCTTTAATTCCTAGCCTAGAACTCGACCCTCAGCTCTCCTCTGGTGGATGTCCCTCTTCTCTACATCTTGTCGCCTTGATAATGAATTGGATGCCCGAACACGGGGCCTATACTCGCTATTTATACCCTGGAGAAGACGTGGGAGAAAAGGAATCGAAAACCGCCACCAGAATAGGTGGGATCGGCCGACCAGGAGGCCCAATGTCGGCCGACCTCATGCCTTCCTTCGGCCGATTCCTTCCATCTTTCGCGGGGTTGTTCCTTATTGCTTAGGGATGAAGTGTTGGCCTCGGACTCAGCTTGGAAAGCTCTGGACTCCTCAGTATTGGCTGGGAGTTAACGAAATCTTCTAGTTTTGGATAGATATGAAGTGTGTTGGCTCCTTCCATGTAGATTTCTTCGAGTAGCTTCCCTTCCCAGCGTAGCATATGATGTCTTCTAGGAGTCCTTCTAGAATACCATCTCAGAGGTCTTTTCTCACTCGAAGTAGATTATGATGAATTTTGCGAAAAATGGCTCAAAAACCTGCAAAAATTAAGTATAGCATATTTCCAAGATAATGTTGCAAAATCCACAATAATCGGTGATAATTGTTAGTAAAAGACACAGTTGGCACATAAAATCAGTGAAAAATCATATAAAATGATACAAAATATTCGTTCATAAGCCGCGTCAACAACCTCCAAGCCAAAGCGCCATCCTTTGACAAAGTCATCTTTGCTGCTCCTGGACACAAGCGCAAATGAGAGGGAAAAGGACTTTGGCAGCTGAGGATCAAGAGAAATCCTTCCAAGACTCCAGCTATTGCCTCGGCTCAACCACCTCCCTCCGATTCACCGGTAAAGTTTTCTCTATCGCCCCGGCTACTGAACTTTACATTTAATTACGCACCTCATCTGTCGCGCAGGATAACCGCTCTGATGGCCAAGAGAAAGAAGGCAATGAAGAGGAGGCTTCACCTGATCAGACATGTGCTTCTCCCAAAGACACCTCTGGTCACGCGGACGAAGGCCACAATGCTGAAGCTGATCCTCCTCAGGTACGCCTCCATCTGCATATTTGCACTTTATCTGAAACTGCTCAACCTAATTGCCTCGTCATCAGACCTTTGACGTGGCAGCATTGCTGAATTTTGATCCTTCGTCCCTTGGTGAATCTCTGGTAACTGAGAACCCTCCAACGTCTCCTTCACCCACGGCTGACACGGCTGCCAAACTCGGGGACATCGCCAAGCAGCTAGAAGCCCCGATCGAGCGGCTGGTCACCGATTGTGATGGGATCTGCACAACCCTTGAGCCGATCGTTGACACACTGCCCTCAGGCCTGAAGCAAGCGCTCCGGCCTACAGCTCACCTTGGCTTCCTTCGTTCATTGTTCATTGTTCATTAAGGCCGGTGATGCACAATAGCCCTGAAATCTTGTTTTGCATTTTTTTCTTTCTTCTCCTCAAGGCGATGTTCTCACACATCGGCTCCACCGAAACCAGATGGCAACGCATCAGTCTATTTTTCTCCTTAAGGCGATGCTTGGTACATCCACTTTGGTAAAGACCAGATGGCAAACCATCGGTCTTTGTGTAAATCATGATCCGACCCACAGGGTAGGGTAATATTCTTCAAGTACTTGCCAATGATGTTCCTGTTGAACCGGACTCCTTCCTGTGTTTCCATCCTGTGGGAATTCCCTGGAGCGGTCACTACTATACGATAGGGTCCACGCCAATTAGGTGACCACTTTCCAAATGCCGGGTCTTTTGTGCCAACTGGCATGACCAGCTTCCATACAAGGTCGTCCACTGGAAATTTTTCGGCTTTACCTTCTTATTATGAGCTTTTGCTACTTTAGCTTTATTATCCTTGATCTTTTCAAAAGGCCAAAGCCGTAGTTCTGTTAAGTCGTCTGTGTTGATGTTCATAAGAGATGCGTATTCATCGGCTGATAGGTTGTTTTGAAACTGCACCCTCCGTGAGCCGATGTTGATTTCCCATGGCATAATGGCCCCTTGGCCGTACACCAACGGATATGGAGTACATTTAGTAGCTCCATGTCATGACATCCTGAATGCCCATAATGCCTCAGCTAACCGATCGTGCCATTGCTTAGGATACTCATCTATTTTTCGCTTGATCAACTTAATGAGACTCTTATTTGATGCCTCGGCTTGTCTATTAGCTTGAGCATAGTACAACAAGGACTTTATCAAAGTATACCCATTTCTTTGGCAAATTTTTTGAATTCTTCAGCCAAAAAGACGGGGCCTTGATCCATAGTAATAGTTTGTGGTATACCAAAACGATAAATAATGTGTTCCTTAACAAAATGTACCACATCCTTGGCCGTGACGTTTCTCATCGGCACGGCCTCTACCCATTTGGTGAAATAGTCAGTGGCGACCAAAATCCACTTGTGCCCTTTGCTGGTCGGGGGATTTACCTGTCCAATCATGTCCATACCCTAACCTCTAAACGGCCATGGTTTGACAATAGGATTCAATGGCCCCCCTGGAGCCATCTGGACAGCTCCAAATTTGTGACAGTCTTGGCAACCTTTATAATACTTGAAGGAGTCCTCTAACATGGTTGGCTACCCCTACCTTCTAATCAGCCACTTCATTTTGTGGGCCGATTGGTGGGTTCCGCATACCCCTTCATGAACATCGTGCATAACTCCAAGCGCTTCTGACGGTCCCAGGCACTTTAGCAATAGCCTTTCTATGGTCCTGAAATAGAGTTCGTCGCCAAAAAGCACGTGTTTCAAAGCACGACACCTTGTCTTCTTATCTGCCCCCCGAGCCGGATCCCTCAAGTAATTGAGGACATCGGCTCTTCAATCGACTGTATTTATCTTCATGACGTCGACACAAACATCATCGTCTTGTTCTATGTAGCCAGAAGCTATTTGTGCTAATTTATTGGCCTCTACATTGTCTTCTCTTGGTATCCATTTTAACTGGACGTATCTGAATTTTGCCATCAACTCTTGACAATGTAGGAGGTAGGGATATAACAAATCACTTGCACAATTGAAATCCTCCGTTGACTGGTTTATGGCAACCCTGGAGTCACCAAAGGCTTCTACCGCTTCGGCACCAGCTTCTAGTAACAACTCAAGGCCCTTGCAGAAAGCTTCATATTCTGTCTTGTTGTTGGTGCACCGCTCGCTAAGGCGAAAAGCAAATTCATACTGTGCCCCCCAAGGGGAAACAATAAGAAGTCCAGTGCCGCAGTCGGCATCACACGTAGACCCATCAAAAAATAAAGCCCAAGACGATATGCTGACGAAACAGTATTGTGGAGCCGATCGCTCAGTGATGAGATCGGCTAATGCTTGACCCTTGACGGCCCTGGCCGGCCTAATATCGAATTCTAACAGAGCAAACATCCATTTGCCAAGCCTCCTTTTGAGAATTGGGGCTGACAGCACATGCTTAATGTCAGCTTTACACACCACCCATGTTTCAGCATTGAGCAAGTAATACCGTAATTTGGTGCATGTAAAGTATAAACATAAGCATAAACGCTCCATCTCGGAATACCTGGTCTCCACGTCGAGCAGTCGTCGGCTGAGGTAGTAGACAACACGCTCCTTCCCATCGATTTCTTGAATCAGAACGGAGCCGATAGACGTCTTATCAACCGATAAATAGACGATGAATGGAATGTCGAGACGAGGTGGAGCCATCATTGGAGGTGCTATCAGATATTTCTTCAAATTATCAATTGCCAATTGCTGGTCAGGACCCCATATGAACTCGTTGCTCTTTTGCGTCCTTAACAATGGCATAAATGCTTTGAGCTTGGCTGATGGATTACGGATAAACCTCCTAATGTAATTAATCTTGCAATTCTTGAAGTTCCTTCTTCGTCGTCGGGGGTACCATTGTCTCGATGGCATGCTTGCTCAATCTCTATTCCTCTTTCATGAATCACAAACCCCAACAATTGGCCAGCTGTGACACCAAATGCGCATTTATCAGGGTTCATCCGCATGCCGTGCTTTCGAGTGCGTTCAAGTACTTGATGAAGATCGGCTAAATGATCCTCCTGCAAAACCGATTTTACTACTACATCATCAACGTATACCTCCACAAGCCGGCCGATCAAGTCGTGGAAGATATAGTTCATGGCCCGCTGATAAGTAGCTCCAGCATTGCGTAACCAAAGGTCATAACAACAAACTCAAACGAGCCTTGTGGGCAATGAAAAGCTGTCTAGTAGACATCCTCTTCGGCCTTAAAGATCTGATTATACCCAGCATTACCATCAAGAAAGCTCATCATTTTGTGACCGGCCACAGCGTCAACAAGCGATTCAGCAATGGGCATTGGATATTCGTCTTTTGGCGTGGCCCTATTTAAGTCTCTGAAGCCAATGCATATTATAAGCTTCCCATTCTTCTTCCACATAGGGACAATGCTCGATATCCATGTGGCATATTGGCAAGGACGAATAAACTCAGCACGAATCATCTTCTCTTTCTCTTCTTTGACTGTATCCATGATCTTCACATCAATTTTTCTGTGATGTTGAGCGAATGGACGAAACCTAGGCTTAGTCGGCAACCGATGTTCGACAATAGATCGGTCAAGGCCAGGCATCATATGATATTCCTAGGCAAAGCAATCAGGGAATTCTCTAAGTAATTCTACCAACTTAGCTTTGAATTCTGGGTTGAGCTTTTTACTAACCCACATGAGCCTAGGGCGATCGCCTGGACCGATATCAACCGCTTCAAGCTCATTTGAGGGAGTAAAACCAAAGCCGAGCTTGCCTTCCTCAGCAAATTCTTGAGTAGATCCCGACGATGTCGCGGATGGATGAGGAGGCGCCATCTCAGGTTTCTCCTCATCATCAAGCAATTGACCATCACATGACAAAACATCTTTGTTAGAAGTAACATAAATTAAATTGATGTTTTGAGACCGATCACGCAGATTGGTTAGAGAAGAAGTTTCACGTAAAATATGGTTACAAATTTTTTGGGGCCGATCGCGCAGATAGGCCACTACGGACCGTGCATCCGTAAATGTGATGCCCCCGGCATCTCAAGAGCCTTAACATGCAGTTAGAGACAAGTTAATAATGAATTAGGACTTGATGATGCTTAGAGAGTAACGAAGACTTGATGGAGAAGTCACTAAGTCAAAGTTTTTCTAGAAGAATACGAAACTCTATGTGGTTTTGTTGTTTAAGTCACCATCCACAAGCTATTATGCAAAACACCAAATACAAAAATCTTAGTTCGGGATGTTGCCTTCAACATTATGACCATATTAAAATCATTTGCTATGAGGTTTAAAAGTCAAGACCAAGTCAGACTATAAATTCTTTGGAAGATGCTAATTGTGATCGTGACCAAATTTGAGCCCTAATAAAACTTTCAAAGCCATAAAGCACCTGAGCTCAACTCCATTATCAAAGCTGTTGTACACGCCATCGGCTATGTTTCTATTACACTGAACATAGCTCAAAACTGTCTACTAACTATTTTAAATCTGGCCCAAACATATCTTGAAATCAGCTCAAGCTAGTCTATACTTTGAATATTTCCCAAGTCTAGATTTTCAGCTTGTCCCCAAGTTTCACTCTGAAATTACTTTAAATTTCATTGTACAACTTCAAAATATTCCTTACTATGGAATGAAATTAAACTTGTCACCTTTGAAATGCACCTAGTGTAGAAGTGTTTGGACTTTATTTGGTACTTCAAAAGTTGAAAACAAGAAAGACTCTACACAAAGTGAGACTTCTGTTTTACCAAACCTGGGAGCACATTTGTGTCTATAGTTCAAAATCTGTTGGGATTCAGACCAAAGTTATATTACCAAACTTATAGATAATTTACTGGTGAACAACTTTGGTAATTAGAGCTTGGTCATATACTGAGGTTTAAATGGAGTTTAGTGTCATTTTCTACCAGCACAGAAAACCAGTTCAAACCAGACCTGTTTGGAAATTTCAAATATTCTCTAAACTACAGCCAGTTTCATGCAAAGCTCAAATAGGATGAAATATAGACCTTGAAATTTTAAACAACATTGTCAAAAGGCACTTTGGGGGAAACTGCTTAGAAATAGGACTTTTGAATTTTCTAAGCAAAACAGGTCTCCTGTCCAAGTTTAAGGCTGCTAGGTAAATTCAAATCTAAATCATATCTTCACTCGGACCTTGGTATTTTGCCTTTTGACAAAGTTGTAGATCTCAAAGAGTAGAACATTTCATCTAATTGGGGTTTTGTCAAATTCGGTCTCTAAATAGGTCAAATATGCGATTTATAGAGGTGGAGAAAACACATTTTCTTTTTCCATTCCCTTCGGTCCCTGACGGGTGGGCCCCGTAGCACAGCGCCGTGCCCACGGCTGAGCCGGTGCGCGCCACGCGGCCACTGGCGTACGGTCACGGCGCTCCGGCCGTGGATCAACACCCCGTGCCGTGCCCTTTTCACCTGGACGTGAAGCCGACCCCGTTCCTTCCCTCACTCTCTCCCGGCTCGTTCTCTTCCTCCCTCTGCCTCTCTCGGCGCCCGCGCCACCATTGACGGGGCCGAGCTCAGAGCTCGAGCTCGTATGGCCGTCTCCATCCACTTCGCTTGTCCAGACCCCCACCATTTCCTCCGCCTCGTTCCCGCGCACCCGACGCGAGTGACGGCATCGCCATTCCACCTCCCCACCACCGAGTCCCCGCTCGTCCCGACCACCCGCGACACCGAGTTCACGGCGAGCTTCGCGCCGCCGCCACCTCGGGCTGCCACCGCCCCGTCCGACGCGCGTCCCGCGCCCGCCAAGCTCCACTACACCGAACCACAGTGCTCTAGCCCGCCAAAGCCGCCTCTTTCGCCCCCTCCCACGCGCAACCGCCGGAACGCACCGCCGCGCCAATGGTCTCACCGTGGGCAGCCTCCCTGGCTCCACCTCCGCGCCTCCAAACCCCGCCACCAAGTGCACCACCTCACCGCGCAGCTCAAACACTCGACAGTAGCCTCTCCCTCTCCTATTCCGCTGGATTGCGCCGTCGCCGCCGCGCCAGCGCAGGCCACCGCCGCCTCCGGTTCGCCGACCCGCGCTGCCTCGACGATCCACCCCACCTGACTAGACCTAGGGGAACGCGATCCCCACCACCAGGGGCACCTCCGGTGACACCGTCGGCTCCAACCCTGCGCCTCCTCGCGCGCGGGAACGTCGACCGCCGCCGCACCGGTCGTGCCTCTGTCGAGAGGTAGAAGAAAGGGGATGTCGTTTTTGCAGATAGAACCCTCCCTTTATCGCTTATTACATCACTGTTTGATGTGTCTTGCGGAAACTATGAAAACACCCCTAGATCTGTTAATTTCTTGCAATTTAACCCGAGCCTTTGCATCTTTGCAGATCTAACCCTGTGTTCTACGGGTTTCACGTGCTTTGTTCGCTGAGCCTAGGGCTACTTGCCTGCTACCCCCTGGAATCTATGTTTAATTACGTTCTAGTCCCCAGGTCTAATGTTTTCCATTTAAAATGCATATAAATGGGCCGAGAGTTTTGGAAAATCATAACAAATCAAAGAAAAATACTAAAATGGTAAACTCAGTTGCATTAGACTACTTTTAAATAGATCTATTGAATGGTTATGATGTGGAGGTGTAAATAGACTGTTTTGCCCTCTGTATGTTGCATGCATGATAATTGCATGCATGATAAAGCTAGATAAATACCAAAAGTAGACTAAAGGATCTCCAAATGCTATGAAATTTGGACAGTAGTTTCTCTAGAATATTTGGACAGCAGGTGAATTTTTGTAGCCGTAGCACTTGCTGTTTAGTAGCAGTTTTACCATTTTGGGTAGGACTTATGCGTTTTTAGCATTTTGAGTTGAAGAGCTATATGAAACTTGCTAAACATGACTCCATAGTATTTTTCCTATGTTCTACATAGTGAGGATAGCTCACTGGTGAAAAATGGGGCTGTGCATGTTTGATTTGTTTACTGTTTTGAAATTGACAAAGTGCTCCTAGCTAGGAAAGAGAATAGGAAAAAGTAGGGTTAAATGGCTAAGAAAATTCTAAGTAAAATCTGGTAGTTTACTGGTGATATACTTGTTCCAGAAATTATTTTTGTAGAATTTATGGTCACTGTTTAATTTTGCATCTAATATAAGCTAAATAGAATATATGGAAAATAAATGTCCTATAAAACTGAGAGTACTTCACTTGCTGATTTTTGTGGAGGTAGATTTTACTATCCACTGCTCACTGATTTAATTTCATCGCTAGAAACTTATCCTATAAATTATGAAAAATCTGAGAAGCTATAGGGCTGATAACTTGCTAGAATTTTCATAATTAATTTATAACTCCTCTGTGGCTGAAATTTTGACAGTAGCATAATGTAGAATAAATCTACATGTCATAAAAATCTAAGCTCATTTGGAGTTGTCTAACTACATGAACACAAGTAATGCTTTTTATTCATAAAGTGGGCATGTGTTATTTAATTATAAGAGTAGGTGTTTGTTTGCAGTTGCTTTCATTATATATGTGGGTTGATTTCTAGCTGCAGACTATCTACTATTCTCTATATCTCACTTGATTGAGAAATTAATTTATTTAATCATGTAAAGTACCTGAAGTCAATATAGCGTTTGAATCCATTAAATAAACATACTACATGACATAATTAGTGAATGTTTACTGTAAATGCATGAAGTACGTGATTTCAACTTGTTACCCGTTGAATGGAAATGAACACCACCACACCTATTTTAGTAACCTAAACAACTATTGCTTGCATTTATCGAATCCCATAAGTGACATGTTATTATAATCAGTAGCTTGTTTATGTGTGATCCTATGACTGTTGGGTCGTTGTCCATAAGAATTACTCCTTGTGTATATAGATTAGTAACCACCTTTCTGTTTTTCCATGAAACGATTGTCCATATGTGTGCTTCATATTCATGCATCTCATTCCTTGCATCATAACGCATGTCAATCATATAGTGGCGCTCATTACAGATACGTGGTCAAAAAACGAGCACGTGGAACTACTTCAACCAGCGGTGATCCAAAAGACCAAGTAAGACCCATTCATGACTTGGAGGGCCCATCAGTCGTGCTTGGAAGGAGGAGTTGTCCAAGGGGTCAAAGGGTTGCCTGGGGCAAAGCCTCACAACCCGGCAAACTAACATTAGCTTAGTTTGTTGGTTTTATTAAACTGAATCAAAGGTAGGCAGCACAACCCAGCAAAGGAATTTGATGAATGCTTACGCATCTGCATTAGGAGTTGTTTGGGAACCAATTGCATTAGACTCCTTGGCCGCCCTAGCCCTAGCACCTATACATAGAGTTCGTAGGACGAGTGCCTAGAATTGCTAGGTACGAGTAGACACGAGTGAAGGGAGTCACTCGTCACGTAGGTGATTTTCAAAAGTCACAAGAAATATTACTATGATGGAAGCTATGAGGATGCTCATGGTTTAAATCGAGACCAGGCGGAGATATGGGTATATTATGTTGAAAAATGATGTGGATGGTTAGGCGGACTCCGCCCGAGTCGCATAAGGCCGGTCGTTGTTCGCCTATTAGTCGGCATAACATTGCTAGGGTGCTTATCTGGGATAATGGACTGGTGAAAGTCTTACTTGTGACGTCTTAAGCACAGAAACACATTCTTTCCCACTAGTTGAGAGGAAGGTGGCCGCGGAAGTGGGTGTCAAGGGAGGGCTGACCCATTGCGTGGTAGCGCTCCTGCGACGACGCGCTCCGGGAGTCAGGCGGGAGTGAATCGAACTTAAGACGGGACGAGTGGAGATAGGGAAAGCATATGTAGGAACGCTATGGGTTAGTAAGCATATGCCATCCTGGTACTTCTAGTTATTCCCGGGAATATAAAAATTGATTCGAATCGCTGATGCTCACCAGGTGTGAGAATGCCAATACTATTGATGGGCAAAGTAGTAATCCACTTGAATATGTTGTATTATGATTTCATGGTTTTGAATACTACATGATTGGTTTTACATGCTGTACTTTCATGCAACTTATTATGGTACTCATGAATAGTATTTATTGACATGATGAACTAAGTTGCTGTCAAATCCTACTTCTATATGATAAATCAAGCAGCTGCCAAATCCTGTTTCCACATGTAACTTGATCCTGCTTAAAATCAACAGCTAAGGATCAAATTCTTAGTAAGCAAGCTTTGCGTCAGCCGTAAGCCATTTCCATTAAGTCCTACTGAGTAATTAGTACTCAGGGTTTGCCCCCACTTTTGGATTACAGGTACTGACGACACCTGGACAACTGTGTTGGAGTGGTAGTACCGGTGGGCTCGGTGCTACTCGCCTTGTTAATCTCTACACGAAGACTAGTTGAGTTTTATTTTTGCTATGAGATGTTTTGAAACGCTTCCGCTATATATATATATATATATATATATATATATATATATATATATATATATATATATATATATATATTGCAATCGCTTCCGCTGTATTTTGAACATGTATTCGACTATTCATCTTTGAACTGTAAACTAAGTCTATCTATTCTCTAACTCAACTGCCTGTGATGATGTAACTGTTGTGGCTCTTTTGAGGGCTGGATGTGTGTGATGTCGGTATCCTCGGACGATGGTTACATCGAGTGCCCTTTTGGGTAGCTCGACGGACTACCGGGTTTAGTCTGGCCTAAGCGCACTGCGAGCCAGAGGTGGTAGGTGTGCTTAGTCTGGATTAAGCAGGGCGGTTCCACCACAGCAGACAAGCTACCAACATCTATAAGCCGATGTCGATTGGCCGACGCTCTTGGTGATACTATCTCATCATCGAGAAAGGGATGCCGATTGCCAGAACCGGCGTGTTTCCGTTTTTTGCCTCGTCGACGAAACTCCAGTCCAACTCCTACCTTCCTGAGAGACACTCCGCTTCATCCGATGTAGACGACTGTGCGATGCTGCGGGAATCATCTGTAGGGACCACCTCGATGCTATCACCATCCCATTGGATCAGACATTGGTGCATTGAGGAAGGCACACAGCAGTTGTCATTAATCCAGTCTCAGCGAAGAAGAGCCGAGTAGGGCCCATGATCATCGACCACGAAGAAGAAAGTGTTCAACATCTTGTGGCCAACAGTTAGCTCAACATTGAGGACACATTTCACCTGTGACGAATTTCCCTTGAAATCATTAAGGGTAACGTTGGTCTTCACAAGATCGTTGGCAGTCCTGCCGATCTTGCGGCACACGGAGTACGGCATAATGTTAACAGTTGTCCCTGCATCGACAAGCATTCCGCCAACTGGTTTGCCATTGATGAAGCCCTTTACGTAGAGATGTTTGAGGTGCCGATATTTTTTGTCGACCGGCTTCTCAAAAATTGCAACAGCGGGGCCGAGACTAAGTTGTGCCATGGACTCAGCCATCTGTTCACTGCTGGGAGAACGAAAGTCTTTTAGGAGGTAGAAAACCATGTCAATACCTGTTGTAGCTTTCTTAATCACCGAAGTGACTTCTTCTTCCATATCCTCCTCGTCGCTGGACGGGTCCTCAGTGGCTGAAGGTGACATTTCCTCTTTGGCCGATACAGCCTATGTCGGCCTTGCAGATGTTTCAGCCGCGTCTAACTGCGACTTGCGCTTCCAAACAAGGTTGCGTTCTGACCGTAGACTTGGGATTTCCATAACATCGCCAACCTTTTTGAGCAGCCGAAGGTACTCTTCTTCGGCTTGTTCCAGACTACGCAGACGTTGAACCTTGTGCTTCTGGGAATTGGTTAGACCCTCGGGGCACCACCTTGGTAGGTGGCACTCCGCGCGACGCCGATTGTCCTCGGGCTCGTGCCGCTCGACGGGGTGCGGCAAGCACATTGGTGGTGGAGATGCAGGTTGACGCCTCAGTGGTGGAGACGCAGGCCGTCGTGGCGGGGGAGTTGGATCACGTGCACGGCGCGGCGAGGGCGCACGATGACAGCGTGGTGACGACGCATGTTGCAAGCGTTTGAACATGGTCGCCTTACCGTGGTGAGCCCTACAATTGGAACATTCTAGGCAGTCATCAATGGTCGGAAGCCTGTCCATACCTTGGTTCCAACAGAAGTGGAAGTAGGGGCAACGCCAATGTTCCTCGCGATTAACAACGTCGCGGTGCTCCTCGTACCGCCGACGGTCCTCCCAGTGCCTCTCCTCACGTCTAGGTGAATGAGGGTACTGGCGATGACGCTCCTCATGATAGCGACGCCGCTCGCGGTGATAGTCTTCCTCCTCGTCAACGTGATGACTCTCCTCGTTACGCCGATGCTGACGTGCGTACATGCCGATCAATGCCCCTGAGTTAGGACGTTGATTTCTTTTTATTGTTCTGGCCGAAGTGTGTTCTTCAGCCCTAAACTCCAAAGGCAGATCGTCACGTGGATCGGCTTTGGCCTTTCCTCTCACGTCCGCAGGCGTATCGACCATGTCGATCGAGAAGGTGGCATTCTGGAGTAGAGGGTACAGCTCTTGAGTAGCACGGCGTAGGACCTTACCTGCAGTAATTGCTTTTCCTAGGCATGCTCGGAATGTTGAGTCAGCAGAGGGAGGCGCCGAGTAGTCCTGCTCGAGCGGTGACTTGGTCGCATAGACCATGTTGACTGGGAAAGGCATTGTATCAATCTTCATTGGAGTGCGGGCAAAGACCAACCTTCCCTGCTCGATAGCCCTCTGAATCTCAGACCGCATTATCTTGCAGTCTGCTATATTATGCCCATCGAGCTTGTTATGCTATTTGCAAGACTTGCGGCCACGTATCTCTTCGGCCATGGGCGTCTGATGCCCGGCTATTGGCACCAAGTGTTTCTCCTTGAGTAGCAAGTCAAAGATGGCTTCAGTCTTAGAGACGTCAAAGTCGAAACCTGGAGTAGGTCCAGGCTTTTTCACCCACTGCACTGCAACGGCTGGTTTGTTCTTGCCCACTGGACAAGGCACGCATCCGCATCATCCAGCGGATCGTCTTCTTAGAGAGATGATTTTGAAAGAAATAAAATAAAATAAAATTAGGTTTAGATACAATTCTAACAAGGGTTCTTTTTTAGAGAGACCAAACGTTTTGAAATTTTAAAATTTCAAAGATAATATTGTGTACATATAATAAGTTATGATAAACATGCACGTGCTCATGTTTAAAAATTTCAAAAACAATTTGCATAAAAATTAAATCCGTACCGAACCACTTATGAGGAAATAAGCGGTCAGTCCCCTTCTACTTTTGCACAAATCTTGGCTCTTAGTTTTTTTATTTATATCCAACCTTAAACTTGAGAATCAACGAACTAGCAAACCATAACCATCTCTATGCATGAGTAGATTCAATCAACTAATTAAAGTAAAAGGATCTACTAAAAGAACATGGGGGATCTTTGACTACGGCCGGTCAACATGCTGGAATTAAGCATTGCAAAGATATGGATCAAAGGTCATGTATAAACAAGAAGCTAATCTAAAGACAGACTTTATTAATCGATTCTCAAGGTAAAGGAACAAAAATTTTAACAAAAGGCTAAAAACAAAACACAAGAAAAGATAGAAGGATAACAATCAACCAAACAACATTTTAATAATCATTATGAAACATCTCTAATCAAACATAGCTAAACTTTAATTATATTTATGATTAAAACAGGAATTACCTTAATCTTAAAGAAGAAATAAAGTTCAAATCTTGACTTCATGGTGGCTTTATCTTCTTACTTGGAATGCCATAACTGCATGTATCATCAATTGTTAGAGAAGAATACTTCTTGTCTTTCTCGAAATTCAGCTTCCGTTGCTCTGCCCCTTTAGTATTTCGACCATAACTTTCTCATCTGATGTCCAAATAATGCAAATTTAGACTCTATCTTGTAGAGCTTGAAAAGAACTACAACTTTTGTATTCGGACTTGCTTCATTTGACGTTGTTAAGACTTTTGAATTGGCCCCACAAGGTGTTGCTGTTCTGAATTCTGAGAGTAGCTCGAGATTTGGTTGAAGCTTGGATTGATCTTAGATAAACCTTCAATGTCTTCATTTTTCTTGTACTCAAGCAATCCTTAGCTTTCGGAACTTCCTCGGCTAATTATCTTTACTTCCATTATCTGTAGCTTTAGAACAAACAAGCTCCAAAAAACATTAGCCTTAAAAACTTAATTGACATAGCAGACATACCTTTATTACCATAGTTATTCTTTCATGATAGCTGTAGAAAAATTCAATAACAGATCATAAGCTACTAATAGCGTTAGCACCTACTACTAAAGAGTTAGGTTGGAAAATATTTTTTTATTGGACCAAAGTCCATTTTTTCCGTAATATTAGTTAAAGCAAATATACAAAGAGAAACTATATTCTAAAAGAGTTTATAAATGATTAAACTAATAGAAGAGCTAAATACAATTATCTATTTATAAAATTAAATGCAAGAAAATAAATAAAGTAGAATAAACTAAAATAAAAGGCACAAAAGGAAAGATAAAAGGCTAAATTTAAGAAAAACACAAAAAAAAAATCTAATGACAACAAAGTTGCTGGGTTAGTCTAAACTATGAATAAACATAAGAACGAACGACGAACACAATAACACAATTAGAGAATAAGATCGGAACATGAAGACTAAACACAAACTAGAGATTTAGAAAAATTAATTAGTACACAAGTAGAACTAGATTAGCACACAATTAGCAAACACAAACTACCTATTAAAACTAGTAGTAAAAGACAAAATTAAATATATACATAAACTCAAGTTAATTAGGACTCGACTAATTAGTTCCCCGGCAACGGCGCCAGAAAAACTTGTTGACGGCACTTAAACACGGCAAATCTTATACTGCAAGCGACAGTATCGTGTGTAGCTTTTTCCTAGAATGAGTATCATGGGTTTTGTCAATCCTGGAAACGAACTAATTGAGAACTAATTAACAAGAGTTTATGGTAAACTAAGGTATAAAAGGTAATCTAATCTACTTATAAACTAACCCTAAACTATATCTAATCTACGTCTGAAGTATACTAATACTATAAGATAAACAATTAGAACAGAACTAGAACACTAATCAAAGGGTATTATTGACTAGAGTCTAATCAAGCTCTAATTGGATCCAAGACATGCATGATAACGGGCATCACAACAAGATTAAAGCAGCGAGATAACTAGTAGGTAAACAAGCATGTTCAAGCATATTCATCATATCATAATTAAATCAAGATCAATCAACCTAACCCCCTAGATCGGCTTAACCTTTCCCTGAGCTCTACTGTCACTAGTAACCAGATAATCAACGAGAAACTTTCAACAGTCACATAATTAGAGAACTAGCTTCTAATTACTTTTATGGTCTAATAACATGATTAACACAACTAGAACCTCTAATCACCACGATCAAAAGAACCAGATATGCAACTATATCGTTAGTAAGCTAGATCAAAGATCAAGAACGCTAGAAGAATATAACCTTTAAAGACATGATCTAATCAACAAGCTTGTAGATCTAA
Source organism: Paspalum notatum (assembly GCA_022530915.1). Taxonomy (NCBI): domain Eukaryota; kingdom Viridiplantae; phylum Streptophyta; class Magnoliopsida; order Poales; family Poaceae; genus Paspalum; species Paspalum notatum. Next base: position 25,393,089 of record CM039685.1, on the reverse strand, counting down.
AACTAATTAGAGCTAGAACAAGCATAATTAGAACAAGAACATAATGAGAAGAACAATGATTCATTATTAAATTGTATAATACTTATAACCATGATCATGACTTCCCTTGATGATACAATTAGACCCCTGGAGCTAGGTAATTAGAGCACCATGCAAGGGCACTAATCACCTCTAGGAACTAGAAGAACTCTAATCCTAGACTAGAAACTCGACCCTCTACTCTCATCTAGTTGTTGTCCCTTATCTCTACATCTTGTCACCTTGATAATGAATTGGATGCCTCGTCTCAGGGCCTATGGTCGCTGTTTATACCCTGGAGAAGACGTGGTAAAAAGGGAAACTCAAACCGACGTATGGATAGGTCTGGTCGGCCGACCAGGACTCTTCCCGCGTCAGTTTGTTTCCATCTTTCGTGGAGACGTTGCTTGATGCCTAAGTAATGTTCATGCGGGGCCTCTCAGACTCTTGGGCTTCTGCAATCTTCGATATGGGCCGAGATTGACGAAATCTTCTAATCTTTGACATATTTGATGATTTTATTGAATAATTATCTTCAATTCCTCGTAGCTCGTGACACCTTCTTGAAGCTTCTGAATAGAAAGCATTGATTAACACAGAGGGAGGGATGAATGTCACACCCGGTTTTAGAAACAAAACCAAGTGCTAACCATGTATGTGCCAGGATCAGTTTAACCACATACACAGCATAAACAAAAGTAATAACACAACCAGTGCTTTAACTTAAGAGTAATAACCAATATTACAGACCTTAATGTCTTTATCGAAATCGAGTAACTTAGCGGAAGCGAAATAACTAAATGACAGCGGAAGATGACCAATGCTCCACAGGCAACTGACGGATGGCACACCAGCCTAGAATTCGTCGTAGTCTTGGAACTTCTGATTAGAATTCATCACCTTTCCCTTCTGGATCTGAGCAGCGGTTGCAATGGATGCAACGTGGTATAAAATAAGCAAGAATGAGTACATCCCGTACCCAGCAAGTATTCCGTTTAGGATAAAAGTGGACTGGCTTTATGGTGGACAGGCAATAGCAGTTGCTTTTAGTTGGTCAAATTTTATTACTAGCAATGATTAGCATAACCCATCCCCTTATTATAAAGATAGTAAAGCATAATAAGTAAATAAGCATGAACCATGACCATAACCGTTGTTATCATCACCATCATTACCATGATCTCCATGAACCACTTTCTTTGAAAACTATAATCTGTGAGGGTCCAGGCCGCTCGTAACCGTGAGCACGGCTGATATATAAGTTTTAAACACTCTCGAGAGGTGGTACATCTTTACCCACAAGTCATGATTCCCATATGCCTAAGGGTGGATCAGACCCCATATATTCATTACCTTGGATGAATCGGCAGGGTTTCATTACGAGACCTTTACAAAGAATTCCTAGAGTTATGGCCCACTCGTTACAGGTTACTCCAGTTAACTAAAGATATGAGAGTTCCGTTCCAACGGGAGACAGATAAAACTGCACCACGTTGGCAAAGGGCAAAGTCCCATATCCCCCAGACCCCTCATACGCCATGTTTCAGGAAAGTAAGCCAAAACTCTAGTTCATCTAATTAATCAGTCAAGGGCGTCCCATTCCACCTCTTGTGGTTGTACTGTTTTCCTGGGTGGTCGCTCGGCGAACCAATCCTTAGGGTGAAGCACTTGGACAAAACCAGCAAAACATGCCCAAGTCTCCATGTTGCTAAAACCAAACTTTTGTCATCAAGTTCATCATTAATTAAACCAGATTAGCAACATGAACATAAAGATGTTGAGCGATAGCATTAATCTACACATCACAGCCCATCCCAGGTTTCATAAGCGTATAAAGACATATGAGGCTAGTCATCCTTAATAGGAGCAATCAAATTGGGCTCTAGATTATAATTAATATAAATAGGACATAGGTCAAAGAATACTTGCCTTCCTCAGCAAAAGCTTGCTTAGGAACCTCCCAAGATTGGTTTTCAGCAAACTCGGATGGAACGTCGGCTACACGTTGCACACATGCAATCAATGATCATTAATTGACTAAAACAGTACACCAAACATCATGAACAATGATTAAAAAGGTTTTAAATCCAATCTACGCATTATGACGATTCCGTAGGTTCAAGAATCGTTCAAATCGGAGTTAAAACGCAAAAGTTATGCATAAAATAATGAAAAGAGTTTAAAATAAAAGAGATTTGAAACTCCAGGGGCCAAACTGCAAAGATTTGGACCTAACCGTAACAAAACGGGACTGCGGGTTGATTTGCGAAAAGCACAGGGGCTCTTTAGCAAAACTACGGCTGCTGACCGGTATTGACCCGATCGCGCGTGTTGTGGGGCGTTGGATCTCGATCGGACGGATGGGAACAGATCGAGCGGTGAGGGGAAATCCCGGCGGCGGGGTTGACCGGCGGCGGTCACCGCGCGCGGCGGAGGCTCGCCGGAGGGACGCGATTCCGCGGCTCCGGTGGCCTAGAGCTAGCGGGGCGAGGTGCGTGAGCGAGCGGGCGGCCGCGCGAAGTGGGCGGAGCGGCTCGGGTGGCGGCGCGCGGGCTGTTGGCGGCTGGCCACGGGGCGGAGTAGAGACGGAGCTCCGGCGAGCAATTGCCAGGGCAGCGGGGCTCGATTGAGGACGAAGGTAGGCTAGATAGGTTCCTCACCTCGGGGCGAAGCTCCCGGTGTAGGTGTAGTCAACGGGGAGGCGGCGACGGCGTGTGGCGACGTGCGGCGGGGACGGGGCGGTCCTGCGTGCACGGGTGACGGCGAGATTGAGCTCAAATCGATGAACGGCGACGAGATAGAGGTCAAAAGTGAGCGTTTAGATGTTCTATCTTACCTGGAAGGTAATAAGCTTGGTCTCGTCGTCAATGGCGGCGCGTAGATGCGAAAACCGAAAGCGAACTTGGCGGTGCGGTGGCGAACTCGTGTGCGGGGCTAGAGGTCAAGGGCGGCTAGGGCTTGGGGCTTTGGTGCCTTTGGCTTCTGGGGTCAGCCGCTTATATAGGGGCGGTGCCGCGGCTTGCGGAAAGGGCAAGGAGAGGGGCTGCAGGACGGATTCCGGCTCGGCCACGAGCGTGTCCGCGTCGGACTCTTCTCTGGTGTGCGCGAGAAAGGAAAGGAAGGGAGCGGAAAAGGGAAGGATGAGGCGCGGATGCGGACGCAGGATCTTTGGAGGCAGGGCCGGATACGGCAGGCGCGAGACGCGGGACCGGGGCGAGGTACGGAGCGGTGAAGCTTCCCTCCGGGCAAGCGGACGGCAGCGAGAGGAAGAAGGAGGCGACCGATGGGCGGGCCCCACATGGCAGCGAGAGGAAGAGAGGAGGCGCGGCCGGGCTGGCTGGGCCTCTATGGCTGCTGGGCCGCGGCTGAGCCGGCACCAAGAGAAAGAAGAAGGGGGGGTGGCAGCTGGGCCGACGGCGGGAGTGGGCCGAAAGAGAGGAAAAGAGGGGAAGGAGGAAAAAGGAACTTTTCCCGGATGGTTTGGAGTTTGGGAAATTTTGGGGGGATGCAAATGGTTTTGAATTCAAACTTTAAACACTGCAAATCATCCAATAAAATATGCAAGGGCATGAATGCTCACACATGTGGTTCTTAGGATTTATTTTAGTTGATTAATATTTGAAATAACCAAAGTATTATGGTGTCATGCACAAATAAATCAAACTCTAAACAAAATTATATTGGTTTATGAAAAGATTTTCATGTAGCAAAAATTTAGGGTGTTACAAATCTACCCCCCTTAAAGAAATCTCGTCCCGAGATTTTAGGACTGGCTAGCAAAGAGTCTCAGGGAATCTACTACAAGGTCATCCTTCGGTAGCTGCTTCTCCGGTACCTTTAAATTCTCCTGACTGGGGTATGCTTATCAAAACTTCCAGGGGTTCCTCGGACGGCATGGTCAAAGTCACCTTCCTCTTAGCACCTACTATTATTCCGTTGAAACTTTACAACCCTTTCATTCCCAAAAATGACATCTATCCCACTTGTTTCCAAAACTATAAGGTCAGCAGAAAACTCTACCCCCCTAAATAAATTTTGATATTCAGACACATACTATCTACCTTCATTCTTCCTCCTGGTGAACTTGCTAACATGGTACACTCCATAGTTGTTACTGGTATTTTATGATGGCTCCCATATTGGACAGTAATAAATGAACGCGAGGCACTCGAATCAAAAAGGATCAAGGCAGGGTGCAAAATCTACGAAGAACGTACCTAGCATTACGTTGGGAGTTCCTTGCATAGCCTCGGCTGACACATAGTTCACTTGTCCATTTGTACTGCACTGCTGGCCAGAAGCCGGAGTGGTGGAGCCTCCTCTTGGGTTTTGTTGCGGTGTATTTTTCTGCGGGCACTGCTGGGACCAATGACCGGTTCCTCCACACCTGAAACAATTGTTACTCCCTGACTGTACTGGCGTGCCGGCTTTCACAGGAGTGCTAATAGGGGTCTGATGATGCTGCGCTTGATTGTTGGAGTGCTGTACTTGACCATTGCCTTGTTGTCCGGTGCTCTGTGTAGGGTGGTTCTGGTATGGTTGATCCAGAGTACTTAGGTCGGGTGTTGCTGCTAGATTGTTGCGCCTTTTTCTTACGCTTCTTCTCCTCCATCTCGCGACGAGTATTTTCCGTCACAATAGCTCGGTCTATTAGGTGCTGGCAGTTAGGGAAAACATGGTTCATGAGCTGGTACCTGAGTGGATCAACCAAACCTTTGAGAAAACGGTATTGCTTCTTGGGATCGGTATCAACTTCTTCTGGACAGTAGCGGGATAGCTGTAGGAATTTGTCCCTATACTCACTGACAGACATAGCATCCTGAGTGAGTGCTAGAAACTCCTCTTTCTTCAATGGCATCACACCAGCTGGAACGTGGTGCGCTCTGAATCTCTCTGTAAACTCTTGCCAGGTGATAGTGTTCGGGTTGTTATGAGCAAGGCGGTACGACTCCCACCATTGTTGGGCGGCACCCCGTAGTTGGTGAGGACCGTAGAGAACCTTCTCCTGATCTGTGCACTGAGCGACGTCCAACTCCCGCTCTATTGCGCGGAGCCAGTCTTCGGCATCCATGGGGTCGGCGGAGTGAGTAAACACCGGTGGGTGTCCTTTCAGAAAATCCGCGCGTCTGTCCCGCGGTTGCGGCGGCGGTGGCGGGGGAGGTTGCTGCTGCGCCTGGTGCATGGCCGCCACAGCTTGACTGAGAGCTTGTATCACCTGGGTCTGATTCATGATCAGCTGCTCCATAGTCATCGGCGGCGGTGGATTCGGGAGTCCTCCGTCTCCACGACCTCCTCTACCTCCACGACCACGACCACGACCACGTCCCGTACTCATCTGATTTGGCCAAACATATCATTAGCACTTATTCCAGGTCATAGTTCTCATTCCACTTTGGTAACCAAGATAGTTAAGATAAAGACCTAATCATAGATAGAGCAAGGCTTTTCCCAAACTAGCTATCTTTATTAAACCTTTTAAACATCCAACCAAAAGACTAAATTGTGGATATTACCCCACAACTTAAGCACTCATTACAAAGAACCAAATCATCCATATGACACCATCACAAGCAAACGTGCACACTTTTAAACGACCTAGGTCTATCCGATCTAACTAAACTAGACGATGCTAATGGACCCTATTACAATGGTAACTCTCCTAAGGATGCCGAATGTAGGTCCTTGCTGTTGGATCATTGTAACGGACCCTCTTCCTTGGTGGGTAGTAGACAGGGTTGAACAATGGCATGCTTGGTTTGATTTGAGCGCGCAATCTGGAAATTTCCAGCTTTGCCGTGCACAACTCCTCAGCAAGGGCATTGTAATCGGTGTTGAGCGCGACAAGGTAGTCGACAGTGGCTTCAAGGCGCGGGTTCTTCTCTGTGGTAGGAGTAACGATCCATGTGTCGAGTCCTCCAGGCTGACGGCGGGGAAGGTAACGCAGCGTACCGTCGGCTAACAGGCTGTGGCAAGAGTAACATAGGGTCGCCAGGGCTTCCTGAGCTGCATCACTGATGGCGGCTTCGTAGGTGTGGCGAAGTGCAGGAGCGTAGTTGAGGGCGATGTCCCGACGTGCTCCATACTCATCCAAAACGCTGATCTGTACTGCCATTGCCCACTCTTCTTGATAGATATGGTGACGATAGCGAGTTCCCACATACGTGACCCACGCGTGGCCAAGTCGGAGCCTCACTAACGCTTCCCGCAACATCCGAGGAAACGGCAGTGGGTAGTCGAACCAACGGTGGACGCTCTCGTGCCAGCGATCTTCATCCTCATTTTGTTGTTGTTGGGCTTGTCCTCCGTCTTGACCTTGAGCTGTGGCTTGGTCTTCTGGAACAGCAGGTGGCACTCCCGGCTGCACTTCAGGCTCTTCTGACTGCTCCTCATCTGACGAATCTGGTACTAGCTCTTCGGGGTCTTCCTCATCAATGTCGTTCAGACCTTCCCACTCTTGTGGCGGAGGGGATGGTGGGGTTGGTGTTGGCAGCCTGGTCTTGTCAAGTCTACCAATGCGTCCACCAACACGCATGCGAGCTCCACGCTTAAAGCTCGACATCTACAGGCCCACAACGGAAGAAACAGTTCTATTATGGGATAGATAAATAGATATAGAAAGTCATTCTTGAAATAGACAAGCATAGATATCCAAAATAGCATATATTGCAAGTATTTGAAGGGAGAAAGCAAGAAAAGGTAAGTAAAATCCTTAAAAACGACCAGTTCTATTCTAGGCTTGCGTCCTAAGGTCAGCACGGCTCTGATACCACTTCTGTCACACCCGGTTTTAGAAACAAAACCAAGTGCTAACCATGTATGTGCCAGGATCAGTTTAACCACATACACAGCATAAACAAAAGTAATAACACAACCAGTGCTTTAACTTAAGAGTAATAACCAATATTACAGACCATAATGTCTTTATCGAAATCGAGTAACTTAGCGGAAGCGAAATAACTAAATGACAGCGGAAGATGACCAATGCTCCACAGGCAACTGACGGATGGCACACCAGCCTAGAATTCGTCGTAGTCTTGGAACTTCTGATTAGAATTCATCACCTTTCCCTTCTGGATCTGAGCAGCGGTTGCAATGGATGCAACGTGGTATAAAATAAGCAAGAATGAGTACATCCCGTACCCAGCAAGTATTCCGTTTAGGATAAAAGTAGACTGGCTTTATGGTGGATAGGCAATAGCAGTTGCTTTTAGTTGGTCAAATTTTATTACTAGCAATGATTAGCATAACCCATCCCCTTATTATAAAGATAGTAAAGCATAATAAGTAAATAAGCATGAACCATGACCATAACCGTTGTTATCATCACCATCATTACCATGATCTCCATGAACCACTTTCTTTGAAAACTCTAATCTGTGAGGGTCCAGGCCGCTCGTAACCGTGAGCACGGGTGATATATCAGTTTTAAACACTCTCGAGAGGTGGTACATCTTTACCCACAAGTCATGATTCCCATATGCCTAAGGGTGGATCAGACCCCATATATTCATTACCTTGGATGAATCGGCAGGGTTTCATTACGAGACCTTTACAAAGAATTCCTAGAGTTATGGCCCACTCGTTACAGGTTACTCCAGTTAACTAAAGATATGAGAGTTCCGTTCCAACGGGAGACAGATAAAACTGCACCACGTTGGCAAAGGGCAAAGTCCCATATCCCCCAGACCCCTCATACGCCATGTTTCAGGAAAGTAAGCCAAAACTCTAGTTCATCTAATTAATCAGTCAAGGGCGTCCCATTCCACCTCTTGTGGTTGTACTGTTTTCCTGGGTGGTCGCTCGGCGAACCAATCCTTAGGGTGAAGCACTTGGACAAAACCAGCAAAACATGCCCAAGTCTCCATGTTGCTAAAACCAAACTTTTGTCATCAAGTTCATCATTAATTAAACCAGATTAGCAACATGAACATAAAGATGTTGAGCGATAGCATTAATCTACACATCACAGCCCATCCCAGGTTTCATAAGCGTATAAAGACATATGAGGCTAGTCATCCTTAATAGGAGCAATCAAATTGGGCTCTAGATTATAATTAATATAAATAGGACATAGGTCAAAGAATACTTGCCTTCCTCAGCAAAAGCTTGCTTAGGAACCTCCCAAGATTGGTTTTCAGCAAACTCGGATGGAACGTCGGCTACACGTTGCACACATGCAATCAATGATCATTAATTGACTAAAACAGTACACCAAACATCATGAACAATGATTAAAAAGGTTTTAAATCCAATCTACGCATTATGACGATTCCGTAGGTTCAAGAATCGTTCAAATCGGAGTTAAAACGCAAAAGTTATGCATAAAATAATGAAAAGAGTTTAAAATAAAAGAGATTTGAAACTCCAGGGGCCAAACTGCAAAGATTTGGACCTAACCGTAACAAAACGGGACTGCGGGTTGATTTGCGAAAAGCGCAGGGGCTCTTTAGCAAAACTACGGCTGCTGACCGGTATTGACCCGATCGCGCGCGTTGTGGGGCGTTGGATCTCGATCGGACGGATGGGAACAGATCGAGCGGTGAGGGGAAATCCCGGCGGCGGGGTTGACCGGCGGCGGTCACCGCGCGCGGTGGAGGCTCGCCGGAGGGACGCGATTCCGCGGCTCCGGTGGCCTAGAGCTAGCGGGGCGAGGTGCGTGAGCGAGCGGGCGGCCGCGCGAAGTGGGCGGAGCGGCTCGGGTGGCGGCGCGCGGGCTGTTGGCGGCTGGCCACGGGGCGGAGTAGAGACGGAGCTCCGGTGAGCAATTGCCGGGGCAGCGGGGCTCGATTGAGGACGAAGGTAGGCTAGATAGGTTCCTCACCTCGGGGCGAAGCTCCCGGTGTAGGTGTAGTCAACGGGGAGGCGGCGACGGCGTGTGGCGACGTGCGGCGGGGACGGGGCGGTCCTGCGTGCACGGGTGACGGCGAGATTGAGCTCAAATCGATGAACGGCGACGAGATAGAGGTCAAAAGTGAGCGTTTAGATGTTCTATCTTACCTGGAAGGTAATAAGCTTGGTCTCGTCGTCAATGGCGGCGCGTAGATGCGAAAACCGAAAGCGAACTTGGCGGCGCGGTGGCGAACTCGTGTGCGGGGCTAGAGGTCAAGGGCGGCTAGGGCTTGGGGCTTTGGTGCCTTTGGCTTCTGGGGTCAGCCGCTTATATAGGGGCGGTGCCGCGGCTTGCGGAAAGGGCAAGGAGAGGGGCTGCAGGACGGATTCCGGCTCGGCCACGAGCGTGTCCGCGTCGGACTCTTCTCTGGGGCGCGCGAGAAAGGAAAGGAAGGGAGCGGAAAAGGGAAGGATGAGGCGCGGATGCGGACGCAGGATCCTTGGAGGCAGGGCCGGATACGGCAGGCGCGAGACGCGGGACCGGGGCGAGGTACGGAGCGGTGAAGCTTCCCTCCGGGCAAGCGGACGGCAGCGAGAGGAAGAAGAAGGCGACCGATGGGCGGGCCCCACATGGCAGCGAGAGAAAGAGAGGAGGCGCGGCCGGGCTGGCTGGGCCTCTATGGCTGCTGGGCCGCGGCTGAGCCGGCGCCAAGGGAAAGAAGAAGGGGGGTGGCAGCTGGGCCGACGGCGGGAGTGGGCCGAAAGAGAGGAAAAGAGGGGAAGGAGGAAAAAGGAACTTTTCCCGGATGGTTTGGAGTTTGGGAAATTTTGGGGGATGCAAATGGTTTTGAATTCAAACTTTAAACACTGCAAATCATCCAATAAAATATGCAAGGGCATGAATGCTCACACATGTGGTTCTTAGGATTTATTTTAGTTGATTAATATTTGAAATAACCAAAGTATTATGGTGTCATGCACAAATAAATCAAACTCTAAGCAAAATTATATTGGTTTATGAAAAGATTTTCATGTAGCAAAAATTTAGGGTGTTACAATGAATCAACCAAGCCTTCCTTGTTCATCTTCTCCAATAAATGTCGTCTTAGTGGCCTTTTCTCACTCGAAGTAGATTGTAGTGAATTTCGCAAAAAATAGCTCAAAAACCTGTAAAAATCACATATAGCATATTTCCAAGACAATATTGCAAAATCCACAATAATCGGTGATAATTGTTAGTAAAAGATATAGTTCAAACATAAAAACAGTGAAAAACCATATAAAATGATACAAAATATTCGTTCATAAGCCGCGTCAACACTTTGCTTTTCCTGGAACACCTCTGGGTGGCTTCGTTCGTAGGCAGAGACCTTGGATACTAGGTGGTCAATAGATTCAAAATCAGTCGGCCCATGTGCTGCCTTGATAGCTTTGTTTAGGCCCTTGTATGCTAGCTCCGCCAAGAACCTTTCCTCTAGGTGAAGGGAATAGCACCTATTTCTCAACTCACGGAACCGCTGGATGTACTTTTGTACCAATTCTCCTAGGTATTGGTAGATGCTAGTGAGGTCTGTCATTGTCGCTTCATCAGATCCAGAGAAGAAATGTGCGTGGAACTTTTCCTCCAGCTGTTTCCAGGTAGTAATCGATCCAGGGGCCAACGTGGTGTACCACCCAAAGGCTGGCCCGGTCAGTGACAGAGAGAATAGCCGAATCTTCATATGTTTGGCTCGAGATGTGGGTCCTAGTTGTACCAAGTATCGACTAACATGCTCGATGGTGCTGACGCCGTCATTGCCACTGAATTTGGAGAAATCTGGGATCTTGAACTTGGGAGGTGCTTCGAGGTGATCATATACCTCTTGGTAGGGTTTGGAGTAGGTGACCCTTTGCTTAGGCGTAACCCCGTATTGGCTCCTCAAATTTTTAGAAATTTGATCCCAAACCACGTCGGAATTGGCTCCTGCAGCATGCATGGCTTGATCATTTTGGATCGGCCCAGTTCCGTACGTGTGTTGCCAGTCAAGCATCTCCTGGTCTGCGGCTTTTCCTACCCCCATGGGGGCCGAGCTCTCGGCGGGTCCTGCTGCGGGCCTCATCGCGGATTGACAAGGACCAGATTGGGGTGCGGGGGAGGACGCGCTTCCCCGTCTTCCAACTGTCGATACCTCAACAGGCAGAAATATCCATCAGGTATAACCAACGGTGGAGTAGAATATGCCCAGTGCTACAAGGGGATGCCGTCGCGTGGAGGATCCATAACGAACTCTGCGACGTTGCCACCTTGAACCTCGATGTGGATGGGGGTGAGCGGCCGAGAGTAGAACATAGCCTCTCCAACATGGCCGTTCAACTCGGGGCCAGTGATGTGAAGGGGTTTACTGGCCAAGGCAACTCGGACGGTCTTGACCACGATGTTGTCCATGTGGTTGATGGTCGCTTCCGACTACCGGATGAGGGCGTGCGCCGTGATCCTCATAATTTCTTCGCGCAGCGCCTCAGTAAGCTCGCGTGAGGGAGTCATGAGGTCGACTTTATCAAGAAGCGTATCAGGGACTCCCTGGATCTTGATGTGGCCATGACAAGATCGTCCATACATGGCGAGCAGCTTCCTCTTCAGATCTTTCACGATCGTGGCATACTGCTTTTGGTGCGCTTCAGGGATGTCTTCGACCTTGTCAACGGGCGCGACTTCCTCATCCTCGCTGGTATTCTTGCGAGCGTCTCCAGCCATGATGATGAGTTGAGATCTTGGTCCCACCGAGCGTGCCAAAAATGTGTTGCACCAGGAAACCGATGGGTAGTAGCCTTGGTGAGTCAATACAATGCGAGCCGGGAGGTGTATGTGGACGTAAGGGTCGCTCCTCCTTACTGCGGCTCATGATTGGGAGGTGCAATTGTCACATGTTTGGACCAACTCTTCGGCATCAGCGGCCGCCTTCGGCCAATAAAATCCCATCCTGAGAGTTTTCCTTAGCAATGCTTTTGGTCCGATGTGCGCACCGCACATTCCATGATGTATTTCTCTCATAATTTCCTTGCCTTCTTCTCGCGACAAGCATTTCAAAAACGGAGCGCATACACCTTTTTTGTACAGCTCGCCTTCTATTAATTTGTATTGCCTAGCACGTTAGCCTATCGGTTTCAGCCATACTTCATCATCGATAAGATGCGTACCCTTCAAATATGCTATTATTTCAGACCGCCAGACTTCACTGTTTACTAACGATATGGGCAACACTGCTCTGTCTAGTAATTCGACTGAAGGTGCCCTTAGTACTTCGAAGAATACCTCCGGCGGTAACGGTGTTCCTTATGAAGCTGCTCTGGCTAGTACATCTGCTTTGTCCTTTTCAGTCCTTCGTATCTTTTTGACCGTGAACACCTCGAAGTGGTTTTCCATTCTTCTGATTGTTTGCAAATACGTTTGCAACCTTTCTTCCTTAGCAGTTGAGGTTTTTTTAATGTGTTCGGATATGACTTGAGAGTCTGACGTCAAAACAACACTTTTTACACCTAATGGTTTTAGTTTTCTTAGGCCCAGCATTACTGCTTCGTATTCTACCACATTGTTGGTACTTGGAAAGTCCAATCTGACAGCATTTGCTGACCTTACTCCCAAAGGTGATAGGAGTATTGCCACTGCTCCAGCCCTAGTTGCTGTCCATGAACCATTACAGTATACTTGCCATATTTTATCTTCGACTGGAATTTTAATGTCTTCTTCGGACGGTGTCCAGTCCGCTACAAAGTCAGCCAACGCCTGTCATTGAATTGATGTTCTGTGAACAAAATCAATCACATATTCATTCAGTTCTATTGCCCATTTGCCAACTCTTTCACTGGCTTCTCTGTTTCGGAGCACATCTCTTGAGTGGTTGTGAGGAAGGTACAATGATATTGTGCGCTTGGAAATAGTGCCGAAGCTTTCAAGATGCCATTACAATTGCATATATGATCCTCTCTATTTCTAAATAATTCATCTTTGTTGGTGTCAAGGCTTTGGATACATAATATATTGTAGCACTTACCACTGATGGAGCTGCTGCTACATACAGCAGTAATGGGGCTCCCTGTACGGGTGGTGCCAACATTGTCAAGTGTATCAAGTACTTCTTAAGATCTTCGAATGCTTTTTGTTGCTTTTTCCCCCCAAGTGAATGGATTTATTCCCCTTAGCACTTCGAAGAATGGTAAACTTTTCTCCACTGACCAAGAAATGACCCTGTTGAGTGCTCCTAGTCTTCCTGCTAGTTTTTGAGCTAATTCCTTGGACTTTGGAGGTTCCATTTTCAGAATGGCCTCAATCTTTGTTGGACTTGCTTCGATGCTTTTAGTTGACACCAGACAGCCCAAGAACTTTCCTTTTGATATTGCAAATATACTTTTTTCTGGGTTTAATTTGAGTCCTGCTCTTTGAAAGTTAGTAAATGTTTCCCGAAGGTCTTTTACATGATCCTCCTTTATGCTTCGAACTATGATGTCATCCACATATGTTAAAACATTTCTGCCTAACTAGTCACCAACCACTTTTGTTGTCATTCTGTTAAAACTTCCTCCTGCATTTTTGATCCCTTCGGGCATTCTGATGTAACAGTATGTTCCTGCTAGGGTAACGAAGCTTGTCTTTGGTTTATCTTCTTTTCGTATCCAAATCTGATGATAGCCAGAGTATCCATCAAGCAAGCTCATCATTTCGGAGCTTGCCGCTGCATCCACCGAGCTGTCGATACGTGGGAGAGGAAACACATCCTTCGGACAAGCTTTGTTGGGATCAGTGAAATCAATGCACATTCTCCATTTGCCGCTCGGTTTCTTCACCATTACCATGTTCGCTAACCATTCCGGGTACTCAATTGGTCTGATAACTCCAGCCTCGAGCAATCTATTCAGATTTTGCTCCTTCTGCCCTGTCTTCGGACATCTTTCTTAACTTTTGCTTCTTTGGCTTCACCCTTGGGTTAACATTCAGTGTGTGTTCAATAATGGTTCTATCGATCCCACAAATGTCCTTTGTCGACCATGCAAAGACATCTATATTGCTTCATAGGAATGCGATCAACACTTCTTCCTCTTTCTCAGACAGCTTCATGCCAACAAGAACAATCTGATCTGGACGATTTTTATCAAGAACCACCTGCTTTGGTGTCTCAACTGGTTCTGCTTTCTCTTTAACTGACTTTTCTTGGTGGATCTCTTCTACTCCTTCTTCTTTTATATTGTGTATTTTTTGTCTCCCGGGTACCACTTCCTTCGGCTCTTCTAGCACTTTCCTGATTACCATGAACTGAAATTATTCCTTTGTACGCTGGTATCTTCATAACTAGATATGCTGAATGTAGGACCGCTTCGAACGCATTAAGGGTTCCTCTCCCAAGAATTGCATTGTATGGATAGTTGACATCTACCACATCGAAGGTAACACACTCTATTCTTGGGTTTTTAAGCTCGCCGAAGGACACATGCAATGAAATTTTTCCAAGTGCCTCTATTTTCCTTCCTCCGAAGCCACACAACGGATTGGTAGCTTGCTCCAAGAACAGAACCCTCAAATTCATTTGCCGAAAAGCCTTGGCCATCAATATGTCGGTCGTGCTTGTAGGACCGAGACGTGCGACTAGAGGGGGTGAATAGGAGCACTTGAAAACTCAAACCATCACGTAGCAAACTGACGCAAAAACAGAGCACTAGATACCGTCCACTGCTCGGATACGTATGTAGTCAAAAGAGCGGAAGAAACTTCACCTCGATGACCAAGATGGAGGTTGCGGGACAAGAAGCCAACGACTTACACAAAGTGTGTCTCACTTAGCCACTCCGCACCTAAATGCATCTTACTGACTAGCAACAAGCAAAGAGTATGGGCCAGTGGTGAGGAACACAAGATGTGAGGCCAAAGCAAAAACATCTAAAGCACAAACCTCCAAACAACACAAAAGGAACTACCTAGCGATCTCCAAGAACTCTTAGCAAATGAGGTGCTAAAGACCATAGGAATGATCTAGACACCCCAAAAACCACTAGGAACAAGCCACAACCTTTAGGAACAACTAAAACCAAACCCGAGGGAAAAACTCCTGGCAAAACTGGACTTTCCGCCACCCTCTATCAGATAGTTGTTGGGGACCGAAGGTCAACAACAGTTACTCGCGCTTCGGATGTACTTAATATCTATTTCAGGAACAACTTTGGAGGATGGTTTTAACCGGATGCTGATTCGAAGCTCTTCATCAAAGAAGCCCGAAGCATTGGAGCCCGAAGCAGAAAAGTGTCAAGGAGGACCGAAGCTCCAAAGTCCGAAGCATCGTCGAAATTGAAGATCTGAGGAGCGGTGATCAGGCAGTGTTCGCCGAAGCCAGAGGGCGATGTTTGGATGATCGAAGCCCAGAGGAAGCCAAGTCGGACATGACTCTCTGGTGGTTGCGTAATCAAGTTGACTTCAGAGTTAAAATTACCAAATGACCAAAGTCGGTTGTGAATGTATATGTAAAAAGTTGGGAACGACTGAGGCCATTTCTGTAAAATCAATGTAAAGTAGGCGATCGGTTGACCCCTATAAATAGTGGGAAGACGAACCGATAGGGGACAGTTGACGTTCTGGTATTCTTTTACACAGTGAATGACATCAGCCCTAATTGAAAAGCACTAAAAGTTTATCTGAGACTTTTTACCGATCTATTCTTTCTTTTGACTTCTTTACTGTTCAAGTTACTTATTCCTATTTCATGTCTTGCGCGGTAAAATTGCATTTCTATTTGTCCAACTTATACGAAGAATGGTGGATCGTTGTATTTCTATTATTGTTGATCTTATGAAGCTATAAGTTAGGATCTTGTGTTATTATGGTTCTATTGATATCCGCTTTAAGAAGCTTCAGACTTATATCAAGGCATTGATCCGAAGGTCCTCGTAGAGGAGCTTCTTCGTTTGTTGATGTTGCCTTGTTTTTGCATCTTCATGTGTATGTAGAAACAGGATCCCAACATTTGGCGTCCACCCGTGGTGTACCAACACCATGAAATGACGAAGCAGTTTTCAAGAGCACAACGAGTATCCTGGGAGGGAACCTCGAACGATGTCGAGAATCCCCCCAGGGGTGATAAAGCTACATTCGAAGAGATACGTGAAGAGGGCGAATTAGAAGCCTAAGCTCAGTAAGAAGAAGAAGACTTACATCAACAGATCCTGCAACAAAAGAAAAGAGTATTGCATGGGCTACAGTCAATACCTGACGTTGAAGAGGAAGAGTTGGAAGAGTTAGAAAGATTGAATGATGCATTGCAAGAGAAGAAGGAGAGGTTGGCAAAGTTAAATCAGTTGAAAAACCAGATTAATGAAGCTTCGGAGCACATCAAGTTCATCCAGAGAGAGGGTCAACATCAAAAAGATCAACATTTGAACAGGCAAGAAGAACAAATACTACAGCAGCCAGGCTACATATTTGATATTCTATCGCCTTTGTCAGTAGAGTTACAAGCAGCGCCATGGCCAGCAGCTTACAGACCAACCATGCTCCCAAGCTATGATGGCCAGTCTAATCCGAAGCAATTTCTGCTCAGCTATGAAGCTACGGTACCATCATTCAGAGGGAACACGGCAGTACTAGCAAAATCCTTGGTAATGGCCCTTCAAGGAGTTGCTAAGACTTGGTACACTTCGTTAAAGCCAAGATCGATCAGTTCTTCAGAACAGCTAAGAGAAGCTTTGTTGTCAAGTTTTCAAGGGTTTCACTCTCAAGCAGTCACAACTCAAACGTTGTTCACATGCAAGCAAGAGCCAGGTGAAGCTTTGCAAAGTTACTTCCGAAGGTTCCTAAACATAAAAGATCAGGCAACAGCAATACCTGATAAAGTTGCCATAGATGCAGCCATTAAAAGACTTCAAATAGGAAACTGTGCGCAATATTTTGCGCGCAAGCAGCCGAAGTCTATGACCGAGTTGTGTGCAAAAATGGATGAGTTCTGCAGAGCAGACAATGACCTCCGTCTCCGGCAATAGGAACAACAAAGGTCAAAGGAATCCAGTCAGCGTCAAAACAGGAACAACAGGCAGAATTTTGGACCTTCGGACCAATATCAAGGCTCTAATGTGTATAACATTGAAGAAGAAAAGCAAGATCCCAAGCAAGACTCAAAATCATTTCGAGGGGGAAATAATTTCTGAGGAGGTAGAAGCTTCGGAGGTAGAGGCCCTGGTGGGCGATCGCAGAAGAAATGGTATTGCATTTTCTGTGGAGAAGATAAGGGACACACTTCAAAGTACTATGAATATACAATGGAGAAGCAGAAAGAACTAAAGGAACGAAACTTGAAGAACAAGCCGAAAGAGATTGACTCAGCTCAGCAATACTGCCGGTTAACTATGCAATACCAAACATTCATGCATTAATATATTCACAGCATCAACAATTGCCACCACCTCCCTCAAATCTACCGCCAATTCAGCCTTACGGCCATCAACAAGCTGCGGTGCCACCACCTTTGCCGCAATACCCGGCTATAACTTATCCACAGCAGCAAGTGTTGCCGCCTCCTCCACCTGGACCACCGGTGCAGCAACAGTGGTCTGCTGGTCCTTCGAATCAGTACCGAGTACAAGTACTGTCAAGCAATTTTCCAACCACACCAGTGCAACAGCAGTCGTTTCTGGAGAAGTTGAAGGAGGAAGAAGCAGTTGAAACACAAACAATAAACACAATAGTACCCGCTTTGAAGCATATATTTCCCATAATGGGAGGGTCAAGCTACGAGCACTTGTTTAAGAAGCAAAGGAAAGAACAAAAAGGAGGGTTCACCACATTGGTGTTCAGGGTCCTTTCGTCAAAACAAAATGGTCGCATGTACCCATCACGTTTGACCAAGGTGATCTCCAGTTGAAAGATTACCCTCACAATGATGCAATAGTTATAAACTTCAATATCGAGGGTTACGTCGTCCACGATGTTCTGGTGGACAATGGTAGCTTGGCCGATATTTTAATGGCAAAGGCGTTCAGGCAAATGAACTTTGGGGATATATCTTTGGAACCAGCCACGAGTCCGTTGTGTGGCTTCGGCAGAAGAAGAGTAGAAGCTTTAGGATATATATCGTTGCAGGTGTCTTTCGGAGAAATCTCAAATCCCAGAACAGAACCCATCACGTTTGATGTAGTAGATGTCAATTACCCTTACAACGCAATCCTTGGAAGAGGAACTTTGAACAATTTCGAAGCTATGTTGCATTCAGCATATTTGGTGATGAAAATACCAGGCTACAGAGGAGTGATATCTGTCCATGGAAGCCAGGAGGACGCCCGAAGGGCTAAAGGAAACTGGTGCCCAAGTGATAAAAAAATCCATAGTATAGAAGAAGAAAAAGCTAAAGTAAACACGGAAACAATACTGAAAGAAAAGGCAGAGTCAGTCGAACAGCCGAAGCAAGTGGTCCTTGATGAAAACAAGCCAGATCAAACAGTGTTGGTAGGACCTCACCTCACACAGGAGGAAGAATTGGAATTGAAAAAATTACTTCAATCAAACAAGGATGTGTTTGCTTGGTCCGCAAAAGATTTGTGTGGCATTGACCGAAACATCATTGAGCATGCTTTGAATGTTGATTCCTCAGTAAATCCGAAGAAGCAAAGACTGAGAAAAATGTCAGATGACAGGGCCGAGGGGGCAAGGTCCGAAGTTAACAGACTACTCGATGCGGGGGTAATCAGACCAGTCAAATAAGCAGAATGGTTAGCAAACGTGGTCATCGTGAAGAAGCCAAGCGGAAAATGGCGCATGTGTATCGATTTTACTGAACTCAACAAGGCTTGAAATTAAATCCTGACAAGAGTATTTTTGGAATATCAAAATGAAAATTCTTGGGGTGTTTGGTTTCATCAAAGGGAATTGAAGCAAACCCCACAAAAATCGATGCCATACTTCGGATGGAGGTCAAAGAAATCATCCAGAGACTGACAGGAAGATTGGCATCTTTAAACAGATTTATCGCTAGATCAGCTGAGCAGAGTTTGCCATTCTTCGAAGTACTCAAAGGAACCAACCCATTCGCTTGGGGGGAAAAACAACAGAAGGCATTCGAAGAGCTTAAGCAATATCTCGTACACTTGATGACTTTATCGTCACCAAAACAGGGGGCTCCATTGCTGTTGTATGTTGCAGCAGCTCCAGCAGTGGTTAGTGCAGCTTTGGTACAAAATAAAGAAGTGGACGGTCAGAAAAAGCAGAGGCCAGCGTACTATGTCTCCGAAGCTCTATCCCCCTTGAAGATAAATTACTCAGAAATTGAAAAAGTAATCTACGCCGTAGTTATGGCATCTAGAAAGCTTCGGCATTATTTTCAAGCACATAACATTGTTGTACCTTCATCAATGCCACTCAGAGATGTACTGCGCAATAGAGAGGCTAGCAGAAGAATTAGAAAGTGGGCAGCAGATTTGAATGAATATGTGATAGATTTCGTTCATCGAATATCTATACAGTCATAAGCATTGGCCGATTTTGTAGCTGAATGGACTCCATCAAAAAAGGATGTAGAATTGCCCTCAGAAGATGAAATCTAGCAAGTACATTGTGATGGTTCTTACATGGCAACGGGGTTGGAGCAGCAGGGATTCTCCGGTCACCTTCGGGAATCAAACTAGCATATGCGGTCCGGCTGGAGTTTCCAAATACAAATAATGTTGCGGAGTACAAAGCAGTTATGTTGGGGCTCAAAAAGTTGAAGGAATTAGGGGTAAAGAGAGGAGTTTTGATGTCTGACTCCCAACTTATATCACAGCACATTGAGAAAACATCCGAAGCCAAAGATGAGAGGTTGCAAAAATATTTGCACACAATTCGAAGAATGGAGGCACACTTCAAAGGGTTCACGGTGAAAAAGATCTTCAAAAGGGACAACGAACAAGCAGGTGCATTGGCTCGAGCAGCATCTCAGGGAATCCCTCTGCCACCCAAAGTATTCTTTGAAATCTTAAAAGCGCCATCAATTGAGTTATAGGAAAGAGCAACATGTCGGTATCCCTAGTAGTAAGTGAAGATTGGATGTCAAAAATTATAGCCTACTTGAACAACACACACCAGTGCGATGATGAAGCTTGGCTAACTAGGATGAGCTAGCGAGCAAGATAGTACAAGTTGATAAATGGAGAATTATATAAAGAGGGAGTATGTGCTCCACTTCTGAAATGTTTAGCAAGAAAAAAAGGGAAAAATCTGATGAGAAGGGTGCATGCGGGAATGTGTGGGTCACACATAGGCCCAAGAATGCTATTAGGAAAAGTTTATAGAACAGGGTTTTATTGGCCAAAGGCGGCAGCAGATGCCGAAGAGATATGCAAAACATGCGATAACTACCAAAAAAATGTCCAAGTATCAAAATGAACCTGCCCATTATATTCAGTTAATTGAACTAACTTTGCCATTGCAAAGATGGGGTATGGATTTGGTAGGACCAATGCCAAATGCCCAAGGAAATCTGAAATATGCTGTGGTGGCCGCCGAATACTTCACCAAATGGATTGAAGCTAAACCTCTCACAACCATGACTTCAGCAACAGTCGAGAGGTTCTTGTGGCAAAACATCGTCTGTCGCTTCAGTGTGCCTAGAACATTAACAGTTGATAATGGGACACAGTTTGATGCAGAGTCCTTTAGAAAATTTTGTAGGCAGATCGAAATAGGTCTCAACTTTGCTTCGGTCAGACACCCACAATCAAATGGCACTATGGAAAGAGCCAATGGCATCATACTCCCCAGAATATCGAAAAAACTAGTTGGTCTTCCAAAAGGAAAATGGGTTGACGAATTGACAAATGTAGTGTGGAGCCATAACACCTCGGTTTCGAGAGCTACGGGTTTTACCCCATTGAAGTTGTTGTATGGTGAAGAAGCAATGACACCAGAAAAAGTCAACACAGATCCCTAAGGGTGATCAAATCCGAAGCCGAAGAGCAAGATGAGCTTCTTGACAAAGAGATGGTTGACTAAGCCAGACTCGAAGCAGTCGACAATATTCGCAAGTATCAAGATGAAACCAAAAAGTGGAGGGATAGAAAGGTGAAATTGAAGAACATAGAGACAGGAAACTTCGTAGTCTGAAAAATAGCTAATGCAGATACAGCAGGCAAGCTTCAAAGTAAGTGGGATGGTCCCTTTCCGGTAAAGGTGTCAAACAAACCAGGGTCTTTTAGATTAGAAGACACGTCAGGTAGAGAAGTACCAAGGTCATCGAATATAAATGACCTTCGGCGCTACTACCCATATAAGTTGAATTTTTCTTTAGAAAAGCACTGCACCCTTTTTCCTTGCTGGGGGAACCCCGAAGATGTCAGGGGTGCAAGGTTTTTTAATGGGGCAGATGCATGTAATCAAGCTTCGAATCAATGAAGTAATGTTTCCCCCAAGAATGAATTACAACAAGTAAAAATGGCGAAACTTCAAAGCATCCAACTTCAAAGCATATAACCTCCAAGCCAGGCATAATCACGCGCGCCAAAAACATATGTTACCATCGTTGATGTATAAAATATGCGCGCTTTGATTAAAAGACACTAGTCGAACAAAAAGGTTTGACGAAGTGCAAAATACCACAGAAGTCGGGCAAGGCCGCAGTGTAAAGAACGAAAGTTGTAGCTCACCACAGAAATCGGCCAAGGCCACAATGGAAAGAACGGAGATCGCTTGTGCTTTGAAAACATTGGTTCCCTTTATAAAAATATCACAACATCAGATACCATTCCACAAACTATTGAAGCATTGGATTCCTGACGATGAACTGTAGAAGCATTGGATTCTTTGCTTCGAACTATTCAGGCATCGGATACCTATCCTAAGCAGCTATCATGAAAGGGCATCATAACAAACGCCAAAAGTTGTCCCCGGCCTACCGAATTAATAATAATAAAATATATCACAGTAGGAATCTCTACGCTACTACAAATAGACAACGCCCCAGCTCTCAACCATCTCTCAACCATTCTCGCAAAGGCAGCCTCACTTCAACAACGAAACGAGCCAAAGAAACACTCCGAATAGCCTACGAGCACTTTTCAGCAACTGATTCAAGCCATGAGATTCTCCTAAGCGTCTACCATGTCAGGTCAATTTCGACCTTTCATCAGACCATGAGAGGCTCCTAACAAGGAGTGTAATGGTCTGATTAGGTGATATTGTCACCATACCTACTTCCCAGCCTCAATGCATCTTGGAGGAAGTCGGGAAAGCAGAGGGTGGCAAGGTTGCTCGAGCATGGATCCGCTGGAGTTCCAAGATAGGGCTCTGCAGCCGCTGCATGCGGCCCTAAGCCTTGGATGCACAGCTCTCTTGCTGCTGCACATGGTTTTGGGCTTCGGATGAGAGGCTGATAGGCGTTGGTAACCATGTCATCAGCGTCCATGTTTTAAATTTTATGTATGAGCTCTCTTCGATCCAATAAAATAGGGTTTTATCCTTGATTTCAAATTCACGTGTCGAAGTTCAAGTGCAAGTCTCAAAAGAAAAAAGCAAGTACAAAATGCAAAGTGTAAACAGATTCCCACAAAATCAACAGCAATAAAAAGAACTGTTCAACAACCTGAGTGTTTACATACAAGATATCACATCGTCCGGCACAACAAAGCTTAATCTTTTATACAGCAAATGGTCATCGCTAGAGTAACATAAGGGACATGCCCATCAAGTGCAGTAAAATAAATTCGAAGCCTCCGTTCGGTCTTCCTTATCGGCAAGCTTCGGAGGATCATCTAGCTTCCGAGGCTCTTCCAAAGGGGCTGCAGCCGGATGACAAGGTTCTGCAAATGCGATGGTGGTCGTGCAAGCAGCTTGCTCTTCGGAGATTCTTCTAGCTTGAGTCTGTTCTTCAGACCGTTTACGAACTTCTTCTTCTGCCTAAAATAACAGGTTAAATGACACATAGAAAAGAGGTGCTGAAACGACCCCAATCCCGCGGTGCCGGAATTGAAGTCCTTTATATCATGCGGTAGTCCCAAAACACATATTTGCTACCACATAACATGTCTCAGCATAATACCAGATCCATATAGTACGAATTTAACTGGATACATGCCATAGTTGGCAATATTTCGGCTCGCAGTAAACAAACAAGCAAGCAAATCGACTTCAAAGTAGCAGCATCACGATCAAGCTCCTCCACAGGCATCCTTGAGCATAGCCCACCCTCAGTCCTCGTACCAGTCGTCCCTTATGACGAGGTTGTCCGGCTCATCGTCACCTAAGTCTGCACGATAATCGTGCAGGTCACTAAATCCAACACCCCATGCATTACTAGTACTCAAAATGAGGTCTGGCTTCCTAGCAAAGCATAAAGAGAAAAGAGTACCAAAGTTCATATTGTTCATCTTGGGAAGACGGTCTTATGATCGGATTCCGCTCTCATCACACATATCCCAACACATCCATCTCACCATCATACACCTCTTCCATACCTTCACTCTCAATCAGTTACCATCTGTGGCAAGGGAAGCTCCCACCCGCCCAAGCCTCAACGGCCTTAGCCGGTGTCTAACCACTCGAGGGAGAAGATAAGAAAACCCATGCTAGTTTGAGGAGGGTCACCAAGGGATCGTCCTTTGACCGGGGACGGCGGCTATACTTATAGATCATACACTCTACAGAGGATTTTGTACATCTGTACCCACACGAGACAGGACGTGGTAGTATTACCCCGGGCCCACCACACTGATAGATGAACTTCCATTCTGGCACTTTTTTGTTTTCCTGAGCTAGAAAACTATGCGGATATACCATCCACCGCACTATTAGGACTGTGAGCTCGAGTAGTCTGGGGCCCATGGGTCGAGTTTATCTGGGACATGTGGCTGCATCGCAAGCCCTCCATCGCCCCTAACACTATCGCCTTACGCCTACAGTAATATGCCTTTCGGGGAAGTTCAAGAACCGGGCCTGAGGTCGCATGGTATGCACGAGTCATAGTTCCGTGCGACATGTCCACCTACTCGGTCCTTAACTGGCGAGAGCAAGCCTTCCAGGGGTCAGTTGCTACCCTTAGCGGTGGGCCGCGCACCACCTTACACCTCTCTCCACTCAGGGCAGAGTTCTAGTCTCTCCCATTATTCCGGTGCCGACTCCCGCCATCCCAATCTCACTACCATCTCGCTCTCAACCTGTCCCCTCCACACACGCCAAGAGTTATCACATCCCACCAAAATCATATCACCCAACTCACATCATGTTCATTTTAAGTAGTTGGGTATTAATCATAGCAAAGCATGGCTCAAATTAAAATAATATCCAATTGGGGTAGGCTTAGTGTGGTAGCAAAATCATTTATCCTATGCACTAGTTGTTGCCGTGTCTATAGGAAACAGAAGCAGGGTGTTTGCTGACTTTGATCGTCGGCGTTCTCCTCGGGCAGGTACTTTGGATCTTCGGGGTCATCCTCCTGATGCTCCGGCTCTAGATTTATATAAATTACGAGTGAGATGCTAGCAGAAAGATCCAAATATGCAAATAAGATACGACATCAATCAACGAGACTTAGTCCCAGGTGATAGAGAATGATTTTAGATGAGAGTAGGAGTTGATTTCATATTTTTCTGAGTTGGGATGAATATGTTATGAATTTTCTAAGGTTCAAATTTGGGCTTAAATAATTCAAAAGGGCAAAAGGAGCCAGGATGCTCACTAGGCTGGATTTGGCCTTCCTCCCCTCTTTTCTTGAAGCAGCCCACGGGCGGGGCCTTCTTTTCCGTGCAGAAGGCCTCGGCCAGCTAGGCCTTCTTCTCTACCTCTCCGGCTCGAAGTTTCTGCCCTGGGCCCTTCTCCTCTTTTTCCCATCTCAGCCCATTCTCACCTTCTCCCTTCGACCGGTCCACTCCGTCGGTAGCCCTGTCTCCTTTCTTCTCACCACCTCACACCACCCACTCGACGGAATACCGCAAAGGCCCTTCTCACCACCGGCAGCAGATACGCACATACGCGCTTCTCTCTCCCTTGAGAGCATATGCGGCTCGAAGGCCAGCTTTCCCCAAGGTTGCGGAATGGCATGGCGGTGCGGTAGAAGGTCGTGCACTGGGCTGCGCTGCGCGTCCCCGATTCGCCGTTCCGCCAAGGAGAAAGGATGGCAGCTAGGCGCATGATCTGGCCACGGGTGCAAGGCGCCGATCAAGACAGGACTAAGGCTATCAGTAGAGCTTTGGATGAATGATGCTCAAGAGCGCCATGGCAGTTCTGGCAGCATGCACGGACTGGAATCCGTTTGCCATGGCACAGACGCTTGCGGGCACGGGCACCGCCCGGCCACAGCAACTCCGGGTCCTTCACCGGCCCACTTCAGTTATCAACCAGCACTCAAGAGGACCATCTTCACACCAAGAAGATAGCCTGACGCGATGGTAGGTGTCCCCGGCCGTAGGCTCAGCGCGTCGTCACGCGGCATGCACGACGCATGATCTCATGGCTCGGATAGGTCACGGCGTGGTGGTACACTAACACGGATCTAGTTAACACAGTACTGGGCAAACCGAGCGCAGTTGCGGGTGTTGACAGCACTTAAGCATGCCAAATCCTTATACTGCAAGCGCACAGTATCGCGGTAGCTTTTCCCCAGGATGAGTATCTTGGGTTTATCAATCCGGGATTAATTATGTTTAAAATGCTATTAATCAATTATTAACAATATTACTATCTAATTCTAATATATCTAATAAGCTTAAATAAGAGATAAAAGTTATCTAATTACAACTAATAAAGACTTTAATTCTACTCTAATCAAGATCTAATCTATATTCTAATCTATTGCATAAAAGGTATAAGCAAAGACTTAAACTCGGGGTATATAGGATTTAAACAGGCAAAAGGATCCACAAGAGATATGAGACAAACTACTAAAGTACTACGAACCACCTTGACTTAGATCTAAACATTAAGCATAGAATAAGCATGAACATGAATGTCAAGAACCTACTCGAACCTTTCCCCGGGCTCCACTGTCACTGGTAACCAGGTAATCGACGAACTAGTAAACCCTAACTATGCCTAACATGAGCAGATTAAATCTACTAAAAGACATGTGAAGTACTTAACAGTGGCCACTGATTTACACAATTAGACAACAAGCATTGCTAAGCATAGATCATGAACAAGCATAAACAAGAAGCAAAATCTAAAAGACAACTTTATAGATCCATAATCAAGGTTTTATCATAGTACAGAAGAAGTTCGAGGGGTTTACTCAAGATACATCGAAATTCGTGACCCAAAGTCGTCGAGATGAACTAGACGAAGAAGTCGACGAAAGACGAACTCGATCTGCCCTCGGGATGCCAGGGGTCGGCCGAGCCAGACCCCTAGGGGTCGGCCGACCTCCCTGGGTCCTGCCTCCTCTTGCTTCCTCCTTTCGCCGAGATGTTCCTCCCGCCGAGTTGAACTCCTTTGGCCCTCGAGCTCTGCCCTAGCCTCTCGGTTACAATGGATTTGTGGCGAGTCTCTCCCTCATCTCCCTAGATGGAGCCCTCTATTTATATCTCGAAGGAAACCCTATACATGGAAACTAATAGGTCGGTTCTAAGAGTCCTAGAACACCTCATACATCTATTTCCAAGTATAATCAAGCTTCTAGAAGAGTCCCGGTCGTCCATATCTTTCCTTGCTTGATGACGAAGTCTTCTCTCTTTAATTCCCGAAATAAACCTTCCCGGTTCTGCAACTTGTAGTAAATCGACCATAACTTTGCCTTCCGAAGTCCAATAAATGCAAACTCGGACTCTAAATTGTAGAGCTCGAAGAGATCTACAACTTTGGTATTCAAACTTTCTTCATTTGACGTCGTTAAGGTCTCCAAATTGGGCTCACAAGTTGCTGCTGTTATTGACTTCGCGAATATTTCAGGAATTGCCTTTCCTAGCAACCTTCATCTTCTAGAATACTCCTTTTAATTGGGCTTTATCCTTCAATTGGGCTTCATTATCCTTTTGCACTTGGGCTTTGCTCATCTTAGCATAAATCCTATTTCCGAGAATTCTTCAAATATATCAATCATTACCTGATTTCCTGCAGAAAATGAATAATGCACAAAAACAAAGAGCATTCTCGAAAACGGGGTTAATTGTTAGTAAAATAATAATAAATCACAATATTAATTCATTAAACGGCATAAAATCATATGAAATTATAACATAAATTTAGTACTTAAGCCGCGTCAACAATATCCCCACACTTAGATCATGCTAGTCCTCGAGCATAGGATCGATAAATCTTAAAATAAACTCCCAACTAAATTTATGTTCATTCTAAACAAATACCCATCAAAAATAACTTTACTTCAGAAATCACTCAAATCATAACATGGGAATATTTATTTAACTTTCATGCATATAGATCCCCACAAGATTTATCGAGATTAAATAAATCATAACTATGCCAAAGTCTCTTTTCAGAATATAAAAGAGGTTTTTCAATATATATTTTTTTAGAAAAAGCAAAAACTCTTCAAATGATCAAGAAATTACTAATCCCTTTTAATCAAGCTCTCAAAAAGACACTCTATATAGGTGGCTATCTTAAAAGATAACACTCTCTCTCTCTCACCAAGAAAATATATGTGGAGCTTGGTAAAGGCCTAGCAAAGTTAAACATTTTATTGTTCAAATAAGTTATCTTTCTAAAGCTCAATCAATCAAATTAAACAACCTTGGTCATCGAGAATAAAGAAAATAATATATATAGACAAAGGAAAAGAAGATATAGATAGTGGACATGTGCATATAGATGATGAAATTGGAATAAATTCCGGAATTTTTTTTTTTTGCACATGGTTGGAAAAAGTGAAAGTCTTTGCCCATTAATTTTTAAACAACAATATGTGAGACTTTCAAAGAAACTAACTTTTAATTTTATATAAATTTTCTCCCCCTTTTCTCCTTTTTCCTAATTCTACCTCTCTTTTCCTTACCCTTTTTTATTTATTTCGGCCACTTGGCCATTATTTTCTCCCTCTATTTTTTTCTTCTTTTCTTTTTTTTCTTTTTTTTTTTCGACAACTTGGTCTTTCCCCTTTTTTTTTAACTAGAACCTCTTCTCTTTCTCCTTTTTCATCTCAAAAAGTCCCTTTTTATTTCAATTTTAATTAATGAGCAAAAACCTCACTTAAATAGGTAAAGATAGACAAATGAGATGAAAGGTTTATAAGGTAAAGGAATTGCTTATTATTTTTAAGCAATTGGAATATAATAAGGCTAGCAAACGATGAAAAATATCAATGACCAAGAATTATTTTAAATGATCAAAATTACTAAAGAAATCAAACTTAATCAAACTCACATGAAATAACTTGCTTATAAAGTGGACTTAAAACTAAGCTCTAATAGGTATTTAAAAACTCTCTCTTGATTAAGGGATGTAAAACTTGATCAAATAAAGATAATTTTAAACAAAAGATTTTTATAAACCCCTCTAATTTTTTTTCTTAATTGGAAACTTTGGCAAAGCTATAAAACATCATCTCCCAACAGAACATGGGTTATACATTATTAGTCATTTTAGTAATTCCCATATTACTCTAATCATGATAACTTAGGCAAAATTAAATATCAAAGTAATTGCATAGAATAAACTTAAATAAAGTGAGACAAAATTATCACTAAATATTAATACTTTATTAATAAAAAGAATATTCATAATAACGCCATCCCAGCAACTCACACCTAATAGAAAATAATAAATAAATAAAATAAATGATAAATGGGCGTTATTATTTCAAACGCTTTATTCTTCTAAAGGGGAAAATACATCCCCACACTTAGCTAATGCTAAGTGTCCTAATCATCTTCGGTGTCCCACTCCCAGCCATCCTCTGGATCGAGTGGATCTTCCTTTGGTCCGTAGAAATCGGGCTCTTCATCCTCTGGTTCATCCCAAACTTCATTTGGTTGATAATATGGATTATTCAGCTTGAAGTTGATGTTCTCAAGAGTATTGTTCAGGTGTTGCATCTCCCTCAGTAGAAAGCCCACTTCTCCCTTCATGCGCCTAGTGAAACTCTCAACATCTCTCCTGATTCCGATCATCTCAGTGGAAAGCCTGTTTTCGAGATCATCTATAACAGCGAAGGTGTCACTATTCTTTTGCACAAGAGCTCTAATGGCCTCTCTACACTTGGCACAGCAACGTTGTCCATCCCCACTTGTACCCCCCAGATGGTAAGTGTCAATTCTAGGGACAACATGCACTGAACTTACTTCTTCACAGTCAACCTCTTCTGGATAATCACTTTCATCAGAGTGGATGGTCCCTCCTTCGCTGACTGAAGACTCCGCATAATTGATCTTCTTCTTGCCTTCATTCCGCTTGGACCGCTTCATCTCTACCGGCTCAATGGATAGCTTGGACAACCTTTTCGAAACATCACGACGTCTTTTAGCTGCGGTACATACCCTCTCAATTTCCTCATCGTCAGAGAAGACGACCTGAGAAAAATTGTTGCGAGCACCCTTGAAAACAAGGTAGGTCGGCCGACCCTCGGCCTTCTGGTCGGCCGAGCCTGGCCTCTCGCTAGTCCCCTCGCCTCCGTTCTTCTCGAGTTGCTTCTCCATGGCTCTAAAAATTGTTGAGGCTATGGTTTGGTTGTGTTTGATTTTGATGTCTTGATGCAAAGGTCTGCCTATGGTTTTATACTCCGGAGAAACGATAGTTTTGGCAGGAAAAATTTCCAATCCGACTCGAACTCCAATCCAAAACAACTCAGAACACCGCGAGACATCGCATACCAAAAATTGAAATGAATCCGACCCGAAAACCCCCCATGTCGGCCGAGTTGGGCCTCTCTGGTCGGCCGACCTGGGCCTCTCCTCTGGCTGCTGGGCCTCAGATTTAGTCGGTAAGTTTATTTATTAAATAAAAATATTTATGTACAGAAAAATTTGAAAAATATTTAAACTACGTAACTAAAATATATACAAAGGATAGGTTACTTATGAAAATCTAAGGGTCATATCTATGGTAACCAACTCTAACTTCTTTGAAAATGAAAGTCTCGATATAATTGATGTCAAATTTTTCCTCTTCAACGTAGACCTTCAATCTTTGTCCATTTACCATATACTTGTTCCCTTCAAAATCCATAATGGTAACAGCTCCGGCAGGTGATACGTCATGAACAATATAAGGTCCATCCCATTTACTTTGTAATTTTCCTTTTCCAAATAATTTGAATCTTGAATTATAAAGAAGAACCTTATCACCTGGCTTAAACTCCTTCTTGACGAGCTTCTTGTCAAACCATCTCTTAATCCTCTCCTTATAAATGGTAGCATTATGATAGGCTTGCAAACGAGCTTCATCAAGGGTACTTAATTGAATCCTTCTTTTAACTAAGGCGGCATCTAGGTCTAAATTTAATTCCTTAATTGCCCAATAAGCTTTATGTTCTAGCTCAACTGGTAAATGACAAGTCTTTCCATAAACTAATTGATAGGGTGTCATTCCAATAGGTGCTTTAAATGCAGTCCTATAAGCCCAAAGAGCATCATTAAGCTTCTTTGACCAATTTTTGCCTCCTTTAATTATCGTCTTTTTAAGGATTTCTTTTAATTGTTTATTTGATGTTTCGGCTTGGCCATTAGTCTGTGGGTGATAAGCTGTAGAAACTCTATGTTCAATTCCCATCTTAGCCAGATAATCCGTAAACTCCTTACCAATAAAATGCGATCCTCCATCAGAGATAATTACTCTAGGTACTCCATATCTTGGAAAGATGTTATTCTTGATCATCTCTATGGACTCTTGCGTTGATGCTTTCTTACATGGCAAGGCTTCTACCCACTTTGAGACATAATCCACAGTTACTAAAATATACTCATATCCATGTGAATTCTCAAAGGGTCCCATAAAATCCATTCCCCAAACATCAAATAAATCAATCTGTAGATTGTATGTCAAAGGCATAGAATTTCTAGCTGTTATATTTCCAGTTCTCTGACACTCAGGACAAGAAGCGACAAATTTCCTTGCATCCTCATGCATTCCTGGCCAATAGAATCCACTCGCCCATATCTTAGCCTGGGTTCTGAAATGTCCATGATGCCCCCCATATTCTGCAGCGTGACACTTTCTCAAAATCTCACTTCTCTCATCTGCAGGTACGCATCTTCTGAGGACTCCATCAGATCCAAATCTATATAAATAGGGTGAATTCCAATAAAATTTCTTGGCTTCGGCAAGGACTTTCCTTTTTGAATTATAGTTGAGATGAGTCAATGGCTCTCCTTTAATGGCTCTAATTACGTCTAACATCCAAGAGTCCTTGTCTATAACTGCATAAAGGGTGTCGTCTCTTAATGCATCTTCAATTGGTGGACCTCCTTTACTATGGCTCATCCTAGACAAGTGATCTGCCACTACGTTCTCAACTCCCTTCTTGTCTCTGATCTCTACATCGAATTCTTGTAGCATAAGGATCCATCTAATTAAACGAGGTTTAGCATCTTTTTTAGTTAAAAGGTATTTGATAGCAGCATGATCAGTGTAGACTATAACCTTTGAATTAACTATGTAGGATCTAAATTTCTCAAAGGCAAAAACTACTGCTAATAACTCCTTTTCACTGGTTGCATAATTAACTTGGGCCTCGTTAAGAGTCTTGCTGGCATAATAAATGGCATGTACTCTTCCGTCTTTTCTCTGCCCCAGCACAGCTCCTACGGCATAGTCACTGGCATCACACATGATCTCAAAGGGTAAATTCCAATCAGGTGGTTGAATGATAGGTGCCTTAACTAGTAATTCCTTAATTTTTCTAAAGGCTACTTCACACTCATCAGTAAACTCAAATGGAACGTCCTTCTGGAGTAGGTAATTCAGTGGCTTAGCTATTTTAGAAAAATCCTTAATAAATCTCCTATAAAACCCAGCATGTCCGAGAAAGCTTCTAAGAGATCTAATATCTGTAGGTGGTGGCAATCTTTCTACAGTCTCTATCTTGGCTTTATCTACTTCAATTCCTTTCTCAGAAATGATGTGTCCCAACACAAGTCCTCTTCTTACCATGAAATGACACTTCTCCCAATTCAACACTAAGTCTACTTCTCCACATCTCTTCAGAACTTTCTCTAAATTCTTTAGACAGTGGTCAAAACTAGTGCCGTGAACTGAGAAATCGTCCATGAAAACCTCCATGATATCCTCAATGAAGTCTGAGAAAATGGCCATCATACACCGTTGAAATGACGCTGGTGCATTGCATAATCCAAAGGGCATTCTCCTATAGGCAAAGGTTCCATAAGGACAAGTGAAAGTTGTCTTGTGTTGATCGTCTGGATGGATAGGGATTTGAAAGAATCCAGAATAACCATCTAAATAGCAAAAATGGGTATTCTTAGCAAGTCTCTCTAGCATTTCGTCAATAAAGGGTAAAGGGAAGTGATCTTTCTTAGTGGCTTTATTAAGCTTCCGGTAATCTATACACATTCTCCAACCAGTGACAGTCCTTTGTGGAATTAATTCATTATTCTCATTTTTAACTACAGTTAAACCTCCCTTCTTAGGCACACAATGAACTGGGCTAACCCACTCACTAGTTGGTACTGGGTAGATAATTCCGGCGTTTAGTAATTTGATTACTTCCTTCTTCACTACAGATCTCATTTCGTTACTCAGTCTCCTTTGATTGTCTACCACTGGTTTGTGGTCTTCTTCCATTGGAATCCTATGAGTACAAAATGCTGGGCTAATTCCTTTAAGATCTGCTAGAGAATAACCTATTGCCTTCTTATGTTCCCTCAACATTCCTAGCAGTCTTTCCACCTCTTCTGGACTTAGCTGGTCACTAATTATTACAGGATAGGTTTTATCTTTTCCTAAGAATTCATACTTAAGTCCTTCGGGTAGTGGTTTAAGCTCAACATCGGGCGCCTCCTGTGGATTAAGGTCTCCTAATGGTTCTACAGGAATGTCTTTGGTTTCTTCTTGATTAAGGTCAAGTTGTTTAGTGGCAATGGTTGTTTCCTCAGAGAAGAATCCTTCTTCTCCTCCTTCTAATACTAATTTTAATGGCTCTCTAAAGGCATTAATATAATTAATACTCTCTATCTCCTCTATATCGGGAGTGAGATTAATAGGCACTTTAGATGCCGGTAGGAAATCAAAGTCATATTTTAATCCATTAATATTAATATTGATTTTTCCTTTATCATTATTTACTACGGCATTAACCAACTTAAGAAAAGGTCTACCAAGAATTATATTAATATCATTATCGTAGACATTAATTATATAAAAATCAGTTGGTATAATATTATTAGCAAAGTTAACTTCAACATCTTTAATTAAGCCTACAGGTCGAATTATTTCATTATTAGGAAGTTTAATCTTAATACTAGTAGAAACTAAGTGTGGTTTATCACTTAAAGTACAATAAACTTCATAGCTCATAGTACTTACCTGGGCTTCCATAGAGCAGTGAATATTGTTGAAGTCTTCTTTGTTGATGGAGCAAGAAATACCAGTCGAAGATTCTTCTGGCTCCAGGTGGACGATAACCTCCTCAGTTAGTGATGACTCCGGCTTGACACCAATCACCCGCTTCACTTCAGAAACAAAGTCACTGTCCAGCTCCTCCTCTTGGAATAATTTCTGCAGCACCTCCCCTGTACTTAGATCATCTGAGCTTCTCCTTAGTGGTACCTCTGGTGGAAACAGCTCTTTCTCTTCTTCTAAGACATCCAGTGGAAGTGGTCCTGCACATGTCAGTGTATCTCCAAAGTCTACTGGCATCCAGCTCGTCTTGTCGAATTCTGTCAGTGGTTTTGCACTAGCAAGGCTTCCAAAATCTGAACACTCTGTCTTCACTTGTGGTGCAAAACACTCGTACTCCTCTTCCTCAGCTGCATAAGACACTGGAGTCTTTCTGGCAGGTTGTTGCTCCTTGTAGTTAGCATATGTAGACGTCACTCCTGCTAGCTTCTGCTCTTCATTCTCCCTCCTATCTCTTTCAGCCTTCGCGGTCAAGCAGCAATCTGACAGAATCTTCATAGCTTCATCTACATTTCGGCTCAGCAGTGATCCTCCAGCACAGATGTTCACTTGCTTGAAGTCTCTAGTGTTTAGACTGAAGTAGAAGGTTGAAATGATTGTCTCCTCGTCAAAGTTAATGGGTGGTCCTTGTGTCCTCAGTTCTTCCAGTCTGTCCCATGCTTCATCAAGGTCTTCACTCTCAAGTTGCTTGAAGTTTATGATTGCTTTCTTCAACAGGTGTACTTTTATTGGAGAAAAGAATCTTTTGGTGAACTTCACTTTGAGAGCGTCCCAATCGCCTTCAGCTTCTATTGATGCAGTGTCGTACCACTTTCTGGCTCTGTCTTCCAATGTAAACGGAAAGAGATTCCACAAAACCCATTCTTCTGGAACTCCGTCTTGATGGAATGTGCGACACACTTGCACTAGCCTCTTCAAGTGAGTGTACGGGTTCTCATCGTCTTCACCACTGAACGGATGTTCGGCAGCAATTCGGATGATTCCTGGCTTCAGCTCGTAGGATCCTGATTCCGGCTGCAGATTTGATCTTTGGAACTTCAAATCTTCCGCTCTTGGAGTTAAAAACTCCCCAAGCGTCAATTTTCTGCCCAACGTAGTCATACCTGAAATTTAAACAAAAACAAAAACAAAGATCTATGACAGCAAAAATTTGCTGTACTTTAGACCAAATTAAATCCAAACAAAATAACAGAATTTAAAATTTCAGAATTTAAAAATTACTCCTAATTTCGAAAATTGTAAAATAAAATAAATCTAAAACACTAATTAATAACAAAATTAACTAAAAAACAATAAACAAAACTAAATATTAAAACTAGAAGTAGCAAAAACTTAATAAAAGATTAATAATAATTTAAACGATAATTATTCCCCGGCAACGGCGCCAGAAAAGCTTGTTGACAGCACTTAAGCATGCCAAATCCTTATACTGCAAGCGCACAGTATCGCGGTAGCTTTTCCCCAGGATGAGTATCTTGGGTTTATCAATCCGGGATTAATTATGTTTAAAATGCTATTAATCAATTATTAACAATATTACTATCTAATTCTAATATATCTAATAAGCTTAAATAAGAGATAAAAGTTATCTAATTACAACTAATAAAGACTTTAATTCTACTCTAATCAAGATCTAATCTATATTCTAATCTATTGCATAAAAGGTATAAGCAAAGACTTAAACTCGGGGTATATAGGATTTAAACAGGCAAAAGGATCCACAAGAGATATGAGACAAACTACTAAAGTACTACGAACCACCTTGACTTAGATCTAAACATTAAGCATAGAATAAGCATGAACATGAATGTCAAGAACCTACTCGAACCTTTCCCCGGGCTCCACTGTCACTGGTAACCAGGTAATCGACGAACTAGTAAACCCTAACTATGCCTAACATGAGCAGATTAAATCTACTAAAAGACATGTGAAGTACTTAACAGTGGCCACTGATTTACACAATTAGACAACAAGCATTGCTAAGCATAGATCATGAACAAGCATAAACAAGAAGCAAAATCTAAAAGACAACTTTATAGATCCATAATCAAGGTTTTATCATAGTACAGAAGAAGTTCGAGGGGTTTACTCAAGATACATCGAAATTCGTGACCCAAAGTCGTCGAGATGAACTAGACGAAGAAGTCGACGAAAGACGAACTCGATCTGCCCTCGGGATGCCAGGGGTCGGCCGAGCCAGACCCCTAGGGGTCGGCCGACCTCCCTGGGTCCTGCCTCCTCTTGCTTCCTCCTTTCGCCGAGATGTTCCTCCCGCCGAGTTGAACTCCTTTGGCCCTCGAGCTCTGCCCTAGCCTCTCGGTTACAATGGATTTGTGGCGAGTCTCTCCCTCATCTCCCTAGATGGAGCCCTCTATTTATATCTCGAAGGAAACCCTATACATGGAAACTAATAGGTCGGTTCTAAGAGTCCTAGAACACCTCATACATCTATTTCCAAGTATAATCAAGCTTCTAGAAGAGTCCCGGTCGTCCATATCTTTCCTTGCTTGATGACGAAGTCTTCTCTCTTTAATTCCCGAAATAAACCTTCCCGGTTCTGCAACTTGTAGTAAATCGACCATAACTTTGCCTTCCGAAGTCCAATAAATGCAAACTCGGACTCTAAATTGTAGAGCTCGAAGAGATCTACAACTTTGGTATTCAAACTTTCTTCATTTGACGTCGTTAAGGTCTCCAAATTGGGCTCACAAGTTGCTGCTGTTATTGACTTCGCGAATATTTCAGGAATTGCCTTTCCTAGCAACCTTCATCTTCTAGAATACTCCTTTTAATTGGGCTTTATCCTTCAATTGGGCTTCATTATCCTTTTGCACTTGGGCTTTGCTCATCTTAGCATAAATCCTATTTCCGAGAATTCTTCAAATATATCAATCATTACCTGATTTCCTGCAGAAAATGAATAATGCACAAAAACAAAGAGCATTCTCGAAAACGGGGTTAATTGTTAGTAAAATAATAATAAATCACAATATTAATTCATTAAACGGCATAAAATCATATGAAATTATAACATAAATTTAGTACTTAAGCCGCGTCAACAGCGGGTAGCCCCAACCGCAACGACGATGACTGTTGACGTCTCTTAGCGTAACAGATTTTACTCCGCAAGCGCACGGAGATTCGGTGGAATGAAATGTCGAACTTTCAAGCGGTACTATAACTTAGATAAAACACCAGCTAATCTTACAACGGGGGTAAGATAACAAGATAGTGTATGGTGGGAAGAGTAAAACAGGGACTAAACAAGCCAACACCTAGCTAGCTATCTGGGAGGACAACGAGTGAGATTTAGATTTCCAAACTCTATTCCTTAACCGCTGCAGAGGAGTTTTGCGGTTGAACTAAAGCAAACACAAACTAGGGTCTTTCATCGAGTGAAATTCTGGCACCTCAAGGGGTCAGTGGGTAGTTAGTTGACCACCGAAGGAGACCCGGCTAATGCCTACGGGCTTACCGAACGACGGGATTGGAATACTGAGACCTCTAAAGCTGTCACCTAGAGAGGCTACCAACCAGAGCTGCGTGGGTAAGATGGCACGCTATACTAGAGTTCAAGTGAGAACTTGAACTCTAAAGTTCTTCCTTGATCAGAGGGTGAGAACTAACTTAATCTTAGATCAAAAGTCTAAGACAAGCTTATAGCACCGGCAAGTCTAGCAAGATTCAGATAACTCAAGAACAACACAAACCTAAGCCTTGGATCTAGTGTGCAATAAAGGTACACCACACTAGGCAAGTGTTAAGAAACAAAGTATAACAGAAGATAGAGCAATGATATATATTATATTGGAGTAACAACAGTACAAAGATAGAAAGATACAAGAGCTTTACCGAGACTCGAAAATACTCCGGAATCCCTGAGGCAAAGACTCAGACTCAACTCTAACTCCAGGACTAACCTAGTGCTACTAGACTAAACAAAAGTATGTTTCACTCAACTTCCACACTCTACAAGTGAAGCCTAAGGGGGTATTTATAGCTTCCAAGGTCGGTGAGGCGGTTAAGTGGCGGTTACAGGCCGGGCGACTTGGAGTGGGGTCGGGCGGCCTGAGATGGGGCCGGGCGGCCTGGAGGACCGTCAGATCCACTGCCTCTCTTGATCTTGTGGCACATATTCACTCCCTAGGTCGGTTTCATGGCGGTTGTGGCGGTTATGCATGTGTTTCTTCCTCAACCATTGATCTTCACTTGTGTTTCTTCCTTAGCCACAGGATTGAAGTCCCTTAGATTGCTGACTTCACCAATCCAAGTGCTGAATCGATGATGTGGCAAGCCTTCCGATACTTTGCATGTTGCATTTGTGGCTTACACCTTGGAGTTGTGTTGACACTTCATTCTTGTGCATGCAGGTCGAAGATAGAGTGATTTGGCCACTTTGTCAGGCCGGGTGGCTTGGGGTTGGATTCGGGCGGCCTGGCCCACTGGTCAGTGTTGTGACTTAGCCAAACTTGGCCTGTTTTCTGCTGATCTTGTGCCTCCAATCAAATATTCAACACAACTTGTGGAATCTCCTTGTTTCCTTTCCTTCTCCTCCTTTTTGATTGATAGGTATGAGTATGGAGCCATTTTGTATTTTTTCTCTTCTTTTTGCCATGCTTGACTAGCATGCTTTCTTTTTCTCATATTTTTGTGGGCTCCGTACTCTTCCTCTTTTTGGCTTAGGAAGGAGTGAGGTCAAAGGAATTTATTTGGAGATGTGAGGATGCATACCCAGGATAGGTAAATACATAAGTGGTGGTGGATTTTTGCTCCAATAATTCACAAGATAGAGATGATTCCATTCAATGAGACTCAAAAGATATTTCAGTGTATTTGGCTCTGGTGGGTGTTTCAAACCAACGAGGGAACTTTATTTTTATTTTTCAAAAGAATAAACTTAAGACGTTCGTCTTACTAAGGATATGTGGAGAAAACCTAGTGCTTAGCCATATCATTTCTCACAACAACTTAGACATAGTTATGCAAAAGGCATCCACTAAGTACAAGATCAAGCTTTCAACTTATACACATAGGCTCAAAATTAAGCTAAGTATAGAAAGTGCATAAACAACTAAGCATAAACATAATAGAGCAACTATTTATCATTTCCATATGAAAGATATATGCATCAAAATTGGGAGTTGCTTTTATTGACATTCTTTTTTAGATAAAGCAATAAATCGAAAAAACATAAAGGACATTATTTTATTCAACGTACTTACCTTCGGTTGGACGGGTGATGCTGCTGCTCGGTCGGACGGGGTACTGCTGGTACTGGTAGGATGGGTGATGCTGCTGGACGGGTACTGCTGCTTTGTCGGACGGGTACTGCTGCTCGGTCGGACGGGTACTCCTGCTACACATGGAAGAAGACAGGGACAAAAGATGGGGACACCTTACTCTGAGGGACACGGGTACGAAAAGGCATGCTCATAACGGCCTACCATCCCCCCAAGCTTCAACGAAGCTAGGGGTGTTGGTAGTAGTAGTAGTTGTAGAAGTTTTGGGCATTGAGGAATCCGGCTCCAACTTGCTCGTTCAGGTTCTGGAGCATTTCAGAGTTGGTTTGGAGCTGTTGATCCATCGCTTCCGTGCGTTGGTGGATGTAACCCACCTGCTGGTACAGCCTCTGATCATATAAGCCCAAGCTCACCCCCTCCCCCCATTGCGGAGTTGATGTCGGCCATGTAATCTGGGTGGTACCAGGTTGATGCAAAGGGACCTAGGTCTCGGCTGAGCGCATGTGACGCACTACCGCCTCTGTAGTATTGTGTACTATGGGAAGGCTGGTAGGAACTCTGGCCACCGGTACTGGAGAAGTATCAGGATGGCTCAGATGGCGTGAAAGCATGGATGGGTTCCTCATTATCCTCCCCTCGGGCTCTGTGGTGTAACTCCTCCACTCGCCATTGCTGGGCTCTGGTCATGACGCCGCCGATGCTTTGGCGTGGAGCCTCCACATCTAGCTGCATGGTTAGGCCTTTTACGGTGTACATGTCGAACTGCGGCGCTAGAAGCGGCGGCTCAAGACTGTGCCCGAACCATGTCATGATCATTCTCCCATTTGTGGCGTCTCGCCTCATAAAATGTGCCTGGACAAAGTGCTGCTCCCCTACATAGTGTGATGTGTCGTCGGGAAGGTAGTCAAGCTGGGCATTCTCTAGGAGGCACAAGTTGGTTGCTATCCTGGTGACAAAGGAAGTGATGCTTAGGTGTTGGTCACTTTCATGCCCATCCAATGGTGGACAATGTCGAGGACCGGAGCATAGCGCTTCTTTTTGACCATGGCATAGAGGTACTTGAGGTCTTCGTTGGCTGCACAACGAACCACGCCTCTCTTGAAGACGATGAGCGAGACCCAGCAAGAAAAGAGTTTCAGAGTGGGATTGCGAATTTTGGTGGTGCTGTGTTTCCCTTCCCACACTCCCCACATATCTCCACCCAAAAATTTCTCATGTCATACTCGGCTGGGTCACTCAACGAACAGTTGGAGTGGAAACCCAGGAGGTTGGCAAGCTTCCTCGAGGAGACAGAAAATTCAGTGTTAAATAGGTGGAAATTCATGAACGTAACTGATGTACGCTTCTCCATGCAGAGAGTCATCATCAGGAATTCTTGTGTGAGAAGGACAAATCCTTCCTGTGTAATGTTAGCGAAATCCGACCAACCCACATAATCAAAAGCTTGAATGAATGGGTCCAACATACCTATTTCGAAGAGGAAGAAGGCGTCGAAGCACTTGGTCCACCCAAAGACCATGGTGGTAAGAGCTTGCAACGTCTGAGCTTCCTCATCGCTGTGGATGTTGATGTCCTGCAGGTTCATTAGTCGGCGCTGTTGTTGTTGTTGCGAAGAAACTCCTTCATCTTGCTCCTGATGGCTGCGTGTACCGCTGACGGACATCCTGTCGGACACTGCTGGAGTCCTGGAGCTTCCGCTTTGTGAACGAGAGCGTGAGCGCTCGTCCGATGAAGACGGGAACTTCAGGTGCAGTCCCTTCCCTGTGTTGCTCAGGGCCTTCTTTGCCTTCCTGAAGAAAGATGACATCCTGCAAAATAGACAATAGGCTACAGAAGGGATAAGCAGTTACAAATATTAGCATTAGCGGTTAGTCGTCCTTGCGGGGCAGAGCCTCCACAAAACATTCAAGAAACGAAGGTGTAGCACTTATTTTAGCATAATTTTGACTAAGTGCTAAAATTAACTAAGTCCTAAACTAGTGCTTAAGAGAGTGTTTAGGGGGAGAAGAGAGAGTGCTCACGTTGCTGAGCGATGCAAGGAGCAAGGGGCAGCATGCATGCGTATTTATAGGCGGCCGCATGCATGCATGCAGAGCAGGTGGAGCCGAGCGGCTCGGGCCCCAGGCCAGGCGACCTTCGGCAGGCACCGGGCGGCCTGGTGGGTGCAACGTTATAGGCTCCTAGGCTAGCAGGTGGTGAGGGGACGCGGACAGCGCAGCGAGGCCGGGCGGCGTCGGCGGCAGGGAGCCGGGCGCCCTGGAAGGGGGCCGGGCGGCCTGTGCTCAGTGCCCCTTGGCACAATGGTGAACAGCAGGGGCAAAGAGGGGGTCGGCCGGCCCCACTTGGGGCCAGGCGGCTCCAAAATATTTTTTTCGCAAATTTAGATTACCAAAATGCAAAACTTAATCAAAAATTGATGGAATTTAAACATGCAATGGTCTATTCAAAGAGAAATTGAGTGCAAGAAAGTAAATGCGCAGGAGAGTAAATATGCAGAGGAGGATAAAGCAGTTTACCTCCTGGCGAGGGCAAGTCATATCTTGGGTTCGAAGTCAGCACTTGACGGAGACTTAGCGGCCGTCTGAGCTACAACTTTTGCTTGCCAAACCTTCTTGGTTGCCATAGCCTTTTGCTTCTGAGTTTTGGTCTTCTTTTCTGGCTTGGCTTTTAGCGTTTCCTCTTTCTTTCGCCATTCTTGGGATGTGTTCATTGCCTTGGTGGTGACCTTTGTCTTAGGAGCTTTGCCTCCTGATTCCTTTGTCGGCGGCTGGGCCAGTGAGGCACATCTTAGTGACTCGGCTCTACGATCGGCTTTGAGCTTGCGGGCTTCTCTATCATAGAGGAGCTTTTCCAAGCCTACGAGGAGAGAATCCATCTTCGGCTTACTTGGCGAAAGCTCGATCTTCTCTCTTGGTGTCTCCCGGGGTGCCTGACACTTAAATTTGAAAGTTTTTACCTGTTGGCACTGTTCGACCTTCGGTTTGAAGGCGAACGTCTCCCGTCTGCCATTGATGTTGAGGTGGACTTCTTCGGCTCCAACATCAATGTTGTCCTGTGCAGTGCTTAGGAACGGTCACCCAAGGATGAGCGGCGTTTTCGTGTCTACCTCCATGTCCAGCACTACAAAATCTGCTAGGACGATGAAGTTCCGGATTTTCACCGGGACGTCTTCGGCGATCCCAACGGGGTAGCGAATCGATTGATCCGCTAGCTGCAGGCACATAGCAGTAGGGGCAAGTGTAGCATGCATAAGTTTATCAAAGACTACCTTTGCCATGACGCTGACACTTGCTCCCAGATCATAGAGAGCTTGATCAAAGTTCTAGGTTCCGATTGAGCATGATATGGAGGGGTTCCCAGGATCCTTCTTCTTTTCGGGCGGCTGGTTGAGTATAGCAGCGCTACACTCCTCCGTGAGGTGCACAACTTCGGTTGACGGCAGTGGCTTTTTGTTGTTGAGGATGTCCTTTAGGTACTTGGTATACGTAGGCACCGGTATCGCATCTAGCAATGGAATATTGACATATAACTTCTTTATTACTTCAACAAATTTGCCGAACTGATCGTCGACCAAGGCCTTTTTCTGCCTTTGAGGAAAAGGGAGCACTGTGGTGTCATAGAACTCATGTGAAGCTGACTTCGGTGCTTCCTTCACCGGTGGTGGCTCACGATCCACCTCATCTTCCTCCTCTGGTGCGGCCTGCTTTCCCTGTTCTTTTCCAGCATTTCTAGGATGTGGGGGTCTTGTGTAGACCTTCCACCCCTAGTGGTTACAGCATTTATATGTTCCTTTGGAGATGGATCGGGCTGTTCCGAAAGCTTCCCCGAAGTAGGACTAGGTAGAGCGGCAGCGAGCTGAGCTATCTGGGTTTCTAATATTTTGTTAAAGCTCAGTTGGTTCTTTGTGGCGTTGTTCAGAGTTTCCAATTAATGTGACAAAGATTCAAGAACTCTATCATTCATACGGAATTTCTTAGTAATGCTATCGTTCACAACTTTTTGATCGAAAGGATTTTTATTGAACTGCTGAGAACTACCAGAAGACATACCTTGGCTAGCGAAAGGTAAGTTGGGTCGTGAATTCCACCCTGGTTGAGGACGAGGCCCGTTGTTGAAGCCATTGTTGTTGATGAAGTTGACGTCCTCCGATCCATTTTCGGGGCAGCTGTTCCCCGTGTAGCCGGTGTTCCCACAATGCTCGCAAGTCATGCGAGAATCCAGTGCCTGGACCAGCACAGCTTCTTTAGCAGGAGGTCCATTTTGGCAGCGAGCATGTCGGAGCCGTCAATATGGTGGACTCCACGAGGCTTATTTTTCGCCCTTTCCTCTCTCTCCATCCTTGGTTGTAGGACCGAGACGTGCAACTAGAGGGGGGGTGAATAGGAGCACTTGAAAAACTCAAACTCAAACCCCCAAAATGCACTCTTACGAAAACACACGCACAACCGATACCTTCTACTGAACAGATACGTATCGGGTGCAAAGCGGAAGCACAAGGTACACTAACCAAGCCGAGACACTAAACTGAAGGGTACGAAAGCACACAACAAATCAATCGAAAGCAACACGGCACAAACAAAACAGAACAAGCTACAAAGCTTGCAAATGTCTCACACTAGCCACTCAACACACCGAAGTGTGTCCCACTAAGAATAGTGGGTGAAGAGTATGGGCATGCAGTGGTTGACATAAACAAGCTTGAAACCAACAACACACACACGAGGAAGAACGACTTGGAAACAGAGAAAATTCCTACGCGTGCAGTCAGACTATCCGAGAGCCTGACCGGACAAACTTACAGACCAAGCAGCACAACACGCAAAGGCAGAAAAAGCACAAGGGACCGGACAGTCCGGTTCTACCTGGAGGGCTTGATCAGACAAAGCTTCGGACAAAGCAACTCAACTCACTAAATACCGAAGAGAACAACGGACCGGACAGTCCGGTTCTACCCGGAAGGCCTGACCGGACAAAGCTTCGGACAAAGCAACTCAACTCGCTAAATACCGAAGAGAACAACGGATCGGACAGTCCGGTTCTACCCGGAAGGCCTGACCGGACAAAACGAGAAAGAAACAAACCACGCACACAGAAAAACAGCAGACCGGACAGTCCGGTTTGGCAAACCGGACAAAAGACCGGACAAACAAACCTGAGACACTCACACGAGGTGGCCGAACCTCGGTTTCTCCGTCACGCAGACCGGACAATCCGCTTGAAGAGACCGGACAAACGGACGGATTGTCCGGTCAGTTCTCGCTGCTGGCCTGAGTCTGGAACTGAGAAATCAACTCACGAACCCACCAAAAAACGACCAAATCCAAACTAAAACTCAACCAAACTCTACGAAAATTTGCACAGAGGATCTTGAATCCATTCCAAAGTAAACCCCCAAAGAATCAACTCAAAATGATCTAGGGACTTACAGGAATTGCAAATCTCGCGGAGATGGTGGAAAAAGACCTAAAAGACGAAAAACACCAAGAACAACCCTTGCTCGTGATTGAAAGATTCTAGCACAAGGCTAGCATGATTTACCACGTCCTAGCAAGGCATAATACTGGCAAAAGAAAGATCTCATCCTTGGACAACATAAAACGAGCCAAAATCCAAGAAACGGGACCAAAAATGAGACTAGAAAGGGGGCAAAGAGGGAGGGATGAAATTGCTGCTCTAGGACATGGAATTTCTCAACAAGGAACCTTGGATTAATTCAAGAAATCAGATTACAAAAGTTCCCTAGAGCCTACCTCCCTTCATCCTCCCACTAATGACAAGATTAGACTAAACTAGGCACTCATCTCCTAGCTAATCCTCTCTATTTCTTCTCTTTGGACCTTGGCTGCTAGGGTTAGGAAATCCTAGGGTTTGTGGCTGCCAAGATGAGCTCCAAGGGAGCCTCTCAAGTCTATTTATACCCTAGGCCCTAAACGACACAATTACATTAAGACCCCTACTATAAAAATGCCCGGAGGGGGCCAAACCGAAAAGATACAATCGGACGACTACGATGACGTCTTGATCATCTTCGGTTTCTCCGCCTCGCTTGGATGTGCGACACGTAGCCAATAGTCCGGAAGCTTCCCTCAGTTTTGAAGTCAGAAACCGAGAAACTTTATTCTGCGGGCTTCTTGGGCCGGTTCTTGGCCCAATCTTCTATCTTGGCGAGTCGAAGCCCAACCCACCAAGTCATTTGAACATGGGTGATGGTTTTGAGCCGAAGCCGCCAAAGCCTCCCTCGCACACCTTCGCACCATGCACTTGGGTTGGAGCACCACGGTGGCACCCGGCTTCTCCAGTCCATTGGAGTTGCCTCGCGGTCCATCGGAGGGCTTACACCACCGTTGCCGAACCGCCCCTCCGTGTACCGAGCTTCCATGACC
Organism: Paspalum notatum; assembly: GCA_022530915.1. NCBI lineage: Eukaryota > Viridiplantae > Streptophyta > Magnoliopsida > Poales > Poaceae > Paspalum > Paspalum notatum. Next base: position 25,348,123 of record CM039685.1, on the reverse strand, counting down.
GATCGACGCCGAGCATTGCCTCTGGTCCATTGGAGGACTTTTGCCTCAGTCCATCGAGGTCTTCGCCATCCTCTACCTCCAGTCCATCGGAGGGCCTCCAGTGCATCGGAGGGTTTGAGCTCGTTGACAATCACTCATCACACCAGGAGACCAATGAGGCCGGTCCATTGGCTCTCAATCTCCCCCTTGATGAGTGCATTGTCAACACCTTCAACCTGTAACCTGAAATGGATCAAAGACAAAAGAAAAGCGTAAAACCGAAAAAGAAAGAAAATAAAAAGAAATGCTCAAGCTGCCCAAAACCCAACAAAGGCAAAACACAAGGCAACTTGAAGCAAAAAGAAGCAAAGCATCGGCTCCTCAAGACAGAGGCAAAAGGCTCAACGCACCGATGCAAAGAGCATGCTTAAAAGCTCAAACTCCCCCTGAAATGCATCCTCTCAAATGCAATATGAATGCAAAGCTCCCCCTCAACTAAAACTCTCCTGAGTTCTCCCCCTTAAAACTCTCCTGAGTTCTCCCCCTTTGTCCATATTTTAATACTTCTCCCTTTGGAATTACACTAATTTCTCCCCAAATTTCTCCCCCTTGTTAACAATGGACACATCAAGGGTTCTTTGAACTCAACTCCCCCTGAACTAGACAACTCCCCCTCAAAGTATGGCATGAAATGCAAGGAGTGTAACTGAAAAAGCTCAGAAAGGATGAAAAGCTAGTAATCACAAGTTCTAGCATACAGAGCAAGTGAGGGCAAGGAAGCATATAACAAGGTCAAATGAATCTATCTTACACATGTCAAGAGCAAGCTTATTTTTCAGGGTTATCGAAAAGAAAGAATCACCAACATGAATAGCACCTAGCAAGATAGGCATGAACAGCAAGATGCTAGCAATGCATACAAGGTGTGCTACTCTCAACCAAAGCATATACAACCAGCCATAAGCATTTTAGAGACTCGCAAATTTCAGATTTAGACATTTGTATTCATAAGCAAGTTCTTTTTGTGCCAGGGGTTATTTACTTGTCTTTTACCACTTCTTACCAACCAATGCCAAGCCTAGGTTATATAACCATTAGAAGCTTAAGACAAGGTTTTGGTCATACACAGTCTAGTCCAAGTTCATGCCAAAGTGCAAAGGCAAGCTGTCTCGAACTAGATCAGTGAGACAAGCAAACCCATCTGGATCTTTCTCAATTCAGCACATAAGACACCACTTGCAAGCATTTTGATTCAGATTTCAATTTAAGCAATGTGTCATAAAAGCTTAGGCATAATCATAGCAAAGGCATACAACTAGCATATCCAGGTATAAAAAGATAGCATAGCATTCAACATTCCTACTCATGCTAGGTAGCCAAATCAAGTGGTGATCATGGTTTTTGATTTACAAAGAATAAAATGACTTAGCTGACAATTAGTATTCAATAGACTCAAGAGAGCTTAGCCAACCATGATCAAGCAAGCACTGTACCATCTAGCACAAGCAAGTACTAATTCTGCATTCCAAAAGAGCTCTAGTGCTAGTGAAGTGAAAATGCAAATGATACATTGCGATGCATGATATGATACGATATGCAAAAGAGACAAAGAGAAATAAAAGCAAGATAAAAGCAAATTCTAGACTATGGAAGCTATTCCTTACTAAAAGGAATAGCGTATTATCCCTGACTAAAAGGGATAGCACACTCCAAGCTCACCTCTCAAGCGCACAAAAGCGCCAAACTCTAGGGGCTTGGTAAAGATATCGGCCAACTGGTTTTCAGATGCTACGTGGACTAAGTCTATGTCCCCCTTCTCATAGTGATCTCTCAGAAAGTAAAACCTTACGTCTATGTGTTTGGTTCTAGAGTGCAAGACGGGGTTCTTAGCTACAGAAATAGCAGAAGTAGAATCAACTAGAAGAGGGATTTTTCCAAACCTAAGACCGAAATCACTAAGGGTGGCTTTCATCCATAAAAGCTGGGAGCAGCAGCTAGCAGCGGCTTTGTACTCTGCTTCTGTGGTAGACAAGGATACACTAGCTTGCTTGCGGGAGGACCAAGAGACAAGAGAGGTTCCTAAGAGTTGGCATGTGCCGAAGGTTGACTTGCAATCAATCCGGCAGCCAGCATGGTCAGCATCTGAGAACCCTCTAAGACAAAGAGAAGAACCCGAGGAATACCAAAGACCAAGCTCAGGAGTGAATTTCAGATACCTGAAAATACGCTTCACCGCTTGACGGTGAGAAGTCCTAGGAGAAGCCTGGTAGCGTGCACAGAGGCAGACCGCGAACTGAATGTCTGGCCTGGTTGCCGTCAGGTTCAAAAGTGAGCCGATCATCCCTCGAAATTCCTTCTGGTCCACCGCTTCCCCATCTTCATCAGCATCAAGCGCCGTGTTTGTACTCATAGGAGTCGTCATGGGCTTGGAGTCACCCATCTCAAACTTCTTGAGTATGTCTCTTGTATATTTGGCTTGATGGACGAATGTTCCTTCAGGGCCTTGCTTGATCTGCAGCCGAGAAAGAACTGGAGCTCACACATAAGACTCATCTCAAATTCCCTACTCATCTGTTCAGCAAAACTAGACACCAAAGCGTGAGATGAACCACCAAAGATTATGTCATCAACATATATCTGAACTATCAGGGTGTCACCACCACGACTCAACAAAAACAAGGTCTTGTCTACTGAACCCATCACAAACCCAGACTTGAGCAGGAAACTCTTCAACCAAGCATACCAAGCTCTAGGAGCTTGCTTCAGACCATAAAGGGCTTTCCTCAACTTATACACCCGGTCTGGAAATCTAGCACTCTCAAAGCTAGGAGGTTGTCTCACATATACCTCCTCCTCTATGAACCCGTTCACGAAAGCAGACTTGACATCCATTTGCTGCTGTTTGAAGCCTTTAGAGGCCACAAAGGCAAGCAAAATCCTAATAGCTTCCAAACGAGCTATAGGAGCAAAGGTCTCCTCATAATCTATCCCCTCCTTCTGACAGAAACCCTGGGCTACCAATCTCGCTTTGTTCCTCACAACCATCCCAACCTCACCCTGTTTGTTCTTGAAAACCCACTTGGTACCTATAGGACAACAGTTTGGTGGAGGTTCAACTAAATCCCAGACATGGTTTCTCTCAAAGTTTTCCAACTCCTCATGCATGGCGTTCACCCAGTTAGGATCAGATAATGCATGTGACACATCCCGGGGCTCAAAAGAAGCAACATATGCAGAGTAGGAGAAAAAGGCTAGAGAGTTAACCGAAGAGCGTGTGACACGCTGGTGAATATCTCCAATCATCCTGTGTGGAGGGTGATCCCGCTGGACTTGCTGAGATGGAACAATCTCGGAAGTCACCTCCCCTGCGTCCTCAGTGGGTCCAACCTCTGCTTGAGCTTGCTGTCGGGGGAGTGATGAGGAAGCCGTGGGCAAGGGTCCTCCTTCATCATCTGAGCTCGTAGCAAAGGGGGCAAGAGCTGCAGCCGGTGCAGTGGCTCCTGCATCACCATCATTAACCACACCTTCCTCATCCTCAAAGATGGGAGTGCCTTCTTCATCATCACCTAAAAGCTCAAAGGCAGGGGTTGTGCAGGGCATAGTCTCATCAAAAGAAACCTCACAAGTCTCAACAACTTGCTTGGCCTCTAAAATCCACACACGAAAAGCCCTAGAATTAGAAGCATACCCCAGAAAAATCCCATCCAAACAACGAGACTCAAACTTGTCCAAATGCCCCGCCTTCTTAAGCACAAAGCACCTGCAGCCAAACGCTCGCAAATGCTTGACGCTGGGCTGCCTACCAAACCGAAGTTCATACGATGTCTTCCCAAGGAAAGCTCGCAAGAAGATCCGGTTTGCAATGTAACAGGCCGTATTCACTGCCTCAGCCCAAAAGCGTCTTGGAGTCCTATGCTCATCGAGCATCGTCCGTGCCATCTCAACAAGTGTGCGGTTCTTGCGTTCCACAACACCGTTCTGCGGTGGGGTATATGGAGAAGAAAACTGGTGCTCAAGACCTAGGTCACGACAGAAGTTTTTGAACCGAGAGTTTCTGAATTCTCCGCCATTGTCACTGCGGATAGCCCTCATGGCCTTATGACTCTCGTTTCTCAACCTCAGTACCAGATCCCGAACAAAACCAAACGCCTCATCCTTAGACTCCATGAAAAATACCCACGAGTACCGCGAAAAATCGTCCACAACGACAAGCACGTACCACTTCCCACTGACCGACGCTACCCGAGCGGGACCTACTGTATCCATATGGAGTAGCTCACTCGGATAGGAGGTCATAACCTGAGACACAGGAATGTGAGAGGCGGCAACCATCTTGCCATGACGACAGGGATGGCATTCTAAGTCCTTCTCAGCTCTCAACTTGGGCAATCCTCGGATTAGGCCCATTGAACTCAATCTGACTAGCAGATCAAAGCTCAAGTGACCAAGCCTCCTATGCCACTTCCAAATATCAGCAGAAGGACTAGCAAGGAAATAGCGAGCAGGGCCAGAAACAGATGTGAGGTCGACCCTAAAAACCTGACCAAAAGGCAGCAAAGAGCAAACAAGGGTCTCCTCAGCATCAAGAACGCAGCACGCACCTTTCTGAAAACGAACCTCAAATCCTTCATCGAGAAGTTGCGAAACAGAAACCAAATTGAGCCCCAAATTCCGGACAGAGGCAACCTCTCTCAGGGAAAGCTTAGCGGTGAGCGAAATAGAACCAACACCCATCACTTTACCTTGACCATTGTCCCCGAATGTGATGTACTCCTTGGTGCTTACAGGGTTGAGGCTGGAGAACCACTTGCGGTGCCCTGTCATGTGCCTAGAGCAACCGGAGTCCATGATCCACACGTCCTCCATGCCTCGATCCTGCAAAGTCAAGTAAAGCGACGGTGAGCAAACGGTCCGGCACTGGGGTTAGTCCCAAAACTGCTGTACCAGTACCGAGCCATTTGCTCAAAAGTGGGGTAAGCACAATCAAAGAAATCATCACGACGATCAGGGTAACCACGACCTCCAAAGCGTGAACCTTCGAAAAGCTCTCTCAAAGCCTCGGTCACGAGGTCCATAGCCGCGCTGAAAACGACTAGGAGCTCGGCCGGTAAAGCGTCTCTCACCACCAGGAGCACGAGCCTGAAAGCCGCCTCCTCTCTCACCACCGGCAAAGCGGTCTCTCATCTCACCGCGGTGGGGAGGATCTTGCCTATCACCCTGGTAGAACTGATCCTGGTTCCCCCAAGCTCTCTCCTGCCTCTCAACCCGCTTCCTCCTGAAGCAAAACTCCTCTAGGTGGCCATTCCGCTGGCAAAACTCACAGTGGTAGACAGGCCTCCTAGGAACTGGGTTAGGCTGGGACTTGGGCTTAGGTGGTGTGGCCTTGGGTAGCTGTGGCGGAACCGCCCTGCTTAATCTAGACTAAGCACACCTGCCACATCTGGCTCGCAGTGCACTTAGGCCAGACTAAACCCGGTAGTCCGTCGAGAGTCCTTCGAGCTCTCGATAACACCAATTCCCGAGGAACCGACATCAAACACATCCGACTCTCGAAGGAGCCACAACAATTACATCATCACAGGCAGTTGAAATAGAAAATAATAGACTTAATTTACAACTCAATTGTATGAAATCAAATACATGTTCAAATATAGCGGAAGCGAATTCAGAGTATATAAATATAGCGGAAGCGTTTTCAAACATCTCACAGCGGAATAATATACTTAAGTAGTCTTCACGAAGAGATGACAAGGCGAATAGCACCGAGCCCACCGGTACTACCACCTCCAGCACAGTTGTCCAAAATCGTCGGTACCTGTAATCCAAAAGTTGGGGGCAAACCCTGAGTACTAATTACTCAGTAGGACTTAATGGACGGGGCTTACGGCTGACGCAAAGCATGCTTACTAATCATGTGGATCCTTAGCTGTTGATTCTTAAACAAGGTCATGTTGATATCAGATAGCAGGATTTGACAGCTGCTATCCACTATTCATAAAAAGTCATTTATATCATAAGGTAAATACTTGCATGAAAAGTAAAACATGAAAACATGTCCTGTCCCAAGATTCACAGCACTTCCATCCAACCCCTTGGGAGTAGCCGTCTCAGGAGCGATACCACGGTACGTCGGGTCAGCCCTCCCTCGACCTCAAAGCATCTCCCAAGTCCATCGACCTCCAACCGGTGGATGGGCAACACCCTGAATAGTAGGACAGATCATACACATCCAAGCATGTTGTATTAAAAGCGTGACTTTATAAACAGTATGTTCCAATTATTACTACGTTGCCCGTGTGCGATATCTGGCATTCTCACACCTGGTGAGCATCAGCGATTCGAATCGATTTGTTAATTCCCGGGAATAACTAGAAGCACCAAGATGGCATATGCTTACTAACTCCCAGCGTTCCACATATGCTTCTCCCATCTCCACTTGTCCCATCCCAAGTTCGATTCAATCCTTCCATTGTTCCCAGGTTGTGCTGTCTTAGGAGCGATACCACGGTCACGTCGGGTCAGCCCTCCCTCGACTACAAGCTCCCCAAGGTGTCACAGTAGGAGTCTGTCTCTGTTCTTCGGATGGCACAAGTAAGCTTTCACCGGTCCATTATCCCGGATAAGCACTCTAGCAATGTTATGCCGATCAGCAGGCGAACAGCGAACGGGCCTTATGCGACTCGGGCGGAGTCCAGTGCACAATACCATACTCAATAAATAACTCAATAATTCTCCGCCCGGTCTCCATTTAAACATAAGCATGTATAGTAACTTCCATAGGTGAGATTTCTGTCACTTTGTAAAGCCGTACCTACGAGACGAGTACAATCACTCGTATCTACTCGTACCTAGCAATTCTACGCACTCGCCCTACGAACTCTACGTATAGGTGCTAGGGCCAGGGCGGCCAGGAAGTCTAATGCAGTTGGTTTCAAACAACTCCTAATGCATATGCGTAATCATCAAACGAGAGTTGTATTTGCTGGGAGAAATCATGGTCCTGCCTACCTTTGCTTGATCTTAAGAAAACCAACAAACTAAATTAGGTTAGTTTGCCGGGTTGTGAGGCTTTGCCCCAGGCAACCCCTTGAAGCAGGGACAGATTTAATCAGCGACCCTTCGTCTTCTTGCTCCGTATATAGCCTGTCGTCCGTTTCCTTGATCACTGGTTTCTCCTGTGTTGATAGCTCTTTGCACGCGGGTCTATATGCATGATAAAATGCAAGTGAGTGCAAGAGAATGCAAATGCAGGCATATGATACAAGTTATATGGATGACATAGTGCAAACATGAGTGCAACAAATTGCAGATGTATGCATGAGGTGTCAATGAAATATAAGGCATGATCAAGTAGCTTGTCAAGAATGGGTTCGGGTACTCTTAGTTTAAACACACCCCATAACAAGAAAACTTAACGACTTTGCTAAGAAATCATACAGCCCATCACTAAGAAAATCGTACAAACCATTACCACATCTTATCTTTGAAGTTATTGGGAATAATTGTTCTATATGTGTACACAGTCCCTATCAAATGAAATGAAGTTGTCTCTTAAAGTTAAACATATACATGCAAATTAATGGACACGCTACCTTTATGAATAAAATGCACTCATAAGTTCATGTAGTTAGAAAACTCCAATCGATCTCAAATCTTTACCACATGCAGCAACATACTCCATAACGCTACTAGATTTTTCCCATAATTTTATTAGCAGTTTAAATACACTTTTTCCTATTTTCTTTTTCAACTAGTAGCATTTTATTATTTTCAATTCAGCAGCTTAAACATGCATGCACAACCTCATATTCTACCAGTGAGTTACTCATACTATGTGAAGTGCATGAAAAATACTAAAGGTCATATTTGAGCATATTTTATATAGCCTTCCTTGTCCAAGTTAATTAAATACACAAATCACATGCATAAGGGCAAAACAGTAATTAAACAGTCAATGCTAGTGCTACCAAAAATCACACAGTACCTAGATGCCATAACAAAGCTACTGTCCAAGTTTCATAATTTTTGGAGTTCATTTGGTACACTTTTACCATTTATTTACCTACACCATGCATGCACTAAACCAGGGGCAAAACAGTCTTTTCACACATCCACATCATACCTATCCTATAGATCTACTCACAAGGGGTCCATAGCCACTGAGTTTGCCCATTTTGGATTTTTATTTTAATTGTTATGATTTTTCAAAGTTTCAGCCGAAATAAAGTGAAAATAAATGGAAAACATTAGATCCAGGGACTTGTACGCAATTAACCGTAGATAACAGGGGCTAGACCGTAAGATTTGCGAGACTCAGTGTACAGCGCGCCGGATCTAAACGTAAAACACCGAAACTCCGAGGGTTAAAATGAAAAATTCTTTTCCTTCTTCAACCTCCCGCCGGTGGGGAGTTGACCGGCGGCGGCGGCGCGTTGAACCGGCCGCGCGGGGCCCGCAGGCTTGCCGGCGGTGGTCGGGGAGAGAGAGGAGGAGCGGGGAAACCTTACCCCTTACCTAGATTTGGCGGAGGAGCGTCAGAGGCGGCCGGCGACGGTGGCCCGAAGAGGTGGAGGTCCGGCGGCGGAATGCGCGGCAGTGGGGCAACGCCGGCGGGCTAGAGCTAGGGGAAACGGCGGAGGGGAGGCTGAGGAGTGTCGGCGTGGTGGTGTGGAGGAGTGGGGTCGAGCGGGACGGCCGGCGCGGCTTGAGCCCGAGCTTCGCGGCTATGGCGGTTCGGCGGCAAAATGCGCGGCGTCGGAGCGGTTTCGGTGGCCTAGAGCTAGGCGTGGTGGTGGAGTCGAGGACGGGGAAGAGCGGCGTGGGGCTCTGGGGAGACGAAGGTGGCCGGGACGGCGGGCGCGGAGTCGACCCGAGCTCGCGGCTATGGCGGCAGCGTCGGGAGGCAGCGGGAGTAACAGAGAGCGAGGGAGTGAGAGGGGAGAGTGGAGAGGGTGTCCTCCGCGGCTTAAGGCCGAAGGAGAGGGGCCCTGGTCGGGACTCCGTCCAGGTGCGGGCGGGGCACGGCCTCGGCCGGCCGGCGGCAGGCGCCGGGCGCCGCGTGGAGGAGCCGGAGCGGGGGAGAGAGGCGGTGACGGATCGGTGGGCGTGGTCCATGGACCGGCGGTCGGTGACAGTGGACCCGGGTGAGAGGGTGAGATGAGTGGTCCAATGGACCGAGTGTATGCAGCGAAAAGAATGGTGGGACCCACCAGCTGGAATTTCCAATCGCGCACGCGGGAACCGTCGGAGGCCTAACGTGTGGGGCCCACGCGTCATAGAGACAAAAGGAGAAAATAATTCCCGAAATTGAAAAACCTCAGTTTGACTGCAGAGACTAGGGTTTGTATTTCGCGTTTTTGAATGAGTTAAAGGCCGAATTTGAGAATACCCAAATTAGATGAAATGTTCTAAATTTGTTCCTCTACATTTACTTTATAAACTTGTATACCATGTTATATTCAAAAATCTGGTGTAAATTTGAATTTAAGTTGCTGACTCAGGTTTGACCAACCGAACCTTCCAGTTTGGAAATTCTAAAAGTATATTTTATAGACACTTTCACAAAAGGAGTTTTATACCAATGTTGTTCAGAATTTTATGATCTACAACTTTCTCAATACTAGCATTGCAAGATTTTGGATTTAAGATCAAGAAAATTTAAAATTACTAAACTGGTCAGATTTGGACAGATTTCACATGCTGACAGAAAAAGCCCCAAAACTCTATGCAGACCTTCATGCATGTCAAAACACCAATTACCAAAGTTGTTCACAACAAAATTGTCTACAAGTTTGTCAATATAAGTTTCACCCAAATCTAAATAGAATCAAAGTTATGAGCACAATCACAGAGACGTATCTGCAGAAAACAGGTTTCAACAATTTGCACCTCAACCAAATTTGAACTAGGGCTCAAATGCATGTCATTGCATGATGTATTATGATGAATGTTGCATGTATGATGGATGATTAAGCACTTGAGATGCCGGAGCATCACAGTAGCTCAGGCTGCTGGACTGGCTTCTTGCCCTTGGGCTTAAGCTCTTCCTCAACAATCTTGTCCAGCTTAGCCTTAGAAGGCTTGGGTGTCCAGTACTGCTTCTTTGGGGCAGCCTTGGGTGGCTCATGGTAAACCCCATCAACAGTCTCTCCTGGCTGGGTAGGTGCAGTCTTGACCTTAATTGGGCCACTCTTCTCACCCGAAGTGCTGCACTCTCCAAACCCAACACCACTCGTCTCACCCTCAGCTCTCTTGGTGCTCTCTATGATCATCTCTAGTTGGGGTTGCCTCGCATATACCCAACTGAGCACCTCTCTCAACCTGTTGTTGTCTTTTTGCAAAGACAACATCTCCTCCCTCAGATCCTCCAGAATCACAGTCTGGGCAGCACAGGTATCGCAGTCTAGGGAGGGAACCACAACAGCTTTCTCCAACTTCCTAATGGTGGCATCCCTATCCACCAGCTGCATCCTAAGGGTTAGGCAGTTCTCACAAGTATCAGTAGGTGCTGAAAGCACCTTAAAGTTAGCTCTCAACTGCTCTAACTCACCTCTCAAAGTAGGACAGACCATACACGCACCCAAAAGCGTAGGTCTAGCCCTAAGCTCCTCAAGCTCCATGAGCTGCCCCTCAAACTTCTCCTTCAGAACAGCTAGCTCTCTAGCTAGACAGGGGCAAGACTCACACTCAAGCTCTCCACTCAAAGTAGGCTCATCCAGTTTGGACTGGAGTTTGCCTAGCTCAGCCTTCAGCTCATCTATCTCCTCTACCCGCTTGGCATACCTATCTCTCTGGTCACCAAGCTCCGTCATGAAGGACTCGCAGGTAGGGCACTCAATCTCACTGGGTTGGGGTCTCACACTCCTCAACCTCTCATTCTCCTCTAAAGCCTCAGCAAGTTGGGCTTTCAATTTCTACAGCTTCTTAGCTGCCTTCTCCAGCATCTTATCCTGGGCCTTAAGTTCTCGGCTATTCTGCTCTAGCATCTCAAGGATTTTGGCTTGCTCAGGAGTTACCTCATCATCGGAAGAAGAGTTGCTGCCGTCATCCTTGTTCTCCTTGTCCTCAAGCGCCATGGAGCAAACCGAGCTCCTCTTGTCCTTGTTCTTGCGCCTGGACTTGGTGGAGACGAAGCACAAGCCAGCTGGACCGCCTTGATCGTTCCTCTTGTCCTTCCTGTACGTGATCTCCTCATCGCTTGAGCTCGACGAGGACGAAGAGGAAGAAGATCCGCTGCTGCAGAACCCGATCTCGGCGAAGAAGGCCTTGTCCCGCTTTCGGTTGTCCTTCTGGTAGCTCTTGAAAGCCTTCCGGAAGTTCTTCTTGCCGAAGGGACACTTGCCGGAGCCGTGCTTGCTGGAGCGGTGCTTGTCAAAGCTTGCCTTGCCGGGGTGGTACTTGTCGGAGTCGCGGGAGTAGCTCTTGCCCTTCTTGTAGTAGTCGTTCTTGTTGGGGCACTCGGCGATGAAGTGGCCGACCTCTCCGCACTCGAAGCACTTCGGCCGCTCTCCCCTCTTCTTGCTCATCCGGTTGTCATAGGCGCGCTGAAAGCGACTAGACACCAGACACAACTCATCATCCCCAAGCGTCGCTAGCTGCTCCTCTGTAACAGACATCAAAGCAGAAAACGAGAAGTTGTGTAATATGGGGTTAGTGACAGACTCACTAGAGGGGGTAGCTAAGGCCAGACTCTTGGAACCTGTACAAGCGAGGGAATCTCTCATCTTGTAATCTACCTCGGTGGCCTTGAGCTTACTATAGAGCGCCTCTACTCCAATCGTATCATACCCTGCCGACTCAATGATTGAGTTCACCTTGATCTCCCATATTTTTCTGTCCGAAGCATACAGCAACTTGACAGCCTGCTGATGATCGGTATATGGGAGGGCAGCGGGGGCAGAGTTGACACGCAACTTGTTGATGATCGACTGAAAGCGACCAAACAAGTCGTCTACTGACTCTCCCGGCTTCTGGACGAAATTCTCATATTCGCGCCGGTAAGTCTCCACAAGTCTAGCCTTAATTGTCGCTGTACCCTCATGGTGTGCACTAAGCAGTGACCATATCTCACGCGCAGTCTTAAGGTGACTCACTCTCTCATAATCCATGGGACCAAGCTCAGAGAAGAGAAAGTTAACAGCCTTGGCATTCGCCTCATGCTGAGTCACGATGTCCTGCGTAGTATGCTCAGCAACTGGAAGCACCACAAAAGTCGTACTCTGAGTAACATCCCATATGTCCTGACTCTGGCTAACAAGGAACGCCTCCATCCTACCTTTCCAGTAGGGATAGCCATCGGAGCCAAGGACGAGAATTTTCCCGGAGTAAGTCATCGTCGCTACGGTTTCGTCACCAGTTAAGGTATAGGAAACCTAACCGGCTCTGATACCACTTGTAGGACCGAGACGTGCGACTAGAGGGGGGGTGAATAGCAGCACTTGAAAAACTCAAACTCAAACCCCCAAAATGCACTCTTACGAAAACACACGCACAACCGATACCGTCTACTGAACAGATACGTATCGGGTGCAAAGCGGAAGCACAAGGTACACTAACCAAGCCGAGACACTAAACTGAAGAGTACGAAAGCACACAACAAATCAATCGAAAGCAACACGGCACAAACAAAACAGAACAAGCTGCAAAGCTTGCAAATGTCTCACACTTGCCACTCAACACACCGAAGTGTGTCCCACTAAGAATAGTGAGTGAAGAGTATGGGCATGCAGTGGTTGACATAAACAAGCTTGAAACTAACAACACACACACGAGGAAGAACGACTTGGAAACAGAGAAAATTCCTACGCGTGCAGTCAGACTATCCAAGAGCCTGACCGGACAAACTTACAGACCAAGCAGCACAACACGCAAAGGCAGAAAAAGCACAAGGGACCGGACAGTCCGGTTCTACCTGGAGGGCCTGATCGGACAAAGCTTCGGACAAAGCAACTCAACTCGCTAAATACCGAAGAGAACAATGGACCGGACAGTCCGGTTCTACCCGGAAGGCCTGACCGGACAAAGCTTCGGACAAAGCAACTCAACTCGCTAAATACCGAAGAGAACAACGGACCGGACAGTCCGGTTCTACCCGGAAGGCCTGACCGGACAAAACGAGAAAGAAATGAACCACGCACACAGAAAAACAGCAGACCGGACAGTCCGGTTTGGCAAACCGGACAAAAGACCGGACAAACAAACCTGAGACACTCACACGAGGTGGCCGAACCTCGGTTTCTCCGTCACGCAGACCGGACAATCCTCTTGAAGAGACCGGACAAACGGACGGATTGTCCGGTCAGTTCTCGCTGCTGGCCCGAGTTTGGAACTGAGAAATCAACTCACGAACCCACCAAAAAACGACCAAATCCAAACTAAAACTCAACCAAACTCTACGAAAATTTGCACAGAGGATCTTGAATCCATTCCAAAGTAAACCCCCAAAGAATCAACTCAAAATGATCTAGGGACTTACAGGAATTGCAAATCTCGCGGAGATGGTGGAAAAAGTCCTAAAAGACGAAAAACACCAAGAACTACCCTTGCTCGTGATTGAAAGATTCTAGCACAAGGCTAGCATGATTTACCACGTCCTAGCAAGGCATAATACCGGCAAAAGAAAGATCTCATCCTTGGACAACATAAAACGAGCCAAAATCCAAGAAACGGGACAAAAAACGAGACTAGAAAGGGGGCAAAGAGGGAGGGATGAAATTGCTGCTCTAGGACATGGAATTTCTCAACAAGGAACCTTGGATTAATTCAAGAAATCAGATTACAAAAGTTCCCTAGAGCCTACCTCCCTTCATCCTCCCACTAATGACAAGATTAGACTAAACTAGGCACTCATCTCCTAGCTAATCCTCTCTATTTCTTCTCTTTGGACCTTGGCTGCTAGGGTTAGGAAATCCTAGGGTTTGTGGCTGCCAAGATGAGCTCCAAGGGAGCCTCTCAAGTCTATTTATACCCTAGGCCCTAAACGACACAATTACATTAAGACCCCTACTATAAAAATGCCCGGAGAGGGCCAAACCGAAAAGATACAATCGGACGACTACGATGACGTCTTGATCAACTTCAGTTTCTCCGCCTCGCTTGGATGTGCGCCACGTAGCCAGTAGTCCGGAAGCTTCCCCCGGTTTTGAAATCAGAAACCGGGAAACTTTATTCTGCGAGCTTTTTGGGCCGGTTCTTGGCCCAATCTTCTATCTTGGCGAGTCGGAGCCCAACCCACCAAGTCATTTGAACTTGGGTGACGGTTTTGAGCCGAAGCCGCCAAAGCCTCCCTCGCACGCCTTCGCACCATGCACTCGGGTTGGAGCACCACGGTGGCACCCAGCTTCTCTAGTCCATCGGAGTTACCTCGCGGTCCATCGGAGGGCTTACACCACCGTTGCCGAACCGCCCCTCCGTGTACCGAGCTTCCATGACCGATCGACGCCGAGCATTGCCTCTGGTCCATTGGAGGACTTTTGCCTCAGTCCATCGAGGTCTTCGCCATCCTCTACCTCCAGTCCATCGGAGGGCCTCCAGTCCATCGGAGGGCTTGAGCTCGTTGACAATCACTCATCACACCAGGAGAGCAATGAGGCTGGTCCATTGGCTCTCATTGGTTACTTGCCATCTTCTTGATGAGAGTGCGGGGCAGCGGCAATGCTCAAGGACAAGAATGATCCTCCAGCGACTGCATCGAGATGTTCCTGCGCGGACTGGTGTAGCCCGTGGAAGAAATTCTGGATTATCAGCCACTGTTCCATACCATGGTGGGGGCAGGCAGCGATGTATTCTTGGAGTCTTTCCCATACCTCCGCCACGGACTCATCAGCGAGCTGTTTGAAGCTCAAGATCCGGTTCCTCAATGAGCTTGTCTTCCCCATGGGGAAATATTTTGCAAGGAAAGCATTGGCACATGCCTTCCTTATCAGTGAGAATGGGAAGAGGCGAAGCTGAACAGCATCAGGGGTTGCGCCTTTGATGGTGAAAGTGCTGTGTATCTCCAGAAACTGCTGGAGATGGCTATTCGCATCCTCTAACGCCAATCAACAGAATGGGCTAGCTTGGACCATGTGGATGACACCTGGCTTGAGTTCAAACTCTTCTCCAACGGCCACATTTGGCCCAGTGGGGATGTTGCTGCTGGATGAGATAGAGAACTCGCGAATGGTCTTCTCAGCCATGGGTGTCGAGTGGGATGTGCTTGTGGATCTAAACTCCAGTGTAGCTGGCACCGGCCTCTGCCCATGGATTGTCTTCTGATGGACTCTCCTTCTGAGGAGTGACTCCGGATTGTTGTGAAAGTTTGCTGGTAGGTCAAAACCGGTCATACACCTCTCCGTCACCCAACAATAAAATAGACAGAGGCAAATAAGCCCGCTAAGAATAGCGGTATGTTATCAAGTTATAAGTACCTAGGTTCGAACAAATCAAACTTCCATTGCCAATTGCTTTTCCGGCAACGACGCCAGAAAAAGCTTGTTGACATCTCTTAGTGTAACAAATTTTACACCGCAAGCGCACGGAGATTCGCGGTAGCTTTTCACTCAAAGTATTCCGAGTATCGTTAAAATCCACAGGGAAGCAAGGGCGAATAGGTGGAATGAAATGTCGAACTTTCAAGCGGTACTATAACTTAGATAAAACACCAGCTAATCTTACAATAGGGGTAAGATAACAAGATAGTGTATGGTGGGAAGAGTAAAACAGGGACTAAACAAGCCAACACCTAGGTAGCTATCTGGGAGGACAACGAGTGAGATTTAGATTTCCAAATTCTATTCCTTAACCGCTGCAGAGGAGTATTCGCGGTTGAACTAAGTTAACCAAACACAAACTAGGGTCTTGCGTCGAGCGAGATTCCGGCGCCTCGAGGGGTCGGGGGGTAGTTAGTTGACCACCGAAGGAGACCCGGCTAACGCCTACGGGCTTACCGAACGACGGGATTGGAATACTGAGACGTCTAAAGTTGTCACCTAGATAGGCTACCAACCAGAGCTGCGTGGGTAAGATGGCACGCTATACTAGAGTTCAAGTGAGAACTTGAACTCTAAAGTTCTTCCTTGATCAGAGGGTGAGAACTAACATAATCTTAGATCAAAAGTCTAAGACAAGCTTATAGCACCGGCAAGTCTAGCAAGATTCAGATAACTCAAGAACAACACAAACCTAAGCCTTGGATCTAGTGTGCAATAAAGGTACACCACACTAGGCAAGTGTTAAGAAACAAAGTATAACAAAAGATAGAGCAATGATATATAATATTGGAGTAACAAGAGTACAAAGATAGAAAGATACAAGAGCTTTACCGAGACTTAAAAATACTCCGGAATCCCTGAGGCAAAGACTCAGACTCGACTCTAACTCCAGGACTAACCTAGTGCTACTAGACTAAACAAAAGTATGTTTCACTCAACTTCCACACTCTATAAGTGAAGCCTAGGGGTGTAGGTCGGTGAGGCGGTTAAGTGGTAGTTACAGGCCGGGCGACTTTGAGGTGGGGTCGGGCGGCCTGAGGTGGGGCCGGGCGACCTCCAACCAAGCCGGGCGGCCTAAAGGACTGTCGGATCCACCGCCTCTCTTGATCTTGTGGCTCATCTTCACTCCCTAGGTCGGTTGCATGGCGGTTGTGGCGGTTATGCATGTGTTTCTTCCTAAACCATTGATCTTCACTTGTGTTTCTTCCTTAGCCGCAGTCCAAGTGCTGGATCGATGATGTGGCAAGCCTTCCAGTACTTTGCATGTTCCATTCATGGCTTACACCTTGGAGTTGTGTTGACACTTCATTCTTGTGCATGCAGGTCGAAGATAGAGTGATTTGGCCAATTTGTCAGGCCGAGTGGCTCGAGGTTGGAGTCGGGCGGCCTGGCCCACTGGTCAGTGTTGTGACTGCCAAACTTGGCCTGTTTTCTGCTGATCTTATGCCTTCAATCAAATATTCAAGACAACTTGTGGAACTATGTTAGTAGCATAGGTTATTCCATACTTTAGCATATTTTCCTTCTTATTCATGGATAGTTGATGGTCGTAGGTGGTGCAATAACGACCGTCAACAACGACATCGCACACGTGCGCCACGGCGTGCACGGCGTGCGCGTCGTTCATGATCCCAGATCATCTCATGGGCTCGGGCATGACGGTTCAAGACCGACTCACGGCGATGGCCTGCGCATCGGCGCTTCCTATGGTCCTTGCCCCTACCACCTACAATGGCGAACACGACCTTGAGCCACCACGCGAAGGCGGTGCTCCAGGACGGCCGTTGCACAACACGCTAACAGAAAGGGCTTGAGAACCCGGGTTTGCGGTGGGGGTTGGAAAAGGGGCTTGCGATCCATCTCACCGTGGGTTGCTTGATGACGAGAAGAAGGGCACGATTTCGGTGGAGGGGCTGCAGAGGCGGCGGTCGATTATTGCAGCAGCTCTGGCGGACGGCGTCGGCGTGGGCAGGCGGTGTCCCTGCGCGGATGGAGGTGTAGCTCTCCTTCAGGCTCGCGGCCTCCCTCTCCTCGGCTGGTAGGACTCCAACAGCAGCTCAACCTTCTCCTTCGACTTCAGCGGCCTTCCTCTTCTCTCTTCCTCACCCGAGTCCCTCAAAGCGGCAGCAGAAAGGGGAAAATCCCCAAGAGGCGGCTAGGGTTGGAGGGCGCGGTGTCTAGGCTTTATAGGAGGGCTCTAGGATTGTTTGCGGTGGTGAATTGCATCGATGAAGGTGGAAATCAGATGGTGGCGGCATCTGTCTAGCTATTCCTCCCACCTTCTCCTTCCCGCGCATAGCTGACAGGGTCACGCAAGGTGCGTGACCTGGGGCCACGCGGTCATGGGTAGGTGGGTAGCATCCCTATCCTCTGCCCTCAGCTCTGCTTGGTGCGCACGCAGGGGTCGGACGGCGGGTGACTCGGTGCGGCTCTACATCGGGTTCGGCCTGGCTCGGTCCAAGCGAGAACGAAGGAGGAGGGGGATAGATCCGACAAGTGGGCTCCACCGGACAGCGGCTGGTCAAAGGTGGCCCGCCTGTCAGGGTGGGGTGACGGTGCACCGGTTTGGGCCGGCTTGCTGTTGATGCCATTTAAGAACGTCAATCCTTATACTGCAAGCGCACAGTATCGTGGTAGCTTTTCCCCAGGATAAGTATCTTGCGTTTGTCAATCTAGGGATAATTATGTTTAAGATAATATCTATCTAATATTAACTAAATTACTAACTAATTCTAATAGATCTAAACAAGCTTAAACAAGAGATAAAACAAATCTAAATAAGCATAGTCTATACTCTAATAAGGCTCTAAACAAGATGAATCTATAGCATAAAATGATAGAACAGGGTTTAGGTTATAAACGTGAGAACGATAGGTTTAACATGAAAAAAGAATCCACAAGAGATATGAGACAAACAACCATCATACTAAGAACCACCTTAAAACTAGATCTAAACATAAAGCAAAGAATAAACATAATCATGAATGTCAAGGATGTACTCGAACCTTTCCCCGGGCTCTACTGTCACTAGTAACCAGGTAATCGACGAACTAGCAAACCTTAACCATCTCTAAGCATGAGCAGATTCAATCAACTAATTAAAGTAAAGAGATCTACTAAAAGAACATGATAACGTTAATTGCTGGCCAGTAAACCATGCTAGAATTAAGCATTGCAAAGATATGGATCAAGAATCATGTACAAACAACAAGCTAGGTCTAAAATACAAACTTTACTAATCAAGTAACAAGGTTTCATCAAAGTATCGAAGGAAATACACGGAACTACTCGAGATACATCATAAACTTTGAAGCATAGTCGTCGGGATGAACTCGACGAAGATCAAGTCGAAAGATGACCTCAGGACCTCCTTGGGAAGCGCCTGGTCGGCCGACCAGCCCCCTAGGGGTCGGCCGACCGGCCAGCTTCCTGCCTCATCTTGCTTCCTCCTTTCACCGAGATGGACTTCTCGCCGAGTTGAACGCTTCTCGACCCCAACCCTTACCCTAGACTCTCGACTTGCGATGTATAATGCGGTGGACTGCGATGCCTCTCCCCTTGGGAGGCTCTCTATTTATACCCCGGAGGGAACCCTATACATGGCATCTAATTGGTCGGTTCTAAGAGTCCTAAAACACCTCAAACTTCTATTTCCAAGTATATACACGTTTCGAAAAGAGTCCCGAACGTCTATGCCTTTTCTTGCTTGTAGATGAAGCTTCCATCCTTGTCCTTCCCGAGTTGGACTCTTCCATATTCTGCAGCCATTGGTATTTCGACCATAACTTCCTCATCCGAAGTCCAAATAATACAAATTCAGACTCTAAATTGTAGAGCTCGAAGAGTTCTACAACTTTGGTATTCAAACTTTCTTCATTTGACGCCATTAAGGTCTCCGAATTGGGCCCATAAACTGCTGCTATCATAAATTTCGAGAAGATTTCAAGATTTAATCATTTAAGCAATCTTAATCTTGTAGGACTTCTTTCTTAATGTGCTTCCTCCTCTAATGGGCTTCAATTAATCTTTATTTTAAAGCCATCTTCATAGCATAAATTTTTTCTTCAAGAAATTCTCAAATATCTTCAATTATTCCCTATTTTCCTATAAAAACGAACATTGCACAAAAACAAAGAGCATTCTCGAAAACGGGGTTATTTGTTAGTAAAACAAGACTAAATGATATGATTAACTCTCGAAAAGACATAAAAATATATGAAAATAAAGCAAAATTTTAGTACTTAACGAGCGTCAATAATATCCCCACACTTAGATCTTGCTAGTCCTCGAGCAAAAGATCGACAAAAGAACTTAACTATATTTAAGCAAATTCTAAATAATTACCTTTCTGAAATAACCATGCCTTTAGTATTTATTCAAAGCATAATATGGATCCTCCCAGATTAATTTTCATGCATATAGATCCCCACAAAGTTTATCTAAGTCAAACGAATTATAGCAATGCCAAAAGTCTCATTTCAGAATTGTTAAAGAGGTTTTTTTTATTTTGAAACAAAACTTTCAAGGATTAAGAAATTACTGTATCCTAGAGGTTAAGCTCTCAAAAAGGCACTCTTATAAGTGGCTATCCTACAGAAAACATTCCTTTTCTCTCATCTCACTAGAATTTAAGTGGAGCTTGGTAAAGGCTAAACAAAGCTATTTATTCTATTGTCTAGCTAAGGTATCTCTCTAAAGATAAATCAACCAACTTATAAACTATCTTGGTCATCGAAAATAAAGAAAAGAGATTGTAGCAAAGGTCAAATATAGATAGTGTACATGTGCAAGAACAAAAAATGAAGTGGAATAAATTCCGAAATTTTGCACATGGTTGGAAAAGTCTTTTCTCATTATATTTAACAGGATTATAAAAGCTCTTTTTATTTTTCCAAACTTTTACATCTTCCCCCTTCTCCTTTTCCTAATTCTACCTTTGTATAACTCGACCACTTGGCCATTTTTTCTCCCTTTTCTTTTTTTTTCTTTTTTTTCTAGGCGCCATAACTATATTTTTTTTCACCAGATGGGCGCCTCTTTTCTCCTTTTACCTCCTTTCTTTGAATAAATTGCTTTTATGAAGTATTATTTTGAGCAAAAACTTTATATAGGTGAAGATAAAATAATGAGATGATAAAGGTTTCAAGGATTAAAGAAATTGCTCTTATTCATGTAAGCAATTGGAATATACTGAAAGGCTAGCAAAAGATGAAAATAGATGACCAAGATAATTCTAAGTGATCAAAACATCTAAAGGGATCAAACTTAACCAAACTCATATAAGACAACTTTGCTTTTCAAACTAAGTTTCATAAACCTAAGCTCTACTAGGAATTTTAAGCTCTCTCTTAACATATGGATGTAAAACTTGATCCAAGAAAAAGAAATTTTAATGAAAAGATAAAACTCCTCTAATCTTTTTCTTAATTAAAACTTTGGCAAAGCTATAAAACATAATCCTTCAATAATCATATAGGTTATGCAAAATTTAATTAATCTAGTAATCACCATATTAATCAAATCATAAAACTTTAAGCAAGATTAATCAGCAAAGCAAAAATAAAGAACAAACTTAAATAAAGTAAAGTAAATTATTCAATCTCACACTTTATCAATCTAATAGACCGATTACACAAAAGACAACTGACTCTTTAAACTAACTTTAAGACTTTAACTCTAAAAAGGCTCTATTTAATCTAAACTTTCTATCTAAATGGGACATTCTATTAATATCCCCACACTTAAACTAAGCAAAGCTCCTAATCGTCACCGCTAAACCAGTGTGTATCATCCACCGGACCATTAGGAGGATCTTCACCAGGCAGATAATTGGGTGGAGGTGAATATGTCTCTTCTGGCTCATCCCAAGTGGCTTCTGGTTGATAGCCTCCTCCTTCTGGTCTTGTAACATGGCCCCAAATAGAATCAATTACTCGCTTCTGACTCTCACAAACACTTTGAAGGTAATTAACTTGCCCTTTTAGGTTTCTGACAAAATTGTCAACCCTCTCACTTGTTTCTCGTATCTCTTTGTGAAGCCTCTCCTCTACATCAATTACTATATCAAGAATATCCTCACTTTTCTGTTTATTGAAGTAGATGGCTTCTCTACACTTTGGGCAACAATCTACTCCATCCTCTGCTCCAACATGATAAGTATTGAAACAAGGAACGAAGTTGATCGCATTTACCTCCTCAGTCTCTGATCTTTGAAAACCATCAAAGCTCATAGATTGATTCTCGCTTGAATTGATAGCCCCCCAGAACGGGCAGGACTTTCTTGATAATTAATCCTGGGCATCCTCCCAATTCTCCCGGACCTTCTAACCTTCGTCTTCAAAGGTTGAATCGAAAGTTTCGGCATATGCTTCGAGATTCCTCGTTGTTCAGCTGATCCACACCCCCATGGCCCTTCATCTTCATCATCAGAGATCACTTGCGAAAAATTGCGGCGAACTCCCCACGAAACAGGGCTGGTCGGCCGACTAGCTTCCCCTTGGTCGGCCGACCAGGCCCCCTCTTGCGTCGCCTCGGCGTCCTTCTTCACGAGCTGCATCTCCATCGCTTCGGAACTTGTCGTGACTAGGGTTGGGTGTGTTTTGAGTTAGATGTCTCGGCTCTATGGCTTGCCTATGGTTTTATACTCCGGAGATTGGCGAGATTTGGAAACAAAACAGCGATTCCGATCCGAACTCTACCCTAAACTTACTTAAAATACAACGCGGACTATACCGGTAAAATTTGGAAATAAAACTCCTCGGAAAGTCCCTGGGTGTCTGGTCGGCCAACCTGGGCTCTTTCCTTCGCGAAAAGAGTCCAAGTTTTGTCGGTAACTCTATTTCCTAATTTAAAATGAAAATGGAACTAAATTTTTAGAAAAACCTATACTAAACACGACTATTTACATACAAAGGTATGGAAACTATGGAAAACTAGAGAGTATGGCCATGGTAATGAATCCTCACTTCTTTGAATTCATATGTATCAATATAATTAACTTCAAATTTATCCCCTTCAAGGAAAACCTTAAGTCTTTGACCATTTACCATAAACTTGTTTCCTTCTAGATCCATAATGGTAACTGCTCCAGTAGGTGATACATCATGTACTATATAAGGTCCATCCCATTTACTTTGTAATTTCCTTTTTCTAAATAATTTAAACCTTGAATTAAAAAGAAGAACCTTATCACCTACTTTAAACTCTTTCTTTAGGATTCTCTTATCAAACCATCTCTTAACCCTTTCCTTATAGACAGTGGCATTATGATTGGCTTGCAATCTTGCCTCATCAAGGGTACTAAG
Source organism: Paspalum notatum (assembly GCA_022530915.1). Lineage (NCBI taxonomy): Eukaryota > Viridiplantae > Streptophyta > Magnoliopsida > Poales > Poaceae > Paspalum > Paspalum notatum. The sequence goes on along the minus strand of CM039685.1, from coordinate 25,325,370 downwards.
TTCAATCCTTCTTTTGACTAGAGCAGCGTCTAAATCTAAATTTAACTCCTTAATTGCCCAATAAGCTTTATGCTCCATCTCCACTGGTAAATGATAGGTTTTTCCATATACTAACTGATAAGGCGTCATTCCAATCGGTGCCTTAAACGCATTCCTATATGCCCACAAAGCATCGCTAAGCTTATTCGACCAATTTTTACCTCCTTTAATTACTGTCTTTTTAAAAATTTCTTTTAACTGTATATTCGATGTTTCGGCTTGGCCATTTGTTTGTGGGTGATAAGCAGTGGAAACTCTATGTTCAATTCCCATCTTCTCTAAATAATTAGTAAACTCTTTACCAACAAAATGCGATCCTCCATCTGAGACGATAACTTGAGGTACTCCATATCTTGGAAAGATATTAATTCTAATCATCTCTATGGACTATTGTGTAGTCGCCTTTTTACAAGGTAAAGCTTCTACCCATTTTGAAACATAATCCACAGTCACCAGAATGTATTCATATCCATGTGAATTTTCAAAAGGACCCATGAAATCTATTCCCCAAACATCAAATAAATCAATTTGAAGGTGTAAGCGAGAGGCATTGAGTTTCTATATGTAACATTTCCAGTCCTTTGACACTCAGGACAAGAAGCAACGAATTTCCTTGCATCTTCATGCATTTCTGGCCAATAAAATCCACTCCCCCATATCTTGGCTTGAGTTCTGAAATGTCCATGATGCCCTACATATTCTAAAGCGTGACACTATCTAAGAATTTCTTCTCTCTCTTCTTCAGGCACACATCTTCTAAGGACTCCGTCAGATCCAAACCTATATAGGTAAGGGGCGTTCCAGTAGAATTTCTTAGCTTCGGCTAGGACTTTTCTTTTGGAATTATAGTTGACATGTGTTAACGACTCTTTTCTTATGGCTCTTATAACATCTATCATCCAAGAATCTTTATCTAAAACGGCATAAAGGGTATCGTCTCTTAACGCGTCTTCTATAGGTGGTCCACCTTTAGTATGGTTCATTCTAGATAAATGATCTGCCACTACATTCTCAACTCCCTTCTTGTTCCTAATCTTTACATTGAACTCTTGTAACATTAAAATCCATCTAATTAAACGAGGCTTAGCGTCTTTTTTAGTAAGAAGGTATTTAATAGCAGCATGATCAGTATAAACTATAACCTTTGAATTAACAATATAAGATCTAAATTTCTCAAAGGCAAAAACTACTGCTAACAGCTCCTTCTCCGTAGTAGCGTAATTTACTTGAGCTTCATTAAGAGTCTTGCTGGCGTAATAAATGGCATGCACTTTTCCATCCTTCATTTGACCCAGCATAGCTCCTACTGCGTAATCACTTGCATCACACATGATCTCAAAAGGCAGATTCTAATCGGGTGGTTGAATGATAGGTGCACTAATAAGCAACTCTTTTATTTTTCTAAAAGCGACCTCACATTCTTCAGTAAACTCGAAAGGAACGTCCTTTTGAAGCAAGTAAGTAAGCGGTTTAGCTATTTTAGAAAAATCTTTAATAAATCTTCTATAAAATCCAGTATGACCAAGAAAGCTTTAGAGACTTAATGTCAGTGGGTGGTGGCAGTTTTTCTACGGTCTCTATTTTGGCTTTATCTACTTCAATCCCTTTCTCGGAAATGATGCGCCCTAACTCAAGTCCTCTTCTAACCATGAAATGGCACTTCTCCCAATTTAGCACTAAGTCAACTTCTTTACATCTCTTAAGCACCTTCTCTAGATTCCTTAAGCAATGGTAAAAACTTGTACCGTGAACTGAGAAATCATCCATAAAAACTTACATGATATCTTCAATAAAATCTAAGAAAATAGCCATCATACACCTTTGGAAAGACGCAGGCGCATTACAAAGTCCAAAGGGCATTCTTCTATAGGCAAAAGTTCCGTAGGGACATGTGAAGGTAGTTTTATGCTGATCATCTGGGTGAATAGGGATTTGAAAGAATCCAGAATATCCATCTAAATAGCAAAATTGGGTATTCTTTGCAAGTCTCTCTAACATCTCATCTATAAAGGGTAAAGGAAAGTGATCTTTCTTAGTGTCTTTATTAAGCTTCCGGTAATCTATGTACATTCTCCAACCAGTCACTGTTCTTTGTGGAATTAATTTATTTTTATCATTTTTAACTACAGTTAAGCCTCCCTTTTTAGGCACACAATGAACAGGGCTAACCCACTCACTAGTTGGTACTGGATAGATAATTCCAGCATTTAAAAGCTTAATAACTTCCTTTTTGACTACAGACCTCATTTCGTTACTCAGTCTCCTTTGGTTGTCAACTACTGGCCTGTGGTCTTCTTCCATCGGAATGCGATGAGTACATAACGCAGGGCTAATTCCTTTAAGATCTGGTAAAGAATAACCAATGGCCTTCTTATGTTTCCTTAACACTTCCAGCAGCCTCTCCACTTCTTCTGGACTTAGCTCGTTATTGATAATTACTGGGTAGGTTTTATCTTTTCCTAAAAACTCATATCTAAGTCCATCAGGTAGCGGTCTTAACTCTACATCAGGCGCCTCCTGATATTTGAGGTCACCTAACGGCTCTACTGTAAGTCTCGGGTTTCTTCTATATTCTGTTCTAATTCATTAGTGGCATTGGTTTCTTCAGAGAAAAACCCTTCATCTTCTCCCTTCATCTTCTCCCTCTAAGACTAGATTTAAAGGTTCTCTAAAAGCATTAATATAATTGATACTCTCTATCTCCTCTATATCGGGAGTGAGATTAATAAGCACGTTAGATGCCGGTAAGAAATCAAAGTCATATTTTAATCCATTAATATCTAAAGTGACTTTTCCTTTTCCATTATTAGCTATTGCATTAACTAACTTAAGAAAAGGTCTACCAAAAATTAATTTAATATCATCATCACAAACATTAATGACATAGAAATCAGTTGGTATAATTTTTCCAGCAAAGTCAACTTCAACATATTTAATTAAGCCTACAGGTATAATTACTTCATTACTAGCAAGTTTAATCTTAAGATTAGTGGAAATTAAACATGGTTTATTACTTAATTTAGAATAAACTTCATAGCTCATTATACTTACCTGGACTTACATAGCGCAGTGTATGGTGTTGGAGACTTCTTTGTTGATGGAGCACGAAAGTCCAGTTGGTGATTCCTCGGCTGGTAGCTGAATGATGACTTCCTCATTAAGTGATGACTCCGGCTTGACTCCGATCACTAGCTTCACTTCAGAGACGAAGTCACTATCCAGCTCCTCTTCTTGGAATAATTTCTGCAGCACCTCCCCTGTATCTTGACTATCATCGCACTTCCTTAGTGGTGCTTCTGGTGGGAACAACTCTTCTTCTTCCACTAAGTCTTCTGTTGGAAGTGGTCCTGCACACTTGAGTGTATCTCCAAACTCCATTGGCATCCAGCTCATCTTCTCAAACTCTGTCAAAGGCTTCGCACTGGCAAGACTTTTGAAATCACTCTTGGTCTCCTCTTGAGGTGCAAAACTTTCATAATCCTCCTCATCAGAGGTATAAGATACTGTAGTCTTTTTGACAGGTAGTTGGTCTTCAAAGATAGCATAGGTGGGCGCCTTGTGCTCCTTCCGCGTCTTCACTCCATCATCCTTTCTTTCTTTGTTGAACTTGCAGCACATGCACATATCACACAAAATTTGCTTAGATTCACTCCATGTTCTGCTCAACAGTGATCCTCCAGCCGTAATATTCACTTTCTCGAAGGCTTCTGGCGTCAGACCACAGTAGAAGATATGCAAATGTACTATTGGTGTTACATCAAGTAGTGGTCCTTGTGTGAGCAAACCTTCAAGTCTCTCCCAAGCTTCATCGATGTCTTCATCTTGTCTTTGCTCAAAGTTGAACACTTGCCTTCTCAACTTGTATACTTTCAGTGATGAGAAAAATCTTGCTAGAAACTTCTGGTCAAGAATTTTCCAGTCTCCTTTAGCTTCAATTGAGGCAGCTTGGTACCACTTGCTGGCTTTATCCATGAGAGTAAATGGAAAGATATTCCATTTAACCCACTCCACTGGAACTCCTTGATAGAAAGTGTGGCACACTTGCCTGAGCTTCTCCAGGTGCTTGTATGGGTTCTCATCGTCTTCTCCACTGAATGAATTTTCGGCAGCAATCCTGATAATCCCTGGCTTCAGCTCGTACGATCCTGACTCCGGCTTCTTGTTGGATTCTTGAAACTTGAGGTCTACAGCTTTTGGAGTCATGTACTCCCCAAGTGTCAAGAGCTCCCACTCTTCAGACTATGAAGTCATATCTGAAACTAATTATAAAAACAAAAACACAAAACAAAGAATCTATGACAGCAAGATGCTGGGTTAGTTTGAATAAACTAAGAACAAAATTAAATAAAACTAAGTAACTAGCACTTAAACGTAAAATAACAATTATTATAAAAACAAACTAAAACAAAAATTAAACACACAAAAAGCAAACAAACTAACTATTAAAACTAGTAGCAATATAGCTAATAAAAGATTGATAATAACTTAAACGATAATTAGTATTCCCCGGCAATGGCGCCAGCAAAGCTTGTTAACGCGACTTAAGAACGTCAATCCTTATACTGCAAGCGCACAGTATCGTGGTAGCTTTTCCCCAGGATAAGTATCTTGGATTTGTCAATCCAGGGATAATTATGTTTAAGATAATATCTATCTAATATTAACTGAATTACTAACTAATTCTAATAGATCTAAACAAGCTTAAACAAGAGATAAAACTAATCTAAATATGTCTAGTCTATACTCTAATAAGGCTCTAAACAAGATGAATCTATAGCATAAAATGATAAAACAGGGTTTAGGTTATAAACGCGAGAACGATAGGTTTAACATGGCAAAAGGATCCACAAGAGATATGAGACAAACAACCATCGTACTGAGAACCACCTTGAAACTAGATCTAAACATAAAGCAAAGAATAAACATGATCATGAATGTCAAGGATCTGCTCGAACCTTTCCCCGGGCTCTACTGTCACTAGTAACCAGGTAATCGACGAACTAGCAAACCCTAACCATCTCTAAGCATGAGCAGATTCAATCAACTAATTAAAGTAAAGAGATCTACTAAAAGAACATAATAACGTTAATTACTGGCCAGTAAACCATGCTAGAATTAAGCATTGCAAAGATATGGATCAAGAATCATGTATAAACAACAAGCTAGGTCTAAAAGACAAACTTTATTGATCAAGTAACAAGGTTTCATTAAAGTATCGAAGGAAGTACAAGGAATTACTCGAGATACATCATAAACTTTGAAGCATAGTCATCGGGATGAACTCGACGAAAATCATATCGAAAGATGACCTCAGGACCTCTTCGGGAAGCGCCTGGTCGGCCGACCAGACCCCCTAGGGATCGGCCGACCGACCGGCTTCCTACCTCCTCTTGCTTCCGCCTTTCGGCGAGATGGACTTCTCGCCGAGTTGAACGCTTCTCGACCCCAACCCTTGCCCTAGACTGTGGTGGAACCACCCTGCTTAATCCGGGCTAAGCACACCTGCCTCCTTTGGCTCGCAGTGCACTTAGGCCGAACTAAACTTGGTAGTCCGTCGAGCTACCCCGGAGGGCACTCGATGTAACCATCGCCCGAGGATACCGACATCATACACATCTAGCCCTCGATAGAGCCACAACAGTTAAACAATCACAGGCAGTTTAATAGTGAAAATAAGATAAAGTTCTTATATAAACCAAATATATGTAATCAAATACATGTTCAAAATACAGCGGAAGCGACTTCAAAAACATCTCGCAGCGGAAATAAGATACTTAGTAGTAGTCTTCATGCAGACGAACAAGGCGAGCAGCACCGAGCCCACCGGTACTACCCTCCTCCAACTTAGACACCCATGAAGAACTTCACACCTGTAATCCAAAAGTGGGGGCAAACCCTGAGTACTAACTACTCAGTAGGACTTAATGGAAATGGCTTACGGCTGACGCAAAGCTTGCTTACTAAGAATTTGGATCCTTAGCTGTTGATTTTAACTAGGATCAAATTAATAGTGAAAGCAGGATTTGACAGCTGCTTAGATTAGTTGTCTACAAGCAGGGTTTGACACCTGCTTGATCTATTGTACCCGAGCAGGATTTAACAGCTGCTCAAGTCATCATATTTGTAGAAACATCATAAGTGTGACAAAGTATTGCATGAAAATAAATCCAGTAAACCATCATGAGTGTGACAAGTATTGCATGAAATAAATCAGGTATATCTACGCATGCAGTATTCAAAACCATGAGATCATAACACAACATATTCAAGTGGATTACTACTTTGCCCGTCAGTGGTATTGGCATTCTCACACCTGGTGAGCATCAGTGATTCGAATAGATTTTTATATTCCCGGGAATAACTAGAAGCACCAGGATGGCATATGCTTACTAACCCCCGGCGTTCCCACATATGATTCCCCTATCTCCACTTGTCCCGTCTCAAGTTCGAAACCACTCCCGCCTGACTCCCGGAGCGCGTTGTCGCAGGAGCGTTACCACGCAATGGGTCAGCCCTCCCTTGACACCCGCCTCCGCGGCCACCTTCTTCTCAACCAGTGGGTAGGAACGTGCCTCTGTGCTTGAGACGGCACAAGTAAGACTTTCACCGGTCTATGATCCCGGATAAGCACTCTAGCAATGTTATGCCGACCAATAGGAGAACAACGACCAGCCTTGTGCGACTCGGGCGGAGTCCACCACATATTATTCCAGATCTCATCATTCAACCCCATATCTCCACCCGGTCTCCATTTAAAACATAACATAATCATAGCATAATAACAATAACTTCCATAGTAAGATTTCTTCTTTTTGAAAAGTAACCCCTACGAGACGAGTGACCTTTATTCACTCGTGTCTACTCGTACCTAGCCATTCTAGGCACTCATCCTACGAACTCTAGGTATAGGTGCTAGGGCCAGGGCGGCCAAGGGATCTAATGCAGTTGGGTTCATTCAACTCCTAATACATATGCGTAATCAATAGTTATTTTATTTGCTGGGAATTGCATGATCCTGCCTACCTTTGATTCAGTTTAATAAAACTAACAAACTAAGCTAATGTTAGTTTGCCGGGTTGTGAGGCTTTGCCCTAGGCAACCCCTTGATCCCTTGGACAACTCCTCTGTCCAAACACGACTGATGGCCCTCCAGGTCATGAGTGGGTCTTAGTTGGTCTTTTGGATCACCGTTGGTTGAAGTAGTTCCACGCACTCGTTTCTTGATCACATATCCGTAATGAGCGCCACTATATGATTGACATGCGTGATGATGCAAGGAATGAGATGCATGAATATGAAGCACACGTATGAACAATCGTTTCATGGAAAAACAGAAAGGTGGTTACTAACTACATACACAAGGAGTAATTCTTATGGACAACGACCCAACATGCATTCATAGGATCACACATAAACAAGCTACTGATTATACCAACATGTCACTTATGGGATTCGATAAATGCAAGCAATAGTTGTTTAGGTTACTAAAATATGTGTGGTGGTGTTCATTTCCATTCAACGGGTAACAAGCTGAAATCATATACTTTATGCATTTATAGAAAACATTCACTAATTATGTCATGTAGTATGTTTATTTAATGGATTCAAACGCTATATTGACTTCAGGTACTTTACATGAGTAAATGAATTAATTTCTCAATCAAGTGTGATATAGAGAATAGTAGATAGTCTGCAGCTAGAAATCAACCCACATGCATAATGATAGCAATTGCAAACAAACACCTACTCTTACAATTAAACAACACATGCCCACTTTATGAATAAAAAGCATTACTTGTGTTCATGTAGTTAGACAACTCCAAATGAGTTCAGATTTTTATGACGTGTAGATTTATACTACATTATGCTACTGCCAAATTTCAGCCACAAAGGAGTTATAAATTAATTATGCAAATTCTAGCAAGTTATCAGCCCTATAGCTTCTCAGATTTTTCATAATTTATAGGATAAGTTTCTGTCCATGAAATTCAACCAGTGAACAGTGCATAATAAAACCTATCTCCACAAAAATCAACAAGCACAAAACCTATAGTTTTATAGGACATCTATTTTCCACATAGTTATCTAGGTCTATTTTTGAATGCACATCAAGCAGTGCTTACAAGTTTCACAAAAATACTTTTTATAACCTACACACCATTTGCAAGCTACCAAATTTTTCATTGAATTAATTATCCATCCTAAGACCATTTTTTCCTTTTATTTACTTAAGCATGTGAAACTTTATCATTTTCAAATCACTATCTAAACTTAACATGCAAAGCCTCAAACTTTACTAGCAAGCTACACATAGCATAAGGTGTGTCCCAAAAATCTAGTACAATATTTGGAGCAAGTTTGATATGGTAAGTACTTCTCATGCACTTTTATTGCAAAAACCTAAGCCTAGGGGTAGATTAGTCATTTAACAGTAAGTGCTACTGCAACAAAATTTTGCACAGTGCCTAAACATCACATTAAAGCCACTATCCAAGTTTCATAGCTGGAGTTCATTTACACCACTTTTGACATTTATCTTGATTAAGCATGCATGCACAAGACTAGGGGTAAAACAGACCTTTCACACAACCACATCATACTCATCCTGTAGATCTACTCAAGAGGAGTTCATAGCAACTGAGTTTGTCCATTTTGGATTTTTATTTGAATTGTTATGATTTTCTAAAATTTCAGCTGAAAATATGCAAGTTAAATTGAAAAACTTTAGAACTGGGGACTAGATCGCGAATAACCATAACCTCCAGGGGCCTGCACAGAAGATGTATAGACTCAGTGAATAGTACTTAAAAAAGAGCGCGCAAATATCTAAAAGATGAGGGGGTTTTGGGGAAAAACCCCTCCTTCTTCTACCTCTGGACAGAGAGGGAGGCGCACGGCGGCCGGCGTTCCAGCGGCGGTGCCGGCGCGTGGAGGCCTCGACTCGGAGCCGAGGAGGTCGGGGTAGACGTTCCCATGGACGGGGGACGGGATCCACTAGTCATTGGGCGACGACGAGGACAGGAAGCGCAGATTGAGGACGGTGAACCGGTGGCGCACCGGCTCGGTGTGGCGCGGCGGCGGGGACTTGATCCGGCGACACAAGCAGAGGGGGACGGCGAGACCCAGCGCCCGGGCTGCGCGGGTCGACGAGGAATGCAACGGAGGTGGTCTTGTGGCGCGGAGATGGCCTGGCGGTGGGTCTCCACGGCGACACCGTGCTTTCCATGGTGGCCATGGGGGACGGCGTAGTTGGGGAGGAGCTAGGAGCGGCGGTGATGGCCCATAACTTGGGGATTTGGTGGAGTGGAGCGACGCGAGCGCAGGACGCGCGTGGGGCAGGGCAGCGGCAGCCCGAGACGGTTGTGGCGCAAGCTCGAGCCGGACTCGGCCATGGTGGCCATGGTGAGTGGCTCACTGGCGCTCGGGGAGGAGGAGCAGGGAGAAGACGAGTGAGGGAGTGAGAGCGAGAATGGAGCCGGGATGGCGTCTAGGTACAGGGGGTTCCTTCATCTTGAAGGGAAGCCGGGGCGAGGGGGCAGGGCACGCCCTCTGCCGGCCATGGCAGGCGGCGCTCGCCGCGTGGGTGCGCGGGAGCGGGGAGGAGAGAGAGCGACTGGGTGCGCGGGAGCGGGGAGGAGAGAGAGCGACGAGATGTGGACACGGTCTATGGACCGGCACCGATGACAGGTGGGGCCAAGGGGAGAGGTGAAGGCGTGGTCCATGGAACCGTGTTTATGGAAGGCGAAAGTGGTTTTCCAAAACCGGGAGCAGGCAGTGGTTTTCGGTCTGCTGGGATTTGAGGCCGGCTGGTGGGGCCCACATGTAAGGGACTCAGGGTGGAAAAACGAAAAGGAAAAATAGGAGACCCAAGTTTGACTGCCCAAACCCTGGTCTTAAATCCTTGTTTTTGAGCACTCTAAAGGCCGAATTTGATCAAACCCAAAATACAAGAAGTGTTCTAAATTTTGTTCTCTTTAACTTCTTTATAAACATTCATACTATGTTCTGTAGTAAAAGTTGGTTTAAATTTGAATTTAACTCGCTGACCTTGGTTTAACCAACTGAAACCCTCAGCTTAGGAATTCTAAAAGTCCATTTTGTGACCACTTTCATACAAAGTGTTTTATACCAATATTGTTCAGAATTGTATGTGCTACATCTTTTTCAATATAACCATTTCAATATTTTGGCTGTAAGACCAAGTAAATTTGAATTTACTACACAGGTCAGGTTTGGACAGATTTCATATATTGATAGAAAAGGACCCAAAACACTATTCAAATCCCAGTGCATGTCAACACTCCAATTACCAAAGTTGTTCCTAATAGAATTATATACAAGTTTGGTATATAAAGTCTGGCTTGGATCACAACAGATTTTGAATTGCAACCACAGACATTGTTGAAGGTTTGGTAAAACTGCAGCTTTAATTTATGTAGGGTCTTTCTTGTTTCAAACTTTTGAATACTCAAATGAAGTCCAAACACACAATAGGTGCATTTGAAAGTTGATAAGCTTAATTTCACTTCATAGAAAGGAGGATTTTGAAGTTGTATAGTGAAATCGAAAGTAATTTCAGATTCGAATTTGGGATAGGCTGAAATTCAGACTTGAGAATTTATTCTAAGTGTAGGCTGACTTGGTTGTTTTCATAAGATATTTGGGTGCGATTAGGAGTGAGTAGATGACCGTTTTAAGCCATGCTCAGTGTAGCAAAGGTGAAGTTCACGGTATGTATGACAACTTTGATAATGGGGCTAAGCTTAGGTGCTTAAGAAATTTTAAAGTTTCATTAGGGTCCAAATTTGGTCACGATCACAATGGGCACCTTTCAAAGAATCATTAGTTGGATTTGATTTGATCTTTGAAACCTCTTGTCTTTAGATTTTTGAACATGGTCAAACAGAAAAGTCTAGGGTTACTTTCTTATCCAAGGTTTTGTATTTGGTGTTGTGCTCAAAAGCATGTGGGTGTTGACTTAAATAACCAAACCACGTAGAGTTTCGTATTCTCCTAGAAAAATTTTGGCTCAGTGACTTCTCTATCTAGTCTTCGTTACTCTCTGACCATCATCAAGCCCTAATTCATTATTAGCTTGTCTCTAGCTGCGTGTTAAGCCTTTTGAGATGCCAGGGGCATCACATAGACTCTCGACTTGCGTTTGGTCGGTTCTAAGAGTCCTAAAACACCGAAAACTCCTATTTCCAAGTACATACACGTTTCCAAAAGAGTCCCGAACGTCCATATCTTTCCTTGCTTGTAGATGAAGCTTCCATCCTTGTCCTTTCCGATTTGGACTCTTCCATATTCTGCAGCCATTGGTATTTCAACCATAACTTCCTCATCCGAAGTCCAAATAATGCAAACTCGGACTCTAAATTGTAGAGCTCGAAGAGATCTACAACTTTGGTATTTAAACTTTCTTCCTTTGACGTCGCTAATGTCTCCGAATTGGGCCCACAAGCTGTTGTTGTCATGAATTTCGAGAAGATTTCAGGATTTAATCCTTTAAGCAATCTTAATCTTCCAGGACTTCTTTCTTAACGTGCTTCCTCCTCTAATGGGCTTCAATTAATCTTTATTTTAAAGCCATCTTCATAGCATGAATCCTTTCTTCGAGAAATTCTCAAATATCTTCAATTATTCCCTATTTTCTTGCAAAAACGAACATTGCGCAGTAACAAAGAGCATTCTCGAAAACGGGGTTATTTGTTAGTAAAACAAAACTAAATGATAAGATTAACTCTCGAAAAGACATAAAAACATATGAAAATAAAGCAAAATTTTAGTACTTAACGTGCGTCAACACTTGCCGGGGATTCGGCCCACGCGGGATTTGGCGGGTTGGGCTGATAGGTTGGTATGGCTCGTGGTGGGCCGAATTTAGAGTCGACACTTAATCATATTTTTGGGTGTTTTCTTATTTAATTAGATTTCCTTTGAATTTGATTTGGTTTGAACTTTCACTCAATCAAAAATCCAAATAAATCCAACGTATGAAATGCAAGAGCTAACACAGGTTGAACATAAAGCAAAGTGATTTCTCTTAACATAATAGGTTGAATACTTAATTTAGTTAGTTAACCTAATTTTAAGTAGTGATTTTTAGGTTACAAAAAGTAGGGTTGTTACAGGTGCAAATCAAAAAAATTTTATGAATCAACAACTTTTTACCTCTCTTCGACGGTCAACAATTTTCTCTGCAACCTTGGCCTTTAGTCCCTTCTTCCATAGCAAGTTGTAATCCCGTTGACCGACATTTTCGCACTCACGATCGCACTGAAAAATGCTATCGACCGGGCATAAAGAAAAGGTAGGAGCTCCGAACTTGCGAATGTGCTCATAGTTAACTGCTTGAAGAGAAGCAGCTACGGCCTTGGCACCGGCCATAGCACAATAACTTCCGTAAGAGACCATGAGCCTAGGAACATCATATATCTCGTTGGTAATCCAATCCAGTGCCCTCAAGCTATCGCCTGCCTCGAACCTCCGAGTCCGGCTACGAGCCCCAAGCTGAGATATAGTTGAGCTAACAACCGAAGCACAAGAATGAATCTTTCCGTACAAAGCCTTGTCATGATCTTCTTTCTCGCGAGACAACGTCTCTAGCTTTGCACAATGCGAGTTTATCTCTTCATCCTTGTCTGCCACCACTTCATGAAGGTCAGACACCTCAGTCTCTTGTTGGGAGAGAGACTTTTGGAGAACTTTGATCATATCTTCAATGACTCGTCGAGCTTCCTTTTCTCTAGTTAAAAGCTTGTTTGCCTCCGAAGCAGAGTTTGCTTGCTGTGATAGCTCATCTCTGAGCACCACGTTGGCGTCCACCAATAGCTTAGTCTGGTGTCGCTGAAGGGTAATCTCCTTCGAAACCTCTTGAAGATTTCGACCATGGTCTTTGACCTTTTGCTCAAGGGCATCAATTTTAGCATCCACAACCGATCCCTCTACAAGCATTCGCTTGGGTAAGCATTTAGCAAGGATCAAACCCTAAAACATTCAGAAGAAAGAGACGAAGTCATGACCACAAATAAGGGATGAAAAACGTAACAACAGCATGAAACCTCTCAAATAAATGGAAATGCATATCCTTACCTTAGCACAAATGGCAGCAAGCTGGCTAGCCAAGATGGCACTGTCTTCGTTCAACACCTTCTCTTCGGCATCAGGAAAACAAAATGAATTCCCAAGTGCAGCGGCAATGTGCAAATCAGTTTCTGGTACCAGGCACTCAAAATCTGCTGCGGACTTCCCTCCAAACATGGTACAGTCCTTTTCGCTACCAAGCCGAGAGGCAATGGTACGAAACCTGGAATCATCTTCCGGGGAAATATCCTCAGTATCAATAATCCGAAGAAGGCCTCGGTGCCTGGTAATGGACCCTCGCCATAGATATCCTCAAAGGAATGGCCCGAAGAACTGTTCTCGGTGCCCTTCCCTCGAAGGTTAGCCAGCATGTGAGCTATATCATCAAATGCACTTTTGTGCTCTCTCTCTCTCTCTCTCTCTTCTTCCTTGCTTTTATCTTTCTCAGCTACCATCTCTGTATCCTTCGTTTCGGATTGCCCGCCATCAAGATCACCTATCAGAATTCGCTTGTATGTCTTCTTATCCTCACGAACACCTTCGTATCGTGGAGATGCCCCGGTCGATTCCTCATCAAATGCTGTAGCATATGTGGTGGAACCACCCTGCTTAATCCAGGCTAAGCACACCTGCCACCTCTGGCTCGCAGTGCACTTAGGCTAAACTAAACCCGGTAGTCCGTCGAGAGTCCTTCGACCCTCGATAACACCAAATCCAGAGGAACCGACATCACACACATCCGACTCTCGATGGAGCCACAACAGTTACATCATCACAGGCAGTTGAAATAGAGTGTAGATAGACTTAGTTTACAAACCAAATATACGTAGTCAAATATATGTTCAAAATATAGCGGAAGCGATTTCAAAAACATCTCACAACAGAAACAAAGTACTCAAGTAGTCTTCATGCAGAGATGAACACAAGGCGAGTAGCACCGAGCCCACCGGTTCTACCCTTCTCCAAACAGCTGTCCAAATGTCATTAGTACCTGCGCTCCAAAAGTGGGGGCAAACCCTGAGTACTAATTACTTAGTAGGACTTAATGGAAATGGCTTACGACTGACGCAAAGCTTGCTTACTAATCATGTGAATCCTTAGCCATTGATTTCTAAACAAGGTCATGTTGACATAAGATAGCAGGATTTGACAGCTGCCACCTTTCATCATAATAGTAACAACATCGTAATAATAACTTGCATGAATGTAAAACATACATATCCAAGCATGTGGAATTTAAAACGTGACCAATAAGCATAATATGTTCAAGTTGTTACAACATTGAACATCAATGGCATTGGCATTCACACACCTGGTGAGCATCAGCGATTCGAATCGATTTCCTAATTCCCGGGAATAACTAAAAATGCTAGGGGATATATGCTTACTAGCCATCGCGTTCCACACATATATCCCCCATCTCCACCTGTCTCATTCCAAGTTCGATTAAATCCTGCCATTCTTCCCAGGTTGTGCCCTCGCAGGAGCGATACCTCAGGCTCCCCAAGGTTTAACAGTAGGAACCTATCTCTGTTCTTCGGATGGCACAAGTAAGACTTTCACCAGTCCCACGGCCTGGATAAGCACTCTAGCAATGTTATGCCGACCAATAGGCGAACAATGAACGGCCTTATGCGACACGGACGGAGCCCGATAACAACAATGCACACCACGAAAAGTAAACTTATGCTCTGCCCGGTCTCCATTTAAAATCATAAGCATAAATAAGACCTCATGATAGTAAGATTTATTTTGTTTGAAAGCCAGCTACGTGATGAGTGACTACATTCACTCGTGTCTACTCGCACCTAGCATTACTAGGCACTCGTCCTACGAACTCTATGTATAGGTGCTAGGGCCAAGGCGGCCAGGGAATCTAATGCAATTGGTTTCAAACAACTCCCAGTGCAGATGCGTAATCATCAATCATGATCATATTAGCTGGGAAAATCATGGTTCTGCCTACCTTTCTTGCTAGGGTCAGTGGTTGTCTCTGGTGCAAAGTCAGCGGCCAGCTGTGGTTCTTCTGGCTGCAGGTCCACTGGTTCCTGATGCAGGGGCTCCTCGTTCAGTGGTTGCTCCTGCGTCGGCTCCTCGTTCGCGGGATCTATATGCATGACATCATATGCAAATGAGTTCAAAATAATGCAATGCAGGCATAGGGTGCAAATAAAATATAAATTATGGTGAGTAGCATGAGATAAAAGACTTGAGTGTTCTCATTTTAAATCTGTCCCGCAAGAAGGAAAACGTACAATCTTTACTAAGAAATCATACAAATCATCATTAAGAAATCGTACAAACCATCACTAAATCTAGTTTAATTCATCATTCACAATATCACAAGGAACTTGCAGCAGGTAACATGGTGTAGCAAGCAACATTACACAATATTTCATTACATGAAATATACTTAGGTCTATTATAGAAGTTTATCTATTTATTGAATTAAAGCACTCAGGCCAAGTCCATACTGTTATATAGTCCCAAATGAGCTCAATTCTTTATGACAGGAAGATCAATACTGTACTAGGCTACTGCCAAAATTTCAGCCACAAGAGAATTATAATTATTTTACTAAAATTCTAACAAGATAACAGCCTTTTAACTTCTTAGATTTTTCATGATTTGTAGTTATGGAATTTGGGCATGAAATTTGCACAGACAATATAACTTTGCATGAACAGTAATCACAAAAATCATCAAGCTCAGAATCCATATTTCCATAGGACATCTATTTTTCATATTTTAAACTCATCATAATATTCATATAGAGCAAAATAGTAGCAATAAAATTTACAAAAATACTTTCTTACTCAAATCTAAGGTCATGAGATATGGAAAGAGATTATCTCGGACCTTGATTTTTGTCTCCATGGAAACTTGAGAAAACATTTCACAACCAAAACCTACACATAGCTCATCGATCAACGTTGTCAAATTGACCAAAGCAAGCCTTTAACCTAAGCATCACGCTCAATTTAAGAGGCCTATGGGCACACATTGGATTCCGGCCCAAACTATGTCTAGCCCCAGCAGATTAAAGGTTGCTTGAACAACATGTCAAGATTTACTCACATGGATAGAGCAAATTGAAGCATGTGATTTTCAATTTTATCATTTTTTTGTTTTTTATAAGATAGAAAGAAAGGATAACAACATCAAGTTGAAAAACAAATTAATATTCTAACTCGCCGCTTCCCCGGCAACGGCGCCAGAAAGCTTGTTGGCGGTTCTTAGCCTAACAGGTTTTACTCCGCAAGCGAACGGAGACCGCTGTAGCTTTCACCCGAGAGTATTCCAAGGTATCGTATTTATCCACAGGGAAGCGTTGAGATAGAGATATTAACTTATCAAACATCTTGTTATTTTACTCTTTCATTCTAAATGGTAAAAGAAAGGATAACGGTACATTGATACACTCCACAAGGATACATAGCTCAACGAGAAGATAGAAGGACAATGAGACGGAGTCTGGTTCCTAATGAGATCTTCCTCTACTAAGGTCAAGCCAAAAGACAAAGCTAGCTCCAACAATGTCACTCTGCTAAGGTCGTGACACGACTGAGGTTATGGTTTGGTCTAGACATCTTTACTGTATCGGACATCGCGACAATAGAACCACTGCCAGGCACCAGAGTGCTGAATACCCAGCCGAGAAAGGCGGGTTCTAGGAAGTCCGACTATGCATCTACAACATGCTATAACACAACGTGTGTCAGCCCGGACGACGAGGGTGGAATACTGAGACCTCTAAAGCTGTCACCTAGTGAGGCTACCTAAAGCCTGTGTATGAAATATGTACGGTACACACGAGGCACCCAGAGCTGCGTGGGACTGGCTGCAAACCAAGGTGAACTTCTAGATTAGACACCATGTCTACTTCTAGTTGTTCACACATCCACATGTTGCACAAGTGAATGCATCACAACTGCTACGACTTAACCAACAGCGTGAACAAGGAACCCGCAAGTAAATAGACTAGATTAACCATAACCTCATAGAGCGACGCTAACTATAGTCTAACGACACTCCTACACTACGATCATTACCATAGGCAGGAAAGTAAATGCTTGAACTTAAATAAAGAAATATATTAAATAAACTCAAAGTCTTACAGGAAAGGAAAGATACAAGAGACTCATACCAGACTCCTGAAGACGACTCCGGAATAGGCAGAGCCCGACTCTAACTCCTACCAAAACATTGAACTAGAAGGGGTAGCGCCACCCAAACGGGGGCACCTCCCTAAGGGAGAGAGTGGAGAGAGTACAATGGTGCGTGTTTGGAGTGGGGGAGTGAACCTCTATTTATAGGAGGCTGTAAATCGGTGAAATGGCTAAGTCTGCAGGCCGAGCGGCTCACCCTCCAGGACGGGTAGCCTGGCATTGTGGCCTTTTGACCCTTCGATGCACCCCATCTTTGAGGCAGTGGCGGTTGATTCGGTTAGAACATGTGCTGGAATGCCTAAGTCCTAGGTCGGGCGGCCTGGGACTTAGTCTCTAGCTACCACCTGGATGTTCTCCATTGGTTTGAGAGTGTGTCTCAAGGATCCATCCATCATGCATGCCTTTGTTCATTTGATCGACGGTTGATTTGTGTCCAAGTTGTGTTTCTTTGCATCCATATGTTGTAGGAAGGTTGGGTGACCGAGTGGGAGGCCGGACTCCAAATTGAGTGAACCAAAACTCCATTTCGATTATTTTGACGAGATCTTTGCAATGGTTTGGTTCTTGAGGGCATTGGAGATACTTCATAATAGTGTTATTTGTGGTCCATTCTCAAGCCCTTTTGTCCCCACTCTATGTTTGCTCCAAATGATGTAACTTTGCATGGAGTTTGAGCATCTCCCTGTGTAACACCAAAAACCATCAAAACTCATGGAATTTGTTAGTTCAAAGTAAGTGATGCATAGAACTTAGTTCATACCCCATTTATTCACCGAGGAATTGGTGGTCGAAATTAGGAAATGACGACCACCAATAGCCATGCAAGCAATCAAGAGCCGACACATGGTCACCCGACCTCCACCAAGGTCGGCCGACCTCCCATCGGAGGCAATTTCCACGTGCACCAACTACCTCAACCGTCAACCGCCTTGGGGCAGTGAAATCAAGCCATTGGAGGGTCAAGTCGGTGGATCGGAGGGTTGCCCGACCTCTAGGGAGGTCGGCCAACCTGCCCTTAGGTCGGCCCACCTAACCCTAGGTCGGCCGACCACCGACTTTGGCCTCCCACCGACCTCAGCCACCTACAAGTACCCTCTTCACTTGTACAAGCTATAAATAGGCCATGGGAGCTTTGTAAAGGCGTGGAGAAGTTGAGAGCTGCATTCTACCTTAAAGAGTCTTAATTCCACATCTTAGTAGTTAGGATAGTCCTGGGGGTTAGAGTGAGTCGAGCTTTGCCTCGGAGTTCTCGGAGATAACTCCGAGTCTGTGGTAAAGTTCTTGTATCTTTGTACTTTCGTTATCTCCAGTAATTTATTTACTTTACTTTATCTCTATCTCTTGCAAGTGTGGTGTAACTTTCTTTGTAACTTTCTTTGCATACTTGCTAGGCTCAGACTGTGGTTACCTAAGTTAGTCAAGTCTTGTTATTCTTGCCGGTGCTATAAGCCTTTCCTAGACTTAGATCTTGGAGTCTGGTTAGCTCTAACCCTTGGAATCAAGGACGAGTTTTAGTGCTCAATCACTATCGTGGTGATAGCGCTTGAGCACTAGTATAGCGTGCCAGCCTATCCATGCAGATTTGCTTGGTAGCCCCACTCGGTGACAGCGTGTGGTGTGCCTGTGTATTCCAGGCCCGTTCGTTCGGTAGGCCCGTAGGCGTTAGCGGGTCTCGTTCGGTAGTCTACTATCTACCCCCTGACCCCTCGAGGTGTCGGAATTTCGCTCGACGCGAGACCCTAACTTGTTTACTTGAGTTTCTTAGTTAACCATGACATAGTTTTTGCAGCCGAATATAATAGAGTTTAGAAACTTTATCTCACTCGTTGTCCTCCCAGTCAACTATACCTTTCTACGTGTATCTTAGGTAGTTTATTTTACTTCTTCACCATACACCTATCTTTATTTGACTTACCCCTGTTTAGATACTAGTTGGTACATTTATTTAAGTTTACGGAACATTTGATTTGAGTTTATCCAATTATACTCTCTTGCCTGCCGCTTCCCTATGGAAATTATGATACTCGGAATACTCTGGGTGAAAGGCTACAGCGGTCTCCATGCACTTGCGGAGTAAAACCTGTTAAGGCTAAGAGACGCCAACAAAAACCAACAATCAAATCAAACATTTTCCGAAGATAACCTCAAAACGGGGTGGGGGAGTGTCTCGGGCATCCGAAGCGCTTGGTAGACCTTCAGATCCTTAAGTTTTTCGCGGTTTGAGCTCATCTTGGAAAAATGAACTAATCCCGCGAGGGGCTACTATTGGGGGCCGAAGGTTAACAACAGTTACTCGCGCTTCAGATGTACTTAATATCTGTTTCAAGAATAGCTTCGGAGGATGGTTTGAACCGGATGCTGATTCAAAGCTCTCCGTCAAAGAAGCCCGAAGCTCTGGAGCCCGAAGCAAAAAAGTGTCAAGGAGGACCGAAGCTCCAAAGTTCGAAGCATCGTCGAAATCGAAGATCCGAGAAGCGGTGATCAAGCGGCGTTCGCCGAAGCTAGAGGGCGATGTCTGGATGATCGAAGCCCAGAGGAAGCCATGTCGGACATGACTCTCCGGAGGTTGCGTAATCAAGTTGACTTCAGAGTTAGAATTACCAAATGACCAAAGTCGGTTGCGTAATCAACTTGCGTAATCCTCTCTCCTCCCCACGAAATCCCCTCCCTGCTGGGTGCCCATTCCCATCCTCCTTTCTCTCGCATTCAATTCACCATCAATTGTCTCCTTTATTCCCTAAAATCCCTCCCTCTTCCATTTCCCTTACCCCTGGACGCCCCTCTCCCTCTCCTCACGACCAGATCAGGAGGAGGAGAAGCCATGGCTGCCCTCTACTCACCCATGGCTGCCCTCTCTCATCCCTGTAGGACCGAGACGTGCAACTAGAGGGGGGATGAATGAATAGGAGCACTTGAAAAAATCAAACTCAAACCCCCCAATGTGCGCTCTCACCAAAACATACGCACACCCGATATCGTCCACTAAACAGATACGTATCGGGTGAAAAACGGAAGCACTCGAATTAACGTCCAACGAAACGGACGTAAGACGAGCAACCAAACTACACCTAAACGAACAAACACACTACACCTACACGAACATGCACAACACCTAAAACGACACCTCTCTAATGTGCAGAGTTGCGTAGCATAGACAAGCTACCAACCCTAGGACACATTGAGAAACCCTAAACGGAAAAACACTAAAGCACGCAATAAAACAAGCGAAAACAACAAGGCACAAACAAAACAAGACAAGCTACAAAGTTTGCAAGTGTCGCACACTAGCCACTCAACACACCGAAGCATGCATCACTTAAGATCAGTGAGTGAAGAGTATGGGCATGCAGTGATTGACACAAAACAAGTTTGAAGCAAACAACAACACTCCAAAAACCAAAGAAACCAAGAAAAACAACCCCAAAGCAAGTGGAGCAAGAAACACACAAAAACAGCCCCAAAAAGACTAGACCGGACAATCCTCTCTTCACCAAAAGGCCTAACCGGACAAACCTCAACCGAGGGGTTAAAACAGCCCTAAAAAACTATAGACCGGACAATCCTAACCAGGGACTTCGGACAAACGACCTGCCAAAACAACTGAGAAGAGCACAAGCAGCAGCTCCCAGCACCAGCAACTTTGGACAGTCAGGTTATAGGACATCGGAAAATAGGAAGGACTGTCCTGTCCCTTGTTCACTGCAAGCCCGAAACTGAAACTGAAAAACTGCACACGAGCACTTCAAAAAACAAACCAAAAACAAACCAAACCTTCTCCAAATCTCACAAAATTTTGCATAGAGGATACTAGATCATTCCCAACACTAACCCCAAAAGATCCATGTGAAAAGATCAAGGATTAACCGGGAATTGCAGATCTCGTGAGAAGCGGAAAGAAAGAACGAAAAACCGAAATTGCCCAAATTCGAACTTGCTCGTGGAAGGATTGTTCTAGCACAAGTCTAGTGATATGCTCCACGTCCTAGCAAGTCCAAATCACAGCAAAAGAAAGGTCTCATCCTTGGACAACACAAAACGAGCCAAAATCCAAGAAATGGGACCAAAAACCAAACTAGAAGGGGAAAAGAGGGAGGGACAAATTTGCTGCTCAAGACATGGATTACACAACGAGGAAACTTGGATTAATCACGAAATTCAGGTTACACAAGTTCCCTAGAGCCTACCTCCCTTCATCCTCCCACTAATGACAAGATTAGACTCAACTAGGCACTCATCTCCTAGCCAATCCTATATATTTCTTCTCTTTGGACCTTGGCTGCTAGGGTTAGGGAAACTAGGGTATGTGGCTGCCAAGATGAGCTCCAAGGGAGCCTCTCAAGTCTATTTATACCCTAGGCTCTAAATGACACAATTACACTAAGACCCCTACTCCAAAAATGCCCGGAGGGGGCCGAACCGAAAAGATACAATCGGACGACTACGATGACGGCTTGATCTTCTTCTTCTCCACACCTCGCTTGGATGTGCGCCATGTAGCCAGTAGTCCGGAAACTTCCCTCGGTTTTGAAGTCAGAAACCGGGAAACTTTATTTTGCGGGCTTCCTGGGCCGAGTCTTGACCCAATCTTCTATCTTGGCGAGTCGGAGCCCAACCCACCAAGTCATTTGAACTTGGGTGGCGGTTTTGAGCCGAAGCCACCAAAGCCTCCCTCGCACGTCTTCGCGCCATGCATTCGGGTTGGAGCACCATGGTGGCACCCGGCTTCTCCAGTCCATCAGAGTCACCTCGCGGTCCATCGGAGGGCTTACACCACCGCTGCCAAACCACCCCTCCGTGTACCGAGCTTCCAGGGCCGACCGACGCCGAGCATTGCCTTCGGTCCATTGGAGGGCTTTTGCCTCAGTCCATTGAGGTCTTCATCATCTACCTCCAGTCCATCGGAGGGCCTCCAGTCCATTGGAGGGCTTGAGCTCATTGACAATCACTCATCACACTAGGAGAGCAATGAGGCCGGTCCATTGGCTCTCAATCCCTACACTTCCCCCACCACTGAAACATGAAAACGGAGTGCTCTCGTCTCAAGGAAGATGAACCCCTGCTTCATTCTTCGATCCACGCCCCAAGCATGCCATAGAGGTTGTCTCATTGCTGCTGCCCCTGCTGTCCATGGTGTGGAGACCATGGAGGGCACCCCCGACGATCCCCGATGCCAAGACAAGGTTCCAGCCTTACGAGATCGTGTGCGCAGCGGCATCACCGCCTTGATCTCGCCCATGTCATCTCTTCCGCTACCAACCCCATGGTGAGAACCCCTTTGTTTCCTCACTATGTAGATCATTTGTTCCCAGCTGTGAATCAAGTTACATAGACCAGATCCCGTCAAGTTCTGCCAAGGTTTACCCAAGAAACGTCTCGCTGCACATGTGGACAGCCACGCTGCCCTACTTGGCATGTGTGTTCCCTAGTGATATGTTGGCCCAAATGACAAATCCTTTTATGGAACCATGACACTAACCCTTGAACATGCTGCTGTAAATTTATTTTGCCATCGGAGCCACGGAGACCAGCTTTTTGTTGGTCGACATGCCCGATGTTCCTGCTGTCCAAAACAGTCTTGTTGCTGCCTTTTGTTCATGTTTTCCTGGTGATCCAGCACTCCAATGGTTGACCCCTTCGAATGAGATGTACCTAATATCCTTGTACACACCTCCATAAAATGGTTTGTCCATAGGTTTAGCGGTGCAAGAGTAACGGCCGCCACCGTGCTCGCTGTCACTCTAGTCCAAACAGCAGCACTGCTATCATTTGGGCACCTGTTTTCTCAATGATCCAAAAGTCCAATCAGCAAGCCCTTCGATTGAGACGTGTATTATATCCTCGATCATACCCCTATAAATTGGCATGGCCATTGGTGCAGCAATGAGAAAGATATAGCCATCGTCGTGCTCATTGTCGCTGCTATCTTGGCAGCAGCACTGCTGCCCTTTTGATGCGCACTTTCCCATCGATCCGGCAATCCAATTGTTGATCCCTTACATCAATACATGCCTTATACTCTTGAGCACCTCCCTATATTTTGGTTTTGTCATATGACCCCTTGAGTTTATGGTTCCATTGGCCTTCATGCTCGGTGCCCCTGCTGTCCAAATCGACAAGTATACCTCTCTTGCACACGCATCCCCCACCAAACCAGATTGGTTATGGGCAATCCCTTTGGTTCAAATGTATGTTACATACCTGCATACAACTTCACAAAGTGGTGCAGTAATTGGTGCTGGTAGGACAGGGTTGCAGTGTTTTTGGTGCTTCCTGCCCAGCTATTCATTGATTTCAGCACACACACCGGCTAACAAATCCATATTCCCCAGTGATCCAACAATGCTCTTGATTGATCCTTTGGTCAAAAGTGTGTCCCCTGGAACTCTCTACACTATACAAAAATATCATCATCATACTCAACCACGACCACGACATGAAGAATCCATTCGACTCCTCCACCAATACTCATCACATGAATTGTCTCCCTCAACATTTTTCATAAGGTCTATCTGTTCCATCAACTACCTTGCCAAAGTCTTGCTGCGAGTCTTTGTCCCTTAACCCATGGTATTCTCACAACACCCATCGGCCATCCAACAAACATCAAACTAATCACAAACTCTCATCATGATGTTTCCCCTACACTACAAAATCCTTTTGTTCCGACCTTCATTCATCATGAGTCTATCCTTTTCTAACCAACTTTGTCTTCTTGTTAATCATGTAGTTCCAGTTGTTGCGCTCCCATGTTAGTAGTAACGACTAGCGTCCTTTTCATGTTCTTTATCAAATCATTTATTTCTATGGTGTATTGTTCTTAGTTCCCCTTTGTTTGTTGTTTCAGTTGTTTGCGTTGAGAATCATCCTGTGCGAGCAACAGCAAGAGTTCTTTTGAGGAAGGCAAGTACAGCATAAACACAAGCTAATAAGGTTTAATCACTTCATATGCATGTATCTAATCTTGTATGCCTATAAGGATTGTACTTAGCCTCTTATTCAAAATATATACCTTTGGGGTTGCATGTTGGTTAAGTTTCGCTAGTTGCTGCGCAAACACATGTATCTTTTGTTAATAATTTTGATTAATGGATCTATGCAACTAAATCTTGAGCTTGACCCCTTGTGGTTCATGTCTCTTTAAAAATGGCTTTTTAGCAACTTGGTTTAGGGGGCATGAGCATGTGTTATGCTGAGCATGTGTTATGCTTATAGCCACTCTCCGTAAGGACCAGTTCGCAAAGCCACAACCTGGGACAACAGTGCTACCATGAGACTGGAATGGGACGGTCTTGGCTAACTAATTAGGTTGCATTGGTTTGGGAGTAACTTACCGACGGGGCAAGAGGGGAGGTGAGCTTCTGTGGCCCTCACGCTACTTGGGTTGAGTGGGTTTATCTCCCCTTGAGGCTTGCTCCACAGTTGCGGATCCTAAAACCTTAGCGGTTACACCTTACCAACGTGATCTTTGTAAAGGCCTTGTAGTGTGCTTACTAGCCATCTCATCTAAAGTAATGTGGTGGACCACTAGCGTAGCTCACGACTCGTGGGTAAAGATGTACAACCTCTCGAGAGTGTAAAACTGACATGTCAGCCATGCTCACGGTTATAAGCGGCCCAGATCCTTTATGCAGATTAGTGGTTCCTGGTTTGGTTTGGGTGTTGTTTCTTATGTTAATTTGTTGTTTAAAGTTCTTATGCAATATCTTGGGCTTAATGGTTTACCTACTCACTTGTAGTAACTAGTTGAAAAATAAAAGCTTGACCAACTAAAAGCTCATGCATTGTGTTAGCCAACCTTAGAGCCTCATGGTTCATGTTATACTTGTGGAGTATGAGTTGAAGTACTCACGCTTGTTTCTTTTATTTCAACCTACTGTTGGCTGGAACCCAACCGCTGCTCAGAAGATGAAGGCTTAAAGGAGTACAAATGAAGAATCGTGGAGTTCTAGACGAGCGACCCCCAGTTGGCTTCCCTGTTGATGCCTCAGTGTTTTAGTTACGCTTCCTCTACTCTGTGTTAAAGGCTTGATATCTTGATGTAATCTTGTTTAAATGATATGTAATAAAGCATTGTCTATGATATCACTGTTAATTGTCTCTATATGTGTGAGATTAGATCTTGGCACACATACGGATTTGCTCTGGTTTGTCTTTTGAAAACTAGGGTGTGACAGATGCAGAGAGTGTACCAGAAAGAGCTCAGAAGGGATGGAAAGTTGGTATTCACAAGTTCTAGCATACAAAGCAAGTGGGGGACAGGAAGCATGCAACAAGCTCAAATGAATCTTTTTTACACATATCAGGAGCTAGCATGTTTTCAGGGTAGTTTAAAAGAAAGCATCACCAACACGAATAGCATCTAGCAAGATAGGCATGAACAGCAAGATGCTAGCAATGCATACAAGGTGTGTTACTCTCAACCAAAGCATATACAACAAGCCATAAGCATTTCAGAGACTTGCATATTTCAGATTTAATCACTTGTATTACATGACCAAGTTTCATATTGTGCCAGGGATTATTTACTTGTCTTTTGCCACTTCTTACCAACCAATGCCAAGCCTAAGTTCAAAGAACCATCAAAAGCTTAAGACAAGGTTTTGGTCATACACCGCCTAGTCCAAGTTCATGCCAAGGTGCAAAGGCAAGCAGTCTCAAACTAAGTCAGTATGACAAGCAAACCCACCTGGATATTTTCATTTCAGCACAAGACACCACTTGTGAACATTTAATTCAGATTTAAATTTAAGCAAGGTGTCATAAAAGCTTAGGCATTAATTTAGCAAAGGCACACAACTAGCATATCTAGGTATGAAAAGATAGTATAGCATTCAACAGTCCTACACATGCTAGGCAGCCAAGTCAAGTGGTGATCATGTTTTTGGATTTTCAGGAAATAAAAGAAATTAGCTCACAATTAGTATTCAACAGACTCAAGTGAGCTTAGCCAACCATGATCAAGCAAGCATCTGTACAAACTAGCACAAGCAAATACTAACTCAACATACCAAAAGAGCTCTAGCACTAGTGATGTGAAATGCATATGATACAAAGCAAGCAAATAAGAAACAAAAACAATACCAAAGAAGGAACAAAAACAAAAGCAAGACCTAAACTAACTCAAAGCTATCCCTAACTAAAAGGGATAACACACTCCAAGCTCACCTCTCAAGCACGCAAAAGCGCTAAACTCTAGTGGCTTGGTAAGGATATCAGCTAGTTGGTTCTGGGTTTCTACATGGATCGTCTATATCTCCCTTCTCATAGTGATCTCTGAGAAAGTGAAACCTCATGTCTATGTGTTTGGTTCTAGAGTGCAAAACGGAGGTTCTTGGCTACAGAGATTGAAAGGATCTCGATGTCGCCTAGAGGGAGGGGGAATAGGCTAATTTGAAATTTTACACCACTTAAAAACAACTGTCGGCTCAGCACCGGATAGTCCGGTACACCACACCGGATAGTTCGGTGACACACAAAGAGCTAGCTCAAATATGTAAATATGCACTAGGATACTTATTGAGCTATGGAGTGTAGTCACAAGGGTTTCTCTCGTGATGTTGAGCTGCTGTGCACCACAAACCTGCACTCACAACAATAACTTGCACACGAGAGTAGTAGTAGTAGCGGAAGCAAAGGATAATGCAAGTAAAGAACAAACCACAAGCACAAAGCTTGGGTCTCCCAGCAGGGGCACAGCACACAAGACACAAGATTTACTTCCCGAGGTTCGGGCACACCCTTATTGAGCTATGGAGTGCAGTCACAAGGGTTTCTGTGGTGATGTTGAGCTGCTGTGCACCACAAACCTGCACTCACAACAATAACTTGCACATGAAAGTAGTAGTAGTAGCAGCAGTAGCAGTGGAAGCAAAGGATAATGCAAGTAAAGAACAAACCACAAGCACAAAGCTTGGGTCTCCCAGCAGGGGCACAGCACACAAGACACAAAATTTACTTCCCGAGGTTCGGGCACACCCGCAAGTGTTCGTACATCCTTGTTGAGGCGCCCACTAAGAGCTCCAGTCTTTTTTAACTCACAGCCTCTTCCTCCTCAACCACCAAGGCTGAGAGGGTGCTCACAACAATGCTCCAAAGAGCGGGGTAATCACCTACAAGAAATGTGCCACTCTCAAGAGAGTGGCCTTCGGGACGCTCTAGCCGTCTAGGAGGAAACCTCCAAGAGTAACAAAAGCGTTTGCCGGAATGCTTGCCAACTATGCTCAGAAGCTAGGTGCTCACAATGATGCTCACACAATCTCACACAAGCTCTCCCAACTCAAGAATCCCACACTTAGGCTCAATCTCACAAAGAGAGTGGTTGGAGAGTGTTTCATAGGCCTCTGAATGTATATGGACGTTGGAGGGAAGCAACAACCTCAACAAGTGAGGAGGAAGGGGTATAAATACCCAACACCCCAGAACTAGTCGTTGGCTCTGTGTCAGAGCCCCACCGGACAGCCTGGTGGCCTCTACCGGACAATCCGGTAGGGAGCGACTAGCCGTTGAGGTTTGAACCCCTCTACCGGACAGTCTGGTGAGGGCCACAGGATATTCCGGTGGAGGACCCCTAGGCCAGAAACAGCAGGCACAAAGCCTGGTCACTAGGTTAAGGAACGTGTAGGTGTTTGTCTCCACAAGAGGTACAACTAGCTGAGAGTTAAGCACAAGAAAAGATTCAGAGAGCTCTCACACTCAGTGCCAAAGTCATCACTGAAGATGAAGTGGCCCGACACTCTCTGAACTGGCTAGAGCACATGTTGGCTAGTGACATTCCAAGCCCAGCTTCCCTCTTGATAGTACGGCATACCTATACTCAAGATTAAATAGAAATCTAGATGAAATCCACTTGAGTCTTGATTTGATGAACAATGTCGTCTTGAATAATTCCAATCGAGAGATAGCCAAGCTGAGCTCCTTCTTCTGAGAGCAACCCTCTTCTGAGCTGAAATAGTTGGACTTCAATAGTGAAAACCTCTTCAATAGGTAGATGGAGCACATTTGCTCATTGACTATTCATTATACTTGATCTTTATGATGGTTGGCTTGAATATGCAATAGAGATGCTCTGAGATCAGCCATTTAACATTTATGAACTATTCAAATAACAGTGACATCTATATAGAAGAATTAGGTTCAAGTCACTTTTCACATTATGATAGTCATGAGTCTAAAAGTGCATTAATAATAGAACACAAAAGATAACCAGCACTGGTTTTGGGTTTACTGTGGTTTTCGAAACAGAGTTTTGCAAGGAGGTACCGAACACTTTTTCCACCAAATACTACAGTATTCATGGATACCATGGTATTGTGTAAAAACTGCAAATATACAGAGCAACCAGACAGGCCCAAAATATGGAGAAAATGGAACCCACATTGCTAACGGCGATTGAGATCCTCTGCAGTTGGGAGAGATGCAGTTGAGCCACTGACTCGTGGGCCCTGCGCGTGAGAAGGCCCACGTGCAGTGACCGAACTGCACCAACAGTAACTGCAGAGGAACCTCTCCCGCTAACCGAACCAGCCCAGCTACGAAGGACCATGTGCGTGTAGCAGGCCTAAGTCGCATGGGGCCGTGCGTTACTTTTTTTTAACGTAATGGCCCTTTCAATTAAGAAGAATAGAATTGACCCTGTTTTAAGGAAAACTGGGCCGGAAACCTACACTGAGCGCACGGTTAAAAAGCCGGCTAAAGGCGACCCAAACGATACCCCAATGAATGCCCACTGTGTGTCACCGTTGCCGAGCTCGTCCCAAAAGGTGAGCAGCTCCGACTTCCCACAGCGGGCAACACAGAACAGCTAGAGACACCTGACACCGCCTACACACAAGCAGCAGCCCACAAGAAGAAAAGGTCGAGGTGCGCCATCATTGCCGAGCTTCGACACACCCCACGTGAAGCAGTTCCGACTCTTCACCACTAAGCTTGGTCCAACAGTGCTGAGTACCAGAAGTAAGCAGACATCAGGAGTAGCTCCGACTCCCCGTCCCCTAGCCAACAGAGTGACGAAAAGCCTCCGTCGGGCGACGATAACGCAACAGGGACCGGAGGTCTTCTGGACGATGCCTTGAAGAAGGAAGACGACGCTGAAGCGCCGCCGCCACCCGCTTAGCGGAATCTAGGCAAGGTCTCCCCCGAAGACTCCAGCAGAGTCTTGCGACGTGGAAGAAGGGCTGTAGAAACAGCCACCACAGT
Organism: Paspalum notatum; assembly: GCA_022530915.1. Taxonomy (NCBI): domain Eukaryota; kingdom Viridiplantae; phylum Streptophyta; class Magnoliopsida; order Poales; family Poaceae; genus Paspalum; species Paspalum notatum. The sequence continues at coordinate 25,295,881 of CM039685.1, read as the reverse complement.
CGCCACCCGAAGGCCAAGTCGAGCGTCGTCACCTCCCGCCGTCGCCTCTCGCCGTCCACGGACACGCCCACCCTGCAGGACCCACACCCACGTGTGTGACAATGCCAATGTCGTCGCCACACCACGCCGACGAGACCCCGCCCGCGGCAGCCCTGCAGAAGAGAGCTCCCAAGTCGACGTCTCCATGGAGGTAGAACGGCGCCCACAGGCGTCGCCGTCATTAGCTTTCGCCAAGAACTCCAAGTCTCCACCCAAGGACATCTCCGGACACAACCAGCAAGGCGAAGGCAGATGTGGCCATGAAGGCGATAGATCCAACCATCCCTCCCCCCTCCCCCCCTCCCCCCCCCACCAAGAGTAGCACAGGGAGCTGCCCTCGGTCCCCATGGTTGCCGCCTGCGCCTGACCAGGCGAGCGAGGCCGGAAGGCGAAGAACGAGGACGGGCGCGGGACGTCATGAGGGCCACCCCGACGCCGCCGCAGCCACGCGCCGCCAGTCCGCCACGAAGCCATGGCCGCCGCACTCTTCCCCTGTGAGGATCCACGTGGGGTCGCGCGCTTCTACAGCAGCACAGCCCTACGTGTCGTAACGTTTGCGAAAAAACATTGTATTTTCTAAAATGAGTTAATTTGTATAAAGCCCACGAGTAAATCCTACAAAATAGCTCACGTACTTAGGGTGTGGTACCTAATTTTGGCAATATTAAGGACATCTCTGTCTTTGCTGCAACGACGCTTTTCGATGTCCATACCTGTGATTCAGGGTGGCAGACGGTAACAACAGCGTGCAAGATGTTGCTCGATCATACAAGTCTTGATTTGACGTTATCAAACTATTATGATTTCTGCTGCGAGAATCATTTCAAACCTGCTATGTTAAACACTTAATTTGGACTTTGTATTTCATTGAATTCGGTTCGTAAACTATTTCATTCTAAATATTACGAGCTGTTTGTACTATGTAACAGGTGCTGGCTCCTTCGTGGAGTACAATTATCAGCTATCAGGAGTCAATCTAGGCTTTCAATGGCCATTTTCAACCACATTGCAAGCCAAAGGTACCATATAAACTTGAACAGAGTTTAAGTTAAGCGGTTCTACTGCACACACAGTTTGCAAAAAGAAATGGAGACGGCTACACTACCAATACTCAGCTCCACCTGCGAGTAGTGATAAATATTAAAACAGTTCACGCGCCACAAGACACATCGATCAGATCAAAAAGCTTTTGCACATTATTCTCTAGATTCCTACATAAACGGATAGAAAACTATTTTAATCACTTCTCCAGTCAAGAGAGGCGAATTAAGGCAGTGTCATGTATCGCAGAATATTTCCGCAAAACAGTATCATATGTAGACATCGGCCATCCATTTAAGCTGATGGGCGGTGATGGAAAGCTCTATAGTCCATGCGAGAAGTTGAGCAGCACAAAAGAACCGAAAAGAACAGGGCCTAACGATACAGTTGCAACACATTACACCCTGAATATGGGAGGAAGGCTAAAATGAGAGCTACAGTTCATTTCTTATGTATGGTACAGAGGAGCATTACCATCTTTGATCGTCCACATTGGGGTCAGGGTCCAAAAAGATTGTAATGGTGATTATAAACTACAGAAATCATGAAAAGGGAGGCTTCTCTAAGCTCAGCTGCTTGCTGCTATACTACCAGGTCTAAATCTGACATTCCTACATTGTCTCAACTTGGCAACAGCCTCCTGGGACTTACCCTGCACAAGGTCCATGTAGACCGATGCCAGAACTGCACGAGGGTTGTTGGGCAACATGGCCAGGCCACGGCTCACCATGTAGTTGGCCTGTTCGACTTCACCCAGCATTGCCGCAGTCATGCCAAGGTCGATATACAGAACACCACGTGCTTCCTCTGGCTTGAGGCTATCTGAATGCTGAGATTCTTCTGTAGTCATTTTTGTCACTGCAGTAGTAACCGAGTCTTCACCATCACTATCTTTCTCAACCAGGGCCTTTTCACAGTTCTCCACATTGTATGGCAGCTCAATATCATTGCCATCTCTGATATAAACTGATAGGTGATCAGCAGCATCCTTTGGTCTGTTCAGAGCACACAAAGCTTCAGCAGCATATACATGGCTGAGGAATAAATACATCCTGGAGCAATCTGTCAGCTGCTGTAGTGACTTTGCATAAGACAAAGCTTTTAAGGGATTCTCAAGGCACAATTCAACAAATGCCAGGTTCCCCAGGATGGCCTGTCCGATTTTGATGTTCTCTTTTCTACAGATGTCATCATACAAAGCAAGAGAGGTTTGCAAGGTGGCATTCAAGCTCGTTCCCTTTTGTTCTCCATTTGCATTAGCTAGGGTTGGGCCAAAAGGTGTTTTAGAATCTATACTTGCAGTGTTCTTCTGACTTAAGCTTTTATGTCCTTGTACTGCTCCTTGGTTGCAATCCTCTGTATCTGATGCAGTCAATGGATTTTCCTGCTCAGAAGCATCCATTAACAGCTGGGCGTTGAGTAGACACTGTCTAGCAAATACAAGTGAGACCAAATTTTTATGTTCATCTAAAGGGAAACCTGTGGAATCTGAGTTACTTCTTGAGTTCACAGGGTTGACAATCAACTGCCGCCATTGTCCTGACCCCACAACATTGACTTCAATCGCATCATTGCACGAAGCACTGTTTGCACACAGGAGACCCTTTTCTAGAGCTAGCAGACTACACTCAGAAAAACGGAGCCAGAAAAGGGGCCGTTTATAAAAGAGCGGCATGGCCTCACGAAAACAACAAGCTGCTAACAACGGCTTCTCACATATCAAATGTTGGATACCACAGTTGTATGAAATAAGACAAGATTTGTCTTGTGATAATGCAGACAACTTCATCGGTTTCTCTGAACGAAGAGATAAGCTATATTTCAGCGCTTTGCTAAAGCACCATATAGAGGTGTGATAAGATCTTTGTTGGTGGAGTATACATCCCAAGTTGTTGTAGAACATCGCTAGCATTGCTGGTTCAGTCCGATTATTCGGTGTGCTCAATAGTTTCACAGCCTTCCGGTAGTTGCCCCGGGCATACTCCAGCTGAGATTTCAACAGTAGCTCTGTAGATGAATCCCTACCACGTGCCATGTTCATTAGTACTTTGAGTTCTCGCTTCGCAACCTTAAGGTTCCTAGTAAGCAGTAGAAGCCGGACCTTGTAAATCTGCAGTCTAACTTTCAAATCAGCAGCAGTAGCAGCAAGATCAGCAGATGCCCTTGGGAAATCATTCAAAATAGGCCTGCCCAAATTCTGATGTCCATCGAATGTAGAGTACAAAGAGTCGAATTCTATTTGATCCTCCGGGAAACTCCCCCCAGCAAGGTTCTCATATCCACCAGCATTTGACTCAGAATCGGGAGGCGTGTTACTTTTTGAAGAAGGCTTTGGTTGAGCTGATTGCTGCTGAGCTATGCTTGCATTTTCATTCTGGTTTGTTGCGTTAGGTACTCCAAATGACCTTTCCAAGTACTGTATTATATCCTGTAAACCAATAAGTAACAATGAATAGTTAAATAAGAGGAACAAAGTCTCCTCTAGGTGAAAGTCAATGCACCAAATCCAAAATGAAACAAGACCAAACAAATGCTATAACTGATACAGCCTAATATGAAATATCGAACTAAATCTGACAGTATTAAGCCAAGGGTTAAAGAGTTCAGACAGTGGAATCTCTAGGATCTGCAAGATCAACACACCCCAAAGCTTTCACTAACAATATTCACATAAAGTACATAAGATCCCACATACTCCCTCCAGTAACAGAGGTGACGTTTTGGGTTGTGTGCAGTCAACCATTTCAAACTTCGGTAATTGAGTCAGGATGTTTGAAAATGGTACGAGTAGATTTTTCTGAAAAGTTTAGTAGAAATATACTTTTGCTATATTTACAGATATAATTATAACAAAAAATAGTAGCCAAGGTAGTATTCTGAAGAGCATGTCAATGTTTGAAACATCACTTATTTGTGACAGGAAGGAGTTTGAAATAAAGTGGGCATATGGAACCAGAGGGAGTCAGTGTTGGAAATCTCAAGGAACAAAGGCCCAACAAACTCTATGGGCTGACTATACAGGCTAAGATCCCAATTGAATCTGACAGTATTAACCTCAAGAGAACAAACGTCCAATGCATACCAAACTGTAGGACAATAGTAATTACCGAAAAAACTAGATAGATGACTGCATGATCAACACACATACACAACATGTGCTTCTATATTAACAATCACTAGAACAAGGAATTGATAGCAACAACACAAAAAATGGAATAGCAAGATATGGCACCAGGAAGCATATTACAGCAAAATACTCAAAATTCAACGTGTCAAATGCTAATAGAACACAAGCAATCAATAATAAATTAAACATAAAATGCTAAAATGCAATTTTTGTGTCAGTGATTGCCAGTAATTGTGTCACAATCTTTGAAAAAAAGTTTACTAGATACAATGGAGTAAATTTTAGATTACAAGTGCAGACAAGGAAAACTTACCGCAGCCCTTGTTGCATCTTGCAAAGCTAATGTAATATCCAACAAAAGAAAGGATACATGAAGAGCAGTTGTCTGTAAGAGTAAAAAAAATTAGCATTGACACAATTTTCCATTTTGATAAAGCTACAAAATCATTAATAGTACCTCATCAATTGGTTCAATATTTCGGTACAATGGGTCCAAAACAGATAGTGCAGATTCGTAGTTATGAATATGATAGAGGATGACAGCCTACAAATTCATAAAGTACACAGGTAAATGAGCGAATTATAACATACATACATATATATAAAAACAGCGCATATACGCATCTCCCATTGTCCGTGCGCACATGCATGCATGTGCATGCAGTGATTGGCGTTGCAACTCACAGTCCAAAAAATCGCACCTGCTACACTACAAAAATCGCAACTGCAACAGTATCCGCAACAGTACAACAAACCGCGCTTGCGACAGTGCCAGTTGTAACCGTCGCAACTGCTACAGTTCTCGTCTGCTACAGTAACGAGAGCTGCAGCAGCTACATCCAAAAATTGCATCGGCTACAGTGCCAGTTGCGACTGCAACAGTAGCCGCACCTGCTACAGTGCTCTCCTGCTGCTACAGTACCGATAGTTCCATCGCCCACGTCCAAAAAATCACACCTGCTACAGTAACCGCGGCTGCTACAGTTGCCTGCTACAGACATCAAAAAATCGCAACTGCTACAGCAAAAAAGATGCAAAAGTCGCATAAAAAAATCACACCAGCCACAGTTCGCGCTGCTACAGCAACTCGCAAAATGCTACAGTGCTGCTGCGACACCTACAGCCTGAGAAATTGCAACAGGTGCATCTACACACCATGCATGGGCTGTGCACATATGCACACAATAGAATTCCTATATATATATATATATATATATAACCCTGCAGTTTATGTGATACAGTATTATAGACCACAAACACTTAATAACCAAATAGTTACTGCCACAGCACAAGGCATACCATGTTGAATGTTATTATGGTTGTGTCAAACTCATCCCCATAAGCTGATGTATTATGTGCAGCAGAAAAAGGTAGTACAATGCCACTCCCCCTTGATCCAGAAGAAGAATTGCTTCCTGCCCCATTGGCAGAATCAGATTGTTCTGTAGATGCCCATGCAAGCTCTTCACTCCTTTTCTGAATATATGTAGTGGTAGAACATTAGAACAAAACTACTCCAACTAAGAAAATTATTATACACTGAACATGGTGGCACAATACTACTAACAGTTACAAAACCTGTCAGTTCTGAGCAAAGCACACAACAAAAATAAAAAAACATACTTCAATTAAAGTAGGGCCACAAACCACAATACTCTACTAATATCACATGCATAAAGTATGGCAAATGATCATTGGTAGACTTACTTGACGGAAAAGTTCACTAAGAAACATGGAAAAAGATGTGTAATTATTAATGATTAAGTGATCAAAACAAGTATAGCATAAAGGCAGTACAGCAAAAACAGCATAGAAAATCAATAGATGCCATCATGACACTAGAAGTATAGTTATTAATGCAACTAGGTGATTTCCCCGAGCGTTGCTGCGGGATTGAATGAGTGATTTTAGATGTAGATTTTTTAAGAAAGAAATGTACTATAATAAATTATCATTCATTGGAGAAGAAATAGAACAATTAGAACTGCTGAACTAGGTTGACCTCTAGGAATGGTTCTAAGAAACCAAGCAAATAAATAGCTAAACAGATTTGTATAGCGGGCATTTCATTATGGTGTCAACCTGACAACTTAGGATAGCATTTTATTGTCTTCAAGTAAACTTTTCAACAATATGTGAATGAAAGAACTGGAAACAGCGGATTCCAGTTTTCCTTTAGAGAATGAAATGCAAGTGATCTTATTCGTGAACTCTGACATGCATATATAACGTGTAAATGTTTGGTGGCACTCCGCCCCCCCCCCCCCCCCCCCCCCACTAATGAAAAAAATAATGTTGAGGTATAAAGGGGAAAGATTTAGCATTAGTTAACAAAAGAGATAAGTCGATCTGATTATTAATAGGGGAATACTACAGAACTTATTGGGAAATAAAGTCAAGTGCATTCATATATATAATTGTAAGACTTACCTTTAGAACACCCAAGAGAAGTGTAACACCATTAATCTATGAAGCAACACATGATCTAAGGAATAACTTCAAGTAACTATTAAATGAATTGCAATATGTGACTAAAGCATGATGATTGAGTGCATTTGAATACATGTGAGGGGGAAGCAAGATATACATGTATTTGACAATTTTATTATTTGACAATAACTTTATAAGTAGGAATTTCAGGCTCAATGATGTGGTAAGTAGGATTCACCTTAATACTTATAATGAAATGTTGAAAGCTCGTAGACATATATTGAATTGTTGGAGTCTATAGAGGACACACCAAATAAAATACTATTGGGTAAATGAAAAGCGCAAAGATTGTTGCGGTAGCGTGTGGAAGAAATTAAGGAACCATACCATCTCCTAGGAAACAAAGGTACATATGGTAGGAATACAGTGACTGGCATTTATTTGTGTGATATCCATGCTTAATTAATTTCTTCAACTATTAGCTAATTGATGATTGCTTTGTTAGAAAATGGGATATGATTAGATTGAAGGATGCCAAGGGATTAATGTTATACGGACGGACATGGTCAAATATATGCTAATATTTAAATGTACAAATATTGTTGTGTTTGTATAGCAACATTTCTCTACCCTTTGAAAATTCGTAGTGTTTCCCCACTCCGCCTCTCACCACGGTCCGCTCCCGTTCCGCTCACCCCGCCTGCCTACCAGGCCCCAACCCCTGCCGCCTCTCGCCGGCGCCGACCTCGCTCGTCGGCCCACGCATCGTGGCTCCACCCACCGGCCTTCGTATTGAGTCCACTCTGCCCTTCATCCGCCCGTCCATCCTTCCCAACAGGCCGCGTGGGTTCGCGGTGTGGGTGGCGCTTGTGGCTCCAGTGGGCAGGTGGATCTATTGTTTGCCGCCTTTGTCGTCGCCAGGAGGCGGCGCACCGGCCGCACATGTAGGGGAAGGTGGTGGTGGCGGGAAGGCCCGGATCCGTCTAACTTGGCCGAAGCGCACCCTCTCCGCCCTGCGCGCATGGGCCACACCATGCCGCCGCCACCACGCCTAGAGTGGCCGAGTGGATGGGAGCTTCATGCCGCGCGACACATCCGCCCGACCTGCGCGGGACCCCTCCACCTGCGCCCCTGCCCCACGGCTCGCCACGGCCGGCCTTGCCACCGGTCCGGCGCTACGCCTCCGCCACACCCGTGCTTCCCCATCCACCTGCCCCACACGCCGCCGCCTGCCCCACCATCGGGGGCCGCCTGCCCGCCTCTCCCTCGCGGCCAGCCCCGCCGCCTCCGCCACGGGCGCGTGTGCGCTGCCTCTGTATGCCCCACCACCAGCAGACGCCTGCCCCGTGACCCACCCTCCTCTTGCGTGTTAGGTAATGTTAAGATGGCCCTTTGTTTCTGCTCTACAAATCATTGTTGTACATGCTAACGAAGCTCCTCTTCTGCTAATGTGTGTCCATTATTTCTATTTTGCCTGACATGTTTTAGCTATGAACAGTCTGTAGAAAATGTTTGTGAAAACATGTCTTTTAGTGGCAGCATTGTGCAATGACTAAGTGAAGTGGTATTACTGCTATTAGTTTGTCAGTTTTTGTTCATCTAGAAATGTAAAATAGGTTTCTGCTAATTGTTCTCACATACTGTGATTTATGTCTTTTCCTATTTACCCATGTTGGTGCTAGAAAATGGTTTTTGTACTCTGATCTCTTGATTTGAGAAAGGAGAAATCAGATTTAGGGGAAGCATTGAACTTGAGGGGCTGTACTAACCACGAGCAAAGGAGGAAGGTATTCAGTTAGCTCAAAGGCTTTTGTGCGTGGCTGCAAGGAGCAGGACGCTTGTGTATGTGAGATGTCACCAGCGTGCCCATCGTGTTTTTGCAGGCACCACATCATCCGTGCCGCGGCAGGCATGCACAGTTGATGTCTCACGCTCCTAGACAGGGAGCAAGTGCCGCCCGGCTGTTCGAGAGCACGAGTGGTGAGCCCAGTTCCATCCACAGGTAGCTTCCCCCTCTACCATTTTTGCTGCACCTATCCACTTGTGCTTTTCCATTTTTTTTTTTTTTTGTTGTTGTCATTTCTCCATTAGATGATAATCACCTGTTACCTTGTTCCTCTGATTTTGGCCAGGTCTTCATATATGCAGACATAAGCAAGATAATTGGATCCAAATTCGTTTGTCAACTGGTATATAGGGCATTGTTAATATAAGCTGATAGATTTGTTTCTTATGTCCCTTGTGATTGCCAGGTCCAGGGCTTACTGTGTTTGAGATCCCAAATTCCGAGTTTCACATGGATTTGCTAATCAGTTGAAGGACAGGGTGAAAGTAACTGGTTCAAGAACGAAGCAACCAGAATCAGATAACGCAAGGTACAAACACTCGGCAGTTCAAATGTGTTTCAAGCATTGGTCAGTTTTCAACTGTGCAGATTGTTGAGATAATTGGCACAGAAGCTCTCTTCCTCACTGAAACATTCTAGATGGTTAATTATCTGCACATTAGTTGTAAATATAGACAGTTAGAAAATGTTATTCCAAAGCGCATTGCCTTTGAGGTGTTTGTGTGATGTTGCGAGGATAAATCTCTCTATTATCTAATGCATAAATTTCAGAAATGTGATATGCATGTCATTAGTATGTCGATAGTCACATTAACCATTTTGTGAATACAAAGAGTCTAACTTGAATTATTGCTAGGATTTTAGGATGCTGATCGATTTGCATCTGCACTGCACGGACACGCCTAGGGAAGCCGTGTCAAGTATCGGATACGTCACCGATACGGATACGTTACGGGTACTCCTCCGATACGTATACACGCCGTATCCTTGCCTAGCTGCCGTATCGGATGGAAAAACTCCCGTATGGATTCGTATTGTGCACTATGCATACGGCCCAGCCCAGATAATCCCGTCGCCCTGTACGTGGCCTAGCAGACAGCGAGACACTTCGTGAGTTCGCGTCTTCATCTGGCCGCCGCCCCCACCCGTGCAGCGCACTGCATAGTCCCATGCCGCCACTTGCCGTTGCCGGAGGGAGTAGTGCCGCCGGTGTCACCACTTGTCATTGCTATAGGGAGGGACATGCACCGCCGCGCCCCCGCCGGAGTGAAGCCATGCGCGGCCGCCGCCGCCCCCATCTGCGCAGCTCCGCGCCGCCACTTGCTGCTGCCGGAGGGAGCAGTGTCGCGCCTCCGTTGCCACTCATTGCCGCTGGAGGGACGAACACACGCTCGCCAGAGAGAACTCAGAGAAGACACGCGCTGCCACAGCATCACTGGAGGGAAGCCACATGATTAACATACTGACAATGAGTTCCATTCTAGTCTCCGGCCCTCTCCAAGTCCCCATCCCCCAATTTCTTTAGTCTTTACTGACTGTGTTGTGTGTCCAATACTCCACACTCCAGTACATGGCGTCATTTATTTTTCATTTAATATGCATATTTATTTATTTTCAAAAAAATTGAAACGTGTCCGCGTATCGGATTTTTTAGAAAAATACCGTATCGGCATATCCGTATCCTTCTGATACCGATACGCGTATCCGTATCCGTGCTGCATAGATCTGCATCGGTACGCAAAGCTGACCTACCACTAGATACAACCGGTTGAACCAAGGCAGGCTTTAAGCTTCAGCAATGGCTGCTCAGATGCGGGTCAAGCAAAGGCAGCATTGGCGAACCTATCTTTTTCTTTTATCATATGGACTCCTCAGGTATGTTCTCTTTCCATGTGCTGCAAAATTGCATTCTTGACTTTTTTTTAACTGTCATGTTGCTCAGGACAAAGCATATTTACAAACTTACAGTAAATCCCATGTGACTTTAGTAAATCCTATGTGCGAGTGATACAAGACATGAAAAACGCAAGCTGTAGTATGAGGATTTCAACTAATGTGTACTGTATATAGCATTGTAAGGGTTTGGCTAATCAATTTGCTTTCAGATACTTACGAAGTTCAGAAATCAGAACAAAGGTCTGTATATTTTCAAAGATCCTATATTTTGCACTAGATAAGGAAAACAAAAAAAGGTTTATAAGAAAATAAGAATGTAAGATTCTCTTCATAGGACAAACACATCAGGCTTAATTAGAATCTAGCTGTTCAGACTTACCTTTTGTTTTTTAGCTCAACCCCATGGTCATGTTTGGATATCCTATCATTCATTGGTTCAGAAACTGTCGGAATGAGGTCTCTAATTAGTTGAGCCTAATGATTTCATATAATTGGTTCATATGACCAAGATGCATTATCACCTTTTCAGGCTTCATAAACAGTAATATTTGAAACTGTAATATTTTCTGTTCACTGACACTAAAAACATTTACATTGGTGATGTGGGTTTATAAATATTCAGAACAACAAGAACTTGTATTTCTTTATTATGGGAATTTACAAAACTACATCGATGTTTAATACATTGGGCACCAGTATCTAGGGTAGAGTATATGCTTTCAAAATATCTTGCCTGAAACTGGACTTAGTGTAAGTAATACACCTTGTAGCAGTGGGTAATCAAGGTATAGAGTTGTCCAGAGAAAATGTGTGGTTATGAAATAAGATAAATAGGATTAATTATTAGTGTATGTAGTTTTACATTTTATCAATCATGTTTGGTATTAAATAAAAAATTGACTGCTGATTCAAATTTATAAGATCTATTGAGTTTTTGAATACAAACGTTACTGCGATTTTCTCTCCTACTTGCTGCTGCAATGTTTTGCGACAACAAAGAGCTAGCTGCAGTGTAAAATTTATTGCCCAGTAATTAAAAGATGTGCTTTCCGGCTTACCAACCGACCAATGTGATCTCTTGTTTGTGTTGGGCTCCATGTTGTAATTTACAATTGATTTAAGGGCTGTAGGTCATTTGGCACTGGATAAGTAGTGTATTATCCCATTATTGAGTGCATTGATTTTTGTAAGCAAATCTTTGTTCACTCCTTACATTGATGTTGTTGGTCCATCCTTTGCTGTGATGCATTTCAGTCTTACCTGCTACCATGCTATTCTTTTATCTCATGCGATTCAAATCCAAATCTTCATTCAGCAAGATTTTTTTGGTTGCGGCTTTGGGTGTGGTTCTGTTATCTTGGTAGAAATGTCTAATATTCCAAGATTATGCTCGGTTAACTCAGTTTAGCCATCATCCTTTTTATTTAGGCTGTAGAGCAACTCCTAATAATCGTTTTTTTTCTACCGACGATATTAGTTCGAATTATAATTATTTCGTCAAATTTTGAAATGCCCGTAGCAACACACAGACAATTAACTAGTTTCTAAGTTAAGACAATATGTTTGATCACATATTGATGCAGCAAAATTAATATCTAACGGACATAGGTTGGTGACGATGTGGTTTAACATGGAGTAGTAATCAATAATTGTTAGTGGGTATATTGACGTGCCTGACGGACATGATGAAATATATGCTAATATTTAAATATACAAATATTGTTGTGTTTGTATGGCAACATTTTTCTAAGTTAAGACAATATGTTTGATCACATATTGATGTGGCAAAATTAATATCTAACGGACATAGGTTGGTGATGATGTGGTTTAACATGGAGTAGTAATCAATAATTGTTAGTGGGTATATTGATGTGCCTCACTATAGTGCGCGATAGTAATAGCAAAGTGGGTTCCTAGTAGTCAATAATTGTTAGTGGGTATATTGATGTGCCTCACTATAGTGCGCAATAGTAATAGCAAAGTGGGTTCCAAATAGTAATCAATGATTCTTAGTGATTCTTATCAAGAAAAATGATTCTTAGTGAAGGTGATGATGTGGCTCAACGATATAGGATATGTTGTAATATGCATCATAAAAAAATTTCCAAATACACAGGAGAGTTGTGTATGATTAACAAGAAGTAAAACCAAGAATACAACGCAGCCAAACGCCCTGAAAACCCCTTCACGCTCAAAGCCATAAGAAAAATCAAAAACAATTCTGCAACCACTTTAGGACATAATGAAATAAGTTCACCTAATATGAGTTTGAAGCTTTAAAAACTAAGGGCATACTTTATCCAAAAATAATAATAAACGCATACAACTAAATGAATCATGGAAACATTTGGGAGGCACAAGGCATTTGAAATGCATCCCATATTAACTGCTACTTATACATATTTTATTAAATACACCATGATTTTTTTCACCACAGCTGGCTGCTGCCCAGGTCACAGCGGCTCCAATAGAAGCAGAACATTAGGTTACACTAGATATCATAAAGCAATAAAAGCCAACTTTTAGCTGCACAACTCAGAAGCACCATGTGGTACCAAAAATTTAAATGTTTGTTCAACAAACAAATGTTTTCAGCATGCTAAAGCAATTAAGCAAACTTTAAATCATAAAGGGAAAAATGCAAAGACGAAGAAGTTTGCTTGATGCAAACAAAAACAACAGTAAAGGTGTTCATTGGATCATATCGCTTCACATATAATTCAAACAATATGCTTGGTGGAACCAAAAGATGAACTTAATGCGTACACATAGTTCATAGTTGAATTTTTAAGCCCCTTTACTACAAATCTTCAGTATTCACACAAATTGGCAGGCACGGTACATAAGTATATATTAGTCTATCACACATGCTTCATTTATGCATGCACATCAAAGTAGAACTTGAGTACCAGAAAATTTATCTATTTGGTAGTACAAATACAATCCAATTCTACACTAAAAGAAACATACAGATACTATGCAAAACACAATATAAGGATACAATAGAATCCACTATACATCTGTTTCATGTATGCATGTACATCAAAGCTCTTGTTTATGTATAGTGGGTTATATTGTTTACCCTTTGTTGGTAGCTCTTGTTGGGTTTCAAGTCCAGCCTACCCCAACTTGCTTGGGATTATGTTACTAATAAAAGATTTATGTTACTTTACTACAATCAATATGTCACTCAAATGATGGTACATTGAGCAGTGCGGATTCACTAACCTTAACATCACCAAGAATTTTAAGCAGCCTCTTTGGATCAGGACAACCATCCAAGTAAGATTCTGTGATGGCCATATTATGGTGGACCTGAAATTGCAAAATTGTGATATCAGATTCAGAAGCAAGATAGAACAACTGTTTCTTCCCAAAGCAAAAGAAGAAATGTCATTAAAATTCAAGCTAACAATTGTCCTATACAAAGAACTGAAAACTATTTCATTCACCATTGACCAGTGCAAAGTAACTGTTCAGGTAAATTATGTTTTGATTTTAAATACTAAGCTACTAGATGAAAGATCTTCATGGAACAAATGACCCCAGCCCCCACCAATGAAAAGCATGACAAGCATGAAAGACATGCCAACTGGCACTAACATGCACCAATGCATGGCATGGAGCACTCAGAAATACTCCCTCCGTCCCTAAAAGACCGTCGTCCTAGGTCCCCGAGGTAAAATTTGTAGGAAAGGGAAATGACTACATTACCCCTCCTTTATTTCCTCCAGCTCTCCACCCGCCGTCCTCAGCCTGCACCTGCTGTCGCCGCTCCAGCCGCTGCGCGCCCACCGCCGGCGCTCCAACAGCACCTGCGCCCGCGGCCGCCCCTCCGGCCTCATGCGGCCATGCTTACCGGGGCCGCCTTTGCCGCCGAGGCCTGAGGTCGCCTTGCGTGTGGACGCGGCCTCTGCCCCGCTGCCGTCGCCCAGCTTGCCGCGCAGGAGTACGCGGCCCACGCCCAGCTCGCCGTATGGGTGGGGAGGATGCCGCCACCGCGCGGGCGAGGAGGGCCGCCTCCGCCGCCGTGGCCGAGCGCCACCACCGGGAGCTCCACGTGCCCGCCACCGACCGTGAGCTTTGCGTGCCCATTGCGGACGAGGTCCGGCGAACCGCGCCGCCGAGCCGGGCCGGGCCGCCGTCGAGCTCACCATGCTTGTGGACGCGACCGCCGCCGAGGACGCGGGCGAGCCACCGCCGCCATCTCTGCTCCAGGCTCCACCGCGGGCCTCGCCGACCGGGGTACAACAACAACACCAACAACAAGCCTTTTAATCCCAAGCAAGTTGGGGTAAGCTAGAGTTGAAACCCAAACCAAACCGCGGACCTCGCCGACCGGGGTGCCATGCGCAAATGCGGAGAAGGTGTCGTGCGGGAGTGGGACTGTGAGAGGGTGGGGAAAGTGGAGTGAGTGGTTGACAGATGATGGTGGTGGGCCCCATTGAGGAGGGAGAGGGCGAGGGGCTGTGCACACGACACACTTTGCGGGACAAGTTTTGAACCGCAGAACGACAATCTTTTAGGGACGGAGGGAGTAGAAACGTAGAGTCAAACTAGTGGGAACTAGCCGACAAGACAAGGTGGCGACATTTGCAAAGACAGCTCAAGAAAAGCTGCATGTGTCTATGTGCACAATTAGAGGACAACCGGAATAAACCAGGCAACATATCCAGTGCAATCAAAGTTTTAGTGCAATCACCGTGCAATCTTACTTAAAAAAAGGTGTCAAAAAAATCTCAAAAAAATCATGAATGTACAACTCAGCCAGTCCCATCTATATATAAAATTTTAGGGTCAAATTCGTCCTACTATAGCAGTTACAAAAAAGACGAAAATTTGTCTTTTTTGTATCTGCTAGAGTAGGACGAATTTGATTATAAAATTTTATATATAGACGACGTAAGTTGAGATGTACATTCATAATTTTTTTCAGAATTTTTTGACACTTTTTTTAGTGATATTGCACGGTGCACCAAACCTTTGATTGCACTAGATATGTGAACTATCCCCAACCCATGAGTAAAAAACTTGCCTATCCACTGTTCCTCCACTATTCCAACTACTCCTCTCTCTGTCTACAGTAGCGCTACAGTGTCCAACAATGTTATACACAACCACTTTACTCCCCCATTGGGGATAGTTAAACCATCCAGCCACATGCTTGCATACATAACTTGACACTAACAACCCTCAGAGCGCACATGACCGCTATGAATGGAACTGAAACAATCAGTCAGACCAATTTCATATACAAGAGATGGCCAGACGGCCAGCCCGCCAATTTCATATACAAGAGACGGCCCCAGCGCTTAAGCGCAACTCAAACCTTAGATGTGCATCAAGTTAGCAATTATGCCCAAACACACAAAAGATTTGTTACGTTCTAGAAGATTCAGATTTGTTACGTTCTAAAGATTCATTCAACACAGAAGCTAATCCCAAAGAGCCTAGCTCTCCTCGCTTACCCACACAGAGAGGAGTAACAAGAGAGCATCAGAGCACACCTTCGGATCGCCCTCTTTCGTCTTCATGAGCTCCGCGAGCACCTGGGCGCAGTTGGAGTAGCGGCAGCCCTGGAACGCCAAGGCGGCTTCCTTCGCCATGGATGCTGTCGTGGATAGCATCGCATCTTCCTCCGCCGCGGGCTGGGGTAGCGGCGGCGCCTCCTTCGCCGCAGGGGGCTCCATCCGCCGGATCTCGCCCGGGTGGAGGAGTTAAAGCCGGTGCGGGGCGCGATGCGAGCGCCGGGATCGCGTGCCGCCGGCAGGCAATCGGAGCGGCGGATGCAGGGCAGGAAGAGGCGGCTTAGGGTTTGGAGGATGCGACGACGGGTAGGAGAGGGAGTGAGGGGAAGGCGATGGATAGAAAGAGAAAAGGGGCGGCTGCTACCCTTTCTTTCACCGATTTCACGTGTTTTACGAATTTGCCATTCCTTTCTCACTCGAGGGCTTGTTTGGATTGATGAAATAAGGGTGGGATAGAAAAATAAGGGTCGCATAAATCTTATTGCTTGCCTCTTGGATAAAAAATCACTTTATATCAAAGGAGATATGATTTCCTATATCACTTTTCCTGTCCCTGAACCAGGGTTTACCATTTTGGTTTGAAGCAAAATCCTGCCGTGCACCGGAAACAGAATTTCGCCCGAAATTCCGCCGAAATTCGCATTTTTCGAGCAGAAAGTGAATTCAAATTTGAAAACGAAATTCCGAAATTTTCCGGGCGAAATTTCGCTACTTTTCGCCAGAATTTCGGTGTTTTTGACCGAAAAATAAAGAAAAAGATGGGAAAATGCTAAGAAATTGATGTACATATGAAAAAATTGAAAATTTTGGCAGAGTTTCCCCTGATTATGTGTATATTGACAGTTTATAACGCATAACATATATTTAACTCCACCAAACAATAAGAAATACAACATTAAACACGTAATTGATGTCCAAAATCCACACCTACCTAGTCCAAAGTGCAAAGTCCATTAGAATTATTACAATTAGTGCAAAGTCCATAGTTCAATTAATACAACACAATGCATCCATAGTCTTTCCTAAGTCCTTAGTCCAATTAAAACAACCGGCCCTTAAGTTTATCACTACACAGTACTCACATGCCATGAACATTCAACTAACCCTAGGATTTCAACTCACTAACCCTAACATCAAACAATGACTGACATTCTACATCACTAAGATTTTGAATCTCATCAATCAACTAAGAAATCATCAACATTCACCTAATCCATAGGATTAAACCTCACTAACCCTAGGTTTCCTACCGCTTGTGGGGGATAGATATCCCCTGGGTCCTCATGGAGCGTATTTTCTATTTGGACCGTCGGAAGGCCCGATTCATAAGACGATTGACTGACTCGGTGCACAAGACAAGGACTTGACGTGCACAAGGAAGATCTAAGAAGAATCCTCATAGGAGATATAACCAATCCTAATAGGAATAGAACTCCTTGTAACCCAAGCCATGCCGGACTATATAAGGCGGGCTAGGGGTCCCTCTCAACAGGACAACTCCTCAACCCCATAGGAACTCAAACCCCTAACTCTTCAACGCTCTCAACCTCATACGCCTTCATTGTACCCTCGAGACCTCAAATCAATACAATCAGCCCCAAACAGGACGTAGGGTATTACGCATCTCGCAGCCCGAACCTGTATAAATCGTGTCTCCCTCGTGTCTTGTGTTCTTCGTCGCACCTCTATGCGAACCATTGAGCTACGGTTGATGCAGACATCCACAAAAACACTGTGTGACACACCCCGTGGTGCATTGTCGGATTAAAACCCCGACAGTTGGCGCGCCAGGTAGGGATGTCTGCTTCAACATCGCTAGCTCCATGGCCGTCATCGTCAACATCGTCGAGGGTCAACAATTCCGATCTGTTACCGGCTCACGCTACCCCGGGACCGGCGTGCTGCTCGTTCAGAAGCTAAATCCAAGATCAACAAATTGTGGCATGGGACAGTTGCTTCGTCTATTATGGTCGCACGGTTCAGCCGGAGGTCACGAGAATTTTTTCACAGCGGTGCACCAGGGGTTCGATCTGTTACCAGGCGACCAAGTTGGCCCCTCGTCTTGCCATGTCAAACCGCAGCACCAAGACCCGATCTCCAAAGTCTAGATCGATCAAAGATCAGTAGCAGCAATCCAACCTGGAGTCCGAACCAAGCCGATCGATCGGCATCATCGGATCCGTACACAAGAATAAAATATGCCAAGAATTACCCTCTTTGATAAT
This sequence comes from Paspalum notatum, assembly GCA_022530915.1. Lineage (NCBI taxonomy): Eukaryota > Viridiplantae > Streptophyta > Magnoliopsida > Poales > Poaceae > Paspalum > Paspalum notatum. Next base: position 25,277,749 of record CM039685.1, on the reverse strand, counting down.
TGCGCGTGCAAGGGATCCGATCAGCGTTCAAGATACGTCCAGGCACCTCCTGCGCAGGTCAAGCAAGAGAAAAGGAAGCACTTGTCTGATCAAGTATGCCGAGTCCGAACAGAGCTATATCACGTTACGAGAAGATTATCTCAGCTGATTACTCAAATATAAATATCAGCATGGCTATTAGTCTCTCCTTGGCAGCTGACAACGTCGATCTATTTGGACATGGATCCAAACCGGGTGGCGTACCACAGACAGCTAAATCGTTCTCGTATTTAAATTATATATTTAAATATGCAATTATTTTCATATTGACTTATCTGATTGCCTCGAATATTATTTACAATTATCGAGTATTCTTTTTGCAATAGATTGACATGAACAAACACCTAAATCGAAGAATGCAAGTCACCTTCTTGCCTTTCCGCCCTGTAGGTGGCGGGTTTCCGAAGAGGAAACGCGGGATTCAGCTCTCTGGCGGCAGTTTTCCGCTCGGCAAACGCGGCAGCTCGGACAACGGAAGGTCGACGGCCGGTCGGGATCCGGTCGCCGACGGGCGGGAAACCGCCTCCCCACGGCGGGATTTGGCAACAACGAACGGGCGGGGGAGCTAGAGAGGAATGGTGCATCGGGGAGTATTGGGGACTGGTGGAAGTGTGGATAAGGTGAGTGGATAGGGTGAACGGGTTTACAGGTTCCTACCGGGTCCGAACCGAAATCATCAATTTAGCCAATCAAATCAACTTAGATTTGAATGATTTCAAGTGCAAATTGCTTAGAAAAATACCTAGTTTTTTATCATATTTTTTCGATTTTTTTACAAATTTTTTTTGAATTTTTAAATTTCAAAAAGAAAAATGGCAAAAAAATTCTGAAATTCCATTTTCCGGCTACTAGCGGAAATAGAAAAATTAGCGAAATTTCGTCAGAAAGTTAAACCCTGGTCCAAACAGCATTTAAACGATTTTTCACGTTGTAGGACCGAGACGTGCGACTAGAGAGGGGGTGAATAGGAGTACTTGAAAACTCAAACTCAAACCCTCACCGCAGTACAAAACGAAAATAACACCCACAACGAAACTAGGCACCGTCCAATGAGAAGATACGTATTAGCTCACAATACGTGCTTGGTACCGTCCAATGAACAGATACGTACCAAGCACCAAGCGGAAGCACACGCTCAAACAGCTAAGAAAAAGAGCGCAAAAGGAACCAACTCCGAAAAACTGCAGATTTCAGACAGACAGAGCTGCAAAGAAAAATCACAGAACCCTAAAAGCAAACCTCCAAACCACCCAAAAAATTACCACACCTTTACAAGACAATAAGGAACAGCTCTAGAAAAATTCAGACCAATTGGAACAAGTTGTGACCACCGCACAGTCCGGTGGCCGGTGGTTACCACCGGACTGTCCGGTGCTTACAGCCTGATACTCCAAAAATATTCGTACCAAAATCCAATCAAACCAACTCTAAAAATTATGAAATTTTTACTAAAGGTTAAGAAGGGGCCAAAGAACGGCTCCACAAATTTTTAGCTCAATTGGTTAAGAAATAAAAATCCTAGAGCCACCGGACCGTCTAGTGCAGAGCCACCAGACTGTCCGGTGGTTAAAAAACTGACAGACCAACCCCAAAAGAAAAATACCAAAACCAGGTCAAAACACCTCCAAAACATCTAAAATTTTTATGGGAGTTTTATGATTCATAGGATAAGAGCTCCACAAAATTTTAGGTCATTTGGAGTAGGTTTGGTCATAGAACCAACCACCGGACGAAATAGACACCCACCGGACGTTATAGACAGACAGAAAAACAGCCACACGAAACTTGAACTTCCGAAGTCAAAACTTGACCAAACCTTCACCAATCTTCACGAAATTTTGCACACACTAACCTAGCTCCATTCCAAAACTATTCCCAAAAAATCTATTGAAATAGATCAATGGATTAGCGGAAATTTCAGATCTCGTGAATATGTGAATATTTGGGTAAGAAAGGGGAAATCTCAATACAACTTGCTCGTGGCAATCCTTTGGGATTGAGATGTTTTAGGATATAATCTCCACGTCCTTGCTAGTCCAAAACACAAGGAAAACAAAGGATCCAACCTTGGCCAAAGCAAACACCCAAAAAGCCAAAAATTGAAACAAAAAACCAAAGAGAACAAGGAGAGGAGAAGCACACAAAGTTGCTGCACGAAACCACTTCGATTATGAGCCTCAAAAGAGGTCTTAGGTCAGATTACAATGAAGGATTTCGTCCCAAGCAACCACCCTCACCTTCCCTCTTGATTTGGAGCCTAGATCTCACCCTAACCCTCCTAAACTTGGAGCTCAAAGTTTGAGGACGAAAATTACCCTAAAGAAATGAAAACCTAGCTGCCAAGACTACCTCTAATGACCAGCTCTTAGGCTATTTATACAAGGGTTCAATTTTGGCATTTTTACACATAGACCCCTAACCCTAGAAATGTCCGGAGGGGCTAAAACAGAAAAGAACCCGAAATATCGGGACGGACGACCACGATGAAGACTTCATCTTCTTAGCTTCCACGCAATCTTCGGATGTCCTCCACATGGCCAGTAGTCCAATCCACCTTTGCATCCCCGGTTTTGAAGTCAGAAACCGGAAAACTTTAGTAAGTGTCCGTCTGGGCCGGACTTGGCCCATCTTCTCTATCTTGGGGAGTCGTGGCCCAACTCACCAAGCCTTGGGTAGCTTGGGTGGCGGTTTTGAGCTGAAGCCGCCAAAGCCTCACTCGCATGCCTTCGCGCCATGTACTCGGGTTGGAGCACCACGGTGGCACCCGGTTTCTCCAGTCCATCGGAGTCGCCTCACGGTCCATCGGAGGGCTTACACCACTGTTGCCGAACCGCCCCTCCGTGTACCGAGCTCCCATTGCCGACGGACGCCGAGCATTGCCTCCGGTCCATTGGAGGGCTTTTGCCTCAGTCCATCGAGGTCTTCATCATCTACCTCCAGTCCATCGGAGGGCTTTTGCTCGTTGACAATCACTCATCACACCAGGAGAGCAATGAGGCCGGTCCATTGGCTCTCACATGTTTCTTCCACTTATCGTTTGAAACGCCCAGTTTCCATAATGGGACTAAAATGTGCTTTATTACCATACCAGGATTTGGTAATCACATTCTTACATCAGAGTGATACAGATCCGCCCTAACGGGTCGGACAGCAAAGAGGCGCAGCCCTGCATCTAAGCAGCGGAATGTAAAACGTAGGCACAAAACTTTCACACGTCACGGTTGCGAAGTAGGTCGTAGCCCTCAATCTAATAGGTACACGATGGTTTCTCCATCTTTGTAAACCAACAACAAAGCAAGGGTGAATACATACGTACTCAACAAGCCTACCTTCCTCCACAAAGAGTAGGGGTATAGCTATATCTACATGCAAGTCATATCTTGAGCTCAGGAGGTTTTGCATAAAAGCATTTTGTATGCAGGGTTTGAGCTAGTCTAACAAGTTTTAGTCATTCAGAAAATAGGGTTTTTCTCAAAAGGGGTGCCACTGGATTTGCCGGTCTACATGGCCAATGACTTTCCAGCCATCACACTTTCTACAGGGTTCTACCCCATAGATTAGCATCCACCCAAAAACCACTTTGTTTCCAACCCAAAACCAAACCAATTCCCACCATTTTTAGTTTATGAAAAGTGCTAATTGAAGAACCAAGTCGTAACTCATCCATACCAGTGGACTCGAACTACTCGAATAGATTTTACTACTGGCCAGAGTTGTACTAATTCCCACAAATTAGACTCAGCGACTGCTTACCGCTAAATAAGCGTCCGAATTCCAAACCAAACCATTGCCTTTGTTTCATCACCTAACAGTACTTTAGAGGTTCGGGCCACCAAGCCGCACCCTGGTGTCCCTCGACACCCCCTCGGCACACAACCCTTTCCCTTGCCCCTTGTGCGCCAACACAGAAGCTACTAGGCTATCCACTCCAGCTCGGGCCCAGCCAATGCCTCATACAGAGCGAGTGGTTGTACTAAAGAGTTAGGCAAGATGAAAATCAACGCGGTCCTTATAGAGCTCAGGTAAAACCATTCCAACACCTTACATTGCTCGACACCGTGAGCATGCACCTACCCGGTCATCTCCACGAAGACCGGGACCTGGGTAACCGCGGGTTGCTAAGTTACCGTTCATACCCTGCCCTTTAATGGCGTATACCGACCCGTGGGTCGTTTGCCGGGGTTCTTCCCCATTTTATTTCAAAACACGCACACACCCATCCTCATTCCCAAGCCCATCAGGTTCCATAACCATAATCCCAACTTATCATCAATATTATGAGAAATATAATTAAGTGAGCGATCCCACCTGTGCGCACTTACTTTGACAATATAGTGAGATTAAATTTTGATTAGGATTCTTACCAAGCTCCAGGTAAGCCTCCACTTATATATTTATAGTTACAAGAAAACCATTTATCTTGGAGAGACCGGAAAGTTGAGTGTAATTCTTGGGCCTTTTACAAAAATTGATATTTGAAATTTGATTTCCTCTGAAAATTATTATTGAAAAAGTAAGGAGATTTGTTGTTGATGAAATTTACTTCTTCCTATATCTATTGTGGGATATGCTTAATTGAATGTCTATTTATTTATATAATTGCTGGTCCAAACTTGAAAAAGAGTTGAGAGTTTAAATTTAGTTTGATTATTTTAAAGTTTGACTTACGCAAGATTTTAACTAATATTTTATATCATTTTATGTGATTTTTCACTAATTTTGAGCATTAACTATATCTTTTACTAACAATTATCACCGATTATTGTGGATTTTGCAACATTATCTTGGAATTTTGCTATACTTAATTTTTTCAGGTTTTTGAGCTATTTTTCGCAAAATTCATCATAATCTACGTCGAGTGAGAAAACACCTCTGATATGGAATTCTAGAAGGTGATAAACAAAGAAAGATTGATTGACTCATTTCCCTCCATGAGGTGATCAAGGCCTCCTATTCGGAAACTTCTGGAAGATGTCGTGAACTACAAGATTTTGGAAGCTTACAAGGAAAAGACACTTCATATTTATCTAAAATAGAAGAATTCATCAAGACTCAGCAAATACCGAAGATTCCAGAACTCTACGAGTCTGAGTAATATTGCAATGTTATTTCTTAATCAATAAGGAGCAACCCCGCAAAAGATGGAAAGAAGCGGACCAGGGAAGGGCCTGGGTCGGCCGACCCTACCCCCACACCCCCAAGTTGGCCGACCCCAGGACTCCTAATGTCGATTGGCGATTTCTTTTTTCCCACGCCTTCTCTAGGATATAAATAGCGAGTCTCGGCCACGAGACGAGGTATCCAATTCATTATCAAGGCATGGAGGCAACGACAAGAGGGATCATCGCTAGAGGAGAGCAGAGGGTCGAGTTTCTAGGTTAGGATTAAAATTCTTCTAGTTTGTAGAGGTGATTAGAGGCCTTGCACAGTGCTCTAATTATCTACCTCCAGAGGTCTAATTGTATCATCAAGAGAAGGTATGATCATGGATATGACACAATTTATCAATGAAGCATTATTCTTGTCTAATTATCAAGTTCTTGTTCTAATTATGCTTGTTCTAACTCTAATTAACTTTAGGTATAGATGCATGTTGATTAAAGCATGTCATTAAGGGTTATATTTTTCTAGCATTCTTAGTCATTAATCTAGTTTACTAATGATATACTTGTATATCTAGTTCTTGTAATCATGGTGATTAGAGGTTCTAGTTGTGCTAATTATGTTATTAGACTATGTGAAGTAATTAATTAGAAGCGCGTTCTCTAATTACGTATGTCTGTAGAGAGTTTCTCATCGATTAACTGGTTAGTAGTGACAGTACAGCTAGAGAAAGGTTAAACTCGATCTAGGGGATTAGATTATTTGATCTTGATTTAACTATGCTATGAAGTTTATGCTTGATCATTGCTTGTTTCTACCTTGAGCTACTAGTTATCTCGCTATTTTAATCTAGTTGTGGCACCCGTTATCATGCATGTCTTGGATCCAATTAGAGCTTGATTAGACTCTAATCAATACCCTTTGATTAGTGTTCTAGTTCTGTTCTAATTGCTTATTTTATTATATAATTAGTATATTTTATGATTAGTTTAGATATAGTTTAAGGATTGGTTTAGAAGTAGATTTAGGCTTAACTTTTTACCTTTTTACCTTCAGTTTATCATAAACTCTAGATAATTAATTCTCTATTAGTTAATTTCCTGGATTAATAAACCCATGATACTCAATCTGGGGAAAAGCTACATACGCTACTGTCGCTTGCAGTATAAGGTTTGTCGTGCTTAAGTACCGTCAACAGCGACCATTTCTGAGCACCATTGAGGCCAACATTAATCTCGGAGCTAGACAAGTCCATCTTAACATAAATGGCAGAAGGGAAACGTTTGCTTTAAAGCCGAAGGTTGAACAATGCCGACAAGTGAAGACATTCAAATGTCAGGCACCCAGGGACACACCAAGACCCAAGATCGAGCTCTCACCAAGCAAGTCAAAAGTGGATCATCACATCTTAGCAATGGAAAGAATCCTGCTAGATGGAGAAGCCCGAAAGCTCAAAGATGATCATAGAGCCGAGTCACAAAAGTATGCCTCGATGATCAGACTGCCAACAAAGGAAGTAGGAGGCAAAGCTCTTATAACAAAGGTCACCGCCAATACAACGCACACACCAAAAGATTGGCGGAAGAAGGAAAGATCAGCCAAATCAAAGCAGAAGGGAGGTAACACTCCCAATCAAAAGGCTATTGCTAAAAAGAAAGTGTGGCGAGCAAAAGTGGCAGCACACACGGCCACAAAGTTTCTATCAAGTGCTGACCGCGAATGAAAGGTATGACTTGCGCCCTCACTAGGAGGTAAACTCGCGTTACCCTCCCCTGCATATTTATTTTTTGTTAAATTGCATTATCTTCTCCTTTACTTTTCATTAAGAATTCAACTACTGCATATTTAAATTCAAAATCTTTGGCACATGTTTCATTCCATACTTCTAAATTTCAAAAAAATGAAATTTTGGAGGCTACCGAACCCCCTCTCCATCTGCTCTAGCCACTTAGGCCAAGTGGTGCAAAGCACCAAGCCGCCTGACCCCTCTTGGTGGCTGCCTGACCCCCTTGTGCTCCCAACAAGCATGCACCCGAGGCCACAGACGAGCAAGTGCCAAAGGCACTAGGCACCACCGGCCGCTCATCGTCCTCCACACGCTGCTCGGACTCTCTCCTGTGCTGTCAATGTCCCTTTGCTCATGCACCACACCAACCGGCCTAGGAGCCTTAGGCCCTTACAGCCACCAACGGCCCTGCCCCCTCTCACTGGCCACCCGCCCTGCATCTACCTAATGCCTACACCCCTTGCTGCCTAGAAAAATACATGCACACTCCCTTTAGCTCCTTGCACTGCTCAGCAGTGTGAGCACTCTCCCTCTCACCCTCTAAACACTCGATTAGTTACTAGCTTAGCGCTAATTAAGCTCTCTAATACTTAGTGAAAATTTTACCCAATAAAATTCATGCTCCACCCTCAACTCCTAAACGGTTTTTGGAGGCTCTAGCCCCACAAGAACGACTAACTTTTGGATGACTCACTTCTGAACTCCTAACCGCTAACACTTAGTTAATTCTATCACTGCTCTTGCCCTTCGGGTGTTATCTTGTGTCTGTGAATTCTGTAGGATGTCGCTCTTCATCAGGACCAAGAAGGCCCTTAGCAAGGCAGGGATGGCCGTGTACATTAGATTCCCATCCTCTTCGCGCTCTCACTTTCAAAGTGGCAGCTCGAGAACTCTAGCGACGTCCGATAAGACGAGGCAACGTCATCATTAAGATGAGGCAACGTCATCACAGCAACAGCAACGAACGCTCTTGACCATCAATGACATCGTGCCGCATGGAGAAGTGGAGGAGGAAATGTTGGAACGTCTTGCTCTCAAACAATTTGAGAGAACAAGATGTTTTGACCTCCCCTTCCTCGCCAATGTAGGCATGTTGGATCAATTTGAAAACGCGTTTGACTACGTCGGTTGGAGTAACTTCTCGGCTATTGAGGAGGAAGGATCCATCCTTCTTACCAAGGAGTTCCTAATGACTCCGTCTCTCCGCATAGAGCCACTGACCATAGGTACGACTATTCATTTCCATCTTTTTAATACTGAGTTGTTGTCTCCATCAGACAGCTTAGCGATCTCTTAGGCTTCTCCTCTCGCTGCTCCCTAGCAGACAAGCCAATAGGTATGATGCAAAAGTATTTTGGAGAGAAATTTGTGGTGAGGGTGTTTCGGGGAAATATAGCATAACCAAAATTCATAATCCTACTTTGAGATTTTGGCGCATTGGGTTTCTCTTATCAACTTCCTGCGTAGTGAAGGGCGTTGCACTGCTAATGATGATTCAAAATGTCTTTATGCAATATGTAAAAAGAAACGGTATGCCCCTGTCCCAGATATGGTACATCATTGGATGAACTTATGGAAGATTAACACTCCCATCACCATCATGTCCTTTGTGACAAGGACTGCATCCAGACTGTGCGTCTTAGAAAACGCCCAGCTCGCATACATTCCCAATGATCAATCACTTCTAGAGGGTAAACAACACTTCATCCAAGGGCACTTTTTGCGAGCTGACAAAAGGGGTAGCTTCATCTTGACCTACTTTAGGCACAACTTCAAGCTACCACTTTTAGCGCCACAGTTTGATTTGTACAAAGTAGCAAACCTAACCATGCAGCTCGACATAGAGAAACCACGACATAGTTATGCAGGTGTCATGACACAAGCCTAGAGACGCAAAGCCGAGCAGCATCAATGGGAAGCAAAAGAGGAAGGAAATGCAGACGCATCCTAGGCGCCCCCACACAACATCATCATCTGGGGCAGGCACAGATGCGAAACTATCATGGTTATAGTGTTATGGGCTATGGCAACCCAAAGCCATGGTATAGCAGCAGCGAAGGTGGTGGTGCTTCACAACACCAACCGTCATACGCTCCTGAGTACCATGCTGCACGTACATCACGTGACTTTGGCAGGAATGCAAGACCTTCGGCATCTGCACGGTTCAACACTGACAACATGGCAGACATCAAATCCATAATGGAGGGGATCAACCCACATGGTCAGTACGACCCTCAATTGTATGAGGAAGTGCAAACTATCAGTAAATGTACCACTGCAATGGATGATCGGCTACACTCCAACAGCAACATTCTCTGGGAACTCAGAGAACAAATGGAAGCCAACATCACCGACGCTCACGAGTTTTACAACCACCACTACTACTACCAAAACCCCTAGCTTCATTGAAACTTAGGGGGATGGTAAACCGTCGTCGATGTGAGCACACTTCCTCAACTCCTCTTCGACTCAAAGACACCCCGTACCTCGATCTCTTTCCTTTGCAAGCAGATAGACAGTAGACAGTCCGACCATCCTAACAGTCAGTTCTACCGAGTCCTATCATCCGAACAACCGAGAAGTAAGCACCACCTAAGGTAGAATAATAATAATAATAATAATTAGTTTATTTAATTCCTTGTTTAAAAATTATAATAAAAACAACTCCCACTTTTGATATGGTACCTTCATTATGCAAATGATGAATAGTTGCCTATATGCTCTTGACTAGTTGTTTATGCACAAACCGTACTTAGCTTAATTTTGAGCTTGTATGTATAAAATTGTGAACCTTACCTTTTACTTTGTGGATGTCATTTGTGTAACCTTGTCTAAGTTGTTGTGAGAAATGATATGACTAAAGTAATAGTGCAGCTCTCACACTCTCCTAGTAAGATGACATCTTAGGTTTATCCTTCTGAAAAATGAAAATAAAGTTCCCCCATTGGTTTGAAATACTGCTAGAGCCAAATACAATGAAAATATCTAAGCCGCTTATTTAAGCTACTTAGTGTTGTTTTGAGATGTATCAAATTTAGAGTCTTATCAAATGGAATCATCGATAGCTTGTTAATCTTTGGAGCAAAAATTCACCATCCCATATACATTTACCTACATTGGGTGTTGCATCCATATATCTCCAAACAATGCATTTAAACCTTACTCCTTCCAAATCAAAATGAGTAGAATATGGAGCCATAAAAAAGAAACTAAAAAAAAACATACTAGTCAAAGCATGGAAAATATAAAAAGAAAAGCATGGTAGTCATAGAATGGCAAAAATAAAAGAAATATAAAAAGGCTCCATATTTATACCTACCACAACAAAAGAAGGAGAAGGAAAGGAAATAAGGAGATTCACCCATCTAGCCACCAAATAAGCTCCGATGATGAACAAGATTACTCGATGTAGTACATTTCTTTGGTCCAATCTTTGGCTTTGTAAAATAAACAACCGATGTAAGCTAAGTTCTTCTATTACCCTGAGCTCCTCAAAGGCCCGACATAAGAAGTTCCTGGCAATTGCTCTTGGTCTCAATGTTGAGGATACACTTTTGAGCGATCGAGAGTAACTTTGGAGAAACTTGATTTTGTTTTGAAAACCCTTAAGACCTCATGAGATAGGAAACCAAAAAGAGATGTTTTGAGTTGAAGCCTACAATAAAGTCGTTCTTTCTCTCAACTGCCCAACACTTGTTAAGTCAAAAAGATGCACCACAGGTATGAGACAAGGTTAACTTTGCATACACTATGGTTCGCGATATAAGCATGAGTGTCGGTTATGTATATCTTCTTCTCTTGATCATTGATATTGCAGCAAGTCCTGATTCATAACTCATCTTAGCTTTACTTGAGGACGATAAAGGGTCTAAGCTTGGGGGGTGTTGATGGTCGTTATTCCACCATTTCGACCATCAACTATCCATGAGCTTGAAGGAAAATATATAAAAGTGTAGACTAAACTCTTGCTACTGACCGAATTCCACGAGTTGTGTTGTATATTTGATTGCAGGTGCAAGATCAACAGAAAACAAGCAAATAAGTATGGAAGAAACCCTAGCTGCCCGGCAGTGGGCCTAGCTACCCAGCCACCCCCTAGGCCACCTAGCCAGTGAATGTGGCCAAATTATATTATCTTTGACCTACATGCACACAGAAGACATGTCAACACAATTCCAAGGTGCAAGCTGAGAATCCAATGTGCCAAGTACCGAAAGGTTTGCCACTTTATCGATCTAGCACTTGGATCAATGAAGTCAGCAATCTGAGGAACTTCAATCCTGCGGCTAAGGAAGAAACAGAAGCAAGAACGATCTAGGAAAAAAACACGTTTAACTACCAAACCGACCTCAGAGGTGCTATGGGTCATTGGATGAGTCAAGGCAGTGGATCAAATGGCTGAGAAGGCAGGCCGCCTGGCTTGGACCAAGCCGCCCGCCCTGCCACATGACCCTATTATAACCGCCATCCATACTCCACTAACCAACTACCCCTATAAATATGCCTTGTGCTCGAGAGGGTATAAATAGGCCCTTAGACCTCATTTGCAAAGTGTGGAAGTGAAGAGAAGCACACCATTGTCTTAGTCATGTAGTAGTAGGATTGTAAGGAAAATGGGCCCTAAGCCTTGTGCTTAGTTCCCTAATGTGATTTTGGTGGTTGAAGTGACAACTTGTATCATTTGGGATGAATGTGTGTGCAAGTATTTTTGGTTAAGTCCTAGGGTGCAAGATATGGACATGGGGAACAAACACCTCAAAGGAGTACTTAAAAGACACAAGAGAAGACCCAAGCCTCCATCAAGTCGCAAGCATGTGCATGACACGGCGATCCCGCTGACTGGTCAGCGAACTAATTTTTGCCCCATCAGACGGTCTGGAGAAGCCCCATTAGAAGGTCCAGAGAGAAGAAGAACGCCAAGATTCAAGACCCGGTGCAAATTACACACATCGGATGGTCCAATAGTACATCAGACAATCTGGGTAGTGAAGCAAAAGAAGACCGAGTCCCGGCGCTTCAACGCATCGGACGGTCCAATGGTCGCACCATCGGATGATCTGGACAAAACGATCAACACACCCAAGACCATGGGCATAACACGCATCGGATGGTCCGATGGTCTCAACAGTCAGCTAAAGACTCAACGGTCGACTCCAATGGCTAATTTGGAGCACGCATCAGATGGTCCGATGGTCCCACCATCGAACGGCCTGATGGTCATAGAAATTGCAGATCAAGTTGCTCCCAATGACTAGTTTTGAGGCTTGGGCAATAAATACCCCCTTGGCTGGCCTCCACAATATATGCCTCTTGAGCTTATTGTAGTATTGAGGCACTTCTTCCATACATTGTGACACATTTTCTAGAGCCCAACCATCATAAGAACTAATAAACACATCTCGACATAGCCAGAGATTGCAAAGCAGCTTTGCTTAGGCCTTGTTATCTTACCAATGTCTGCATGCTTGTCATCTTATAAGCATGCAGCTTGTAGTCTTGCTAGACCCTCTAGAGTGTGGAGTGGCCACCACCTTACCTTGTGAGAGGGAGTGAGGCCCTCATGTTTTGGCTAAAGCTCACTTAGTGGAGATGGCGGAGAGCATCCATGAGAAGGCCTGCGGAAGACCCCAACAGCTTCGTCCATCCTCTACCCTTATGATGGTAAGGACGTAGTCCATAGAGGACTACGCGTGAGAAAGACATGGGTGGGTGTGTACCGGTGTTGACACGGCTTATGAACGAATATTTTGTATCATTTTACATAGTTTTTCATGGTTTCTAAGTGTCAACTATATCTTTTACTAACAATTATCACCGATTATTGTGGATTTTGCAATATTGTCTTGTAAATATGCTATATGTAATTTTTACAGGTTTTTGAATTATTTTTCATGAAATTCACAACGATCTACGTCGAGTAAGAAAAGACCTCTAAGACGACATTTATTAAAGATGATGAACGAGGAAGGCTTGGTTAATTCATGCCCCGCCCTGTATTGATCAAGGCTTTCTAATCAGAAACTTCAAGAAGGTGTCAAGAGGTACTAGGAATTTGAGATAATTATTCAATAAAATCATCAAATATGTCAAAGACTAGAAGACTTCATCAAATCTTAGCCCATATAGAAGATTCTAGAAGCCCAAGAGTCCACAAAGGCCCCGCACAAACATTACTTAAGCATCAAGGAACTACCCCGCGAAAGATGGAAACAACCGGACGCAGGGAGAGTCCAGGTCAGCCGACCCAGACCCCCTTGGTCAGGTGACCCTAGGTCTCCTTAAGGCGGTTGGAGTTCCCTTTTTCCCACGTCATCTCTAGGGTATAAATAGCGAGCATAGGTCCCGGGGCGAGGCACCCAATTCATTATCAAGTCGTGAAGACGGCGACAAGAGGGACCACAACTAGAAGAGAGTAGAGGGTCGAGTTTCTAGTCTAGGATTAGAGTTCTTCTAGTTGATTAGAGGCCTTGCACGGTGCTCTAATTACCTAGCTCCAGAGGTTCAATCATATCATCAAGGGAAGGTATGATCATGGCTGTAATCTTGATATGCCCCACCTCCCCATCATCGCCGGATCCGCGGATGGCCTCACCGCCGTCGCACATTCCCGGTGGCGGCGGCCCCCCGCCCCTAATCAACCAGTGCAATTATTGCAACATAATATATATATATATAGGGTCGGTATTAAGGAAGCCCATTGGCTTCCATTAGTTGCAGGAAGCCCGAGCCAGGGGGCTGGACCAGCCAAAGAACCGGTCCAGGGGTGCCCCCCGCAAACGCGCATGGCTGGGGGCGCAGGCTGGGTCGAAGGCCCGTTTAGCGTAAAATGTAAGCAAAATTAGCGTAAAAATGTGTATAACTGAGCGTAAATTTCGGCTTCTGTTGTAGCGAAATGAACCCAAGTTTGACACGTTCTGCCCAACTGACGCACACATGCATGCATGCAGATCATTTCAACAAACTAGTTTTTTTACGATAATTTTTATTCAAATATCCAATTCACAAATGGTTTTCACCATTAGATTGCTGACATTTTTACGCACGTTTTGACATCCATTGTGACTCTATTTTTTGAAAATTTTTAAAGTCATAAATTTACGCTTTTAATGTCGTTCATTTATTCGTACATGCATTTAAAAAGGTTCTAAATGGTAGCTATTAGTGTCGACCGTAGCTATTTGTGTCCATATTTGTTTGCTGGAACATCCGATTGACAAATGGTTTTTATGATCATGGAAAAATATTCTTGTGGTTGTAAAATCATTCAGCTGCCTCATTATAGTGATTCATATGGGGGATATTTTATACTCATATTTATCAAATTTATGATATGTTGTTGAATTATATAAACAATCGATAACAACATAGAAACTTATCATGCGAACCATAAATATTTACCGGTGCCAGCATAGAAAATATAGGTCATTGCTTTCACATGAAAAATTTAATCCAAAGAATTCATGTGGCCAAAGTAAAGTTGTCCTAGCCCGCAAGGTAACGACATTTTTCCTATCCAGATGTTGATATATTTCATATATAAGAAACATAAATGGTTTTTGATCAATCCAATGCTGCATAGAAGGCTTGAATCCAAGCAGCACAACGGCAACTCTGCTGCACGCTAGCACACCATGGATCATATTTTGTACTCCAACCTCATCATACAACAAGAACCACACCACAATGAGAAAACTGGTACATAAATCATCAGTACTGATAGCATCATATAATTTAGCATAAAAATCAGTAGTAGTAATCGTAAAACCAATGTGAATTTACATAAGCTAGTTAGTGCTATTATTACAGATAGACGTAGACGTGCATATTATTGCTAGTGCATCAAAGTACTATTCGGGTATAAGAACCAGTCAATCTAGACATATCATATATAGTGCCGTTGTATGCATAAATGGTGTCATGGGTAGTCATAAAAATCATTGCCAGACTTGAAACAAATCGGAAACATAAATAGTGCAGTTGTATGCATAAATGGTGCCATGGGTAGTCATAAAAATTGCAAAAGGGTGCAATGATATATACATCTAAAAATCATAGCCATACTTGAAACAAATCAAAAGCATAAATAGTGCAGTTGTATGCATAAATGGCGCCATGGATAGTCATAAAAGTTGCAAATGGGATGTGAAACAAATCAAAAGCATAGATAGTGCAGTTGTATGCATAAATGGTGCCATGGGTAGTCGTAAAAATTGCAAAAGGAGTGCATAAATGGTAGCCTGCTGTATGCATAAATGGTAGCCTGCTGGGCATAATTAGTAACATATAAAGGCATAAAAATTGGAACTGTGTGAATAAATGGTAGCTTAATGGACATAATTAGTGACATATGAAGGCATAAAAATTAGAATTGAGTGCATAAATGGTGGTCTGAGGGACATATGAAGGCATAAAAATTAGAATGGAGTGCGACGACGGCGGTGTCGCTGCGCGCCAAGGCGGCACCGGGCAACGACGGGCGAGGATAGGGCCCGGTCACTGCGCGCAGCAGCGGCAGTGGGCGACGATGGCCGGGGACGGCGGTTTGGACGCGGCGGCGGGGCGGCTGCGTGCTGCGGCGGTGGCGGCGGGGTCGCTGCGCGCTGCGGCGGCAGTGGGCGACGACGGCCGGGGACGACTGTATGGGCGCGCGCTGGGTTGGGGGAGGTTGCGGGGACAGCGAAAGGGAAGCGGGTTCGGCGGCCGGAGCGGGAGTTGGTTGCGGCGGCGGGGTCGTCGTCCGCCGTGCCAGTACCGGACGAGGACAGGTAGGGGGCGCGCGGGGGATACGACGATATGGAGGAAGCGGGAGTGGTGGATCGACGACGTACCGAGGTTAGCGCGCCGCGGGGTAGCCGGGCGACGGCGGGTGGAGGAGGCGCCGGTGGTGGTCGCCGTCGCGGGGTCTCCGGGCGACGGCGGGTCGGGGGCGGCGCCGGGGGTGGCCGCCGTCGCGGGGTCTCCGAGCGACGGTGGGTAGGGGCGGCGCCGGGGGTGGCCGCCGTCGCGAGGTGTCCGGGCGACGGCGGGTCGGGGGCGGCGCCGGGGGTGGCCGCCGTCGCGAGGTCTACGGGGCGAGGGCGGCGATGGGGAAAGCGACGACGGTTATTGGATTTGGGGATGGAAAGCGACGCCGATTTCTCCGATTTGGTGGGGATTGGTTTCTCTGATTCGGTGGATACGGGATGGATCGGTTCGGTGGATACGGGATGCACCGGCGGGAGATGGGCCAACGGGTTCGGGCGGACCAGGGTGGCTCGGCAGGTGGCCGGGTCTTCCCCTAGCTAAAGGGAGCCTAGGCTCCAAATATACATAATATATATATATATATATATATGAAAATTCTTTTCTACATGCGCATGTAGTTGCACTCGCGTATGTATCTCATGATTGAGGGCGTATCTGGAGAAACAGAAGGTATGTACACGGAGTATGTGATCATACTAGACCATCTGTGGTGGTATATACGTGAGGTATGCGAGTATACCTGAGGTATAGGGTCATACCCCGTTATATGTACTAATATCAATGTATTATCAAATAAATTAAAATCAGGGGCTGTTTTATAATTTTTTCGCGTGGTGACTTTTGAGGTATCTTAAAATAAGTATGTGAACATACCCAAACCGATAAATGAGTATGTGAACATACCCTTATTGGTTTATTGAAGGTGAGTGTAGCTACATGCGCATGTATATATAGGAAGAGTTTTATCTACATGCGCATGTAGCTACACTCACCTTCAATAAACCAATAAGGGTATGTTCGTATACTCATTTATCGGTTTGGGTATGTTTTCATACTTATTTTAAGATATCTCAAATGTCACCACTCGAAAAAATTACAAAACAGCACTTGTTTTTATTATATTTTGATAATACCTTCATATTAGTACATATAACGGGGTATGTCTACATACCTCAGGTATATTCACATACCTCGTGCACATACCATCCTAGATGGTCTAGTATCATTGCATACTCCATGTACATACCTTCCATTTCAGCAGATACACCCTCAATCATGAGATACGTACGCGAGTGTAGCTACATACGCATGTAGAAAGGAATTTTCCTATATATATAGGAAGAGTTTTATCTACATGCGCATGTAGCTACACTCACCGTCAATAACCCAAAAGGGGTATGTCCGCATACTCATTTATCAGTTTGAGTATGTTCACATACTTATTTTAAGATATCTCAAATATCACCACCCGAAAAAATTACAAAACAACCCCTGTTTTTAATATATTATTGTAATACCTTCGTATTAGTACATATAACGGGGTATGTCCATATACCTCAGGTATACTCGCATACCTCTTGCATATACCACCTCAAATGGTCTAGTATCATTGCATACTCCGTGTACATACCTTTCGTTTGGCCAGATATGCCCTCAATTGCGAGATATATAGGCGAGTGTAGCTACATACATATGTAGAAAGGAATTTTCCTATATATATAGGGGCGGACCAGCCAGGGGCGCGGTCCAGGGGCCCGTGGTTGGGCAGGGTTTCGGGGACACGCGACTTGCGAGGCCCACCTCCGATCGTATACGTTTTGCATAAAATGATGATCAATGGTGCGTAAATGGTTATACAAGTGGGCGTAAAAATTGGTATAACGGCTGCGTGACTGGAACCGCAAGTCTCGCGTAAAGAACGCGCACGATCGAGGGAAGTTGCCGCTTATCCCGCAGAAACCTAGAGCACGTACCGGGCAAGTTCCCTCGCCGATTCACTCATCCGTATCAGGATCTTCCCTCCTCCATAATTTACGATCAACAAGATCAGTGTGCAGTTGTGGTCCTATCCGGCGGCCGACGGGGAAACTGCGGACGATCCCTAGCGAGAGCGACGGACGACCATGGCAGGTTCGGGAGGATCTTCTCACGAGGATCTTCTCACGACGGCGACTTGCCCTGTGGCTCCACTGGCCGGGGTGTCGTAACTCCGGAGTCAGCCCCCGGAAGGGCGGTGGTAGGTGGGCAGGAAGGTGGCCGGAGGTCGCCAGCCGATGATGCGGCATGGGATCCTTCGCCTGTGGGACGAGCTGCATCGACAAGGGAGCTAGTAACTCCACCAGCTGCGCTACGAGGACCAGGGTGCGATGAGTTGGACGCGGGGGTGCCCACTGGGAGAATAGGAAAGGGGGTGCAACGGCCGCCTATGAGAACTATCGGTGATAATGAGCTAGACACTCCTCATATCCTACAAAGCCATGTAAGTATCCATTGTTCGTCCGCAGTACCATAATGCGTAATGATTTCAACCACTTGTGAATCATTGATGTTTGAATGAGTACCATATGTGTATGCGCAGCCAGACAGTATTGATCCTAGGATAGTTCCTAAAAGATCTGCTTTTTGTGTTTTTTCAGTGCAATGAGGTGGTTTTGATTGAAGATGGGGCAAGAAATCTCAAAGAGGCGGTGCCTGTGACAAATATGCAGCAGGTGATGGAAGGAAAAAAGCACTAAAACAAAGTCATTATGCAATCAGATGAATAAATTTACGACGTATCCAATTGTTTGTATTGATGTATGTTAACTGTATGGATTGCTGTGTAGGATGGGAACATCAATGGTGGCGCGCGACATGAAACTAGAGGCAGCAGAACAATGCTGTGTCGGTGGGTGGTGAGTGCAATCCAACAATAGAAGCTAGAAAGGTAAATGTAGTAATATCATATGCATCTTGTTGTACAAAAGTATGGATGAGACAAACTGCTGAAAATGCTTTGTTCCGAAATGTAGAAACTCGATTTTGCTATTAAGGGGATAAGCTTGGAGAGGCCTGATCGCGCAAAGCCAAAAGGGAGGACCATTAAAGAGACTGAAACGGTGGTGCGCAAACTGGGTGCGAAGGAAGAGAAAAAGAAGAACAGGAAATGCAAGATATGCGGCATTGCGGATGGACACAACAGTCGGACATGTCTGTCGGTGGAGGATAATAGAGATCGATTGTCAAAACTAGGTGTTCGCAAGAGAGGTCGTCTCTTGGTTCAAAGAACAAGATGGGTGCGACGGCTCCTGAGTGGAATGAGACAACGACATCGAAAAAGCGAAGGCTGGTTGTATACGACGATGAAGAAACTAAAGATGAGTAGATGTGATAGATTATGTGTAGACATTTTAAGGCTGGTTTGAAATGATACGATCAATGAAAAAATGGCATGGAATGCAGCTTGTTTTAGTTAAGGCTGTTCTGATTATTTGCGTTTAATAAGTATCATATGCACTGGGTAACATAGCTCACTGAATAAACGCGTACGAGTTGTGGTGATAAGTGCAACAAAAACTTCTAAAAAAGGCTGTAAAGCAAATCTAAGAAAGCCTTGTGGGGACGTTTGTGCGCTGTAGCATAAAGTGATGATGATTATAGCGTAAACGGTTCTGGTAGGTGGTATAAAATAACTCATGTTGCGCCGATGAGTCTTCAGTCCGTTTTCTAGCATATATCCACGCAGGAAATGGCGTAAAAAGGTGAGTAGTCTTAGTAAATGGTCGGCAGGTACTCCTGTTGCGCTGATGAGTCGTCAGGACGTTTTTTTAGCATATATCCACGCAGGAAAAGACGAGTAGTCTTAGTAAATGGTCGGCAAGGAGAAGAAGCATTATGCATAGCACAGATGTGTGGGTTGAGCATAAATGAACGTATTAATCAGCGTAAATGATGTGTAGGTTGAGTATAAATGAACGTATAATCAGCGTAGATGGCACAGTAAAGACCAGTGAAACAACAAAATATGAATAGAGGCGTGATAGTCTTATAACACGGGATCACAATGTACTTGAGGCACTAACAAATATCCATCCATATGACAACATATTGAAGGGACTGTTTAGCACAGAGGTTATGACAAAATATGACCCAACTATCAACAGAAGTTCATACATATTGCATGGACTAGCAATAAAAGTTAATGTGGATCGCATAAGAAGTGACCCGGTTGCGCCTCCAAGTGGTCAGATTGTGTTTTGTCCACGGTAGGCCAAAATATGCACAAACACTGATCCGGTGCGACTAGTGGTTAGAATGGCAGAATCTTTGTATATCCAGAGGCAGCGGGAGGCTCTTGTTGTTGCGGTAAAATGTGAGGTAGTGCAGGAGAAGCGACCAGTGCTCATGTGACATGTCCTGCAAAGCACTCATTGACAACTAATCAAATGAGCAATGCATAAAATATGTTATAAAATAGCTGAATATATGTACAGAACCATATCGGATCTAAAAATAGCGATATTGAAGCATCCCTGAAATCATAGAACTGAATGTATCTTGTAACAAAAAAACTACAGTCATCTGACCCAGGATTATGGTGGGGCAATTTGGAGCCAGATCGATCTTGTAGTTGCCAAATTTGGGAATGGAAGATTTAGGACACGCTCTTTGCAAAGCTTTGTTTAGCCTATTCATTATCAGCCTAGACCATGGTAATTTTGCGCCATTAGTATCCACAACTTGGGCATTATGATACGTTCTCCTAGTAGTGCCACCAAGTGCAGGTCCATATGGATTGGAGTCTAAGATGTCAACGCATCGCCTCACAGTATTAACAACGTACAATGACCAATGACCTCCACGGAGCATAGGAACCATAATCTGTTGTGAAAAGGATAATGGGATTAAAGTCTGATGGAATGGGATACAACACAGCGTGTGTCTCGTGTATTATCGCATACAAATATTACAATATTGCATAACTAGTCATAGTGTCGGTGTAGGGTAAGATAATTTGGCATAACTAATCATTGACAATGGATTGTCGGTGCAGATGCAGACATAGTGCCTGTGATCTTAGACACGATCCTTAATCTATGCGGAATGAATGCTACAAAATATAGTGAGAGAAGGCATAATACGGTTTTGATGCCCTCCAATCCGGGGTGCGAAGGCAGGGTCGTCGCCAAATAATTTTGTAAAATAACTAGGTCAAAAGTCTGTGGGTTTTGGCTGTGTTGTTCAAACTCCTCAATGTTAATAATAGCCTAAGTATAAACAATAAAACAATAAGTGAGGGCCAATGTAACAGATCAAATGTGAGATGCAGCAGCAGTGTTGTAAAGAATCCAAGAAATACCCCAACATTGGTATCTAGGATCAGCTGGCTGGTATTTGAGGAGGGGAGATTAGCTGAATCGTCGGAGCGGACACATTCGATGAAGTACTGCATGAAAACAGAGTCGAGACTGTTCCCATCGGCAAAAGATTCTTTTACATCATGACAGGTGCTTATGTATCCACCGAAATCCATGACAGTCCTGCTAAAGTATTGGACATGGAAATTTGTAAATGATCAGTAATGCAAGTAAGAGACAAGGTCTGATGATATTAGCCTTAACCAAAGTGTACCTGTCAATTTCGACATCTCTGGTACATAGGAATTCACGAAGGGCGAGAGCGCACTCGGTGCGTGTAGGCTTCACAATACTGGCAATGGGTGTGGTGGGCGGCACGGATGATCCCTGATAGAAATTGATTAGGTTCGATATGGTAGATAAAGGAATGGAAGATTGCATAAAAGGATTGTAAAAATGTAGTAAACAAGTGTCATAAGGAATGGATGAAGTATACTAACATGGCCACATGGTGTCTCATCAAATACTGGGCCAATGTCTGGTTGGAGTACATCACCTGTTGCCTCGCTGCCTCCCTGAGCAAATGATATGGCAATATAAAAAAATCAGATGCGCTGTTGATGTGGGTAGAAAAACTAGATAGTAGATTTGATGTGATTCTTACAGTATTGCATGGATTTTGGTTGGAACTCGTTGGAGGGGCTGCTGCAGTTGGCGCTTTGGGATCCTGGACTGAGACCTGTAGCGTATTGCCATAATTATAATAGTATAAAATGTTTGAATCGACATCTGAAAAGAATAAACATAAAAACAGGGTTAAAACTGGCCTTGGTTTGAGGTGTGACATCAAATTTCGGCAAGCTAGGATCAGCTGGTGGCCTGGTGGAGGTGCGTTCTGATATGCCTTGAGCAGCGATGTTAAGGTTGGTCATCAGTTCATTGGCAGCAGCTAGGGCGTCATTCTGTCAACATAAATTGCATGGGTTCATGTGGAATGGCATCAGACAAGCGTAAACAAGAATAAATTAGTTGGAGAACATATATTTGATGGGGCAATTAACCATGATCAGAGGGTATATCTTACTTCGAGATTAGTTTGGACAGTAGCATTCTGTTGAGCGGTTCTGTCCGTGTGTACGGGTGCTTCGGTGTCCGAGTCATCTGGGCATGTCTCGAACGATCGGCGCATGTGCTGTTGTCTCTCGTAGATTTTCTCTGCGTGAGTACCCATCACCGGCGTGTCCAACTATGTCTCCAGGGTTAGCTGGGTACCAGAACCTGTGCATGGCTCTCTAAAGAAAAAAGGAATGAAAATAAACAGGATCAGGAAACTAAGATTTGAGCATAAGCGAACATTGTCAACATTGAAGCAGGCATGTGATAGGCAATGGATAATAGAGGCACTGATAGCAAAAATTCTGGCATAATGGCCATGATTATAAACATCTGAATGCATAAAACTATGCTACAATGTGAATAAATGAAGGTCGGTTTTCCATAAATCATTGAATAAAATGACATTCACAATGACTGACCTCGTGCGGCATGATCATGATCATTGGATGGATGAGGCGTTTCATCATTGTTGGTTGCCTCTGCACGAAGAACATCATCAATCATCTCGTAGAAGGTATCTTTTAGATCAAACTGCTTGTCGACAATGCTGGTAAGACAATGTTTGATGGTGGCAATTTGCTCCTCAACCGCTTGGTCATGGGCAGCCAACTTTGCTTCAAATTTCAGACGCTCCAGTGCGGGAAGCTGCTGAATCTTACTTGACAGCATGTCTTTAATACGTGGAAAGTAAATGGAAATGTTAACACGATCACGAAATTCAGAGGGGGTGCGTGGCATGTATCTGTCCTGCTTTGAAAGTTGTGAGAAGAACTAATCAGACCTATGTTTATTTAAGTGCTGAAATGCAATGGTTCAAAATGCAAAATCAGTTGAGACTACACAACGCAATGTAGGAAGATAAACTTACATCACAATGCCTCCTGTCATCAGCATCTGCATGGCAGTATTTTGTGTTGCTTGGGGGAGGCTGTGGGGCATGGCTTTCAGGTGCAGGTGCAGAGGGGCCATCACAGCCAGGGGTGTCTTCGTGACGGGTTGCTGCCCTGCCTGGGGAAGTACGAAGGCCATGGTTTTCACGGGCAGATGCATAGCATGTATCTGTCGCGCTTCGGAACTGATGCAAAAAAAATAATTATGAGATTATGAATGATAGATGTGTCATAAGTAATTGTGTGCAAGGCAATCATATAAATAGACAAATAAAGGGGATGCATAATACTGAAGCTCAAATAAAAATGTTGTAGAGGGTCGTATGATGCATAATATTATACTTACATCACAATGGACAAATGGTTCGCCGGCCTGCCATGACTTTCTCTTATCAGCTCTGGTCAGTGCTTTTATGATATTTCTGTCGAAATATTTTATACGAGGCGTGTTGAACTTGTTTTGGGGGGCTACAGCAGCATGGAGGTGATCCAAGTAGTAAATCTACGATTAAATACAATGTGTAAAATATTATATAGGGCTGCATAAATGCACATGACCATCCGCATAGAGAACACGAGAATAAAATGGGGAATGTGTCGAGAATAAAATGGGGAATGTGTCAAAACACGGTAGGCATAAGGGGCTTACAAGTACGATGATGCAGCATCCATATATCGTAGTGGAAGTATTTGTCGTAGTTCTTTGGTACCAAGCCTATGCACCATCACAGATGCCATTGAATATAAGATGGCACCAATCGATCTCAGGGAAACGGTCCATCTCCTCCATCAAGAGCACCTCAGTGTTAGATATGTTCCAGCTAGCAAACGAAAAAAGCAATCTATTGAATAGGATCAGAGAAAAAGCATCTGATGGAGAGATCATCGTCTTCACCTAATCTTAATCGGTCCTGCAGCTTTGCAACGGTAAACTCATCTTTGGTAAGACCAAGTGAGGACCTTAGCCTATCAGCGGCAGCTGTTGCATCGACACCTACGGGCTTTCCACCACCAGCCCAAGGAACACCAAGTATGAGGCGAACAGTCTCCTTGGTAATTTTGAGCTCCTTGCCCGGTCCAGGACGAATGGTCATGTCCTTGGGGTCTAGCTTATCCATCAGCCAACAGAGATGTGATCGGCTCCCTATAGCATCAAGGGTGATAACCCTTTCCTCGCAGCAGCTTGCCTCTGCCGTTGGTTCATGATGGCAATGGTTTCAAGCACATCTTGGGATATGCATCTGATGTTAATCCTCTGAAATAAAATTGAGATGATATTTATCAGTCGACCTGCATATCTAGCATAATGAACAAACAATAGATACATCATGTGAAGGGGATGCATACAGTTGGGGGTACTGGGATACTAATAGTGAAAGCATTTACATTCAAAAATTAAAAACAGGCAAGGTGGGCATACATGTATAGCAAATTCACAAAAAGAGTGATTTGTATACATAACTAGAAGCATGGGTGGCCAACACAATGCCATGTGGGATGCATAAATGGTGCTAAATAAGTACATAAACCAGAATGGTAATGTGAATAAAATCAGCTAAAGGAGGGCATATGCATAATGGTGGAGTTCTGGAAGTGTCGGCATATAGAATTTGGATTTTGAAACATAAAAGAGTGATTTGTATACATAACTAGAAGCATGGATGGCCAACACAATGCCATGTGGGATGCATAAATGGTGCTAAATAAATACATAAACCAGAATGGTAATGTGAATAAAATCAGCTAAAGGAGGGCATATGCATAATGGTGGAGTTCTGGAAGTGCGGGCATATAGAATTTGGATTTTGAGACATAATAAAACCATAAATGGTCCAAATGTAAGCATAAATAGAACCATGATTATACAAATCATAGCACTTGTGGTGCATAAATGGTGCAATGGTAAGCAAACTAACCTGGCGCGGGCTAGCCTTGACTTTCTTCTTCTTAGTGACTACCTTTTTGACACATTTTTTGATACCGGGAGCATCAAGACGTGACAGTCGAGGTGAAGACCGGTGCTGCTTGGTGGGGAAAGGTACATTAGGCTTCTTCTTGGGGGGCATGAAGTCATCATCGTCATCTTTGTCCTGTGGCAGATAAGTGGGAGGGCGACCACGGACAGCGGGTCTCTTCCTGTGTTGCGGACAGCTGCCAGCTACAGATGGATTGGCACATTCTCCAAGAGCCGCCGCGCACGGGATGTCGACACTGAAGCACTCCTGGCTTGACTCGATGGTTATACGCTTCGGATTCAGCGGGGGACGATCCACCGACTTCATGTTTGGGCATATATCTGCGTAAAAATAGGTAAAAAAAATGAACTTGAAGTGAATACATTCATAAAAAAACATGAATCTGCATAAAAAATCGGGACGGGGATGGGATTGTTACTGAATGCAGCAAACAACAACTTGAATTCAGTATGGTGGAGGGCTAGTCGGGGGTTGGGTGCGCCGGCGGGCTAGCGACTCCGAAAGGGGGGAGGTAGGGCAGCCGCCGAAGACGGTCCACCGCGCCGCCGAAGACCGGGAGGTGCGATGGCGGTGTAGCCGTCCGGCGAGCTGCTGAGGACGGGGAGGCGGGGCAGTGGCGGGATGGGATCCGTCGCCTAAGAGGGGGAGTAGGGCGGCGGGGGTCGATTAGGGGCAGGGGGCTGCCGCCGACGGGAATGTGCGACGGCGGTGAGGCCGTCCGCGGATCCGCCGATGATGGGGAGGTGGGGTAGCGGTGGAATGGCCGCCAAGAGCGTTGGCACTGCGGTGGCTGGGGCGGGGTTGGGGGCACGGGGGGAGACGACGAACTGTAGGCTAATGGAGGCGTGCATGGAGTACGTACCGGAGTCGCGGGCAGCCGCTGGGTCGCCGTTTCACCGAGATGTTGCCGTGATGCCGCCGGGCGGCGATGGGGATGGAGATTGACTCAATGGGGTAGGTTAGGACTGGAAAAGCGATGGCAGTTTCTCCGATTTAGTGGGAATTGGTTTCTCTGAATCGGGAATGGAGAGAGATTCTCGGGGCAGGTGGATTTGGGGCGCCGGGTGCGTGGACCGGTCAGTCGGATAGACCAGGTGGTACGCGTGGACTGCCTGGTCGGATGGTCCGGTTGGCTGGACAGGGCTTCCAATTACTAAAGATAGCCCAAAACTTCTATGGGCCTAATATATATGGACCTGCGCTGATTAGTACCCTGGGTACTGACCCGAGCCGACCCCCTCTCGGGCGGCGTCCGGGGTCCCACGCTCGCTCCGCTCCGCTGCATGCAGATTGTGAGTTGGCAACACGCTGACATCTGAGGACCGATCCGTAGCTCGGTTGGCTAGCTCGATGTGGCTTCGAGCGGCCGATCGGGAGTTCGACTCCCGTTCCTCACCCGGGAACTGTGTTTCCCAGAATAATTCCGTTGCCTCCCACGGACGCGCCACAACTGTCACATCTCTCAGCCGTGTGTATTTCTTAAGTGTAGGTTGTAGGTCTAGCTCGCGCATAGGGGTGTGAGTCCGCGTGCGTGTGGTTGTGTGGTGTGTGTTCGTGCGTGAGTTCAGATACTACAGCTTGTACTTGAAGGGTGAGGCACTCAAAAAAAAAAACACGCTGACATCAGCCACGCCCCATGCTAGGATTAGGAACCTGCAGCGTGCGGCAACTACACATTATTTACCGCCACGTGACGTTACTGATAAACAAGATTTTCTTATATGAATTTTATTGACTTCTGGTCTACAGTGCATTCAACACAAATTGAATATGGTGATTAATAAGATTAATAAATACGTCAGCAGACTATCTTTAGACTTAGCAGATGGGACAAAAATTCCATTGTTTACAATTTAGTCAAATTCTAATAATATGCTGAAAATTGAGTATAGTTCTAACTAGCTCAGATTAATATGTTAATCATATGTATTTAACTTATACGTAATCTTGCATACAACGAATCTTCATGTACACACTCTGGAGAACAAGAAAAATAAATACCCATGTTCTTGCGACAAACAAAAGAACAATTTTAACAAATGGAAAAATAAACAAAATTTTTGACTACTACACATGCTCAATTTAGAAACACACGCCGCCGAGTCAATGTACGCTGCAGAATTGCAGAAACGCCCATAAATGTCGCATACTCAATATGTGTTGGTCATATGGATCGATGATTCCCATGGCATCTCCATGATTAGTAGTGTGTGACAGTGCATGCTCCTATTAATGCTCGATTTTCCATTGACTCCTATGGAACAACACAGATCCAACGCTGGGTTTGCCAGGCTTTCATGAATTGTTACCAAATTGATAATTCTCCTGAACAACCAGTGGCGAACTCCCAACAGAAATTGAAAAACTGATGCAGCTCAGGGATCCCAGCCTTTCATCACCAAGAGAAGAACGCTCAGTAGTGCCTGGACAGAAGGAAATACATGATAATATGCTCTCGGTCGGTCATGTTCCTTGTGCCAAGCTGGTGTACAATCACGCCATGAGGAAGGACTAGTTATGAGCCGCATGACCATCCAGGTGAAGCTGTTGGAGTACAGTCTGGGATTTGACATGCACAGGCCACAAGCGCAGCAGCTCCTTGTGTATTCAGACTAGGCAAGACAGTGAGAGCAAAACGATGAGAAGAGAAATAAAGTATTGAATGCAAAAAAACTAGGATCCAAATCAACACCTTTGTCTAACTGTCTTGACTTCAAGCTGCGCATCTCGAGCTCCACAGCCACTTGAGAACAGGCCTTCATGGTCTCTGATATGCAATCAAAAAGATAAATAGGCTTAGGAATAAGCTAATTGATCAAAACAATCAATACATCAGATGGGAATTCGTCTTTGTGATAACTTCTGGTGAGGCTGCAACGGTGAACACAACCTGCAGTGCTGCTGCAAGGTTGAATACGAATACGGGGGCTGCCACACCAATGACCTCAATCCTAATGCTGAGCCGGTCACCTCCCAAGACATTGATATGATCAAAAGGATTTAATTCACAGCCAGATCACAAAAAGAAACTTCGATATCAGTAGAATAACATAGCATGGGGAAAGGGCATATCAGACAGGTTCCCCAAAACACAAGATTTAGGCTATAGAACATAAAATTTACAAAGCAGATAAAAGTAAGGAACTAGGAAGATTTGTGGCAGCAGAGACAATGTAGTAAATTATGCATGACAATAATTGGGGAACATGGGTGCGAACGAGTTGAATTTTGTCACAAAGGTCATGTTAGTTGTTAGGTACCAAGAAATCATGAAACAGCAAAAATGCAAGATGAATTTATGATTATTAATGATCAAAGGTCATTTAATGACTGATTAAATGTTTGCGATCAAGAAATGAACCATTGTGTTCATAAACAATAAGTTATGATCAAATAAACTAGAAAGTTGTTCATTCTTCGGCCATAAATGGGAATTCTTGTGGAAAAAATTGAGACTTTCCGCCATAAATAGGAGGGATACGTATTATTGAACTAATATACTAATAACAGAAATTTTGAATGTATACTGAAAAACATCAAGTTTTATTGCTTAAAGTTATAGTCAAAAACTATTTTAATAACTGATAATAAAGAGAATATGGTTAGCTCACAAAAGTGACATGTTAGCAGTTTAGCACTATTAAAAAGTCAGATTTCTCAAAACAAAACGCACAGGATGTTAGACCATAAAATAAAAATAAACAAGTCAATTATGGAACTAGACGGTACTGTGGCAACAGGCAACCTAAACTAATTAGTTAACTGTGCATCAAGAGCAATCAACAACAGTCAGGAAGTACAGCTAATAGCTAACTAAATATTTGTGATCAATAAATGAACCAATTGTGTTCAGAAACAATAATGTATGATCAAATAGAGTAGAAACATTTGGATTCTTCTACCATAGATAGTAATTCGTATGGAAAAAAATATAGAGTATTGGCTCAATGGCTCCCCAATTATGCAACATATTGTAGGAAAGACCTGAGGAACTAGAGGCAATAGATGGATCCCACGACCAGCAGCGAAGGAAGAGTGAGATGTGCAGCTTATTTCGTGGAATAGCAATGACGGTGAGGCTCCAGCTGCAGATCCAACGAGATGACAACCTGGACCGTGAAAATAGTGAGGATCGGAAGATTGGACAGATGCGACCACACAATGCATTGCGAGTAGAACCTGCCGCCGCCGGAACGGACCTCAAGCCCGACGCCCAGCTGTTGGACGCCGCAAGGCAGAGTAGACGCCGATCCGTCCGGTAGCCAGAGGACGCAAGAATATATTACAGGGCCCCAGCCCGCTGCTCGCGGCGGCGCTTAGAAGCCGAGCCGTCCGAGACCGAAGAGGCGGAGCGTGAGTCATCGTTTTTGAGAACCTGCGGAAGGGGCAGCGCGCCGATGACGGGGGATGAAAATCGGATTGCCGTATGGTCAGTGCGAGGGGAGCCAGCTGCGGGAGGGGCAGTATGCCGCCCGCAGCAGATGGGAAGACGGCCGCGGGAGGGGGCCGATGGCTGGTTACCCGGGGCAGTGCGCTGCCGACCGCCGATTCGGCTCCGAAATCAGAGCACCGCCGACGGGGGAAGCGCCGCAAGAACCGAACGTACGGAGGTGGGGTGGGGTGGGGGATCGTGGCGTCGTGCCTGTGGGTGGGCGGTTTGCGGCGGCCGACCTGTGCTGTGATGCGGATGGTCAAGCTGGGCTGGAAGCGCGCAGGGAGTCGGGCCGGCGATGGATGCTGGGCTGGCCGTACGGGTCGGAGGGTGGGTCGGGTACTGATTATTATTCAGTACCCAGGGTGCTTGATGATGCACGAGAAGGGAGCTCCTCAACTTCATTTTAGTAGAGGTGTGCACAGGCATATTATATAGGACCCTGTTTGGTACAGTTTATAAAACGGGTTATGGCTAAAATAAGCTGAAACTAACAGCCAAACAGTGCGTTTTTTCAAAGCCAGCTTGGCCACGATTTTTTGCAAATTTTGTTGACTGCGCTCTTTCCCACCACTCCCATTTTTTCTACTAAAAAGCAGAAAGTGGACCAAACCAATTTATTCTTGCCACACTTTTCGCTTATTTGTACAAATTCTTAAGGAAGTGTTTCTTCCCACAGCTACACCAAATTGGAGCGATATGAGGTGAGGTCCAGAGTATTGGCACCAGCCATTAATGTAGCTTTCCTACTCATTGGTAATAATGATTTGTGTGGAAGTAAAAAATATCTTAATGTTGCAACTGCAAAATGATCATTCCAAGGGAAGGCTTTAAATATTAAATATGTTATCATTTGTGAATAGAGGGTTCAAATCGCAAGTGGAATTCATTACTCACATAGTCACATCACAAAAATAAATTCAGGCATGGCAAATTGGTTACTTACATTGTACTAGCAAAAGAAGCAAGCAAGGCACCAAGGTTATGACCTAGGCGTGATCACCATGAGAGCATGTCCATGTTCCACAATACAGATGAATCCCCTCATTGCAACCACGCGATGCTGGCGATGTGGTAGCTAGACTCCTTGCACAATAACCGGATAAGGTGTGAAAAAAGGGATATGGAGTGAAAAAAAAAATTGGAACTGATGAAAATAAGCGTGCAGAAGAACAACAACCAAAATATGATTAAAATTGCATAAATTAAACTTCAAGCATTATAAAATATGATGAATAGATGAATGAAAATGAAGATCAGCATGCAGTTTTAAGAAATACGTTTCGGGCAATGAATGTATCTTAATCCAGCAAAATAAGCAAAAATAATCAGCAAGATCAAACTAGAATAAAAAAAGGGTATGGCGTGAAAACAAAACAATTTGGAACTGAAGAAAATAAGCATGCAGAAGAACAACAACCAAAATATGATTAAAATTGCATAAATTTAACTTCCAGCATTAGAAAATATGATGAATAGATGAATGAAAATGAAGATCAGCATGTAGTTTTAAGAAATACCTTTCGGGCAATGAATGTATATTAAAATTCTCAGAGGGATTAGCTCTTTGATCTGTGGAAATACGCGACAGCATTAATCATGGAACAAATGTATTATATCAGTGAAACTAGCAAAAATAAGTAGGGTATGTAAACACAAATATTATTTTTATCCAATAAATTAGGGTGAATTTTTTTTAGAAAAGCTGTAAACGTGAACTCCAGGGTGCTGGTATAATCACAGGTTATAATTCAGTGCTGAATTCCAGGGTGCCATCATCACACAGATACACATATAGCAATTTACCTGATTTTGGTTTGAAGCAGCATACAAACAAACTCGGTTGTGATCTTAAAAAATTGGAAAGGACAGTGAATGCCTAATTTAGTAATTGTGATAAAAGGTTAACCATTTGTGATCAGAATCAAGCTGTGTTCGTTTCTTATGTTTTGGAATCGTATCGGAATCGGAACAGTACTTTTCCCGTGCATGCACCGTCAGATGGGAGCGATGAAGGGACCCAAAGCTTCGCGATGGCTATTTCCGATAGGCTATCGTATCGTATCGGGTAAACGAACGGAGCCTCAATAGGATACAATGAAATAAACTTTTATCATTAGACCATAAATAGAAGTAGGACGACTACAAAATTATATAAATTTGGCTTTACAGGAGCTCATCATTAGCATTTAGCAAGGTGAGACAATGAACATGAGGTACAATGAAATAGACTATCAGCGATGGAATCTAAAAAATTGATGAATTAAATTTCAAGTACATGAATATTAAAAATGGATGCTGAACTATTATAAAGAAATGGGGAACCTTAATTAGCTGCTAAGAATCCAATCTAGTTCAAAAGTCCAAAACTAACGAAAATTTTGGACAAGCATTCCACAGACAAGTGTTCGTGGAGTATAAAATGAATGAAAGTGGAGGAGAGAAACCAGAGGAATAGATGCGCATTGATGATACTGACACCCTCAGCGAAGGAAGGGTGGGTTGAGTTCTGTTGATTTGCTGGCAGAGCTCCAAGGGGCAGCAGTGGTGTACACAAGGAAAGAATACCCTGCAATGAAAAAAGAGTGAGCATCAGTGGGGGACTGAAAGTCTGAAACGATTCACAGATCTTGGACGCCAACCGCAAGCAAGCCAACCGGTAACCTGCCCACATGGCGAGACGGCGGCAGCCGGAGACCAAGCATACAGAGCCCAGATGCCTAGCCTCCGGGCGACGAGGCACCGTAGGACGAACCGCCGGCCACCGAAGAGACCGCCTGGGTGGGGCAGATAAAACAGGCACCCTCCTGTAGTGGCAATTGAAAAAGGCACCGATCTGACTGCCACGAGAATGGAGAGGATGCGGATTGCCGGAGGGGCAGTGCGCCGTGGGCAGAGGTGACGGGAGCCGGCTGTAGGAGGGGCAGTACGCTGCCGGCACCAGATGGGAAACCGACCGCGGGAGGGGGATGATGTGTGTGGTAGACGGGGCAGTGCGCCGGTGCCCGGCGGCCGCTAGCGAGCAGCCAATCGACGTTTATGGGCTGGTTGAGATCTTAGATTCCGGCGCCGAAAGCAGGCACCGCCGGCGGGGGAAGAGGAGCGACAACCGAAATAATGGAGTGGGGGGATCGTGGGGGCGGGGGCTGCGGCCTGCGGGTGTATCGGGCGAGCTATTCAGCTTTGGTGCGGACGGTTGGCAAGCCGGGCTGCGGGGTGGGCGTCGGGCCGGCCGAAGGACACTGGGCTTGGTCGGACGGATAGGAGGGCGGCTCAGGTACTGAATACTTAATCAGGACCGGGGTATCATATAGTAATATTATATATGGGCTATCATATAGTAATATTATATATATATTATATTGCAATAATTGCAAATTAAGAACATAGAATTAGCGAAGATAATCAACTAATTAGTAAAGAAAGTTAATTAGGCAACATAGCATTCTTCTTTAATCATAATATAACCAGCAAACATAGAAACATGGGCTATAATTAAAATTTTAAATAGGAAAGAATCAAAGGACAAGCATCCAAGGGGACAAACTTTAAACCTTGATTGATTTTCTGTCAAAGCCTGCATGCATGTCGACAATCTTGCTGTGGAAGCTAGCTATGATGGCAAGGAATCCTATGGGTAGCGTATGAGAGAAGAATGGGAGCCAGCAGGGCCAGATAGACCCTAGGTCGGCCGACCCCAGGTGTTCCTGCACCGGTTGCACCTCCCCTTCACATCCCTTCTTTGCCTATATAAATGGAGTAGTTGTATCAGCCTTTCACCACCAGAAATACTACCAGAGCCCAGTTTTCCCGAGGAGAAGAGAAGAGGTGAAGAGTTTGAGAGAAAAATCTTGAGAGGATGAAGAAATTTTTCAAGAAGACCTTCAAAGGTTCTTCATCAAGAGAGGGTTCCCGCAAGGAAGAGGAAGATTCATCAAGGTGTTCAGCAAGGAGGCAATCTGTCTCTGAGATGGGAAGCTCCAACTCCGGGAGGACTCTCCGTCATGATCAAGGCCTATGAGGTTGTTTTTCCCGCTTCTCTGTTAATGTTGATGATGTTCTGGAGCCGGCAAGGAGGCCAAGAACCCGTTCTTCTACCCGAGCTCAAGATCAAGATTCTCAACCCATGAATGTTGATGAAGAGGAGTGGAAGTTCTCTCCAGAAGGTTTCTCGCTGCGAACCTCTTTTGAAGAACAGAGGTATGACAATTGTAAAGGCCGAATTACCTCCAACTTTGATCTGGATTTCGACTTCATGAGCTATCTAGATTTTACTCCAAGCATAGAGAATGCTTTCCAAAATTTAGGTTGGAGTAATTTTATTCACCTTAGTGCTATATATCAGCGGGACATAGCATTATAAGTCATGACCACCATGGATATAGTTCAATCCTCTGATTTAAATCATACCCTGAGATTTAGAATCAAGGAGGAGTGGACAGAGATATCTTTGGGAATGATTGGTTCATTATTGGGATTCTGGGAGAATGCACCTAAAAATATTGATGTGAATCAAGATGTCCTAGATAATTTCTGGTTGCAAATTGCTTCTAATTTTTCCAAAGAAAGAATGAGGATAGTTAATCCCATAATCAGGATTATTCATAGATACATGACTGTCAGAGTTTTGGAGAGGCTAGATGACACTAAGGTGTAGTCTTCTGAATTAAAATGGCTTTATGTTGCACTTAGTCAGCCTATGGGAATTAATCCAGTTCATTCTATGATCAATCATTAGATTACCAAAAGGAATAGAAGCACTAGGTTACTTGGATTTGGGCATTATTTGACTATCATTGCTTCTTCATTAAAGCCCAAATTAGTGTTCAATCCAATCTTTACAAAGACACCAGCTAGTATTGATGAGAATTCCTTTAAGAAAGGGAAAAATATTTATGGAAATAAGGCTAGTGGTTTCTTTGTTAGCAAGACCAATTTTAAAATTCCCAATCAGAGGCTTGCTTTATTTGCTCAAGGGAGAATTGATTGGCTAGAGAGATTCATGTTTGAGAAAGGAGAATCAAGCCAGCAACCACCATCATCTGGATGGGGCGCCTAGGAGCCTTCCCCTGCATGACCAAGCCAACAGTTCATGAGTGAGCAATTCAGAGGAGCAGGATCATCACAAGGTCCAATTTTCAATCCAAGACCATTTGGCTCTTATGATCCTACCTCCACACCAGTGTTCCAGCCATCAACTTATATCCCTCCACCTGCAATGTTCATTCCAAAAAGAGCAAGGACTTACACTGCTGAGGAAGTTGCAGCGCAGGGTATGCCACATCAAGCTTTTTATGGCATGGAGAATATATTGGCGGCGAATTATCAGATCATTGATAATGTGAGGCAGAATATGGATCAATATGAAAAAAATACTCAGGGCATTGAAGAACAACTCTATAATCTTCGCATTTGGAATCAAGGACGCTGAAGATTTCGGTTTGATTTTATCTTTATGTGTTTTCGGTTTGATTTTATTTTTATGTATTTTTCTTTATTTTTTTCTTTATCTTTATTTTATCTTATTTTAACTTTATCTTTATTTTATTTTATTTTTATTATCTATTTATGTATAATTATGAGTGAATTTTAAGTTATCTTTCGTAAGTTAGTTTAATCATGATCATGTATCATCCTATGGTGAAATAAAATAAAATGTTTGTTTTCTTATAATCTGATGTCATTAATTAAGCTAATTTATGCTTTCATTAATGCATTTTAATCGAAATTATGATTAACATTTATACAGTAGATATGATATTTCATAAAGACCCATATGTTAATTATGTTTTGATTTCATTTTTGTCATAATGAATCTCCTTAAAATTTTATTTTGAGCTATCAACTTTATGATCAAGTTTCTAATGATTATTTTATATAGGCCTTACCTATTAGAGCTTTATTTTTAAAACTATAGTTTGATCAAATTTAATTCTTGATTGAGTTGGATTATGATTTGAATCTAGGGTTTGAGACTTCAAAGCTGGTCATTCGTATTTGCATATCTTTTCATTTGCTAGCCTTTTTATCAATGCATTGTAACTCTCTATATTGGAGAGATTGCAAACTTCATTGGATATCCTTCCTTAAACCAAGACTATCATTTCATATATCTTCCTTTGCCACAACCTATTGTTTTCTAGAGTATAAAAAAGGGAAAGAGGATTTTTAGACAGTAATATTCCTCTGTTATCATTATTTAAAATACTCAAGGATGAGTATTATCTGAGAGTGGGGATGGAGCTATAGGGTCTTTGAGGAAGCAAAAGTAAAAAAAAGAGGTGGTCGCCACACATAAAAAAAATGACCAAGTGGTCAAAGTAGAATTAATTGTCTAAAAAAAAAATAATATGTTGCTCCTCATTGATTTCCTATATCTTATTTATGGTATATGACTTAGTTTGTTAGAAATACTCCAGAAGATTTTTCAACCATATGCAATCCGATAACGAGGAATTCATTTGTGCCTTGAGATCACTAATTTATTTGCATATGTCCACTTTTCTATATATATTTCTTCTTATCCTTTAATCATTATGATTTTTATGACCTTTTTGAGAAGTCTCAGTAATACCAGCAGATTCTTTTCTTAGTTTGATAATATATTGAGATTAAATTTTGATTAGGATTCTTACCAAACTCCAGATTAGCTTACACTTGTATATTCTTATAGTTTAGTCTATTTCCACATGAGAGTCTGGAAAGATGAGAGTAATTCTTGGGCCTTATATATTTTGATCTTTGATATTTGATCTTTTTTGGAAAATTTATTTGAAAAATAAGGAGATTTGTTATTGATGAATTTTGATTTCTTCTTATATATTGTGGGGTATGTTTACATGAATATCTGTTTATCTATATAATTTGTTAGTTTAAGAAATAGAAAAATTTGAGAGCCTAAATTAAGTTTGGTTATTTGATGTTAGCTTATAAGTTAACTTATTTATAAAATTTGACTTACTCGAGGACGAGTAAGGTTTAAGAGTGGGGTTGTTGTTGACGCGGCTTATGAACGAATATTTTGTATCATTTTACATAGTTTTTATGGTTTTTAAGCGTCAACTATATCTTTTACTAACAATTATCACCGATTATTGTGGATTTTGCAATATTGTCTTTTTTATCGGTTTTTGACCTATTTTACGCGAAATTCACAACGATCTATGTCGAGTAATAAAAGACCTCTAAGACGACATTTATTGAAGATGATGAATAAGGAAGGCTTGGTTAATTCATGCCCCTCTCTGTATTGATCAAGGCTTTCTAATCACTCTGTATTTAATGATTCAATAAAATCATTAAATATGTCAAATACTAGAAGACTTCGTCAAATCTCGGCTCATATAGAAGATTACAGAAGCCTAAGAGTCCACAAAGGCGCCGCACAAACATTACTTAAGCATCAAGGAACTACCCCGCGAAAGATGGAAACAACCGGACGCAGGGAGAGTCCGGGTCGGCTGACCCAGACCCCCTGGGTCAGCCAACCCTAGGTCTCCTTAAGGCGGTTGGAGTTTCTCTTTTTTCCCATGTCATCTCCAGGGTATAAATAGCGAGCATAGGCCCCGGGGCGAGGCATCCAATTCATTATCAAGGCGTGAAGACGGTGACAAGAGGGACACAACTAGAAGAGAGTAACACAACTAGAAGAGAGTAGAAGGTCGAGTTTCTAGTCTAGGATTAGAGTTCTTCTAGTTCCTAGAGGTGATTAGAGGCCTTGCACGGTGCTCTAATTACCTAGCTCCAGAGGTTCAATTGTATCATCAAAGGAAGGTATGATCATGGCTGTAATCTTGATACAATTTATTAATGAAGCATTGTTCTTATCTAATTATCATATTTTTGTTCTAATTATGCTTGTTCTAGCTCTAATTAGCTTTAGATCTAGATGTTTGTTGATTAAGTCATGTCATTAAAGGTGTTATTCATCTAGCATTTTTGATCTTTGATCTAGTTTACCAATGATATGGTTGTGTTTCTAGTTCTTGTAGTCATGGTGATTAGAAGTTGTAATTGCTCTAATTATGTTATTAGACTATGTGAAGTAATTAGAAGCGCGTTCTCTAATTATGTATGCCTGTTGAGAGTTTCTCGTCGATTACCTGGTTACCAGTGACAATAGTGCCTGGGGAATGGTTAAACTCGATCTAGGGGATTAGGTTGGTTGATCTTGATTTAATCATGCTATAATGAATTTGCTTGAACATGCTTGTTTACTTTGAGCTACTAGTTATCTCACTACTCTATTTTTGAAGTGGCGCCCATATATCACATATGCTTTGGATCCAATTAGAGCTTAATTAGAAAGCTAGTTAATACCCTTTAATTAGTGCTCTAGTTATGTTCTAATTGCCTATCTTATATTTATATAGTATAGTTTCTATTAGATTAGGCTAAGGATTGGTTTAGATTAAGGTTGGTTTAGACATAGATTAGACTACCTTTTTACCTTTAGTTTAACTTAAACTCTTGTTAATTAGAGTATACTAGTTCGTTCCTTGGATTGACAAAACCCAAGATACTCATCCTGAGGAAAAGCTACATACGATGCTGTCGCTTGTAGTATAAGGTTTGCCATGCTTAAGTGCTGTCAACAACCGGAGATATCTGGAGTTACCCGATCGAGTTGCTTGACCTTTGCAGAGGTCACTTTGCCATCTTCCACCCTTGCGAGGGTGAGGCCGTATTCCTTTGAGGACTACACGAGAGTAAAGCCTTACGGGGGGCACCAAACGAGGAGTAGGGGGTAGAGACTTGTGAGTATCCCCGAATGTCGGGAAAAAATCTTCGTGTCTCCAACTTATGCCATCGCCGACATCATCACCGGGAATTTGCATTACTCTATCATATCTTTAAGCTTCTGCATTTAATTTCTTGCAATTGTGTGCTTACATTCCTAGACTAGCTTCATAGGTTAGTTTCAAGGTGGAACTAGGTTGCAAGACTTAGCCACAGTACAGTTAACAATACTTAGCAAAACCTTAGTACACATAGCTAGTTTTATCTTGCATAGTTTTGCTTAGTTGTTATAGTTTTTAGAGAGCCTTAGTTTTAAAAATCCTAATTGACCCCCTTCTTAAGCGTCGGTCCAACCTTCAAGGATAGTCCTGCGAGTTAGATTCGAATCTGAACTTTTGCCTTAAGGATTCTAAAGTTAGCTTCGAGTCTTGGTAAAAGCTCTTATATCTTTTATACCTTTGCTACTCCAGTATAATATAATTCCTTGCTCTACATTTCAGTTATACTTTGCTTTATTTCTTACACTTGCCAAGTGTGGTGTACCTTCTTGCAGACTAGACCAAGGCTTAGGGTTGTGTTGTTCTTTAGTTATTTGAATCTTACTAGACTTGCCGGTGCTATAAGCTTTCCTTAGGTTGAGGTCTAAGGTTAAGTTAGTACTCATCCTCTAATCTAGGAAGAACTTTAGTGCTCAAGCTTTGCTTGATCACTAGTGTAGTGTGCCATCCTACCCACGTAGCTTTGGTCGATAACCCCTTTCAGTGACTGTTAGGGTGTCTCTATATTCCGATCCTATCGTTCGGTAAGCCCATAGGCGTTAGCCAGTTGTCGATCGGTTGGCCAACTGTCTACACCCGTGCCACCTCGGTGAAGTCTGTGATTTCGCTCGACACAAGATCCTAGTTTGTGCCTGAATAGCTTAGCTCAGCCGCGAATAATCCTCTGCAGTAAGTAAGATTTAGAGTTTGGATATCTTATCTAACTACTTTGGTCAATGCTCTCTCATCCCACAGTACACTATCTTGTTTATCTTACCCCCGACTTACGAATAGTTGGTGTTTATCTAGTTATAGTAGTTATAGTTTACTTCGTTCGAAGGTTGTATCATACTATCTATTTGCCCTTGCTTCCCCATGGATTTTACGATACTCAGAATATTTTGGCTGAAAAGCTATATCGAATCTTCGTGCGCTTGCGAAGTAAAATCTGTTATGCTAGGAGACATCAACAGGTCACACAGCGTCAGATTCTTCACTATGGAGTTTGAAGGGTCTCCTCGTCCTCACACAAGTTGTCGTTGCATCTGCACACCAAGAAGGAGGGTCTAGCAACAAGTACATGTCCCTAACTCAGGAGCTACACTCAAGAAGAGCTCACAAGCTCACTCTTTCTAAGCTCTACCCTAGCTTAGATCATGCACTAAGCTCTTTTGGTGGATGGAATGGTAGATGTGCTTGGCATCCTCGTCTACATTTGCTCTGAACTTTAATGGCTTCAACAACACTCGAAATGGCTAGGTGGGGTGGCTTATATAGCCCCAAACACGAACTAGTCATTAGCCAAAAGCATGCCAGAAGGTGCATTGACCGGACAGTTTGGTCTGTTCACTTTGGCATACTTTAGACTGTCAAGTCCATTGTAATGTCTAAAGCTTTGTCTGAGCTTATAGATCGGACTGTTCGGTCCATTGTAACACCTCGGCTGCTCGAACTTCATAGCTTTAGGAAACTTAGTCTGATGTATTGTCCAGTCCTAAAAACCGTACGATCCGGTTCATTGTAATCCTACACGGTTTCAATCTTCATATCCTCAGCCATCTTTGTCTGAATCTTTGTCCAATCTTCTAGACCATACTGTCTGGTCCAAGTAAACTTGGTTGTTTCCACTGCTTTGTTGTTGACATTGTACGGTCTATTGATCTCCTGGTACTTCGGATTGTCTGGTCTCACAACTTTCTGGTCTTTCCCAATTCTTCACCCCCTCGGGAAAACTTGTCTGGAGTTATGTCCGGTCTCACGGAACCCCCGTTGGGGTGGCCCTTTGGGCCTTGTCTTCCGCTTTTCTTCTTCATCCCTTGGACCAAAACACTTGACAATGTGCATCTAGACAAAGTTATTAGTCAAAGTGTTGGTTGTCAATCAATCATCAAAACACAACTATAGAAATATGATGCATGCATGAGGCCAATTTTGTTACATACGGCCTCGGCCCTGGCCGCCCAACCTCCTAAAAGGAACATAGCCACAACCCAGGTTGGTGTTGGCGTCTCTTAGCCTTAAAAGATTTTACTCTGCAAGCGCATGGAGACCGCTGTAGCTTTTCACCCAAAGTATTCCGAGTATCGTATTTTTATCAACAGGGAAGCGGTAGGTGAGAGAGTATAATTGAATAAACTCAAATCGAATGATCCATACTTAAATAAATATACCAGCTAGTCTCAAGACAGGGGTAAGTTTGGTAAATGGATAGGTGTATGGTTGAGAGAAGTAAATTAAACTACCTAAGATACACATAGAAAGGTATAGTTGCCTGGGAGGACAACGAGTGAGGTAAAGTTCCCAAACTCTATTCTATTCAGCTGCAAAGACTATATCGTGATTAACTAAGAAACTCAAGTAACAGGTCAGGGTCTCGCGTCGAGCGAAATTCCGGTGCCTCGAGGGGTCAGGGGTAGATAGTAGACCATCGAAGGAGACCCGGCTAACGCCTACGGGCCTACCAAACGAACGTGCCTGGGATACACAGGCAAACCACACGCTGTCACCGAGTGGGGCTACCAAGCAAATCTGCGTGGATAGACTGGCACGCTATAAACATGCTCAAGCAAACAATAGATCGTCCTTGATCAGAGAAGACGACCTAACCAGAGCCTGGCGTACAGGTTGGATTATAGCACCGGCAAGAGTAACGGGACTTGACTAACTACGATAACCACAGCCTAAGCCTAGCAAGTATGCAAAATAAAGGGTACACCACACTTGCAAGAGATAGAGATAAAGTAAAATATAACTAAATTATATTGGAGATAAGAGTAACAAGATACAAGAGCTTTTACCGCAGACTCAGAAGAATCTCCGAGAACTCCGAGGCAAAGCTCGACTCACTCTAACTCTCAGGACTATCCTAACTACTAAGATGTGAAGATATGACTCTCTAAGGTAGGATATGGTTCTCAACTTCTCCACACTTTTACAAATGAGCTCTACAGGCCTATTTATAGTCCAATATGTGAGGGGGTACTTGTAGGTGGAAAAGGTCGGTGGGAGGCCGAGGTCGGTGGTCGGCTGACTTAGGGGGAAGGTCGGCCGACCTAGCCCGAAGTCGGGCGACCCTCCGATCCACCGCCTTTGCCCTCCAACAGCTTGATCTTGTGTCCCCATTGCGGTTGACGGTTAGGACGGTTGTTGCACTTGAAAAATGCCTCTGAGGGTAGGTCGGCCGACCTTGGTGGAGGTCGGGCGACCACGTGTTAGCCTTGGATTGGCCGCATTGCTCTTCCCTTGGATTGTTGACATCATGGATCCGTGACTTGGTGGACTTTCGGCCTTTGGATACATTGGATGCTTGATACAACGGTTGGATTGACTTGCACATGTGTTTCTTTGCTTGCAGGGGTGGAAGTGGGCAAATCGGCTTGGTGAGGTGGCTGGGCGGCCAGCCAGGTGGTCGGCCGACCTCGCATTGGGTCGGGCGGTCACTGGCATTTGGCCTGTTTGTCTCATCTCCATTCTTTGTGTCATCCATTTTTACATATAATTGTGTACCTGCAACCAAATATTCATGCACATTTTGTGGAATTCATTAGTAGAAGGGTTAGTCCATTTTTATTCACTTGCATTGCTCTATTTGGTTGGTAATTGATGGTAAATATTGTGAGATTACGACCGTCAACACCCCCCGAGCTTACCTTTGCTCATCCTCGAGCAAAGCTAAGGCTGAAAGTGGATTAGGAGTTGCTGCAATATCGAAGGTAAAGAGAAATTCTTATACATGACTCAATACTCAAACTTTTGTTTCAAGTAGTGAAATAATTGAAGCTTACATTGTGTACTACCTGTGGTGCATCTTTTTGCTTACCTTGCCTTGGGTGGTTGAAAGATGGAACGACCATTGTACAGGAGTTCTTATAACTTGCTCTCTTTGGATGTCTTTCTCAGGTATTTTCAAGATTTTCAAAACAAAAGTAGCTTCCCCAAGGTGCTCTCAGTCGCTGAATTGTGTTTCCTCACCAAGGGCCAAGATGTGGCCAACGATTTCCTACACTAAGGCCTTTTTGGAGTTTTAGGTGGGGAGAATGTGGCACACTTAGGATATTTATTTTGCTAGGTCAAAGATTGGACCAAAGACTGTACTTTATCACTTCTTCTATTGATCACTAGAGTATGAGTGGTGGTACTTTATGCCTCCTTCTCTTGGTATTCATCCCTTGTAGCCTTTTGTAGATTTGGAGTAGATATGGAGCTTTTATTTATTTTTGCTATGCTTGAACTTTCATGCTTTTCATTTTGCCGTGCTTTTGGACGCATTTTTCCTTCTTTTGCCATGCCTTTGCATGTTTTCTTTTTGGCTCCATACCCTTACTCCTTGAGATTTGAAGGCTGAGGGATTATGAGAAGTATTTGGAGACTTTTTAGTGGATGCAAAGTCCGGAATGGATCACTTGCTTTTTTGCTTTTGTACTCCAGCTATCAATAAAAGGTAATATTTCTACTCAAATAGACTCAAAATTTGACAAAGCTCAAAATATCACTAAGCAGCTCTTTGTAGCAGTTTCAACTAATTGAAGCATTTTTGGCTGTGGTAGATATTTTGACCAAGGCGAGCTATAATTTGTTATTTTCAAAAATAAAAATCTGAGATGTTCATCTTACTAAGAGCATGAAAGAATTATCCCATATTCAAGTCATATCATTCATTTCACAACAATTTAGGCTTGTTATCACAAATGGCATCCACAAGATAGAACCTTGGTTTACTTCTTTTATTTACAAACTCAAAACTAAGCTAAGCATAAGTCACATGCAAGAATTAAATCATTCACTTGATAGAGCAACTATTCATCATTTCCAAAATAAAACTAGC
Source organism: Paspalum notatum (assembly GCA_022530915.1). NCBI lineage: Eukaryota > Viridiplantae > Streptophyta > Magnoliopsida > Poales > Poaceae > Paspalum > Paspalum notatum. Next base: position 25,234,505 of record CM039685.1, on the reverse strand, counting down.
ATGTGAACTTATCATTAAAGCATGAGAGTTTTTTTAAAGTAAAATAACGAAGCAAATTAAATTAAATGAATTAAACAACTAAAATAAGCATACTAGCAAACCTCAAAGCATGATACATGGGTGGTGCAGAAAATGGGGGACTATCATACGTACCCAGCTGTCGATTTGGGTTTCCCCCCAAGCTTCAACGAACCTACTTGTGGTACAACCCGTAGTACTGGAAGAATAGCTAGGACTCATCAAATGTGCACTGAGCCGTCGCTTCTATTTATAGGAGGCGGTTATATTATTCGTCCTGGGTCTGCTGGATAACCTGAGTGCGCTCATCGACTTGATTAAGCTATTGGGCCATCCTAGCTGTGCGCTGGTCTTGGATGGTCAGGGACCCAAAGATGGCGCTCAAAGGGTCTCCTGCAAAGCGTGCAGAGGCAGAAGGTCTTGACTCGTACGGTGCTGACCCATACCCATAGTAGGTTTCTCCTCCTTGCTGCTAAGAGTATGCAGTGCTCAGCTCGTCTCCCCTTGGCGTGTCTACAGATCCTCCGTGGGGCTACCACGTCGGGTTTGTTCCCTGGGTTTGCCAGGATGTGCCAACTACGGTGTGGAACTAGGTAGGTCCCATCCCGGTGGCTTGTGCGTCCTGTGCTTGCTTCTATAGGTGCTCCTGGGCTGCTCTCCTCTGTGCCCTGGTCATGACTCCCGCCACACTATGTCTGGGTTTCTCTAAAGGTTCTTCCACTAGGGTGCCCTCTATTGGCATAGAGAGTGTGTCCACGTCATAGATTTTGAATTGTGGTGCTGGTAGAGGCACTTCAAAGTTGTACCCTCTATAGATCATGACATATGTATCTGTGCTGGGGTTTTTGCGCAGAAAGTGTCCTCGGATAAAATGGCTTTCTGTGACTAGGTTGGGTGTGTCTGGGGTAAGAATGCCACCTGGGCATTTGCTAAGACCCCTAGCTCAGATGCAATCCTCGTCACAAAGGACGTGATTGTTATGGAATTTTCATCCCAAACTAGTTTCATCCAGTGATAGACCATGACGATGACTGGTGCATACTTCTGCTTACGCCACGGCATAGAGGATTTTTAAATCCTCTGTGGTCACACAGTGTGTGTCATCACGGGGAAGGACTACCATGGTAATCCAATGGGCCATGAACCGCTTGGTGGGGTGCTTAATGTGTGTGATACTCTTCTTGGTGAGGAGAACTATGCCTCCCTCACTAACGTTTGCAAAATTATCCCAGCCTACCATACTGAAAATTTCATCAAATTCACCGTCCATGCCTGTGCTTGTCATGGGTACCTCATCGAAGCACTTGGTGAGGCTGATAGGCTTGGTGTGGAGTCGCCTCAGCAGGTCGGCTTCATCTTTATTGCGTGTCTGAATTTGGGAATCCAGCAGCAGTACGGGTCCGGTGTTTGATGATGTAGCTTCTTCTCCTCCCGTTCCAGCACTTGAGGAGCCTCTGTCGGACACTGTCCGAGAGTTTTGGCCCTGTGAACCGAAGGACGTTGGGAACCGAATGTGCTGCCCCGCCCTGCTGATCGCACTTCTGGCCCTCTTGAGAGCACGCCTCATCCTGCACAAAAATAAACACAAGAACTACGAGATGACAGAACAATATTAGCATTAGTCGTTAGTTGTCCTTGTGGGGCACGACACTGCCACAAATCGTTCTTGGCCTTGCCAACAGAGAAGGGCTAGTAGCTAATTTATTTGGCTAAAAATAAATTTTTATTCGGACATTATTTTGGCTAAGCAAGAGAGCTAAATTAACTACTAAGCAAGGGAATTTTGAGAGGGGGAGAAGTGTGCTTGTGCTTGGTGCATTGAGCAAGGAGAATGAGGGTGCTATTTATAGGCCAAGGGGAGCAGAAGAGGGGGTCGGGCGACCTCATGGGCAGGTTGGCCGGCCTGTGGAGTTGGTCGGCCGGCCCTATGCCATGGTCGGCCGGCTTTGCGTGAGGGTGCAGCAAAGGGGAAAGCAAGGGTGGCTGGGCGACCTGTGGAATAGGTCGGACGGCCATTGTACATGGTCGGCCGTCCACTTGAATGTGTGTGTCGTTCACTCAAAAGAAAGAAGGGTGCAGCAAAGAGAAGTGAGGGAAGGACTTTGTGCACCGAAAGGAGGAGAGGAGTGGGTCGTCTGGCCTTTTGTCTTGGTCGAGCGACCAGGTGATGGTGTCGGCCGGCCTGCTCATGGAGTGCTCCCTCTCTTTACATTTGTGCCTTGCTTGAGAATGGAGCAAAGAACAAGAAAGAGAGTGAGAAGGTGAAAGGAGAGGTTAGCTGGCCTGGTGGTTGGTCTTTTTGCTATGTGAGAAATGGAAAGAGGTAGTGAGCAAGTGAGAGAGCAAGGCTGAGCATTGTAGGTGGTCGGGCACCCACATGATGAGGTCGGCCAGCCTGGTTCTTTGGTCGGGCTACTGGTGAGGGTGGTCGGCTGGCCCTTAGGTGTCTGCCTCTTGAGCTTGCTTCGGTTGGAAGCAAAGAGAAAAGAGAAAAGGAAAAAAAAGAAAAGAGAGAGAGGAGAGGAAGAAAAAAAAAAGAAAGGAGCAAGAGGGAGAGAGAGGGGGGGGTGGTCGGGCGGCCCCTTGGCGTGGTCGGCCGGCCATTCGAGTGCCCCGCTTGCCCTACCTTGTGAGGGTGGTTGGTCGACCCTGGGTAGGGTCGGCCGACCTTAGGATTTTTTTTCAAAAATGAGGGAGGATAAAAGAAACTAAATGCAAAGAAACTAAACTTGTGCATTGCAAAAATTTAAATATGCCATGGAGAACGGGAAATTAAAACTAGCGGGAAGTAAATATGTCGTCAAATGATATTGCCAGTTTTACCTCTTGGCGTAAGTGAACCATTTACCACCCTTCGGGACGTCGCACGGACGTACGTACGGGGAAGTAAGTGGTACTTTCGTGAGCCACTTGGAGTTTGTCGTGGATGGGTCCTGGGCGCGCTTGTTTTCAACATGCCCCATAGTGTTTGTCCTAGATTCTCCATGGGTATGCTAACTTCTGTTACACCATGGATTGATGGGTCTTATCGGTTCATGGGTGCCGACCTTCTTAACAGGAGCTTTGCCTCCTGTTTCCTGGTTCTTGTGGCTAGTCTTCATTGCTTTCGCCTTCTTCCATTCGTCTTCTTCCCGTTGTTGGATGGCAGCCTCGGTGGCTAACTTCCATTTCATAAATGCTACGAGACCGTCCATCTCTTTCCCGGAAGCATTGTAGACTAATGGCTTCGGCACATACTTTTGGCACTTGAAAAACTTCACTTGGTTGCATTGTTCCACTTTTGGTTTGAAGGAGAATGTCTCCCTCATTCCATTGATGTTGAGATGAACTTCTCCAGCTCCAACATCAATGCTTGCTTTCACGGTGCTCAGAATGACCACCCAAGAATGAGCGGTGTCTTAGCATCAATTTCCATGTCCAGAACCACAAAGTCCACAGGAATAAGGAAATTCCAGATTTTCACCGGGACATCCTCGGCTATTCCCGTGGGGTGTCGGATGGACTGGTCCGCAAGTTGCAGGCACATACTTGTGGGGACGAGTGCCACGTGATTGAGTTTGTCGAAGACAATTTTAGGCATGACACTGACGCTTGCTCCGAGATCACATAAGGCTTGGTTGAAGACTTGGTTCCCAATTGAGCATGGAATGGTAGGACTACCAGGGTCCTTCTTCTTCTGTGGAGGCTGGTTGAGTATAGCTGCGCTACACTCCTCGGTCATGTGCACAATTTCCGCTGATGGCAATGGCTTCTTATTGTTCAGTATATCTTTTAAGTACTTCGCATATGTCGGTACCTGCATAGCATCTAGCAAGGGTATGTTAACAAATAACTTCTTAATGACCTCAACAAACTTACTTGTGAGAACAAGCCCTAAGAGGTAGAGGTTTCGGTGATTAATGACAAACTAATGTCGTTTACTAATGAGTTCATGCTTTGAAGGTTTTTATATTAGTATTTGAGCTCATTGGTTGATTAAAAGAGATCCTCAATTTCAAATTCTAATGGACGGCTTGTGGTTTAATCGAGCTAGCAAGAAGATCGGGTATTTCCCTAGCTCTAAGTGCCAAAAGGTGAAGAAGAGCACTTAGTTTTCATTTTGCTAGCTTTAGTCGAGCCGTACTATCAAGAGGGGTTGAGGTAAGTAGCTTGAGTCACTCCATTTCGAGAATTCTCTAACTTTCGAGTGCATCTATATCCTAAAGCTCAAGCACCTTAAAACATGCCAAAACACACTCACCTTTGTCAAATAAGTCAAGAGAAAGCTCTCCGAAAACTTTACAAAACTCCGTTTGAAAACAGCGCTGAAAACCAAATCTTTATGTACCACCGGACTGTCCGGTGGCTCACCACCGGACTGTCCGGTGGCTCAAAAATATAGCGCTGAGTTTATGTCGATCGGCTCGCTTTAATAGCCACCGGACTGTCCGATGGCACACCACCGGACTGTCTGGTGCAATCACCGGAGATATAAACTGAGGGCTGTATTTTCTTCGTCCCAAGGGAAATGGACCAGCGGACTGTCCGGTGGCTCACCACCGGACTGTCCGGTACACCACTGGACGATATAAACCGAGGGGTTGCCAAGTGGGCTGAGCTCAACCCTCCACCGGACTGTCCGGTGGGTGACCACCGGACTGTCCGGTGCCTCTAAGGCCCTTGGCGCGAAACGGGTTTTTGAATTTTATATACCACCGGACTGTCTGGTGGCTCACCACCGGACTGTCCGGTGGGTACGCAGAAAAACGGTTGGAGCTCCCCAACGGCTACTTTCGGAGCTCCACCCTATTTAAAGGCTCTCCCTCTCCTCATTTACTACCTTTGCAACCCAGAAACACACATATACACTCAAAGGTCACCTACACCACCAATTCCACACTTAATCTTGAGCTTTGGGCAAGAGACTTGAAAGGAAGAGAACTCTTTGATTGAAGTTGAATCAAGTGAAGCCAAAGCTTGTTACTCTTGGTGATTGCAATCACCTAGACGGCTGCGGTCGTGCGTTCCGCGAGCCCCGGTGCTTGTGGGAGAAGCGGAGCAAGCCCTTTGCGAAGGGAGTGTAACCGGCTCAAGCTCGCCGGTCCGGAGCGGAGAAGAGCTTCATCAAGAAGAGAGCACTTGGTCCGCGGATCAAGGGGTTGCTTGACCTTTGCGAAGGTCACTTTGCCAACCTCATTCCTTGTGAGGTTTGAGGCCGGATCCTTACGAGGAGCCCACGAGAGCAAAGCCTTGCGAGGGGCGCCAAACGAGGAGTAGGGGGTTGAGACCGTGTGTCTCCCCGAACCTCGGGAAAAAAAATCCTTGTGTCTCTCTTTACATTTCCGCATTTACTTTCCGCACTTTACTTTCCTAGAATTGCATGCTTGGCTCTAGGTTGCAAACCTTTTGTGCATGTAGTTCATTAGGATCACTTGTTTAGGCACTAGGGTGAATTGGGACTTGTGCGATAGGTTTTAATTTTGAGTTTCGAAATTAGAAGTCCAATTCACCCCCCCTCTTGGACATCTTGATCCTTTCAATTAGTATCAGAGCCGAGTGCTCATTGGTTGAGGCTTCACCGCCTTGAGCAAGATGTCTAGTGGGGAAGGCCCGCCGCCCGTGTTCAATGGCGACGACTTCCCATATTGGAAGGTCCGTATGGAGTCGTATATGGAAGCCATTGACCCACTACTCTATACCGCGGCCGTCACCGGCTTTCCCGCCATGGTCGATAAGGACAAGCCCACAACATCGGAGCAAAATTACGAGAAGTGGAATGCCAAGGCTCGTAATGTTCTCTTTCGTGGCTTGTGCAAAGAGGTTTTCAATCGCGTGAGAACCATCAAGGACGCGCACAAGCTATGGGAAGAGATTTGTGCGCTCCATGAGGGAACCTTGAGCGAGAGAGAGCAACGCCATAGCACTCTTAGCAAGAAGCTAAGTGATTTTCGTATGCTTCCTCATGAAAATGCTAATCAAATGTACTCTCGATTGAATGTGCTTGTAGAGGAGATCAATGGTCTTGGTTTGACTCAAAACAAGAAAGATGATGTGGCAAGAAAGATATTGGACCTTCTTCCGGTCGACAAATATGGCCACATTGTCACGGTTCTTCACCAAACCGATCTCTCCAAGGCTACTCCATCTGGTGTGCTTGGGAAGATCAACGCTCATGAGATGTATATGCACATCACACCGGATGCGGAGCCTCCAAGTAAGAAGAAGGACATTGCCCTCAAGGCAAGCTCGTCAAAAGAAAAGAAATCCATCTCCAAGAAAATCATTGTGGTGGACACTCAAGAACAAGATGAGCAAGAAGAAGAGAATAGCGATGATGAGGTGGCCCGGCTTGTGCACAAAGTCACTTGTGCCTTGGGTCGCCTTGACAAGAAGGGCATCAAGTACACTTCAAGCAAGAAGAAGTTCTTTCCATCCAAGAAGAAGCTTGAAGAAATGGAGTGCTACAAGTGTGGCAAACTTGGCCATTTCTCATATCAATGCCGAGTTGCCACCAAGAAGAAGCAAGAAAAGAAGAAGTACAAGAATGACTCAAGTGATGAGTCAAGTGATGATGACAAGAAGAACAAGAAGAGAGCTCCCAAGAAATTCAATAAGAAATTCTTCAAGAAGAAGGGCAAGGCTTGCATTGGGGAGTGGATGACCGATGAGGATACATCAAGCAATTCCTCCGATGCAAGTGATGATGAAGATGAAGTGATTGCCGGTCTTGCTATTGTGACTACCTCTACACCGACACCGACTTCATCTACTACATTATCCACTCCACACCTATGCCTCATGGCTAAAGGTGACAAGGTAAAGACCTTTGACGATTCCCCCGATGACGATAATGATATGCCTTCCTATGATGAACTTGTGAGTCTAGTTGAGGATCAAAACAAGGCATTGAGCAAGTTAAGTGCCAAGCTTGAGAAGATCAAAGTTGAGAAGAAGACACTCTTGAGCAAGTGCAATGAGCTAGAGATGAGCAATGATAGTGGCAAAGTTGATGAGATGCAAAAGAAGATCAATTGTCTTGAATAGGCAAATGAGAAGCTTTCATCAACAAAAAGGCAATTGGTCAAAGAGAGAGATGCACTTGATGATGGCTACAAGATGATCAAGAAGTCTCACATTGAGCAAACACAAGAAATCAAAGAGCTCAATGAGACTCTAGATGAAGTGAATAAGTGCTATAGGGAGTTGGCAACCACTCACGAAGATCTTTGTGAAAGAAATCGCATTTTGCAACTCCATAGCATTGAGCTTGATGAAGCAAGAAAAGGGCTAGAGGCAAAGGTTCAAGAGATCAACTCTCTTCGCAAGATTGATGAATCTCCCAATGACATCAACTCTTGTGAGAAGACATGTGTGCCCAAGAGTGAGCATAAGAAGCTAGTGATTGAACTTGAGAAGCTCAAATTTGAATTGAGAAAATCCCCCAATGTGCTCAAGGGAGACAAGCCATGTGAAAAGTGCAAGAACAAGAGCTCAAGTGATAAAGAAGCTAATGTTCTTATCAAGCTCAAGGATGAGAATGAAGATCTCAAGCTTAAGGTTAAGTGCATGAAGTCCGGATATGGCACATTGCTCAAGGGAAATGAAAAATACAATGAGATGCTTACATTCCACGCCATCAACTATAAGAGAAATGGGCTTGGTTACCCACCGTTCAAGGATACTTGCAAGCCGGCACCATCCATCAAGTTAGAAAAGCCAAAATGGTGCACCGAGTGCATGACCGAGGGTCACTTCATGTTTGAGTGCAATGCTCCTCCCAAGAAGCCCATTGACAAGCAATTGAGAGCATTTGCATTTGATGCTCATTATGTGCTTCAAAGGAACTCAAAAGGATAGTGAAGGCAAGGTTTATGGGAAAGAAGGATGAGACTAGGCCAAAGAAGCTTTGGGTGCCTAAAGCTATCATTCCAAAGATTCCTAACCCCAATGCTAGATGGACTCCTAAGCCTAAGCCAAAAGCACCTACTCTTCGGTGGGTGCCCAAGTCTCAAGCTTGATTTGCTTGTGTGTAGGTGAACTACAAGACCGGAGGATCACATTGGTTGATGGATAGTGGATGCACACAACATATGATCGGTGATTCCCGGATGTTCACCTCACTTAGTGGAGATGTGGAGAATTATGACAAGATCACATTTGGTGACAACTCCAAGGGCAAAGTTGAAGGTTTGGGCAAGATTGAGATATCAAGTGAATACTCCATCAATAATGTGTTGCTAGTTGACTCCTTGAATTTCAATCTCTTGTCCGTGGGTCAATTGTGTGATTTGGGTTTCCAATGCCTATTCAAGCCAAATGAAGTGATAGTGAGCAAGATCGATGGTGGTGAAGAAGTCTTCAAGGGTTTTCGACACAACAATCTATACCTTGTCAACTTCAACTCCAAGAATGCCAATTTGCAAGCATGTTTGTTCTCCAAGAACTCAATGGGTTGGTTGTGGCATAGAAGGCTAGCTCATGTGGGAATGAATACTCTCAAGAAGGTGATGAAGAAAGATCTAGTCCGTGGTTTGAAAGATATCACACTTGAGAAGGACAAGTTATGTAGTGCATGTCAAGCGGGCAAGCAAGTTACAAACACTCATCCTAGCAAGACTTTCATGTCCACCTCAAGGCCACTAGAGCTACTTCACATGGATCTCTTTGGTCCAACCACATATACAAGTATTGGTGGCAACAATTATGGATTTGTGATCGTGGATGACTTCTCAAGGTACACATGTGTTTACTTTCTTGAGGACAAGACCGAGGTGGCACATGTCTTTAGCAAGTTTGCCAAAAGAGCTCAAAATGAATTCAACACTTCAATTGTAAAGATTAGAAGTGACAATGGAAGAGAGTTTGACAACACCAACATTGAAGAGTATTGTGATGAAGTTGGAATCAAACATGAGTTCTCCGCTACATACACTCCTCAACAAAATGGTGTAGTGGAGAGAAAAAGTAGGACACTCATCACTCTCGCAAGATCAATGCTTGATGAATATGGCACAAGTGAGAAGTTTTGGACCGAAGCAATCAACACCGCTTGCTATGCATCCAACCGATTGTATCTTCACCGCCTCCTTGACAAGACTCCATATGAATTGCTCAATGAGAGAAAACCCAATATCTCATATTTCCGAGTGTTCGGGTGCAAATGTTATATCTACAAGAAGCGTCAACACTTGGGTAAGTTCCAAAGGCGTTGTGATATTGGTTTCTTACTTGGTTACTCATCAAAGTCCAAAGCATACCGCGTATTCAACAATGCCACCGGCATGGTTGAAGAGACGTATGATGTGGAATTTGATGAATCTAATGGCTCCCAAGGAGCACATGTTGATGTTGTGGATATAGATGAGGAACCACTTGTAGAAGCAATGAAAAATATGCCAATCGGTGATATCAAGCCTAAAGAGGATGAAGATGAAGTGCAAACTATTGATCAACCATCCTCTTCCATAGCACCTCAAGATGGTAGTGAACAAGACAAGATCCTTCCAAATGAAGATGTTCATGTACCTCAAGAGCAAATCGATGAGCAAGCTCAAGATGTTGGTACACCGGTTCAAGCACCTCAAGTGGCACCTCAAAGAAGAAGTCAACTCACAAGTGGACACCCCAAAGAACTCATCATTGGTAGTCCAACAAGAGGAGTGACAATAAGATCTCGCAATACCGCCGCATTTGTTCAAGCCTACTCCTTTGTCTCTAGTATTGAACCATCAACAATTGACCAAGCTTTGAGTGATCCGGATTGGGTAAATGCCATGCATGAAGAGCTTAACAATTTCACAAGAAATGAAGTTTGGACACTTGAAGCTAGACCAAAGGGTGCTAGAGTGATTGGAACTAAGTGGGTCTTTAGGAACAAGCAAGATGATAAAGGCAACATTGTGAGAAACAAGGCAAGGCTTGTGGCAAAAGGATACTCTCAAGTTGAAGGAATTGATTTTGGAGAGACTTTTGCACCGGTTGCAAGATTAGAGGCTATTCGGTTCCTTCTAGCTTATGCATCCCATCATGACATGAAGCTATATCAAATGGATGTGAAGAGTGCATTTCTCAATGGATACATCAATGAGCTAGTATATGTTGAGCAACCACCCGATTTTGAAGACCCAAACCATCCCAATCATGTATATAGGTTGTCCAAAGCTCTGTAAGGATTAAAGCAAGCACCGCGAGCTTGGTATGAGAGGCTTAGGGACTTCCTCATTGAAAAAGGTTTTACAATTGGCCGAGTTGACACCACTCTATTCATCAAAAAGACGGACAATGATCTCTTTGTTTGCCAAGTGTATGTTGATGATATCATTTTTGGCTCGACAAATGAAGAGTATTGCACGGAGTTTAGCAAGATGATGCCAAAGGAATTTGAAATGTCGATGATTGGGGAGCTCACTTTCTTCCTTGGGTTTCAAATCAAGCAACTAAGAGAAGGGACTTTCATCTATCAAGAAAAGTATACAAGAGACCTACTCAAGAGATTCAAGATGGATGATTGCAAGCCGATTGAAACTCCAATGGCAACTAACATAAAGCTCGATCCCGACGAGAGTGGTATCAAGGTGGACCAAACTCTCTACCGGTCCATGATAGGTTCGCTTCTCTACTTGTGTGCTTCTAGGCCGGATATCATGTTTAGTGTGTGCTTGTGTGCCCGGTTTCAAGTCGATCCCAAGGAGTCTCACCTCACTGCGGTGAAGAGAATCCTAAGGTATCTCAAGCACACCCTAAGCATAGGTTTGTGGTACCCCAAGGGCACTAGTTTTGAACTCTTGGGCTACACGGATTCGGACTTTGCCGGATGCCGTGTTGAGCGTAAGAGTACCTCCGGGGGTTGCTACTTGCTAGGGCGCTCGCTCGTCTCGTGGTCTTCTAAGAAGCAAAACTGTGTATCCTTGTCCACCGCGGAAGCGGAATATATAGCGGCCGGGTCCTCTTGTGCCCAACTTCTATATATGAAGCAAACGCTCAAGGATTACGGAGTGGAGCTTACAAGGATCCCTCTCCTTTGTGATAACGAGAGCGCGGTTAAGCTTACCAACAACCCGATCCAACACTCTCGAACCAAGCACATAGATATTCGCCATCACTTCATAAGGGACCACGTTGCAAAGGGAGACATCCTCTTGCGAAATGTGGGTACTAAGGAGCAATTGGCGGACATCTTCACCAAGCCACTAGATGAGAGTAACTTTTGTGAGCTACGTGGTGGGCTAAACGTGTTAGATGCTAGAATGATCATGTAAGTTGCCTTGCCATATAATTTGCATCATTTAGGAGTAAGTTACTTGCCTAACCGCTGTAAGATAGAGAGGAGCAAGGGTCTAGCATGAGCTGGTGGAACTTGGTTTCGCTCATGGCTTGTTGAAAGGCTCCTCTTGAAGAAGCTTGCGGGGGGAGTAAATATGGCAAGTGTAGATTTAAAATTCCGCGTGCATTGCATTCCTTGTCATATAGATGTGCACGCATGTTTCCATTCCTATCCATGCTTGTTGTAGCTTGCACGTGCATTGCATACGTTAGTGTCACAAAGGAGCACTTTTAATGATATTGAGACTTGTTTCATGTACAAGCATCTCAAGTCATGAAAAGAGAATAGAGCAAAGGTCTAGCATTGTTCTTCATGCTTATTGGGTCAAATCCCTCCGGGATAGGAGTTAATCATCTCTAGTTCTCCTACGGATAGACCCACACATTTATTGGTTCTTATTTGCCAATTTTCTTGGACTTGGATTTTATGCTTGAAAAACCAAAACTAAATATAGCATGAGAGAATGCACCTATCTTAGAGGACTTGAGGGGTAAGGGTTTCACTTTGAATTGTCCATGCTTGTATTTATTTGAATCTTCAAAAAGTTGGACAAGAAAAGGGTTTATTCCGCGCAAATCAGAGTCTGTGCACAGCCACCGGACTGTCCGGTGCCTCACCACCGGACTGTCCGGTGGGTGCATATCTCCTTCCTCCCACAAGTCTCTCAGCGTATCTCGTCCGACGGTACCGCCGGACAGTCCTATGGCTAAGCACCGGACCGTCCGGTGGCTGTACCGTCTCCTCCTCAAGACAGCTTCCTCTCGGCCTATTTCGTCTGATGGCTCCATCGGACACCGGACCGTCCGGTGGATGGTTCTTCGACGGTTTCCAAGGATCCGAGTCTCGGTTTATTTCATCCGGTGGGTAACCACTGGACTGTCCGGTGGATCACCACTGGACTGTCCGGTGGTGTCATGCCGGACCCAGTAAACTCCATATAAACGTTTAATCCACGGGGCCCACCCCTCTCCTTCTCACATCGCTCGACCCCGTCGCCCGCGCCCTGCGTGCCCTAGCCCGCCGCCGCCGTTCCGCCGCCGCCACTCCTCCTCCACCGTCGCCGCGCCATCCCGCCGCCGCCGCACCGCGGCGCGCATTGCCTCCACGTCGTCGGCCACCGCCGACCCGCACCTCCACTGGCTGCGCCACCTCCTCCACACTGTACCGCCGCCGACGGCTTCGCCCCGCGCCGCCCTGCACCGACGCCGTGCCGCCATCCCACACTGGCTCCCTAGTTGCGCCCCAAACTGCGCCACCACCGAGCCCTTTCTCCCGTCACCTCCTCCTCGTCCTCGATCTTCTCCTCCCCCGATCTCGGTGAGCAATCTTTCTTTTCTTGATCTTATGCTATCCTTGCTCACTAAGTTTCACGTTAAGGATTCCTCTCCTAGGGATTCATGGCATGTGGTTGAAAATTGAGTAGATTTAATGTCAATATACTAATGAATTAGAGTAATTTAGCCATAATGTGAGATGGTCACGCATTTTGGTGAAAATTACCTTAAGTTTGACGCTTGACATGCATGCCACGAGTCCGAAAATCCATTTCTTGCTCTAGGTCTCGCCTTATCTAGTTTATTCCACGTACCTAATTCTTCTCGTCTATCTACTCCGTGAATGTGTGTTACAGATGGGTCGTGAGAAGGGAGATAAGGGCAAGGACAAGGCTCCTGATCCTCCTCGGAAAAAGAGGAAGACTCTCGAGGAGAGGGAGCGTGAGGCAGCCGAGCGTGCCGCAGCCGCGTTTGATGCGATGGAGAGTCGCCGTGCAGGAGGGATACGGATTGGAGAGCAGAGGCAGAACCCTCCTCGCAGCGGCCGACCGCCTCTGCTGACTCCTCACAGCGCTCGCACCAAGCGAGCCACCCCTCCTAGCCAGCCCCAGGAGCATCAGCGACGTGGGACGGTCTCCCCCGCTGAGATCATCGCACAACAGAAGGCCCAAGAGGCCCGGGCCAGGAAGGCTGCACTCAGAGCACAGCGAGACAGCCAGGGCCAGAGGCAGGACGAGCCCAGTGAGCAGGGTGAGCAGTCACCACCCTCGTCAACCTGGGATGGGTTTGTCCTTTCTTCAGTTCCGGCACCCCCTCGCTACTAGGCACTGCCCAGCTCTCTGATTACAGATCTTACGAGGGCCAAAAGCTGAAGAAGCTTCGGTACTATCTCTCGGACAGTCAGTGGCAGCTAGAGGAGCGAGATGACAGAGTGGATCCCCGCTTCCAGACGTTGGTTCAGGCGTCTCTCTACGAGAGCTCCAGGGCAGCAGGGATGGGCTTGTTTCCACACGTGGTGCTACCCCTGCCCAGGATGGGTAATGTGATCCAGCATAACCTTTACCAGTACTTCGATCACATTCCCGGCCTCCCTGACCTGCTAGAGCACATACACGGATACGTAGAGGACTGGGTTCGTGTGTTCTATGCCACACTGTACGTTGGCCCTGAGCGAGAGTACATTCAGTTCATGTTCCAGGGCCTACCAGTGAGACTGTATAGGCAGAATGTGGCGATACTTCTTGGTCTTGAGCTTTCAGAGCGCCGCCTGCACACAGACGTCTATGGTGACTCAGAGCCCCCTCGTCGCTCGAAGAATGAGCGGATCGCATTGACAGACGACGAGGTGCGTGACTTGTTCAGGGAGGGTGCCCAGGAGCGTATTCCGTCTCAGTTGACACCTCCGGCCGGTATCGTACACAAGACCATGCGCCGTACTCTGCTGCCCCGGCGTGGATACAGAGAGGGGATCACCACACTACAGCAGCACTTACTCAGAGCTCTCATGCAGAGGATACGTTTTTGTGTGGTGGATCTCCTGATAGCAGAGATGGAGGATGTGATCACCGACGGGATGGGTGCTCACCGCAGTTTTCCTTATGCCCACTACATTTCCCATATGTTGAGTCGGATTGATCATGACCCGGATGCGCCTCCACTTCCCCAGATGAGGCTGTTTCGACAGATTCGGACGAGCTTTCCCACTCACAAGGCACGCGCACCACTCACTCCTAGAGCGCAGGTTCGCGGGCCTGTACCACCAGAGGGACCCCCGCCTGCGTCTTCCCCCCGGCCTTCAGAGATAGAGACCACCGCACCAGCGACAGGGGGAGCGACCGCTGCAGACACAGACAGTGGGGACGACAGCTCAGACGACGAGTGCGCACCGCCCCTGCCACTCCTCCCTCATGATCATGAGGCAGGTGGCTTGCGCGCTCCACCACCACCCCCACCACCACCGTCAGTTACAGCTGCCCAGGTTGCGACACCTACGGACATCGCATCTATGTTCCAGATGATAATCCAGCACCAGCAGCAGCAGCAGCAGGCAGATGAGCGCCTGGTAGAGCGCCTTGCAGCGACGCAGCGACGCAGCGACGAGCGTTTTGCACTCCTTCTGCAGCAGCAGCAGCTGATGCAGCAAAGGAGTGACGAGCGCTTCCTCCAGGTCTAGCAGCAGTCGGCCGAGCAGCAGGCGCGGATCCTCTCCACAGTTCACTCACTGGTCGCAGGTCTCCGGACAGATACTCAGCAGCAGATTGACTCCCTGCGCCAGCAGTTCCAGCTTGCTCCGCCACCTACAACCACCTTGCCGCTCACTACCTTGGACACCGACCTCCAGAGCCCGTTCGTCTCGCTGGCCACTCTGAGCACTTCCCCGATCTTCTTCTCTTACTCAGAGTTGCTAGCAAGTCAGCCGAGGATGGAGTTGACGCAGCTTCCGGCACGTACGCTTCAGTTCGACTCTTCTCCGCCGACGCTGCCGGATCTGCCTCTCACCACAGCGCCAGACAGTCAGCTCCAGACCTCAGGGCAGCCCCCAGTCAGTAGTGCTCCTCAGGTTTCTCCGGTGCCAGAGGCGTCCGAGCCGTCACCTGTAGAGGCTACTCCAGAGTTCCACTCTCCAGCCCAGTCGGCCGAGCCTAGCTTCCACACTGCTTCCACTACGTGCTTGACGACTGGTGCCACTGCTCCGGCCACGACGACGACGCCGACACTCAGTGTCTCTGTCCCGCTCGAGGCTCCAGGCTCAGTTCCACTCTCTGATATTGAGCGTGCAGTCGATGACGCAGCGGCAGACAGCGACACCGACTCCCCGTCGCACTTCATCCTGTCCTCTCAGAAGGACGGCTCCCAGCTTTCCGATCCTCCAGCGTCGTAGGCCTCCCTTCTTGGTGCTTGATGCCAAAGGGGGAGAGTTAGTTGTAGGGGGAGCTTAGGGGGAGAGTCAGTAGAGCTAGAGAGTGTCTAGCAGTCAGGGGGAGCTTTTGAGAGAGATCTTTCGATGTATGATGGATTTTATTTTGGATGTTGACCCATGTCATGACATTTGGTTTTTGAGCATGATGTATGTTCTCATGACTATGGTTCTTTGATTGTGGCTGTGACGCTATGTGTTTATATTCATGTTTTACTTTGAACTTTGTGTTTACTTCTTTACTTTTCTAACTCTACTCGTTTTGTTGTCATCAATCACCAAAAAGGGGGAGATTGTGAGAAACAAGCCCTAAGAGGTAGAGAGGTTTCGGTGATTAATGACAACCTAATGTCGTTTACTAATGAGTTCATGCTTTGAAGGTTTTTATATTAGTATTTGAGCTCATTGGTTGATTAAAAGAGATCCCCAATTTCAAATTCTAATGGACGGCTTGTGGTTTAATCGAGCTAGCAAGAAGATCGGGTGTTTCCCTAGCTCTAAGTGCCAACAGGTGAAGAAGAGCACTTAGTTTTCATTTTGCTAGCTTTAGTCGAGCCGTACTATCAAGAGGGGTTGAGGTGAGTAGCTTGAGTCACTCCATTTTGAGAATTCTCTAACTTTCGAGTGCATCTATGTCCTAAAGCTCAAGCACCTTAAAACATGCCAAAACACACTCACCTTTGTCAAATAAGTCAAGAGAAAGCTCTCCGAAAACTTTACAAAACTCCGTTTGAAAACAACGCTGAAAACCAAATCTTTATGTACCACCGGACTGTCCAGTGGCTCACCACCGGACTGTCCGGTGGCTCAAAAATATAGCACTGAGTTTATGTCGATCGGCTCGCTTTAATAGTCACCGGATTGTCCGGTGGCTCACCACCGGACTGTCTGGTGCAATCACCGGACGATATAAACTGAGGGCTGTATTTTCTTCGTCCCAAGGGAAATGGACCACCGGACTGTCCGGTGGCTCACCACCAGACTGTCCGGTACACCACCGGACGATATAAACTGAGGGGTTGCCAAGTGGGCTGAGCTCAACCCTCCACCGGACTGTCCGGTGGTTAACCACCGCACTGTTCGGTGCCTCTAAGGCCCTTGGCGCGAAACGGGTTTTTGAATTTTATATACCACCGGACTGTCCGGTGGGTACGCAGAAAAACAGTTGGAGCTCCCCAACGGCTACTTTTGGAGCTCCACCCTATTTAAAGGCTCCCTCTCCCCTCATTTACTACCTTTGCAACCCAGGAACACACACATACACTCAAAGGTCACCTACACCACCAATTCCACACTTAATCTTGAGCTTTGGGCAAGAGACTTGAAGGGAAGAGAACTCCTTGATTGAAGTTGAATCAAGTGAAGCCAAAGCTTGTTACTCTTGGTGATTGCAATCACCTAGACGGCTGCGGTCATGCGTTCCGCGAGCCCGGTGCTTGTGGGAGAAGCGGAGCAAGCCCTTTGCGAAGGGAGTGTAACCGGCTCAAGCTCGCCGGTCTGGAGTGGAGAAGAGCTTCATCAAGAAGAGAGCACTTGGTCCGCGGATCAAGGGGTTGCTTGACCTTTGCGAAGGTCACTTTGCCAACCTCATTCATTGCGAGGTTTGAGGCCGGGATCCTTACGAGGAGCCCGCGAGAGCAAAGCCTTGCGAGGGGCGCCAAACGAGGAGTAGGGTGTTGAGACCGTGTGTCTCCCCGAACCTCGGGAATAAAATCCTTGTGTCTTTCTTTACATTTCCGCATTTACTTTCCACACTTTACTTTCCTAGAATTGCATGCTTGGCTCTAGGTTGCAAACTTTTTGTGCGTGTAGTTCATTAGGATCACTTGTTTAGGCACTAGGGTGAATTGGGACTTGTGCGATAGGTTTTAATTTTGAGTTTCGAAATTAGAAGTCCAATTCACCCTCCCTCTTGGACATCTTGATCCTTTCATTACTGTATTGTTTATCGGTGTTGACGGTCATTATTGCACTACCAATGACCGTCAACTAACCACAAACATGGAGGAAAATACATCAAAGTATAGGATAACCCTTGCTACTAACATAGTTCCACAAGTTGTGTTGAATATTTGATTGTAGGTGAAAGCAAAATATAGCTAAGTCAGGAGGCGCCTGACAAGTGGGCCAGGCCGGCCGGCTCCACCCCAGGCCGCCCGACCTAGAAAAGTGGCCAAATCACTCCATCTTCGACCTGCATGCACAACAATGATGTGTCAACACAGCTGTGAAGTCCAAATGCCAAAACCAACACGTCAAGTACCGAAAAGCTTGCCACATCACCGATCCAACACTTGGATCGGTGAAGTCAGCGATCCTCGGCACTTCAATCCTGCGGCTAAGGAAGAAACACAAGTGAGATCCAATGGTTTGGGAGAAAACACAAGGATAACCGCCATAACCACCATGCAACTGACTTGGGGAGTCAAGATGGACCACAAGATGAAGAATGGCGGTGGATCCGACGGTTGGCCAGGCCGCCCGGCCTGAGGTGGGGCCGCTCGACCCCCTATCAGGCCGCCCGACCTGCCACCTATCCCATTAACCGCCATACCGACCCTATAAGTACCCCCACTCATTTGGTGACTATAAATACCCCCCGAGCTCTCATTTGTGAGGTGTGGAAGTTGAGTAGTCATACTATCGCTTAGTCTAGTAGCACTAGGTTAGTCCTGGGAGTTAGAGTTGAGTCTGAGCTTTTGCCTCAGGGATTCCGGAGTCTTCTTCGAGTCTTGGTAAAACTCTTGTATCTTTCTATCTTTGTACTCTTGTTACTCCGGTATAATATATCATTGTTCTATCTTCTGTTATACTTTACTTCTTAACGCTTGCCTAGTGTGGTGTACCTTTATTGCACACTAGATCCACGGCTTGAGTTTGTGTTGTTCTTAAGTTATCTGAATCCTGTTAGACTTGCCGGTGCTATAAGCTTGTCTTAGGCTTTTGATCTAAGATTAAGTTAGTTCTCACCCTCTGATCAATGAAGAGCTTTAGTGTTCAAGTTCTCACTTGAACACTAGTATAGCGTGCCATCTTACCCATGCAGATCTGGTTGGTAGCCTCTCTAGGTGATAGCTCTACAGGTCTCAGTATTCCACCCCGTTATTCGGTAAGCCCGTAGGCGTTAGCAGGGTCTCCTTCGGAGGTCTACTATCTACCCCTTGACCCCTCGAGGCGCCGGAATTTCGCTCGACGTAAGATCCTAGCTTGTTTCCAGTTAACTTAGTTCAACCGCGAATACTCCTCTGCAGCGGTTAAGTAGTAGAGTTTGGAAATCTAATCTCACTCGTTGTCCTCCCAGGCAACTACCTAAGTGTTAGGCTTCTTTAGTCCCTGTTTTATTCTTCCCACCATACACTATCTTGTTATCTTACCCCGTTGTAAGGTTAGCTGGTGTTTTATCTAAGTTATAATACTGCCTGAAAGTTTGACATTTCATTCCACCTATTCGCCCTTACTTTCCTGTGGATTTTTATGATACTCGGAATACTCTGAGTGAAAAAGCTATAGCGAATCTCCATGCGCTTGGGAGTAAAATCTGTTATGCTAAGAGATGTCAACAAGCTTTTTCTGGCGCCATTGCCGGGGAAGCAATTGGCAATAGAAGTTTGATTTGTTCGAACCTAGGTACTTATAACTTGATAACATACCGCTACTTCTAGCGGGCTTATTTGCCTCTGTCTACTTTATTGTTGGGTGACAGAGAGGTATATGACCGGTTTTGACCTACCGGCAAACTTTCATAACAATCTGGAGTCGCTGTTCAGAAGGAGAGTCCGTCAGAAGACAATCCACGGGCAGAGGCCTATGCCAGCAACACTAGAGTTTGAATCAACAAGCACATCCGACACGACACACATGGCTGAGAAGACCATTCGCGAGTTTTCTATCCCATCCAGCAGCAACATCCCTACGGCACCCAGTGTGATTGTTGGAGATGGATTTGAGCTCAAGCCAGGTGTCATCCACATGGTCCAAGCTAGCCCATTCTGCAGATTGGCGTCGGAGGATGCAAACGGCCATCTCCAGCAATTTCTGGAGATATGCAGCACTTTCACCATCAAGGGTGCAACCACCGATACAGTTCGGCTTCGCCTCTTCCCATTCTCACTGATAGAGAACGCGAAACAGTGGTTCTACCTGAACCGCAACAACTTGACGAATTGGGAGGCATGCTCCAATGCCTTCCTTGCAAAGTACTTCCCTTTGGGGAAGACAAGCTCACTGAGGAACCGAATCTCGAGCTTTCAACAGCTTGCTGACAAGTCCGTGGCGGAGGTATGGGAGAGAATACAAGAGTACATTGCCGCCTGCCCCCACCAAGGTATGGAACAGTGGCTGATAATCCAGAATTTCTTCCACGGATTACACCGGTCCACGCAAGAACACCTCGATACAGCCGCTGGAGGATCATTCTTGTCCTTAAGCGTTGCCGCTGCCCGCACTCTCATTGAGAAGATGGCAAGCAACCAAGGATGGAGAGAGGAGAGGGCGAGCAATAAGCCCCGTGGAGTCCACCATATTGATGGCTCTAACATGCTTGCCGCCAAAATGGACCTCCTGCTAAAGAAGCTGGAGGGCGCTCCTGAAGCTATGCCAGTCCAGGCACTGGATTCTCGCATGACTTGCAAGCATTGTGGGAACACCGGCCACGGGGAACAGCTGCCCCGAAAATGGATCGGAGGACGTCAACTTCATCAACAACAATGGCTTCAGCAATGGGCCTCATCCTCAACCAGGTTGGAACTCATGACCCAACTTACCTTTCGCTGGTCAAGGTATGTCTTCTGGTAGTTCTCAGCAGTTTCATAAAAATCCTTTCAATCAAAAAGCTGTGAACGATAGCATTAGTAAGAAGTTCCGTACGAATGATAGAGTCCTTGAATCTCTGTCAAATCAATTGGAAACTCTGAACAGCGCCATGAAGAAAAAACTGAGCTTTAATAAAATGTTAGAAACCCAAATAGCTCAGCTTGCCGCCGCTCTACCTAGTCCTACTTCGGGGAAGCTTCTGGGACAGCCCGAGCCACCCCCGAAGGAACATATAAATGCTATAACCACTAGGGGGTGGAAGGTCTACACAAGAACCCCCACATCCTAGAGCTGCAGGAAAAGAATAGGGAAAGCAGGACGCACCAGAGGAGGAAGCGGATCGTGAACCACCACCGGTGAAGGAAGCACCAAAGTCAGCTCCGCATGAGTTTTATGACAGCACAGTGCTCCCTTTTCCTCAAAAGAAGAAAAATACCTCGGTCGACGATCAGTTCGGCAAATTTGTTGAGGTAATCAAAAAGTTATATGTCAATATCCTATTGCTAGGCGATGCAGGTGCCTACATATGCTAAATACCTGAAGGACATCCTCAACAACAAAAAGCCGCTGCCATCGACCGAAGTTGTGCACCTCACGGAGGAGTGTAGCACTGCTATACTCAACCAGCCGCCTGAAAAGAAGAAGGATCCTAAGAACCCCTCCATATCATGCTCAATCGGAACCCAGAACATTGATCAAGCTCTCTGTGATCTGGGAGCAAGCGTCAGCGTCATGCCAAAGGTAGCCTTTGATAAACTTACGCATACTACACTTGCCCCTACTGCTATGTGCCTACAGTTAGCGGATCAATCAATTTGCTACCCCGTCGGGATCGCTGAAGACGTCCCGGTGAAAATCCGGAACTTCATCATCCCGGTGGATTTCGTAGTGCTAGACATAGAGGTAGACACGAAGACACCGCTCATCCTTGGGCGACCATTCCTAAGCACCGCTAAGGCTAACATTGATGTTGGAGCTGGAGAAGTCCACCTCAACATCAATGGCAGACGGGAGACGTTCGCCTTCAAACAAAAGGTCGAACAGTGCCGATAGGTAAAAACTTTCAAATTCAAGTGTCAAGCACCCCGAGAGACACCAAGAGAGAAGATCGAGCTTTCGCCAAGTAAGTCAAAGATGGACTCTCTCCTCATAGCCATGGAAAAGCTCCTGTATGATGGAGAAGCCCGCAAGCTCAAAGCCAATCGCAGAGCTGAGTCACTGAGACGTGCCTCACTGGCCCAGCCGCCAACAAAGGAATCAGAAGGCAAAGCTCCTGAGACAAAGGTCACCGCCAAGACAACGAACACATCTCAAGAATGGCGAAAGAAAGAGGAAATGCCAAAGCCAAAGCCAGAAAAGAAGATTAAAACTCAGAAGCAAAAGGCTATGGCAACCAAGAAGGTTTGGCGAGCAAAAGTTGCAGCACAGACGGCCGCTAAGTCTCCGTCAAGTGCTTACACCACACCAAAGGTATGACTTGCCCTTGCCAGGAGGTAAATTGGCATTATCCCCTAGTGCATATTTAATTTTTCCGCCTTAATTTTCTTATCCTTCATGCACCTACTTTGAATTCCACCATTGCATGTTTGAATTTTCACCAAATTTTTGTTTAAGTTTGCATTTAGTTAGTTCTAAATTTGCGAAGAAAAAAAATCCTTTTGGAGCCGCCCGGCCCCACAGGGGCCGGCCGGCCCCCTCTACTCCCTCTCTGGGCGCGCACGAGACTAAGTGGCTGAGCCACCGATCCAGTGTCGCCCGGCCCCTTGCACAGGGCGCCCGGCCCCCTGGTCACCTCCTTGCTCCCTCTGCTCCTCTTCTGCGCGTTCCACCAGACGCAAGTGCCAGGGGCACTCGAGCCCCGAGCCGCCCGGCCTCCCTGCCAGGCCGCTCGGCCTTCTGCGCACCCACGCCGCCCAGAGCCCCCTGCGCCGCTCACGTCCCATCTACCAGCAGGCCTAGGAGCCTTAGGCTCCTACTCGCCCTGTGCCGCCTGGCCAACTACCGGAGCCGCCCGGCCTGGTGCCCGAGCCGCCCGGCCTGCCCCTGCCTGCCTGCCTGCTCCCTGTTGGTGGTCGATAAAATCCATTTTCGACCACCAATACTTCATGTTTGAGGGCATAATTTATCAAGGTATCATGTATTATTAACTGGTTCCACGAGTTGTGTACAAAAGTTGGATGCAGGAGCATGTTATGACCAAAATATTGAAAGAATGTACAAAAGACAGGCAATGTGGGAAGGGGAGAGCAAATGGGCATAGGACCATGGCCGCCCGACCCTACCCCGTAGCCACCCGACCACCTTGAGGGGTCGGCCGGCCACCTTGCCAACCCGGTCAACTCTCAACCCCACTCAGCCAAGATGAGTGGCCGCCCGACTCTTCACCATGGTCGCCCGACCACGTCATCGATCCGGACTTTCAACCTGCATGCAAAGAAGCACAAAAGAAGTTAAATGCAACCGTTGGACCAGGAATCCAATGCATCCAAGAGTCGGAAAAAAAATCATGCAACGGATCGGTGACATTAGCAATCCAGGGGAGTGGCCGCCCGACCAATGAGGGTGGTTGGCCGACCACCCCACCGACTCATTTTTCACGTGCACCGACACCAATAACTACCAACCGACTCCTGTAGTGCCTGCCTTTCTCGTCTAGGTTATCAGCACTCTAGTGCCCGGAAGTGGTTCTATAGCCTCAGTGTCCAAGTAAACCCGCTGAGTAGAATACTAGTTTGTTTAGTAAAGTTAAGTTGCTTTATTTAAAGTAGTGAACCTGCTATCCTCTGTCTTTATCTGTACAATTGCTGGTTTTACTGTTCGTTCCTAACTTTCTAGTTGAGTTACTCCTCGTTCCTCGTGGAATTCGATACCCTAGAATACTCTTGGGTGAAAAGCTACAATGTGTTTCCGTGCGCTTGCGGATTTATTCAGTAGGCTAAGAAACGCCAACAAGCTTTTCTAGCACCGTTGCCGGGGAACGGTAGCTAACTTGACTAGAACCTTAGGATCGTCCATTGATTGTGGTAGGGATACCAATCGCAGCCCTCACTAGCTCAGATATATATAGAGAAAGATTGCAGCTTCAGTTGGGCAATGAGGACATCAACGTGAACATCGACAAATCACTCAATGCCAAAACAGAAGCGAAGCCAGAGATTGACCCCATGGAAGAAGTGATGAGCCTTTCACTTGAGGAAATGGGTCAATACAAAAGCCTAGAGGAAGAGGCTATTAGTGACTTCAGGTCGGAAGAGGAGCCGCTCGAGTTCGAAGAACTTGGTGAATCATTGCGGCCCGAAGCTCCGAAAATTGAGTTGAAACAGCTTCCGCCTGGCCTGAAGTACGCCTTCCTCCACGGGAAAGAGGATAAACCGGTGATCACCAGCGACAAGCTGACAGAGAGTGAGAGCCGGCGATTGCTTTCAGTTCTAGAGAAGTATAGTACTGTGCTTGGATACTCTCTCCAAGACCTGAAGGGAATCAGTCCCAACATGTGCACACACTGCATACCTATGGAGGTCGACCACAAACCCACGCGGGAACCTCAGCGCAGACTGAATAATGCGATGCGAGAAGTAGTAAAGAAGGAAGTGCTCAAACTCCTACACGCGGGTATCATCTACCCCGTACAAGATAGTGAATGGGTCAGCCCCGTACAAGTTGTGCCTAAAAAGGGAGGGATGACAGTTGTCAAGAACTAGAACAATGAATTAATTCCACAGAGAACTGTCACTGGATGGCGGATGTGCATTGACTATAGGAAACTTAATACCGCCACCAGGAAGGACCACTTTCCTCTTCCCTTCATCGACGAAATGCTAGAGAGGCTGGCTAATCACTCTTTCTTCTGCTACCTCGATGGCTACTCTAGCTACCACCAGATTCCGATTCACCCGGAGGACCAGAGTAAGACCACTTTCACATGCCCTTACGGAACGTTTGCCTACCGGCGGATGTCGTTCGGGCAGTGTAATGCTCTAGCATCATTCCAGCAGTGCATGATGGCAATCTTCTCCGACTTCATTGAAAATATTATGGAAGTTGTCATGGACAACTTCTCAGTCTATGGCAAGAACTTTGACCAATGCCTTGAAAACTTGGAAAAAGTTCACCAGAGATGCAAAGAGGTCGACCTAGTGTTAAACTGGGAAAAATGTCATTTCATAGACAGAGAAGGTATTGTGCTAAGCCACAGAATCTCAGGAAGAGGCATTGAGGTAGATCATGCAAAGATTGAGGTCATTGAACAGCTACCTCCGCCTACAAACACCAAGGCCATCCGAAGCTTCTTAGGCCATGCTGGGTTCTACAGGAGATTTATCAAAAATTTGTCCCATATTGCCCGGTCTCTAACTAATTTGCTAGCTAAGGATGCTCCCTTCGTGTTTGACGAGGAATGTCTCGAAGCTTTTCACAAGCTCAAAGAAGCACTAGTCACAGCACCCATCATCCAGCCGCCTGATTGGAACAAACCATTTGAAATCATGTGTGATGCAAGCGATTACGTCGTTGGAGCAGTACTGGCCCAAACCAATGATAAGAAGCACCATGCTATCTCTTATGCAAGCAAAACTCTTACTGGCCCACAAATGAACTACTCGACCACCGAGAAAGAATTGCTAGCAGTGGTCTTTGCAACTGACAAATTCAGATCATACTTGGTAGAAGCAAAAGTCATCATCTACACAGATCATGCAGCTCTCAAATACCTCCTTACCAAGAAAGATGCACAGCCACGCCTGATCCGGTGGGTCCTGTTACTCCAAGAATTTGACATTGAAATCAGAGACAAGAAGAGAGTAGAAAATTCAGTTGCAGATCGTCTCTCACGGATGAAATTTGAAGAAACATCTCCCTTGACGATCGATGACTACATGAGAGATGATCAGCTCCTTAAGGTGACAACAGCCCAACCTTGGTATGCTAATCTAGTGAATTACATCGTTGCTGGCTAAGTCCCTGAGGGAGCAGACAAGAGGAAAAGTGCCCACGACAGCCGATTCTATCTCTAGGATGACCCCTACCTAAACAAACTCTGCGCAGACAGACTCCTACGTCGCTGCATTCCAGCTTGTGAAGCACCGCAAGTCCTAGGTAGATGCCATGCATCCTCTTACGCAAAAATCTGGCAGAGTGGGTTTTACTGGCCCACTATGTACGAGGATGCAAAAGAGTTCGTGCGACGGTGTCCAAGGTGCCAGCGCAAGGAAATATAAATCCAAGAAATGCTATGTCACTCACAAGTAATCTTCAAGTTGATATATTCGACGTGTGGGGCATAGATTTCATGGGACCTTTTCCCAAGAATGGAGACAAGGAGTATATTGTGGTCGTAGTGGACTACTTGTCAAAATGGGTAGAAGTACTGCCATGTCCCGCAGCGGACTCAAGACACTCCATAAAGATATTTTGGGAGATCATCTTTCCTCGCTTTGGAGTACCACGGGTCATTATCAGTGATGGAGGCGCACACTTCATTGACGAGCGCTTCAGGAAGTGTCTCACTGACCTCGGTGTGGACCACCGTGTTGCCACCCCCTATCATCCGCAGACAAGTGGCCAAGCTGAGACGTCGAACAAACAAACCAAGAACATATTGCAAAAGACAGTCAAAGCTATGGGAAAAGAATGGGTATCCAAGCTACCCGATGCTCTCTGGGCGTATCGCACGGCATATAAGACTCCCATTGGCATGACACCTTACCAGATGGTGTACGGCAAGACTTGTCATCTTCTAGTGGAATTAGAGTTCAAATCTCACTGGGCGGTGAAGAGGTGGAACATGGATCTCCAATCGGTAGGCGTAAGAAAGCAAATTCAACTGGCCGAGCTAGAGGAATGGAGGGAGAAGGCATACCACAGTGCCAAGCTCTACAAGGAGTGCACCAAGAGATGGCACGATAAGCGGATCAAGATCAAAACATTCAAACCGGGAGACAAGATAATACTCTTTAACTCTCGTGTTCGTTTATTTGGTCATGGTAAGCTTAGAAGTAAGAGGGAAGGACCTTTTACGGTCCTTGAAGCCGCCGATCACGGCGCCGTCACCCTCTAGGATTATGACGGGAAGGTTTTCAAGGCGAATGGGCAACGCCTTAAAATCTTTCTTGAGCCCAAAATGCCAACGCTCGAAAAAGTGGACGTCTTCGAGCTGCATGAGGTAGTTTGATCACGCGTCCATGGTCGAGCTCAGACCATAAAAGAAGCCATGTACACTAGTTTCTTTTCTCCCTTAAAATTCTATCTAATCTCATCTTATTCTCCAAAATCTCAACAAAACTGTTGTTCTGCACGTATAGTTGGATCCGTAATGCACCCTTAGGCCAAACCTCAACTCGTGGCACGCCTGGCCCGAGTTGGGCAGGGTCGCCCGGCCACCTTAGGTGGCCGCCCGACCACTTAGGTGGGTCGGCCGGCCATGGAAAGGGAGCCCCACTAATGGGCTTAGTCGCCACTCTGTCGGCCTGGATGTCCAACCCTAAGGGGGGGTCGGCTGGCCATAGGTGGATGTCGCCCGACCACCTCCTTTTGCCGCCCGGCCACCGAAAACTCAAATTTTGAGTTGGGAGCGTCGATCCTTTATCTACAGGGCTATTGAGTGGATGCAGGCAATCTTCTCCGACGTTTTAAGGACGAGGAGCCGTCTTCTTCCCCATCTACACTCCACCTTCATCTCCACTCAACCATGGCACCTCTCTCCCCTCGGGGCAAGGGCAAGGCTGCCATCTCTATCTCATCCGACACCATCGCAACCTACAACCCCGCTTCCATGGACTCACCGCAACCTCTCCAAGCCATCCCGTTCGAGGAAACCCTGGAAACATCCATCCAGGAGTCGCCCTGGCCGACGGGGCTCGGTCCCCATGGCCGCCCGACCACACCCCATGGCCACCCGGCCATGGGTGACTCACCCCGTGGCCGCCTGACTACCCGCGACGGCCGTCCCGACTCCCCACACCGCTCCCACAGCGTGGACAAGCCAGGGAGGGCCCTGTCTCCGGCGAGAACCATCGCCAAGAAGGTGGCCTGTCCGTCTCCGCGTCCCACCATGGGGGTGATCGCCCCCATGAACTGTGTCAAGAGCCTCTTCCAAGAGGAGGCCGTCGGACCATCCAAGGAGCCGGTCTTTCCTAGCCCCTCCACCCATACCCTCCGTGGGATGAAAACTCCTACGGGTGGGTATGCTAAGGTGTTCATCCCTAGGGTTCCAAAGCCCGACGCCTCCATCGATGAGTCCATTGACTCAACATCACCACGAAGGACGGTGGAGAGGGTGGCCAGGACGCCTTCAATCAAGGGGCCGCCTGGACAGTTCGAGGACTCCTCGGATGAGGAGAAGGAGGAGAAGGACACAGTGGCATCGTTAAGGGAGGAGCTAGCAGCGCTCAAAGCTAAGTTTCAGAACTTAGAAGAGCGCTGTGCTGAGGGTGAGCTTTGGCGGATGGAGATCGATGATAAGATCAACATCCTTAGGAAGGAACTCTCCGCCAAAGTCCGTCGTCTTGCGGATGCAACTGGGCGCCCTGATCTCTATGATCCTCCCGCACCATAGGCGCCCGGTGCATCTAGTTATCATAGGCGCATTTGTTTTCATCCATTTAATTCTTAGGTTGTTTTGAACTCATTTATTCATGTAATAAGCGCCTTATTTTTTGTTTCATCCTATAAAGTAGATTTATTTCCCACTCAATAATGAGTTTGAGGAGAATGGGCAGAGCCATTCGACTCCCTATCACTAATCCTGTAGAAAACATGAGCAAAATACGACGTACAGGGTAACCTCGCTACACAGAAATTTTCAAAGAAATTTGGCGAAATGCAGTGGCCACCCGACCAAACATAGTGGCCGCCCGACCACCTATTTTTCACGAAAACGCGTCGCGCGGACTTGTCACGTCTCCCCACGGCTCCCTCGACAAAATACACCAGCACACGAGTCGAACACCCAGAGTTGGGTGGCCGCCCGACCACCTCCATGGGTCGGCCGGCCACAAAGTGGGCCGCCCGACCCTCTCACCTGGCCGCCCGACCATGGTGTTGGGCTGGATGGCCCATCAACACGTCAAACCCGCGCCAGGAGGTCAGGTATACATGTTACATTCATGTACCTCATTTTTTTATTTTTATTTTTGCTTTACACATGAACTTGATCAAATCATGCTCTACATGTTCATAATGTCACATCTTACTTGTGCTTGCACCATTTTATTTCCTATGCTAGAGTAATCTTGCCTTTGGATACTATCATGATTAGGAACCCACTTGAGTTTAGATTGTTGATCCATGTGAGATAAGTTAATTAGAGGAAACTAAAGGAACCTGCCATATGAGAAAGAGTTTTATTTTGCAAAACAAAATAAGGGCTTCATCTTTGATGATCTCAAGTTCCTATCCTACCAGTGCCACATATGAAAAGAAAACTTGTATATTCTTGCTAACTTAATTTGATTCGACAACACAAGCATGATAGGAAAGCCTCATACTCCCCACTACCCAGAGCTCCACAAAAAGCCTTAGTAGTATAGGAGGTGAGAAATACAAGATGTTGGCAAGGACACCTTGTCCCGTGAGTGACCGAGAGTTGGACTTGAGATCAAAAGAGTTGGTATGCCCTACTTTTGAAAATCTTGAAAACCTCTTTATTCATATGGCGTGGGAACCTGAAGTTAACTTTGATACTCTTATTACATGCTTCAACATTCTAAAACCCAAGTGTAGACACCACTGAAATTCTAGGCGAGATGAAATAGTTGGAAGTACTCTTGTGCTTGCTATAGTGAATGATGATGTTATGCTTTTCCCACTTATGCTTAACTCTACTCTTTGCTCGTGGACGAGCAAAGGTCTAAGTGTGTGGGGGGGGTGTTGGCGGTTGAGAAAATCCATTTTCGACCACCAATACTTCATGTTTAAGGGCATAATTTATCAAGGTTTCATGTATTATTAACTGGTTCCACGAGTTGTGTACAAAAGTTGGATGCAGGAGTATGTTATGACCAAAATATCGAAAGAATATACAAAAGACAGGCAATGTGGGAAGGGGAGAGCAAATGGGCATAGGACCATGGCCGCCCGACCTTACCCCGTAGCCATCTGACCACCATGAGGGGTCGGTCGGCCACTGTCAGGGTCGCCCGGCCATCTTGCCAGCCCAGTCACTTCTCAACCCCACTCAGCCAAGATGAGTGGCTGTCCGACCCTTCACCATGGTCGCCCGGACACGTCATCAATCCGGACTTTCAACGTGCATGCAAAGAAGCACAAAAGAAGTTAAATGCAACCGTTGGATCAGGAATCCAATGCATCCAAGGGTCGGAAGAACATCATGCAACGGATCGGTGACGTCAGCAATCCAGGGGAGTGGCCGCCCGACCAATGAGGGTGGTCGGCCGACCACCCCCCGACTCATTTTTCATGTGCACCGACTCCAATAACTACCAACCGACTCCAAGAATGCATATCAATCGTTGGATGGTCAAAGGCGGCAAGATGAGTGGCCGCCCGACCACCCTTGATGGTCGGCCGGCCACCCCCCTGGCCGCCCGGACACCGACCTACCTCTACTACCGACCTAGAGCACCTACAAGTACCCCCCTCGGTCTCCAAGCTATAAATACCCCTCAGAAGGTCACTTGCAAGGTGTGGTGGATCAAGAGAATACAAGTGTGGTTGTGTAGTTGAGTGTAGAGTATAGTAGTGAAGCCACCCTTGGCATTGTAGAGAGAGCCAAGTTGTATCAAGAGTGAGTAGTGAGTTATAGAGTGAAGGAGTTAGATTTCTCTTCGGTATTCTATTCCTGAGCTCTCAGCCTCAGAGGGATTATTACTCTATTTCCAGGATTGAGTAAAGTTCCTTGCTTCCTTCTTTATTTATTTGATACTTACTTTATTTACATATTCAGTACTTTGCTCAGTAGTTTACGGGTGCCAAGTGTGCTCTGTGTAGTTTAGCTATACAGTTGTGCTTGCTCTCTAGCTTCGAACCAGTGTAGTAGTAAACTCGGTTGTGTAGACGTGGTGTCTAGACTAGAGTTTACCTTGGAAGGTGTCTTCTCCCATGCAGTTTTGGTTGGTAGTCCCACCTGGTGACAGCAGGTGTGTGTCCTGTGTAGTCCAACCCCATCATTCGGATAAGTTATCATCGACGCATAGCTGAGTCCTGTAGTGCCCGCCTTTCTCGTCTGGGTTATCAGCACTCTAGTGCCCGGAAGTGGTTCTATAGCCTCAGTGTCCAAGTAAACCTGCTGAGTAGAATACTAGTTTGTTTAGTAAAGTTAAGTTGTTTTATTTAAAGTAGTGAACTGCTATCCTCTGTCTTTATCTCTACAATTACTGGTTTTACTATTCGTTCCTAACTTTCTACGTTGAGTTACTCCTCGTTCCTCGTGGATTTCGATACCCTGAACTACTCTTGGGTGCAAAGCTACAACGTGTTTCTGTGCGCTTGTGGATTTATTCAGTAGGCTAAGAAACGCCAACACTCCCTCGCGCGGCTATATATACGTGCATGCACCCCCTTGCTCCTGCGCTGCTCAGCAGCGCGAGCAACTCCTTTCTCCCCCCAAATTACTCTCTTAAGCACTAGTTAGGCACTTAGTGAAAATTATGCCCAAAAAATTAAGGGCTACACCCTCGGTTTTTGGACGTTTTGTGGAGGCTCTATCCTGTAAGGACGACTAACTCTTGGACGACTGACTTCTAGATGACTAACCGCTAATGCTAATCTTTTGTGACTGCTTGTCCCTTGTATAGCCTATTGTCTATTTTGCAGGATGTCATCTTTCTTTAAGAAAGCAAAGAAGGCCCTGAGCAACACAGGGAAGGGGCTGTACCTAAAGTTCCCGTCTTTGTCGGACGAGCGCTCCCGCTCTCGTTCACAAAGCGGAAGCTCCAGGACTTTAGCAGCGTCCGACAGGATGTCCATTAGCGGTGTACACAGCCGCCAAGACCAGGAGCAAGATGAAGGAGTTTCTTCTCAGCAACAACAGCAGCGCCGACTAATGAACCTGCAGGATATCAACATCCAAGGCGATGAGGAAGCTCAGACGTTACAAGCTCTTACCACCAAGGTCTTTGGGAGGACCAAGTGCTTCGACGCCTTCTTCCTCGTCGAGATAGGTATGTTGGACTCATTCATTAAAGCTTTTGATTATGTGGGTTGGTCGGATTTCGCTAACATTACAGAGGAAGGATCCGTCCTTCTCACACAAGAATTCCTGATGACTCTCTGCATGGAGAAGCGTACAACAGGTACGTTCATAAATTTCTGCCTGTTCAATACTGAATTCTCTGTCTACCCGCGATAGTTTGCTGACCTCCTGGCTTCCACTCCAACTGTTCGTTGAGTGACCCAGCCGGGTTTGATATGAAATCTTTTTGGGTGGAAATATATGAGGAGTATGGGAAGGGGAAGCACAGCACCACCAAAATTCACAATCCCACTCTAAGACTCTTAGCTCGCTGGGTCTCTCTCATCGTCTTCCCGAGAGGCGAGGTTCGTTGCGCACCCAACGAAGACCTCAAGTGCCTCTATGCCATGGTCAAAAAGAAGTGCTATGCTCTGGTCTTCGACATTGTCCACCACTGGATAGGCATGAGAGCGACCAACACCCCCATAAGTATCACTTCCTTTGCCATCAGGATAGCAGCCAACTTGGGCCTCCTAGAGAATGCCCAACTTGACTACCTTCCCGACGACACATCACACTATGTAGGGGAACGACACTTGGTCCAGGCACATTTCATGAGGTGAGATGCCGCAACTGGGAGAATGATCATGACATGGTTCGGGCACAGTCTTGAGCTGCCGTTTCCAGCACCGCAGTTCGACATGTACACCGTTAGAAGCCTAACCATGCAGCTAGATGTGGAGGCACCACGCCAAAGCATCGACGGTGTCATGACTAGAGCCTAGCGACGGCGAGCGGAGGAGTTACACCACAGAGCCCGAGGAGAGGATTCTGAGGAACCCGTCCATGCTTTCACACCATCTAAGTCATCCTGGTACTTCTCCAGTACTGGTGGTGAGAGTTCCTACCAGCCTTCCCATAGTACACAATACTACGGAGGCGGTAGTGCGTCACGTGCGCTCAGTAGAGACTTAGGTCACTCTGCTTCAGCCTGGTACCACACACCTGACATGGCCGACATCAACTCCGCAATGGGGGGATGAACTTGGGCCAGTACGATTAGAGGCTGTATCAGCAGGTAGGTGACATCTACCAATGCACGGAAGCGATGGGTCAACGGCTCCAAACCAACATGGAAATGCTCCAGAACCTGAACGAGCAAGTTGGAGCCGGCTTCCTCAATGCTCAGAACTTCTACAACTACTACTACCAAAACCCCTAGCTTCATTGAAGCTTGCGGGGGATGGTAGACCGTTTTGAGCATGCCTCCTCGCACCTGTGTCCCACAGAGTAAGGTGTCCCCGTCTCTTGTCCCTGTCTCCTTCCATGTGCAGCAGCAGTACCCCTGTTCGACCGAGCAGCAGCATCACCTGTCCTACCAGTACCAGCAGTACCCTGTCCGACCAAGCAGCAGCATCAATCGCCCAACCGAAGGTAAGTACATTTAATAAAATAATGTCCTTATGTATTTCCCTATTCATCGCTCTATCTAAAAAAAGTGTCAACAAAAGCAACTCCCAACTTTGATGCATATATCTTTCATATGAAAATGATGAATAGTTGCTCTATTATGTTCATACATAGTTGTTTATGCACGTTCCACACTTAGCTTAATTTCGAGCTTGTGTGTATAAGTTGAAAACTTGATCTTGTACTTAGTGGATGCCATATGCATAACTATGTCTAAGTTGTAGTGAGAAATGATATGGCTAAGCACTAGGTTTTCTCTACATGTCCCTCGTAAGATAAACATCTCAGTTTTATTCTTTTGAAAAATAAAATAAAGTTCCCCCCCATCGGTTTTGACTACTTACCAGAGCCAAATACACTGAAATATCTGAGCCTAGCTTGTTTAAGGTACTTAAAGTTATTTTGAGCTTTGTCAAATTTTGAGTCTCTTAGAATGGAATCATCTCTATCTTGTGAATTGTTGGAGCAAAAATCCACCACCACAAATGCATTTACCTATCCTAGGTGTGCATCCATATTATATCTCCAAAATAATACCCTTAGCCTTACTCCTTCCAATCAAAAAGAGATAGAATATGGAGCCAA
The DNA here is from genome assembly GCA_022530915.1 of Paspalum notatum. Taxonomy (NCBI): domain Eukaryota; kingdom Viridiplantae; phylum Streptophyta; class Magnoliopsida; order Poales; family Poaceae; genus Paspalum; species Paspalum notatum. The sequence goes on along the minus strand of CM039685.1, from coordinate 25,200,999 downwards.
CAAAAATATGAGAAAAAGAAAAGCATGCTAGTCAAGCATGGCAAAAAGAGAGAAAAACACAAAAGGCTCCATATTCATACCTATCAATCAAAAAGGAGAAGGAAAGGAAACAAGGAGATTCATCCATCCATCCACCCAATAAAGCTCCAACAATGAACAAAACTAGATGATGTAGTACATTTCCTTGGTCCAATCTTTAGCTTTGCAAAACAAACAACTTAAGTAAGCTAAGTTCTTCCATGACCCTGAGCTCCACATAAGCCTTAGTATAGGAAGTTCTTAGCCATGCTCTTGGCTTCAAATGGTGAGGATACACTTTGAGCGATCAAGAGTACATGTGGGGAAACTTGTTTTCTTTTAAAAAATCTTTAAAAACACCTGAGATGGGAATCCCAAAAGACATGCTTGGAGCAGAACTTGCAGCTAAGTCGTTCTTTCTCTCAACCGCCCAAGACATGGTAAGACAGAAAGATGCACCACAGGTATGAGTAAGAGTGATCATTACATACACTATGGTTCGAGGTAAAAGCATGGGTGTCGTCTGTGCATAACTCCTATTTATGTGCATCGATATTGCAGCAACTCCTGATCCATAACCCATCTTGGCTTTACTCGAGGACGAGCAAAGGTCTAAGCTTGGGGGGTGTTGACGGTCATTACTGCACTACCAATGACCACCAACTAACCACAAACATGGAGGAAAATACATCAAAGTATAGGATAACCCTTGTTACTAACATAGTTCCACAAGTTGTGTTGAATATTTGATTGTAGGTGAAAGATTAGCTGAAGACTGGCAAAATATGGCTAAGTCAGGAGGTGCCTGACAAGTGGGCCAGGCCGCTCGGCTCACCCCAGGCCGTCCGACCTGGCAAAGTGGCCAAATCACTCCATCTTCGACCTGCATGCACAACAATGACGTGTCAACACAGCTGTAAAGTCCAAATGCCAAAACCAACACGTCAAGTGCCGGAAAGCTTGCCACATCACCGATCCAACACTTGGATGGGTGAAGTCAGTGATCCTCGGCACTTCAATCCTGCGGCTAAGGAAGAAACACAAGTGAGATCCAATGGTTCGGGAGAAAACACAAGGATAACCGCCTTAACCACCATGCAACCGACTTGGGGAGTCAAGATGGACCACAAGATGAAGAATGGCGGTGGATCCGACGGTTGGCCAGGCCGCCCGGCCTGAGGTGGGGCCGCCTAACCCACTACCAGGCCGCCCGACCTGCCATCTGTCCCCTTAACCGCCATACCGACCCTATAAGTACCCCCACTCATTTGGTGACTATAAATACCCCTGAGCTCTCATTTGTGAGGTGTGGAAGTTGAGTAGCTCATACTATCGCTTAGTCTAGTAGCACTAGGTTAGTCCTGGGAGTTAGAGTTGAGTCTGAGCTTTTGCCTTAGGGATTCCGGAGTCTTCTTCGAGTCTTGGTAAAGCTCTTATATCTTTCTATTTTTGTACTCTTGTTACTCTAGTATAATATATATCATTGTTCTATCTTCTATTATACTTTACTTTATTTCTTAATGCTTGCCTAGTGTGGTGTACCTTTATTGCACATTAGATCCAAGGCTTAGGTTTGTGTTGTTCTTAAGTTATTTGAATCCTGTTAGACTTGCCGGTGCTATAAGCTTGTCTTAGGTTTTCGATCTAAGATTAAGTTAGTTCTCACCCTTTGATCAAGGAAAAGCTTTAGTGTTCAAGTTAGTATAGCGTGCCATCTTACCCACACAGATCTGGTTGGTAGCCTCTCTAGGTGACAGCTCTAGAGGTCTCAGTATTCCACCCCGTGGTTGGGTATGCCCTTAGGCGTTAGCCGGGTCTCCTTCGGAGGTCTACTATCTACCCCTTGACCCCTCGAGGCACCGGAATTTCGCTCGACACAAGATCCTAGCTTGTTTCCAATTAACTTAGTTCAACCGTGAATACTCCTCTGCAGCGGTTAAGTAGTAGAGTTTGGAAATCTAATCTCACTCGTTGTTCTCCTAGGCAACTACCTAAGTGTTAGGCTTCTTTAGTCCCTGTTTTACTCTTCCCACCATACACTATCTTGTTATCTTACCCCCGTTGTAAGATTAGCTGGTGTTTTATCTAAGTTATAGTACTGCTTGAAAGTTCGACATTTCATTCCACCTATTCGCCCTTGCTTCCCTGTGGATTTTTACGATACTCGGAATACTCTGAGTGAAAAAGCTACAGCGATTCTCCGTGCAGTTGTGGAGTAAAATCTGTTACGTTAAGAGACGTCAACAATCGGCGGCAGCCTTCTTGTTGCGCTGAGGGAAGGGCAACACCGTTGTGTCATAAAACTCGTGTGGAAGAGTCTTCGATGGTGCCTTCTCCTTTGCGGCTTCAGTGCTGGTTTCTAGATCATCCTTCTCTTCTGTTTCGGTGGTCTTCTCCTGTTCCTTGCCTGTATGGTTAGTGCGTGGTGCACCACTAGGATGTGGTGGGTCCTGAGTGGACTTACCACCCCTAGTGGTGATAGCATTAATGTGCTCTTTGGGAGGAGGTTCCGGTTGCCCCAGAAGCTTTCCCGCATTAGCATTAGGCAAAGAGGCAGCCAACTGAGCTATTTGTGTTTCTAACATTTTATTGAAACTCAGTTGATTTTTCATAGCACTGTTAAAAGTTTCCATTTGTAATGAAATAGATTCAAAAAGTCTATCATTTGCATAAAACTTTTTACTAATGCTATCATACACAGCTTTCGGATCAAACGAGCTAGGCTTATTGAACTGCTGTGAATTGCTAGAGGAGTTACCTTGTCTAGAGAATGGAATATATGGTCGTAAATTCTAGCCTGGTTGGGGATGGTTCCCATTGTTGAAGTTGCTAGAATTTCTAATGAAGTTGGCGTCTTCTGGTCGCATTTCAAGGCAGCTGCTCCCTGAATGCCCCGTGTTCCCTCAGGCTTCACAAGTCATGCGAGTGTCGAGGGCCTAGACTGGTGCGGTCTCAGAATTGTCTTCTAGCTTCTTTAAGAGTAAGTCCATCTTGCGGCCAGTATGTCCATGCTGTCGATGTGACTCCACGGGATCGTGTGTGTGACCTTTCTTTCTTCCATCCCTGGTTAGTGGCGATCTTTTCAATAAGATTTTTGGCCGCTCTCACATTTGGGATAGGAAAGATCCTCCAACGGCTGCATCTAGGTGCTCTTGAGCAGTACGGTTTAACCCGTAAAAGAATCTCTGAATGATCAGCCATTCTTCAATTCCATGGTGGGGGCAGGCCGCTATATATTCCTGTAATCTTTCCCAGGCCTCCGCCACTATTTCATGTTTGAGTTGTTGAAAGCTCGAGATCTTGTTCCTCAACACGTTGGTCTTTCCCAAAGGGAAATACTTGGCGAGGAATGCATTTGAGCACGCATCCCATGTTGTCAGTGTTGCACGGTTGAGGTAGAACCATTGCTTCGCCTTTCCGACAAGTGAAAATGAGAAGAGGCGTAACTTGACGGCGTCGGCGGATGCACCTTTCATAGTAAAAGTACTGTAGATTTTCAGGAATTGCTGCAGGTGATTGTTGGCATCCTCCGTTGCTAGTCCGCAAAAGGAAATGGCCTGAACCATGTGAATGACTCCCGGCTTGAGTTCAAAGTTCTCCCCTGCATTGACTACTGGTCCCGTAGGGACATTATTGCGGGATGGGATAGAGAACTCGCGGATGGTCTTCTTAGGAGCTGCGGCCATGTCGTTGGTGTTCGAGGAACTACTTGATGTGGTCGTTTTAAGGTTCAGTTCCCTTGGAACAGGTATCTGCCTGTGGACGGTCTTGGGGTGGACCCTCCTGAGCAGTGACTCTAGATTATTGTGGAAGTATTTCGGCAGGTCAAATCCGGTCATACACCTCTCCGTTGCAACCACAACATAAACAACAGAGACAAGTGAGCCTGCTAAAAACTAGTTGGTATTTTTATGAAAGACACGGGGTTCGAAAAGAGATTATCAACTATATCTCTGCCTATTGCTTCCTCGGCAACGGCACCAGAAAAGCTTGTTGGTGTCTCTTAGCCTTAAAAGATTTTACTCCGCAAGCGCACGGAGACCGCTGTATCTTTTCACCCAGAGTATTCCGAGTATCGTATTTTTATCCACAGGGAAGCGGTAGGCGAGAGAGTATAATTGAATAAACTCAAATCGAATGATTCGTACTTAAATAAATATACCAGCTAGTCTCAAGACAGGGGTAAGTCTGGTAAACGGATAGGTGTATGGTGGAGAGAAGTAAATTAAACTATCTAAGATACATGTAGAAATGTATAGTTGCCTGGGAGGACAACGAGTGAGGTAAAGTTCCAAACTCTATTCTATTCGGCTGCAAAGACTATATCTTGGTTAACTAAGAAACTCAAGTAATAGGTCAGGGTCTCACGTCGAGCGAAATCTCGGCGCCTCGAGAGGTCAGGGGGTAGATAGTAGACCACCGAAGGTGACCCTGCTAACGCCTATGGGCCTACCGAACGACCGTGCCTGGGATACACAGGCACACCACACGCTGTCACCGAGTGGGCTACCAAGCAAATCTACGTGGATAGGCTGGCATTTGGACTGTTTGTCTCATCTCCATTCTTTGTGTCATCTATTTTTACATGTAATTGTGTACCTGCAACCAAATATTCATGCACATCTTGTGGAACTCATTAGTAGAAGGGTTAGTTTATTTTTATTCACTTGCATTGCTCCATTTGGTTGGTAATTGACGATAGATATCGTGAGATTATGACCGTCAACAGTTGGATGGCTCGAGTGCTCCTGGGTGATTATAGACAACTCATACAGAATCTGTGGTGGGGACTAACTCCTTTGAAAGTAGACTTCATGATCTTTCCAACAAGTCTTTAATCATCTTCATTGGATCTCGTATGAAGGAGTTTTGTTCAGATTGATGGGGTACTTGCTGCTGGTTTCAGAGTAAGCTGGAACAGCGATGTATTGGAACTTGGACCTCCTCTTAATGATAGCCAATCTTTACCCTTTCTCCATCCTTTGTCCCGCAGCCATCTTCATACTCTCCATCATTCCTTAAGATAAGATAATCATCACCAGACTTTAGTAGCATTAAATCTTGAGGAGAGGTTACATTGTTTGCGAGAACGACTTTACCTGATAATTAAGTTCATGAGCACGAGCACGTGTCACTGGTCTTTGCTGCCCATGCATGGTTGTATCACTAGAAGCGATGTCCTCATCACCTTGTTCATGCTGTTAGTTAAGTCGTAGCAATTGTGAAGATTCCACTTGCGCAACAAGTGGGAGAAGTGAGCAAATAGAAGTAGACGTGGAGTCAAGTCTAGAAGTTCACCTTGGTTTGCATCTAGCCCCATGCTGGTCGGTGGCTCCTCATAGTGATACCGTTAGGATGCCTTTGTATTTCGATTGTGTCGTCTAGATTGGCGTCATGTTGCGCACCAACATATTTGTAGACGCATAGTCATGTCCTATAGATACCAGCCTTCTTAGTTGAGACCCCAGCACTTTGGACTCTCCAATGGTTCTATAGTCGTGATGTCCGATGCAGTAAGTTGTCTAGAACATACCATAACCTCAGTCGTGCCATGACCTTTGTAGAGTGATAGTTGGAGGTAGCTTGTCTTTTGGCTTGACCTTAGTAAAGGAAGATCTCATCAGGAACTGGACCCGTCTTGTTGTCATCCTAGCTTCTCATTGAGCTATGTATCCTTGTGGAGTGTGTCAATGTACCGTTATCATTTCTTTTAATGTTTAGAATGGAAGAGTAACTAACAAGATGTTTGATAAGTTAATATCTCTGTCTCAATGCTTCCCTGTGGATAAATATGGTACCTTGGAATACTACAACTGTCTTTGTACGCTTGCGGAATAAAATTTGTTAGGCTAAGACATGCCAGCTGTGGTGAGTGCTTGCTCGCGCCACTCTAGGTCTGCTACCTACGCCGCGCCATTGTAGAGCCGCTACCCCAACAACTGGACCCACTCCTATTTTTGGCACAACTACCCCCACTCCTGCGTGACGCTATCAAGCAAGTCCGACAATGTTGACGCTCGTTATGTACTAAAAATATGCTCTATTTTTATATGATTTTATATCTTTTCGAGAGTCAATCTTATTATTTAGTCTTGTTTTACTAACAAATAACCCCGTTTTCGAGAATGCTCTTTGTTTTTGTGCAATATTCATTTTTGCAGGAAAATAGAGAATAATTGAGGATATTTGAGAATTTCTCGAAGAAAGGATTTGAGCTATGGAGCGGGCTCTGAAATAAAGACTTATTGAAGCCCACTTGAGGAAGAATCCCAACAAAAAAATAAGTCTTGGAAGATAAAGTTTGCTTGAAGGACTGAATCCTGAAATCTTCTCGAAATTCATGACAGCAGCAGCTTGCGGGCCCAATTCGGAGACCTTAACGACGTCGAATGAAGAACGTTTGAATACTAAAGTTGTAGATCTCTTCGAGCTCTATAATTTAGAGTTTGAGTTTGCCTTATTTGAACTTCGAATAAGGAAGTTATGGTCGAAATACTAAAAGTTGCAGAATATGGAAGAGTCCAACTCGGGAAGGACAAGGATGGAAGCTTCGTCTCCAAGCAAGGAAGGGCATGGACGTCCGGGACTCTTTTGGAAACTTGTATATACTTGAAAATATATGTTTTAGGTGTTCTAGGACTCTTAGAACCGACCTAATAGATTCCATGTATAGGGTTCCCTCTAGGGTATAAATATAGAGCCTCCCAAGGGGCGAGGAGAGTTGTCCACCGCATTATTCATTGTAAGTCAAGAGTCTAGGGCAAAGGTCAGGGGCTAGAAGCGTTCAACTCGGCGAGAAGCTCATCTTGGCGAAAAGAGGAAGCAAGAGGAGGCAGGAGGCAGGCCGGTCGGCCGACCCCTAGGGGGTCTGATCGGCCGACCAAGGCCCTCTCGAAGAGATCTTGAGTTCATCTTTCGACATGTTCTTCGTCGAGTTCATCCCGATGACTATGCTTCAGAGTTTACGATGTATCTCGAGTAATTCCTTGTACTTCCTTTGATACTTTGATGAAACCTTGATATTCGATTAATAAAGATTGCCTTTTAGACCTAGCTCATTGTTTATACATGATTTATGATCCATATCTTTACATTGCTTAATTCCAACATGATTTGTCGGCCAACATTTAGATATCTTCATGTTCTTTTAGTAGATCTTTTTACTTTAACTAGTTGATTGAATCTACTCATGCTTAGAGATGGTTGGGGTTTACTAGTTCGTCGATAACTTGGTTACTAGTGACAGTAGAGCCCGGGGAAAGGTTCGAGTAGGTCCTCGAAATTCATGATCATGTTTATTCTATGCTTTATAATTAGATCTAGTTTCAAGGTGGTTCTTAGTATGATGGTTGTTTGTCTCATATCTCTTGTGGATCCTTTTGCCATGTTAAACCTATCGTTCTCGCGTTTATAGCTTAAACCTTGTTTTATCATTTTATGCAATAGTTTAAACCCTTATTAGAACATAATTAGAGTATAGATTAGAGTATAATTAGAATAGATTTAATCCTCTTTTAAGCTTGTTTAGATCTATTAGAATTAGTTAGTAATTCAGTTAATATTAGATAGATAGTATCTTAAACATAATTATCACTGGATTGACAAAACCCAAGATACTCATCCTGGGGAAAAGCTACCACGATACTGTGCACTTGTAGTATAAGGTTTGACGTTCTTAAGTGCCGTCAACAGACAACACGCTGATGGTGATCTGCACCAAGACATCTAGGGGTAGCAGACCCCAGTTGTTAGAGTCGTGCTATCCCGAGAGCTGGTAGGACCTCGATAGGGCCTTGCACCTCGGATGGACTTGATAGCACCCCCACCAAAGGGTAGAGTAGGCCACACAAGTAGGGAGTATGAGTTGGGGGAGCCTCGGCAACAACTCTGGTGGAGGTGGGTGCGCTCGAGGATGAAGGAGCAGCCCTCGGAACCATGTCCGATGGTTTAGGCCCCACGCTGGCAGAGGGACCTAGAGACGCGTGCCCCCGGGCCTCACGGTCCTTGGATCCAGACATGGAAGGACCGGCAATCTCCAACATAGGGGTCAAGATCAGATCCGCAGCCCTGGCACTAGCAGATTCTTCCATAGTGGTGGCTCCCTAGGTACCTCTATAGGGGTAACTTCGGTGGAGGCGCTCTCGATGGTTGGTCTACTGCCTGTGCTGATGAGGTGCGGGTTCAACAATGGTTGAGTTGCTAGAACTAACCCCATTACTGGCTTGTTTACTGGAGGAGGGTTGCAACAACATCAAACACCATAAGATAAATAGAAAAAAAAGATGACGGTGACGCTAGACCATGAACTCGAGAATACTCATGAAGAAGAAGAGGTCCTGTGCCACTTGATCATCAGCCCAGGATTCAAGCCAATCCCGCGGCGGATCCTCAGTAGGCTTGCGCTTCTGAGAGGCAACCGTGGCCTCGAGTCTGGCGTGCGTCGAGTCCGCCATCTCCACAATGGCTGGCTGAGGAGACTGGGGCCGAAGTCCCAAGGTATCTAGCTTCGCGGAATGAGGCCTAAGGTCTGTAAGGGGGTCACGGACCTAGGTCCCATCACCCTGGGTCAAAACCCTTTTGCTGCTCCGCTGATCTCTAAGAGCCGTGAACAGGGCATGGTCCACATCCTTATCTTCATCATCGTCGTCGATGGCTGCAGGCGCCTGAGGCGGTACAACCTTCTCCTTGTCCTTCACCCTCGTGTCCGTAGTGGAGGAGCTCCTAGAATGGGGCTAAGAGTCATCAACGACTGCCTCAAAGATCCTCAAGTCTCTAGGAGCGCAGCGTGGCGCTAGCCTGATGTCGTCCAAAGCTGGCATGGAATGCAAAACGTGCTCCCCAGTCACATGCCCGGTACAAAGGGATGACCCCGTCGAGGAGTTGTTAACACCAGAATTTAGCTGATATGCTAGATGGACCGGATCAACTAAATAGGCTAGAAAAGCCGATTCATGAGTGGATCGATCAGCTAATGGGCTGTCAAAGTCATCCAAGGAAGAGACGACGCCAAGGCCAGCAGGTCATGTATCTTAGTCTAGTTTGAGTTGAATTGGAACTGGCCCGTCTAAAAATAGATTTGCTTAGATATTGAAAGAGTTTTTAGCAAGAGTCGGATTTGTTGTCCAAGTCTCCGGACTATAAATATGTACCTATGTTCTACGGAATAAAATCGACGGCATTACGCTCCAAGCAGCTACGTGTCTCCAACTTCTCTCGGCGTATCGCCACCCCTAACAACTAGGGTTTTCAAGGTAATCGTTATGCTGCTCTAATAATTTACTTCGTTAGGGCATTAGGGCGTGAGACGTATGGTGAACCGTGTACTGAAGCGTTTTTGATGGCACGGTTTGCCGGCTATCTCGATGAACGAGATCCATTAGTTATCTCGACGAATCTTGCGGTGAGCCTTGCTCGGCGCGAAATCCATCTTTATCTTTGCACGTCTATCGATCTGTTTATGTACATATGCCTCACGTGGTAGGTCGGTTCTCGTGTAGCTCGTTCTACATTACCTCATCGTTTGTTACAATCCACGACATGTCACTATAGCGTGTGCACACGACTTGCCGATAGATCAATGTAGTTCGAGCACCATATCTATACATGTTGTAGTTTGTGTCTATTTAGCTAGGTGGACTTCTTTGGAGGTACTAGTTTGAAACCGATCTGACTATAGATCTCTTACATCATGCTTTTAGATAGGGTTTTATATCTTTTTTACTTTGGATGCATGTCTTTGGCTATTTTTATGCTATATCTGCACATATCCTGCTGACAATCCGATGCCCGTGCATCGGCTGACTGGAGCACACAACCCCTCGTGTTTGCCAATCCGAGCGATCGGCAGGAATATAACGTTTAGATCTGTTGTGTGCGCTTTTCAGGGAGAACAAGAGCCAACGACGCTCCACGCCATCCCGACGTTCATCCGGTTCCCGTCTTGAGCACAACCTCTCCAGCAGCTTTAGGAACAGCTTGCTCGACATCAGATCTCGGTACACGTCCTTTTCAAACAATAGGAGCGAGCAGCGTTGATAACTTGACATTAGTGATTGCACAATTCGATCACGTGCCATTGCAACCAAACAGTGCATGCTTGGGGGCAGCATCGCGAATGACTTCCTGATGTGGCTGACTTCGTTTGCTCGAGGTCTGCCGGTACAGCATGGCCTCGACATGATGGACACAGACGACGTTGTGGTCTTGAGGTTTTTCTAGTCCTGTTCGGACACGAACATTTGGATATAAATCTATGCTTGGCTGTCCGTATAGGTATGTGCTAGTTTTCTAAGGTACTGGGTCCGTGTCAGGCTTTGTGTCATTGGACCGTGGAATCCTTCCTGTAAGGAAAATGGGCCCTAAGCCGCGTGCTTAGTTCCTTAATATGATTTTGGTGGTTGAAGTGACAACATGTGCCTTTGGACTAATTTTTGTGTGAGAATATGTCTAAAGTCCCAGAGTGCAAGTAGAAGGTGTGGGGAACGAACACCTCAAAGTAGAAAGCAAAAAAATGAAGAAAAGCCCGAAATTAGCAAGAAAAAGGACCATCAGACGATACCATCGGATGGTACCATCGGACGATACCATCGGGCCATCTGGGCAGCAAGGAAGCAGAAATAAAAAGGACCATCAGACGGGACCATCGGACGGTACCATCGGACAGTCTTATGGTCCATCGGACGAGTTAGACAGAACGCTCAACAAACGCTCGACCACGGCGTTCCACGCATCGGACGGTCCGATGGTCCTACCATAGGACGGTCCGATGGTCTCAACGGTCATCTAAGGTTCCAACGGTCGACTCAACGGCTACTTGGGAAGCCACCATCGGATGGTGCGATGGTCCCACTATTGGACGGTCCGATGGTCCCGCAGAGAAGAGAAAAAGGCTCCCAACGGCTAGTTTTGAGGCTTGGCCTATATGTACTCCCTTGGCCGGCCTCCACAACATGGTTGGTGACTCCTGAGCTCATACTAGTGTTGATACACATTTCCCATGCCCATTTAAAGTGTAGAAACCACATTTGAGAGCCCAACCATCCATATGAGCAAATAGACACATCCCGACATAGCAAGAGCTTGTTAGCATCTTGGCTTAGGCCTATTTGTCTAGTCCCCGTGCCTGCGTGCACGACCTTAGTGTATCAAGTACAGCTTGTAAGTCTTGCGAGATCCTCCGGAGTATGGAGTGGCCGCCACCACCTTGTGAGAGGAAGGAAGGCTCTCGGGATGTTGCCCAAAAACTTTCCCTGGTGGAGACGGCGGGGTAGCTCCGAGAGAAGGACTCGGAAGACCCCAACGGCCGTATCCACCCTCTACCCTTGCGTGGGCGAGGCCGTAGCCTGTGGAGGACTACGCGAGAGATAGGCTCGGGTGGGTGTGTACTGAGGATATCCGGAGATCCGACCGTGGTTGCTTGGTTTCCGCAGAAACCACTTTACCATCCTCCACCCTTGCATGGGCGAGGCCGCACTCCCTTGAGGATTGCGCGAGAGCAAAACCCTTTGTGTAGCGCCAGCGAGGACGTAGGGGGTCGAGGCACGTTGGCATCCCCGAACCTCGGGAAAAATATCGCCGTGTCTTCGTCGTGTTCTATCACCATCGTTAACCGGAATTTGCATTCTCTATCCCATCCTTTAACTTCCGCTTTTACATTCTTACAATTGAGTATTTACATTACTAGATTAGTTTGATAGATTAGTTTCTAGGTGGAACAAGGTTGCAAGACTTGGCCATGGTAGAAGTAGCAACACTTAGCAAAATCTTAGTGCACATAGCTAGATTTATTTACATAAGTTTTGCTTAGTAGTTGTAGTTTTTAGTGAGCCTTAGCTTTTAGAAATTCTAGTTTACCCCCTCTTAGACGTCAGTCCTGTCCTTACTTCCGATAAAGATAAATGTGTCATTTGGATCGTGGGATATGGAGGATATGAATGGAAAATGAGGTTCTAGAAAAATCTTATCCAGTGTTCGGTTCGTGGGAAAAGGAACTAGCAGGGATTGGGAAAGCAAAATAGGGCCACCGATTCTATCCCGCTGGTGGGGGTGGGTTATGGTTGGGATATGAGCTCCGTTGTCGAGTCCGGCAATAGCAACGCCGCCGTCGTTCGTCGGCGCTTAGCGGCGCAGAACGCCGGCACGCGTGCTACTTGACTGGGAAGACGACGCGGTCCTCTTGTTTTTTTTTTTTTTTCCGCAGCCGTAGTCTGACCATTTTTCTGTCCCCAACCCAGCGCAAACGACATGATAAAAGGATTAGCTTATCCTTAACCCAGCCATATCCTTTTCCCTATACCGGTGTGCATGCAAAAGCCACCAAAGATTTAACGCTATTATAGAGAGATGTGGTTGGAACGGGAAAGCTTGGACGGTACTCCCTCTTTATTCCGTCTCGCGTCGATCTCCGTCCCCGCCCAATCAGTCTCCCGGTCGCCCTCTCCGCTCTCGTGCTCTCCACCCGCAACCCGGCAAAACCCTAGCACTGCCATATGCACCGTGGCGGCGACCGCTCTGGCGGCCGGTTCCAGCGGGGCCCCTCCCGTTGGTCGGGCGGCGGCGGCGGCGGCGGCAGCGGCAGCGGAGGGGGTAGCCCGACCCATCGCTACTCCTCCCGCGGCGGGGTAGATGGCGGTGGTGGAGGGGGCGGTGGCGGGAGGTTCCACCCCTACCGTGGTTCTTCCGACTATTCTGGCGGTGTAGGCGGGGGTGGAGGGTACAGAGGCGGTGGGGATGACTTAGGCGATCAGAGGCACCGCTACGGCGGTGGCAGCCGAGGAGGAGGCCGTGGGGACTTCCAAGGTTCGTTCCATCGTCACGTGGGCCTTTTGGACGCTATGCAATTGTTAGGGTTTTGCCGTCCCAAGATATGGAGGCTGATCTTGCTTAAGCAAAGAGGCTGATTTATGACCTCAGTTCATGGACGCAAATTCAATCAACTATAGAAATTTTGGGTAAAAGTGTCACCGTGTCCAGGTTTTGAGCCACAGTAGTATTGTATGGTTAACTTTTCTAGCACAGAGTTAGGAATTTCTCTTACGCCCAGTTTGTTTACCAATAATTTGAGAAATTGGAATATGTTTCCATTTCTAGCTGAATCAAAATCAGTAGATATTGGATTCCAAATCTCCACATTCTTGTTTGAATACAATCTGGAATGTAAAAAATTCCTCAATCGGCCCACTTGCATTGTTATAGAAGAGAAGCAATCAGATTAACGTCTTGGATCTGATGGAACTAGAACAGGAAGCAGATAGCCAAATACATGATTGGGCTCTCTACAGCGGGATTGAGATCTCCAAACACGAATGGGAGATCCTTGAGACCTTTGCGATGAGCAACCTGGGCACTGGGTGCATTCACATGGGAGGTACCTGATGGGACCAGCCAAAGTATTGTCGCATCAGACAGTGCATCAGTGCTCAACCATGAAATCAGGCTTGAGTTTTGATGATTATCGTGGCGGCGGAGTCCCTGACAAGGCACAAGGCCAAAGGCCGCCCAGAGTTGTGAAAGAGCTCGCCTCATCAACGACGAGGAGGACGAGAAGGACGGCGAAGCACAAAAACTCAATGAAAGGCGTGGAGGAGCTCGCCTTATCAGTGGTGGGGAGAATGAGAAGGAAGATGAAACTATCGCACACATCCATGACAACGGGAAGATTGAAGAAACTGCTGCACGTTTTTTGATGACGAGAGTGATGAGGCAATCATGATTTCCAGAAGAATGACAAGGACAAAAGGTCTGGGGAGGAATTTAGGCTAGCAGTGATAAGCTTGGATGGAATTTTAGATGGAATCTCTGATTTCAATTCCAATAGCAGTTGGCCTAATGTGTTTGTGGAATTAATTTCCAAATCCACAGCTGTTGCCTCAATTCAGGGGATCCAAATGGGCTGTTAGGGTTTTCCTTGAGATAATCTTTTGTATATTTGTAGTAACTTACGCTTTACTGGAGAATATCAATTTATTCCAAAAATTGGTATTGAGCTACTAGCTATGTTATATATGTATGATGTTTAGGAGAAGCTAATTAGTTCATTTACATTTAAAAAAACGGAGGGGATAATTAAATTGTCGAAGTGTCACTTGATGACTAGTTTTAGCACTGGTCCCCAGACATCTCAAAAACTTCAGGGTCAATTGTTGATCATTTTTAAATATCTCAAAACATCAGTTAGAAGGTTACTTAACTTTTTTTTTTAGTTTTTTTTCATTTAACTTTAAAGATTGCTTTTCATTTCAAAGTTCTGCAACAAATTTTATTGGTAAAAAAATGGTAGAATTTATTATTCCATGGTACTATGGTAGGAAAAGGATATGGTGAAGTGATGAGTGCAAATGATAAGTGGAAAAACTTTCTCAATCCTGACCTTGTACCCTATCTTTCTCAAATACTGATATTGCTCTTGAAAGTTTGCTGCAGATCATGATAGTAGAAGTAACTATGTCAAACTTTTTGTTGGATCTGTTCCAAGGACAGCAACTGATGAAGATGTGAGTATTACTTCCATGCTACTATCTCCACTTTCTTGCATACCAAATGAGTAAACTATTTATATTTCGCTAGCATATATTATTTTTACATTATTCCATGAGCTGATGTTATAATTATATTTGGATTGGAGGTACGTTCAGTGTTGTATTTTATCACTATGCACAAAACAAACTAGAGGTTTCAAACTTAGAATTTCTGTAACTTAACTTTTTTCTACAAGATAAAAGATGCAGAATCTTTGTTTGTCATGAATCAGCTAGTAGATATACATATATAGAGTGGATTCTTGGATCTTTACAAGCTGGTTAAAGCAACATCTAGGCAGTTATTGCTTACTCCTTTATCTTGTCAGCTTCATGATGAGGATTACATTAGCCATTGTCTTGTTTGGCTAACAAGTTGAAGATTGACTTAAGCTAGTCAAATATTACTAAACGATTAATTTGTTGTTTTTTAGATTTTGTTGTGTTGCTTAGTTTGTGACAGATTCTTGTGGTGTCTTCAGGTCCGGCCTTTATTTGAGGAACATGGGGATGTTCTTGAAGTTGCTTTGATCAGGGATAGGAAGACTGGTGAACAACAAGGTGAGCTATGACTTTTGTTTTTTGTATATTATCACGATGTGTGTATCTCTTTGTTTTCAGGTTTCTGAAAGGTTATATGAGCAACAAGGTTGCATCTTTTCTCAGTTAGATTGGCGGTTGTTGATTTTAATTACCTGAGCTTCCATTCTGTTTGTCTCCCGTGGACTCAGTAGAAGACTAGAATGGAAGCAACTAACTGTCTGCTGATTACTGCCACCTAACTAGCCTCAACTTTACTGTTACACAAGGCAGCAGAGTCAGTACAAAAAACAGTGTTCAGTTCAGTTGATATTTTCCTTCTGGTGTCCTGTGTAGAAACTAGCAGAGGGTGTCGTTTCTTTCACCTTTGCATATGTGCCCTGATTGTGTTTCAAGAACATATAGCCTTATAATGAATCAATACAAAACTTTCCATCCTTTGCCTTTCATGGTTTAAGATTTTATTATCCATGTAATCATGAATTGCATGGTGTGGAATCCTTTAAAGTTTAATATGAGTGATTGGATCCCTGGATACACAAGTGAGTGGATTTATGTGGTATAGCTGTATGTTGTGGTCACATGTGATGACAACTATTCATTGTGAATCTAGATTCATTGGATTTGATGGATATCAGTATTGTCAGTGGTTGTCTGATAACATGGTCCTTGAAGATGCTGAATTTTGTGAGTTCTGGGTTTGACTGGTATGTTCTGGCTGTATGCAACTCATGGATATTTGTGTGTAAATTTTCTGTTCGCCTGACTCGATGATGTTCCTTGACACAACAGCTCTGTTCTCGTGAAATACCTACAGAAATGCAATCTTTGTAGCATTGTTTCCAGCTGTGTGGCAAACTTGATCTGATAATATGGTTGATTGGCAATGATGTTATTAAATTCTTTAACTTGGAGTTGACACAAGATGGCATAACAGTGTTGTGTGTCTTGCATCTAATGTAAGCATGGACACTTACTGAATGACAATTTATCTGATCCGTGTGATGATTGTCACTCCAAAGTACTTGTATTACAGAAACATTATCTGTGTAACTGCGTGTATGAAGGGTTAATTTTTAGGCTACGCTGAATCGGATCATTTGACATGCAGTTGATGAGAAGCACTAGGAAGTCTTTTGCCCAAAATCTCCTATTAGCCTTTGTCGTTGGACTGGTGGTTGCTGTTATCATAGAGTTGAAATTGAATTCTCATTCTTGGTCCAGTTCATTATTTATGTGATATAAATGTACTCCTTGATTTCAAGGCCTCTGTTATACATGATTTGATTGCCACCTATAAAGTGAGCCACTCTGCAGTTTGAGATCATGAGCATGTGTATCTGATTATTGTTTAAAATAGACTGCAGCATGGTGGATACATTAGATGGATGAAATTTGTTGCTCATTATTGTTGGTGTACTGCCATGTTCAGCAACCGGTGGGCCACTGTCTTCTGACAGATTGTACTGTCATTTAACGGACGAACTATATATATATATTATATATATACTTTATATATACCTAAATAAATAATTCATGCATGCTATCAAATGCTGAATTCAAATTGAAATTGCGCTGTTTCTTTTCAACCATACTTTTAATGTGTGCTGTCTGAAGCATATATGTTTTTCTAGAGGGCCTTTTGGGCTGTGGTGAGGCCTTGCTTATATTATATTATTCTTATTCAAGAGTAATGGCGTGTGCATTACTGTATTCTCTTGACTATTTACCATGCACTTTATAGTTCTTTTTATTTTCTCAATGCACGTTCATTGGATGCACTGCAAAAGCCTCCACATGAAACACTAGA
The DNA here is from genome assembly GCA_022530915.1 of Paspalum notatum. Classification (NCBI taxonomy): domain Eukaryota; kingdom Viridiplantae; phylum Streptophyta; class Magnoliopsida; order Poales; family Poaceae; genus Paspalum; species Paspalum notatum. The sequence goes on along the minus strand of CM039685.1, from coordinate 25,184,115 downwards.
TGTATTTTAGTGAATCTTGATTGTTCTAAGGTCATGCCATTTTGGTGGCCTGTTTTATACTCCGTCCCCCTCTGTTTCAATTTATAGGCCGTTTGATTTTTTTGACAATTTGATTTACTCGTCTTATTCAAAAAATTTCACAATTATCATTTATTTTTATTGTGATTTAGTTTAGTATATAATATACTTTAACTTTGACTTGAATATTTTCATATTTTTGCAATTTTTTTGAATAAGATGAGTTGGTCAAACTTGGTGTCAAAAAAGTCAAACGGCCTATAAATTGGGACGGAGGGAGTATATTTACTTTTACAACATATTGTTGTGGTATCTATATTAACCACTATATTGTTTCTATATTCCACTTTACCAGCTAATTACATCTTGCTTTTGGGTAATTGCTATGCTATTATTACCAACTGCTGTAAAAGTGTGCTGTGTGATGATGATGGTTCTTTGCTAATCATTTTTACAGTATTGTGTACACTGGGAGCATGAACCCCATTTAAACCTTCTGTTGTTCAGCCTTAGAAACTTTTCTGGCCATGTGGATGGCTGGTATCTTATCATTTTGACATGTGATTTTTGTTGCCCGTTCTGTGATGTGTCCGATCATATGCACAATTTTGGTGCATCATGTGGTATGCTAAGGTCCTGTCACTATTTGCATTTTTGGTACAAAATGTTATCCTAAGCGCAGACTGAGTCCTAACTATACCACAGATGCTGATGTTTGAAGCACACTTCTTTCTTAACATAAGTATTTTCTCTGTGTGAATAACATTTTATTGCAACTTGCTGTAAGCTGTAGCATGGTATATTGCTGTACCTGATGTTCCATAGCAGTCAGCTGTAGTGTGGTACATTGCTGTACCTGATGTTGTATAGTTTAGGTGTATGACTTCTATATTGTAGTCTGTAGTGTGTCTATTGGTTGCAAATCCAGTGTTGCCCAAATTGGTATTACGATGTCTTTTGCGAAGTCTTTATAATCTTCCTTTTTACTTTTCATGCTTTTGCTTTCCTGAATGAGGCTTGCTCCTGAACTGTGAAGCAGTCTTAGTTCTTTTCTTGGTTGTTTAATGGAAGAGAAATTAGGTTGAAGTTTCATTGCCTCCTTAACTTTAACATATACCCGTCTACTACTGCAGCTATTTTGGCATATATATCACAGCGAGATATACAGAAAACAGTAACTGACTGAATAATTTACATATTTTGCATTTGCAGGTTGTTGTTTTGTTAAATATGCTACTTCTGAAGAGGCAGAGAGGGCCATCAGGGGTCTGCACAACCAGTACACTTTACCTGGAGTATGTACCTCATTGTTGGCTATTTGTTAAGCTCCATTCTTTGTTTCCAGATTATTGACACTGAATCTGTTTATGTTCAGGCGATGGGCCCTGTTCAAGTTAGATATGCTGATGGTGAAAGGGAACGGCATGGTAATGTTCCGGTATTCATTAGTTTGGCCATGTATACACTATGTATGCTATACTAGATTTAGCACCATACCGCTATATACTGCTTATCATAGTGCACTCTATATTTTGTAGCATATACAGAAGAATTTATTGCCCTTTCCGGATCTTGATTTGAAGTTTTACGATTACATGTTTTATGGTTCTTGATCACTTTAGCAGTGATTTTTATTCTGATTCTGCATTTTTTCTGTATCTGAAAAATACTATTTACTTTTAGGATTCTTCATTCTGTTGTTGTGGTCATCTAAGTTACATAATCATGCTACGAAAGTAAAATATGCTTGACCTGTTAATCAATAGTTGTTTTTTTCTTCAGATCTTATATTTGTTGTCCTTTTTGAAAAAAATTGCTAGGAACCATCGAGCACAAATTATTTGTTGCGTCTCTTAATAAGCAAGCAACTCCAAAGGAGGTTGAAGAGGTAAGTATTTTGTTACTTCTTACTAAGGGGGGTTGTTTGGTTAGTTGCCTCACCCAATGTCAGGCACGCACAATTCCAATTTTTTATTTGGTTGGTGGCCTTCGTTATGGCACAGCAAAGGACGCTACATGAGCTCAATTCATTTTTCCCGCTGCATCCTGCCACTAGTGCGGCGCTGATTTCAGCCGCCACGAGTTAGGCACGGCCGCTGTTGTGACGTATCGAATTTCGGTAGAAGCCAAACAGTCCTTTAAATTTTGAAAAGGTTCCTAACCCTAATAGACTGAATATTTCGATTCGGTCTATCCAGTCCACCAAATAGACAGTAACATGGGACCCTTGTCACCCCTAAAAACACGTGCAATGAGTTACATAAGTACTAGTATAGCAACATAATAAGGGCATGTTTGGAAACAAAATTTTCAAAACCATAGTTTGTCTTATCAAATGCCATGACAAAACCGTAATTTTAAAATACCATGGTCTATCTAGGACATGTTTGGATACATAGTATTTGGCCTCACTTCCTCCCCACAATGGAAATTTTAGTCTAGACCAAAATTTTTTATACCCAAAAAATAGCATGGTATTGGCAATACCATGGTTTCAGATACATAGTTCTCGCAAACACCTTTTGGTCCAAATACAATGGTATTCTCAAGGCAAAATTGGCTGCTGGACACATCGTTTTTCAAAATTTGCTGATGGCCATGCCTGCACCTTGCCAATTTGCTGGTGGACACCGCCGCGATTATTATATTCATTTTCGGGTGGGAAGGGGAGAGAGGCTAGGAAATGTCGTCTTTGCCCTTAGCCCCACTTGTCATGTCCTTCTTCCTCCTCCCTCTCTCCTCCACTGGCCTCTCGCCCCTCCAGCTCTGCTCTCCCCTGCCGCCGAGTGGTTCTGGTAGGCGCTCCTGCAGCCTGCCCCATCATCAGCCTTGTCCCTGCGCCGCTCGCCATGCTCCCCGCATCGCCTTGGTCCTCCGCGCCGGCCCTGCCTCCTGGCGTTGTCCTCTGCGTCAGCGCCGCCTTTTCCCCTCGCGCTATCCCCCTTCTTCTAGCTCGCCAGTAGGCCGCCTCCTTCCGCCGCCTCGCTGCGGTCGGAGCTAGCAGCCGGATGGCGGCGTCGGGCCTTGACCGTGGCCCTAGCTTCGACCTTGGGGGCTTCCGGCCTCGGTGGCGGCGACGATGCCGTGGTCTCTTCACGCTGGCTGCGCTCGCCGCCACTGGGTGCCGGCTGTGCCCGCCGCTGCTGTGTCGCACCGGCATTGAGGATGGCGGGCAGCACGGAGGAGCGGGGACAAGGCCGGGAACGGGTTGGGCTGCAGGAGGACGGGCCGGTGGCTTGGAGGCAGAGGCAGGAAGACAGAGGTCGGGGAGAGAGGGAGGAGGAAGGAGATGACAAGTGGGGCCAAGGGCAAAAACGACATTTCCTAGCCTCTCTCTCCTCTTCCCACTCAGAAATGAATATAATAATCGCGGCGGTGTCCACCAGCAAATTGGCAAGGTGCAGGCATGTCCATTAGCAAATTTTGAAAAACGCTGTGTCCAATAGCCAATTTCGCAATCGGACGGTGTCTAGCAACCAATTTTGCTTCATTTTGCCTGTTCCCAAACAGGCCCTTAAGTTTGTGCATCGTATAATAAGTTACTAGGTTGTTGCCATAAGGGTTTAATTGTATTTTGGTTTATTTGGTCTATTATGTTTTTGGACGCTAGGGAGTGAACCCTAGCCTGAACCCTGAATTAATCTGATGTTTGGACTGAACGTGAATATATTAACAATTCAGTCTATTGGGGTTCCGGTCGTTGTTTTTTTATTCTTGGGTTCAAAGAGCCCACCCCTACTTGATGATTTAGTGATTTGCTTACCAGGTAGAGTATTGTACATGTAGAAACTACTGGTCACTTTCCATAACCAACCTGTGATACTCATGGTTGTGAAAATCTTGATTTTTTTCATCTGATTTTACTACTTTACGATTAGATTGAGAGGGTCTGATTTAGTCAGTAAAATATATGTTTCTATTATTTTTATATTTACGATTCATTGATTTCAAATTTACCTGACAATCTAGGATCCGACTTATAATATATGAATTTGACAACCTTGGTGATACCATATATTTGTCTACATTTAGCGTTAGGACATTATTAACACAAATTTATCAGCTCTTGTTGGGTTTCCGACTCTACCTTATCCCAACTTGATTGGAACTGAAAGGCTTTGTTGTTGTATTAACACAAATTTAGTAGCTTGTGTCTATAAGTGTAATGATAAATGCATTTTCTTCTGTACACTTACAATATATGTATATTTAATATGTTTTCTCAGATCTTTGCCCCATATGGTCATGTGGAAGATGTTTACATAATGAAAGATGGCATGAGGCAGAGCCGAGGTTTGTGGATGCTTGTTTGCTTTCTTATGTCACACTTCCATTCAACTTTTTTATTTTGACTTTTGATATATGCAATTTAAAGGTTGTGGTTTTGTCAAATTCTCATCAAAGGAGCCAGCAGTGGCTGCTATGAACGCCCTTAATGGGACTTACATAATGAGGGTAAATTTCTGTGCCAAGCTGACATATTCTGTGTTTTCCTTTCTGGATATTTATGGTGTATTTGCCATGTTAGGGGTGTGAGCAACCATTAGTCATTAGATTTGCTGATCCTAAAAGGCCTAGACCTGGAGAATCGAGGTGATTACAACTGTGATTATGTTTATTTGTGGCATAGTGTATTTTATTTACCCAAGATATGTATATTGATTATATTTTCTGCTGTCTGATTTGTCTTTCTGGTTAGGGGTGGCCCTACATTTGGAGGTCCTGGTTTCAGTCCTCGATCGGATGCAGCACTTGTTATCAGGTTTCAGTTTCACTAATTATTTTCAGTTACTTATTTTTTATTATACAAAAACAATTAAATTAGGTTGTTAATGAGATGAACAAGAAGGTTGTTAATGCGATGAACAATATGTTGTCTCACACTTGAGTTGCTGAGGCTTAGGCTTTTATAAAATTTGTTGAAACGCATACCTGCTTTTATATACATTTGTTGTCTTGTTGAAACCAAAGATTGCCTGTAGCACTTAAAAATAAATACACACGGTAGCTCTAACATTCTGCATAAGATGGTTAAATTAGGGATAGATAAGATATGATGGCATATAGAGAACAATGAAATGTCTGAATGTGAAGTCCTCCTAGGTCTTAACTTTTGTCCCTTTTCTGCCTTGCTGAATTGGCACCAACTCCTATGCAATCTGTATTAGTAGTAATCCTTTGTGTTGTAGTAGTCACTAGAAATGTGTAGACACCTAGGACAGCTAGTGTAGGTGATCAAATTTGAGTTGTGCTTGAGCTGTAAAACTGTCGTAGGGTTATCTGATGACACTGTAGCACTGCCTTATAAGGCTTATATAAGGCCATGTACCCCCCTCTAGTAAATAGAGCATTGGAATCGAATTATTAGCTTTCAACTACATCCATAGGGTGTGTTTCTTCTTCCTTCCATTTTCTTCTTCCTTAAGCAAAGGTGTGAGTTTGTGTGTGTGCGCGTTTAGTCAGGAGCCTTTAGTCAGGATTAGCTCCTGGCGCTAACAGTGGTATCAGAGCCAGGTTGCGTGGAGAGGAGTGATTAGAGAGCGCACCGAAGATATCAGAGGCTGGCTACTCGTCATCCTCGTCCGCTGGCAGCTCCCATCCGTCGCTGCTCGATGGCGGCGAGCGCCATAGCTCATTAGGTCGTCAGAGAACCGTGGTGAGGACGGTATGGGAGGTGGGAGCACCCAGTTCCCACAGTTGACGCGCATCAACTACACCGATTGGGTCGTGATGATGAGGGTGCTGTTGAAGGCCCGGGGCCTCTGGTCCATCATCAAGCACGGTACTGATGACAAGCAGGAAGACCCGATGGCGCTGGAGGCGCTGTTGAGAGGAGTTCCCACGGGGAGGAAGAAGACGGCAAAGCTGGCGTGGGAGAGCCTGGAGAAGATGAGGCTCGGAGATGACCGCGTCAAGAAGGCGCGGGTGCAGTAGCTCAGGCGAGAGTATGAGGCTCTCAAGTTCCGCGAGGGGGAGAAGGTCGAAGATTTCGCACTGCGGCTACAAGCGCTGGTGAGCGAGCTCGGCGCATTGGGCAAGAAGATGGACGATGACGAGGTGGTGGGCAAGTACCAGTGGGCGGCGCCTAAGAGGCTCGAGCCGGTGCTCGTGTCCATGAAGACCCTCCTCGACCTGTCTGAGCTCACCATTGAGGACGTTACCAGGCGGTTGAGGACATACGAGGATCACCTCGTACCCTCAACAGAGCAAGCGGCGGAAGGCGACAAGCTCCTACTCGGGAAGGAGGAGAACAACCCTCGGGGCGGCGGCGCCTCATCTTCGGGAAGAGGCGGCCGGCGGCGTGGCAAGCCGTAGGAGCGGCGGCACTGAGCCCAGAGAAGATGGAGAAAGCCGCGCCAAGGACAAGTGCCGCAGATGCGGGCGACTCGGTCATTGGGCGTGGGACTGCCGTGCGCCAAGATGTGGCGAGCAGGCGAACTTGGCTCAAGAAACAGAGGAGCGAGCATTGCTGCTCGCGCGCGCAGGAGGCGAAGAAGAGGAGGCAGCCTTGCTCATGGCGCAGGCGTGCACGCTGGCCAGTGAGGCAAAGGAGGTGTACATGGCGCCACTGCGCAGGTGCTGCTGGGGGCAGAAGGAGAGCAAAAGGTGGAGGTGAAGCGCTGGTACCTGGACACCGGCGCCAGCAACCACATGACCGGCAGCCGGGCGGCGTTCGTCGAGCTGGACTCCGCGGTGACGGGCACGGTGCGGTTCGGCGACAACAACGTCGTCACGATCGCCGGCCGAGGCACCGTCCTCTTCAACTGCCGAGACGGCGCTCACCGGAGTGTTACATTCCGAGGCTGAGCAGCAGCATCATCAGTTTGGGACAGCTGGATGAGCGCGGGTGCCAAGTGCTCATCGAGAATGGCGCCCTCCGACTTTGGGACCTCGAGCACAAGCTGCTGGCAATGGTGCGACACTCGGTGAACAGTCTCTACGTGCTGTCGCTGCACATCGCGAGGCCGGTGTGCCTGGCAGCGAAGGAGGAAGAGGCGTGGAGGTGGCACGCGAGGTTCGGCCACATCCGCTTCAACATTCTGGAGAAGATGGCGAAGAAGGAGATGGTGCGCGGGTTACCGACGATTGAGCATGTCAGCGAGCTCTGCGACAACTGCCTCGCCGAGAAGCAGAGGAGGCAACCATTCCCCAAAAGGCGAAGTTTCGAGCCCAGGTCCACGGTGACCTATGCGGGCTGATCTGGCTGGCCATGCACGGCGACAAGATGTACTTCCTCCTGCTTGTGGACGACCACAACCGCTACATGTGGCTGCGGCGGCTCACGACCAAGGATCAAGCGGCCGAGGCGATCAAGGAGATCAAGGCGCGAGCGGAAGCAGAGACGGGAAAGAAGCTGCGCGTGTTGCAGACCGACGGCCAGTACTGCGCAGAGGAGGGCATGGGATGCTACCTCTCGGTTCCACCATAGCAAAACGGCGTTGTGGAAAGGAAGAACCAGACAGTCGTAGGCATGGCGCGCTGTATGCTCAAGGCGAAGGGCATGCCGGCGGCGTTCTGTGGAGAAGCGGTGATGACGGTGGTGTACATCCTAAATCGTTCTCGACGAAGGCCCTAGACGGGCAAACACCGTTAGAGGCGTGGCATGGGCGCAAACCCGACGTCTCACACTTGCGCACCTTCGGGTGTGTGGGTTATGTGAAAGTGACCAAGCCGGGTCTGTCCAAGCTCGAGGATAGGAGCAAGCCCATGGTGCTCCTGGGGTACGAGGCGGGGAGTAAGGCATACCGCATGTATGACCCAGTGGAGCGGCGGGTGGTCATCTCACGCGACGTCATGTTCAACGAGTCAGCGAGCTCGGACTGGACGGAGCCCGGAGCAGGGGAAGATGCGCAGCAGCAGCAAGCTGCAATCACGAGCACCTTCGTGATCGACGAGGAGGCAGATGAGCTGGGACATGGTGGGCAGGGAGGCGTCAACGTCCAGGGTGGCGCAGACGGCGCTCCCGTGTCGATGGCGTCGGCAGAGGAGACGGCGACGCGTCGGCAGCAACAAGCAACCCTTGGGCCGGGCGCTGGGGAAGCAACGCCACTATTGCTGGAGGAGCAAGGCAGTCCAGCAGCCTCCGCAACGGTGCCTGGGCAGGAATTGTCCCTGCCGCCCAATGCGGAGGAGTACCCCGACGCTGACTATGATGGAGAGCCCGTGCGCTACCGCTCGGTAGATGACATGGTTGGTCCAACGACACCACCTGGGCTAGCGGCGCGGGAGCTTGATGAAGCAGAGGAGTTGCTGTTTAGCAGCGCAGAGGAGCCACCCTCCTATGTCGAGGCCGAGAAGGATGCACACTGGAGGCAGGCGATAGAGGAGATGAATGCCATCAAGGAGAATGGCACGTGGGAGCTGGTCGAGCCACCGCCAAGCTGTCGCCCCATTAGTTTGAAATGGGTGTACAAGGTGAAGCGCGACGAGCGTGGCAAGGTGGTTAGGCACAAGGCGCAACTAGTGGCGCACGGGTTTATGAAGCGGGAAGGTGTGGACTTCAACGAGGTCTTCGCGTCGATGGCAAGGATGGAGTCAGTGAGGCTGCTACTGCCACTAGCAGCAACGCGGGGCTAGAATGTCTACCATATGGATGTGAAGTTCACGTTCCTGAACGGGGAACTCAAGGAGGAGGTCTACGTCAAACAACCATGGGCTACGTCATCAACGGCCAGGAGCACCGGGTGCTTCGTCTACGCAAGGCCTTGTATGGTTTGCGGCAAGCCCCGCGGGCATGGAACCAAAAGCTTGATGCGGTGCTAAAGAAGATGGGGTTCACACGGTGCGAGTCCGAGCACGCGTTGTACACGCGGCGGGCAGAGTACGGGCAGCTGGTGGTCGGCGTGTATGTCGATGATCTCGTGATCACTGGCGCCAGCAAGATGGAGATCAAGGCATTCAAAGTGCAGATGAAGAACACTTTCCGCATGAGTGACCTCGGCCTACTCACCTACTATCTGGGCATAGAGGTGGAGCAGAGGAAGGATAGCATCACGCTGTGCCAGAGCTCCTATGCTCGCAAGTTGCTGGAACGGAGCGGCATGGGTGAGTGCCGGCCCAACAAGACACCGATAGAGGAGAAGCTGAAACTGAGCAAGGATAGCAAGGCGGGGAAGGTGATGCGACGAGCTATCGAAGCATCGTCAGCGGGCTGCGGTATCTTGTGCACGCTCAGACTTGGCGTTTGCCGTCGGCTATGTGAGTCAATTCATGGCGGAGCCAAGAAAGGATCACCAGACCGCCATGCAGCACATCCTCCGTTACATTGCTGGGACGATCAACTATGGGCTAATTTATCCTAGTCCCAGGCACAGCGGTGAGAAGGCGGACCTCATTGGCTAGACATGGGAGGCGACATCGACCGGAGAAGGAGCACGTCAGACTTGCTCTTCTTTCTCGGCGGGTGCGCGATCGCCTGGCAGAGCATGAAGCAGAGGATTGTCGCCCTCTCTACGTGCAAGGCGGAGTACGTTGCAGCGGTGGCAGCATGCTGCCAGGCAGTGTGGCTCAGGAGGCTGCTGCGGGAGGTGATAGGAGAGGAGCCCCGCTCGCCGGTCTTGAGGGTGGACAACAATTCTGCTATTGAGCTCGCGAAGAACCCTGTCCTCCACGACCGGAGCAAACACATCAACATCCAGTTCCACTACATCAGGGAGTGCGTCGCTGGAGGGCAGGTTGTCCTCGTGCATGTTGACACAGCTCAGCAGCTCGCGGATCTCCTCACCAAGCCTCTAGGCCAAAGACGGCTTGCCCAGCTGATGGTCAAGATCGGGGTTGAGGAGATTGCTCATGAACACAAGGATCAGGGGAAGAATATTAGTAGTAATCCTTTGCGTTGTAGTAGTCACTAGAAATGTAGACACACCTAGGACAGCTAGTGTAGGTGATCAAATTTGAGTTGTGCTTGAGCTGTAAACTGCTGTAGGATTATCTGCTGTTACTGTAGCACCGACATTGGAATAGAATTATTAGCTTATATAAGGCCATGTACCCCCCCCCCCCCCCCTCCTCCTTGTAAATAGAGCATTGGAATAGAATGAGCTTTCAACTACATCCAAAGGGTGTGTTTCTTCTTCCTTAAGCAAAGGTGTGAGTTTGTGTGCCTTCAGTCAGGATTAGATCCTGGTGCTAACAATCTACTTAATGGTTTAATCATGCAATGAAATAACCCATGCCACCGAATCCACATCCAACGGTGAAAAGATCTTTTCCAAAACACCACCCCCACGCCTCCCCTCAGCTGGACTTTTTGACAAAAAACAAACTCTGAAGTATCCATCTACACATCACTTTGGTCTCCTGCGTCCTGCCCTGACGGAACATCTTAGTGCCCCTTTCCTTGACGTGTCTGGCCCTGCCTCTCCTGGTACAGAGTCTCTGTCCTTGCCCTTTCCCGCTTTGCCTCTCATCCATGTGCGCTGCCGCTCCCTACATGCCGGATCTCCTTCGCCACACACCGCTGCGCCTAGTCTGAGGCATCTGTGGTGCCGGCTGTACACAGGCCAGAGCAATTTGATTGGCCATCCGCCACCGTTGCATGGGTTATTATCGCACCATTCAACTAATTACACAGCTGTTATTGCCTACTTTGTTGGAGTTTCTTATTGCTATGCATTTTTTATTATTATTCAGGCCAACAGCAAATCTTGATGAACCAAGGGGTCGGCATATGCCTCCTGATTCGTGGCGTCCATCAAGTCCAAGGTCAATGGCATCTAATCAATATAATAATTTTGTGTCCGACAATCCCTTGGCACTAATTGGTGGCGCTGTAACATCAGCTGATACTGTATGTTTCAAGTCAGATCCTTTGCTTTGCTATGCTTTACTTTTGTTTAGTTCATTTCCTAACCTTTATTTCCAAAACATGTCAGGCTGCTTTTCGGCCTCCGATATTCCCTGGAAATGGCTCCTTGTCAAGTCAGACAGCTGTGCCAACTTCATCACATATGGTACAGCTGCATATTATGGCTTGCTTTTGTTTCACGATTTTCCTTTCATTGAAATGGATATATCGTAGTGATGGGAATTCTTTCCTGCTTAGGGCATGAACCCTCCCATGGTTCAAGGGCATCATCTGGGAAGCCAACAGATTCCACCCATGCAAAAGCTAGCTGGTCCACAGAATTTCCCTGTACAGCTGCAGAATGCTCAGCAAGGACAGCATCTGCAGGGCCCTATTCCACAGATTGGGCAGCTTCAGGTCCCACAATCCATGGGACCTGTTTACAGCCAGAATATGCCATCTATGCAATTACCTGGCCAACCTCCTGCATCACAGCCATTGATGCAGCAGAATACTTCTCTTCAGGCTCCTTCTGTACAGTCCAATTCTGTGCAAACCGTTCCTGGACAGCAGCAACTTCCCACCAGTGTTGATCCACAAATGCTCCAGCAGTCGATGCAGCAGATGCCTTCACAAGCACCACAGTTGCTGCTTCAACAGCAGGCAGCTTTGCAGTCTAGTTATCAGTCATCACAGCAGGCGATTTATCAGCTTCAGCAACAGTTACAACTGATGCAGCAACAATCTAACCTAAATCAGCAACCCGCTGCACAGGTTTCTAAACAGCAGGTACTTTCCTCATAGCTACTGGATTAGACATCAACTTATGGTATAAAACCACTCTGCATGTATGCTTCGGTTGTTGCTGCAGTTCCTGTTTCCTTCTCAGGCATCAGCTTATGATATAAAACCACTCTGCATGTATGCTCCTGTTATTGCTGCAGTTCCTGTTCCTTGTCATCATTTATTATGTTTTCTGTTTTTTTGGATCTGTTACATATTCTGCAGTTGAAATGTATTGAGAGATTCTATGTAATTCTGCATTTCAGGCAGGACAGACAGTGCAATCCAGTACCCCTGGTGGCACTCCTGGTGCCACTATTCCTACAAACATTAATGCAATCCCACAGCAGGTGGGTTCACCTGCAGTATCTTTAACCTGCAATTGGACAGAACATACATCACCTGAAGGTTTTAAGTACTACTACAATAGCATTACTCGGGAGAGTAAGGTAAGGGATGGTGCTTATCATGTTAAATTTAAGCTAATTTTGTGGCTTAATCTAGCTACTGTGTCCTTGCAGTGGGAGAAGCCTGAAGATTATGTGCTGTATGAGCAGCAGCAGCAACAGCAACAGCAGAAACTGCTTTTGCTTCAACAGCACCAGCAAAAGATTGCTGTACAGCAACTGCAGTCACCACCACAGGGTCAATCACTTCCATCCATGCAACCAGTTCAACAACTTCCACAGGCACAGGGACAAACACAAATGCAGATGAAACAGCAGGTGCACATGCAGTTCCTTCTGTTTTTGTTTTGGTTTGTGGGATTTTATTATTGTTCCAGATAGTGCAGTCTACAGTATTATCAGTATTTTCTTCTGTGCAAATGTGCTTAAAACTGAACCAGAATTAGACTAACCAATTTTACTAATGCATATTACCTCACCCTAATCCACCCCACTTCTTCACACTCAAAACCAAATCAAACCAAATTAAGTGCACGGTTTCATCCAAATCAGAACAGCCCACCTTCTCAAACCATTTCAACAAATGGTGTTAGATTTCTGTCATATGTATCCAGTAAATAATTCCCATTTATTGATCTGGCCACACTAATATGCATGAAATAGGTACCAGTGATAGAGTCATTTCCAATGGACTTAAGTCAATTTCACTAAAATTAGGATATAGTCTGAAAATGCCAGACTGTCAGTTTTTGGAACGTGTCTTTGGCCTTTGTTTTTCTTTTTGGTGGTATTATATGTTATAAAAATCTTACTCCATCAGAATTTATGAAGTCCAACTTCTATGCAGGACTTAAATTACTCACAATTACAGGCAGCTGGTTCCATTGATCCCAGCAGGATTCAGCAGGTAGTCTAGTCTATTCAATTATTTAAATGCTTTTTTAGCACTGTGACTGCTTATTCGTATTTCCAGTCACATTAATTACTTTGTTGACGTAATGTAGGGCATACAAGCTGCGCAAGGGCGTGCTTGGAAAAGTTAACGCTGCAGGTAAGCAGTTACTTCTTCCTTACCTATCATCTGCCAAAAGTACCGTTGAACTGATTCAGGAATATGAGACACCCAAAGTTTCTCGCTATCTGTGTCAATTCAAATGTTGTTTTGCTCAATCAATTGGTGCAGCAGTGTTTAGCTTATCATATGTTACTACAAAAAATTGTTGTCCTCTCAAGGGATTTAGCTCTTAGCTCACCTTCACAATGTTTTCTTCTGATCTTGTTTGGATATTTTTGGCTGATCAATGAATGGGTTGTGTTTTGGTACCTTGATTTGCTAATCCTTTGCTCTGATTTTCCCATGGTTTCGCAGGTCATGATGATGACGCGCCAGTCATGTCTCAGAAAGTCAGAAGTGAGCCTACCCATGTGCTGCCCAACTGTAACAGTGGCTTTGTTCAGTGCTTGCACAGCCAGGTGGCCATATCGATCTGTGTAACTCCGGATTTAGATTAGACTGATATGTAGATGGTAGATCTTGTATGTGTACATTGTTGCAGCCTAGGCCATGTATCCCCTGTTGCTGATTCTTGCATTTGTTCGCCAGCGGGCTGGTATAGCCACGCAGGTGGTGCCAGAGGTCCTTTCCTGGGTCCCTTTCGTTTGTTTTCCCCGCCACTGGCAATGGGGGTGAACCTTTGACGGTCTAACTGTTTTTGCCTAGTTCTGTCTGTACTCTTCATACCAGAGGCCCAGATATCAATAAGGCTAATTTCATAATCAAACTCTACTACGTTCGTACTTGTTCCTTATGCATGTTTTGGTGCCTTTAGCCCAACTTACTTGCAATGTGTTTTCGAGTGAGAAACACAACATGTAGAGTATGGTTTCGGCTTAGATCTGGGTGGTATCCTTGTGAAAGGGGCGTAGCCGCTCACGAGCGGTCTTGAGCTTAGTCGCACGATCAAACTCTGGCTCGGGTAGGCTTGCGAGCAAAGAACACATGCACGCAAATTCAGAGTCTTGTTATTAGTAATCTGAAGATGAATTCCAAAGGTTTTCTACAGCCTACCACTAGGGATGGCAATGGGTGAGCATCCGGCGGGTGGAGCAAACACCCACACGTATTGACACCAGTTACATTAAAGTACACCCGCATCCGTAATACCTAACGGGTGCAATTTTGCATCCGCACCCGTTGGGCACCCGCTGGGTGTTAGGCACCCGTTGGGTGACCGATATTTGCATATTTAGAAATATAGCACCACACAGCACATCATAAATAGCATGTAAAAACATACATATAATATATAGAAAGTCAATTCATCAACACATAGCATATAATCTATTGACAATTCAGATGATAATAATGTTTTAAACTTAATTTAGCCACATAATAGTGTTGTAGGAGGCTTATCGATAGATCAAATAAAAAATTTTCATATTTCAGATTCACTTGATAAAACAATAATTATTATATGTTCAAATAGCTGATGAGCATCAGAATGAAGAGAAACAAGGTTCAAACACAGTAGAATTTTAGACTCTAGTGAGGTAGGATAAATTCAATCTATCAATGATTAAGATTTATGACAATATATTATTATTTATGGGGCTCAATAGGCACCCGCGGGTGAAAATCTACACCCGCACCCGACCCACGGATCTAATCTGACACCCGCACCCATACCCATGGGTCTAATTTGACATCCGCACCCAATGGGTTTGAAACCCGTGGGCACCCGCACCCGTGGGTCCGACTGCCATCCTTACCTACCACCCTTCATCCACCTCTCAATCAAGTGTGCTCAAATCCTAAGTCTAGGGTTATTCGTTCTCTCTGATCATTGCTGCAAGGAAATGTTTAGTGTATGGTTTTTAAGTGGGAGAGATTAGTCCTAATGACCAGCCCTACACCTAACTGACACATTTTACACTAATAATTATTAGATTAGAACTTCACTAAAATGCCTTTAGGGGCTGAACCGAAAAGATATATGAAACTCTATCGAACGGCCATGATGGATTCCTCATCTTCTTGGCTTTCAAGTCTTAATGTGATGTCCTTCGTGCGTCCAGTAATCTAACCCTTCTTGCCCACGTTTTTCCTCTTTCTGGGAAATTGCATGTACGTTTGGGGGAATTTGCGAATCTGGAGCGAGGGTTTTGCGGAAAACCGTCAAACCGTCTCGATGTCGTCTTGTCCAAAGACCAAGCCCTTTGGCACCTCCAAGGTCAGGCCTGAAAGGATAAGATGTCTAAGAGGGAAAGGGAGGGGGTGAATTGGACTTCTAATTTCGAAAGTTGAAATTAAATCCTATCGCTCAAGTTCCAATTCACCCTAGTGCCTAAAAGGTGTATCTAGAGTTCTACTCGATACAAAAGTTTTGCAACCTAGAGCCAAGCATGCAAATCTAGGCGGAAAGTAAAGAGAGTGAGGAGTGACACGACGATCTTTTTCCCGAAGTATCAAGGAGTCGCGACTCCCCCCTAATCCTCGTTTGGTGCCCCTCGCAAGGCTTTCCTCTCGCGGGCTCCTCGCAAGGATCCTGGCCCCAAACCTCACAAGGAGACGGGTTGGCAAAGTGGTTCTCGCAAGAACCAAGCTTTGTGATGCTCCAGCATCTCAAGTGAATGATTATCATTTACACATGCATCATTCATCATAGAGCATCATACCATGTCATATGTTGAACTACATGATCACAATTTATTGAAATGCAATTTGTTAAACCCTATTTTCTACATGTGTGTTTCTATGTTTGTGGTCATAACTTTGATTTCCATTGTGATCTAGGTGAAGCTTATTATACCAAAACTGTGAACAAATATGTAGTGAAAAAACTTTGATAATTGGGGCCTAGTCATATATTGAGTTTACATGGGTTTTGAGTCATTTTCTATCAACATGTGAAATCTGTCAAAACTTGACCTATTTAGTAATTTAAATTTTTCTCTAACCTACAACCATTTTCATGCAAAACTTTATTTGGATAAGTTGTACATCTTGAAATTCTAAGCAATGTTGTGAAGAAGCATCTTGGGTGAAAATGGCTAGAAATAGAACTTTTGAAGCATCATGGGTCATCTGTCCAAAACTTTTGAAGTTTCTAACCTTGTGCATGCATTTGCATTCGTTGCACTCATGTTTGCACTATGTCATGCATATAGACCCTGCGAACGAGGAGCCAACGCAGGAGCAGCCACTGGTCGAAGAGCCCGACGACGAGCCGCAGCAGGAGGATGTAGGACCGAGATGTGTGACTAGAGAGGGGGCAAATAGGAGCACTTAAAAACTAACTCACAACCCACTGGTGCAAACTGACACACTTCACACAACAAATGCTAGACACCGTCCACTAAAAGGAAACGTGTCCAGCAAGCACTTGGTGTTGAGAGCCAATGGACCGGCCTCATTGCTCTCCTGGTGTGATGAGTGATTGTCAACGAGCTCAAGCCCTCCAATGGACTGGAGGTAGATGATGAAGACCTCGATGGGCTGAGGCAAAAGCCCTCCAATGAACCGGAGGCAATGTTCAGCGTCGATCGGCCATGGAAGCTCCGTACACAGAGGGGCGGTTCAGCAACGGTAGTGTAAGCCCTCCGATGGACCGCGAGGCGACTCCGATGGACTGGAGAAGCCGGGTGCCACCGTGGTGCTCCAACCCAAGTGCATGAAGCGAATACGTGCAAGGGAGGCTTTGGCGGCTTTGGCTCAACCCCGCCACCCAAGTTCAAATAACTTGGTGGGTTGGGCTCCGACTCGCCAAGATAGAAGATTGGGCCAAGACCCGGTCCAAGAAGCCAGCAGAATAAAGTTTTCCGATTTCTGACTTCAAAACCGGGGGAAGCTTCCGAACTACTGGCTACGTGGTGTACATCCAAGCGAGGCATGGAGAAGAAGAAGATCAAAGCGTCATCGTAGTCGTCCTATTGTATCATTTTCATTTCAGCCCCTTCCGGGCTTTCTAGAGTAGGGGTCTTAGTATTAAATAGGGTCGTTAGGCCTGGGCTATATATACCTACGTGGCTGGTCATTTAGGTGACTCTTCCACCATTAGAAAACCCTAGGCTTAGTTTCCATATAGCCAAGTGCCAAAGAGAGAAAGGAGAGCTTGAGGCTAGGTTTTGAGTCCCCTAGCTAGGGTTCTTCACATCAGGAGGGAGGATGAAGGGTGGTAAGCTGTAGGAACCTTTGTATGAACTCAATTTTGTGATTAATCCAGCAATATTTTCTGAAATTGGAGTGCTTGTGTGCAGCCCTCTCCCTTCCCCTTCTCTAGTTTGGTTTTTGGGTGATTTCTCAAAGGCTTTTGGTGCTTTGCTTTGCCTACGAGTTTTCCCCACTTCTTTTGGTGTTTTAGACTTGCAAAGATGTGAAGATTATGATTTAGATCATCACAAACCTACAAGTTTGCCACGAGCAAGTCGAATTTGAGTTTTCCCCTTTTCTTGCCCAAAGCTTGCCTCTTTACGAGATCTGAAATTCCCGCTAATCCCTTGATCTTTTTCCATGGATCTTTTGGGAATAGCTTTGGAATAGTGACTAGATAGCCTGTGTCAATTTTCGTGAAGATTGGACAAGGTTTGGTCAGGTTTTGGGTTTGGGAACTCAAGTTCTAGGGTCCTACCGGGCTATCCAGTGCAACCACCGGACTATCCAGTCCTCCACCGGACAGTCCGACGGCGTGCACTGGACAATCCGGCTGCAGCCCTCGTCCCAGCCTCTACCGGACTATCGGTGCAGGTCACCGGACTATCCGGTCTCTATCGGACGGTCCGGTGAAGTGCACCGGACTATCCGGCGTGTGGCTGTGTAGTTGGTTTTTGTTGGTGTTTTTACCGTTCGGTTTTTGCTTCGTCCTTGCCCGGGTGATTCTCACCACTGGCCCATACTCTTCGCTCTCTGTTCATCAATGAGACGCATTTAGGCGCGGAGTGGCTACGTGAGATCCTCTTTTGCGAGAGACGTTGTTTCACTTGACTGGCGATCTTGTGATCGTTTAGTCTTGTGCTTCCGCTCGCTTGGTGTGTTCCCGTTCAGTGGGCGACACCAAGTGCTTGCTAGACACGTTTCCTTTCAGTGGACGGTGTCTAGCGTTTGTTGTGTGAAGTGTGGTAGTTTGTACCAGAGGGTTGTGAGTTTGAGTTTTTAAGTGCTCATATTCACCCCTCTAGTCGCATGTCTTGATCCTACAAGTGGTATCAGAGCCATCCCATACCTTAACCGGTGAAGAAATCGTAGCGACTATGACTTACTCTGGGAAGATTCCCGTCCTTGGCTCCGATGGCTATCCCTACTGGACAGGTAGGATGGAGGCGTTCCTTGTTAGCTAGAATCAGGACATATGAGATGCTACTCAGAGTATGACTTTTGTGGTGCGTCCAGTCGCTGAGCGTACTACGCCTGAGATCGTGGCTCAGCATGAGGCGAATGCCAAGACTGTTAATTTTCTCTTTTTCGGGCTTGGTCCCATGGATTACGAGAGAGTGAGTCACCTCAAGACGGCGCGTGAGATATGGTCCCTGCTTAGTGCACATCATGAGAGTACCGCGACCATTAAGGCTAGGCTTGTGGAGACTTACCGGTGCGAATATGAGAATTTCGTCTAGAAGCCGGGAGAGTCAGTAGACGACTTGTTTGGTTGCTTTTAGTCGATCATTAACAAGTTGCGTGTCAACTCTACCCCCGCTAAGCTCCCATACACCGATTATAAGCAGACTGTCAAATTGCTATATGCTTTGGATAGAAAAGTATGGGAGATCAAGGTGAATTCAATCATTGAGTCAGCAGGGTATGATATGATAGGAGTAGGGGCGCTGTATAGTAAGCTCAAGGCCACATAAGTAGATTACAAGATGAGGGATTCCCTCGCTTGTACAGGTTCCAAGAGTCTGGCCTTGGCTAACCCCTCTAGTGAGTCTGCTACTAACCCCCTGTTACACAACTTCTCGTTTTCTGCTTTGATGTCTGTTACAGAGGAGTAGTTGGTGATGCTTGGGGATGATGAACTTTGTCTGATGTCTAGTCGCTTTCAGCGCGCCTATGACAACCGGATGAGCAAGAAGAGGGGCGAGAGGCCCAAGTGCTTCGAGTGCGGAGAGGTCGGCCACTTCATCGCCGAGTGCTCCAACAAAAACGACTATTACAAGAAGGGCAAGAGTTACTCCCGCGACTCCGACAAGTACCACTCTAGCAAGCCAAGCTTTGACAAGCACCGCTCCGGCAAGCACAGCTTTGGCATGCGTCCCTTCGGCAAGAAGAACTTTCAGAAAGCTTTAAAGAGCTACCAGAAGGACAACCGGAAGCGGGACAAGGCGTTCTTCGCCGAGATCGGGTTCTGCAGCAGCGGATCTTCTTTCTCTTCGTCCTCGTCGAGCTCAAGTGATAAGGAGATCACGTACATGAAGGACAAGAGGAATGATCAAGAAGGTCCAGCTGGCTTGTGTTTTGTCTCCACCAAGTCGAAGCGCAAGCACAAGTTCAAGAGGAGCTCGGTTTAGGAGAACAAGTATGACGGCAACAACTCTTCCTCCGATGATGAGGTAACTCCTGAGCAAGCTGAAATCCTTGAGATGTTAGAGCAGAACAGCCGAGAGCTAAAAGCCTAGGATAAGATGCTGGAGAAGACAGCTAAGAAGCTACAGAAATTGAAAGCCCAACTTGTTGAAGCTTTAGAGGAGAATGAGAGGTTGAGGAGTGTGAGACCCCAACCTAGTGAGTTTGAGTACCCTACCTGCGAGTCTTTCATGACGGAGCTTGGTGACTAGAGAGATAAGTATGCTAAGCGGGTAGAGGAGATAGATCGGCTAAAAGTTGAGTTAGGCAAACTCCAGTCCAAGCTGGATGAGCCTACTTTGAGTGGAGAGCTTGAGTGTGAGTCTTGCCCCTGTTTAGCTAGAGAGCTAGTTGTGCTAAAAGATAAGTTTGAGGGGCGGCTCAAGGAGCTTGAGGAGCTTAGGGCTAGACCTGCGCTTTTGGGTGCATGTATGGTCTGTCCTACTTTGAGAGGCGAGTTGGAGCAGTTGAGAGCTGACTTTAAGGTGTTTTCAGCACCTATTGACACTTGTGAGAACTGTCTGACCCTTAGGATGCAGCTAGTGGATAGGGATGCCACATTAAGAAGTTGGAAAAAGCTGTTCCTGTGTTTCACTCTCTAGATTGTGATACCTGTGCTGCCAAGATAGTAGTTCTGGAAGACCTGAGGATGCAAGTGTTGTCTTTGCAAGATAAAAATTGCAGGTTGAGAGAGGTGCTGAGTTGGGTGTATGCGAGGCAACCCCAACTAGATATAATTATAGAGAGCACCAAGAGAGCCGAGGGTGATATGAGTGGTTTTGGGTTTGGGGAGTGCAATATTTCGGGTGTGAAGAGTGCTCCAATTAAGATCAAAACTGCTCCTACCCAGCCAGGTGAGACTGTTGATGGAGTTTACCATGAGCCACCTAAGGCTGCCCCAAAGAAGCAGTACTGGACACCCAACCCTTCTAAGGCTAAGCTGGACAAGATAATAGAGGAACAGCTTAAGTCCAAGGGCAAGAAGCCAGTTCAGCAGCCTGAGCCACCCAAGGCCACACCACCTAAGCCCAAGTCTCAGCCTAACCCAGTTTCTAGAGGCCTGTCTACCACTGTGAGTTCTGCCAGCGAAATGATCACCTAGAGGAGTTTTGCTTCAGGAGGAAGCTGGTTGAGAGGCAGGAGAGAGCTTGGGGAACCAGGATCAGTTCTACCAGGGTAGTAGGCAAGATCCTCCCCACCGTGGTGAGATGAGAGACCGCGTTGCTAGTGGTGAGAGAGGAGGCGGCTTTCAAGCCCGTGCTCCTGGTGGTGAGAGACGCTTTATCGGTCGAGCTCTTAGTCGTTTTCAATGCGGCTACGGACCTCGTGACTGAGGGTTTGTGAGAGAGCTTGAGAGGCCACGCTTTGAGGGTCGTGGTTACTCCAGTCGTGGTGATTTCTTTGACTGTGCTTACCCCACTTTTGAGCAGATGGCTCGACACTGGTACAGCAGTTTTGGTACTAACCCCAATGCCGTACCATTTGCTTAACATCGCTTTACTTGACTTTACAAGATCGAGACATGGAGGACGTGTGAATCATGGATTCCGGTTGATCTAGGCACATGACAGGGCACCGCAAGTGGTTCTCCAGCCTTAACCCTGTGAGCATCAAGGAGTACATCACATTCGGGGACAATGGTCAAGGTAAAGTGTTGGATGTTGGTTCTGTTTCGCTCTCTGCTAAGCTTTCCCTGAGAGAAGTTGCTTTTGTTCGGAATCTATGGTTCAATTTGGTTTCTGTTTCGCAACTTCTCGATGAAGGATTTGAGGTTCGTTTTAAGGAGGGTGCGTGCCACGTTCTTAATGCTGAAGAGACCCTTGTTTGTTCTTTGCTGCCTTTAGGTCAAGTTTTTAGGGTTGACTTCACATCTGTTTCTGGCCCTGCGCGTTGTTTGGTTGCTAGTCCTTCTGCTGATATATGGAAGTGGCATAGGAGACTTGGTCACTTGAGTTTTGATCTGCTAGTCAGGTTGAGTTCAATGGACCTAATCTGAGGACTGCCCAAATTGAAAGCTGAGAAAGACTTAGTGTGCCACCCCTATCATCATGGCAAGATGGTTGCTGCTTCTCACACTCCTGTGTTTCAGGTTATGACCTCCTATCCAAGTGAGCTACTCCATATGGACACAGTAGACCCCGCTCGGGTAGCGTCGGTCAGGGAAAAATGGTACGTGCTTCTCATTGTGGACGACTTTTCGCGGTTCTCGTGGGTATTTTTTATGGAGTTTAAGGATAAGACGTTTGATTTTGTTCGGGATCTGGTACTGAGGTTGAGAAACGAGAGTCATAAGGCCATGAGGGCTATCCGCAGTGACAATGACGGAAATTTTTGTGGCGAAACCTCCAACTTAATCCGGCTCAAACACGTATGCCATCGATTGGCTTGCAACATGCTTAAAATGGACTAAGTCCAGTCATCTGTCGAGTGCCCCGAAGGACCCTCGATAAACCATATTTCCAATTTGACCGACAACATATACATAAAACTCTTAATGGAGTCACAACAATTACAACAACTCAGGCAGTTTACAAAATAAGTAGTTATTTTACAATACGGTAGTTCAAATAATTATACAACCATAGTCGAAAGTATTTCAAAAGCAAGTTCCAAGTTCTCTCGCAGCGGAAATTTAAAATAGTACTGCATTACTTGCATCTCAAACTATTGCCAAAGACATAACACCGTGCCCACCGGTGTCATTCTTATCCATTCATCATGACATGCCATTACACATCAGGTGCCACAAAGAAGGCATCACATCTATAGCAAAAGTCATTAGAATCACCTGAAAAGAATTTAAACAACGGTGAGTACGTGGGGTACTCAGAAAGACATACCCATGGGTCTTATACGCCAGACTCATTTAAAAGTATGCATGGCTTTATGTGGACTGGCTGACCATCCCGCACTAAGCAGCTTACTATTTATTTGATCCTTAGCTTTTCAGAGTTAAGTATCAATGGTTATCATCTTAAATCAACTACACATGATTCATATGATTCAAAAAAAAATTGTAGTACTTTGATAAATAAACATGTCATATGAAAACAATTATAAACAAAGGCATAAATAGTAAAACATCATTTTAATTCATCAGTTCCCAAATACTTCTACATTGGACGGCAGTGATACAACATGCTCGACATCTGGTGAGCCACAGCGATTCGAATCGATTTTAATTGCCGGGAATATTCTAAACCGCACGGTATATGCTTACATGCCGTAGCTTTCACACATATACCGACCCCAAAACAATTACAGCCAAAGTCTGATTTGCACTTGCCGAACCCCCAAGTTATTGCCCCCACGGAGGATTCGCGTCCATCACTGGCCCCCGTGAGTACGAAACTCCCCCAGGTCTCACTACCTCCAATCTCAGTTGGTAGGTAACAAATCAACTCTTTGGTGCGCTCGAGAGGGGCTTCGAGCACTATGCATTCTGGTAAGAGTAAATGTCGATCCCAAGCGCACAATGAACAGGCTTTAATTGACACAGGCGGGGCCGCATGCATAATAAAATCATAATAACATAAACATCGCATCATCATCATATGTCCCGTCCGGTCTGATGTGAACAATTCATCATACTCTCATCATGTCCATTTTAATTGTTGGCAAAATTTCACTGGATCGACGAGTGACTCTATTCACTCGTATATAGTCGATCCTATAACTAAGCATAAGACGGCCCTATTCGTTCTAGCAGGGATACTAAACAGGGTATACTAAGGGTATACTAAGGATTATTTATGCATGTGGATTTTCAAACAACTCCTGAACCTAATGCATTTTAAAAATAGAGTGATAGGACTCTCTACATAGGAGTATGCTTAGGAGCCTACCTTTGCGTTATATTTAAGAAATCCAACAAACTAATCTAAGTTAGTTTGTCGGGTTGTGAGGCATTGCCCCAGTCAACCCTTTGAAACAGGGACGGATTTAATCAACGACACGCCATCTTCATCTTGACAGAAAAGCTAGACTCGTGCTTGAGATATTATCATAGTTAGTAATCCTATTGCATGATATGAATGCAGATGCGTGAACATGAACATGAACAGAATCGACATTAAAAATGATGAAGGGTTTACGGTAAATAATTATTAGCAATGGCATGTTTAAATTACACCTTTATATTTCATTCTTATGTAAGCAAATGATTATCAAACACCTCAACATACACGTGTGTATACTACGTAACACCCTAATTTTTGTTATATGAAAATCCTTTGCAAATCAAATAATTAAATTCATTTGTTCATGTGCATGACATTATAATTTTATTTTGTTTTCAAATTAATTGACTAAAATAAATCATAGGACCAACTTGTTTGAGCCTACGTGCCGTTGCATATTTTTATTGGGTGATTTGCAGTGTTTGAGTTTGAATTCAAATTCATTTGCATTTCACCAAAATTTCTCAAACTCCAAATAATCTAGGGAAAGGTTTTCAAATTCATTTGCATTTCACCAAAATTTCTCAAACTCCAAATAATCCAGGGAAAGGTTTCCTTTTCCCCCCTCTCCTTCTTTTCTCTCTTTCGGCCCAAGAGCAGAGCCGGCCCAGCAGCAGCCCAGTGTCGCGCCCCTCCCTTCTCCTCAGCCGCTGACATGTGGGGCCCACCTGTCGGCGCTCCCTTCCCAGCCGCACTTCCCCCTCTCCCTCACTGCCAGCCGGGCCCACGCGTCATCTCCTTCTCCTCACTTTCCTTCTGTACGCGCGCGGACGATGTCGGAGGGAGCAAGCTGCCCGGCTGAGCCGTGCCTGCGACGCCGCCTCCACGCCCGTGTTCTCCGCGCCGTCTCCAAGGATCTCACACCGCGCCTCCCTTTCTTCACGCGCCCTCCTCTTTTCTTCCCGAGCTCGCGCGCATGCCATAGGCGACGCGGACTCCTAGTCCGACTCGAGCGGGACTCTTGCCCGCGCCGCGCTTTCCTTGCCCCCTCCGCAATCCTCGGCTTCCGGGCTATAAAAGGCGCCGACCCTGCCACCCAAAGCACCAAGAGTCGAGCCCTAGGTCAAAGCTTTGTGCCCTAGCTTGTGCACCCGCGCGCCGCGGAGTTCACCGTCAGGATTCGCCTCTGCAAGCCGTCTCCGCCACCGACGTCTAACTTGCGACCATCGCCTCGAGGTATAGCTTCTAAACGCTTAAGCTAGGCCCTCCTTTCGTCTTGTGTCGTCGATTTGAGCTCACCGCGCTGCCGCCCATTCACGCAGGACGCCGCCGGTCGCCGTCATCGTCGCCGTACGTCACCGCTGCCCCTCCGCCGTCCACACCTACACCGCTAGCTTTGGCTTGGGGTGAGGAAGCTCCCTACCTAGCCCTAGTCCCTATTCGCACCCCACCCCGACGACAATTGCTCGCCGGAGCTCCGCCTCTCCTCCGCTCTGCCGCCCGCCGCCTCCAGCCGATGCGCCGCCGCCTAAACCGCCCCACCCGCTTCGCCGCATCCCTCTCTAGCTCTCACGCCAAACCCCGCACGCTCTAGTCCACCGGAGCCGCGAAATCGCGGAACTCCGGCGATCCTCCGCCGCATCCCACGGGCAGCGCCGCCAGAGCCCGCCGCTGGAGCCGACCCGCTCCCCCTCCGATCTATTCCCTGCCGTCCGATCTCGATCCAACGGTTCCAGATGCACACAACCAAAGTCAATACCGATCAGCGATGCTAGTTTTGCTTAAGAGCCCCTACACTTTTCGCAAATCAATCCGCGGTCCCGTTTTGTTACGGTTAGGTCCAGATCTTTACAGCTAGACCCCTGGAGTTTCAAATCTCTTTTATTTTAAATCCTTTTTATTATTTTATGCATAACTTTTGCGTTTTAACTCCGATTTGAACGATTTTCGAACCTACGGAATCGTGATAAGGTGTAGATTAGTTTTAAATCCTTTTTAATATCTGTTCATGATGTTTGGTGTACTGTTTTGGTCAATTTGTATTCATTGCTTGTATGTGTGTAACGTGTAGCCGACGTTCCGTCCGAGTTTGCTGAAACTCCATCTTGGGAAGTTCCTGAGCAAGCTTTTGCTGAGAAAGGCAAGTATTCTTTGACCTATGTCCTATTTACATTAATTACACAATCTAGAGCCCAATTTGATTGCTCCTATTAAGGATGACTAGCCCCATATGTCTTTATTTGCCTATGAAACTTGGGATGGGCTGTGATATTGTAAATTAATTGCTTCCGCTCAACTCACTTTATTTACGTTGCTAATATTGCTTAATTAATGATGAACATGATGACAAAAGTTTGGTTTTAGCAACATGGAGATTTTGGCATGTTTTTGTTGGTTTTGCTCAAGTGCTTCACCCTAAGGATCGGTTCGCCGAACGACCACCTAGGAAAACAGTGCAACCACAAGACTCACATGGGCACTGGGCTTGACTGATTAATTAGATGATCTAGAGTTTTGGCTTATTTTCCTGAAACACGGCGTATGAGGGGTCTGGGGGATATGGGACTTTGCCCTTTGCCAATGTGGTGCAGTTTTTATTTGTCACCCTTTGGAACGGAACTCTCGTATCTTTAGTTAGCTGGAGTAACCTGTAACGAGTGGACCATAACTCTAGGAATTCTTTGTAAAGGTCTCGTAGTGAAACCCTGCCGATTCACCAAAGGTCAATGTTTGAGGACCCGTACAGCCCGAGGCAAATGGGAATCACAACTTGTGAGTAAAGTTGTACAACCTTTCGAGAGTGTTTAAAGCTGATATATTAGCCGTGCTCACAGTTAAGAACGGCATGGACCCTTACAGATTAGAGTTTTCAAAGAAAGTGGCTTATGGAGATCATGGTAATGATGGTGATAACAACGGTTATGGTTATGGTTCATGCTTATTTATTTAATATGTTGTCTTTATAACAAAAGAGATGTGTTATGCTAATCATTGCTAGTAACTAAAACTTGACCAACTAAAAGCAACTGCAATGCCTGTCCACCATAAAGCCAGTCCACTTTTATCCTAAACGGAATACTTGCTGGGTACGAGATGTACTCATTCTTGCTTGTTTTATACCACGTTGCATCCATTGCAACCGCTGCTCAGATCCAGAAAGGAATGGTGATGAACCCTAATCAGAAGTTCCAAGACTACGACGAGTTCTAGGCTGGTGTGCCATCCGTCAGTCGCCTGTGGAGCATTGGTCATCTTCCGCTGTCGTTTAGTTATTTCGTTTCCGTTAAGTTACCCGATTTTCGATAAAGACATTATGGTCTGTAATATTGGTTATTAATCTTAAGTTAAAGTACTGGTTGTGTTATTACTTTTGTTTATGCTGTGTATATGGTTAAACTGATCCTGGCACATACATAGTTAGCACTTAGATTTGTTTCTAAAACCGGGTGTGACAGAAGTGGTATCAAAGCCTGACCGTAGGACGCAAGCCTAGAGTAGAACTGGTCGTTTTTAAGAATTTTACTTACCTTTTCTTGCTTTCTCCCTTCAAATACTTGCAATATATGCTATTTTGATATCTGTACTTGTCTATTTCAATTAAATTAAGATTGTTTATATCTACTCATCCATCCAATAATAGAGCTATTCCTTATATTTGCTTCCGTTGTGGGCCTGTAGATGTCGAGCTTTAAGCGTGGTGCCGGCATGCGAGTTGGCGGACGCATTGGTAGACTTGACAAGACCAGGCTGCCAACACCAACCCCACCATCCCCACCGCCACGAGAGTGGGAAGATCTGAACGACACTGATGAGGAGGACCCCGAAGAGCTAGTACCAGATTCGTCTCACGAGGAGCAGTCAGAAGAGCCGGATGCGCAGCCGGAAGTGCCACCTGCTGTTCCAGAAGACCAAGCCGCAGCTCAAGGTCAAGACGGAGGACAAGCCCAACAACAACAAAATGAGAATGAAGATCGCTGGAATGAGAGCATCCACCGTTGGTTCGACTACCCACTACTATTTCCTCAGATGTTGCGGGAGGCGTTAGTGAGGCTCCGACATGGCCACGCGTGGGTCACGTATGTGGGAACTCGCTATCGTCACCGTATCTATCAAGAAGAGTGGACCATGGCCGTACAGATCAGCGTTTTGGACAAGTATGGAGCACGATGGGACATCGCCCTCGGCTACGCCCCTGTTCTTCGCCACACCTACGAAGCCGCCATCAGTGATGCAGCTCAGGAAGCCCTGGCGACCCTATGCTACTCTTGCCACAGCCAGTTAGCCGACGGTACGCTGCGTTACTTTCCCCGCCGTCAGCCTGGAGGACTCGACACGTGGATCATTACTCCTACCGCAGAGAAAAACCCGCGCTTTGAAGCCACTATCGACTACCTTGTCGCGCTCAACACCGATTACAATGCCCTTGCTGAGGAGTTGCGCACGGCAAAGCTGGAAATTTCAAGATTGCGCGCTCAAATTACACCAAGCATGCCATTGTTCAACCCCGTCTACTACCCACCAAGGAAGAGAGTCCGCTACAATGACCCAGCAGCAAGGATCTACATTCGGCATCCTTAGAAGAGTTACCATTGTAATAGAGTCCATTAGCATCGTCTAGTTTAGTTAGATCGGATAGACTTAGATCGTTTAAAAGTGTGCACATTTGCTTGTGATGGTGTCATATGGATGATTTGGTTCTTTGTAATGAGTGCTTAAGTTGTGGGGTGATGTCCACAATTTATTCTTTTGGTTGAATGCTTAAAAAGTTTAATAAAGATAGCTAGTTTAGAAAAAACCTTACTCTATCTATATCTATGATATCTATGATATCTATATCTATGATTAGGTCTTTATCTTAACTATCTTGGTTACCAATGTGGAATGAGAACTATGACCTGGGATAAGTGCTAATGATATGTTTGGCCAAATCAGATGAGTACGGAACGTGATCGTGGTCGTGGAGGTAGAGGAGGTCGCGGAGGTAGAGGACTCCCGAATCCACCGCCGCCGATGACTATGGAGCAGCTGATCGTGAACCAAACCCAAGTGATACAAGCTCTCTGTCAAGCCATGGCGGCCATGCACCAGGCGCAGAAGCAACCACCCCCGCCACCGCCGCCTCAACCGTGGGACAGACACGCGGATTTCCTGAAAAGACACCCACCGGTATTTACTCACTCTGCCGACCCCATGGATGCAAAAGACTGGCTCCGCGCAATAGAGCGGGAGTTGGACGTCGCTCAGTGCACCGACCAGGAGAAGGTTCTCTACGGTCCTCACCAACTACGGGGTGCCGCCCAACAATGGTGGGAGTCGTACCGCCTTGCTCATAATAACCCCAACACTATCACCTGGCAAGAATTTACAAAGAGATTTAGAGCGCATCACGTTCCAGCTCGTGTGATGTCGTTGAAGGAGGAGTTTCTAGCACTCACTCAGAGCACTCAGGGTGTTATGTCTGTCAGTGAGTATCGGAACAAATTTCTACAGTTGTCCCGTTACTGTCCAAAGAAAGTTAATACCGATCCCAAGAAGCAGCACCGCTTTCTCAAAGGCTTGGTTGATCCACTCAAGTACCGGCTCATGAACCACACTTTCCCTAACTGCCAGCACATGATAGACCGAGCTATTGTAACGAAAAATACTCGTGCGAGATGGAGAAGAAGCGTAAGAAAAAGGCACAACAGTCTAGCAACAACACCCGACCTAAGTACTCTGGGTCAACCTATTACCAGAACCACCCAACACAGAGCACCGGACAACAAGGCAATGGTCAAGTACAGCACTCCAACAATCAAGCTCAGCATTATCAGACCCATGTTAGCACTCCTGTGAAAGCCGGCACGCCAGTACAGTCAGGAAGCAATAATTGCTTCAAGTGTGGTGAAACCGGTCATTGGTCCCAGCAGTGCCCGCAGAAAAATACACCGCAACAAACTCCAAGAGGAGGCTCCACCACTCCGGCTTCTGGCCAGCAGCGCAGTACAAATGGACAAGTGAACCATGTGTCAGCCGAGGCTATGCAAGGAACTCCCAACGTAATGCTAGGTACGTTATCCGTAAAATTCACACCCTGCCCCGATCCTTTTTGATCCCGGTGCCTCGCGTTCATTTATTACTGCCCAATACGGAAACCATCATAACATGCCAGTAGCAACTATGGAATGTCCCATGAATAGTAAGTTCATCAGGAGGAGGAATACAGGTAGACAGTGTTCGTCCGAGTACCAAAATTAATTTAAGGAGGTAGGATTTTCTGCCGACCTTATAGTTTTGGAAACAAGAGGGATAGATGTCATTTTTTTTTGGAATGAATTGGTTGCAAAATTTTAATGGAATAATAGTATGTGCTAAGAGGAAGGTGACTTTGACCACGTCATCCGAGGAACACCTAGAAGTTTGATGAGCATACCCCAGCCAAGAAAATTTAAGGGTACCGGAGAAGCAGCTACCGTAGGATGACTTTGTAGTAGATTTTCTGAAACTCTTTGCTAGCCAACCTAAAATCTCGGGACGAGATTTCTTTAAGAGAATAGATTTGTAACACCCTAATTTTTGTTATATGAAAATCCTTTGCAAATCAAATAATTAAATTCATTTGTTCATGTGCATAACATTATAATTTTATTTTGTTTTCAAATTAATTGACTAAAATAAATCATAGGACCAACTTGTTTGAGCCTACATGCCGTTGCATATTTTTATTGGGTGATTTGCAGTGTTTGAGTTTGAATTCAAATTCATTTGCATTTCACCAAAATTTCTCAAACTCTAAATAATCCAGGAAAATGTTTCCTTTTTCCCCCCTCCTTTTCTCTCTTTCGGCCCAAGAGCAGAGCCGGCCCAGCAGCAGCCCAGTGTCGCGCCCCTCCCTCCTCCTCAGCCGCTGACATGTGGGGCCCACCTGTCGTTGCTCCCTTCCCAGCCGCACTTCCCCCTCTCCCTCACTGCCAGCCGGGCCCACGTGCCATCTCCTTCTCCTCACTTTCCTTCTATACGCACGCGGACGACGTCGGAGGGAGCAAGCTGACAGGCCGAGCCGCGCCTGCGACACCGCCTCCACGCCCGTGTTCTCCGCGCCGTCTCCAAGGATCTCATACCGCGCCTCCTCTTTCCTTTCCGAGCTCACGCGCATGCCATAGGCGACGCGGACTCCTAGTCCGACTCGAGCGGGACTCTTGCCCGCGCCGCGCTTTCCTTGCCCCCTCCGCAATCCTCGGCTTCCGGGCTATAAAAGGCGCCGACCCCGCCACCCAAAGCACCAAGAGTCGAGCCCTAGGTCAAAGCTCTGTGCCCTAGCTTGTGCACCCGCGCGCCGCGGAGTTCACCGTCGGGATTCGCCTCTGCAAGCCGTCTCCGCCGACGACGACTAACTTGCGACCATCGCCTCGAGGTATAGCTTCTAAACAGTTAAGCTAGGCCCTCCTTTCGTCTTGTGTCGTCGATTTGAGCTCACCGCGCCGTTGCCCGTTCATGCAGGACGCCGCCGGTCGCCGTCATCGTCATCGTACGTCACCGCTGCCCCTCCGCCATCCACACCTACACCGCTAGCTTCGGCTTGGGGTGAAGAAGCTCCCTAGCTAGCCCTAGTCCCTGTTCGCGCCCCACCCCGGCGGCAATTGCTCGCCGGAGCTCCGCCTCTGCTCCGCTCTGCCGCCGGCCGCCTCCGGCCGATGCGCCGCCGCCTAAACCGCCCCACCCGCTTCGCCGCATCCCCCTCTAGCTCCCGCGCCAAACCCCGCACGCTCTAGTCCACCGGAGCCACGAAATCGCGGAACTCCGGCGATCCTCCGCGATCTCGATCCAACGGTCCCAGATGCACACAACCGGAGTCAATACCGGTCAGCGCTGCTAGTTTTGTTAAAGAGCCCCTGCACTTTTCGCAAATCAACCCGCGGTCCCATTTTGTTACGGTTACGTCCAGATCTTTACAGTTAGACCCCTGGAGTTTCAAATCTCTTTTATTTTAAATCTTTTTTATTATTTTATGCATAACTTTTGCGTTTTAACTCCGATTTGAACGATTTTCGAACCTACGAAATCGTGATAAGGTGTAGATTAGTTTTAAATCCTTTTTAATCTCTGTTCATGATGTTTGGTGTACTGTTTTGGTCAATTTGTATTCATTGCTTATATGTGTGTAACGTGTAGCCGACGTTCCGTCCGAGTTTGCTGAAACTCCATCTTGGGAAGTATCTGAGCAAGCTCTTACTGAGAAAGACAAGTATTCTTTGACCTATGTCCTATTTACATTAATTACACAATCTAGAGCCCAATTTGATTGCTCCTATTAAGGATGAGTAGCCCCATATATCTTTATTTGCCTAAGAAACTTGGAATGGGCTGTGATGCTGTAAATTAATTGCTTCCGCTCAACTCACTTTATTTATGTTGCTAATATTGCTTAATTAATGATGAACATGATGATAAAAGTTTGGTTTTAGCAACCTTTGAAACGGAACTCTCATATCTTTAGTTAACTGAAGTAACCTGTAACGAGTGGACCATAACTCTAGGAATTCTTTGTAAAGGTCTCGTAGTGAAACCCTGCCGACTCACCAAAGGTCAGTGTTTGAGGGCCCGTACAGCCCGAGGCAAATGGGAATCACGACTTGTGGGTAAAGTTGTACAACCTCTCGAGAGTGTTTAAAACTGATATATCAGCCGTGCTCACGGTTAAGAGCGGCCTGAACCCTCACAGATTAGAGTTTTCAAAGAACCTTATGGAGATCATGGTAATGATGGTGATAACAACGGTTATGGTTCATGCTTATTTATTTAATATGTTTTACTGTCTTTATAGCAAAAGGATGGGTAATGCCAATCATTGCTAGTAACTAAAACTTGACCAACTAAAAGCAACTGCAATGCCTGTCCACCATAAAGCCAGTCCACTTTCATCCTAAACGGAATACTTGCTGGGTACGAGATGTCCTCACTCTTGCTTGTTTTATACCACGTTGCATCCATTGCAACCGCTGCTCAGATCCAGAAGAGAATGGTGATGAACCCTAATCAGAAGTTCCAAGACTACGACGAGTTCTAGGCTGGTGTGCCATCCGTCAGTCACCTGTGGAGCATTGGTCATTTTTCGCTGTCGTTTAGTTATTTCGTTTCCGTTAAGTTACCCAATTTTCAATAAAGACATTATGGTCTGTAATATTGGTTATTAATCTTAAATTAAAATACTGGTTGTGTTATTACTTTTGTTTATGCTGTGTATGTGGTTAAACTAATCCTGGCACATAAATGGTTAGCACTTCGTTTTGTTTCTAAACCGGGTGTGACATACTATCAGCTTTAGAACAGTACCAAAACACTTAAAACACGGTCACTTAAGTATAAATTGAGCACACCCATATTAGTACTTCATTTAACCATTTAAGTGAGATCTTATACTTATCTTTTTAATTCCGGGAGTCACACAGATCTAATAGCCACAAAGTTTTATGACATGCGCATAAGCTGATACTAAGTCTAACATAATTATTTTAAGATTTTTAGAGCTACGTGACAGGAAGTAAAATTCAAACATTTAATTAAATAGACAATTTTCATCTTTTAGTTCCAATAGGTATAGAATAGTTATAGGACCCAAAGTTTTCCACAAGTACCATGCAACAATATAAACATACTGCAATTTTTTTCCAAGATTTATAGACACGTATACCTACCCATATAAATTCATCATGCTTTAATGCTAGCACTTAAAATGCAAGGGCAAAGCTATCTTCTCTGCGTAAGGTGTACTTTTTTTTAAAAGAAACTACAGAGACTATCATACACAAGTTCAAGTGATCACACATGCCAACTACCAAAGCTTTGTTTCAATGGAGAAGATGTAAGTATAAAAGAGACCTATAACGGCTATGTTTTAAACAACAATGTTCTGGTGCAGAAGTGCATTTTTCCTATGTAAGAAAGAACCTCCGGTAACACAAAGAAATAGCACAAAACATGAAGGTTGGGTATTATGGTTTTATTTAGTAACTAGCCTTCAAAATACAATTACACATTCCCAAGCGACCTATTTCAACAAGCAGGCACAAAATTAGAAAGACAGTGCACTGTGGTCTGTCATTCGGATCTAGAGTCTATCATGTGGAAAAAAAAAAGACACACTCAACCAGCTAGTGTTTGCCTTTCGAAAACAGAGTATGAAAACTAGGAGTTTCAAGCATGAAACCGTTTCATCTTGCAGATCAACATGTATGCAGGTAAGAGAATTATTTTTACTATTTATAATTGGAAAGGTACTGTGGTGCCGTTGCATTAAACAAAAATCATAGCATAGCTGTCTAGGAACAAACACTACAGGAACGAGGCATACATATAATTACTTTTGAACACAGCACAGGGCTTAGAAAATTAAACAAAGCCGAGATTACAACCTATGAGGGCTCTATTGTTTGTCTAAAGACTCTCACTCAAAACGTGTACCAAAACAAGCATGAATGGATTTATCAGGACAGATAAATTAAAATGATGTTCTGGTTAAACAAAGATACACTAGAGAAGATAAATTAAAATGATGTTCTGGTTAAACAAAGATACACTAGAGAAATGCAACATATGGCCAATGCAATGTTACTAGTGATAACATATGAATATCTCTAAACTTTCGACAACAAGAGCAACAAATTAAATTGGAGAAAACAACCTAAGATTTGTAGTCCAGGTAGGTTAAACTAAACTGAACTAGACAGAAACTTGGTCACCTAGTGGCCAGTGTTTTCATGTGCAGTTTGCATAACACCACAACAATCCCACAAGTATTTAGGTTTATCTAAATCTCCTTTCCTTTTCAGTATCTAGATCACACAAGTATATTTATGCATACAAGAATAGGAATCAAACAGTATTTCTAAAACACCTTTGGGCTGCTAAACATCCAAGATCTAAAAGAAAACGAAATCAACCTTGGATTGCTGCTGCTAGTGCCTTTTGACGCAAGTGAAAATAGAGAGCAGTGCTGTTGACGTACGGGAGTCAGCAGGAAGGAACAATTTTGCTGTCGTTGCTGTTCCGCAGAGTAGAAGAAAGAGTAGCCGGGGTGACCTGCTGGAGCCTTGATGGGAAGAGGAAACAGGAGGGAGAAAGGGGCAGCTGAGCTGCTGCACACAGGGATAAAATGGAGGAGGAGCATGCTGCTGGTGCTTGAGCAAGAGAGGAGGACAGGGTTAACAGTAGGGTTAGCCCCGAGCAGCGGCAGACTGGGCTCCAGTAAGGAAGATGGGAAAGCAGGGCATCGATCTGCTGCTCGGAGACGGAGGAGGTGGCGTGGGGCTGGTGGAGCTTGGGCAGGAGGGGATGGGGAGACCAGGAATCGCCATGGGAGGATGAGGGAGCAGGAGGAATAGAGACACCGGGGCGGCGTCGATTCTAGTGAGGCGGCGGACGGAGCAGTCTGGGTCCGCGTGGTCGAGAGTGGAAGGTGAGCGGGTGGCCGACCGTGCCAGGGCGGAGCGGGCGCGTGGCACCCATGCGTCACCGTGCTCATGGGCGCGGCGTTAGTGGCGCGTGGTGTCCCGGGCTGGACGAAACCAGCGGCGGCGGCCTGGTGGTTTTCCCACCCGACGGAGAGAGAGGCGAGGGAGCGCTGCGCGGCTGACAGCCCGACCCGTCCGTCGCGCGCGCAGGAGAAAGATGGAGAGGCTGACGGCGTGGCGTGCTATTGCGTCACACGTGAAGGGCCCCAGGCCATTCAGCCGAGCTTCAGTTCATACAGAGATATGCACGTGAATGGGGTGATTTCGCCGATAATCTTATCGAATTTCTGTGCCTAAACTACCTAAACTCAGAACACAAAAATTATAGATGGTTTGTAGGGCTACCTCTTTTCTATAAACATCTAAGTTCAAATCTCTATAGTTTGAAAGTTATAGGGACCCAAAGTTCGGTCAATTTGATCATTTTCTTTCAAATTTCAGAGTTTCAGTGTTTGCACAGTTTGTACCTTTATACCAACTTGGACCATGAATATCTCTTTATTACCTACAGAATTGACTCAAGAGTTATGTACAAAAGTTGCTCCTGGTTTAAAGGACTGCGACTTTGCAATAGACAACAAAGTCTAATAAGCAACAGATTTGGAGTTACTGGGCATTCAAGTTTGGTCGATTCAACGCAAATTCAAGAAAATAGAGTTTTCAGAAACTGAGTTTTACAAGCAGATTTCAATTCCATTGCATTCAATTTGCATTTAGACACTCAAAACAAATATGCATGCGCATGGTTTGGCATGATGAAAATGAAAAGCAAGTGGATTTGACTTAGAGATACCAGAGGTATCACAACCCTCCCCTATTAAAGAAATCTCGTCCCGAGATTTAAGCAAGAAGTAGGGGTTAAAACACAGCCGTAGAAAGAATTTTTTTTACGTGGTTTCATTTTTTTAAGATAAATATTCTATGTGGCTTCGAATCTTTACTATTAGCTCCATTAGATAGGGTCTTGTTGCTTCCAAGTTGGCTTGCCATTGGATGGTAATTCCATTTTTTTTATGCTTTGATGATTTAAGTAAGTAGTTTCCCTTGGTCGGTGATCTGAATAGGACATTCTAGGTATGTTGTACCAGACTTAAGCTGACCATAAATGGTTTGTTTTGGCTTTATTGATAGGATTCTCCACACATAGAAATTTGAGTACTATAAAACCAATCTATTGTTGTGTACACCAAAAGCTCAAAAAGAGGAAAACAAACTCATTTGGGTTAGGAGTTAGATCACTTTTGAATTTGTTACTAAAAGTGTGATTGATTTTTTTTTTCTATAAACCCATGGGAGAAAGGTTTGAAAAGCGCAAAAAAGAAAATAAATAAATAGAGTTACTAACTTGTTAACAAAAAAAGAACATGATGTTTACATGGTATATTCATTTTTTTTTTGACATAGCAAGATACTTGCATAAGTAAAAATAAATGACAAACACTAGATATTTCTTACCGATAATATTATTTTTTTAAGAAAATAGTGCAATGTCATGTGCTTTTTTTTTGGCATAAATGCATGTACTCCATGTCATGGTGCTTATGCATAGTGAATGACACATGCAGAATGAGTATGACATGGTGCACGCACAATGATTTATGTTTCATGATACACATGGATGATGCATATGACCCATGCTATGGTGCATATGTTTGCAAGTGATGGTGCAAATGGTCATATGACATGGTGCATATGCTCATGACATGGTGCATATGCTCAATGCAACGAGGCTCAATGATCATGATATGAAACACATGCAATGACCAAGTTGTGATGCATGACTCGTTATGCACTTCATCGCCCCTCTATTTCCGTATGAGTTTTAATTCATTTATGGTGTAAAGATTTTGTTTTGTATGAGAAGTGAGAACGTCGAGAGATAAATAGAACTTGTTTTGGTATTTGGTGTTCACTCTCAAGCGAAGTTACATCCATGCAAACCTTGATACCAGCGTGTAATTATTAGCACAACTGTGTGATGGCCGTACACACGGGGCTCTAAGTTTCATCGCGGCACCAAGATTGCTTGGGTAAACCCCACAGCAAGAGCAAGTCCACCACTGAATTGATATGATGTGAGCGGCATGAAAGAGATGGGAAATCATAGAGATAGGAGTAGCTGCTCACATGCATAACATTTTTTTTTTAGTTTGTGAGACTTTTACTTTCCCCTAATTCCGCATGCATGTCATGTACACAATGATGCAATTGCTATGTTGCAAATGAACTGGTAATGTAATGCTGTTATGATGGATTAACAATGTAAATGAGCCATGATGCACACCGATGGTGCACTAGGTGTACAGCATGATGTTGTGACACGACAAGTGAACGCAATAATAATGCAAATAAGCAAGTATGATGCATTGGTCATGATGCAACACATGTATACAACGTGATGCCTAAGTGTTGTAAAACTGACATTACATGACGGTTGATCCACCAAGGTCTTATTTTTAAGTAACAAAGTGTAGATTTAATTCAACATGTAGTTTGAACAGTAGAAATAACTACACATCTTCTACATTCCGTGTAAAAAAAGTTCAGGGGTAATTTACAACATGATCTCAAGCTTTATTTCATCTTGATGGCCGGGGCTCTATGGGAGAATAGCTAGCGAGCATCTGTTACTACTATCTTATATTTGAGTGTAGTTGTTTTTCTTTCATCAGAGTTTTGGTTAACGTTGAGAAATTATCTTTGTTGCACGTGCAGCTACCAAATGTCGTGTGGTCTTTTAGTGATTGTGCAAGTATAGAGTGGACTAGCTTGACAATATAGCAAGGCTAGGAAATCTGGATCCTCTAAAGGTAGGATCGACGCATAAGAGGGGAGGAGGGTGAATTAGGATTTCTAAAAACAAGGCTCACTAAAAACTACAACTACTAAGCAAAACCTATGCAAGTCAATCTAGCTATGTGCATTAAGGTTTTGCTAAGTGTTGCTAATTCTACCGTGGCCAAGTCTTGCAACCTAGTTCCATCTAGAAACTAACTTATCAATCTAGTCTAGGAAAGTAAACACACAATTGCAAGAATGTAAATGCGGAAGCTAAGGAGATGAGATAGAGAATGCAAACTCCCGTAGACGATGACGATGATGGCACACGGTGAAGACACGGAGATTTTTTCCCGAGGTTCGGAGAGACTCACGGTCTCTACCCCCTACTCCTCGTTGGCGCTCCACTAAGAGCTTTGCACTCGCGTAGTCCTCAAAGGAATACGGCCTCGCCCTTTGCAAGGGTGGAGGTCGGCAAAGTGACTTCCACAGAAGTCAAGCAACCCCGGTCGGGTCTCCGGATATCTTCGGTACACACCCACCCGAACTTATCTCTCGCGTGGTCCTCCCGTACCACGGCCTCTCCCACGCAAGGGTAGAGGATGGATAGGTCGCTGGGGTCTTCCGAGTCCTTCTCGCGGAGCTACCCCGCCGTCTCCACTAAGGGAAGCTTTGGCCAAAACGCCGAGGGCCTTCCTCCTTCTCACAAGGTGGTGGCGGCCACTCCACACTTCGGAGGGTCTCGCAAGACTTACAACTGCACACACACAAAGATAAGCGTGCACGCAGGCACGGAGAATAGACAAGGTGGCCTAAGCAAGGATGCACTAAGTACTAGCTATGCCGGATGTGTCTAGTTTTACTCTTGTGGTGGTTGGGCTCTCAAAAGGTGTTGCTACACTTCAAATGGGCATGGAGGATGTGTATCAACACTTGTGGTAGCTTAGGATACTCTAGCCACAATGGGGAGGCCGGCCAAGGGGGTATATATAGGCCTTACCTCCAAAACTAGCCGTTAGAGGCATTTTCCATTTTTCTGCGTACCCACCGGACAGTCCTACCACCGGACTGTCCGGTGCGTGTAATTTTCATCCTCTTTGAGTCGACCGTTGCTTTGACAATATAGCCGTTGGAGCCACCGGACTGTCCGGTGGCACCACCGGACTGTCCGACGGTGAGCCACCGGACTATCCGGTGCGTTGTAGCGCCGGGTCTTCGACTTGGAATGCTCTCGGTCTATATCGTCCGGTGGCACCACCGGACTGTCCGGCGGTGAGCCACCGGACTGTCCGGCGTTAGGTTTTGCGCTGGACTTCGCTCCTTTTTTTCTCAGCCTATATCGTCCGGTGGTGAGCCACCGGACTGTCCGGTGCATGGAAATTTGCACCGGTTCTTCAGCTTTTGGTTTGGCTCCTT
The DNA here is from genome assembly GCA_022530915.1 of Paspalum notatum. Classification (NCBI taxonomy): domain Eukaryota; kingdom Viridiplantae; phylum Streptophyta; class Magnoliopsida; order Poales; family Poaceae; genus Paspalum; species Paspalum notatum. The sequence goes on along the minus strand of CM039685.1, from coordinate 25,144,984 downwards.
GTAAGCACCGGACTGTCCGGTGCTGCACCACCAGACTGTCCGGTGCATGCTTTTTCTTCCGTTCTTGAGCCAAAAAATCGGCCCGCTGACCGGTCAATAGGACTGCCAAGTCAGGACCTTCGCTTTCAACTTGATGGCGGCTTGGGTATTTTCTTATTTCTTTTAGATCCTCCTTTGAGGTGTTTGTACCCCAAGTCCACCAATTACACCCTGGGACTTTATAAAAAAAAACACTTGCACACTATTATTAGTTCCATGGCACGTGTTGTCAGTTTAACCACCAAAATCATATATGGGGACTAAGCACAAGGCTTAGGGCCCATTTTCCTTACACTCTCCCCACATGTTTCAATCTTTGGAAAAGAAGATTACAGTTTTGAACCCATAGAGATGATTAACAATAAAATGTACATGGAAGACATATGGGCCAGGTTATATATTAAGTAGGATGTGACCATTAAGTATCCTTATTAATGCAAAACAAATCATGGTGGTTGCCAAAAATGAAAATTTCAGAATTAGCGTTGGATGTACTTCTCAATAGTATATTGCATTTTTGACATGGTATTTGATTGATTAGGGAAAACACAAAAATATGCATGTTGTTCATATTAAATTATCTAAAACATTGGTATACCACATTAACGCTGAAAATGACATGAAAATATGTGAACTCTAAAACATGAAGGCAAAGTCCAATCTATCCAAATTTGAGTCTCGTGTACAACTTTAGTTCTTGGTCTAGTTAGAAGTATTTTCATGACTTGATCAAAATATAAAAATTGTTATAAGATTCATATACTACAACTTTGGTACATATTTCTCAACCAGGTTTTATTTTGAAAATGACAAAATCTTCCGGTTCATCTGTTGAATGCGGGCTGTGCAGATTTTAGATTACACAAAAACCTCACAATGGATCCAATTACCAGCGTATTCACATAAAAGCCAAAATATGAAAGTTGTGCACGAGGTTGTTCCCTACAACACTGGCATAGAAAGTTCTGCTCCAATCACTTTGGAAGTCAGATTAATGTGTCCATTCATCAAAGTAGGTTGATTCTGTCCAGAAATTGAATTTGGATTGTTTTGATCATAACTCAAGAACCAAGTGCTTGTAGGGCAAATATTGTATATAAGAATCGTTCTACCAGAGGTACGGTACAACTTTGGTATACATATTTTCCACCCAACCTTCCCAGATTTTAAACTACACGGTTTAGTGATAGCGGTCCCAAATTTTAGAATTTTAACTCTGACTTTGTTTGCTTGTAATTCATAAACTAAGCATATTTAGAGAAGACTTTATATATAAAAATTATCACAAATTGTATTCTCTACAACCTATATATATAAAGTTTCTATCATATCACTTCAGTTGTTGAGCTATCAATACCAACAGTTTTAAGTTTCATATGTTCATGATACGAAAATCATAGTTAAAACACTTGTACTTAGCACAACATAACAGTCATATGTTTTACAGAATTATTGATCTAACATATTAATACTTGTCAACTATGGTTACCAATTCATATATACGGAAATCAGGAATAAAAACACATTCACATGCACATATATCTTCAGTTAAAGGACAAATTATTAGGAGAAAATAGATGAGAATGATATGATGCATGAACCGCCTTATCCGTCCTCACAAATCCTTAATATTCATAGCTAACGGTACTATTTCGGTGGCATATCTATTTACGTGCTCTCTCTAATGCAAACCTTATCGATTTCTACTCGATCTACTCTACACGTATTATGGTTAGCGTACCTGCAGAAGAGATGCATATGCTCATCGCATTCATACATCACCACACTAAACCTAAAAGTGGCATCCATGAATTTCTTAAAACCACGCCTCATGGACAACGTGGTGGCGCCATTTCTTCAAACACATGCCCATCGTTCCTCCAGTACTGGGGATTGCCGAGGAAAGAAATGGTGGCCAAATTCTATCTAGAGTTCGGTGCGAACTCGATGCTCATGACAGTAATAGCGCGAAGCCTACTGTCCGAGTGTGGGAAAGATGATCATGCGAACATGAACAATCCAACAAATTTCTAGAAATTAAGAGGCTAACCCGGCGCTCGTCTCATGGAAGCAATTGCATAAAACTGCTGCCCGAGGTTGGGAGAAATAACCACAAAACACCGCAAGTGTGGTCTCCCTCATTAAAGAACCAAACATGCAGGATGAGTGCAATGATGCGAGCTATCCACTCGGTTAGCAGCCACCTGTAATTCTTAACATCCTTATAATAGAGCTCAGCGTAATACTCTTATTTTCAAAAATAGTTGAAAATAAGTTTTGAAAATCAAAATAAAAATTACATTGCATGTGTATGATCGGCTCTGATACCCTCTGTGGCAGAACCTCCAACTTAATCCGACTCATACACGTCTGCCATCCATTCGCTCGCAACGTGCTTGAAATGGACTAAGTCCGATCATCCGTCGAGTGCCCCGAAGGGCCCTCGATAAACCATATTTCCCATTTGACTGACAACATACACATAAAACTCTTAATGGAGTCACAACGATTACAACAACTCAGGCAGTTTACGAAATAAGTAGAGTTATTTTACAATACGTAGTTCAAATAATTATACAACCATAGTCAAAAGTATTTCGAAAGCAAGTTCCAAGTTCTCTCGCAGCGGAAATTTAAAATAGTACTACACTTTCATTTCAAACTATTGCAAAAGACATAACACCGTGCCCACCGGTGTCATTCTTAGCCATTCATCATGACATGCCATTACTTATCAGGTGCCACAAAGAAGGCATCACATCTATAGCAAAAGTCATTAGGATCACCTGAAAAGAATTTAAACAACGGTGAGTACGTGAGGTATTCAGTAGGATTTAGCCATGGGTCTTATATGCCCGACTCATTTAAAGGTATGCATGGCTTTATGTGGACTGGCTGACCATCCCGCACTAAGCAGCTTACTGTTTATTTGATCCTTAGCTTTTCACAGTTAAGTATCAATGGTTATCATCTTAAATCAACTACACATGATTCATATGATTCAAAAAAAAAAATTGTAGTACTTTGATAAATAAAGATGTCATAAGAAAACAATTATAAACCAATGCATGAATAATAGAGCATCATTTTAATTCATCAAGTTCCCAAACACTTCTACATTGGACGGCAGTGATACAACATGCCCGACATCTAGCGAGCCACAACGATTCGAAATGATTTTAATTCCTGGGAATATTCTAAACCGCACGGTATATGCTTACTTGCCGTAGCTTTCGCGCATATACCAATCCCAAAACAATTACAGCCAAAGTCTGATTTGCACTTGTCGAACCCCCGGGTTATTACCCCCACAGGGAATTCGCGGCCATCACCGGTCTCCGTGAGTACGAAGCTCCCTCAGGTCTCACTACCTCCAATCTCAGCTGGCAAGTAACAATTCAACTCTTTGGTGCGCTCGAGAGAACCTTCGAGCACTATACGTTCTGGTAAGAGTAAATGCCGATCCTAAGCACACAATGAATAGGCCTTAATTGACACAGGCAGGACCACATGCATAACAAAATCATAATAACGTAAACATCGCATCATCATCGTATGCCCCGCCCGGTCTCATGTGAACAATTCATCATACTCTCATCATGTCCATTTTAATTGTTGGCAAAATTTTACCTGATCGACGAGTGACTCCATTCACTCGTATATAGTCGATCCTATAACTAAGCATAAGACCGCCCTATTCGTTCTAGCAGGGATACTAAACAAGGTACACTAAAGATTATTTATGCATGTGGATTTTCAAACAACTCCTAAACCTAATGCATTTTAAAAATAGAGTGATAGGACTCTCTACATAGGAGTGTGCTTAGGAGCCTACATTTGCATTATATTTAAGAAATCCAACAAACTAATCTAAGTTAGTTTGCTGGGTTGTGGAGCATTGCTCCAGGCAACCCCTTGAAACAAGGACGGATTTAATCAGCGACACGCCGTCTTCATCTTGATAGAAAAGCCAGACTCCGGCTCGAGATATTATCGTAGTTAGTAATCCTATTGCATGATATGAATGCAGATGCGTGAACATGAACATGAACATGAACAGGATCGACATTAAAAATGATGAAGGGTTTACGTTAAATAATTATTAGCAATGGCATGTTTAAATTACATCTTTATATTTCATTCTTATTTAAGCAAATGATTATCAAACACCTCAACATACACGTGTGTATACTATCAGCTTTAGAACGGTACCAAAACACTTAAAACACGGTCACTTAAGTATAAATTGAGCACACCCATATTAGTACTTCTTTTAACCATTTAAGTGAGATCTTATACTTATCTTTTTAATTCTGGGAGTCACACAGATCTAATGGCCACAAAGTTTTATGACATGCGCATAAGCTGATACTAAGTCTACCATAATTATTTCAGGATTTTTAGAGCTACGTGACAGGAAGTAAAATTCAAACATTTGATTAAATAGACAATTTTCATCTTTTAGTTCCAATAGAATAGTTATAGGACCCAAAGTTTTCCACAAGTACCATGCAACAATATAAACATACTGCAATTTTTTTCCAAGATTTATAGACACGTATACCTACCCATATAAATTCATCATGCATTAATGCTAGCACTTAAAATGCAAGGGCAAAGCTGTCTTGTCTGCTTAAGGTGTTCTTTTTTTTAAAGAAACTACAGAGACTATCATACACAAGTTCAAGTGATCACACATGCCAACTACCAAAGCTTTGTTTCAACGGAGAAGATGTAAGTATAAAAGAGACCTATAACGGCTATGTTTTAAACAGCAATGTTCTGGTGCAGAAGGGCATTTTTCCTATGTAAGAAAGAACCTCGGGTAACACAAAGAAATAGCACAAAACATGAAGGTTGGGTATTATGGTTTTATTTAGTAACTAGCCTTCAAAATACAATTACACATTCCCGAGCGACCTATTTCAACAAGCAGGCACAAAATTAGAAAGACAGTGCACTGTGGTCTGTCATTCGGATCTAGAGTCTATCATGTGGAAAAAAAAAAAAGACACTCAACCAGCTAGTGTTTGCCTTTCGAAAACAGAGTATGAAAACTAGGAGTTTCAAGCATGAAATCGTTTCATCTTGCAGATCAACATGTATGCAGGTAAGAGAATTATTTTTACTATTTGTAATTGGAAAGGTACTGTGGTGCCGTTGCATTAAACAAAAATCATAGCATAACTGTCTAGGAACAAACACTACAGGAACGAGGCATACATATAATTACTTTGGAACACAGCACAGGGCTTAGAAAATTAAACAAAGCCGAGATTACAACCTATGAGGGCTCTATTATTTGTCTAAAGACTCTCACTCAAAACGTGTACCAAAACAAGCATGAATGGATTTATCCGGACAGATAAATTAAAATGACGTTCTGGTTAAACAAAGATACACTACAGAAATGCAACATATGGCCAATGCAATGTTACTAGTGATAACATATGAATATCTCTAAACTTTTGACCACAAAAGCAACAAATTAAATTGGAGAAAACAACCTAAGATTTGTAGTCCAGGTAGGTTAAACTAAACTGAACTAGACAGAAACTTGGTCACCTAGTGGCTAGTGTTTTCATGTGCAGTTTGCATAACACCACAACAATACCACAAGTATTTAGGTTTATCTAAATCTCCTTTCCTTTTCAGCATCTAGATCACACAAGTATATTTATGCATACAAGAATAGGAATCAAACAGTATTTCTAAAACACCTTTGGGCTGCTAAACATCCAAGATCTAAAAGAAAACGAAATCAGATTGCTGCTGCTAGTGCCTTTTGACGCAAGTGAAATAGAGAGGAGTGCTGTTGACGTACGGGAGTCAGCAGGAAGGAACAATTTTGCTGTCGTTGCTGTTCCGCAGAGTAGAAGAAAGAGTAGCCGGGGTGACCTGCTGGAGCCTTGATGGGAAGAGGAAACAGGAGGAGAAAGGGGCAGCTGAGCTGCTGCACACAGGGATAAAATGGAGGAGGAGCATGCTGCTGGTGCTTGAGCAAGAGAGGAGGACAGGGTTAACAGTAGGGTTAGCCCCGAGCAGCGGCGGACTGGGCTCCAGTAAGGAAGATGGGCAAGCAGGGCATCGATCTGCTGCTCGGAGACGGAGGAGGTGGCGTGGGGCTGGTGGAGCTTGGGCAGGAGGGGATGGGGAGACCAGGAATCGCCATGGGAGGATGAGGGAGCAGGAGGAAGAGAGACACCGGGGCGGCGTCGATTCTAGTGAGGCGGGTGGCCGACCGTGCCAGGGCGGAACGGGCGCGTGGCGCCCACGCGTCACCGTGCTCATGGGCGCGGCGTTAGTGGCGCGTGGTGTCCCGGGCTGGACGAAACCAGCGGCGGCGGCCTGGTGGTTTTCCCACCCTGACGGAGAGAGAAGCGAGGGAGCGCTGCGCGGCTGACAGCCCGACCCGTCCGTCGCGCTCGCAGGAGAAAGATGGAGAGGCTGACGGCGTGGCGTGCCATTGCGTCACACGTGAAGGGCACCAGGCCATTCAGCCGAGCTTCAGTTCATACAGAGATATGCACGTGAATGGGGTGATTTCGCCGACAATCTTATCGAATTTCTGTGGCTAAACTACCTAAATTCAGAACACAAAAGTTATAGATGGTTTGTAGGGATACCTCTTTGCTATAAACATCTAAGTTCAAATCTCTATAGTTTGAAAGTTACAGGGACCCAAAGTTCGGTCAATTTGATCATTTTCTTTTAAATTTCAAAGTTTCAGTGTTTGCACAATTTGTACTTTTTTACCAACTTGGACCATAAATATCTCTTTATTACCTACAGAATTGGCTCAAGAGTTCTATACGAAAGTTGCTCCTGGTTTAAAGGACTACGACCTTGCAATAGACATCAAAGTCTAATAAGCAACAGATCAGGGCATTCAAGTTTGGTCAATTCAACGCAAATTCAAGAAAATACAGAGTTTTCAGAAACTGAGTTTTACAAGCAGATTTCAATTCCATTGCATTCAATTTGCATCTAGACACTCAAACCAAATATGCATGCGCATGGTTTGGCATGATGAAAATGAAAAACAAGTGGATTTGACTTAGAGATACTGGATGTATCACAAATTTAGAAACTCTCGGTTCGAAAACTTCTGCCGTGACCTAGGTATTCTTCTCCATATACCCCACCGCTGAACGGTGTTGTGTAACGCAAGAACCGCACACTTGTTGAGATGGCACGGACGATGCTCGATGAGCACAGGACTCCGAGGCATTTTTGGGCTGAGGCAGTGAATACGGCCTGTTACATTGCAAACCGGATCTTCTTGCGAGCTTTCCTTGGGAAGACCTCGTATGAACTTCGGTTTGGTAGGCAGCTCAACGTCAAGCATTTGTGAGAGTTTGGTTGCAGATGCTTTGTGCTTAGGAAGGCGAGGCATTTGGACAAGTTTGAGTCTCGCTGTTTGGATGGGATTTTTCTGGAGTATGCTTCTAGTTCTAGGGCTTTTCGTGTGTGGATTTTGGAGGCCAAGCAAGTTGTTGAGACTTGTGAGGTTTCTTTTGATGAGACTATGCCCTGCACAAGCCCTATTTTTGAGTTTTCAGGTGATAATGAAGAAGGCACCCCCATCTTTGAAGATGAGAAAGGTGTAGATGATGTTGGTGATGCTGGAGCCACTACACCGGCTGCAGCTCCTGCCCCCTCTGCTACGAGTTTTGATGATGAAGGAGGACCTTTGCCCATGACTTCCTCCTCACTCCCCCGACTGCAAGCTCAAGCAGAGGCTGGCCCCGCTGAGAACGCAGGGGAGGTGACCTCCGAGATTGTTCCATCTCGGCAGGTCCAGTGGGATCACCCTCCATACAGGATCATTGGAGATCTTCACCAGCGTGTCACACGCTCTTCGGTTAACTGTCTAGCCTTTTTCTCCAACTCTGCATTTGTTGCTTCTTTTGAGCCCCGGGATGTGTCACATGCATTATCTGATCCTAACTGGGTGAACGCCATGAATGAGGAGTTAGAGAATTTTAAGAAAAACTATGTCTGGGATTTAGTTGAACCTCCACCAAACTGCCGCCCTATAGGAACCAAGTGGGTCTTCAAGAACAAACAGGGTGAAAATGGGATGGTTGTGAGGAACAAAATGAGGTTGGTAGCCCAGAGCTTCTGTCAGAAGAAGGGGATAGATTATGAGGAGACATTTGCCCCTGTAGCTCGTTTGGAAGCCATTAGGATTCTGCTTGCTTTTGCTGCCTCCAAAGGCTTCAAAATGCAGCAGATAGATGTCAAGTCAGCATTCCTAAATGGGTTTATAGAGGAGGAGGAAGTATATGTGAGACAACCACCTGGCTTTGAGAGTGCTAAGTTTCCAAACCGGGTGTATAAGTTGAGAAAAGCCCTGTATGGTCTGAAGCAAGCTCCAAGAGCTTGGTATGCTAGATTAAAGAGTTTTCTGCTCAAGTTTGGGTTTGTGATGGGTTCAGTAGACAAGATCTTGTTTTTGTTGAGTCGTGGCGGTGACACACTGATAGTTCAGATATATGTTGATGACATAATTTTTGGTGGTTCATCTCACGCTTTGGTGTCTAGTTTTACTGAACAGATGAGCAGGGAGTTTGAGATGAGTCTCATGTGTGAGCTCCAGTTCTTCCTCAGGCTGCAGATCAAGCAAGGCCCTGAAGGAACCTTCATCCATCAAGCCAAGTACACGAAGGATATTCTGAAGAAGTTTGACATGAGTGACTCAAAGCCTATGACAACTCCAATGAGTACAAACACGACGCTTGATGCTGATGAAGATGGGGAGGCAGTGGACCAGAAGGAATTTTAAGGGATGATCGGCTCACTTTTGTACCTGACAGTGACCAGACCGGTCAGTTCGCGGTTTGCCTTTGCGCGCGTTACCAGGCTTCTCCTAGAACATCTCACCGTCAAGCGGTGAAGCGCATATTCAGGTATCTAAAGTTCATTCCTGAGCTTGGTCTTTGGTACTCCTCTGGTTCTTCTCTTTCTCTTAGAGGGTTCTCAGATGCTGACCATGCTGGCTGCCGGATTGATCGCAAGTCAACTTCTGGCACATGCCAACTCTTAGGAACCTCTCTTGTCTCTTGGTCCTCTCGCAAGCAAACTAGTGTATCCTTGTCTACCACAGAAGCAGAGTATATAGCTGCTGCTAGCTGCTGCTCCTAGCTCTTATTGATGAAAGCCACCCTTAGTGATTTTGGCCTTAGGTTTGGAAGGATCCTTCTTCTAGTGGACTCTACTTCTGCTATCTCTGTAGCTAAGAAACCTGTCTTGCATTCTAGAACCAAACACATAGATGTGAGGTTTCACTTTCTGAGAGATCACTATGAGAAGGGTGATATTGACTTAGTCCATGTTGTAACCCAAAACTAGTTGGCCGATATTTTTACCAAGCCCCTAGAGTCCAGCGCATTTGTGCGCTTGAGAGGTGAGCTTAGAGTGTGTTATCCCTTTTCGTCAGGGATAACTTTAGTAGTTTAGGTTTTACCTTTGTTTGCCTTGGTTTTTGTTTTCTTCTTGGTTCTTTTGCATTCTGTACCATATCATGCATTGCATTGTATCATATGCATTTCCATTTCACCAGCACTAGAGCTCTTTTGGAATGATAAGTTAGTATTTGCTTGTACTAGATTGTACAGATGCATGCTTGATCATGGTTGGCTAAGCTCTCTTGAGTCTGTTGCATACTTCTTGTGAGATAAGTCTTTTGCTTTTCTGAAAATCAAAAACATGATCACCACTTGACTTGCTACTTAGGATGTGTAGGAGTGTTGAATGCTATGCTATCTTTTCATATCTGGATATGCTAGTTTTATGTCTTTGCTAAGTAAATGCCTAAGCTTTTATGACACCTTGCTTAAAGCAAAATCTGAATTACAATGTTTATAAGTGGTGTTTCTTGTGCTGAAATGCGAAAGATCTAGGTGGTTTTGCTTGTCACACTGATCTAGTTCGAAACAATTTGCCTTTGTATTTTGGCATGAACTTGATCTAGGCTGTGTATGACCAAAACCTTGTCTTAAGCTTTTGATGGTTCTTTGAATCTAGGCTTGGCATTGGTTGGTAAGAAGTGGCAAACGACAAGTAAATAACCCCTGGCACAATATGGAATTTACTCCTGTAATATAAGTATTGGAATATGCAAGTCTCTGAAATGCTTATGACTTGTTGTATATGCTTTGGTTGAGTAGCACACCTTGTATGCATTGCTAGCATCTTGCTGTTCATGCCTATCTTGTTAGGTGCTATTCATGTTGGTGATGCTTTATTTTAAACAACCCTAAAAAAATATGCTTGCTCCTAATCTGTGTAAGATAGATTCATTTGAGCTTGTTGCATGCTTCCTTGCCCTCACTTGCTCTGTATGCTAGAACTTGTGAATACTAGCTTTCCATCCCTTCTGAGCTCTTTCTGGTACACTCTCTACATCTCATGGCATATTTTGAGAGGGAGTTGTCTAGTTCAGGGGGAGTCCTATGAACCCTTGATGTGTCCATTGTCAACAAGGGGGAGAAGTATTGGACATAGGGAGAGGACTCGGGAGAGACTTAGTTGAGGGGAAGCTTTGCATTCATTTTTTGTATTTGTAAGGATGCATTTCAGGGGGAGTTGAGCTTTTAGCATGCTCTTTGCATCGGTGCGTTGAGCCTCTTGCCTCTGTCTTGAAGAGCCGATGCTTTGTTTTCTTTTGTTGTCTCATTGTGCCCTATTTCTTTGCTTGTATTTGGTTCTTGGGCATTTTGAGCAACTTTCTTCTTTCTTTTTCGGTTTTACGCTTTTTCTTTTGTCTTTGTTCTATTTCAGGTTACAGGTTGAAGGTGTTGACAATGCACTCATCAAGGGAGAGATTGAGAGCCAATGGATCGGTCTCATTGCTCTCCTAGTATGATGAGTGATTGTCAACGAGCTCAAGCCCTCCGATGGACTGGATGGAAACTAAGCCTAGGGTTTTCTAATGGTAGAAGAGTCACCTAAATGACCAGCCACTTAGGTATATATAGCCCAGGCCTAACAACACCATTTAACACTAAGACCCCTACTCTAGAAAGCCCAGAAGGGGCTGAAATGAAAATGATACAATCGGACGACTACGATGACGCTTTGATCTTCTTCTTCTCCACGCCTCGCTTGGATATACGCCATGTAGCCAGTAGTCCGGAAGTTTCCTCCGGTTTTGAAATCAGAAATTGGAAAACTTTATTCTGCGGGTTTCCTAGGTCGGGTCTTGGCCCAATCTTCTATCTTGGTGAGTCGGAGCCCAACCCACCAAGTCATTTGAACTTGGGTGGTGGTTTTGAGCCGAAGCCGCCCTTGCACGCCTTCGCGCCATGCACTCGGGTTGGAGCACCACGGTGGCACCCGACTTCTCCAATCAATCGGAGTCGCCTTGCGGTCCATCAGAGGGTTTACACCACCGTTGCGGAACCACCCCTCCGTGTATCAAGCTTCCATGGCCGACCGACGCCGAGCATTGCCTCCGGTCTATTGGAGGGCTTTTGGCTCAGTCCATCGTGGTCTTCATCATCTACCTCCAGTCCATCAGAGGGCTTGAGCTCGTTGACAATCACTCATCACACCAGAAGGGCAATGAGGCCGGCCCATTGGCTCTCAGAGGAGAACGCACAGCCAGCAACTGGCTTTGCACCCCAAGGAGGCTAACCCTAACGAAGATGGTAGGCAGGACATGCTTTTTCCCAGCTAATATTATTTGATTTGAGGATTACGCATCTGCATTAGGAGTTGTTCGAAATCTATTGCATTAGACTCCTTGGCCGCCCTAGCCGTAGCACCTATACATAGAGTTCGTAGGATGAGTATGCCTAGAAATGCTAGGTATGATTAGACACGAGTGAGTGATGTCACTTGTCATGTAGGTGCTTTTCAAATACCAAAAACATTACTATTGTGGAAATTATCATTATGCTTATGATTTAAGTGGAGACTAGGTGGAGAATAAGTTTACTTCTGAGGTGTGCGTTGTTGTTCTGTTTGCCTACGCCCGAGTGTCCAAGTGTCCACTTATGAAACGGGAGATTGCCAAATAAGTGTCCGAGTGTGACGTGTGTCAGAGGGTAAAAGCCGATCACCTAAAGCCTGCAGGTATGTTTCAGCCACTTGAAGTTCCAGCCTGGAAATGGGAGGATGTACACATGGATTTCATTGTAGGTCTGCCTCGCACTCAAAAGGGCTATGACTCCATTTGGATTATTGTTGACCGCCTGACCAAATCAGCATATTTCTTACCGGTTAAGACATGCTACACTACAGCCACTTATGCTGGATTATACGTCTCCCAAATTGTATCTTTGCACGATGTTCCTCGAACCATCACTTCTGATAGAGGCTCACTGTTTGTGTCCCGCTTCTGGGAGCAATTACAAGCTGCTCTTGGAATCGATTTAAATCGAAGTTTAGCATACCACCCTCAAACAAGTGGCCAAGTTGAAAGGATAAATTAGATCTTAGAAGATATATTGAGGGCTTGTGTTTTGACTTACTCTACCAAGTGGGATGAGTGCCTCCCCTTGGCTGAGTTCGCCTACAACAACAGTTACCAGAAGAGCATAGAAATGGCTCCTTTCGAGGCACTATATGGTAGACGGTGCAGAACACCCTTAACTGGTCCGAACCAGGTGAACGTGTCACATTCGGTCTAGACTTGGTAACTCAAGCTGAAGAGCGAGTAAAATTCATACATGAAAATCTGAAAAGAGCACAATCTAGGTAGAAGAGCTACTCTGATAAAAGAAAGAGACCGTTGGTGTTTGAAGAAGGCGATCACGTGTACCTTCGAGTGTCACCGATGAAGGGGGTACATCAGTTTGGGGTGAAAGGAAAGCTAGCACCAAGGTACGTTGGTCCGTTCAAAATCACAGAGAGATTTGGGCCAGTAGCATATCGGTTAGAATTGCCACCACACCTTGCTGCAGTTCATGACGTGTTTCATGTCTCGCAACTCAAGAAGTGTTTACGAGTGCCGGAGGAAGTGGTTGATACATCTCAAATTCAGAATGAACTAGACCTCACTTATGAAGAGAAGCCCATAAAAATTCTTGACCAAAAACAAAGATCAACCCAACGAAAAACTATAAACTTTTAGGCCCCCTTTTGAACAAAGGAAAATTTTCCTGTTCCTACGTTTTTCCTGTGTTTTTGAACTGATTCCTGTGAAATTCCTGTGCCAATCCCGTGAAATTCCTACGTTCTAAAGGGGCCCTTACAAAGTGCAATGGAGTAATCACTTCGAAGAAGAGGCAACTTGGGAACAAGAAGCATACTTGCAAACTAAATATCCTGGTTTTCTTCCTTCTACTTCCAATGGGCATGTCACAGCGATTTAAATCTCAGATTTGCACTTGAAGTCATACACAATGCACTCTTTTCTTGTTTAACTTATCCACCCACATCACATTAAAATCTTAGGACGAGATTTCTTTAAGGGGGTGGGTCATGATGCTCCGGCATCTCAAGTGCATGATTATCATTTACACATGCATCATTCATAGCATCATTCCATGTCATATGTTGAACTACATTATCACACTTGGTTGAAATGCAATTTGTTAAACCCTGTTTTCTGCATGTGTGTTTCTATGTTTGTGGTCATAACTTTGATTTCCACTGTGATCTTGGTGAAACTTATTATACCAAAACTGTGGAAAAATATGTAGTGAACAACTTTGATATTGGGGCCTAGTCATATATTGAGGTTTACATGGGGTTTTGAGTCCTTTTCTGTCAACATGTGAAATCTGTCAAAACCTGACATGTTTAGTAATTTAAATTTTTCTCTAACCTACAGCCACTTTCAAGCAAAACTTTATTTGGATAAGTTGTAAATCTTGAAATTCTAAGCAATGTTGTGAAGAAGCATCTTGGGTGAAAATGGCTAGAAATAGAACTTTTGAGGTTTCTAAGCGAAATGGGTCATCTGTCCAAATTAGGAGCTGATAGGTAAATTCAAAATTTAATCATATTTCCATACAGAATTTTGGATCAAGTCTTTTGACAAACTTGTAGAACGCAAAGAGTACAACATTTCTTCTAATTGGGTATTTTCAAATTCAGCCTCTAAATTGGTCAAATGGACGATTTTCAGAAGGGTACAAAAAACACATTTTTCTTTTTTTTCTCTGTGTCGCTGACAGGTGGGACCCGGCAGTCAGCGCCGCGCCATGGCCGAGCCTGTGGCCACTACGCGGATGCCGACGTACGGTCAGGCCACCTCGCCCACGGATCGCTCCCCCAACCGCGGCGTTAAGATGAGGACGCTCCCCTTGGCCGAACCCTATCATCCCCCTCGCCAGTTGCCTCGCCCTCGCCTCGCTTTCGCCTTCCCGTGTCTGCGCCCGCCATTGTTGACCCGAGCTCGAGCTCGAGCTCGCGCCGCCGCTGTCCGTCCACGCCGAGCCCCTAGACCACCACCATCGCACCTGCCACTCCACCGCACACCCTAGAGCTTGATGTCGCCGCCGCTCCGCCATCCCAGCCTTGAGTTCGCGCCGTCCGCGATGTCCTCGGCGTGAACTTGCCATCCAGTTCACGCCGGTTCACCGCCTCCGTCCCTCCTCTCCGAGCCATTGTTGCCAATAAATCCAAGCCCAGGTAGTAGCTCGCACTCGGGGCCACCTTCCCCAAGTAGTGTCATGGCCGTGACGAGGTTCTCCCTGGCCGCCGCCGACCGGAGGTTGAAGAAGGGGGCGGATCTTTTTTAGATCTAGCCTTAGGCCATTCTTTTTTTTGCGTTTCAGTCCACGCACTATTCCTAAGTCTTGTAGATCTTGCATGCTAGCCCCTGTAGATTCAAAATAATCACGGTCTAGCCTCTGGATCTAAAGTTTTTCCTTTTTATTTTGTTATATACGGCTAAAAATTTAGAAAATCGTATAAAATCAAATACAAATAGTAAAAAGGTAAACTTTGTTGCATTGTGATCCTTTTGAGTAGATCTACATGCTAGGTATGATGTGGATCTGAGCATTGACTGATTTACCCTTAGTTTTGCTCATGCTTGTTAAAACAAAAGAAATGAAAAAGAGGGACCAAATGAAATCCAAACATTATGAAACTTGGATAGTAGCTTGATTTGGGCATCCTAGCTCTGTGTGAAATTTGGTAGCGTCAGCATGGACTGATTTGTTACTGTTTTGCTATTATGCATTAGTTTTGTGTATTTATTTAACTTTGAAAATTGGAGTTACATAAAATATGCTCAAAATTCTGGTATTTTTCATAGGCTTTAGATGGTATAAGTAGCTCACTTCTGAAATATGAGACTGTGCATGTTTGTTACTATTTTAAAATTGACAAAATATCACTCGCTTAAATAAACAATAGGAAAAAGTGGTTTTAGAGTGTATTATAAATTCCATGAAAATATGGTAGTGTTCTAGTTAGTTGCTGTTCTAGAAATAATTTTTGTAGAATTTATGGTCACTGTTCTATTTTGCATCTAATATATGCTAAAGAAAATATATGGAAAATAAATGTCCTGTCAAACCCTGTATATTTTGCTTGATGATTTTTGTACATGACACTCATGGTCTAATTTGCTTGCTGAGTAAAATTCATGACCAGCAACATTTTATATAAAATATAAAAAATCTAAGAAGCTATAGGGCTGATAACTTGTTAGAATTTTCATAATTTATCTGTAAATCCTTTGGGGCTAAAACTTGATCAGTGGTATTGTGTAGTGGAGTTCTGCATGTCATAAAAATATGAGGTCATTTGGAGTCCTCTAACTAGGTGAACTCAGATGTACATTTTATTCATAAACTAAGCATGTTGCATTTGATGTGTGTGTAAATGGCTGCTTACAATTGATGTGTTTTACAAATGTTGGTATAAGTTACTTGCTGCATGCTTTGATTTACATTTTACCTGCACCTTGTGCATGCATTTGCATTTGTTGCACTCATGTTTGCACTATGTCATGCATATAGACCCCGCGAACGAGGAGCCAACGCAGGAGCAGCCACTAGTCGAAGAGCCCGACGACGACCCGCGGCAGGAGGAGAACCCGCAGCCAGCGGCTGACTTTGCACCCGAGGAGGCTAACCCTAACGAAAAAGGTAGGCAGGACCATGCTTTTTCCCAGCTAATATTATATGATTTGAGGATTACGCATCTGCATTAGGAGTTGTTTGAAACATATTGCATTGGACTCCTTGGCCGCCCTGGCCGTAGCACCTATACATAGAGTTTGTAGGACGAGTATGCTTAGAAATGCTAGGTACGATTAGACACGAGTGAGTGATGTCACTCGTCACGTAGGTGCTTTTCAAATATAAAAAACATTACTATTGTGGAAATTATCATTATGCTTATGATTTAAGTGGAGACCAGGAGGAGAATAAGTTTACTTCTGAGGTGTGCGTTGTTGTTGTGTTTGGCTCTTCCTTGCTGATCGGCATAACATTTTTAGAGTGTTTATCCAAGCCATGGGACTGGGGAAAGTCTTTCTTGGGCCGTCCGAAGCTTTCAGGATGCCGTCCATCCACTTGATGGAGGCCAATGTACTCAAGGGCGCTTGTAGTCGAGGGAGGGCTGACCCAGCTCACGTGGTATCGCTCATAAGACGGCACCACCCGAGGGTTAGGTGGGGACATTTTGAATCTTGGGCCGAGGGTTAGTAAGCATATACCCCTGGCATTTTTAGTTGTTCCCGGGAATTAAAATCGATTCGAATTTCTGATGCTCATCAGGTGTGAGAGTGCCAATATAACTGATGGACAACGTAGTAACTACTTGAATACATTATGCTTATTGTTCATGATTTCAAATTCCACATGCTTGTATTTGTATTCTTACATAAGTTTTTACTGTTATGATATATGAAACAATGGAACATGTTACTCTATCTTAAACTCATCACTGTTTAAAATCAACAGTAAAGATCCACTTGCTAGTAAGCATGCTTTGCTTCAGTCGTAAGCCTTTCCATTAAGTCCTACTGAGTAATTAGTACTCAGGGTTTGCTGTGATGCCCCTATCATCTCAAGAGCCTTAACACGCAGCTAGAGACAAGTTAATAATGAATTAGCACTTGGTGACGCTTAGAGAGTAACGAAAACTAGATGGAGAAATCACTAAGCCAAAGTTTTTCTAGGAGAATACGAGACCCTACGTGGTTTGGTTGTTTAGGTGACCACCCACAAGCTTTTATGCAAAACACCAAATACAAAAGTCTTAGATTCCGGATGTTATCTTCAACTTTTGAGGTATTACGACCATCCTTAAAATTATATGTTATGAGGTTTAAAAGTCAAGACCAAACCAAACCAGAAATTCTTTGGAAGGTGCCAATTGTGATCGTGAGCAAATTTGGGCCCTAATAAAACTTTTAGATTTATTAAGCAACTGAGCTTAGCTCCATTATCAAAGTTGTCATACATACCGTGAACTTCACTTTTTACCCTGAGCATGGTTTAAAACTGCCTCTAACTATTTTAATTTTTGACCCCAAATGCCTCATGAAATCAGCCCCAAGCTAATCAACACTTAGAAAACTCCGAAGTCTGAATTTCAGCCCATCCCAAAACTTGGATCTGAAATTACTTTTGAATTCACTATACAACTTCAAAATCTTCCTTTCTATGAAGTGAAATTAAACTTGTCACCTTTCAAATGCACCTAGTGTAGAAGTGATTGGATTTCATTTGATACTTCAAAAGTTGGAAACAAAAAAGCCTCTACACAAAGTGAAATTTCTGTTTTTCCAAACCTTTGAAAACATTTGTGTCTATAATTCAAAATCTGTTGGGATTCAGACCAACTCTATATTATCAAACTTGCAGATAATTTACTGGCGAACAACTTTGGTAATTAGATCTTGGTCACATACCAAGGTTTAAAAGGAGTTTATGGTCATTTTCTACCTACACAGAAAACCAGTTCAAACCAGCCCTGTCTAGTAATTTTAATTTTTCTCTAAACTACGACCCCTTTCATGCATAACTTTATTTGAATAAAATGTAGATATTGAAATTCTAAGCAACAATGTCAAGAGGCATTTTTGGTGAAAATGGATAGAAATAGGACTTTTGAATTTCCCAAACAATAAAGGTCCACTGTCCAAATTTAGGGCTGCTAATTAAATTCAAAGTTAAATCATATTTCCACTCCGAATTTGGTATTAGGTATTTTGGAAAAGTTGTAGAACTCAAAGAGTGTAACATTTCTTTTAATTGCAGTTTTTCCAAAATCAGACTAATAGGCGGTTTACAAGAGGGGAGAAAACACAATTGTCCATTTTCCCCTCCCCGTCTCAATGACAGATGGGCCCGTTGATTCCGACCGTTCGGCCGTTGCCCAGCCCATGGCGGCCACGCGGCTGCGATGCACCGGCAGTGGCGCGTGGCGCCGGCGCGCTGCCCGGCCTGCCACTCGCCCGCGTCTTCACCTGGACGCCATCGTGTCCGCGTTCACGCTCTCCTCCTTCTATCCCTCACCCTGCCCTCTCTCTGCGCCTCCCTGTCTCTCGCGCCCAAGCGCTCCGCCATGGCCAGAGCTCGGCTTGAGCTCACGGCCCCGCCGCTCCAGACCTCCTCCCACCTCCTGAGCACGCGCAACGCGGACGCCTTGACACCCTCCACCGATTTCCCAAGGACACGGGAGCCGTCAGCGCCTCGAGAGCTCTCCGCGTGTGCTCGCCATGGCCACAGCCATGGCGAACTCCAAGCGCAAGCTCACGGCCGGCCGTCTTCGGCCCTCTCCCTCCAAGTCTCCCCTGTCACCACGCCCGCGCGGCTTTCCTTCACCGTTTCCCCACACTCTAGCCCGCTTCCATCGGTCCTAGCACCCAGTTCCACTTGCGCCGCCCGCCATTGCCACGCCGCACACCACCTCGCTGTGGAGGACCCCCTCCCGGCCATCCCCATGCCCTAACCTCCCCTCTGCCGGGTTTGCCTAGTCCCCGCGCAGCTGTGAAGCCCGACCGAAGCCCCTACGGCCTCCTCCCTCGCCGGATCGGGTCACCGCGCCGCCATCACACCGCCGCGGCCGCGCCCCGGTTCACCGCCGCCGCGCCGCCTTTACAGGACTCCTCGCGCGACGAGGTCAAGGGGAAATGGAAGCCCGCGGCGAGGAACACGCCCCTGGGCCCGCTCGGCTCCAAGACCGGCCCCTACCTCACCGGCGCAGGCCGCCGTCCTCTCCTCTGCCACGAGCGGCTCGCCATGTCCAGAGGTAGGAGAAAGCCCCGCCACTTTTGCCAAAACCACCCTGCACCTTTTCATTTTTACGCGCTCTGCTTTAAACACTATGCACTGAGTCTATGAAATCTTCCTTGCAGGCCCCTGGAGTCTACGGTTAATTGTGTATAAGTCCTCTATCCATGTTTTTCCATCTATTTTAACTATTTCGCCTGTGAACTTCGGAAAATCATAACAAATCAAATAAAAATCGTAAAAAGGTAAACTCAGTTGCATTGTACTCCTTGTTAATAGATCTACGCAGTGGGTATGATATGGAGATGTGCATGTACGGTTTTGCCCCTGTTATTGCGTATGCATGATTAATCAAGGAAAAATGGGAAACATGGTTTAGTTGATATCCAAAAATGATAAAACTTGGTCAATAGCTTTCTTAGGATGTTTGGATGCTGTGAGGATTTTTGGTGACTCAATATATTACTGTTAATTCATTGTTTTATCATTTTACATGTACTTTATGCAATATTTAGTAACTTAGAAATGAGGCCCATGCAAAATATGATAAATAGGGCTCACTAGTATTTTTTTTATGTCCTATATAGTTTGTGAACCCCACTGGTAAAATATGAGTCCCTGCATGTTAAGTTTGGAAGGTGATTTAAAAATGACAAATATTGACTTGGAGAGCTAGATAAATGGGAAAATGGGTTCTAAAGTGCAAGATAAATTTTAGGAAAATTCTAGTAGCATGTGGGGGTGCTATAGAGTCCAAAAAGTATATTGGTAAGAGTTCTAATCACAGTTGATTTGGGCATTTAAAATATATTACCTTGGCTAATTAAGTGAAAAATGGAAACCCTATCAAACTTATGAGTTTTTACTCGTAAATTTTTGTACATACAGTTCATGTCAGGTATAACTCACTGGGAAAATTTCAGACTCAGAAACCCTTCCTATAATTTATGAGAATTCTGACAATGTGTAGGGCTGATAACTTGATGTACTTTTAATAAAATAATTATAACTCCAACTGGGCTAAAATTTTGGCAGTAACTTTGGGTATGGAGAATCAATATGTCATAAAAGTTTGGGCTCGTTTGGTTATGTTTTACTGCTACAGCTTAGAGGCAAAATAAATTACCCTAAGTATAAGCATTTGCAATGTGTTAAACTACCATACCATGTTATTTATCCATGACATACCTGCTGCATTCCAACTTTGCATTTCACCTGCACCCAGTGTACACATATACTTGATTGATTCTTGTTTGCATAGGGTAAGATAAAGGACAATTTAAATTGATACTTGAGCAAGTATTAAATCCATGTGTTCCATTGTGTAGAGGTACTCGTTGTTTAAGTAGTTTATTAATCACTCTTTCCGTCTGCCCATGGAATGATTGCCTATATATGTGCTTGATGGTTATGCATCCCATTCCTTGCATCATCACGCATGTCATCCATATAGTGGCGCTTATTGCAGATACGTGATCGAGAACCAGGTGCGTGGAGCTACATCAATCAACGGTGGTCCAAAAGACCAACTAAGCCCCAAGCACGACCTGGAGGGCACATCGGTCGTGTTTGGAAGGAGGAGTTGTCCAAGGGATCAAGGGGTTGCCTGGAGCAAAGCCTCACAACCCGGCAAACTAACATTAGCATAGTTTGTTGGTTCTCTTAAAGTAAAGCAAAGGTAGGCAGGACCAAACTATACCCAGCAAACATCTTATGTCTTGATGATTAGGCATATGCATTAGGAGTTGTTTGGAACCAATTGCACTAGACATCCTGGCCGCCCTGGCCCTAACACCTATACATAGAGTTCATAGGACGAGTGCCTAGAATTGCTAGGTATGAGTAGATACGAGTGAATGGAGTCACTCGTCGCGTAGGTGATCTTATAAATCTCAGAAATCTTACTATGATGTAATTTATGATTATTTATGTTGATGTTAAATTGAGACGGAGCGGAGCGTAAGTTTACTTTCGTGGTGTGCGTTGTTGTTCTCCGGCTCCGCCCTTGTCACATAAGGCCCGTTCGCTGTTCGCCTGCTGATTGGCACAACATTGCTAAAGTGCTTATCCGGGTCGTGGGACCGGTGAAAGTCTTATCGGCCCCATCCTACTATTCATAGTGCTGCCCATCCACTGATAGGGGGCCGATGGACTTGGGAGGTGCTTGGAAGTCGAGGGAGGGCTGACCCAACGTACCGTGGTATCGCTCCTGAGACGGCTACTCCCAGGGGTTAGGTGGGGGCGCTGTGAATCTTGGGACGGGACAGGTGGAGATGAGGGGTATATGTGAGGAATGCGATGGCTAGTAAGCATATATCCCTTGGCATTTTTAGTTATTCCCGGGAATTAAAAATCGATTCGAATCGCTGATGCTCACCAGGTGTGAGAGTGCCAGATATCGCACACGGGCAACGTAGTAATAACTGTAACATGTTGTTTATTTAATCACGCTTTTCAATACAACATGCTTGGATGTGTATGATCCGTCCCACTATTCATGGTGCTGCCCATCTACGGATAGGAGGTCGATGGACTTGGGAGGTGCTTTGAAGTCGAGGGAGGGCTGACCCGACGTACCGTGGTATCGCTCCTGAGACTGCTACTCCCAAGGGTTAGATGGGGGCGCTGTGAATCTTGGGACGGGACATGTGTAGATGAGGGGTATATCTTGGATGTGTATGATATGCTATTATGCAAGTTACTAATGGTTCTCATGTTTTACTTACATGCAAGTATTTACTTTATGATATAAATGATCTTCATGGTAAATGGATAGCAGCTGTCAAATCTTGGTATCTTATGTCAACATGACCTTGTTTAATAATCAACAGCTAAGGATCCACATGATTAGTAAGCATGCTTTGCATCAGCCGTAAGCCCTGTCCATTAAGTCCTACTGAGTAATTAGTACTCAGGGTTTGCCCCCACTTTTGGCTTATAGGTACTGAAGACTTTTGGACAATCGCTTGAAGGAGGGTAGAACCGGTGGGCTCGGTGCTACTCGCCTTGGTTACCTCTGCTTGAAGACTAGTTGAGTTTTATTTCCGCTGCGAGATGTTTTAAAACGCTTCCGCTATACATGTATGTTTTGAAATCGCTTTCGCTATATTTGAACATGTATTTGACTATTTATTTTCGGTTTGTAAACTAAGTCTACTTATTCTCTACTTCAACTGCCTGTGATGATGTAATCTGTTGTGGCTCTTTTGAGGGCTGAATGTGTGTGATGTCGGTATCCTCGGGCGATGGTTACATCGAGTGCCCTTTGGGTAGCTCGACGGACTACTGGGTTTAGTCCGGCCTATGTACACTGCGAGCCAGAGGTGGCAGGTGTACTTAGTCTGGGTTAAGCAGGGCGGTTCCGCCACAGCTGCCCCCACCTTTTGAGCTGTAGGTATGGAGTTCTTTGTATGCACCTGTGTTGGAGGAGGTGCATGTCTCCATTAGGATTGATAGTCGTCACGAGTGGCATAGAAGCAACATCGATGGCCTCGATGTTGCTTCAACGTTGCAAGTCCTTTGATTTATCATGAATTTGAATTTCATTTTCCGCTGCGAGATACTTTCGAACTTGCTTATTGTATGATGCTAAGTTGGAACTGTATTTTATTTCGAACTGGTTTGTAACCTAAGTCCATTTACTCTCTATTTCAACTACTTGTGATGATGTAACTATTGTGGCTCCTTCGAGAGCTGAATGTGTGTGATGTCAGTTCCTTTGGATTTGGTGTTATCGAGAGCCGAAGGCCTCTCGACGAATGACCGGGTTTAGTTTGGCCTAAGCACATTGCAAGCCAAAGGTGGCAGGTGTGTTTAGTGCTGATTAAATCGACGGTTCTGCCACAAGCTACCTCATGACCTTCGCAAAGATCAAGTGCTCTCTTCGGGATTCTGTTCTCCACTCCGGAATGGTGAGCTCCAATCCGCGAAAAATACCTTCGCAAAGGCCTTCTCCCGCTTCTTCCACAATCTCCGGGAAGCTCGCGGAAGGCACGACTCGCAAGCCATCTAGGTGATCCTGATCACCAAGAGTAATAGGCTTTGGCCTTCACTTGAATTAACTTCAACTCAAGAAGTTCTCTTTCTCAAGTCTCTTGCACCAAAGCTCAAAGATTTGTGTGCATTTGGGTGCTTGGGTGACCTTTGTGTGAGTGTTTCTTGGTCGCAAAGATGTGAAATGGAGGGAGGGGGGTTCCTTTAATTATATGAGAGCTAAAAAAACTAGCCATTATCGTACGATTTCTGCTCTTTGTGCAACCATCGGATAGTCCGATGGTATGACCATCAGACGTTCTGATGCACTTTAAAGCCCAAAACACGCGATGGCGTACCACCCTGTCTAGCTGGTCTGATGGACCATCGGATGGTCCGATGGTGGGTTTTGTCCTAGGATCATGCTGAACACACTCCCTCTCTACTTGGTCCGATGGACCATCGGACGGTCCGATGGTCACTAAAACGCTGCATTTTTACCGTTAGATATAGGAGAGAAAATTTAGGGAGTTTCTTTTGAACTATTCGGTGAAGGTGATTGTGTTAAGCACATTTTAAGGGTTTGAGCTTTAGGACTAAGATGCACTCAAGTTAGAGTGAACAAGCAAAAGTATTTCAAGCTACTGACCTCGACCCCCCCTTAATAGTACGACCCATCTAAAACTAGCAAATAAACACCTAAGTGCCCTTCTTTTGACTTTATGGCACTTAGTGCTGTTGAAGCTCAATCTCCACGCTAGAAATCAAAACTGGGGGCCATTCTTCATGAACTTTGAATCGAGTTAAATGGAGGGGTCTCTTTTGGTCAACCAATGAGCACAATATATAATATTTTCCCTTCATGTCATGAACTTATTAGTAACAAGGTTAAGTTGTCATTAATCACCAAAACCTATACCTCTTAGGGTCATGTTTCTCACAATCTCCCCCTTTTTGGAGATTGATGACAACATAAGAGTAGAGCTTTAAAGTAAACGCAAAAAATACAAAGCTCAAAGAAAAATGACATGAAAATAAGCACACAATTTCAATCACAATCAAGGACCATAGTCATGGTAAACAACTGTTAAGCACAAAAGCCAAATGTCACGACGTGGGTCAACATCCAAAATAAACATCCATCATACAACAAAAGAATGTATCTCAAAGCTCCCCCTGACACAACTAGCTCCCCTAGCTCTACTCACTCACTAACACTCCCCCTAAAGCATATCTACCCCTTTGGTGTCAAGCACCAACAAGGGAGACCTAGGAACTAGACGGAGGTGGAGCACCGGGAGGAATGCCACGAGTGGCCTGAACGATGAAGTCATCGAGCTGGAGGTCGTCGTCAGGAGATTCTGCAGCCGCACCATCAACTGCCTGCTGCGCATCTGAAGGTGTAGCTGAGTTGGGAGGCACGAGCGGAGCAGAGACGGCCTGAGTGGCCTCGGTCGTCGTCACAGGCGCTGTGGCCATAGTCGTCGAACCATTTGTAGAAACAGTGTGAGAGCTTAGGTCCATCGACTGTGTGTCTGCATGAGTCTGCACAAGGCCTGTGGCAGACAACTCTTGCACTGGAGAATTGGGAGCTGCTGCTGAGCTGTGAGGGGGCCAGAGGTAAGATCTTGTATCTCTACGATAGGAACTAAGGCAGATGGAGCTGAGGTGGTAGGAAGCTCTGGTAGAACCGGTGGTGTGGAGTCAAAATCAAGAGTACGCGCCAGTATCTGACTCATCTCCATCATGAAAGCACTCCTAAGCAGCTCAGGGTACTAGAAGTGCATGGGGGACGTGCTGAGGGTGCCTAGGGTGGAGAGAGGACTCTCGTGGCTCCTATCAGTAGAGAGCAGCTGGGACTGAGTGGTGAAGGGCAACTGGGGTGCCTGCACCTACTGACGTACAATGTCAAGCTGCCTCTGAGTGTCGGTCTGGAGCTCGGCCACAAGAGTGTGCACGGTCTATAGGATCTGTGCCTGCGACTCTGTCTACAGCTGCTGCATCTATGCAAATCGGTCATCACTGCGCTGCTGCTGTATCAAGGCCTGCTGCATCTATGTCTGCTGCTGATCTGTGTCTCAAATCGCTGATTGTTGCACTGCTGTTGTTCCATCATCGCTTGAAGGAGAGCTGCTATATCTGTGGCGGTGGCAACCAAGGCAGCGGTGACCTGAGGTGGAGGAGAAGCGGGTGGAGGGTCACGCGAGCCACCGGCCTCGGATTCGTAAGGTAAAGGAGATGAAGACCGCGGACGCTCGTCATCTGAAGAAGTACTGTCATCCTTGCTCTCCTCCTCGGCAGTAGTGGTGGCTCCCCCTATCTCAATGGGCTGATCTGTTGAGGGTGCATCTCTCACAGGACGCACTGTCTGAGCACTCGCCTTGTATACCTTGTAATATGTCAGTCGACCACTATCATACAAGGCGAGGTGTGGCGTCAAATGTTGTGGGTTGAAACCAATGCAACTGAGCATGTGTGAGATGAAGTGCGGGTAAGGAAAGCTCCTGTGCATCCTGATCCCATTTGTAATGACATCCTCCATCTCAGAGATCAAAAAATCTACAACGCACGACTGGATCTACTGGACGAGGGCCTAAAGGAGGTGCTGTTGGAGGTTCGTGAGACGCCCATGAGCTCCCTTCTTGGGAAGCAGGGTCTTGGCCATTTCCCTATGCAGACTGTCGGCAAGTGGAGTGAGCTCTGACAGCAGATGCTCACAGTACCCCTCTCTGAAGATCACCCTGGCCTCCTTAAGCAAGAGAGGGTTCCCCCCAACCTTGGAACGTCGAGGGGGCTCCAAGTCACCATAGACATCGAAGTGGAGGCGTTTGTCAAACAAGGTGAGGCCCAGGAGCTGTGTAACCTCCTGTTGGTAGAGTTTGAGTCACTGTCCCAACTAGATGTACAGCCTGCCCTCCTCCACAAATAAGGTAGCGTAGAATACGTGTACCCACTCCTAACTGTACCAGTATCTGTGCTCTAGCAAATCGGTCAATCCAAGTATGTGTTGAAAGTATGGATATGCATTCTGCCCTAGCACAATGCCAATCCGAGGTAAGCTCAGTATTGCGTGTGGAAACATGTCTATTCCAGAATCTCCTGTCCACACGTGGGTCACGCTGTTTTGGGAATCATCTGCTCAGGGTAACAAAGTATCTGATCTTCTTCAGCTTGTCACCACTGTAGCCCTGGTAGCTGACTAGTTGTGCGTCATTGTTGAGGATAGGAGCTGATGGGTTGATAAGTAGCACAAGCTCCTCCTCAACCAGACCCTGCTCTGACTCTCTCTAAGTGTCAGACTCAGTCTTTGAGTCAGAGGCAGGTGGGGTAGGTGTCCTGGCTGCTGCTCTAGCCTTCTTCTTGGCCTCTACCTCCTGCTTGGCAATGATCTATGCTGCTGATGTGGCCTAGCCACTCTGTTTCTGCTGGGGCTGGCGCTTCGGGTTAGGAGGATCCACCGGTATCTTTGCCGATTTAGTAGAGTAGGAGGGGTTCTGACGTGTCTCTCCAATACTTTTGGCCCCCGCTCGGCCACTCTGCATCACATCAGCTGCATCGGCGGCCCTCTCGGTTGCCTCTTCCTCACTATTCTTCCGCTTCTTCCTCGGAGGCTCAGGGGCGATCGCCTTGCCCTTGTCTCTCCCTTCTCTAGCCATCTGTAAACATACACCAAGATATTGATAGGCGAGAAGAATTAGATGCGAGGAAACATACTAGACAAGGTAAGGCCTAAAGCATAGCATGAGAGTTATGAAATTGTGGCATGCACATTGATTTTCAAATCTAAAGAAATTTAGATAGAGGTACGTGACCATCTCACACCAAAATATAATTTCTCGTGTCCATGAAGCATAATCAACATTGAATTTCATTCCTTTTAGTGCCACATGACACAAATTTCAAGAAATTTGAAACTCTAGATGAGTGATGAGCTTTGCACAAGAGACGGAGAGAATCGAAGCTCACCATGAGGATTGAGATGAGGAGGACGTCGGACTTGAGGAGGATGGCCACGACAGCTCGACTATGCGACGAGGAGGTGCAGCAGCGCAGCGAGGAGTAGCGGTACGAGGTGGTGCAGCGGCTCGAGGAAGGAGGTGTTGCGGCGGTGGCTGTGTGGGGGAACAGCATGGCGGCGGCGTGAGGTGTCACATCGGCGCGAGGAAGGATGCGGTGGCAGCAAGACAGCTCGGTGGAGTTGTAAGGATCAGATGCCCAAGAGGGGGGGGGGGGGGTGAATTGGGCTAATTTCAAACTCTAAACAAAAATCCTTAACCTAACGAAGCTACCAATTAGCCCACTTCACCCTCTACTCGAAACAACTCTACACGACGAAGAAAAGAACCCTACTCATGTTAGAGGAAAGGAAACCGCAACGAAAGCTAAAACTAGCAACACTAATGACCATAGCAAGGGACATACTAGCCAAGAAGAGACTAACCATGGTGACTACTAGATGCAAACCATGAAAATAGCAAGAACCATAAAAGCATCAAGTAGAAGGACAAGGGAGAGAGAGACAACCGGATTTTTTCCTGTGGTATCGGAGGTTTGGCACCCTCCCCTAGTCCATGTTGCGGCACACCCTAGAGTGTTTTGCCACCTCCCATGCTTGTGGGCACTCACTAAGAGTCTCCGTTCGCCATCCTGGCAAGGTGGAGCTCAAGCCTTGTACACCGTTGTTCTTCGGGCTTCCATAATCTCCTTGGCAAGCTCCGAGAACGCACCCCGGTCACCAAGTCCTCCTAGGTTCTGCCAATCACCAAGAGTAACATGCCACCGGTCTTTACTTGATCTTGATCCTCACCAAGATGGATGCATACAAGCCTTGACCATGATCTTGCTCTCAAAGGGTGAATATTTAAGTGGTTGTTGCAAAGAGTTGAAGCACAAGGGCTCTCTGAGTGTATGAAGTTGCTGGAGTGTCAAAGAGCACGAAATGATCCCAAATGACCCATATATATAGCCTCTAAGATGATAGAGCCGTTGCAAAAGAGGGCAGCTGACGCAATGAAGACCGGATGGTCTGCTCTAGCCAAAAGAAGGGACCGAACCATACGGTCCATGTACTTTACCAACGGTCACTGGGCACATGTGTCACTATACTATAGTCCGGTCTATGGTACGCTCTCAAGGGACCGGACTATATGGTCCACTGTAGATCAAATTCCCCCAAGTCCACAGCCACTGAGTTTCTTGGTACGGTCTTTGTACGGTCTCAAAGACCGTTCTATATTTGCTTTGGTCCGAGGGTTTTGCACCCATGGGTTTTATAGTACGATTTATGTACAGTCTTCATGGACCGTCCAATTTTCAACCTCATCCGAGGGTTTGGTACCTGCGTGTTTCTTAGGACGGTTATTGGACGGTTTTGTCAAACCGTACCATCCGGTCCATATAGATTGCCTTCTTCCAAAACCTATCCTTGAATAACTTGGTACGCCAATTGGTCCGTAATCACTAAATCGGACTATACACCTATCCTTGAATAACTTGGTATGCCAATTGGTCCGTAATCACTAAATCGGACTATACTGTCTGACTATTTCCATGGAGTTCTGGCTGTTTATGAAAACTGCTTGCAACAACATAGTACGCTCTGTCCATTTTCTACAGACCGGACCATCCGGTCCATGCATTTTCTGCTGATTTTGATTCTCTTCAAGTGCTATGATGTTTTCTTGAGTTCTCTCAAACCAGGTACCTTTGTAGCTTCCATCTCTGATGTATTTTGTGACTTAGGTCTGTGTGTGCATCATTTTCTTGGTGATTCACTCGATCAAGCTACTAGCCATTGACCCCCCTTAATAGTGCGGACACTAAAAAACTAGAAACCCCTATCTATGCAAGGATCCCTCATCTCCTATGATCCTTGACTCTAGAAGAGTCCTTAGCCTTCGAGATACGAAGAAAACCATATCTGCTTCCAAGTGATGAAACCATTTACATAGGGGCCATGCACAATGTCCAATGAGTAACCATACTTAATTTTATGAAACCTGCACTCTTCAGCTTATTAGACCATAATTAAACTTGTCATTCAATCACCGAAACTCACCTTAGGGCCTAGATGCTTACAATCTCCCCCTTTTTGGTGATTGATGATAAGTAAAAGGCGGCAAGAGTAGAGATGGTAAGGAAATTAAGTACAACAACAACTACTCTAGCCTTAGACAAAGATTTAAACCACGGAGCTCGAAGGCTCACCCAGAGTGATATAGACATGATAACAATGGGCATACACAAGTACCAAATATCATGTCCAACCACAAGATCCAAAAGATGCAAATATCATAAAACCAAGTCTAAAAGCATGTCTCTCACAAAAGCCCACAAAGCAAAAGATAGACTACCCTCTACCATCTCACTCCCATCCTATCTCCCCCTTTGTCATCAATGACCAAAGAGGGGAACTAAGCACTCGGAGGAAACGAAGGCCGTGACGGCTCGGTGTGGAAGCGAGAGGGGTCGTCGTCCTCGGAGCTCTCCATGTCTGCGACTGCCTCGTCGACCGGGTCGGGTGCAGTGCCAGGATCCCTATGGCAGGCTGCTCCTCGGCACTCTCTGGCTGCGTGCTCTGGTCTGTCTCAACTGCCTGCTGTGCCTCACCCTGCTGAGTGTCTGGTGCCTCTGGTGTCTCAGACACGTCGTCTGTACTCGGCTCGGCAACTGCTGGGTCTGCTGTGTGATTATCTCCTCAAGAACCGGCTGCACTTCCTGCTCAAGTATGTCCAGCCTGGAGAGTGTAGCTCTGTCGCCCTGGGCAGTGGGAGTAGCGGTAGGAGTAGTGGCGACGACAGAAGTCTGGACCGGTGACTCACAAGAGAGTGTCATCGCAGGAAGCGGTGAGAGTACCGATCGCAGGTCTGTCCTCAGCAGTGGTGAGAGGGGAAAGGTCCCTAGAGTGGTAGCTGCTGTTGTTGGAGGAGGAGTAAGCTGTGGTGGAGCTGGCAGTGAGAACTGTAACTGAGAGGGCTGCGCTGGTGGCAAGCCAAGGTGACTGTGAAACTCAGACCTCAAAGCCGCTATCTCCTCCCTATACTCACGCCTCTGGTCTCGGAGCGATGTCCGGATCTCTTCTAGTATCATCGTCTGGCGCTCCTGAAGAAGTAGCAACTGAGCGTTCTGCTCTCTGTAGGCTCTGGCCTGCTCTCTCTGCTGCTGCACTATGGCCTGTAGGATACACGCTAGTGCATCAGGCTGAGCGACCTGAGCCTGAGTGACCTGAGGCTGAGTGACCTGAGCCGGAGGTAGGGAGGGTGAGTGTGGTACTCCAGATCCTCTGGCCTCGTGGTCATGTGCAGCTGTAGGGAAGTACTGAGTCTCCTTCTTCTCCTCGTCCTCGAAATCTGAGTCTGAACTAGACGAGAAGAAGAAATCCTGGACTGCCTCCTCAACTCTGTCAAGCTCCTCATCCTCCGCTTCCTACTCTGCCCTCTCCTCGGCTGTGAAGTGCTCTCACACTGCCCTGGCTGCTCTGCCTCCTCGG
Organism: Paspalum notatum; assembly: GCA_022530915.1. Classification (NCBI taxonomy): domain Eukaryota; kingdom Viridiplantae; phylum Streptophyta; class Magnoliopsida; order Poales; family Poaceae; genus Paspalum; species Paspalum notatum. The sequence goes on along the minus strand of CM039685.1, from coordinate 25,114,333 downwards.
CGACTGTCGCTCCTCAGCGCTGGCCTGTACAAGGGGAAGAGGGTCCGTGTGTCACGGTACAGGTCACGCGTCTATGCATCTGCCTCTCCTAGCTGGCTGAAGATATAGTAGATCCAGTGGCCATACGGCATTTGCCTCTTGGTAGGCATGCCGTCAACTATCACATTCTCCATCTCTGCAATCATTAGATCTATGAGGTCGATATCGTGCTCAAGAGATATATAGGTCAGCACTGCCTGCTGTAAGGCTGTCTGTCCCTCCTTGTATCCCGCCTTCGGGATCAAGGTCCTCCTCAGACTCTGCAGAAGAAAGTAAAACTCTGGGCATAGCCTATCAGGTGTCCTCGGTGTATCAGCAGACAGAGTGCCCCTGAACAGGTGACATACGTGCTCAAGCTCCGGAGCTCGTCCTAGGTGTGGGTGGTGTAGTGGCCTCGTACACGCAAGAGTGTGTAGAGATCCCGCGACGCTCAATCCCCAGCAGCTCTGCAATCCTGGCTAGCACTAGTCTGTACTGAGTCCCATCAAACATAAACTGAATGAAGCTGCGCTCGTACCCAATATACGAAGTGGCGTAGAACACCCTGACCCAGTCCTCGATGTACCGGCGCACACTGGACACAAGCACGTCGAGACCCTGGTACTGAGAGAAGTAGGGCCTGAAGTCTTTGCCACTGACTGTCTGTAGTCTGCTGAAGTCAAGTGCTGCATGTGGCATCAATCTGTGTTCTCTCCTCAGTGCACTCTCGTACAGACTGGCCTAAGCAAGAGTCTAGAACCTGCGGTCTATCCTCGTGTCTCTGGGCTGCAGGTAGAACTCGTAGGCAGTCATCTCGTATCTGATGGCCTTGATCTGCTTGGTGGTCTTGGCTCTCAGATCAATCAGTTGAACTCCTGCCTCTCCTGTGCACGACGAGGCCCTACGTGAGGAGTGTCCTGCTGCTCTCCCTCCTGCTCAGACTCAACCTCTCTACCGAGCTCTCCGGCAGAGGGAGTAACACTTTGTGGTGCTTTGGGGCGACCACCTCGGCCCTGTGGAGTAGCACCTCTGCGAGTGCATACTCGAGTGCTGCTCTATGGGGTCACTGTCATAGGCTGTGGTGCTGCAGGACGCCTGTCACGTGAGGATCTGCGCGGTCCTCCTATCTGCACACTATCCCCTGCTCCTCCTGCCTTAGCTCTGTCTGCAGCCTCTGCCACTGCCTGTGCCATCGCTGCCTCTCTACCTGCTCTGGTCTTCTTCTTCTTCCTTGGCTCCTGTGGAGCTATCTCCTTGCCCTTCCTCTTGTCGCCTGCCATCTGTCAATTTTCAAGCACAAGATAGACAAGAAGAGTACAGATGAGTATACGAGATATCTAGACGTAGGAGAGACCCTAAAGCAAAGCAATTAGACTTGTGATAGCCTAGCATGTCATGTCGATTGTCAAATCTTAGAAATTTTAGTTAAAATTGTGTGACCATCTCACAATTTGAGCTAGATTTCTTTGTCAATACTTAATCAACATGAAAATCTCAAATCCATTCTCATATCCTCATACTAGGGCTATCAAAACATAGACTCCCCCTAAATTCTTGCACATTTGATGATGTAACGTTGAATCTAGTGCCAACAACTCTTCAATTTCACCAAACTTAACTTCAATTCATGAACTTGACCTCAATTTCTTGGATTGGAGCCTAGGGTTACACAAACCTAGGGATTTTAGAGCTACAACCCTAGGTAGAGGATGAATTGAGGAGCTCACCGCCGAAGGGATGAGGGAGCTCACCGGCGTCACTTGGAGACGGCAGCACAGACGCAGCCCGGAGCAGAGGCGCGGGCGCGGTAGGAAGAGGCTGCGCGCGTGGAGGTGCGGCGGCGCGAGTGGCGGAGCGGCGGCGGGGAGGTGCGGTGAGGCGGCGGCGCGTTGGCAGGGAAGGTGCGGAGAGGCGGCGGCGCGTCGGCGGCGGCGAAATGAGGAGAGGCGACGGCGCTCGGGTGCGAGACGGTGTTGAGCGGCGGCGTATGGAAAGAGTGGGAGAAAGTGATTGGTCGAGTTCATATGAGATGGTCCCACAAGTCAGAAACCCTAGAAGACCGAAAGGTCCGCTCTAGGAAGACCGCACTAAACATCATCCAAAATAACTTTGTTGTTTGGAACAGTGCAATCTTAGTGGACCGTATGGTCCGCTCTGCAATTTTGGGCTGGACCGTACTAAATAACCATGTTGTCCTTTCTTCAGTAACTTTGCTTTCTCCATTATGGGGGGTAACAAGGTACGGTTTCTTCTAACTGTACTTAAACCGTTCCAATAAACCCGAGACCCCCAAACCCGACACCACAAAATATAGGACGGTCCCTCGTCCCAAATTACTCAGGATTTCCATTTTCCTTCAAAGATTACTTCTTCCACGGACCGTATGGTCTGCTCTGTGCTTTTTGCCTAGACCATACTATTTAACTTGAGCATCCGGTTTCCCTCATCCTGGACCGTACGGTCCGGTCATTGTAACCTTTTGAGGAGCAGATAGTACGGTCTTCACAGAAATTGGGTTTTTTGCTGAAATGCTTTCCCACTTCGCCTTCCACATATAAAATTCTAATAAACACAAGTGTTGGGCTAGCAGGAATGAAAATCTCACCCCTCAAGATAGTTTGCACCAAACTTGTGCATATAGTTTTGTTTTGTAAAGAGGCAAATAAGGATTCGAAAAGAACCAAAAGGAATGTATGAGTCTTTTCCAAAGAGCTCAATAAAGATGGATGCTCTAGTCCTTTGGGAACATGACTCAATAAGCGTTAAGCACTCATAAAACATTACTTTGCCCACTCTTATGAGTTGAAAGAATTGCATTAGGGGCAATATTTCTTTCTCATTTTAGTGGCTCCTTTGTGACACTACCGCATGCAATGCCAAGCAAGCTACCATGCATTACAAGAATTTAAATATGCATGCACAACTATATGACAAGAAAAATGCATTGCAAAAAATTGAAACTAGCTTGTCAAGTTTGAACCTCCCACAAGCTTCCTCAGGGTGAGCCCAACTACAAGCCTTGAGCTAAACAAAGTACCACCGGCTCAAGCTAGACCCTGCTCACCCCTATCTTGAAGGAGTTAGACAAGCACTTACTCATGGCAAAATGCATGCAATACAAGATTATATGACAGGGCAACCTATATGAAGTTGGACCAATCCAACACGTTAAGCTAACTTCGCAACCTACAAAAGGTCTCCTTTCCTAAGGGCTTAGTGAAGATATCCGCCAATTGCTCCTCGGATCTCACTCCGATTATGGTGATATCACCTTTGGTCTCATGATCACGCAAGAAGTGATGGCGAATATCAATGTGCTTGGTGCAAGAGTGTTGGACGGGGTTTTTAGCTATTTTAGCGGCACTCTGATTGTCACAAAGGAGAGGCACAGAGCCACAAACAACACCAAAGTCCAAAAAGGATTGCTTCATATATAGAATTTGGGCACAACATGCACCGGCTGCTATATATTCCGCCTCCGCAGTGGACAAAGCCACATAGTTTTGCTTCTTACTCGACCACGAAACTAGGGATCGCCCAAGCAAATGGCACCCCCGGGAGGTACTCTTGCGATCGACACGGTATCCGGCGAAATCCAAATCTGAGTATCCCAAGAGTTCTAACTTAGCGCCCTCAGGGTACCATAGGCCTATACTTGGGGTGTGCTTGAGATACCGAAGTATCCTCTTCACGGCCGTAAGGTAGGATTCCTTAGGAAACGCTTGGAAGCGAGCGCACAAGCAGACACTAAACATTATATCCGGCCTAGATGCGGTGAGATAGAGTAGCGAACCGATCATGGAGCGGTAGGTGGATTGATCAACGGGCTTCCCATCCACGTCGGCGTCGAGATGTTCATTCGTAGACATTGGAGTGCTAATTGGCTTGCAATCACCCATCTTGAACTTCTTGAGTAGATCTCTACAATATTTTTCTTGATGGATGAATATTTCTCCCTTCACTTGCTTGATTTGAAAACCAAGGAAGAAATTTAGCTCGCCAATCATGGACATCTCAAACTCCCTAGACATCATATCACCAAACTCATGGCTTAGTTTCTCATTAGTGCAACCAACGATAATATCATCAACATAAATTTGACAAATGAAGAGATCCCCGTTGACGTCTTTGGTGAACAATGTCATGTCGACTTTGCCGATCTTGAATCCTTGCATGATGAGGAAGTCCCTTAGCAATTCATACCATGCCCGTGGAGCTTGTTTGAGTCCATACAAGGCCTTGTGCAACCTATACACATGGTTAGGCTTCCTCGGATCTTCAAATCCGGGTGGTTGGTCAACATAAACAAGTTCATTAATGTAACCATTTAGAAAGGCGCTCTTCACATCCATTTGATAAAGTTTTATCTTGTGATGTGAAGAGTAAGCAAGAAGGATATGGATGGCTTCAAGTCTTGCAACTAGGGCGAATGTTTCGCCAAAGTCCAAACCTTCAACTTGTGCAAATCCCTTTGCCACAAGCCTTGCCTTGTTGCGCACCACCACACCATGTTCATCTTGTTTGTTGCGGAAGACCCACTTGGTACCAATGATGTTCTTGTCCTTTGGACGCTCTTCAAGCACCCACACTTCATTGCGAGTGAAGTTGTTCAACTCCTCTTGCATGGCTATGATCCAATCGGGGTTCGCAAGAGCTTCCTCTACACAAGTAGGCTCCAAACAAGAAACAAACGAGTAATGTTCACAAAATGAGACAAGGTTACGAGAACGAGTTCTTACTCCCCTTGAAGGACTCCCAATCACTTGGTCGATGGGGTGATCCTTAGAGATGCGTTCATGTCTCACTGGTGGCCTTCTTGGTGCCATGAGTGGTGATGACTCATCATTTGATGCTTGTGGCACTCCTTGAGCTTGATTGTCCGGCACTTCATCAACTCCACCTTTTTCTAGCTCTCTTCCTTCATTTTCATCCACATAAGGTGACATGGAGGTGCTTGGTCTTGATGGAGGATTTCCTCCCCCTTGATCATTGTCTTCATGCACCTCCTCCGGCTTTACATTGTGGCGGAACCGCCCTGCTTAACCCAGATTAAGCACACCTGCCTCCTTTGGCTCGCAGTGCACTTAAGCTGGACTAAACCCGGTAGTCCGTCGAGTGGCCTTCGGCCCTCGATAACACCAATTTCCAGAGGGACCGACATCACACACATTGACCCTCGATGGAGCCACAACAATTACATCATCACAGACAGTTGAATATAGATAGGTAATAGAATTAGTTTACAGACCAGTTCAAATTAAAGTTCCAAGTCCAACATAGTCATAAAATAACATAAGTTCTCAAATGTCTCGCAGCGGAAATAGAAGTAGATCAGAGTTCATGATAAAGCAGCGGAATTGCAAAAGAGAATCAACATCAAGCCCACTGATGTTATCCTTGTGCCACAAGTGTCATCCTCTAGTCATGTTGCACACATGTGCCCCCTCCAATGCAAGGGCACATGAGAAACTCCATACTTGTGAGCCAAAAATGGGGGCAAACCCTGAGTACTAATTACTTAATAGGACTTAATAGACATGGCTTACGGCTGACGCCAAGCATAGCTTACTAATCAATGTATGTCCTTAGCCATTGATTTTTAACCATCAAAGTGTTAAGAGAAGATAGCAGGATTTGACAGCTGCTATCTTAATCTTATTAAGAACAGATCATGACAGTAGTAATAATATCCTTGCAGGAAAGTAAACCATAACAACTTACATGAGAGTAATCCATCATAACTTGCATATAATTAATCCATCATATACGCCAAACATGTTGTATTTGAAAACATGAACATAAGCATAGTATTGAGGTTGTTACTACGTTGCTCGACAGTGATACTTGGCACTCTCACACGTGGTGAGCATCAGCGATTCGAATCGATTTCTAATTCCCGGGAATAACTAAAAATGCCAAGGGATATATGCTTACTAGCCATCGCGTTCCTCACATATACCCCTCATCTCCACCTGTCCCGTCCCAAGATTCACAGCGCCCCCACCTAACCCTTGGGAGTAGCCGTCTCAGGAGCGATACCACGGTACGTCGGGTCAGCCCTCCCTCGACCTCAGTGGATGGGCAGCACCATGAATAGTGGGACAAGGCCGGTAAGACTTTCACCGGTCCCATGTCCCGGATAAGCACTTCTAGCAATGTTGTGCCGATCCCAAGTGAACAATGAACGGGGTCTTAAACGACTCGGGCGGAGCCGGAGAACAATAACGCACACCCCAAAAGTAAACTTACGCTCCGCCCGGTCTCGATTTAACATCAACATAAAAGAATCATAAATTGCATCATAGTAAAATTTCTGAGATTTTGAAATATCACCTACGCGACGAGTGACAGTGTTCACTCATGTCTACTCGTACCTAGCATTTCTAGGCATACTCGTTCTACAAACTCTATTCATAGGATCTAGGGCCAGGGCGGCCAAGGAATCTAATGTAATTGGTTTCAATCAACTCCTATTGCATATGCGTAATCAACAATTATTTTATTTGCTGGGAATAGCATGGTCCTGCCTACTTTTGATCTAATTTAATAAAACCAACAAACTAAGCTAATGTTAGTTTGCCGGGTTGTGAGGCTTTGCCCCAGGCAACCCCTTGATCCCTTGGACAACTCCACCATCCAAACACGATTGATGGGCCCTCCAGGTCGTGAGTGGGTCTTAGTTGGTCTTTTGGACCACCGTTGCTTGAGGTAGCTCCAAGCGCTTGCTTCTTGGTCACGTATCTGCAATGAGCGCCACTATATGAATGACATGCATAATGCAATACGTGAGATGCATGAGGATCACGCACACAGTGAATCATTTCAGGGATCAACAACACGGTGATTTATAAACTACTTTAACAAAAGTACCAGTATGGATCTAGAGCAAGCATTCACTCAATCACTCTTACAATACAACCTCATGTGCACTTATCAAGTTACTGATCATATAGCTCTCATGTTGATGTTATGACCCGATAAAATAAGCAATACCTGCATGAAGGGTGGTGGTATTGATTTTGGTTCAACAAGTTAAATATATCAAGTATATGAATAAGCATCACAAAGGCTACACTTTCTCCTATCATGTTACTTACAAGCAACAAGCATAGGTCAAGGCCCACATTTAGATATGAAATGAACTACTAGCTTCGACTAATTACTCCTAGCACTACTAACAATAGTATTGCTTCAAGACCAAGGTTTAGTGCCCGAAAAACAGAATAAGGACACATTTTATTATTTAGCTAGCAGCTAGCTATTTAATTATCCAAGTTATAGTTAATGTACAAGGTGTATAATGGACTTGGTGCAGCAAGAAATCATAAGAGTAACATGAGGTTACTTAAACAATAACACCAACATCCCCCTTTTATTCTTTTACCTTTAAACTTGTGAAAGTAACTATTAGTTGACCCATAAAATAAAAGCAATACAAAAATGCATGAAAACTCACGTAAGCGTATTTGTATAGTAAAATGGCTGCATGTATTTTGGTGGAATTTTTGAAACACATTAGGTACTACTTTTCTAATCTATTTGTTTAAAGCACTTAGCACATTGTCATTTTCAAATCACCATCAAAACAGCAAGCATTGTGCATGATAATTTGTCATCATACTAAACTGAGCAAAACCTACACTATATAATTCTTGTGCATTTTTTTTAGACACATTTTAGATAGCATGCATTTTCATATTCTAAAAATACACTAAATGGACACATAGGGTAAAACAGAAATTAAACAGTTTAAGCTAGGGTTGCAAAAATCACAGTAGAGCCTATATATCATGATAGCTACTGTCAAATTTTCATAACATTTGGAGTTCATTTGATCCATTTTTGACATTTATGTTGTTTTAACATGCATGCAACTAACCAAGGGCAAAACCGTCCTTTTACACATCCACATCATAACCATTCAGTAGATCTATTCAAGGGGAGTCTAGTGCAACTGAGTTTGCCCTTTTTGGATTTTTATTGGACTTTATATGATTTTTCAAAGTTCTCAGGTTTAGAAAAATGCATTTAGATGAAATTCATATAGATCAGGGACTTAAACGAAATTAACTATATACCTCAGGGGCTAGCTTGTAAGATTGTAAGACACAGTGAATAGCGAGCGCAAATAGAACAACACCGAGGGGGTTTTGGTCCTTTCTTCTTCCTCTGAACAAGGGGTTGGCCGGCGCGTAGGGGAGGTAAGGCGGCGCTCCGCCGGCGGCATGGAGGCTCGGCTTGAAGCCGAGTGGCCCGAGGGCGTGTTCCCCGTCGCGGGCTTCCATCTCCCCCTGATCTCGTCGAGGAGGTGGAGAGGAGAGGCGGTGCGGCGGCGGTGAACTGGACGGCGTCACCTTGGCCATGGTGGCGGCGGCGCAGCTCAATCCGCCGGGGTAGGAGGCATTAGGGTTTGGGGTCGGGCCTCACAGCTGCGCGGGGACAAGGCGAACCCGGCAGAGGGGAGGTTAGGGCACGGGGATGGCCAGGAGGGGGTCCTCCACGGCGAGGTGGTGCGTGGCGCGGCCATGGCGGGCGGCGCTAGTGGAGCGGGGTGCTAGGAGCGATGGCGAAGGTCCAGAGCTTGGGGGTTTAGTGGAGTGGAGCGAGGCGAATGCGGGAGGCGTGTCGGGTAGGGCGGAGGCGGCGGAGGCGCGAGCTCACCGCTGGAACTCCAAGGGTGGCCATGGTGGCATCACGGTTGGGGAGGGGCTAAGGGCAATGGCATCGGCCCAGGAACAACGTGGGGGGGGGGATGGAACGTGGCTGCGCGAGGGTGGCGCTGGCGGCGGCTTGGAAAGGAAAGGCCTGAGGTGGCCGGCGCTCGAGCTCGCCATGAGCTCGGCCATGGCAGCGTTCATGGCAGCCTTGGCTGCGCTCCGTGCAAGCAGGAGCAGGGCGAGGCAAGGGAAGTGGGAGCGAATGGAGGAAGCCGGGATGGCGTCCAAGTGAAGAGAGAGGCGCGGGCAGGAGGGCGAGGCGCGGCCGGTCGGCGTCCCAGGCGCTGCGCGCCACCGCCTGTACATCGCGGCCGCGTGGCCGCCATGGCCTGGGCGTCGGCCGAGCCCCGGGATGGACGGGCCCACCTGTCATCGAGAGAGGGAAGGAGAAAAAGGAATCACACCCAATTTGGTTTTTCTCCCTTCTGAAAATCTTCGTTTTGACCAACTTTGAGCCCGAATTTGACAAAACCCCAATTGTATAAAATGTTCTACTCTTCAATCCCTACAACTTTGTCAAAAGGTATAATATCAAAATCAGTTTGAAAATATGATTTAAATTTGAATCTACCCTGCAGCTCCCAGTTTGGACAGTGGACCTTTCTCGCTTGAAAACTTCAAAATTCCTATTTTCAAGTCTTTTCACCCAAAGTGCCTTTTGGAAATATTGCTTAGAATTTTAAGGCCTACAACTTATCAAATTTGAGTATTGCATGAAAATTGCTGTAGGTTGGAGAAACCTTGAGATTTCTAAACAGGTCAGGTTGGGACTGGTTTTCTGTGCTGGTAGAAAATGCCCCAAATCGCCATTTAAACTTCAATACATGGTCAAACCCCAATTAGCAAAGTTGTACTCCAGTAAATTATATTCAAGTTTGGTAATATAAATTTGGTCTGAATCCCAACAGATCTTGAACTATAGACATAAATATGTTCCAAGGTTTGGCACAACAGAAATTTCACTTTGTGTAAAGTCTTTCCTTGTTTTCAACTTTTGAAGTATCAATTGAAAGCCAATCACATCAAGGTCTATTGCATTTGAAAGGTGATAAGTTTAATTTCACTTTATAGAAAGGAATATTTTGAAGTTGTATAGTGAAATCAAAAGAAATTTTAGATTCAAACTTGGGATGAGCTGGAAATTTAGACTTGAGAATTTTTTTCTAAGTGTAAATTGACTTGGGCTGATATCCAAGAGAATTGTAGGTCAATTTAGAATAGGTGAATGGTAGTTTTGAACCATGCTCAGTGTAACGAAAGTATAGCCCATGTCATGTACCATAACTTTGATAATGGAGTTGAGCTCAAGTGCCTAATGAATTTGAAGGTTCCATTAGGGTTCAAGTTCGGTCACGATCACACTTGCTACCTTTGGATGAAATGTTAGTTGGTTTGGGTTTGATCTTTTAAACTTCTTGTCTTTAGACTTTTGAACATAGTCAAAACAGAAAGTCTAGGGCTAGTTTATTATCCAGGGTTTTGTACTTGGTGTTGTACTCAAAAGATTGTGAGTGGTGACTTAAACAACCAAACCACGTAGGGTTTTGTATTCTTCCTAGAAAAATTTTGACTTATTGATTTCTCTAGCTAGTCCTCATTTGCTCTCTAAGCATAATCAAGTCTTAATTCATTATTAGTTTGTCTCTAATGTTGTGTTAAGGCTTTTGAGATGTCGGGGGCATCACATACATCCCCTATAGTTATGTTCTTCATAGCATCGCGTAGGGGTTCATCATCTACATCATCATGAGAGAACATCTCCCATTGGGAGCCATTAGTCTCATCAAACTCTACGTCACACGTTTCTTCAATCATTTCGGTGGTTTGATTGAATACACAGTATGCCTTAGAGTTTGATGCATAACCCAGAAAGAAACCAATATCGCAACGTTTTTCGAATTTACCGAGCCTTTTCTTTTTGTAGATGAAGCACTTGCAACCGAAGACCCGGAAGTAGGAGATGTTGGGTTTCCTCCCAATGAGGAGCTCGTAAGGTGTCTTGCCAAGTAACCGATGGAGATAGACACGATTTGAAGCATGGCATGCCGTGTTGATTGCTTCCGCCCAAAAATCTTCCGATATGCCATAGTCATCCAACATGGCTCTTGCAAGAGTGATCAACGTCTTGTTCTTTCTCTCAACAACTCTATTTTGTTGAGGTGTGTAGGTGGCGGAGAATTCGTGCTTGATGCCTTCTCAATCACACCACTCATCCACCTTGTAATTCTTGAATTCGGAGCCATTGTCACTCCAGACCTTCACAATGTTGAGCCCAAACTCACGTTGAGCCCGCTTGGCGAAGATCTTGAACTTGTCCGGAGTCTCACTCTTATCACCTAGAAACAAGGTCCAAGTATACCGTGTAAAATCATCAACAATGACTAGACAATAGAGATTACCACCAATGCTCTCATAGGTAGTGGGACCGAATAGATCCATGTGAAGAAGTTGGAGCGGCTTGGAGGTTGAGGCACAAGTCTTCATTGGATGGTGACTTGCGACTTGCTTGCCGGCTTGACATGCGCTACAAAGCTTGTCCTTCTCAAATGTGATGTCCTTCACGCCGGTCACCATTCCTTTCTTGACAACCTTCTTGAGTTGACTCATTCCAATGTGTGCAATGCGCCGGTGCCAAAGCCAACCCAAGGAAGACTTGGAGAAGAGGCAAGTTGTTGATGAAGTCTTCATCTCACTAAAATCAACAAGGTAGAGGTGGCCGTGCTGGAACCCTTGAAATACCATGGACTTATCCTTTTCACTTTTCCCTACAACACAATTCTTGTCAAATTCACACGTTAGACCAAGATCGCACAATTGTGCGATTGAGAGGAGATTAAAGCTTAAGGACTTGACAAAGAGAACGTTAGAGATTGATAGATCATTTGAGATAGCAACTTTACCCAACCCAATGACTTTGCCCTTTGAATTATCACCAAAGGTGACTTGCTCTTTGTCGCCGGGGTCTTCTAGTGAGGTGAACATACCATCATTGCCGGTCATATGTTGCGTGCAACCACTATCAAGTACCCAATGCTTTCCACCGGCTTTGTAGTTCACCTACACATAAAGAAGTCATTTTTGAGTTTTGGGCACCCACGCAAGCTTTGGTCCTTTTACGTGAGTGACTAAGACTTTAGGAACCCAAAGTTGCTTGGGAAGCTTCCCCTTCTTGCTCTTTATGTCCTTGCCAATGAACTTTGCCTTCACCTTGCCATTAAACTTGCTCAACAAGTAGATGTTATTATCATACATAGATTTGTAGTTAGAAGGTAATTTAGGAGGAGGGCGATTGGGGATGGGACACTCCCTAATGCGGTGACCGGTGATCATGCAATAATTGCAATAGGAGCCCACTCCTTTGATGAAGCTATCCTTAACCTCCGGTGAAGAAGTGTCATCGACTTTTGGTGGCTCGGGGTAGGATCCAAGCCCTCTTCCTTCATAATTTCAGAGATTATGGAACAATATTTCTTAATGAATATATTGTCCTCTGTTGAGCTTAGCAAACCCACTTTTCAATCCTTCAATTTGAGCCTCCAATTCTTTCACCCTTTCTCCTTCACACTTAGGCAAGTCATTAGTAGCAAGGGGACCGGGAGCAAGGTCCTCACAAGAGGTAGAGACATTGACTTTGACCACATGGGAGGTGGTAGAGTGCTCAAGACTTGAGTCAATGATCTCATAGGCAATTTCAAGCTCTTGATACTTGTGAGTCAACTCTCTATGCTCTTGCGCAAGCCTCTTGTGCTTCTCCTCATTTATCTTGCTAATGTCATGATTTTTGGAGTGGAATTTGACAAGGTCTTCATGTTTAGCAAGTAATGAGTTATGAGAAGCCTCGAGATCAATGTGCAACTTCTTTAGAGTTGAGTTTCCCTCCTCAATTTGCTTAACATATGCTTTGGTCTTAACTTGATCTTTAAGCAAGGCATTATGTTTTTCAAGCAAATCATGGTGGCTCTCCTCTAGTTTAGCAAGAGTGCTCTCAAGATGCTTTACATTGCCCTTTTCCCTCTTGATCATGGAAACGTACTCATCGATCAAAGAAGCAAGTTTATCGGGAGAAAGCTCATCATCACTATCATCTACTTCTATTTCCCATACCTTGGAGCCCTTGGCCATGAGACACATGGGTGGCGGAGGAAGTGTTGGCCCCTTGGTAGAGATAGCAAGCCCGGCAAAGTCATCATCATCACTTGAGCCTTCACTTGTTTCTTCATCGGTCACCCATTCATTTGTTTCACACATGAAGCTTTTTTGGGCACCTTTCTTCTTCTTTGGAAAGAGCTTTGCCTTAGAATCATTCTTCTTCTTGTAGAAGGGCTTGCGCTTGGGCTTCTCTTCCTCTAAATCATTGGACTCATCTTTCTTGATCTTGCCCTTGCGCTTGTCCGGCTTGGGGCACTCATAAGAGATGTGGCCATTTTCACCACAATTGTTGCACTTCTTCTTGTCATCTCTCCTTGGCCAGAACGCCTTCCTCTTGGAGTCAAAGTTGAACCCCTTCTTGTTGATCTTTGCATGAAGGCGGTTGAACTTCTTCATCATAAGAGTTAGTTCGGCATCATCCTCATCACCACTTGAGTCATCATCTTGCTCTTCTTCGCTTGAGGACCTTGGAGGTGGAGGCATCACCTTCTTGGGAGTGTGGGGTTTCTTGGTCTTGGCCCTGAGTGCCACGGTCTTGCTTGGGGAAGACTCTTCCGTGATGCCAAGAACTCCCATCTCATGAGCTCGAATTTGGCTCACCACCTCACTCACTTCAAGTGTGTCAAGATTCTCCTTTTAAAGCATGGTGTTGATGATGTTGTACTTGGGCTTGATGAGGATGCGGAGGATCTTCCGGTTGATGGTGCCCTTGTCAAGTTTACAAACATCAAGAGCATTAATGTCCTCAATGATGACATTCAAGCGAGAATACATGGAATTGCAATTTTCATAAGAATGCATCTTGAAGTCATCATATTTAGCCTTAAGCACATGATACTTTTGCTTTCTAACTTTAGTGGTGCCCTCATGAATTTCAAGTTTGGCCCAAATATCACAAGCATTGAGTTTGCTCGAGACCCTAGCAAACACCTCTTGGCTAATGCTTTCAAAGATAGCATTTCGGGCCCTAGCATTCCACTTGATTTGGTCATTGGTGTGAGGCGCAATGAAACCATGCTCGGTAGCTTCCCATACTTCGGGAGCAATAGACTCAAGGTATGCTCGCATGCGAGCTTTCCAATAGCTAAAGTTATTGCCCTCAAAGTAGGGGACCGAGCCACCCATCTTAGCCATCTTGCTCTAAGCGGTGAAGCTTAGTGATCCAATGAGCAACGAGGCTCTGATACCACTTGTAAGGATCGGATGCCCAAGAGGGAGGGTGAATTGGGCTAATTTCAAACTCTAAACAAAAATCCTTAACCTAACGAAGCTACAAATTAGCCCAATTCACCCCCTCTTGGGCATCCGATCCTTACAGGAGTCGGATGGACGGCTAAGGTTTGATGAGGCGTGGGCGAGTGGATGAAGAAAAAGAACCCGAGCCCAAGACTTTCTACATGCCATGAGTGAAACCAAGTTCCACCGGCTCATGCAAGACCCTTGCTCCTCTCTATCTTGCAGCGGTTAGGCAAGTGATTAGCATATACATATGATGCAAATTATATGGCATGACAACTTATATGATCGTTCTAGCATCTAACACATTTAGCTCACTTCTAAGCCTATTTCGCAAGAGGATGTCTCCCTTTGCGACGTGGTCCCTTATGATGTGATGGTGGATATCTATGTGCTAGGTTCAAGAGTGTTGGACTATCGTTGGCAAGCTTAACCGCGATCTTGTTGTCACAAAGGATAGGAACCCTAGAAAGCTTCATTCCATAATCCATGAGCGTTTGCTTCATATATAGAAGTTGGGCACTGTGATGCTCCGGCATCTCAAGTGCATAATCACTCATCATACATGCAACATTTCTCATAAAGCATCATACATTAGCATGCACTTGAACCCCAATTCAAACTTGGTTGAAATGCAACTTGTCGAAACCTGATTTCTGCATATATGTCTCTGTAATTGAGCCCATAACTTTGATTCTATTTAGATTTGGGTGAAACTCATATTAACAAACTTGTAGATAATTTGATGATGATCAACTTTGGTAATTGGTGCTTTGACATGCATGAAGGTTTGCATAGAGATTTGGGTCCTTTTCTGTCAGTATGTGAAATCTGTCCAAACTTGACCTGGAGGGTAAATTCAAATTTTCTTGATATTAAAGCCAAAAACTTGCAATGCTGGTATTGAGAAAATTGTAGATCATAAAATTATGAACAACATTGGTATAAAACTCTTTTTGTGAAAGTGTTTAGAAAATAGACTTTTAGAATTTCCAAGCTGGAGGGTTTTGTTGGTCAAACCTTGGTCAGCAGATTAAATTCAAATTTAAACCACATTTTTTAATACAAAATGGTATAAAAGTTTATAAGGAAAATGTAGAGGAACAGATTTAGAATATTTTCTCCAATTGGAGTTTTGTCAAATTCAGCTGTTAAGTTAGTCAAATAGGCAAAGTTCAGAAACCTATTCCATGGTCAAACTCTATTTTTCCATTTTCAGGATTTTCCCTCTCTTCTCCTCTCACTGACACGCGGGCCCCACTAGCAGACCGCGTCCGGTTCCTGCCCGCGGGATTGGAAATCCGGTCCGGTGGGCCCCACCGTTTCCACGTCTCCGCGCACCCAGTCCACGCACCCGAAGGTCATTTCCCCACACCGGTCCCACTGGTCAGTGTCACACGGTCTATGGACCGAGTCCACCCCCGTGCCACCTTTCTCCTTCCCCTCTCCTTCGCGTGCACGCGGCGGACGCCGCCTGCGCGCGCCGTGCCACGGCCGGCCCAGGGCCCCGCCCTGCCCCACTCCAGCTCCCTTCAAAGCGAAGGAAGCGGACGCACTTGGACGCCATCCCGGCCCCGTTCACACTCGTCACCCTGCCCCTCTCGCTCTCCCGCAGCCTCTTCTTCCCCAAGCGCAGAGCGCCGTCACCATTGGCGCCGAGCTCGAGCTCGTTGCGCCGGCCTCCTCGACACGTCCCCGCGGCCGAGACCACCGCTATCACCTCCTCCGTGTCGTAGCGCACCCATAGGGCTTGACCTCATCGTCATTCGTCCTCCCGCTGCGGAGATCGACCTCGCCTCGCCGTCCTCGCCACGCCGCGGCCAAGCAGGTTCAAGCTCATGCCCCCACCGCCTTGGGCCGTCTCCGCCCCGTCCCGCGCGCGTCCCGCACTCGCCTAGCTCTACTCCACCGAACCCCCAAATCCGCGGCCTCTGCCATTGCCTCCTTCACCCCTCCCCGCGAGCGCGCCCCCACGGCCTCCATCGCCGCCGGCCCCTCACCGTGGACAGCCACCTTTCGGCTCTCCCCCCGCCTCCACTTCACCACCGACGCGTTCCCCGCATCCTCGCGCAGCCGAAGCGCCACCCCGTGGCCCTTCCCCTCACCGAAGCCGCCGGATCCGCGCCCGCGCCGCCGTCGGTGCACGCCACCGCGGCCGCCAGTTCACCACCGCCGCCTGCCTCTCCTCTGCACCGCCGGCGACGAGACCTAGAGGGTCAAGTTCGCCGTCGCGGGAGGCACGACCCCGGCCTACCTCGGCTCAAAGACCCCGTCCCGACGCGCCGCCCCGTACGCGGGAACGCGAGCCGCGCCACGCCATTCGCCCCGGCCGGAGTTAGAAGATGGAGTCGCACTTTTACAGAAGAACCCCTCCTCTTATTTCATATTTTATCACTGTTGATTGTGTCTTGAATAATTTGTGAAAACACCCCTAGATCTATTAGGATCTCACATTTTAACCCGAGCCTTTACATTTTTCAGATCTAACCCCGAGTTTTAGGAGATTCTCATGCACTGTGCACTGAGTCAGGATAATCTTCTGTTCTAACCCCTGAGGTATACGGTTAATTACGTTCTAGCCCCCAGATTCAAATGTTTTCCATTTAAACGCATTTAATTTAGCTGTGAACTTTAGAAATTCATAACAATTCATAGAAAAATCCAAAATGGATAAACTCAGTGGCTATGGACTCCTCTTGAGTAGATCTACAGGATAGGTATGATGTGGATGTGTAAAAAGACTGTTTTGCCCTTGGTTTAGTGCGTGCATGGTGTAGGTAAATAAATGGTAAAAGTGGACCAAATGAACTCCAAAAATCATGAAACTTAGACAGTAGCTTTGTTATGGCATCTATGTACTATGTGATTTTTGGTAGCCCTAGCATTGATTGGTTAATTACTGTTTTGCCCTTATGCATATGATTTGTGTGTTTAATTAACTTGGAAAATGAAGGCTATATAAAAGATGCTCAAATATGACCTCTGGTATTTTTCATGTACTTTATATAGTATGGGTAGCTTGCGGGTAAAGTTTGAGACGTTGCATGTAAAGTTTGAATGGTGTTTTGAAAATAATAAAGTGTCACACGCTTAACTAAATAATAGGAAAAAGTGTATTTAAACTGCTAGGAAAATTTTGGGAAAAATCTAGTAGCGTTATGGAGTATGTTGCTGCATGTGGTAAAGATTTGAGATCGATTGGAGTTTTCTAACTACATGAACTTATGAGTGCATTTTATTCATAAAGGTAGTGTGTCCATTAATTTGCATGTATATGTTTAACTTTAAGAGACAACTTCATTTCATTTGATAGGGACTGTACACATATAGAACAATTATTCCTAAGAACTTCAAAGATAAAATGTGGTAATGGTTTGTACGATTTCTTAGTGATGGGCTGTATGATTTCTTAGGAAAGTTGTTAAGTTTTCTTATTATGGAATGTGTTTAGATTGAGAGTAACCGAATAAATTCGTCACAAGCTACTTGGCATGCATTATGTATCATTTGCACCTCATATATACAATTGCATTCGTTGCACTCATTATCCCACCATATCATACATATAACTTGTACCTATTGCATGTATTTGCATTCTCTTGCACTCACTTGCATATTATACCATGCATATAGATTCCGCGAAACAAGGATCAACACAAGAGCCACTCTTGATCGAGAAGCCGTACAACGGATTACACCAGGAGTTGGTCTTTCCCCAACCTGAAGACGAAGGGTCGCTGATTACATCCGTACCTGTTTCAAGGGGTTGCCTAGGGCAAAGCCTCACAACCCGGCAAACTAACTTAGTTTAGTTTGTTGGTTTTCTTAAGATCAAGCAAAGGTAGGCAGGACCATGCTTTACCCAGCAAATATATTTGATGAATTGCTTACGCATCTGCATTAGGAGTTGTTTGGAACCAACTGCATTAGACTTCCTGGCCGCACTGGCCCTAGCACCTATATATTAGTTCGTAGGACGAGTTGCCTAGTAATGCTAGGTACGAGTAGACACGAGTGAATGGAGTCACTCGTCGCGTAGGTGTTTTCAAAACAAAAATCTTATGGAAGATTATCATATGCTATGTTTGAAACAGAGACCGGGCGGAGTTATGGGAATATTATGAAAAATGATGTGGCAAGGTATGGTGGACTCCGCCCGAGTCGTATAAGGCCCGTCCGTTGTTCGCCTATTGGTCGGCATAACATTGCTAAGGTGCTTATCCGGGATAATGGACCGGTGAAAGTCTTACTTGTGCCATCCGAAGAACAGAGACTTGTTCCTACCATGGAACTGGGGGCGCTTATCTCATGAGAGGGCTGGACCCGACGAACCGAGGTAACGCTCCATGGGGGCTAAACTCAGGGAAGTGGCGGGTTGGAATCGAACTTGGGATGGGACAAGTGGAGATGGGGGCTATATGTGGGAACACGATGGCTAGTAAGCATATACCCCTGGCATTTTTAGTTGTTCCCGGGAATTAATAAATCGATTCGAATCGCTGATGCTCACCAGGTGTGAGAATGCCAATATCTTTGACGTCCGAACGTAGTAATAATTGAAATACTTTATGCTTATAATCATGTTTCTCTATTACAACATGCTTGGATGTATATGATCCGTTCCCTTATTCCTGGTGCTGCCCGTCCACTAGTAGAAGGTCGATGGACTTGGGAGATGCTTTGGAGTCGAGGGAGGGCTGACCCGACGTACCGTGGTATCGCTCCTGAGACGGCTACTCCCAGGGGTGTGATGGAAGTGCTATGAATCTTGGAACAGGACATGTGTTTGTGTTTTACTTTGTGCAAGTATTTACTTTATGATATAAGTGATTAATGAATAGCAGCTGTCAAATCCTGCTATCTTATGTCAACATGACTTGGGTTAAGAATCAACAGCTAAGGATCCACATGATTAGTAAGCATGCTTTGCGTCAGCCGTAAGCCCCGTCCATTAAGTCCTACTGAGTAATTAGTACTCAGGGTTTGCCCCCACTTTTGGATTACAGGTACTGATGACAGCTGGATAACTATGTTGGAGGTGGTAGAACCGGTAGGCTCGGTGCTACTCGCCTTGTTTATCTCTACTTGAAGACTAGTTGAGTTTTATTTCCGCTGTGAGATGTTTTGAACGCTTCCGCTATATGTATCTATACATGTATATTTTGACATCGCTTCCGCTATATTTGAACATGTATTTGACTATTTATCTTCGGTTTGTAAACTAAGTCTACTTATTCTCTACTTCAACTGTTTGTGATGATGTAATCTGTTGTGGCTCTTTCGAGGGCTGAATGTGTGTGATGTCGGTATCCTCGGGCGATGGTTACATCGAGTGCCCTTTGGGTAGCTCGACGGACTACCGGGTTTAGTTCGGCCTAAGTGCACTGTGAGCCAGAGGTGGCAGGTGTGCTTAGTCTAGATTAAGCAGGGCGGTTCCGCCACAGCTGGTATCAGAGCCGATCATACACAGACTACAGTTATATTATCAAGTTTTGTTTTACAAACATATTTTCGAAAACCCATCTTCAAGTAATTCAAAAATGAGAGTATACGCTATGCCCGTATAAGGATGTTAGTGTTATCCAGGTGACATCACTGACATTCTGACCTAGATAGAACTCATATGCATATTTGAGACTTTGGGAAGCAACTTTTCGGCCATAGCTGTCCCCAGTACTGGTGGAAGCTATTGGGATTTGCGAATGGTTGTAAGCCCTGCATTCATGCCCCGTAGTAAAAGCTCTTTAAGGGTGGTGGGCATGCTTTGGATGCTTTCATACCCACCACACTTACATTCGGTTTTGGGATCCACCTTTTTCTCGACAATCCCCAGTACTGGTGGAAAGTCAGGCTTTGAGGAAAAGGTGCATCGGCCCACCAACGTTGTCCACACAGCGGTCACGCGTGGATGCCACACTAGGTGGTAATGTATGAGCATGCATTCTTCTGCAGGTACACTAACCACGTGCGAAACTAGGAACGACTAGAGAACGGCTAGTTGCATTAAGGAGAGACGTGCATATATGTCACCGAATTATCGCTAGCTATATATATAATATATAGGATGTGTGATGTGAGACCGAACAGGACGGAACATGCATCATGTATCTTTTGTTATCATTCTGGGGATATTAATAAAAGACAAATGGAATAAATCGTGACTTAAACCTACATTCTGCACGTTTCGCTACATAATCTGTCAATTGTAAGCAACTAATACAACTCGCTAATTAAAAGCCTCTCCTATAGAGTTTCCCGAAAAAGTGCTTCGTTCAAGAGTTATAACGGAAAATCTTCGGGTTCAAACTCTAGACAACCATACCGACGAGTCACAGCGCACAAGCTTTCCATTAGCATAAACGATTGTCCAGACCTATAAGATAACGGCTAACACTTTATGTGCAATCAAGTTGTTCTGATTCACTTACGTGCTTTCATGTATTCAGAACGTAATTATGGTGCTATGGTCTTTTTATCACCGCATTGGTTGCATTAAAAGTTGTTGAACTAATCACTTTTGGCCTCATTCATGTAGATGGTTACTCCACCGGAGACGTCTGCACAAGGGGCTGCCCATGGGGCACAAGTTCCTCCTGAGTTGGCTGCTCTGGTCGCTCAGCAAGGTCAAATCATTGACATGCTCGTTCAAGAGCAACAACGGCGCAATCCGCAAGAGATCGGTTACATTGAATTTGCGGCACTCCAACCGCCAATCTTCACCGCTGCCACGGATCCCTTGGATGCTGATGACTGGCTTCGGATCATTGAGTCCAAGTTTAGTCTACTGCCCCAACTCACTGAGCAACAGAAGGCTCGCTTCGCGGCACAGTGTCTACATGGTCCCTCGGGGGCCTGGTGTGCTTCATTCCTGGCAATGCAACCAGCCGGGCACCAGGTCACGTGGGATGAGTTCCGTGTGGCTTTTCGGGCTCACTATCTCCCGCCTAGCCTCATCGAGCTCAAGCAACGGGAGTTCCGTGCACTCCGACAAGGTGACATGTCGGTACTCGAATACGTGGAAGCTTTCATCCGCCTGTCGCAGTACTCCCCTGGAGACGTCGACACTGACCCACGTAGGGCTACCCGTCTGTTGGATGGATTCGATCCCACTCTGCTGACTCATTTGGGGCGCAGCTACGACAGCTTCACCCAGCTGGTAGATGCCTCCATCGACATGGAGGATCGCCTTAGGCGGGCCCACGAGGATCAGCTGAAGAAGAGAATTGCAAGCACACCTCCATCGGGTTCATCTCAGCGGCAGCGGGTCGTACATCGCCCACCGCCGCATATGTACTATATTGACATGCCCCAGCATCAAGAGCAACCCAGTGGGACTCAACAGCAACCGTCACCCTACGATGTACCACCGCATCCACCTACTTCGCGGCCACCTGCGACTCGAGGCATCGGCCACCCATGCATCACGTGTGGGAAAGCCGGGCATACTAGTCGAACTTGCCGCACACCACAAAAGACTCAGGGAGCAGTACCTTTGAGCGAAGGGAAGAAACCAACCCCAAAGATGGGCCAATTGCAGTACAGCCAGCTGGAGCAAGTTCCAGAAAGTGAACCTGTCCTGGCAGGCACCTTTCTGGTCAACACTAACCCTACGGTTGTGTTGTTTGATTCGGGAGCATCCTTCACTTTTATCAGCAAAGCCTATGCACTGAAACAGGGGTATGATATTATTGAGTTGAAGCCGGACTACCACATCACAGCTGCAGGGTCAGCTATAATCACCAATCACATGGTAAGAGACTTATGTTTGCACGTAGGAAGGGAGAAGTTATTCATTAATTCTCTGGTACTCCCACAGCTAGGGATTGATATTATTCTTGGGATGAATTGGCTGAAACAACACAGTGCGAAAATAGATGTGGGAAGTAGAACAGTTCAGTTATGCTCAAGCAGCGGCACAGACGTAGTCATTCACGTGCCACTTCATAAAAATATGCTTCACATGGTAAATGTCGTAGATGCTCAAGGGGACGCACAAGCACTTGCAAAGATCCCGGTAGTCTGCGACTATCCAGATGTGTTTTCGGAAGAACTTCCGGGACTTCCCCCAGATAGAGATGTTGAGTTCAAGATAGACCTAGTTCCAGGCACAGCACCTGTCTCTAGGAGACCATACAGAATGGCGCCTGATGAATTAAGAGAACTGAAAGTACAATTGCAAGAACAGTTGGACAAAGGGTTTATTCGCCCGAGCTCTTCACCTTGGGGTTGCCCAGCCCTCTTTGTTGAAAAGAAGGACCAAGGTGGTAAAAGGCTATGTGTTGATTACCGGCCCTTGAATGCTGTCACCATCAAGAACAAATACCCTTTGCCACACATTGACATTTTGTTTGATCAGTTAGCTGGAGCTAAAGTCTTTTCAAAAATTGATCTAAGGTCTGGCTACTA
Source organism: Paspalum notatum (assembly GCA_022530915.1). Taxonomy (NCBI): domain Eukaryota; kingdom Viridiplantae; phylum Streptophyta; class Magnoliopsida; order Poales; family Poaceae; genus Paspalum; species Paspalum notatum. The sequence continues at coordinate 25,091,807 of CM039685.1, read as the reverse complement.
TCAAATAAAGATCAGAGAAGAAGACATACCCAAGACAGCTTTCTCGACCAGATATGGCTTATACGAGTATTTGGTCATGTCTTTTGGGTTAACCAATGCACCGGCTTTCTTCATGTACATGATGAATTTGGTGTTCATGAATGAACTTGACAAGTTTGTGGTAGTATTCATCGATGACATACTAAATTATTCGAAGAGTGAAAAAGAACACGAAGAGCACTTGAAGATTGTACTCACGCGGCTTAGAGAGCACAAGCTCTATGCCAAATTCAGTAAGTGTGCTTTTTGGCTGAAGGAAGTGAGTTTCTTAGGTCACATTCTGTCTGAGAAGGGGGTAGCAGTTGACCCTAGCAAGGTAAAGGATGTTCTAAATTGGAAGCAACCCAAGACAGTGACTGAGATCCGGAGTTTCCTTGGTTTAGCGGGCTACTACCGCCGCTTCATTAAGGACTTCTCCAAAACTGCAAAGCCAATGACCTCGCTAACGAAGAAAAATGCCAAATACCTATGGAGATCAAATTGTGAAGAAGCCTTTCAAACTTTGAAGAAACTGTTAACATCAGCACCAGTACTAGCACAACCGGACGTTACTAAACCATTTGATGTGTATTGTGATGCCTCCGGCAATGGGCTGGGCTGTGTGTTGATGCAGGAAGGTAGAGTAATTGCCTACGCCTCACGCCAACTAAGAAAACATGAAGCCAACTACCCAACACATGATCTTGAGCTAGCAGCAGTTGTGCACGCATTGAAGATCTGGAGACACTATCTGCTAGGCAACACTTGCCACATATACACTGACCACAAGAGCCTCAAATATATCCTCACGCAACCAGAATTGAATATGAGGCAACGACGGTGGTTGGAGTTAATAAAGGACTACGACTTAGAGATTCATTACCATCCCGGCAAAGCAAATGTAGTAGCAGACGCATTAAGCCGCAAGGCTCATTGCAACTTCATTGAGGCACGTCCAACAGTGAGAGTGCTATGCTGTGAAATAGACGAGATTGAAATGCCTACAGAGCAGCATGCTGAGCTCTATAGCCTCATCATTGAACCAACAATAAAAGATCTCGTCATTGTAGTACAAAAGCAAGACAAGGGCATGGCACATATCCGTGAGGGCATAAGTGATAAGCAGAAAGCCTGTTTTACGCTTGATGAGCAGGGTGTCCTTTGGTTTAAGAATCGCTTAGTTGTACCTAAGGACATGGAATTAAGAAAGGAGATACTCGATGAAGCCCACACATCCCTGTTCACTATGCACCCAGGCAGTAATAAGATGTACCAAGACCTGAAACAGAAGTTTTGGTGGACCCGCATGAAGCGGGAGATCGCCAAATATGTGTCCGAGTGCGACATATGTCAGAGAGTTAAAGCCGATCACCTAAAGCCTGCTGGTATGCTCCAGCCACTAGCAGTCCCAGCATGGAAGTGGGAAGATGTACATATGGATTTCATTGTAGGTCTACCTCGCACACAGAAAGGGTATGATTCCATATGGGTGATTATTGACCGGTTCACAAAGTCAGCTCACTTCATTCCGGTAAAAACAATTTATCATGCCAAGACCTATGCTGAACTTTACATAGCAAGAATTGTCTCCTTACACGGTGTTCCACTGACCATCACCTCGGACAGAGGCTCGTTGTTTGTATCTCGCTTCTGGGAGCAACTACAACATGCTCTTGGAACCAAATTGATTCGTAGTTCGGCATACCACCCTCAAACCAGTGGCCAAGTAGAAAGAGTGAATCAGATACTAGAGGATATGCTGAGAGCTTGCGCTATGACCTATTCCACCAGGTGGGACGAGTGCCTTCCCTTGGCGGAATTTGCTTACAACAACAGCTATCAAAAGAGCTTAGAGATGGCTCCTTTCGAAGCCTTATATGGTAAAAGATGTAGAACTCCACTCAATTGGTCTGAACCTGGAGAGCGTGTCACTTTTGGCCCAGATTTGGTAACACAAGCTGAAGCACAAGTAAAGATGATACACAACAATTTGAAGAGAGCCCAGTCACGGCAGAAAAGTTACTCTGATAAGAGGAGAAGACCCTTAGTTTTTGAAGAGGGCGATCACGTGTACCTTCGGGTGTCACCGATGAAAGGCGTACATCGGTTTGGGGTAAAAGGAAAGTTAGTGCCAAGGTACGTTGGACCATTCAAGATTACCGAACGATGTGGATCAGTTGCTTATCGGTTAGAGCTACCTCCACACCTTGCTGCGGTCCATGATGTGTTCCATGTCTCGCAACTCAAGAAGTGTTTACGAGTGCCAGAAGAAGAAATTGATATATCTCAAATTCAGATTGAACCGGACCTCACTTATGAAGAGCACCCCATAAAGATCCTCGACCAAAAGCAAAGGTCAACACGAAGAAGGACTATTAACTTCTACAAAGTGCAATGGAGTAATCACTCCGAAGAAGAGGCAACGTGGGAACAAGAAGAATTTTTGCAAACAAAGTATCCTGGTTTTCTTCCATCCACTTCAAATTGAGTATGTCGCCGTAGTTTAAAAGTTTCAAATTCATACACAATACACTTTCTTCTCATTTAACTTATTCACCCACATCACATCAGAATCTCGGGACGAGGTTTCTTTAAGGGGGGTGGGTTGTGATGCTCCGGCATCTCAAGTGCATAATCACTCATCATACATGCAACATTCCTCATAAAGCATCATACATTAGCATGCACTTGAACCCCAATTCAAACTTGGTTGAAATGCAACTTGTCGAAACCTGATTTCTGCATATATGTCTCTGTAATTGAGCCCATAACTTTGATTCTATTTAGATTTGGGTGAAACTCATATTAACAAACTTGTAGATAATTTGATGATGATCAACTTTGGTAATTGGTGCTTTGACATGCATGAAGGTTTGCATAGAGATTTGGGTCTTTTTCTGTCAGTATGTGAAATCTGTCCAAACTTGACCTGGAGGGTAAATTCAAATTTTCTTGATCTTAAAGCCAAAAACTTGCAATGCTGGTATTGAGAAAATTGTAGATCATAAAATTATGAACAACATTGGTATAAAACTCTTTTTGTGAAAGTGTTTAGAAAATAGACTTTTAGAATTTCCAAGCTGGAGGGTTTTGTTGGTCAAACCTTGGTCAGCAGATTAAATTCAAATTTAAACCACATTTTTTAATACAAAATGGTATAAAAGTTTATAAGGAAAATGTAGAGGAACAGATTTAGAATATTTTCTCCAATTGGAGTTTTGTCAAATTCAGCTCTTAAGTTAGTCAAATAGGCAAAGTTCAGAAACCTATTCCCTGGTCAAACTCCATTTTTCCATTTTCGGGATTTTCCCTCTCTTCTCCTCTCACTGACCCGCGGGCCCCACTGGCAGACCGCGTCCGGTTCCCGCCCGCGGGATTGGAAATCCGGTCCGGTGGGCCCCACCGTTTCCACGTCTCCGCGCACCCAGTCCACGCACCCGAAGGTCATTTCCCCACACCGGTCCCACTGGTCAGTGTCACGCGGTCTATGGACCGAGTCCACCCCCGTGCCACCTTTCTCCTTCCCCTCTCCTTCGCGTGCACGCGGCGGACGCCGCCTGCGCGCGCCGTGCCACGGCCGGCCCAGGGCCACGCCCTGCCCCACTCCAGATCCATTCAAAGCGAAGGAAGCGGACGCACTTGGACGCCATCCCGGCCCCGTTCGCACTCGTCACCCTGCCCCTCTCGCTCTCCCGCAGCCTCTCCTTCCCCAAGCGCAGAGCGCCGTCACCATTGGCGCCGAGCTCGAGCTCGTTGCGCCGGCCTCCTCGACACGTCCCCGCGGCCGAGACCACCGCTATCACCTCCTCCGTGTCGTAGCGCACCCATAGGGCTTGACCTCATCGTCATTCGTCCTCCTGCTGCGGAGATCGACCTCGCCTCGCCGTCCTCGCCACGCCGCGGCCAAGCCGGTTCAAGCTCGTGCCCTCACCGCCTTGGGCCGTCTCCGCCCCGTCCCGCGCGCGTCCCGCACTCGCCTAGCTCTACTCCACCGAACCCCCAAATCCGCGGCCTCCGCCATTGCCTCCTTCACCCCTCCCCGCGAGCGTGCCCCCACGGCCTCTATCGCCGCCGGCCCCTCACCGTGGACAGCCACCTTTCGGCTCTCCCCCCGCCTCCACTTCACCACCGACGCGTTCCCCGCATCCTCGCGCAGCCGAAGCGCCACCCCGTGGCCCTTCCCCTCACCGAAGCCGCCGGATCCGCGCCCGCGCCGCCGTCGGTGCACGCCACCGCGGCCGCCAGTTCACCACCGCCGCCTGCCTCTCCTCTGCACCACCGGCGACGAGACCTAGAGGGTCAAGTTCACCGTCGCGGGAGGCACGACCCCGGCCTACCTCGGCTCAAAGACCCCGTCCCGACGCGCCGCCCCGTACGCGGGAACGCGAGCCGCGCCACGCCATTCGCCCCGGCCGGAGTTAGAAGATGGAGTCGCACTTTTACAGAAGAACCCCTCCTCTTATTTCATATTTTATCACTGTTGATTGTGTCTTGAATAATTTGTGAAAACACCCCTAGATCTATTAGGATCTCACATTTTAACCCGAGCCTTTACATTTTTCAGATCTAACCCCGAGTTTTAGGAAATTCTCATGCACTGTGCACTGAGTCAAGATAATCTTCTGTTCTAGCCCCTAAGGTATACGGTTAATTACGTTCTAGCCCCCAGATTCAAATGTTTTCCATTTAAACGCATTTAATTTAGCTGTGAACTTTAGAAATTCATAACAATTCATAGAAAAATCCAAAATGGATAAACTCAGTGGCTATGGACTCCTCTTGAGTAGATCTACAGGATAGGTATGATGTGGATGTGTAAAAAGACTGTTTTGCCCCTGGTTTAGTGCGTGCATGTTGTAGGTAAATAAATGGTAAAAGTGGACCAAATGAACTCCAAAAATCATGAAACTTAGACAGTAGCTTTGTTATGGCATCTATGTACTATGTGATTTTTGGTAGCCCTAGCATTGACTGGTTAATTACTGTTTTGCCCTTACGCATGTGATTTGTGTGTTTAATTAACTTGGAAAATGAAGGCTATATAAAAGATGCTCAAATATGACCTCTGGTATTTTTCATGTACTTTATATAGTATGGGTAGCTTGCGGGTAAAGTTTGAGACGTTGCATGTAAAGTTTGAATGGTGTTTTGAAAATAATAAAGTGTCACACGCTTAACTAAATAATAGGAAAAAGTGTATTTAAACTGCTAGGAAAATTTTGGGAAAAATCTAGTAGCGTTATGGAGTATGTTGCTGCATGTGGTAAAGATTTGAGATCGATTGGAGTTTTCTAACTACATGAACTTATGAGTGCATTTTATTCATAAAGGTAGCGTGTCCATTAATTTGCATGTATATGTTTAACTTTAAGAGACAACTTCATTTCATTTGATAGGGACTGTGTACACATATAGAACAATTATTCCTAAGAACTTCAAAGATAAAATGTGGTAATGGTTTGTACGATTTCTTAGTGATGGGCTGTATGATTTCTTAGGAAAGTTGTTAAGTTTTCTTATTATGGAATGTGTTTAGATTGAGAGTAACCGAATAAATTCGTCACAAGCTACTTGGCATGCATTATGTATCATTTGCACCTCATATATACAATTGCATTCGTTGCACTCATTATCCCACCATATCATACATATAACTTGTACCTATTGCATGTATTTGCATTCTCTTGCACTCACTTGCATATTATACCATGCATATAGATTCCGCGAAACAAAGATCAACACAAGAGCCACTCTTGATCGAGAAGCCGTACAACGGATTACACCAGGAGTTGGTCTTTCCCCAACCTGAAGACGAAGGGTCGCTGATTACATCCGTACCTGTTTCAAGGGGTTGCCTGGGGCAAAGCCTCACAACCCGGCAAACTAACTTAGTTTAGTTTGTTGGTTTTCTTAAGATCAAGCAAAGGTAGGCAGGACCATGCTTTACCCAGCAAATATATTTGATGAATTGCTTACGCATCTGCATTAGGAGTTGTTTGGAACCAACTGCATTAGACTTCCTGGCCGCATTGGCCCTAGCACCTATATATTAGTTCGTAGGACGAGTTGCCTAGTAATGCTAGGTACGAGTAGACACGAGTGAATGGAGTCACTCGTCGCGTAGGTGTTTTCAAAACAAAAATCTTATGGAAGATTATCATATGCTATGTTTGAAACAGAGACCGGGCGGAGTTATGGGAATATTATGAAAAATGATGTGGCAAGGTATGGTGGACTCCGCCCGAGTCGTATAAGGCCCGTCCGTTGTTCGCCTATTGGTCGGCATAACATTGCTAAGGTGCTTATCCGGGATAATGGACCGGTGAAAGTCTTACTTGTGCCATCCGAAGAACAGAGACTTGTTCCTACCATGGAACTGGGGGCGCTTATCTCATGAGAGGGCTGGACCCGACGAACCGAGGTAACGCTCCATGGGGGCTAAACTCAGGGAAGTGGCGGGTTGGAATCGAACTTGGGATGGGACAAGTGGAGATGGGGGCTATATGTGGGAACACGATGGCTAGTAAGCATATACCCTTGGCATTTTTAGTTGTTCCCGGGAATTAACAAATCGATTTGAATCGCTGATGCTCACCAGGTGTGAGAATGCCAATACCTTTGACGTCCGAACGTAGTAATAATTCAAATACTTTATGCTTATAATCATGTTTCTCTATTACAACATGCTTGGATGTATATGATCCGTTCCCTTATTCCTGGTGCTGCCCGTCCACTAGTAGAAGGTCGATGGACTTGGGAGATGCTTTGGAGTCGAGGGAGGGCTGACCCGACGTACCGTGGTATCGCTCCTGAGACGGCTACTCCCAGGGGTGTGATGGAAGTGCTATGAATCTTGGAACAGGACATGTGTTTGTGTTTTACTTTGTGCAAGTATTTACTTTATGATATAAGTGATTAATGAATAGCAGCTGTCAAATCCTGCTATCTTATGTCGACATGACTTGGGTTAAGAATCAACAGCTAAGGATCCACATGATTAGTAAGCATGCTTTGCGTCAGCCGTAAGCCCCGTCCATTAAGTCCTACTGAGTAATTAGTACTCAGGGTTTGCCCCCACTTTTGGATTACAGGTACTGATGACAGCTGGATAACTATGTTGGAGGTGGTAGAACCGGTGGGCTCGGTACTACTCGCCTTGTTTATCTCTACTTGAAGACTAGTTGAGTTTTATTTCCGCTGTGAGATGTTTTGAACGCTTCCGCTATATGTATCTATACATGTATATTTTGACATCGCTTCCGCTATATTTGAACATGTATTTGACTATTTATCTTCGGTTTGTAAACTAAGTCTACTTATTCTCTACTTCAACTGTTTGTGATGATGTAATCTGTTGTGGCTCTTTCGAGGGCTGAATGTGCGTGATGTCGGTATCCTCGGGCGATGGTTACATCGAGTGCCCTTTGGGTAGCTCGACGGACTACCGGGTTTAGTCCGGCCTAAGTGCACTGTGAGCCAGAGGTGGCAGGTGTGCTTAGTCTGGATTAAGCAGGGCGGTTCCGCCACAGGCACAACCAGACAAGACCGCTATATACTCCGCTTCCGCAGTGGGCAAGGTTACGCAGTTCTGCTTCTTGGACGACCACGAAATGAGCGAGCGCCCTAGCAAGTAGCAACCCTCGGAGGTACTCTTACGCTCAACTCAGCATCTGGCAAAGTCCGAATCTGAGTAGCCCAAGAGTTCAAAACTAGCGCCCTTGGGGGTACCACAAGCCTATGCTAGGGGTGTGCTTGAGATACCGAAGAGTCCGCTTCACCACGGTGAGGTGGGATTGAAAGTAGCCTAGAGGGAGGGGGTGAACAGGCTAACCTAAAATTTCTGACACAAATGATCCAAATAAATTATTACTACAAGTTGAACTAGTCCAAACTGGTTAAACTAGCTCAAGGTTGGTTCACCGATGTTGTGGCAGAACCGCCCAAGTTAACCCAGAGTTAGTATAAACATACTAATCTTATGTTAACTCTGGTAGTTCCTCAGAATTCAAAATTCTGATAAGTCTTCCCATCTGGATCAAGCTTATTGGGCGAATTTCGAAGGAGTCCACAGATTACAAGATGTTACAAAACTGCAGAACTTTATTTCGAAGGAAACTTAGAGTTATTACAAACCTTGTTCTCAAATAATTATACATAAAAGGAGTAGAACTTTTGAAACTAGAAACAGGCTGTTCTACTCTAGTATTAACAAGAGTGTTCTTCAAAGGAATCTTGCATCATGCCCAATGATGCAAGATTTACTGAGGAACGGAAGAAGCAGGATCATACTCGAAGAGGAGATATTCAGCACCTGAAGAAAACATAAGAGAAGAAGCCTAAGTACTAATTTCTCTACAAGACTTACTCAACCACTGGGTCTAAACCCAACTTCTAACCTATAGTTGACTTAGTTAGGTCAACTCACACTGTAGCAGGCCTATAAGTGAGTCCTTAGCTTTTAGGGTGTCAACTTCTTTTAGTTGTTTCCTATGGACTAAGTTGTACCTAATCTGTGATGCTCCGGCGTCTCGAGTGCATTTTTATCCCACATACATGCAACACTCATCATGATGCATCATACAATGACATGCATTTAAGCCCTAGTTCAAACTTGGTTGAAATGCAACTTGTCGAAACCTGTTTTTTGCATATGTCTCTGTGATTGTGCCCATAACTTTAGTTCTGTAGTGATATAGGTGAAACTCATATTGACAAACTTGTAGACAATTTTATGATAAACAACTTTGGTAATTGGTGCTTTGACATGCATGAAGGTTTGCATAGAGTTTTGGGGCTTTTTCTGTCAACCTATGAAATCTTTCCAAACATGACCTGTTTAGTAATTTCAAATTTTCTTGATATTAAAGTCAAAACCTTGCAATGATGGTATTGAGAAAGTTGTAGATCATGAAATTTTAAACAACATTGGTATAAAACTCCTTTGGTGAATGTGGTTAGAAAATAGACTTTTAGAATTTCTAAATTGGAAGGTTCTGTTGGTCAAACCTTGGTCAGCAGTTTAAATTCAAAGTTAAACCATATTTTTTAATACAACATGGTATGCAAGTTTATAAGAGAAATGTAGACGAACAAATTTAGAACATTTCATCCAATTGGAGTTTTGCCAAACTCGGCCCCTAAGTTGGCCAAATAGGCGAATTTCAGAAACATGTTTCCCTGGTCAAACTGGATTTTTCCATTTTCAGGATTTTGGAAATTCCCTCTCTCCCTCTGTCTCGCTGACCGGCGGGCCCCACCCGCCAGTCGTCCCCGATTCCCGCCCGCGTAGGACAAACACCCGGTCCAGTGGGTCCCACCTCCGTCCGGCTTCCATGAACACGGTCCAATGGACCCCTACTCCTTCTCCTTATCCGGCCCCACCCACTAGTGACACCCGCTCTACGGACCAAGTCCACCGAACTGCCACCCTGCCTCCCTCCCCCTCGGCTCCGCCCATGCGGCGAGCGCGCCCCGACCGCGTGCGCCACGCGCTCGACGCCGGCCGGCTGAGCCAGCGCCGAGGCCGCGCCCCGCCCTGACGCGCCCGCACCTGGACGGAATCCCTGCCGCCTTCACCCCGCGCCCTCCTCGCTCCCTTGTTATCCCGCCTCTCCCGCTCACCGAGCCCTTTCCCTCTCTCACTATCCCCTCCGCACCGAACGCCGCCGTCATCGCCGAGCTCAGAGCTCGAGCTTCCGCAGCCGCCTCCGCCGCTCCCCGCACCCCCCAGATCACCGCCATCACCTCCTCCTCCACCTCCCGCATCCAACGAGCTAAGCCTCGTCGTCTCCCTCTGCCTCTCCGTCCCAAGCGCAGAGTGCCCGCTGCCATTGCCGCCGCGGCGAGCTCACGGCACCCGCCGCCTCGATTCGCCTCCCACCTCGCCGACGCGCGCCTTGCACGTCCCGCGCCTCCCTCCATCTTTCCCGCACAGTCCCGCCCCTCGCCCTCGCCTCCCTCACCTCTCTCCGCGTGCGCGCTCCCGCATCCACCATCGCTGCCGACCCCTCACCGTCGGGAGCCACCCTCAGGCCATCTCCGCGCCTCCACTCCATCTCCGCCGAATTCGCCTCGTCCTCGCGCAGCTCTAGGACCCCACCTTGGCCCCCTCCATCGCCGGTGCCGCCGCATTGAGCCGGAGCCGCCGCGCATCGCCGCGCCCCAGCCATCTCGGTTCACCACCACCGCTCGCCTCTACGCTTCACCGCCGGCGACGAGACCTACATAGTCAAGTTCACCGTCGCGGGAGGCACCCCACCGACCTAACTCGGCTCCAAGCGCGCTCCTCTACGCGCCGCGCGCCACGCGTGACCGCCGGCCCGCCGCGCGGTTTTTCCCTTGGCTGAAGGTAGAAGAAGACGCGCACTTTTACAAAAAACCCCCTTCACTTACTGCTTATCGCATCACTGTATACTGAGTCTTGCAAAAATTCCCGAAACCCCCTAGAACTATTAGGGTTTCGCATTTTTAACCGAGCCTTCGCATTCTTGCAGATCTAACCTCGGTTTTAGGAGATTCTCATGCACTGTGCACTGAGTCAGGATAATCTTCTGTTCTAGCTCCTGAGGTATACGGTTAATTACGTTCAAGCCCTCGGTCTAAAGGATAGGTATGATGTGGATGTGTGAAAAGACTGTTTTGCCCCTGGTTTAGTGTATGCATGGTGTAGGTAAATAAATGGTAAAAGCGGACCAAATGAACTCCAAAAAATTATGAAACTTGGACAGTAGCTTTGTTATGGCATCAGGTACGGTGTAATTTTTGTTAGCCCTAGCATTGGCTGTTTAATTACTGTTTTGCCTTTATGCATGTGTTTTGTGTATTTACTTAACTTGGAAAAGGAAGGCTATATAAAATATGCTCAAATATGTCCTCTGTTATTTTTCATGTAATTTATATAGTATGGATAGCTTACTGGTAAAGTATGAGGTTGTGTATGTTTGTTTTAGCTGCTGTTTTGAAATTGACAAAATGCTACTAGTTGAAAAAGAAAATAGGAAAAAATGTATTTAAACTGCTAGGAAAATTATGGGAAAAATCTAGTAGCCTACTAGTGATGTCTTGATACCAGAAAGTAATTTTGTGCACTTTAATACCGCTGTTTTGATTTATATGATTTTCATGGTGAAATAAAATATGGAAATTAGATGTCCTAGCTATGGATTTTGTGCTTGCTAATTTTTGTACATGATGTTCATGCAATGTCATGGTTGCTGTAGAAATTTTAAGTTCAAAACCCATTCCTATAAATTATGAAAAATCCGGGAAGCTATAGGGCTGATAACTCGTTGTAATTTTAATAAATTAATTATAACTTGTTTGTAGCTAAAATTTTAGCGGTAGCACTGTGAAGTATGTTTCTGCATGTGGTAAAAGTTTGAGATCAATTTGAGTTGTCTAACTACATGAGCCTATGAGTGCATTTTATTCATAAAGGTAGCGTGTCCATTAATTTGCATATATATGTTTAACTTCAAGAGACAACTTCATTTCATTTGATGGGGACTGTATACACATATAAGACACTAACTCCTGATGACTTCACGGATAAAATGTAGTGATGGTTTGTATGATTTCTTAGTGATGGGCTGTATGATTTCTTAGCAAAGTCGTTAAGTTTTCTTATTATGGGGTGTGTTTAAACTAAGAATACCCGAACCCATTCTTCACAAGCTGCTTGATCATGCCTTATATTTCATTGACACCTCACGCATACATCTGCCATTCGTTGTACTCATGTTTGCACTATGCCATGCATATAACACTGTATCGTATACATGCATTTGCATTCTCTTGCACTCACTTGCATTTTATCATGCATATAGACCCCGCGTGCAAGGAGCTATCAACACAGGAGAAACCAGTGATCAAGGAACCGGACGACAGGCTATATTCGGAGCAAGAAGACGAAGGGTAGCTGATTAAATCCGTCCCTGCTTCAAGGGGTTGCCTGGGGCAAAGCCTCACAACCCGGTAATTTGGTTTGTTGGTTTTCTTAAGAACAATCAAAGGTAGGCAGGACCATCATTTCTCCCAGTTTATCCAATCTTGTTTGATGATTACGCATCTGCATTAGGAGTTGCTTGAAACCAAATGCATTAGACTTCCTAGCCGCCCTGGCCCTAGCACCTATACATAGAGTTCGTATGACGAGTGCCTAGAATTGCTAGGTACGAGTAGACACGAGTGAATGGAGTCACTCGTCGCGTAGGTGATATTTCAAAATCTCAGAAATCTTACTATGATGCAATCTATGATTATTTATGTTGATGTTAAATGGAGACCGGGCGGAGCGTAAGTTTACTTTTGGGGTGTGCGTTGTTGTTCTCCGGCTTCGCCCGAGTCGCATAAGGCCCGTCCGCTGTTCGTCTGCTGATCGGCACAACATTGCTAGAGGTGCTTATCCAGGAAATGGGCCTGGTGAAAGTCTTACTGGTGCCATCCGAAGAACAGAGACTTGGTCCTACCGGACTCTAGGGGCGCTCACTCTCACGGAGGGCTGACCCGACGTACCGTGGTATCGCTCTGTGGGGGCTAAACCTAGGGAATGGCGGGTTGGAATCAAACTTGGGATGGGACAAGTGGAGATGGGGACTATATGTGGGAACGCGATGGCTAGTAAGCATATACCCCTGGCATTTTTAGTTATTCCCGGGAATTAAAAATCGATTCGAATCGATGATGCTCACTAGGTGTGAGAGTGCCAAATATCACTTTTGGGCAACGTAGTAATAACTGTAACATGCTGTTTATTAAGTCACGCCTTTTATACAACATGCTTGGATGTGTATGATCCGTCTCACTATTCAGGATGTCGCCCATCCACTGCTAGGAGGTCGATGGACTTGGGAGATGCTTAGAGGTCGAGGGAGGGCTGACCCGACGTACCGTGGTATCGCTCCTGAGACGGCTACTCCCAAGGGGTGGGATGGAGGTGCTGTGAATCTTGGGACGGGACATGTGTTCATGTTTTACTTTCCTGCAAGTATTTACTTTATGATATAACTGATCCTAATGATTAATGGATAGCAGCTGTCAAATCCTGCTATCTTATTTCAACATGACCTTGTTTAAGAATCAACAGCTAAGGATCCACATGATTAGTAAGAATGCTTTGCATCAGCCGTAAACTCCGTCCATTAAGTCCTACTGAGTAATTAGTACTTAGGGTTTGCCCCCACTTTTGGATTACAGGTACTGACGACTTTCGGACATCTGTGTTGGAGGTGGTAGTACCGGTGGGCTCGGTGCTACTCGCCTTGTTCATCTCTTCATGAAGGCTACTTAAGTATATTGTTTTCGCTGTGAGATTTTGAAAACGCTTCCACTTTATATATACTCTGAATTCGCTTCCGCTATATTTGAACATGTATTTGATTTCATACATTTGGCTTGTAAAATAAAGTCTATTATTCTCTATTTCAACTGCCTGTGATGATGTAATTGTTGTGGCTTCATTGAGAGTCAGATGTGTTTGATGTCGGTTCCTCTGGGATTTGGTGTTATCGAGAGCTGAAGTACTCTCGACGGACTACCGGGTTTAGTCTGGCCTATGTGCACTGCGAGCCAGAGGTGGCAGGTGTGCTTAGTCTGGATTAAGCAGGGCAGTTCCGCCACAGCTGGTATCAGAGCCGATCATACACAGACAACAGTTATATCATCAAGTTTTGGTTTACAAACATATTTTCGAAAACCCATCTTCAAGTAATTCAAAAATGAGAGTATACGCTATGCCCGTATAAGGATGTTAGTGTTATACAGGTGACATCACTGACATTCTGACCTAGATAGAACTCATATGCATATTCGGCGCTTTGGGAAGCAACTTTTCGGCCATAGCTGTCCCTAGTACTGGAGGAAGCTACTGGGATTTGCGAACGGTTGTAAGCCCTACATTCATGCCCCATAGTAAAAGCTCTTTAAGGGTGATGGGCATGATTTGGATGCTTTCATACCCACCACACTTACATTTGGTTTTTCGGATCCACCTTTTTCTCGACAATCCCCAGTACTGGTGGAAAGTCAGGCTTTGAGAAAAAGGTGCATCGGCCCACCAACATTGTCCACGCAGCGGTCACACGTGGATGCCACACTAGGTGGTAATGTATTAGCATGCATTCTTCTGCAGGTACACTAACCACGTGCGAATCTAAGAACGAATAGAGAATTGCTAGTTGCATTAAGGAGAGACGTGCATATATGTCACCGAATTATCGCTAGTTATATATATGTATAATACATAGGATGTGTGATGTGAGACCGAACAGGACGAATCATGCATCATGTATCTTTTGCTATCATTTTGGGGATACTACTAAAAGACAAATGGGATAAATCGTGACCTAAATAAACTTTCTGCACATTTCACTCTCATAATACAGTTAATTTTACGAAGAGGGGTTCCCAACGATAACCCGAACGACCACGGTCAGAAGCAGCACCTGAATGAAATTGCATCCCTCACCCAATTCGTGAGAGATTTGATCTAAGAGCTAGTTACGTACCAAAGGAATAGAGGACTAGTCATTAGAGAACTTCCGTAATTGGACATCCACCCAAATTGATCATCTTGACAACCATATCGACGAAACTCAGAAGTATTGCCCAGCATCTAAAACTGCGCACGAGTTCCCATTAACAGATTCGCTTATCCAGACCTACAAGATGTTTGCTAACACTTTAAGTGCAATCAAGCTATTCTGTTCATTTACATGCTTTCATGTATTCAGAATATAATTATGGTACTATGATCTTTTTATCACCGCATCGATCGCACGCAAGTTCTTGGACTAAACTCGACTGGCTTTATTTCTGCAGATGGTCACCCCACCAGAGACATCTGCTCAGGGGGCCGCTCATGGAGCACCATCTCCTTCTGAGTTGGCCACTCAGGTCGCTCAGCAACTCATCGACTTGATAGCTCAAGAGCAACGACGGCGTGACCCGCAAGAGATCAGTTACACTGACTTTGCGGCGCTACAACCGCCAATCTTCACCGTTGCCACCGATCCACTAGATGCTGATGACTAGCTTCGGATCATCGAATCTAAGTTCAGTCTACTGCCTCGTCTCAGTGAGCAACAAAAGGCTCGCTTTGCAGCACAGTGTCTACATGGTCCCTCGGGGGCCTGGTGTGCTTCATTCCTGGCAATGCAACCAGCCGGGCACCAGGTCTCGTGGGATGAGTTTCGTGCGGCTTTTCGGGCTCACTACCTCCCGCCTAGCCTCATCGAGCTCAAGCAACGAGAATTTCGTGCACTTCGACAAGGGGACATGTCGGTACTCGAATATGTGCAAGCTTCCGTCCGCCTGTCGCAGTACTCCCCTGAAGACGTCAACACCGATCCACGTAGGGCTACCCGCCTGTTGGATGGATTCGATCCTACTCTGCTGACTCACTTGGGGCGCAGCTACGACAGCTTCACCAAGTTGGTAGATGTCGCCATCGACATGGAGCAACGCCTCCGTCAGGCCCATGAGGACCAGCAGAAGAAAAGACTTGCAAGTACACCTCCATCGAGTCCATCTCAGCGGCCACGGGTTGAACATCAACTCCCGCCGCAAATGTATTACCTAGAAGAGCCTCCACAACAAGAACAACACAGTGGGCCGCAACAACCCCCATCATCCTGCAGTGCACCACCTCGTCCACCTTCTTCAGTGCCACTTTCCAAACCAAGCGCTGGCTCCCCTTGCTTGACCTGCGGGAAGGCTGGACATTCCAGTCGCACGTGTCGTACGCGCCAGAAGACTCCGGGCTCAGTGCCTACGAACGAAGATAAGAACTCAGCCCCGAAGCTGGGTCAATTGCAATACAGCCAGATTGAGCAAGTTTCGGAGAGTGAACCAGTATTAGCAGGCACATTTCTTGTCAATGACCATCCTACAATTGTTTTGTTTGATTCGGGAGCATCCTTCACCTTCGTTAGCAAAGAATACGCATTGAAGCATGGATATGAACTTACAGAGTTGAAACAGAAATACCGCATCACAGCTGCAGGGTCATCCATAAGTACAAATCACATAGTGAGGGACTTGCGTTTGCAAGTAGGAAGTGAAAGTTTGTTCATCTGTCCTCTAGTACTCCCACGACTAGGGATTGATGTTATCCTGGGGATGGAATGGTTGAAACAACACAACGCCATGATAGATGTGGGGAGTAGAACCGTCCAGTTGCGCTCAAGCAGCGGGACCGATGTGGTTATTCATGTACCACTTCATAAGCATGTGTCTCACACGGTTAATGTTGCAGAAGCCCAGACTGAAGCACAAGCAATTGCAAAGATCCCAGTAGCCTGTGACTATCCTGATGTGTTTCCAGAAGAACTTCCTGGACTACCGCCAGATAGGGATGTAGAGTTCAGAATAGACCTTGTTCTAGGCACGGCACCTGTCTCTAAGAGACCGTATATAATGGCGCCTGATGAATTGAAAGAACTAAAAACACAGCTACAAGAGCAGTTGGACAAAGGGTTCATCCGACCTAGCTCGTCACCGTGGGGCTGTCCCGCCCTCTTTGTTGAGAAGAAAGACCAAGGTGGTAAGAGACTATGCGTAGACTATCGACCACTGAATGCTGTTACTGTCAAGAACAAGTACCCACTGCCACACATCGATATCCTATTCGATCAGCTTGGGGGAGCCACAGTTTTCTCCAAGATTGATCTTAGGTCCGGGTACCATCAAATTAAGGTCCGAGAGGAAGACATACCAAAGACCGCTTTCTCCACGCGGTATGGGCTTTATGAGTATCTTATCATGTCCTTCGGTTTGACTAATGCACCTGCTTTCTTCATGTACCTGATGAACTCGGTGTTCATGAATGAGCTTGACAAATTTGTGGTAGTATTCATTGATGACATCCTGGTTTATTCCAAGAATGAGAAGGAGCACGAGGAGCATTTGCGAATAGTACTATCTCGCCTTAGAGAACACAAACTCTATGCCAAGTTCAGCAAGTGTGCTTTTTGGCTAAAGGAAGTAGTATTCTTAGGCCATATCTTGTCAGCGAAGGGAGTGGCTGTCGATCCCAGCAAGGTGGAAGATGTGCTGAATTGGAAGCAGCCACAAACTGTGACTGAGATACGGAGTTTTCTTGGTTTAGCGGGCTACTACTGCCGCTTCATCAAGGATTTCTCAAGAATTTCAAAGCCTATGACAGCGTTAACCTAGAAAAATGCAAAGTTTGCGTGGAGTCAAAAATGTGAAGAAGCATTTGGAACGCTGAAGAAGCTCCTGACTTCAGCACCTGTTCTTGCTCAACCAGACATCACCAAGCCGTTTGACGTGTATTGTGATGCCTCTGGTAGTGGCCTCGGTTGTGTTTTAATGCAAGAGGGCAGAGTTATCGCCTATGCATCCAGCCAACTAAGGAAACATGAGGTGAATTATCCGACTCATGATCTTGAGCTACTTGCGGTTGTTTATGCGCTGAAGAAATGGAGACATTACTTGTTGGGCAACACTTGCCACATATACACCGATCACAAAAGTCTAAAATACATATTCACACAGCCAAAACTAAACATGAGGCAACGTCGTTGGTTGGAGTTAATCAAAGACTATGATTTGGAAGTCCACTATCACCTCGGTAAAGCAAACGTGGTAGTAGATGCATTGAGCCATAAAGCTCATTGCAACTTCATTGAAGCTCGTCCAACAGTGAGAGTGCTATGTTGTGAGATTGGGGAAGTAGAATTGCCAACGGTGTTGGAAGCTGAATTTTACCATCTTGTTCTGGAACCAACCATAAAAGATCAAATCATAGCAGCACAAAAGCAAGACAAGGGCATGGCACATATTCGTGAAGGATTAGATGAGAAGAAAAGAGCGTGCTTCACACTTGACGACCAGGGAGTCCTGTGGTTCAAAAATCGCTTAGTGGTGCCAAAGGACATGGAGCTAAGGAAGAAAATTCTGGATGAAGCTCACACCTCCATGTTCACCATGCACCCGGGCAGCAACAAGATGTACCAAGACTTAAAAACAAAAATTTTGGTGGATCCATATGAAACGGGAGATCTCCAAGTATGTGTCTGAGTGCGGCGTGTGTCAGCGAGTCAAAGCTGACCACCTAAAGCCTGCTGGTACGCTTCAGCCATTAGCAGTTCCAGCCTGGAAGTGGGAAGATGTACACATGGACTTCATAGTGGGTTTGCCTCGCACCCAGAAGGGCTATGACTCCATTTGGGTCATTATTGATCGTCTTACCAAATCCGCTCACTTCTTGCCTGTGAAAACTTATTACACTGTGGGCACTTATTGTATCCTTGCATGGTGTGCCACAGACCATCACTTTCGATCGAGGATCGTTGTTCGTGTCTCGCTTCTGGGAGCATTTGCAAACTGCTTTTGGAACCAAATTGATTCGGAGTTCAGCATACCACCCTCAAACAAGCGGCCAAGTTGAAAGAGTAAACCAGATCCTAGAAGATATGTTGAGAGCATGTGCATTGACCTATTCCACCAAGTGGGATGAATGTCTCCCCTTGGCGGAGTTCGCCTACAACAACAGCTATCAGAAGAGCTTAGATATGGCATCTTTTGAGGCCCTATATGGTAGACGGTGTAGAACGCCACTCAACTGGTCTGAACCTGGTGAGTGTGTCATATTCGGCCCAGACTTGGTAACACAAGCAGAAGAACAAGTTAAATTCATTCACGACAATCTAAAGAGGGCACAGTCTAGGCAGAAAAGCTACTCATATAAGAGGAGAAGACCCTTAGTCTTTGAGAAGGATGATCATGTGTATCTCCGTGTGTCACCCATGAAAGGGGTGCATCGGTTTGGAGTGAAAGGCAAGTTAGCACCACGATATGTTGGTCCGTTCAAGATCACAGAGCAATGTGGGCCAGTTGCTTATCGACTGGAGCTACCACCACATCTAGCTGCGGTCCATGACGTGTTCCATGTTTCGCAATTAAAGAAATGCCTAAGAGTACCGGGAGAAATAGTTGATACGTCTTAAATTCTGATTGAACCGGACCTCACTTATGAAAAGCACCCCATAAAGATCCTCGACCAAAAGCAAAGAGCAACGCGGCGAAGAGCTATTAACTTCTACAAAGTGCAGTGGAGTAACCACTTCGAAGAAGAGGCAACTTGGGAGCAAGAAGAATTCCTGCGAACAAAATATCCTGGTTTTCTTCCCTCCACGTCAAATTAAGTACGTCACAGCAGCTTAAATTTTTAGATTCATACTCAATGCACTTTCTTGTTTAATTTATCCACCCACATCACATCAGAATCTCGGGACGAGATTTCTTTAAGGGGGTGGGTTGTGATGCTCTGGCATCTCAAGTGCATTTTCATCCCACATACATGCAACACTCATCATGATGCATCATACAATGACATGCATTTAAGCCCTAGTTCAAACTTGGTTGAAATGCAACATGTCGAAACCTGTTTTCTGCATATATGTCTCCGTGATTGTGCCCATAACTTTAGTTATGTAGTGATATAGGTGAAACTCATATTGACAAACTTGTAGACAATTTTAAGATAAACAACTTTGGTGATTGGTGCTTTGACATGCATGAAGGTTTGCATAGAGTTTTGGGGCTTTTTCTGTCAACCTATGAAATCTGTCCAAACATGACCTGTTTAGTAATTTCAAATTTTTTTGATATTAAAGTCAAAACTTTGCAATGATGGTATTGAGAAAGTTGTATATCATGAAATTTTAAACAACATTGGTATAAAACTCCTTTGGTGAATGTGGTTAGAAAATAGACTTATAGAATTTCTAAACTGGAAGGTTCTGTTGGTCAAACCTTGGTCAGCAGCTTAAATGCAAAGTTAAACCATATTTTTGAATACAACATGGTATGCAAGTTTATAAGAGCAATGTAGAGGAACAAATTTAGAATATTTCATCCAATTAGAGTTTTGCCAAACTCGGCCCCTAAGTTGGCCAAATAGGCGAATTTCAAAAACACATTTCCCTGGTCAAACTGGATTTTTCCATTTTCGGGATTTTCGAAATTCCCTCTCTCCCTCTGTCTCGCTGACCGGCGGGCCCCACCCGCCAGTCGTCCCCGATTCCCGCCCGCGTCGGACAAACACCCGGTCCAGTGGGTCCCACCTCCGTCCGGCTTCCACAAACACGGTCCAATGGACCCCTACTCCTTCTCCTCATCCGGCCCCACCCGCTAGTAACACCCGCTCTACGGACCAAGTCCACCAAACCGCCACCCTCCCTCTCTCCCCCTCGGCTCCGCCCACGCGGCGAGCGCGCCCCGACCGCGCGCGCCGCGCGCTCGACGCCGGCCGGCTGAGCCAGCGCTGAGGCCGCGCCCCGCCCCGACGCTCCCGCACCTGGACGGAATCCTGGCCGCCTTCACCCCGTGCCCTCCTTTCTCCCTCGTTATCCCGCCTCTCCCGCTCACCGAGCCCTTTCCCTCTCTCACTCTCCCCTCCGCACCGAACGCCGCCGCCATCGCCGAGCTCAGAGCTCGAGCTTCCGCGGCCGCCTCCGCCTCTCCCTGCGCCCCCAGATCACCGCCATCACCTCCGCCTCCATCTCCCTCGTCCAATGAGCTAAGCCTTGTCGTTTCCTTCCGCCTCTCCGTCCCAAGCGCAGAGTGCCCGCTGCCATCGCCACCGCGGCGAGCTCACGGCACCCGCCGCCTCGAGCCGCCTCCCACCTCGCCGACGCGCGCCTCGCACGTCCCGCGCCTCCCTCCATCTTTCCCGCACGGTCCCGCCCCTCGCCCTCGCCTCCCTCACCTCTCTCCGCGTGCGCGCTCCCGCGCCCACCATCGCCGCTGACCCCTCGCCGTCGGGAGCCACCCTCGGGCCATCTCCGCGCCTCCACTCCATCTCCGCCGAATTCGCCTCGTCCTCGCGCAGCTCTAGGACCCCACCTCGGCCCCCTCCATCGCCGGTGCCGCCGCATCGAGCCGGAGCCACCGCGCACCGCCGCGTCCCAGCCGTCTCGGTTCACCGCCGCCGCTCGCCTCTACGCTTCACCGCCGGCGACGAGACCTACATAGTCAAGTTCACCGTCGCGGGAGGCACCCCACCAACCCAACTCGGCTCCAAGCGCGCTCCTCTACGCGCTGCGCGCCACGCGTGAACGCCGGCCCGCCGTGCGGTTTTTCCCTCGGCCGAAGGTAGAAGAAGATGCGCACTTTTACAGAAAACCCCCTTCACTTACTGCTTATCGCATCACTGTATACTGAGTCTTGCAAAAATTCCCGAAACCCCCTAGAACTATTAGGGTTTCGCATTTTTAACCGAGCCTTCGCATTCTTGCAGATCTAACCTCGGTTTTAGGAGATTCTCATGCACTGTGCACTGAGTCAGGATAATCTTCTGTTCTAGCCCCTGAGGTATACGGTTAATTACGTTCAAGCCCTCGGTCTATGAGTTTTTCCATTTAATTCATTTATATTGAGCTGTGAATTTTGAAAAATCATAACAATTCAAAGAAAAATCCAAAATGGACAAACTCAGTGGCTATGGACTCCTCTTGAGTAGATCTAAAGGATAGGTATGATAATGATGTGTGAAAAGACTGTTTTGCCCCTAGTTTAGTGTATGCATGGTGTAGGTAAATAAATGGTAAAAGCGGACCAAATGAACTCCAAAAAATTATGAAACTTGGACAGTAGCTTTGTTATGGCATCTAGGTACTGTGTGATTTTTGGTAGCCCTAGCATTGGCTGTTTAATTACTGTTTTGCCCTTATGCATGTGTTTTGTGTATTTACTTAACTTGGAAAAGGAAGGCTATATAAAATATGCTCAAATATATCCTCTGGTATTTTTCATGTCCTTTATATAGTATGGATAGCTTACTGGTAAAGTATGAGGTTGTGTATGTTTGTTTTAGCTGCTGTTTTGAAATTAACAAAATGCTACTAGTTGAAAAAGAAAATAGGAAAAAGTGTATTTAAACTGCTAGGAAAATTATGGAAAAAATCTAGTAGCCTACTAGTGATGTCTTGATACTAGAAAGTAATTTTGTGCACTTTAATACCACTATTTTGATTGATATGATTTTCATGGTGAAATAAAATATGGAAATTAGATGTCCTATCAAGCTATGGATTTTGTGCTTGCTAATTTTTGTACATGATGTTCATTCAATGTCATGGTTGCTGTAGAAATTTCAAGTTCAGAACCCATTCCTATAAATTATGAAAAATCCGGAAATCTATAGGGTTGATAACTTGTTGTAATTTTAATAAAATAATTATAACTTGTTTGTAGCTAAAATTTTAGCAGTAGCACTATGAAGTATGTTTCTGCATGTGGTAGAAGTTTGAGATCAATTTGAGTTGTCTAACTACATGAGCCTATGAGTGCGTTTTATTTATAAAGGTAGCATGTCCATTAATTTGAATATATATGTTTAACTTCAAGAGACAACTTCATTTCATTTGATGGGAACTATGTACACATATAAGACACTAACTCCTGATGACTCCAAGGATAAAATGTAGTGATGGTTTGTACGATTTCTTAGTGATGGGCTGTATAATTTCTTAGCAAAGTCGTTAAGTTTTCTTGATATGGGGTGTGTTTAAACTAAGAATACCCGAACCCATTCTTTACAAGCTGCTTGATCATGCCTTATATTTCATTGACACCTCATGCATACATCTGCCATTCGTTGTACTCATGTTTGCACTATGCCATGCATATAACACTGTATCGTATACATGCATTTGCATTCTCTTGCACTCACTTGCATTTTATCATGCATATAGACCCCGCGTGCAAGGAGCTATCAACACAGAAGAAACCAGTGATCAAGGAACCGGACGACAGGCTATATTCGGAGCAAGAAGACGAAGGGTAGCTGATTAAATCCGTCCCTACTTCAAGGGGTTGCCTGGGGCAAAGCCTCGCAACCCGGCAAACTAACGTAGTTTAGTTTGTTGGTTTTCTTAAGAACAATCAAAGGTAGGCAGGACCATAATTTCTCCCAGCTTATCCAATCTTGTTTGATGATTACGCATCTGCATTAGGAGTTGCTTGAAACCAATTGCATTAGACTTCCTGGCCGCCCTGGCCCTAGCACCTATACATAGAGTTCGTAGGACGAGTGCCTAGAATTGCTAGGTACGAGTAGACACGAGTGAATGGAGTCACTCGTCGCGTAGGTGATATTTTAAAATCTCAGAAATCTTACTATGATGCAATCTATGATTATTTATGTTGATGTTAAATGGAGACCGGGCGGAGCGTAAGTTTACTTTTGGGGTGTGCGTTGTTGTTCTCCGGCTCCGCCCGAGTCGCATAAGGCCCGTCCGCTGTTCGTCTGCTGATCGGCACAACATTGCTAGAGGTGCTTATCCAGGAAATGGGCCTGGTGAAAGTCTTACTGGTGCCATCCGAAGAACAGAGACTTGGTCCTACCGGACTCTAGGGGCGCTCACTCTCAAAGAGGGCTGACCCGACGTACCGTGGTATCGCTCTGTGGGGGCTAAACCTAGGGAATGGCGGGTTGGAATCGAACTTGGGATGGGACAAGTGGAGATGGGGACTATATGTGGGAACGTGATGGCTAGTAAGCATATACCCCTAGCATTTTTAGTTATTCCTGGGAATTAAAAATCGATTCGAATCGCTGATACTCACCAGGTGTGAGAGTGCCAAATATCATTGTCGGGCAACGTAGTAATAACTGTAACATGCTGTTTATTAAGTCACACCTTTTATACAACATGCTTGGATGTGTATTATCCGTCTCACTATTCAGGGTGTCGCCCATCCACTGCTAGGAGGTCGATGGACTTGGGAGATGCTTAGAGGTCGAGGGAGGGCTGACTCAACGTACCGTGGTATCGCTCCTGAGACGGCTACTCCCAAGGGGTAGGATGGAGGTGCTGTGAATCTTGGGACGGGACATGTGTTCATGTTTTACTTTCCTGCAAGTATTTACTTTATGATATAACTGATCCTCATGATTAATGGATAGCAGTTGTCAAATCCTGCTATCTTATTTCAACATGACCTTGTTTAAGAATCAACAGCTAAGGATCCACATGATTAGTAAGCATGCTTTGTGTCAGCCGTAAACCCCGTCCATTAAGTCCTACTGAGTAATTAGTACTCAGGGTTTGCCCCCACTTTTAGATTACAGGTACTGACGACTTTCGGACATCTGTGTTGGAGGTGGTAGTACCGGTGGGCTCGGTTCTACTCGCCTTGTTCATTTCTTCATGAAGGCTACTTAAGTATATTGTTTCCGCTGCGAGATTTTGAAAACGCTTCCGCTTTATTTATACTCTGAATTCGCTTCCGCTATATTTAAACATGTATTTGATTTCATACATTTGGCTTGTAAAATAAAGTCTATTATTCTCTATTTCAACTACCTGTGATGATTTAATTGTTGTGGCTTCATTGAGAGTCGGATGTGTTTGATATCGGTTCCTCTAGGATTTGGTGTTATCGAGAGCTGAAGTACTCTCGACGGACTACCGGGTTTAGTCTGGCCTAAGTGCACTGCGAGCCAGAGGTGGCAGGTGTGCTTAGTCTGGATTAAGCAGGGCGGTTCCGCCACATAATCTATGAGCAAAAACATTCATTAACAAAAGCATTATTTTTTTTTAACTACAATGTTGGTGATGTTTCAGCTCTTACACCTGGTAAGCCCAGCGATTTGAATCGATTTTCGCTCTCGAGAGGAATACTCAGAGACCAGTCATATGCGTGTACACCGACACCGCTTATGACAATCCTTGCACGTAGTTTGTACCGTTCTCACCGAGCCCGGGTATACGATTCGACGACACCCGCAGTTGGTCTCACCACAGTTCAAATCTAGGTTCAAGGTATGAAAGGCTTATCGGAGCCTGTTAAGGACGACAAGTGAAAGAGGCGCGTTCGAAAGCCGAAAACATGGCCTAGACATCGGACGGCTTTATATGACATGGGCAGGGTCAGGATCCCAACATATTCATTTATTTAAGATTTCCATAAGTAACAATACTAAAAACATAACTGATCCTGCTAGATGTCTCCAATTAATATCTCAGAAAACTTTATTGTCCAGGTTCCTTTTTTAAAAGGGAGCGTAGCCTAAATTAAGCTTGCTAAGCAGTTCTAATCTATTACGTATAGGATTAAATGTTGGATTTAAGAGCTAATCATGAACTAAGTTTCCAATCAATTCTTAACTCTAATGCACATTCATAACCCATTGATTAAGACTCCAAAGGAAAAGGACCTGCACTGGGGCTTGCCTGGATTGACAGTGTTAGGATCGAAAACCAATTCAAAAGATTCCTCCTTAGGGACAAAAGATGATTCCTGAATTCCAGCTTCACGGGCTTCTGGATTAACAATATCAGATGATTCTCCGACAGGGGGTGAAGGGGTTACAGTACCTAGATAAATGAATGACATGCATGAGTTTTAAGGATGAGGATGATCAACCTGTTGTAAAAACAAGGATAAAACCTTCTAAAAGGAAAAGGTAGGGCATTAAAATATTTTCCAAACCTTTGAATAATTTTTCTAAGATTTAAAATAATTTTCTAAGTTTTTTAATAATTTTTCAAACATTGAAAGAGTTGGAAAATAAATAAATAAATTAATTAAAGATTTTTAAAGATTGGGAAAAGAATTCTTAAATTTTAAACTAAAAGAAATAACCTTTATGAAATAATTAAATTAAAAGGTTAAAACAAATAAGGAAATAGAAAAGGAAAATAATTTCAGAATAAAAGATTATGCCCAAAAGGTCCAAAATAGTTTTTAGATAAAGTTCTATTTACATCCTTGGAATTTTGGCCCAATCTATTAAACCAAGCTGGTGGCCTTCTTTCCCCTCTCTCTTTTCGGCCCATAAGGCCTGGCCCGAGGCGCGGCTTGGCTGGCCTTTCGGCCCGGCAAGCGCCCTGGGCGCGCGCGACGCGCGCACGCGCACGACGTGCGGCGTGGCGCCGACGACAACCCCGCGCGGCGGCGCGTCCCGGTCTTCGCCGGCGACGACCAAACCACGCGGCGGCGTGACCCTTCTCCTCCTCTCCTCTCTTTTCCTTTCCCCTTTCTCACTGTGATCGCGGCGCCCATGGTGGACGCGTCGCGTGCAGCGCGCGCGGTGGCGAGCGGCGGTCCCGGCGGCTTGAAGACGGACCGGCGGCGGAGGATACCCCCACGGGGTGCGCGCAGGGGCCCTGCACCGGATACATAAGGAAAGGAGCCCGATTGGGGCTTGTGCACGTGGGGAGAGGAGGCGCGGTGGTGGCCATTGCCGCCAGCGCCAAGGAGGGGGCGAGCTCGATTGAGCTCGCGCCGGCCTCAATCCTCGACGAGGATAGGCCTAGGAGGAAGAGGAGAGTGAGGCGGAGGGGTTCCTACCCTCTAGAGACGAGGTTGGGCGGTGTGGGCGGCGGTCGGCAGTGAGGTGCGCAGCGGTGGAAAGGCGGCGTGGTGCGGGGGCGAGTGGAAGCAGGAGGGGTGAAGCTAGGGAGTGGCTCCAGTCGTGGTGGAGGAGAAGGTGCTCGGGAGGGGGTTTTATAGACCTGAGAGGCGGCGGAAGGGGCGGCGGGATGAGCTCGGCAGGCGGCGGCGGAGGTCGATCTGTTCGCCCGCGGGAGGAAGAAGACGAGGGGCGGGGGTGGCGCTTCCGGTGGGCGGAACCCAGGTGGCACTGGGGCGCAAGGCCAGCGCCGGCCCACGGCTTTGGCAGCGATGGCGGCGCGTGGCGGAGAACGGCGGCGAGGCAGAGGCGGGGCGAAGCCTCCCTTTGCCTCTCCCCACAGCGGGATGAGGAAGAAGGTGGGGTGGGTCCCGCCTGTCAGCCTGATACCGCGGGCTGAGGGAAAAACGGGGAGCTAGGCCGGTTTTGGGCCTGGTTCCCCCGGTTCCCCTTTTCCTTTTTTATATATTTTTGAATGTAATTTTCTATTTTTAACCCCATGTACAAGCAAAATCACACAAGGGTCCAATTACAAAAGTGGAAGGGTGTAATTTATATTATAACCTTGCACTTTTGTCCTTGGGTAAAATAATATTCTCAATGGAGTTTGAAATAAACCAAGTTCAAAAGAATTTGAATAAAATTTCCTAAAATTGAAAAGAGGTCATGCATATGATGACATGCTTAATGCACTTAATCGGTGTTTAAGATACGGAGTATCACAGATGTGGACTGGTTCAACCAATGCAGAAATGAAGAACTAAATTGATCTCTCAAACCGTGCAACCAAAGTTGATTTCGTTTGAATCAAAACCTTCCTTTTTGGCCAAAGATTGCAGATCTGAAAGGGGCTCACCACCAAACCAGCACACAAGATAGATCGGGACAAAACTTGCAACACAGGAGTAAGAACATGAAGAACTTCAAGAACAACAAGCAAGCACACAGGGACAAGGATTAATCCGAGGTTCGGTCACTCCACAAAGGAGCCCTACTTCCCCGTTGAGGCGCCCACAAAGAGCCAGGTCTTTTCCAACCCTATCCTCCCCTCTCCAATCACAAGGATTGGAAGAATTCACTTACTATGATGCTCTCACAAGGTGGGGTAATACAAACTTTCTTTGGCACCACCACACAAGAGGGGATGAAGCCCAAGGCGACGCCTATCCATTTAGGAACTCAGGTTCCAAGAGTAACAAACCACCAAGGGCTGCTCAAGGTGTCACCAAGCTCAAAGCTCAAGAACAAGAGAGGAAGAGAGGAGAAGAGGTGCAGCGATTTCAGCTCTCAAGTTCTTGCAAAATCTACTCAAAGATTTGGAGATTTGGAGGCTCAATCGGGGCCTTGACGAGCTAGTCAGCAGGTGGCACGTGTATATTGAGGACTGGGTCAGAGTCTTTTATGCCACCTTGTACATTGGGTACCAGAGGAGCTTCATTCAGTTTATATTTGATGGTACCCAGTACAAACTGACACCGGACAAGATAGTAGAGCTACTGGGTTTTGAGCGCAGAGGAGTTGTGTCACTTCACGCTTGTGTCTATGACGCAGTGACACCACCCTACAGGGGGCACCCAGGGAGAGCTCTAGAGCTGGAGATGGTTCGCCACTTGTTCCGTGGTACACTGACGGCCGATACTCCCAAGACACCTGACAGGCTCAGAACTGAGTTTTACTTGTTGCTACAGTGCCTGAGGAGGACTTTGATCCCCAAGGCGGGATACAAGGAGGGTCTGACAGCTCTACAGCAGGGGCTTCTTACGTGTCTCACACTTAAGCACGATATAGACATAGTGGATATTTTACTTGCTGAGATGGAGGATGTGATTGTGGACGGCATGCCGACTAAGTGGCAAATGTCGTATGCTCACTGGATCTGCAGACTCTTGAGTCAGCTTGGAGAGGCAGATGCCCCGACGCGTGGCCTGTACTGCGACTCAAGCACCAGGTTCCCTGACTACAGGCCAACGTTGAGAGACGACAGTCGCAGGGGAGGTAGAGCAGCTCGAGCAGTTCGAGAGCGGTTCACAGAGGAGGAGCGAGCAGAGTAGCAGGCTGAGGACGAGGAGCTCGACAAGGTTGAGGAGGCTGTTCAGGACTTCATCTTCTTGTCCAGTTAAGACTCCGATTTTGAGGACGACGAGGAGGAGGAGACTCAGTACTTCCTAGCTGCTGCACACGACCACGAGGCCAGAGGGTCAGGAGTACCACGCTCACCTTCACCACCTCCGGCCCTGCAGGCTCCACCAGCACAGGTCACTACATAGCAGGTCTCTCAGCCAGACGCTCTTGCCGGTATACTACAGATGCTAGTTCAGCAGCAGGCAGAGACCGCCAGAGCACAACAAGAGCAGACAGCACAAATCGTCCGACTCCAGGAGGCTCAGCTTCAGTTTCAGCGAGAGTCACCGATCGACAGACAGTTATACTTGAGGAGATCAGGCGTCGCTCAGGGACCAGAGGAGAGAGTATCGAGAGGAGATAGTAGCCCTGAGAGCTGAGGTGCGTGGCCAGCCTAGCCTGCCAGGACCAGTGCAGCCAGAGCCTACTCGAGTGATCCCAGCTCCAGGTCCACTTCAGCTCACTCCTGCACCGCCACAGACAGCTACAGCTTGACCTCAGACCACACCTCCGGCAGCCGCAGTTTCTACTCTAGGGACTTTTCCCCTTTTAGACCTGCTCCGGACTGACCTACGACCGGTGCTCTCACGTCTTCCGAGAGTTTCCCTGACTTTTGAGTCACCGGTCCAGACTACAGTTGTCACCACTGCTCCTGTTCCTACTCCCTCTGGCCAGACTGATACAGGGATTCCCTCCAGGCGTGAGATCCTTCAGCGGTCAGTGCAGCCTGTTCTCGAGGAGCTCACATAGCAAGAGCCAGCAGCTGTCGAGCCTAGCACTGAGCACGTACCTGAGACACCAGAGGCACCTAAGCCAGACACTCAGCAGCCAGAGGCACAGCGAGCAGTAGAGATAGAGCAGAGCACACAGCCTGAGAGTACAGAGACCACTGTCACAGAGACCACCGGCACCACACCTGACCCGGTTGATGAGGCAGCTGCAGAGATGGAGAGCTCTGACGATGACGACCCTTCTCGCTTCCACACCGAGCCATCCCGGCCTTCTTCTCCTCCGAGTGCTTAGTTCCCCTCTTTGGTCATTGATGACAAAGGAGGAGATAAGATGGGAGTGAGATGGTAGAGGGGTAGGTTCTTTTGCTTTGTGGGCTTTTGGAGGGACATGCTTTTTAGACTTGGTTTGTATGATATTTGCATCTTTTGGCTTTTGTGGATGGACATGACATTTGGTACTTGTGTATGCACTCAGTTATCATGTCTATATCACTCTGGGTGAGCCTTTGAGCTCCGTGTGCTAATTTTTTCCTTGTATAAGGTTAGAGTAGTTGACGTTGTTCTTAATTTATGTACCATCTCTACTCTTTCCGCCTTTTACTTGTCATCAATCACCAAAAAGGGGGAGATTGTAAGCATCTAAGCCCTATGGTGAGTTTTGGTGATTGATTGACAAGATTATTTGTTATCTAATGAGCCCATGAGTGCAGGTTTACTAAATTTAAGAACGGTAGCTGATCGGATACTGTACATGGCCCCTATGTAAATGGTTTCATCACTTGGAAGCGGACATGGTTTTCATCCGTATCTCGAAGGCTAAGGACTCTTTTAGAGTCAAGGATCAAAGGAGACGAGGGATCCTTGCTTAGATAGAGTTTTCTAGCTTTTTAGTATCCGCACTATTAAGGGGGGTTAATGGCTAGTAGCTTGATCGAGTGAACCACCAAGAAAATGATGCACACACAAGCCTAAAGTCTCAAATACATAAAAAATGCAAGCTACAAAGGTACATGGTCCAAAGGAACTCAAGGGAACATCGAAGCATTTGACGAAAATCAAATCCAACAGAAGATGCATGGACCGGATGGTCCGGCCTGAAGAAAATGGGCAGAGCGTACTATGTTATTGCAAGCAGTTTTCCTTGCACGGTTTGAACTCCATGGAAATCAGTTGGACAAGAAGGTCTGTTCTAGTGTTTACAGACCATTCCACGGACCAAGAAATAGAGGAATTCACTTTTGCGAAGAGGAAAATAGGTACAAGGACCGGATGGTTCGGTCTGGTAAAACCGCCCGAAGAACGTACCATTTAACCCGAGGAGGTGAAACCCTCAGACACGAAGTTAAAAGGGACGGTCTATTAAGACCGTCCTATTTTACTCGATGATTGGGGTTTGGAAGGAACAAAAGCTTACAATGGACTGTATGGTTCGGTCTGTTAAGACCGTACCAAACTCCGGACAGAAGTAAGATGACGCAAGTGATCAGTGACCGTTGGAAAGTGCATGGACCGTATGGTCCGGTCCTTACTTTTTGGGCAGACCGGACCTTCCAGTCTTCACTGCATCAGCTCCCTCTTCTTCAACGGCTCTATTAACTTGGGGAGGCTATAAATACGGGTTCCTTCGGTTCATTTGGTGCTCTTTGACACTCCAGCTACTACTCACACTCATAGAGCTATTGTGCTTCAACTCTTTGCATCAACCACTCACAAATTCACTTTGAGAGAAAAGATCAAGGTCAAGGGCTTCTGTGCATCCATCTCGGTGAGGATCAAGATCAAGTGAACACCGGCGGCTTGTTACTCTTGGTGATTGGCAGCACCTAGGCGGACTTGGTGACCGTGGTGCGTTCTCGGAGCTTGCCAAGGAGATTGTGGAAGCCCGACGAACAAAGGTGTACAAGGCTTGAGCTCCACCTTGCCGAGATGGCAAACGGAGACTCTTAGTGAGCGCCCACAAGCATGGGAGGCAGCAATACACTCTAGGGTGTGCTACAATGTGGACTAGGGGAGGGTGCCAAACCTCCGACACCACGGGAAAAAAATCTAGTTGTCTCTTCCCTTAGTTCTACTTGATGCTCTCGCTTCTTTGCCTATTTTCATGGATTGCATCTTGTAGTCACCATGCTTAGTCTTCTTCTTGGCTAGTATCTCCCTTGTTCATATGGTCATTGGTGTTGCTAGTGGTAGAGTTCGTTGCAGTTTTCCTTTCAACTAGCATGTGTAGGTTTTCCTTTCGTTTTTGAGTAGTCTAGCTCGTGTAGAGGGTGAAGTGGGCTAATTTGTAGTGTCGCTAGGTTAAGGACTTTCGATTAAAGTTTGAAATTAGCCCAATTCACCCCCCCTCTTGGGCATCCGATCCTTATAGCAGGCCGGCTAACACCATCACCTGGTCACCCGACCAAGACCAAAGGCCGGCCGACCCACTCCTCTCCTCCTTTCGGTGCACAAAGTCCATCCCTCACTTCTCTTTGCTGCACCCTTCTTTCCTTTGAGTGAACAACACACACATTCAAGTGGACGGCCGACCATGTCCAACGGCTGCCGACCTGTTCCATAGGTCGCCCGACCACCCTAGCTTTCCCCTTTGCTGCACCCTCACGCAAAGCTGGCCGACCATGGCATAGGGCCAGCCGACCAACTCCACAGGCCGGCCGACTTGACCATGAGGTCGCCCGACCCCCTCTTCTACTTCCCTTGGCCTATAAATAGCACCCCTCATCTGTAGGACCGAGATGTGTGACTAGAGGGGGGTGAATAGGAGCACTTGAAAAACTCAAACTCAAAACCCCCCAAAGTGTGCTCTCACGAAAACGCACGCACACCCAATACCGTCCACTGAACAGATACGAATCGGGTGGATAGCGGAGCCACTCCAATCAACGTTCACTGAAATGAATGCAAGATGAGTGGACGCTCTACACCTAGACACTTAGACTCACAAGCACACAACTCCTAAAAACGCTACACCTAAACCTACACTACTCTAGTGTGCAAGGTTGCATAGTATGAACACACTACCAACCCTAGGACACACTAGAACCTTCTCTTTGAAAGAAAACAATTGCATAAAACAAGCCAAACTAAAACACCGAAACACAAACAAAACAGTAGCAAGAAACAAAGACCGGACAGAAAAAAACAAGACACGCTACAAAGCTTGCAAGTGTCGCACACTAGCCACTCAACACACCAAAGTGTGCCTCACTTAAGATCAGTGAATGAAGAGTATGGGCATGTAGTGGTTAACACAAAACAAGTTTGAAGCAAACAACAACACTCCAAAGACCAAAGAAACCAAGGAAAAAAGACCAAGGAAGAAGAGGAGGAACTAACACAACACAAGAAAACAACCTAAAAATGTACAGACCGTACTATCCGACCCCACCCCCAAAGGGCAGACCGTACCAAGTTAAAGAAGAGGTTGAAAACAACCCAGAAACACTATAGACCAGACTATCTGCAGTCTACAGACCGTACTAAATAACCCAAGACCGTCCTATTTAACTCAGCCATAAACTGCCCAGAAAAACAGCCCGACGCCCCTTCGAAAAATCGATCGAAATGGGGTCAAATCTCAACAAAACTTCACGAAAATTTGCATGAACAATCCTAAGGACCTTTCCTAGCAAACCACAAAAGATTCACTTGAAAAGATCAAGGGTTGCATGGGAATTGCAAATCTCGTGAGGAGGTGAGTTGACACCGAAAAACAGAAATCCGACAAGAACGGCCCTTGCTTGTGGTTCAATGATTCTAGCACTTGGCTTGTGAGATTCACCACATCATAGCAAAGCAAAATACCAGCAAATGAAAGGATTCAACCTTGGCCAAAGCAAAAACCTAAAAAGCCAAGAATTGAGTCCAAGAACGAAAGGGAAAAGGGGGAAGAACAACCACACAAGTTGCTGCACGAAATCACTTGGATTAATAGCCCAAGATGGGTCTCAAGATCAGATTACAACCAAGGACTTCGTCCCAAGCAACCACCCTCTCCTTCCTTCTTGATGTGGAGGCTAGATCTCACCCTAACCCTCCTAAACTTTGTGCTCAAGGCTTGAGGACGAAAATTAACCTAGCAGCCAAGAGGAGTCCTAATGACCAGCTCTTAGGCTATTTATACACCAGTTCAGTTTTGGCAATTTTACACATAGACCCCCTGACACTAGAAACGCCCGGAGGCGCTAAAACAGAAAAGGACCCAAAATATCGGGGACAGACGACCACGATGAAGACTTGATCTTCTTAGCTTCCACGCAATCTTCGGATGTCCTCTACGTGGCCAGTAGTCCAATCCGCCTTTGCACCCTCGGTTTTGAAGTCAGAAACCAGGAAACTTTAGGAAGTCTCCGTCTGGGCCAGACTTGGCCCATCTTCTCTATCTTGGCGAGTCGTGGCCCAACTCACCAAGGCTTGGGTAATTTGGGTGGCGGTTTTGAGCGGAAGCCGCCAAAGCCTCTCTCGCACACCTTCGCGCCATGCACTCAGGTTGGAGCACCACGGAGGGCTTACACCACTGTTGTCAATCCACCCCTCCATGTACCGACGTCGAGCATTGCCTCCGGTCTATTGGAGGGCTTTTGCCTCAGTCCATCGAGGTCTTCATCATCTACCTCCTGTCCATCGGAGGACTTGTACCATTGACAATCACTCATCACACCATGAGAGCAATGAGGCCGGTCCATTGGCTCTCAATCTCCCCCTTGATGAGTGCATTGTCAACACCTTCAACCCATTACCTAAAATAGAACATAGATAAGAGAAAAGCGTAAAATTGAAAAAGAAAGAGAAAAAGAACAATTGCTCAAGCTGCCCAAAACCAACAAAGGTAAAACACAAGGCAGCTTGAAGCAACAAAAGAAAGCAAAGCATCGACTCCTCAAGACAGAGGCAAAAGGCTCAACACACCGATGCAAAGAGCATGCTAAAAGCTCAAACTCCCCCTGAAATACATCCTCACAAATGCAAAATAATGAATACAAAGCTCCACCTCAACTAAGTCTCTCCCGAGTCCTCCCCCTTTGTCCAATACTTCTCCCCCTTGTTGACAATGGATACATCAAGGGTTCATAGGACTCCCCCTGAACTAGACAACTCCCCCTCAAAATATACCATGAGATGCAGAGAGTGTACCAGAAAGAGCTCAGAAGGGATGGAAAACTAGTATTCACAACTTCTAGCATACAGAGCAAATGAGGACAAGGAAGCATGCAACAAGCTCAAATGAATCTATCTTACACAGATTAGGAGCAAGCATGTTTTTTAGGATTGTTTAAAATAAATCATCACCACCATGAATAGCATCTAGCAAGATAGGCATGAACAGCAAGATGCTAGCAATGCATACAAGGTGTGCTACTCTCAACCAAAGCATACATAAACAGCCATAAGCATTTTAGAGACTTGCATATTTCAGATTTAATCACTTATATTTCATTAGCAAGTTTCATATTGTGCCAGGGGTTATTCACTTGTCTTGCCACTTCTTACCAACCAATACCAAGCCTAGGTTCAAAGAACCATCAAAAGCTTAAGATAAGGTTTTGGTCATACACAACCTAGTCTAAGTTCATGCCAGAGTGCAGAGGCAAGCAGTCTCAAACTAAGTCAGTGTGACAAGCATTCCCACCTAGATCTTTTCACTTCAGCACAAGACACCACTTGTAAACATTTAATTCTGATTTCAAATTAAGCAAGGTGTCATAAAAGCTTAGGCATTAATTTAGCAAAAGCATACAACTAGCATATCCAGGTACGAAAAGATGGCATAGCATTCAACACTCCTACATATGCTAGGCAGCCAAGTCACGTGGTGATCATGTTTTTGGATTTACAAGAAATAAACGGGCTTAGCTCAAAATTAGTATTCAACAGACTCAAGTGAGCTTAGACAACCATGATCAAGCAAGCATCTGTACAACCTAGCACAAGCAAATACTAACTTAACATACCAAAAGAGCTCTAATGCTAGTTAAAATGCATATGATACAGTGCAATGCATGATATGATACAAAATACAAAAGAAGCAAAGAAGAAACAAAAACAAAAGCAAATAAAGAGCAAATCCTAAACTACTATAGCTATTCCTGACTAAAAGGGATAACAAACTCCAAGCTCACCTCTCAAGCGCACAAAAGCGCTAAACTCTAGGGGCTTGGTGAAGATATCAGCTAGCTGGTTCTGGGTTGCTACATGCATCAAGTCTATATCTCCCTTCTCATAGTGACCTCTCAGAAAGTGAAACCTCACGTCTATGTGTTTGGTTCTAAAGTGCAAGACGGGGTTCTTAGCTACAGAGATAGCAGAAGTAGAGTCCACTAGAAGAGGGATCCCTCCAAAACTCAGGCCAAAATCACTTAAGGTGGCTTTCATCCAAAGTAGCTGGGAGCAGCAGCTAGCAGCAGCTATGTATTCTGCTTTAGTGGTAGACAAGGAGACTCTAGCTTGCTTGCGAGAGGACCAAGAGACAAGAGAAGTTCCTAAGAATTGGCAAGTACCAGAAGTTGATTTGCGATCAATCCGGCAGCCAGCATGATCAGCATCTGACAACCCTCTAAGAGAAAGAGAAGAACCCGAGGAGTACCAAAGACCAAGCTCAGGAGTGTACTTTAGATACCGGAAGATGCGCTTCATCGCTTGACGGTGAGATATCCTCGGAGAAGCCTGGTACCGCGCACAAAGGTAGATCGCGAATTGAATGTCCAGTCTGGTCACCGTCAGGTACAAAAGTGAGCTGATCATCCCTCGAAATTCCTTCTAGTCCACCACCTCCCCATCTTCATCCGCATCAAGTGCCGTGTTTGTACTCATAGGAGTTGTCATGGGTTTAGAGTCACCCATGTCAAACTTCTTGAGTATGTCCTTTGTGCACTTGGCTTGATGGACGAAGGTTCCTTCAAGGCTTTGCTTGATCTGCAGCCGGTGCAGAGGGCAAAGGTCCTCCATCATCATCTGAGCTCGTAGCAGAGGGGGCAGGAGCTGCAGCCGGTGCAGGGGCTCCTGCATCACCATCAGGTACTGCTGCTTCCTCATCTTCAAAGATAGGAGCACCTTCCTCATCATCACCTGAAAGATCAAAGGCAGGGGTTGTGCAAGACATAGTTTCATTAAAAGAAACCTCACAAGTCTCAACAACATGTTTGGCCTCCAAAATCCACACACGAAAAGCCCTAGAACGAGAAGCATACCCCAGAAAAATCCTATCCAAACGGCAAGACTCAAACTTGTCCATATGACCGACCTTCTTTAGCACAAAGCACCTGCAGCCAAATGCTCGCAAATGCTTGATGCTGGGCTGCCTACCAAAACGAAGTTCATACGAGGTCTTCCCAAGGAAAGCTCGCAAGAAGATTCGGTTCGAAATGTAACATTCACTGCCTCAGCCCAAAAGCGCCTCGGAGTCCTGTGCTCATCGAGCATCATCTGTGCCATCTCAACGAGTGTGCGGTTCTTGCGTTCCACAATATCGTTCTGCGGTGGGGTATATGGAGAAGAAAACTGGTGCTCAAGACCTAGGTCACGACAGAAGTTTTCGAACCGAGACTTTTTAAATTCTCCGCTGTTGTCACTGCGGATAGCCCTCATGGCCTTACGACTCTCGTTTCTCAACCTCAGTACCAGATCCCGAACAAAACCAACGCTTCATCCTTAAACTCCATGAAAAATACCCACGAAAACTGCGAAAAGTCATCCACAATGACAAGCACGTACCACTTCCCACTGACCGACGCTACCCGAGCGGGACCTACTGTATCCATATGGAGTAGCTCACCCAGATAGGAGGTCATAACCTGAGACCCAGGAGTGTGAGAAGCAGTAACCATCTTGCCATGACGACAGGGGTGGCACACTAAGTCCTTCTCAGCTTTCAATTTAGGCAATCCTCAGATTAGGCCCATTGAACTCAACCTGACTAGCAGATCAAAGCTCAAGTGACCAAGTCTCCTATGCCACTTCCATATATCAGCAGAGGGACTAGCA
The DNA here is from genome assembly GCA_022530915.1 of Paspalum notatum. Taxonomy (NCBI): domain Eukaryota; kingdom Viridiplantae; phylum Streptophyta; class Magnoliopsida; order Poales; family Poaceae; genus Paspalum; species Paspalum notatum. The sequence continues at coordinate 25,054,574 of CM039685.1, read as the reverse complement.
ACCAAACAACGCGTAGGGCCAGAAACAGATGTGAGATCGACCCTAAAAACCTGACCAAAAGGCAGCAAAAAACAAACAAGGGTCACCTCAGCATCAAGAACACGGCACGCACCCTTCTTAAAACGAACCTCAAATCCTTCATCGATAAGTTGCGAAACAGAGACCAAATTGAACCCCAGATTCTGGACAAATGCAACTTCTCTTAGAGAAAGCTTAGCAGAGAGCGATACAGAACCAACACCCAACACTTTACCTTGACCATTGTCCCCAAATGTGATGTACTCCTTGGTGCTCACGGGGTTGAGGCTGGAGAACGACTTGCGGTGCCCTGTCATGTGCCTAGAGCAACTGTAATCCATGATCCACACGACCTCCATACCTCGATCCTGCAAAGTCAAGTAAAGCGACGGTGAGCAAATGGTTCGGCACTGGGGTTAGTACCAAAACTGCTGTACTAGTGCCGAGCCATCTGCTCAAAAGTGGGGTAAGCACAGTCAAAAAAATCACCATGACTGGAGTAACCATGACCCTCAAAGCGTGGCCTCTCAAGCTCTCTCACAAACCCTCGGTCACGAGGTCCATAGCCGTGCTGAAAATGACTAGGAGCTCGGTCGGTAAAGCATCTCTCACGCACAGAAGCACGGGCTTGAAAGCCACCTCCACGTGCACCATCAGCAAAGCGGTCTCTCATCTCACCGCGGTGGAGAGGATCTTGCCTAGCACCCTGGTAGAACTGATCCTGGTTCCCCCAAACTCTCTCCTGCCTCTCAACTCGCTTCCTCCTGAAGCAAAACTCCTCTAGGTGGCTATTCCGCTAGCAGAACTCACAGTGGTAGACAGGCCTCCTAGGAACTGGGTTAGGCTAGGACTTGGGCTTAGGTGGTGTGGCCTTGGGTGGTGCAGGCTGCTGGGCTGGCTTCTTGTCCTTAGGCTTGAGCACTTCCTCAATAATCTTGCTCAGCTCAGCCTGAGGAGGCTTAGGTGTCCAGAACTGCTTCTTCTTAGTTGAGGCAGCCCTGGGTGGCTCATGGTAAACCCCATCAATAGTCTCACCAGGCTGGGTAGGTGCAATCTTGATATTAATTGGGGCACTCTTTTCACCCGAGGTGCTGCACTCTCCAAACCCAAGACCACCCAAGTCACCCTCAACTCTTTTGGTGCCTTCTATGATCATCTCTAGTTGGGGGCCTCCTTGCCCAAAACCAACTGAGCACCTCTCTCAACCTATTGTTGTCATCTTGTAAAGACAACACCTCCCCCTTCAGATCCTCCAAAACTACAGTCTGGGCAGCACAAGTGTCACAGTCTAGGGAGGATATCACAGGAGTACCTTTCTCTAACTTCTTAATGGTGGCATCCCTATCCACCAGCTGCATCCTAAGGGTCAGGCAGTTCTCACAAGTGTCAGTAAGTGCTGAAAGCACCTCAAAGTCAGCTCTCAACTATTCTCAAAGTAGGACAGACCATACACGCACCCAAAAGCGTAGACCTAAGCTCCTTGAGCTGCCCCTAAAACTTCCCTTTCAGCACAGCTAACTCACTAGCTAAAACGGGGGCAAGACTCACACTCAAGCTCTTCACTCAAGGTAGGCTCATCCAGTTTAGGTTGGAGTTTGCCTAACTCAACTCTAAGCCCAACTATCTCCTCTACCCACTTGGCATCTCGCGACCAACATGAGTGAGATTGTGTTCACGATAGATAAAAGTGCAGAATTGAACTAGAAGTGAGTGTCACCTGTGGGTAAATTGTCGAGCACTTAGGATGTAGTGCACAGGGCAACGGGGAGCGTGGTCAGCGATGCTGCTCTGTTGGGGCTTTTCCTCGAGTAGGTGGCAGGTTGGTGCTGCAGGGAGAAGGGCGCTAGGGGGGGAACCTGGTGCCTACGATGAGGATCAGGGAGGGTGAGCTGCAATTGAAGCTTTAGCTCTTGGACAGGAAAGGAACAGGGAGAAGTAAAGAAACGTGGGAAATGGAGGAGATACTCGCCAAGGGAGATGAGGGGGCCGGCGGCGCTTGGAGCAGGTGAGGCACTTGCCTGCTGCCGCTGCGGCTTGAAGGCACCAAGGGAAGAAGCGTCCAACAGAAGGGTGGAGGCACCATGGCTGCTGCGCTGGTGAAGCAGGGAGCAGGTCAAGGAGCTCGCCATGAAAGAGAGGGGGTAGGTGCTTGCAGCCTGCTGGTTCTTCTCGGAGTAGAAAAGGGCCAGGGGTTTGGGCTTGCGGGTGGCAGAACTTGGTGTAGAGGTGGCAGCAGGGATCGCCATGGGAGGTGGGAAGAAGCTCGCTGCCTGCTTGTGCCTTGCGTGGGGAGGGGCTAAACAGAGGAAGAAGGGTGGCCGGCCGTTGGATTGGGGAAGGGGAAAGAATTTGAGAGGGGTCTAGATATTTGGAAAGGAGCTAGGGTTAGGGTTATGGTCCAATTGGGCCTTTAGATTTGGGCTGAGCTCAATTATGTTGTGAATTAAATTGAGCTCAGATATGGAAGTACAAATGAATTAGGTTGTTTCGGAACGAATTAATTTATAAGGAAATCAATTCAAAGATCCGAGATTTGGCATCGCGATTATTTATTCCAACATAAAGATGAGTTGAGATCATTGGCTATGAGATAAAGTCACTGATAAAGTCAGTTGAGCAATGATTTTCGGATTCGAATTTAAATGCAAAGAATTAAATTTGATTAGTCGAGAAATCACGCCGCAATCGAGAATGAATCCTTGGTTAGGGAATTAGCACCCCGTGAAATGAATTATATCTAATTTACTTTGGTGCTTTGATTTATTCGAGACAAGTAATTATTCCGAACGCGAAGTAAATTGCAAAGAACTTATTTTAGCGGATTAAAAATATTACATCACCTCAAATATTTATTTCTTGAACAAAGGATAAATAGCCCAGATAATTTATCCTTGATTGGTTTAGGGTCTTGTCTTATCTGCGGAGTATCCTCGCGAGGAATAACTCCAGGGCTGACGATTTTCAAGCTGAGTGAAAATTCTTCCAATCGAATTAAATTGTGTTTCGCGTAATTCGGTAGGAAGGAATTATCACCAACTCGTCTCGGGTTAAATCGGGTTCAAACTAAACCGCGTCCGGTCTGATCTGAGGGATCCGAATCACCGTCGTATTTCTCGTATTGAGTAATCAAAACCTAGGGTGGAATGAACTTATGACGATTGTGCGCTAACTAGATTAGGTCATCTTCCAATGTCGAATTAACTCATGTTAGTCGACTGGCATGGCTGGAGATTGAGCCATAACCCAAATGAGGGTTTCTTCATTATCAGAGATTGAACCGATGATTTTGGATTGTGCAAAGCCCTGATCCAAATCTCGATAATGGATGGGGACCGATAAGGGTAGAGTTAGAGTTACCGAGAAATTCACGATAAAGGTGATAGGGTTAGAAAAGTCAGGGTCAACAGAAGATATAGAATAGATATAGAGTAGAGGGTGATAGGAAGATTAGGTAGGGAGGGAAATAGAGATAATAGTTTAAAGCTCGAACTAGGGTTTAATTGTCAAAAACTTATTGACTCAAATAAGTTATTTAGGTTTGTAATTAGGGTTTAATAGTTTAAAGCTCGAACACCCAATTAATTTTATTTGTCAAAAACTTATTGACTCAAATAAGTTATTTAGGTTTGTAATTAACACATTTTAAATTAGTTGTAAACACTTTTGCCTTGTTTATCAAAAAGTTTTAAAAATTTCAGATTTTCGTGTTTTCAAAAATCCGGGATGTTACAGTCTCCCGCCCTCACAAGAATCTCGTCCTCGAGATTGAAGGTGTACTTGGTGGGTAGGCTGTCGATCTTCACTTCATTGTCATCATGAGTTGGTTTCTTCAGCTCGATCGAGGTTGCTTTTCCAAATTGTTGGTTCTTTTATCTTCCTCGTGTGCCATTGCTGAGTGGCGGTGTTTAGATGACGGTTGAATCTCCAGTCTATAAGGTTGTCATTGCTCGCAAGATCGCGAGTCTTTATCGACGATCTCCCATATCCAATGCAAGAACTAAGGTCGCTTGGTTCATATGGTGGGAATCTGTCGATGCACCTTCACAGGGCTCTTCTTTTTACCATATCAGGGTCCCTCGTTTTGACTATTATTGATGATCCAAGGCATCGTAGCTGTTGCAGGATGAGCATATCGTCGGATGAATTTGATTGTGGCTGAGGGTCCTGTGATTTGACTTGATTTAACTTGATTCTGGTTATATCTTCTCTTGCTGGTGGCTTATTTCTAGTGCCACTTTGGATCGTCTAACCGTTCAGATTTTCGTGTTTTCAGAAATCCGAGATGTTACACGGAAGTTCTTCTTACTGAAGTGGCGCTTGCTAGAGCTGTGATTGCCGGAGCGGTGCTTGTCAAAGCTTGGCTTACCGGAGTGGTACTTGTCGGAGTCCCGGGAGTGGTTCTTGCCCTTCTTGTAGTAGTCATTCTTGTTGGGGCATTTGGCGATGAAGTGGCCGACCTCTCCGCACTCGAAGCACTTGGGCCTCTCGCCCCTCTTCTTGCTCATCCGGTTGTCATAGGTACGCTGAAAGCGATTAGATACTAGACAAAGCTTATCATCCCCAAACATCGCCAATTGCTCCTCTGTAACAGACATCAAAGCAGAAAAGGAGAAGTTGTGAAGCAGGGGGTTAGTAGCAGACTCACTAGAGCGGGTAGCCAAGGCCAGACTCTTAGAACCTATACAAGCGAGGGAATCCCTCATCTTGTAATTGTTGACGGCACTTAAGCACGACAAATCTTATACTGCAAGCGACAGTATCGTGTGTAGCTTTTCCCCAAGATGAGTATCATGGGTTTTGTCAATCCAGGAAACGAACTAATTGAGAACTAAAACTAACAAGAGCTTAAGGTAAACTAAGCAATTAGATGATATCTAAACTACATCTAATCTACCCCTAATCTGTGTCTAAACTATGTCAGAGTTAGAAGATAAATAATTAGAACATAATTAGAACACCAAATAGGAGAAACTAAACAACATCTAATCAAACCCTAATTGGATCCAAAACAAGCATGATAGAAACAACCATGAGATTAGAGCACTCGAGATAACTAGCAGCTCAAAGCAGATATAAGCATGATCAAGCCTGCTCCTCATAGCATAATTAAACCAAGGTCATTAACCAAACCCCCTCAATCAAGCTTAACCTTTCTCCTGCCCTACTGTCACTAGAAACAGTTAATCGACGAGAAGCTCTCATAAGGCATACACTTATGCATAGTCTAATAACCTAATAAACATAACTAGACTTCTAATGACCATGATCACAAGAATTAGCTACGCAACCATATTACTAGTAAGTAAGATCAAAGACCAAGATCGCTAGAAGAACATGACCTTTAAGAATATGATCAAATTAACATGCATCTAGAACTAAAGCTAATTAGAGCAAGAACATGCATAATTAGACCAAGAACATGATAATTAGAGCAAGATCAATACTTCATTAATAATCATATCAAAGTATACAGCCGTGATCATACCTCCCACAATGACATGATTAGACCTCTGGAGCTAGGTAATTAGAAAGCCATGCAAGGCCTCTAATCACCTCTAGAAACTAGAAGAGCCTCTAATCCCTAGCCTAAAACTCGACCCTCAGCTCTCCTCTAGTGGATGTCCCTCTACTCTACATCTTGTCGCCTTGATAATGAATTGGATGCCTTGTCTCGGGGCCTATACTCGTTATTTATACCCTAGAGAAGACGTGGTAGAAAGAAAACCTCGAACTGACGTAGGAATAGGTGGGGTCAGGCGACTATGGGGGGGTCTGGTCGGCCGACCCAGACTCCTCCCTCGCCCGGTCGTTTCCATCTTTCGCGGGGACGTTGCTTGTCGCCTAAGAAACACTTGTATAGGGCCTCTCGGACTCTTGGGCTTCTGGAATCTTCGGTATGGGCTGAGATTTGACGGAATCTTCTAGTCTTTGATATAATTGACGTCTTTATTATGTAATTATCTCTAATTCCTCATAGCTCTTGACACCTTCTTGAAGCTTCTGATTGGAAAGCCTTGATTAACACAGAGGGGGTCATGAATCAACCAAGCCTTCCTTGTTCATCATCTTCAATGAATGTCATCTCAGAGGTCTTTTCTCACTCGGCGTAGATCATTACGAATTTCGCGAAAATTGGTCAAAAACCTATAAAAATCACATATAGCATATTTCCAAGACAATGTTGCAAAATCCACAATAATCGGTGATAAATGCTAGTAAAAGATATAGTTGACGCTTAAAATCAAAGAAAAACTATGTAAAATGATACAAAATATTCATTCATAAGCCGCGTCAACAGTAATCTATTTTTGTGGCCTTGAGCTTACTATAGAGCGCCTCTACTCCTATCGTATCATACCCCGCCGACTTAATGATTGAGTTCACTTTGATCTCCCATATTGCAAATGCCCAAGGAAGTGGCTACACCGGCGTAAGAAGAAGGCTAAAAAACATCTATACCACTAGTAAACCGCCCTTGTTCTTTCTTCCTAGCCAACCCAAATCTCGGGACGAGATTTCTTTAAGAGGGGTAGATTTGTAACACCCTAAATTTTATTTTCTGAATTTAAAATAGTTAAAATATTTTTTTCTTTTTCTCAATTTATTAAGGATTTTCGTGTTTAGAATGAGCATTCATATGATCTTTATAAAATAAATTTTAATACAAATAAAATGAATTTAGTACAACATGTTGTTGCATTCATGCCGTTGCATTGGTTTTATGCTGAGTGGTTGCTTAAGGATTCGAGTTCAAATTTTATTTGATTTCATAGCGTGTTTAAATCTTAAAAATAAACGAGTTTGAAAAGTTTTTAAAAGAAAAGGGCCGGAAATCCCCTCCTTTGTTTCCCTCCTCTCTTTTGGTTCAACAGCCAACCAAAGTTAGAATCGACCCGCCTCTCATTCTTCTCTAACTTCACCCCTTCTCTTTGTCGTGTAGTCCACCCTCGTTCTCCCTTTGTCATGCAGGTCCCGCTCGTCACGCTTCTCTTTTTCTCGCGTGTCAAGCTTCTCTTCCCCTCTCCATCCATCTCGCTGACCATCTCATCACTCCATGCTAGGCTGGCATGTTTTGAGTGTAAAATCCCGTTCTAATATCTTTGTTCATCGTCAAGTTGTTCTGTGGAATTTTCTGGATTTATCCGGAGGCTTTTCCCATTTTTCCTAGAGCAAATCCAATTTATTGGAGGCTCTTCTGAATTTTTTTATGAGCTCTAAATATTTTATTTAAATTCATTGGGTACCAAAACATATCTAGGAATTTTTCTAGAATTTTTGGAGCCATTGGAGTATTTTTCGGGACACGAACATTAATTCTAGATATTTTGGAATTATTTTAAAACCCGAAATTAAATATTTCGAAAATAAGCCCAAATCCAACTCGGCCCAAACCCGTGCATATATATATTCATCGGATTCCTCTCGTCGTCCTCTCTCCAGAACCGGTATCCGTTTTTTAATCCCGAAACCCTAACTCTCTAGATCTGAGCGGGAAGGTTGAAGTCTTCTCCAACTCCGGCGAACGTTCGGTGTGAGTTTTCTCCGTGACCGTGCATCTCCGACGAAATCCGAGGGTACCACGACGTTCGTCTCATCGAGATCTTCGTCAGCATCATCTCTTTTATGCGAGGGCATCGTCGGTTCGTCGTAGATCTAAGTTTCTTCTCCAACTCCGGTGGAGACCTCATCTCCGGTGAGCTCTTTTCTCTCTCCCCGCCGTACCTCGTTTCTCGTGCGCACGTCCCATCTGCTCCTGGCGTTGACCAGGCCACCTGCATGGCTGCATCTAGCCACCTCCACCGCGGGCCCCACGGCCGGACCCACCGCCTAGTACGGCCGCCGCCCGCGCCGAACCAGAGCGAGCCAGCGAGCCGTCCGTCTGCCCCTTTCCCTGCCGCCACGTGTCGCGCCACCGTTGGTTCGCTCCGGCGTCCCGTGTTCTGCCCGCCACACCAAATCTAGATCTGGCCACGCGAGATCCGGCCGATCCTCTGCGACAGCAACTCTACAGCCCACCGTGTGGTACCCGACCTATCCAATCTGATAGCGCCACGTCACCGCTGCCACCGTCTCTTTACACAAAAGCCCCTGATATTTTTCTAAAATAACCCGCAGTCCGCTCCTTTGTTAGCGAAGCCCCTGTTTTAATGTTTTAAACCCCCGGGTTTCGAAAAGTATTTGCAACTAAGCCCTTGCAACCATCAAAAGCTTATATCTTCTCCGTTTTAAATCCATTTTCGACCATTCTCGTGCCCACAAGTTCGTGGCGATGCGTAGAATATTTTTATAAACCTTTTATTTTCTATTTTTCATGTATAATGTATTGTTTCTTAGATTTTATATGTGTTGCTTGCATATATTGTTGCGTAGGTTCGACGTGACGGTACCAAAATCCGTTCAAGCTGTAGACAAGAGTTGGTGATCAAGTTTTCAAGTGCAAGCTGTTGATTTGAGCATATCCATATTAATAATATCTATACTTGGGAATAAAGGCAAGTATTCTTTAACCTATGTCCTATTTACTTTAATTACATGATCTAGAGCCTAAATTTGCATGCTTCTATTAAGAATGACTAGCTTGATATTTCGTTACATGTTTATTAACCTGGGAGGGTTGTGATATTGCAAATTAATTGCTATCGCTCAACTCATTTTATTTATGTTGGTTTTGCTCAAGTGCTTCACCCTAAGGATCAGTTCGCCGAGCGACCACCCAGGAAAACAGTACAACCACATGACTCACATGGGCACTGAGCTTGACTGATTAATTAGATGAAGAAGAGTTTTGGCTTACTTTTCTGAAACATGGCTTATGAGGGGTCTATGGGATATGGGACTTTGCCCTTTGCCAATGTGGTGCAGTTTGATTTATTTGTCACCCGTTAGAATGGAACTCTCATATCTTTAGTTGACTGGAATAATCTGTAACGAGTGGGCTACAACTCTAGAAATTCTTAGTAAAGGAATCGTAATGAAACCCTGCCGATTCATCAAAGGATAGTGAATATATGAGGTTTGGCCACCTCTGGCATATGGAAATCATGACTTGTGGGTAAAGATGTACAACCTCTCGAGAGTGTTTAAAACTGATATATCAGTCGTGCTCGCGGTTATGAGTGGCCTGGACCCTCACAGATTAGAGTTTTCCAAAGAAAAGGATCTCATGGCAATGATGGTAAAGATAGTATGATAATAGGATGATGATGGAATGATGATGGTTTATTTTCAGATATTTTATTGTATTTATGTTATTCCAGTTATGGGATGGGTTATGCTAATTCATTGTTAGTAAATAAAAGTTGACCAACTAAAAGCAACCGCTATGCCTGTCCACTATAAAGCTAGTCCACTTTATCCTAAACGGAATACTTGCTGAGTACGACATGTACTTACCCTTGCTATACTAAAAATATAGCTCTGCTCTCTACAAGTTGATGGTGCTATGAAGATGAAGTGGATCCAGAAGTCTACAAGGTGTTTAGGTGTACGTGCCCCCAGTCAACCTTCCTATGAAGATGGAGTTCCGCTACGAGATAAAAGTTCCGCTATACTCTAATATATTGACCTTTGTGTCAAATGTAAGTTTTATACGCTTATATAATGCAGTCTATTGATATTCACTAATGAAGTCGGCTGTATGTGTGGAAAATAGATCATAGGCACACATATGGTGTCATCTGGTTTTGTTTATAAAACCGAGTGTGACAGCAGTCCATCGGAGGGCTTACACCACCGTTATTAATTTCGCGGTCTCCTATTTCCTTTCCCTTCGCCTCTCAGCTCACCACCCTCCACCCTCGTCCTGCTGAGCCGAGCCGCCATTGACGAGCTCACGCTCGGAGTCGAGCCCGCGCCGCCGCCTTCACCTACTGCCGAGCATCTAGGCCACCATCACAGCAACCGCCACCCTCGCGCGCACCTCCTCCGCCAACCCTCCGCGCCGCCGGTTCACGCCGTCGCCGCGCGAGTTCACGCTCAGTTCGTCGCCTCCGCCGCCTCATCCGCACCTCCTCCGACGTCCAAACCTAGCCAAGGTAGTAGCCTCGGGTGAGGGCCACCACCCGCACCCCTTGTTGCAGCTCCGGCGAGCCTAGGCTCGCCGGCGCGCGCGCCTCGTCGTGCGCCCTCGGGCCGACGTGAGGTAGACGAAGGAGGGGGGATCTTTTTAGATCTAACCCCTCGGTTTCATTGATTTTTCAGTTCGGTCTATGCGCTGTTGAATGAGTCTTGTAGATCTTGCATGCTAGCCCCTGGGATTCAAAATAATCACGATCTAGCCCCTAGATCTAGTGTTTTTCCTTTTTCTTTTGTTATTTTCGACTGAAACTTTGAAAAATCATAATAAATCAAATAAAAATTCAAAATGGACAAACTTGGTGGCTGTGAACTTCTTATAAAATGCTCTGCATAGTAGGTATGATGAGATGTTGTGCATGTACAGTTTTGCTCTTAGATCTGCATGTGCATGTTAAATCAAGTTAATAGGAAAAGGTGAACTAAATGAACCCCAAAAATTATAAAACTTGGATAGTAGCATGCTTAGGGTGTTTTGACACTGTGAAATTTTGTAGCCTTAGTATTGCTCATTTGCTCACTGTTTTGCATTTATGTATATTATTAGTGCCTTAAATCAAGTTATAAAATAAAAACTATACGAAATGGTCTCAAAGAGACTTTCTGGAATTTTTCCTAGGCTTTGGTTATCCTAACTAGCTCACTGATGCAATATGAAGCTGTGCAAGTTAATTTTGAATGGTGATTTGAAAATGACAAAAAGCTACTAGTTAGAAAAGAAAATAGAAAAAAGTGCATCTAAAGAAAATATGGTAGCTTGTTGAGGATGTCTAGTTTCTAGAAAGTATTTTTGCGAATTTTTTTTGCTACTGTTTTGCTAGGCATGAATATTGTGATGAATTAAGAAAATAGATGTCCTGTGAATGCATGGCTTTTGGGCTTACTGATTTTTGTGCATAATACTCATGCTAAGTTGAGCAATCTATGAAAGATTCATACTCAAATACCATTCCTACAAATTATGAAAAATCTGGAAAGTTAAAAGGCTGATAAATTGCTGGAATTTTAGAAAAATAAATATAATTCTGCTAGGGGTGAAATTTTGGCAGTAGCTTATCACAACATTGACCTGCATGTCTTAAATAATTGAGCTCATTTGCGATTGTGTAGCAGTATGAATCAGACCTGAGAATTTTAGTGTAATAAAAAAAGTAAAACTTGGACACCAGGCCTATGTATAGTCATGTGTGTATAAGATACTATTGGTTCCACCATGATGCTTGTTAAAATTTCCTGTGATGTTATGCAAGATGGAGTTAACTAAGTGTAGGTGATGGGTTGTATGATTTCTTAATATTGGTTGCGCTATTTCTTAAAGTAAGGCTTGCAAATCTCCTGGATATAATATGAATTGAAAATGTGGTTACTTGGGTTTCGCATCAAACGTTGTGCACCATATTTATTCTTCTTGCACCATATATCTGCATTTCATGCCTTTGCACACATATGCACTATGTCATCGCATATAGATTCTGCGAACGAGGTACCGACCCAGGAGCTGCCCCTGATCGAAGAACCCGACGACCAGGACACGGAGGAGCAGCAACCGGAGGGCCCACCTCAGACCACTGACTCTTCATCCGAGGAAACTAACCCCAACGAAGAAGGTAGGCAGGACCATACTTCACCCAGCAAATGTTATATGATTTAAATTACGCATATGCATTAGGAGTTGCTTGAAACCCTTTTGCATTAGACATTCCGGCCCCCTTGGTCCTAGCACCTATACATAGGGTTCGTAGGACGAATATGCCTAGTAATGATAGGTACAAGTGGACACGAGTGAGAGGAGTCACTCGTCGCGTAGGTGATGTTTCAAAAATCAGAAAAATCTCACTATGGTGGAAGATTATTATTATGCTCAAGTTTTAAGTGGAGACCGGGCGGAGATTTTATTCAGTATTTATTTTTCATGATGTCGCACTATGGACTCCGCCCGAGTCGTATAAGGCATGTCCGTTGGTCGCCTGCTGATCGGCATAACATTGCTAGAGTGCTTATCGAGGCCATGGGACTGGTGAAATCTTACTTGTGCCATCCTGAGAACATAGACACGTTCCTACCCACTGGTTGAGAGAAAGGTGGCCCGGGGGAGCTTTGTACTCATGGTGGGGAGACCAAAATGTCGGCAGGCTCACCATGGGGGCACAACCCAGGGGTCAGGTGGGAGTCAATCGATCTTGGGATGGGACAAGTGGAGATGGGGGCTATATGTGTGAACGTGATGGCTAGTAAGCATATACCCCTGGCATGATAGTTATTCCCGGGAATATAAAAATCGATTCGAATCGCTGATGCTCATCAGGTGTGAGAATGCCAAATATCACTTGTCGAGCAACATAGTAACTACTCGAATACCTTATATTTATACTCATGTTTTCAAATACCACATGCTTGATTATATATATCCTGATGTTTTACTTTCATGCAAGTTCTATTATTGACAATATGGACCTTTCAAGATGAAAGAGGGCAGCTGTCAAATCCTGCCTTCTTATGCAATCATGACATTGTTTAAAATCAATGGCTAAGGACTTACATGACTAGAAAGCAAGCATTGCGTCAGCCGTAAGCCATTTCCATTAAGACCTACTGAGTAATTAGTACTCAGGGTTTGCCTCCACTTTTGGATTACAGGTATGGAGTTCGTCGTTTGTGCCTGCGTAGGCGGGGGTGTTTGTTCTCACTAGGACTGATGACGTCCTTGCGTGGCTGTGAGACATCATCGGTGGGCTCGATGTTGTTTCGAAGTTTCCAGGCTTTTGTTTATCATGAACCATGAACGTTGATTTCCGCTGCGAGATACTTTCAAAAACTTATTCTATCGTATGACTTTATGTTGAGACTTGTACTTTAATTTCAAACCCAGTCTGTAATATCCTAAATTCTATTATTACTTCTATATTCAACTGCCTGTGATGATGTAATTGCTGTGACTCCTTTGAGAGTCTGATGTGTATGATGTCGGTTTCTCTGGATTGGTCGAAGGACTCTCGACGGACTACCGGGTTTAGTTTAGCCTAAGTGCACTGCGAGCCAAAGATGGCAGGTGTGCTTAGTCTGGATTAAGCAGGGCGGTTTCGCCACAGCTGGTATCAGAGCTGATCGTACACAGACAGCAATCATATCATCTAATTTTGTTTTGCAAAACTACTTTCGAAAGCCCTTTTCAAGTAATTCCGAAAGGAGAGTATGTGATATGCCCATACAATGCATATTTGGTACTTTGGAAAGCAACCTTTCGGCCATAGCTATCCCCAGTACTGGAGGAGTGCTGTTGCACCAGGAAACCGAAAGGTAGCACCCTAGAGAGCTTCACACAATAGGGTCAGGAGGTGTATGTGGACCGTAGGGATCGCTCCTACTTGCTGCGACCCACAATCAGCTAAACGGATCAGCCAATCGTCTTTGGCTCGGTATTAGTCGGGCATGCCACCTGGCTTATGACCTAGCCAGGGAGGTTATGGTGGTGGTGATGGCGTTGGTTGATTCCTGCTTCCCTTGTACAAGCAGACAAAATAGATCAAACGTTAAATACTAGCCGGATCGCTCGGATCGGCTCATCCTGTATCGGATCTTCTTCGTCGGCATGGCCCTGCTGACTTATCAATAGTGTATCCAGATATAATATATAAAGTACTTAAATCAAGGAAGAGGAAACACGACTAGATCTATTCTGGTTGGCTAAAACATCCAGATGAACGCCAAATCTATTATTACACCAAAGATTATATAGGAAAGATATGGAAGCATATGCATATTTGATAAAACGACAAAAGACAAGGCAGGGTATACATCGGATCTTTCTAATAACACATGATCTGTAGATAAAACTGTAAGAATAGATCTAATCTATACCTTGAGCCTTGCGATATGCTAATCTGACAATAAACCGGTAGCGCCATAGCATGCACCACAACAGATATTAGCATAACAGCAAGTTGTGCATGAGCCGACGTGCGAACATATCGGCTCATGCACGTGATGAATCTCATGCTTAGCTAGGCTTAACATGATATTCATCGGGATAACTGATGGATCTCGCGCTAAGCTAAGCTTATCGCAAGATTTATCATGGTAATTAGCAAACCGTGCCATAAAAAACGCTTCAGTACACGATTTGTCAGGCGATTAAAGTCGTAATGCCTATAACGAAATAAATCGTTAAGGCAGCATGACGATTACCTGAAACTCTAGTCGCTAGAGGTGGCGATGCGCCGAGAGGATGTGGAGACAACCGTTGCTTGATGAACGTATGTCGTCAACTTTATTTCGATAACAAGGGTACATATTTATAGTCCGTAGCCTCGAGCGGCAAGCCGGCCCTTCTATAATTAAGTTACAAACCCTAACTGACTTAAACTGGACTCTCTATTCTACGATACAAGGCCTACTGGCCTGCTTAACCATCTGTTGTCGCTTCCTTGGGCAACTTCTCTTTAGCCCAAAGCCGATTCTGGCCCATTAACAGGGATGGCCAAATTCCGTTGTCAACACATGCCCCTAGGTTTTGGCAAATAAAGATTTATTTATTTCAAAACCAGACGAGTGTGAAACCTGGCCAGGCACGTCCCATCATCCTGTACCGCAACACGGTCTTCCATGGCAACCGCCATGAAGCTGCTATCTTTACCTTGCACTTGTTTTTCTTTATTCATCTAGGCCGATGAGATACTGATCCCAACCTCGGCCAATTCTAATTCCTTCAGTCTAGGACCCAAATCCTATGAGCCCCCATATGACCTCGTTAGAACAGAGACCAAACGCTTGCCTTTTATCCATGTTGACCTAGACCTAGATCTATGGACAGACCAACTCCGCGCCTGGCCATTCCCCATGGACAGGTGGGTTGATTGGTACAAACGCAAGGAACGCGCATACAGTTCCACTTGGCAAACCGTCCGCATAGCCGATGCTCTGACTCTGTCTCTCTCTCCCATGAAGAAGGATGACAATCTGCTCAGATCCATCGGCTACTTCTGGTCAGACAGCCTGAACTGCTTCCTGTTCGGTTCTGGCCCCATGACACCTACTCTTATGGACATTGTCATGATCTTAGGGCTAGATGTGCAATTTACCTGTCCTTCTCCCTTTCACCTATCTGAATGCCCTCATAAGAAAACAGTGGAGAAGAGCAGTACCCGAAACTGGAGCCAATATATCGCTCAGCACAACAAGCAGTCTGACTCAGTTTCAAAGAAAGAACACATCGCCTTCCTAAACCTCTGGCTTGACCATTTCCTCTTCAATGGTCCTTCTCTGGCCCCGACCAAAAATTATCTTAATCTGGCCACTGCGCTGGCTCAAGGCCGGACCATCGCCTTAGGAAAGCTTTTCCTAGGCGTACTGTACCGCCATCTTTCTTTGAACACCCAGTGCATACTGGCTGGACAACGTATCAAGACAGGCGGCCCCTGGTGGTTTGTTCAGCTCTGGAGTCAACTGTACTTTCGTAATGAAATCTCAGACTTTCCATCACTCGAGTCCCAATCTTTCCCAGATCTGTCAGGCAGGTCCATCTGATGTACCTCGTTTGGCCAGGCCTTGCATCAAATACCTATAACCCAAACTGATGCGGCTGAAACAGCCAAATGGTACAAATGCTTCTGCAGCTCTCAAACAACCCCTATATATAATGCATATGCTGAATCCAAGCAATTTGAGAACCCGTCCTTCTTCAGACTAGACGTCTTTAGTACTGACGAAGAGACTCGAGCTATATTCGGCATTATGGCTACCCCTTTCCTTCTTCCAGTCAGCATGAGTACCAGCAACAGGATTAATAAACCAGGATATGAAGCCTACCAACCTGTTCTAGTCGTTCGCCAACTCGGCCTAAACCAAACCTCTCCTCGCCTGATCATCCACGAGAAAATCCAAAGCCAAGCTGATATAACTGACTCCTTGGTAGCCACCAAAGCGTACTCTATCTTTGCCGACTTGAAGCTGAATATACCCGACACGATGGAATTCGTGTACACAGCCGATGGCTTCGACCGCTTGTGGAACTTCTAGAGGCCCCACCTTTTCCATAATGCCGTGGCATCGGCTCTTTTAGCCATCGATCCTGAGCATGAAACCACACCAGAAGAGGTAACTTTACACTCGATTCAGCCTTCTTTTGTATTGTTGCCTTATGATACAACTAAACTTCTTGCTTTACAGATGCAAGCAGGACCTGTCCCCACTGACGATGCAGGCCAACCATTCAAGTATTTGCAAAAGGCACCACTGTCGTTGTACCAGGCCGACATGCCTTCTCTTGACAAGGCCATCTTTTCATCCCCTGGGATGAAGCGCAAGAGAGAGGGAAAAGGATTTCACCAGCCGAGGTTTAAGAAAGCCACCATCAAGCCTAAACCTACCGTCTCGGCTCAACCTCTTTCCTCTGAATCACCAGTAAGCTCCACCTTGTCTTGGATTCAGTAATGAGAGTCATACTGACCATTTTCTATATGCAGGATCACAGCTTTCACGTCCAGGAGCAGGAAGGGGCCGAAAAAGAGAATTCCCCTGAACCTCCCAGTTCTTCTCCTAAGAATACATCCGGCCGGACAGACGAAGCTCGCAGCATGGAAGTCAGCCCTCCAGAGGTATGTCTCTTACTGCATGTTCTTTTTGCCTATAGTTCGTGAACTAACCTTGCTGTTGCCAGACCTTTAATGCTGCATCCTTGCTAAACTTTGATCCTTCAACCATCGGCGAATCTTTGGTGACTGAGAGCCCTCCCACGACTCCTCCGACCGACGTGACCTCGAACCTCAAAGAAATCGCCAAGCAACTGGAAGCTCCAATTTAAAAATTGGTCGTTGCATGTGACGGATTCCGCACGGCCCTCGAGTCAATAACCGATGTGCTGCCTTCAAGCCTAAAGCAGGTGCTCCGGCCCACTGCTCACCTTGGATTTCTTCGTGAAGATGTGTTGGCCGCTGCGTCACGCATAGCTTCCTGTAACAACCAGCCGGCCCTGAAAGAGGAGATTACCAAGGCATGTGCAGCAGCAAATCAATTCAAGGCGGACCTAGATGACAATAGTGAAGAAGCGAGATTGAAGACGTCCAGGCATGCACTCGATGCGAAGAGGATGAAGATACCTAACGAAATCAAGCGTCTCGAGGAAGAGCTATCTCAGGTTGACGCCGCCATTCTGGCCAATGATGCAAGCATGAAGACGCTTGTTAAAGCCAAGCAAAAACTATCAAGGTCGCTCAAAGCAAGCATCGCACATATCCGAGAGACAAGGGACTGATAATCGGCTCTGACGAACCAGATCGCCAAATCATCAATTCCGCCGATGCGATCAGAACAAAGACCTTGACTGCAATCCACCGATACCTTCAAAGACTACCGGCGTCTTCCTCTGCATGATTTCATTCAATTACCTGAACATTGTTAGTTGTGCCCCCCCCCGAGCGTATAGCTCGGTCAAGAACATTATGGTTTTCTGTATATTGTACTAAAGGCGATGCTTAGCATCAGCTATTATCTATGGCCAATGACGCACGCTGGCCCTGCCACTCATAGTTGCCTGTTTATATTATATTTTTTTTCTAAAGGCGATGCTTTAATACATCGGCTCCTATTAGGACCGGATGGCAACGCATCAGTCAAATTTTTCAATAGAGGCGATGTCAAGGCATCGGCTATTCCAGCCTGGATGTCACCACATTGGCTCTTACCTAAATCAAGATCTGATCCACAGACTAGGATAATACTTCTTCAAATATTCACCATTGACGTTTCTAAAAAACCGGACCCCTTCTAACGTCTCCATTCTATATGAATTGCCTGGGGCAGTCTCCACTATGCGATAGGGCCCGTGCCAGTTAGGTGACCATTTTCCAAATGCTGGATCTTTCATTCCAACTGGCAAGACTAACTCCCAGACGAGATCACCTATTTTGAAATTCTTCGGCTTCACTTTCTTGTTGTAGGCTTCGCTACCCTGGCTTTGTTGTCTCTAATTCTCTCGAAAGCCCATAACCGAAGCTCTGTTAAATCATCTGTGTTGATGCTCATGAGGGACGCATAGTCATCGGCTGACAGATCATTTTGAAACCGAACCCTACGAGAGCTGATGTTCACTTCCCATGGCATAACGGCCTCCTGGCCGTACACCAACTGATATGGAGTGCACTTAGTCGCCCTGTGACACGACATCCTGTATGCTCATAATGCCTCTGCAAGCCGATCATGCCACTGCTTAGGATATTCATCTATCTTTCTTTTGATCAGCTTGATGAGACTCTTGTTCGACGCTTCAGCCTGACCATTGGCCTGAGCGTAGTAAGGGGACGACTGCAGTAGTGTGATACCCATCTCTTTGGCAAAATTTTTGAACTCTTCAGCCAAAAAGACAATCACTTGATCCGTGGTGACAGTTTGTGGGATGCCAAACCGGTAGATGATATGCTCCTTGACAAAGTTCACCACATCTTTGGCCGTGACGTTCATCATTGGCACGGCCTCCACCCATTCGGTAAAGTAATCAGTGGCAACCAGGATCCACTTGTGTCCCTTGCTGGTCGGAGGATTAACTTGACCGATCATATCCATGCCCCAGCCTCTGAATGACCATGGTTTGACAATAGGATTCAATGGTCCAGCCAGCGCCATCTGGACGGCTCCGAACCTCTGACACTCTTGGCAACCTTTATAGTATTTGAAGCAATCCTCCAATATGGTTGGCCAATAATACTCTGACCTCCTAATCAGCCACTTCATTTTATGAGCCGATTGGTAGGTACCACACACTCCCTTATGGACATCGTGCATAACTTCAAGTGCTTCTGTCGGCCCTAAGCATTTTAGCAATAGCTCTTCCATGGTCCTGAAGTATAATTCATCACCAATAAGCACATGTTTCAAAGAACGATGTCTTGTCTTCTTATCTGCCCCCAGAACCGGATCCCTCAAATAATTGAGGAGATCTGCTCTCCAGTCGTCTATATCAATCGGCATGACGTCAACACAAACGCTATTGTCTTGTTCCGCACACCCGGAGGCTATTTGTGCTAATTTGTTGGCTTCAAGGTTGTTCTCCCTTGGTATCCATGCTAGCCGAACAAATCTGAACTTCGCCATCAATTCTCCGTTGACTGATTGATGGCAACTCTAGAATCGCCGAAAGTTTCCACTACTTCGGCTCCTGCTTCTAGCAACAACTCAAGGCCTTTGCACAAAGCTTCATACTCTGTTTGGTTGTTAGTGCGTCGCTCACTGAGGCGAAAAGCAAATTCATATTGTGCCTCCCGAGGAGAGATAATAAGAAGCCCAACACCACAGCCAGCGTCGCACGCAGAACTATCAAAGAACAAAGCCCAAGACGAATGCCGACGAAATTTTGTTGTGGAGCTGATCGTTCAGTAATAAGATCGGCTAATGCTTGGCCTTTCACAGCCCTGGCTGGTTTGTATCTGATATCAAACTCCGAGAGAGCAAACATCCATTTGCTGAGCCTCCCTTTAAGGATAGGGGCTGACAACATATGCTTAATAACGTCGGCTTTACATACTACCCAAGTTCTAGTATTAAGCAAGTAATGTCGTAATTTGGTGCATGTAAAGTTTAACATAAGCATAAACGCTCCATCTCAAAGTACCTGGTTTCAGCATCAAGTAATCGTCGGCTCAGGTAGTAGACAACCCGCTCCTTCTTATCAACTTCTTGAATCAGCACAGAACCGATGGTTGTCTCGTCAGTTGATAGATAAACAATAAACGGGACATTAAGAGAAGGCGGAGCCATCATTGGTGGCGTTGTTAGGTATTTCTTTAAGTTATCAAATGCCAGCTATTGATCAGGCCCCCATATGAATTCTTCATTTTTTTGCGTCCTGATTAACGGCATGAATGCTTCAAGCTTGGCAGACAAATTAGGGATAAATCTTCTGATATAGTTAATCTTGCCAATCAGCTTCTGAAACTCGTTCTTGGTCTTTGGTAGCATCATCGTCTCGATGGCGTCCTTACTCTTTGAGCCAATTTCAATCCCTCTTTCATGGATCATAAAACCAAGAAATTGGCTAGCCGTGACACCAAATGCGCACTTATCTGGATTCATCCTCATCCCATGCTTCTGAGTGCGCTCGAGAACTTGGCAAAGATCGGCTAAATGATTTTCTTGTAAAACCGATTTCACCACCACGTCGTCGATGTAAACTTCTACAAGCCGGCCGATCAAGTCGTGAAAAATATAATTCATGGCTCGCTGGTAAGTAGCTCCAACATTACGCAAGCCAAAAGTCATAACCACGAACTCGAATAAACCTTGAGGGCAACGAAAGGCTGTCTTGTAGACGTCCTCTTCGGCCATGAATATCTAGTTATACCCAGCATTACCATCAAGAAAACTCATCATTTTGTGGCTGGCTGCAGCATCAACAAGTGACTCGGCAATAGGCATGGGATATTCATCCTTTGGGGTAGCTCTATTCAAATCTCCGAAATCAATACAGATCCTAAGCTTCCCGTTTTTCTTCCACACAAGAACAATGCTCGATATCCAAGTGGCGTATCGGCAAGGGCGAATAAACCCAGCACGAATCATCTTCTCTATTTCCTCTTTGACTGTCACACCCTGGTTTTCAACGGACAAAACCAGAGCAAATCCATATGTATGCCAGGATCTAATCTCACACATACAGAGACAATTAATAGTGATATCATAAACAATGCTTAAATATATATCGTTTAAGCTAGATTACATAAGACATCAAGTCTTTAACACAGAGTAGCGGAAGCGTAACTAAAACTTTGAGCCATCCACTGGGAAACCAACTATGGTTCGCTCGCCTAGAACTCCTAGAACCTTCATTTGTACTCCTTCAGGTCTCCATCTTTTGAGCAGCGGTTGGAATTTTCCCCCCAACAAGGATAAAAGTAAAGGAACAAGCGTGAGTACTTCAACTCGTACTCAACAAGCATAACATGAACCATGAGGCTCTAAGGTTGGCTGACACAAATACATGAGCTTTTAGTTGGTCAAGTTTTGTTAACAACTATTTACTACAAGTGAGTAGATAAACCATTAAGCCCAAGATATTGCATAAGAACATTAATCAACATTATTAACAAAAGAAACAGCTCTCAAAACCAAACCAGGAACCACTAATCTGCATAAAGGATCTGGGTCGCTCATAACCGTGAGCACGGCTGACATGTCAGTTTTACACTCTCGAGAGGTTGTACATCTTTACCCATGAGTCGTGAGCTACGCTAGTGGTCCACCACATTACCTTAGATGGGATGGCTAGCAAGCACACTACGAGGCCTTTACAAAGATCACGTTGGTAAGGTGTAACCGCTAAGGTTTCAGGCTCCGCGACTGTGGAGCAAGCCTCAAGGGGAGATAAACCCACTCAACCCAAGTAGCGCGAGGGCCACAGAAGCTCACCTCCCCTCTTGCCTCGTCGGTAAGTTACACCCAAACCAATGCAACCTAATTAATTAGCCAAGACCATCCCATTCCAGTCTCATGGTAGCACTGTTGTCCTAGGTTGTCGCTTTGCGAACCAGTCCTTACGGAGAGCAGCTATGAGCAAAACACATGCTCATGCACCCTAAACCAAGTTGCTAAAAAGCCACTTTTTAAGAGACATGAACCACTTAAGCATTGCACTGAGGGTCAAGCTCAGGATTAGATTGCATAGCTCCATTAATCAGAATTATCAAAAAAGACAACAGGTGTTCGCGCAGCAACTAGCATACTTAACCAACATGCATCCCATATGTAAAAGTATGGGTAAAGAGGCTAAGCACAATCCTTATAGGCATACAAAATTAGACACATGCATATGAAATGATTACACAGTTATTAGGTTGTGTTCATGCTATACTTGCCTTCCTCAAAAGAACTCTTGCTGCTGCTCGCACAGGATGATTCTCAACACAAACAACTGAAACAACAAACAAAGGGGAACTAAGAACAATATACCATAGAAATAAATGATTTGATAAAGAACATAAAAAGGATGCTAGTCGTTACTACTAACATGGGAGCACAACAACTGGAACTACATGATTAACAAGAAGATAAAGTTGGTTAGAAAAGGATAGACTCATGATGAATGAAGGTCGGAACAAAAGGATTTGGTAGTGTAGGGGAAACATCATGATGAGAGTTTGTGATTAGTTTGATGTTTGTTGAATGGCCGATGAGTGTCGTGAGAATACCATGGGTTAAGTGACAAAGACTCGCAGCAAGACTTTGGCAAGGTAGTTGATGGAACCGATAGACCTTATGAAAAATGTTGAGGGAGACAATTCATGGGATGAGTATTGGTGGAGGTGTCGAATGGATCCTTCATGTCGTGGTCGTGGTCGAGTATGATGGTGATATTTTTGTATAGTGTAGAGAGTTCCAGGGGACACACTTTTGACCACAGGATCAATCAAGAGCATTGTTGGATCACTGGAGAATATGGATTTGTTAGCCGGCGTGTGTGCTGAAATCAATGAATAGCTGGGCAGGAAGCACCAAAAACACCGCAACCCTGTCCTACCAGCACCAATTACTGCACCACTTTGTGAGGTTGTATGCAGGTATGTAACATACATTTGAACCAAAGGGATTGCCCATAACCAATCTAGTTTGGTGGGGGATGCGTGTGCAAGAGAGGTATACTTGTCGATTTGGACAGCAGGGGCACCGAGCATGAAGGCCGATGAAACCATAAACTCAAGGAGTCATATGCCAAAACCAAAATATAGGGAGGTGCTCAAGAGTATAAGGCATGTATTGATGTAAAGGATCAACAATTGGACTGCCGGATCGATGGAAAAGTGCACATCAAAGGGGCAGCAGTGCTGCTGCCAAGATAGCAGCGACAATGAGCACGACGATGGCTATATCTTTCTCATTGCTGCACCAATGGCCATGCCAATTTATAGGAGTATGATCGAGGATATAATACACGTCTCAATCGAAGGGCTGGTTGATTGGACTTTTGGATCATTGAGAAAACAGGCGCCCAAATGACAGCAGTGCTGCTGTTTGGACTGCAGTGACAGCGAGCACGGCGGCGGCCGTTACTCTTGCACCGCTAAACCTATGGACAAACCATTTTATGGAGGTGTGTACAGGGATATTAGGTACATCTCAGTCGAAGGGGTCGACCATTGGAGTGCTACATCACCAGGAAAACATGAACAAAAGGCAGCAACAAGACTGTTTTGGACAGCAGGAACATCGGGCATGTCGACCAACAAAAAGCTAGTCTCCGTGGCTCCGCTGGCAAAATAAATTTACAGCAGCATGTTCAAGGGTTAGTGTCATGGTTCCATAAAAGGATTTTTCATTTGGGCCAACATATCACTAGGGAACACACATGCCAAGTAGGGCAGCGTGGCTGTCCACATGTGCAGCGAGACGTTTCACGGGTAAACCTTGGCAGAACTTGACGGGATCTGGTCTATGTAACTTGATTCACAGCTGGGAACAAATGATCTACATAGTGAGGAAACAAAGGGGTTCTCACCATGAGGTTGGTAGCGGAAGAGATGACCTGGCCGACATCAAGGCGGTGATGCTGCTGTGCACACGATCTCGTAGGGCTGCAACCTTGTCTCAGCGTCGGGGATCGTCGGGGGTGCCCTCCATGGTCTCCACACCATGGACAGCAGGGGCAGCAGCAAGGAGACAAACTCCATGGCATGCTTGAGGGCGTGGATCGAAGAACGCAGCAGGGGATCATCTTCCTTGTGATAAGAGCACTCCGTTCTCATGTTTTGGTGGTGGGGAGAGTGTAGGGATGAGAGGGGGCAGCCATGGGGGAGAGAGGCGGCCATGGCTGCTCCCTCCTTCTGTTTTCTCGTGAGGAGGAAGGGGAAGGGCGGCCAAGGGAGGGGAGGGGTGACCAGGAGAGGAAGGGCAGCTAGGGAGAGAAGGATTAGGGTTAGTTTGGGCTTGCTAAAGACTGGCCCAAGCTGTGGACAGAAGTGGGAAATAAAAGAAAGGATTTCAGGCCTTGATCCAAGGCCAAAATGAGTGGAAACTTGGCCTTACCCATTAGTGAAATTAGAATGGGTCTTGATTTTGCCACGTATGGGAGAGAAGAAGGGAAGGGGGAAATTTTGATAGTATCGACTAGATCCGAATTTGGAATTTCACGGGTTTATGGAGAGAGAGATAGAAGAGAGCATACGTTGGTCTTGAGTTTAACAATGACACTGAGTTATACAATAGAGAACGATGTCAATGGAAAGAATGATGAAAAGGTGAACATGGGAACGGGATGTTGGAGTGTTGACTTCAAAAGAGGCAAGAGTGAGGTTCGGGTGACATCATCAAGGGTTCGAGAATGACTTGGATCAACTGAAAGAAGTGACATGGTATATAGGATGATCGACAAGATTGGATTATGGTTTTGAGGAGATGAAACTTCAGAGAATGACCAAGGGTTTTAGATGTTGGATTTGAGTTGCCGAGAAAGAACAAAGTTTAGGTTTATAGGGATGTGGCTAAGGATTGACTCGAAACCTAACCGGTTTTGAAATATTTTGAAACTTCATTTTACACATATGAAAATTGTGCACTTCAGCATGATGCAACAAACAAATGAGTTCTAATTGGAAAAACTTTTCAAAAGCATACACTTATTTTAATCCAACAAAACTTACAAGTTATAAAATTTTAGAAAATTAAGAAATCCTTTATTTTATTCATTGTTATCTTTTCACATCCCAAAATTAGAAATTGACCGTATCTACAATCTTCGCATTGATCTTTCTGGGGTGTTGTGCAAACGGACGGAACCCAGGTTTTGTTGGTAACCGATGTTTGACGATAGATCGATCAAGACCAGGCATCTCATGGTACTCCCAGGCAAAACAATTAGGAAACTCCCCAAGAAGTTCTACCAATTGGTCTTAAATTCTGGGTCAAGCCTCTTACTTACCCATGTTAGCCTAGGATGATCGCCTAGACCGATGTCAACCGCTTCAAGCTCATTAGAAGGAGTGAAACCAAAACCGAGTTTACCCTCCTCGGCAAATTCCTGAGTAGAGCTTGATGATGCCGGAGATGGATGGGGAGGTGCGATCTCAGGTTTTTCCTTATCATGGGGCAATTGATCATTGCACATCAAAACATCTTTGTTAGTAGAAGTATAAATTAGATTGATGTTTTGCGACGAATCACCCAGATTGGCCAATTAAGAATTGTTACAAAAAATATGATTACAGATTTTTTGGGGCCGATCGCGCAGATCGGCCACTACGGCCCGTGCGTCCGTAGATACGCTATTAGCATCTGTTAGCCGATGAGGATCGGCCGATGCCATCGGCTGAAGCAGCCTACTATCTACAGGTGAATGCCGATTACCAAAACCGGCGTGATCATGTTTTTTTGCCTCTTCTACGAAACTCCAGTTCAACTCCTGCCTGTCCGATAGACACTCTGCTTCGTCTGATGTGGATGATTCTGCAATGCTGCGAGAATCGTCTGCGGGCACCACCTCAATGTTGTCGCCATCCCATTGGATCAAACACTAGTGCATTGAGGATGGCACGCAGCAGTTGGCATGAATCCAGTCTCGGCCAAGGAGAGCCGAGTAAGGACCATGATCATCAACCACGAAAAAGGAAGTGTTCAGCGTCTTGTGGCCAACTGTTAGCTCGACATTAAGGACCCCTTTGACCTGAGACGAAGTGCCCTTGGAGTCGTTGAGGGTGATGTTGGTCTTCACAAGATCTTCGACAGACCTCCCAATCTTGCGACACAAAGAATACGGCATGAAGTTGACAGTCGCACCCGCATCGACAAGCATCCCACTAACTGGCTTGCCGTTGATGAAACCCTTCACGTAGAGAGGCTTAAGGTGCCGATACTTCTTGTCGATCGGCTTTTTGAAAATCACAGCAGCGGGGCCGAGGCTGAGCTGCGCCATTGACTCGGCCATCTGTTCGCTGCTAGGAGGACGAAAATCTTTAGGGAGATAGAAGACCATGTTCATCCCTGCTGCGGCCTTCTTAATCACCTCATTGACTTCATCTTCAATATCATCATCGCCGCTGGAGGAATCATCACTGACCATGCGCGACGAACCTTCTCGTGCGTCTTGTTTAGCCGGCTCAGCTAGTGCCAGCTTTGTCGACGTCTCAGCAACGTCAGGTTGGGGCTTCCGTTTCCAAACAAGATTACGTTCGGGGCGCAAGCTTGGAATCTGCATGATGCCCCCAATCTTCGTGAGCTGCTGGAGATACTCCTCTTCGGCCTGTTCTAGCAAGCGTAAGCACTGAACCCTGCGTTTTTGCGTCTTCGTCAGACCCTTAGGGCACCACCTCTCCAGGTAGCACTCTAGGCGACGTCGAATGTCCTTTGGGTCGTCCTACTTTGCTGGAGGGGGCGAGCGCGCCGGCGATGGAGACGCGGATCGCTGCTTTGGTGGTGGAGATGGAGGACGTCGTGGCAGAGGAGTAGGGTCCCAACGATGGCGTGGCGAGGCCATGCGATACTGTCGCGGCGATGGTACGCGTTCCAGGCGTTTGAACACAGACGCCTTGCCATGGCGGCTCCTGCGGTCAGAACACTCTGGACAATCATCAAGGGTGCGTAGTCTCTCCATACCTTGCGTCCAGCAGAAGTGAAAATAGGGGCAGCGCCAATGCTCCTCGTGGTTCATGGCATCATGGCGCGCTTTGTACCGCCACTGCTCCTCATGGCGCCATTCCTCGTGCCATCACTCTTGGCGACATCGTTCTTCAAGATGATAGCGGCGTTCGCGATGGTAGGCTTCCTCCTCTTCAGCTCGACGCCGCTCCTCGTTCCACTGATGATGGCGGTGTTCGCAATGGTAGGCTTCCTCCTCTTCAGCTCGACGTCACTCCTCGTTCCGCTGATGATGGCGTGCGTACATAACAATCAACACCCCCGAGTTGGGGCAGCATCACCGATTTCTCTGAACCGTTCTGACCGAAGTATGTTCTTTGGCCCTAAATTCTAGAGGGACATCATCAAGAGGATCCACCTTGGCCTTTCCCTTCTCGTCCTTGGATGCGTGAACCATGTTGATTGACGCGGTAGAACCTCAGAGGAGATGGGGATACTGATGTTGATTGCCCCGGTGCAGGATCCTGCCTGTAGAAATAGCACATCGACTCGAATACGAATTCCGAGTAGCACCCATCGGGCAATGGACTCTCAGCGTAAACGGCATTGATCGGGAAAGGCGTCGTCTCTATTTTCATCGGAGCGCGAGCAAAAACTAATCTTCCTTGCTCGATGGCCTTTTGGATCTCAGACCGCAGAATCCTACAATCACCCGTATTGTGCCCGTCTAGCTTGTCATGCCACTTGCAGTACTTGCAGCCACGCATCTCCTCAGTCGTAGGGGTTTCATGCCCAGGGAGTGGCACCAATAGCTTTTCCTTGACGAGCATGTCAAAGATGGCTTCGGTCTTTGAGACGTCGAAGTCATAGCCTGGGATGGGTTCAGGCTGTTTCACCCACTGGCACTGCAGAGGCTTGTTGGTCCTTGCCCACTGAACGAGGTAGGCGTCAGCATCGTCTAGGGCGTCGTCTTCCTCAGTCTGAATACAGCCGATACTCCGTCTTTGCCTTTCCTGCAGAACCTCCGAAAGGCTCCACTCATAAGCAGAAACTTTTGACACTAAATGGCCGATGGAATCAAAATCAGTCAGTCCGTATACTACCTTGACAGCCTTGTTTAGCCCGTTGTATGCTATCTGGGCCAGGATCCTCTCGTCAAGATGGAGAGAGTAGCATCGGTTCCTTAACTCGCGGAACCGTTGGATATACTTGTGAACTGGTTCCCCTGGGAGCTCATGGATGCTATTCAGGTCCGTGAACGAAGCTTCATCAGATCTAGAAAAGAACTGTGCATGGAAACTCTCCTCCAGTTGTTTCCAAGTAGTGATGGACCCAGGGGCCAACGTAGTGTACCAACTGAAAGCTGGCCCGGTCAGTGATAAAGAAAACAGCCAAATTTTCATATGTTCGGCCCTTGAAGCGATCCCTAGCTGTGCGAGGTACCGGCTGACGTGTTCCACAGTACTAGCCCCGTCATTGCCACTGAACTTGGTGAAGTCAGGGATTTTGAACTTGGGGGCGCCTCAAGATGATCATACACCTCCGGATACGGCTTTGCGTAGGTGATGGCACCCCACAGAGGTGTAATATCGTATTGGCTCATGTCGAGGCCCGCCCCTGTAGTATACATGGCCTGATCGCTATGGATTGGCCCGGTCCCATAGGCGTTTTGTCAATCAATCACCTCTTGGCCCGCCGTCTTTGTTGCTCCGTGTGGAACCGCCCCGTGTGTAGGCCTGGCTTCTGGCGGACTTTGCTTTGGCCCTCGTGGTGGATTAACGAGGACTGGGTTAGGGTACGGGGGAGGAGGTGCTTCTCCTTCCTCCAACTGTTGGTACCTCATCTGGCATACAAAACCATCGGGTATGACCAAGGGTGGAGTCGAGTATATCTTCGTCTCTAGAGGGAGCCTATCACGCGAAGGATGCATGACGAACTCTGCGATATTATCCCCCTGTACCTCGATGCGGATTGGAGTGAGCGGCCTATCACGCGAAGGATGCATGACTCCACGTAACACGAAGCCACCGTGATGAGACCTCCCGTACATGGCGAGCACTTTGGTCTTGAGTTCATCCATGATTTTAGCGTAGCTCCTTTGGTGAATCTCGGGAAGATCTTCGGGTTTGTCGATGGGGGTAAACTCTTCACCGCTCTCATCGGTGCTGGCACCGCGTCCTTTGCCAGCCATGCAAATGTGTTGAGATCATGTCCCACTGGGCGTGCCAAAAATGTGTTGCACTAGAAAACCGATAGGTAGCACTCTAGAGAGCTTCACACAATAGGGCAGGGAGGTTATGTGGACCGTAGGGATCGCTCCACCTTGCTGCGACCCACAATCAGCTGAACGGATCAGCCGATCGTCTTTGGCTCGATGTTAGTCGAGCGTGCCACCTAGCTTATGACCTAGCCAGGGAGGTTATGGTGGTGGTGATGGCGTTGGTTGACTCCTGCTTCACCTGTACAAGTAGACAAAACAGATCAAACGTTAAATACTAGCCAGATCGTTCGGATCGGCTCATCCTGTATCGGATCTTCTTCGTCGGCATGGCCCTGTTGACTTACCAATAGTGTATCCAGATATAATATATAAAAGTATTTAAATAAAGGAAGAGGAAACACGACTAGATCTATTCTGGTCGGCTAAAACATCCAGATGAACGCCAAACATGCCTTAAATCTATTATTACACCAAAGATTATATAGGAAAGATATGGAAGCAGATGCATCTTTGATAAAACGACAAAAGGCAAAGCAGGGTATACATCGGATCTTTCTAATAACACGTGATCTGTAGATAAAACTGTAAGAACAAATCTAATCTATACCTTGAGCCTTGCGATATGCTAATCTGACAACAAACCGGTAGCGCGATAGCATGCACCACAACAGATATTAGCATAACAGCAAGTTGTGCATGAGCCGACGTGCGAACATATCGGCTCATGCACGTGATGAATCTCATGCTTAGCTAGGCTTAACATGATATTCATTGGGATAACTGATGGATCTCGCGCTAAGCTAAGCTTATCGCGATTCATCATGGTAACTAGCAAACCGTGCCATCAAAAATGCTTCAGTACACGATTTGCCAGGCGACTAACGTCGTAATGCCTATAACAAAATAAATCGTTAAGGCAGCATGACAATTACCTGAAACTCTAGTCGCTGGAGGTGGCGATGCGCCGAGAGGATGTAGAGACAACCACTGCTTGATGAACGTATGTCGTCAACTTTATTTCGATAAGAAGGGTACATATTTATAGTCCGTAGCCTCGGGCGGCAAGCCTGCCCTTCTATAATTAAGTTACGAACCCTAACTGACTTAAACTGGACTCTCTATTCTACGATACAAGGCCCACTGGCCTGCTTAACCATCCGCTGTCACTTCCTTGGACAGCTTCTCTTAAGCCCAAAGCCGATTCTGGCCCATTAACACGGATGACCAAATTCCGTTGTCAACAAGCGCTATTGGGATTTGCGGATGGTTGTGAACCCTGCATTCATGCTGGGTAGGGAAAAAAATTCTTTAAGGGTGGTGGGCATGCTTTGGATGCTTTCATGCCCACCACACTTACATTCGGTTTGGGGATCCACCTTTCTCTCGACAATCCCAGTACTGGTGGAAAGTCATGCTTTGAGAGAAGGTGCAAAGGCCCACTTTACGTTGTCCACGCAGCGGTCACGCGTGGATGCCACACTAGGTGGTAATGTATGTGCATGCATTCTTCTGCAGGTACCCTAACTACGTGCGAACTTATGACGAATAGAGAATGGCTAGTTGCATTAGGGAGTGACATGCATATATGTCACCGATTGGACGATAGCTATATATGATATTCTAGGATGTGTGATGTGAGACTGGTTAGTACGAATCATGCATCATATCTTATGTTTTATTATTGTTGGGGGGTTTTGAGAATACAAATTATATAACTCGTAACTTCAAAAATTACCTTCTGCACATTATCACTATTATACTTGTATAAATTCTCCTTTATGAAGTTATTCTAAATCACTAATCTGAAGCCTTGCTTATTAAAAATAGATGGTCAGGACCAAGCAAACCGCGCGTAAGGCTATCAATGTGAGGGGACTCCGCAGGCAGGAGGGGCAGAGGGCTGCTCCCTTTCCTGATGTGACTCACACTCCTCCTATGGTGGAGGGTGGCTTGCTCCACAGACGCTACAGAGAGGACTGCACCCTTTCCCAGATCCTGTGCAGAGCTATGAGGGAGCTGAGGCGCCGTCCTTGCCCCTTCACCTCTGTGCAGACTGCACACGAGGTGGGGAATTGTTGGGCCCAGGTCGTTCTTCACCGAGGTCACTTCACGGGGTAGACCACGATCACCACCTATGGGGCTAATGAGGAAGAGGCCTATCAGAAAGCGGTTCTGGCAGCATTAGTGAACCTAAGCTCTACCAAGGAAGCAAGCCCTACGATCCTGCGTTTCCTCCCCACCGATGAGATGGACGACGAGTGGATCCGTCGCCATGAGGTCCTGGAGAGTCGAGCTGACACTAGGCCCTATGCTGCGTGTATGCAGTTTGCTCAAGATGTGCAGCGGATGTACCTCCGTGCAGAAGACCGCAGCCGCTACTACTATGATCAGAGCGCGGATGCACGCGCACGAGTGGAGGAGCTGGAGGGACAGCTAGCCGCTCGTGTGGCTCAGGACGAGCAGCGCCAGACTGCTCTCGCGTAGGCTCAGGCACAGGTGGAGGAGCTGCAGCAGTGGCTCGCGGGGTATGAGCCGCAGCTGCACCCGGTGGTGATATCCTCTGAGTCGGAAGAGATGGAGGAGGAGCCCTCAGTGCCTGATGCCCACTTTGCGGCTTAGAGTGCTTGGGGGACCTCGTGCAAGAGAGAGGGGAAGCTTTTATGTAGTGGCACATTGAAAGCGATGTTTTGTATTATTCCGCTCTGTGCTATGAATTCATGTTGTACTAAACATTGGTGAGGATGTGAGAACTCATTTGTGTACGCCATTTGAGCAATTGATGGACGCCTTATCATGTGCGATTCGATTGTTGGTCGATGCGACCATCACCCTATGATGTAATAGTAAGACTTTTACTAGTTTTTGAACCTTCTGAATGGTGTTTGAAGTTTATTCTATGACCCTGGGAAGTTTGAGGGACGTGCATGGAAAAAAATCTGGGATGGCACTATGATTTTGGTTGCAGCTCGCAATTTGGAAATTTCGCATAGCTACTGCTAAATTTGATTATATCTCGAGATCTGGGAGGTTTTGAGCTTAAGTTTGTGTACCAAATTGTAGAGTGCTTGCTAGAGCACAACTTTGTCAATTGGAGCTTCTCCTAGAAGTGCTTAGTTTCAGAGTTACGGTCAAAAACGTATCGGTTCATAAATCTGGTCAGATTTGACATGCACTGCCAAATGAGAGGATTCAACCAATTGGCAAATCAAATCACCAAAAACTTTGTATAACAAAGTCATAGAGCACAAAACATAGAACAACTTTGCAAAAAGAGCCAAAGGCTAATAATGCACTAAATCGAAGTAGCTCAAAGTTTAAAACTGACACTATCCTTGTTTAAAGCTGGAAACCAAAATGCGGCTAGCAAATCAACTTATATACCACTGCCTAAATCAGCGATATGAAGGCAATACGGGGGAAAAGTTACGAATAGGGAAAGTGCCATGGCGCATTTGAGAACTGCACATGTATCGTTAGTATGCGCGATTGTCCACACCTACAGGGGAGAGCTAACGCCTTCGGTGCAATTGAATTATTCTGACCATTTACATGTTTTCATGTATTCAGAATGTATCGTAGATGCTATGATTCCTTTATTGTCGCATTTGTTGCACAAAAGCTATTCGACTAAACATAGCTAGCCTCTTTCTTGCAGATGGTGAACACCACACTGGCTAGAGCTTTGGATCGGGACCACAAGCGCAGGGGGCCCCGCCAGCGCCAGAGCTAGCTACCCTGGTCGTGCAGCAGGCAGAGCTGATTCGCCTGCTCGTGGAAGAATGGCAGGGTAAGGGTCAACAACAGCCACGGGAGCGCCAACCCCGCGGTGTCTCCTACCAAGACTTCGAGGGACTGCGCCCTCCTATCTTCACGACCTGTCCGGAACCGCTTGCTGCGGACGACTGGCTCCACACCATCGAGTCGAAGTTCACCCTCCTGCTGGAGCTGATTGAGCAGGAGAAGGCTCGGTATGCGGCTCAGCTTCTGCACGGGCCGGCGGGGACATGGCACACCACGTTCCTCGCCAGGCAAGATAGAGATCACGTGCCTACGTGGCAGGAGTTCCGCCAGGCTTTTCGGGCTCACTATATCCCGGCAAGCCTGATGGAACAGAAGCAGCGCGAGTTCAGGGAGCTCAAGCAAGGCAACAGAACGGTGATGCCGTATGTCCAATCCTTCATCCACCTATCACAGTACGCACCTGAGGATGTTGCGGACAATCCTCGCCGAGCGGCCAGGCTCTTACACGGCTTTGACCCCACCCTCCAGACACACCGAGGGCACCGCTATGAGAGCTTCACCGACTTGGTGGACATAGCGCTTGATATGGAAAGTCGCCTCCGTATCGCCAACGAGGATCAGAAACGCAAGCGTCAGGCCAACAGTACACCTACTAGTTCATCACAGAAGCCGAGGGCCAACTACCAGCAACCCTAGCGGTTTTTCCAGCAACCTCGCTTTGTGGTCCGGCCTACTCAACCGGGTTGGATCCACAGGGTGCCGCAGCAGCAACAGTAGTACCCATCCTACCGCGCTCTAGCCCAACTCGCCGCACCCCGTGCTCCTACTGTTCCAGGGGCCGGGAACCCTTGCTTCAATTGCGGAAGACCCAGGCACTTCAACCGGGACTGTCGCGCTCCTCGCAGGATTCAAGGTCTGAACCCTGCAGGCGGAAGCCAGCAAGGAAAGCCTAAGGGGCCCGCACAGAAGACGGGGCGTGTCCATTACATTCACATGGAACAGATACCAACCGGAGAACCGGTGCTCGTAGGTACGTTCACAGTCAACGGTCAGCCGACCGTCGTGTTATTTGATTCGGGGGCCACTCATACTTTCATCAGCAAATCATATGCACTGAAACATGGGATAGAAATGTCTAAGATAAAAGAGAATTACCATATCACAGCTCCGGGATCCCCCATAGATACAAGTCTAGTGGTTAGACAATTAAAGTTGAGTATCGGCACAGAAAGTTACACCCTCAACCCTGTGGTGCTGCCACACCAAGGGATTGACATCATATTAGGCATGAACTGGATGACAGAAAATAACGCAGTCCTGGATATTGGCAGCAGGACAGTGCAGATAAGGTCTAACGTCAGTGGGAAGATTTTAAGAGTACATATGCCAAATCAAAAGCACATTTAGCCCATGGTATATGCAACCGAACTCACAGAAATCAAAAAGATACCTGTAGTTCGTGATTTTCCAGACGTGTTTCCGGAGGAACTTCCTGGTCTTCGACCGGATAGAGATGTGGAGTTTAGAATTGAACTCGTACCAGGAACAGCACCTATATCTAAGAGGCCGTACCAGATGGTGTCCGATGAACTAAAAGAACTGAAAACACAATTACAAGAACAGCTAGACAAGAGGTTTATTCGTCCCAGCTCGTCACCTTGGGGTTGTCCAGCTCTCTTTGTTGAGAAGGACCAAGGTGGCAAAAGACTTTGTGTTGACTATCGACCCTTGAATGTAATCACAGTTAAGAATAAATACCCATTGCCCCACATTGACATCCTGTTCGATCAACTGGCTGGGGCTAAGGTCTTCTCAAAAATCGATCTAAGATCCGGGTACTATCAAATAAAAATCAGGGAGGAAGATGTACCCAAGACAGCCTTCTCCACCAGATACGGCTTGTATGAGTATTTGGTCATGTCCTTTGGACTCACCAATACACCGGCTTTCTTCATGTATATGATGAACTCGGTGTTCATGAATGAACTCGACAAGTTTGGGGTAGTATTCATCGATGATATACTAATCTACTCCAAGAACGAGAAAGAACACGAAGAGCATCTGTGAATAGTACTCACTCGACTCAGAGAACACAAGCTCTACGCTAAGTTCAATAAGTGTGCCTTCTGGTTGAAAGAAGTAAGCTTCTTGGGGCACATTCTATCTGAAAAAGGAGTGGCAGTCGACCCTAGCAAAGTGGAGGACGTGTTAAATTAGAAACAACCTGAAACAGTAACTGAGATTTGGAGTTTTCTCGGTTTAGCGAGCTACTACGCTGCTTTATCAAGGATTTCTCCAAAACCGCAAAACCCATGACTTCCTTGATGAAAAAAATGCAAAATATGTGTGGAGTCCGAATTGTGAGGAGGCTTTCCAGACATTGAAGAAGTTGCTAACCTCTGCACCAGTGCTAGCTCAACCGGACATCACTAAGTGTTCGATGTGTATTGTGATGCCTCCGGCAATGGGCTTGGTTGTGTCCTGATGCAAGAGGGAAGAGTGATAGCTTACGCGTCCCGCCAACTCAGGAAGCATGAAGTAAACTACCCAACCCATGACCTAGAGCTGGCGGCCGTTGTACACGAGTTGAAAATATGGAGACATTACCTACTAGGCAACACTTGTCACATCTATACTGACCACAAGAGTCTCAAGTACATCCTCACATAGCCTGAATTGAATATGAGACAGCGACGGTAGAATTGATAAAAGATTATGACCTAGAGATCCATTACCATCTAGGCAAAGCGAATATCATGGCAGATGCACTAAGCCGTCGGGCTCATTGCCATGTGCTTGAAGTCCGACCCACGGCAAGGGTGATATGCTGCGAGATGGGTGAAATCGAGGTGATCACCGAACAGATGGCGGAACTTTTTAACCTGATCATTGAACCTACACTAAAAGAACAAATCATAGCAGCACAGAAGCAAGACCCGGGAATGACGCGTATTCGCGACGAAATAGATGATAAAAAGAAAGCATGTTTCACACTTGATGACCAAGGGGTACTGTGGTTCAAACACCGCTTAGTGGTGCCTAAGGACATGGAGTTGAGAAAGAAAATACTCGACGAAGCACACACTTCCAGGTTTACTATACACCCGGGCAGCAACAAAATGTACCAAGATCTGAAACAGAAATTCTGATGGACTCGTATGAAATGAGAGATCGCCAAGTATGTGTCCGATGTGACGTGTGCCAAAGAATAAAAGCTGATCACTTAAAACCTACGGGTATGCTTTAGCCATTAGCCATTCCAACCTGGAAATGGGAAGATGTTCACATGGACTTCATTGTCGGGCTGCTGTGATGCCCCGGCATCTCAAGTGCATAATCATTCATCATGTGTGCAGTATTCATCATGAAGCATCATACATTGACATGCATTTAAACCCTAGTTCAAATTTGGTTGAGGTGCAAATTGTTGAAACCTGTTTTCTATATATATGTCTCTGTGATTGTGCCCATAACTTTAGTTCTGTAGTGATATAGGTGAAACTCATATTGACAAACTTGTAGAAAATTTTATGATAAACAACTTTGGTAATTGGTGCTTTGACATGCATGAAGGTTTGCATAGAGTTTTGGGGCTTTTTCTGTCAACCCATGAAATCGGTCCAAACATGACCTGTTTAGTAATTTCAAATTTTCTTGATATTAAAGTCAAAACCTTGCAATGATGGTATTGAGAAAGTTGTAGATCATGAAATTTTAAACAACATTGGTATAAAACTCCTTTTGTGAATGTGGTTAGAAAATAGACTTTTAGAATTTCTAAACTGGAAGGTTCTGTTGGTCAAACCTTGGTCAGCAGCTTAAATTCAAAGTTACACCATATTTTTGAATACAACATGGTATGCAAGTTTATAAGAGAAATGTAGAGGAACAAATTTAGAACATTTCATCCAATTGGAGTTTTGCCAAACTCGGCCCCTAAGTTGGCCAAATAGGCGAATTTCAGAAACATGTTTCCCTGGTCAAACTGGATTTTTCCATTTTCGGGATTTTGGAAATTCCCTCTCTCCCTCTGTCTCGCTGACCGGCGGGCCCCACCCGCTAGTCGTCCCCGATTCCCGCCCGCGTCGGACAAACACCCGGTCCAGTGGGTCCCACCTCCGTCCGGCTTCCACGAACACGGTCCAATGGACCCCTACTCCTTCTCCTCATCCGGCCCCACCCGCTAGTGACACCCGCTCTACGGACCAAGTCCACCGAACCGCCACCCTCCCTCTCTCCCCCTCGGCTCCGCCCACGCAGCGAGCGCGCCCCGACCGCGCGCGCCACGCGCTCGACGCCGGCCGACTGAGCCAGCGCCGAGGCCACGCCCTGCCCCGACGCGCCCGCACTTGGACGGAATCCCGGCCGCCTTCACCCCGCGCCCTCCTCGCTCCCTCGTTATCCCGCCTCCCCCGCTCACCGAGCCCTTTCCCTCTCTCACTCTCCCCTCCGCACCGAACACCGCCGCCATCGCCGAGCTCAGAGCTCGAGCTTCCGCGGCCGCCTCCGCCGCTCCCCGCGCCCCCAGATCACCGCCATCACCTCCGCCTCTACCTCCCGCATCCAACGACCTAGCCCTCGTCGCCACTCTGCCTCTCCAACTCTGCCCCGAGCACATGTCCGCCATGGGGGTCCGCCATGGCCGCGCGCTTTGAGCTCGCCTTGCCACTGCCACGGGCTACCTTCCGCCCCGCCGCCGCGCGCCTCGCGTCCCTCCACCAAAACCCCAAATCCTCGGCCTCCGCCATTGCCTCCTTCGCCCTTCCCACGTGCGCACCACACCGGCCACCATTGCCGCCAACCCCTCGCCGTCGGGAGCCACCCTCGGGCCATCTCCGCGCCTCCACTCCATCTCCGCCGAATTCGCCTCATCCTCGCGCAGCTCTAGGACCCCACCTCGGCCCCTCCATCGCCGGTGCCGCCGCATCGAGCCGGAGCCGCCGCGCACCACCGCGCCCCAGCCATCTCGGTTCACCGCCGCCGCTCGCCTCTACGCTTCACCGCCGGCGACGAGACCTACATAGGCAAGTTCGCCGTCGCGGGAGGCACCCCACCGACCCAACTCGGCTCCAAGCGCGCTCCTCTACGCGCCGCGCGCCACGCGTGAACGCTGGCCCGCCGCGCGGTTTTTCCCTCGGCCGAAGGTAGAAGAAGACGCGTATTTTTACAGAAAACCCCCTTCACTTACTTCTTATCGCATCACTGTAGACTAAGTCTTGCAAAAATTCCCAATAACCCCTAGAACTATTAGGGTTTCGTATTTTTAACCGAGCCTTCGCATTCTTGCTGATCTAACCTCGGGTTTTAGGAGATTCTCATGCACTGTGCACTGAGTCAGGATAATATTCTGTTCTAGCCCCTGAGGTATACGGTTAATTACGTTCAACCTTCGGTCTATGAGTTTTTCCATTTAATTCATTTATATTGAGCTATGAATTTTGAAAAATCATAACAATTCAAAGAAAAATCCAAAATGGACAAACTCAGTGGCTATGGACTCCTCTTGAGTAGATCTAAAGGATAGGTATGATGTGGATATGTGAAAAGACTATTTTGCCCCTAGTTTAGTGCATACGTGGTGTAGGTAAATAAATGGTAAAAATAGACCAAATGAACTCCAAAAATTATGAAACTTGGATAGTAGCTTTGTTATGGCATCTAGGTACTGTGTGATTTTTGGTAGCCCTAACATTGACTGTTTAATTACTGTTTTGCCCTATGCATGTATTATGTGTACTTATTTGACTTGGAAAATGAAGGCTACATAAAGTGTGCTCAAATGTGACCTCTGGTATTTTTCATGTGCTTCACATAGCATGAGTAACTCACTGGTGGAATATGAGATTGTGCATGCATGTTTTAGCTGCTGTTTTGAAATTGACAAAATGATACTTACTAGACTTGATAATTAGAAAAAGTAACTTTAGAATGCAAAGATAATTCTATGAAAAATCTGGTATGCTACTAGTATGATAGGGATTTCATAAAGTAATTTTGTGCACTTTATTACTGCTATTTTGATTTATA
Organism: Paspalum notatum; assembly: GCA_022530915.1. Lineage (NCBI taxonomy): Eukaryota > Viridiplantae > Streptophyta > Magnoliopsida > Poales > Poaceae > Paspalum > Paspalum notatum. The sequence goes on along the minus strand of CM039685.1, from coordinate 25,015,945 downwards.
TGATTTTCATGGTGAAATAAAATACGGAAAATAGATGTCCTATCAAACTATGGATTTTGTACTTGCTGATTTTTGTATGTGATGTTTGTGCAATAAGATGCTTGCTGTAAAAATTTCAAGTCCAGAACCCACTCCTACGAATTATGAAAAATCTGAGAAGCTGTTGGGTTGATAACTTGTTGGAATTTTAATAAATTAATTATAACTTGTTTGCAGCTGAAATTTTGGCAGTAGCATTATGTAGTATGTTTCTGCATGTGGTAAAAAAATTTGAGAACAATTTGAGTTGTCTAACTATATGAACTCATGAGTGCATAATTTTCATAAAGGTGTTTTCAAGGGACAACTTCATTTCTTTTGATAGGGACTGTGTACACATATAAGACACTAACTTCTGATAACTTCAAAGATAAAATATTGTGATGGTTTGTACGATTTCTTAGTGATGGGCTGTATGATTTCTTAGCAAAGTCGTTGAGTTTTCTTATTCTGGGAGGTATTTAACTAAGAGTACCCGAACCCATTCTTCACAAACTGCTTAATCACGCATCATATATCATTGACACCTCATACATACATTTGCAACTCGTTGTACTCTTGTTTGCACTATGTCATACATATAACACTGTATCATATACATGCATTTGCATTCTCTTGCACTCACTTGCATTTTATCATGCATATAGACCCGCGTGCAAGAAGCTATCAACTCAGGAGAAACCAGTGATCAAGGAACCGGATGACAGGCTGTATCCGAAGCAAGAAGACGAAGGGTCGCTGATTAAATCCGCCCCTGCTTCAAGGGGTTGCTTGGGGCAAAGCCTCACAACCCGGCAAGCTAACCTAGTTTAGTTTGTTGGTTTTCTTAAGATTAATCAAAGGTAGGCAGGACCATGAATTCTCTCAGCTAATACAATCTTGTTTGATGATTACGCATATACATTAGGAATTGTTTGGAACCAACTGTATTAGACTTTCTGGCCGCCCTGGCCCTAGAACCTACACCTAGAGTTCGTAGGACGAGTGCCTAGTAATGCTAGGTATGAGTAAACACGGGTGAATGGAGTCACTCGTCGCGTAGGAGATTTCAAAAATTTACAGAAATCTCACTGAGGTAAGTTGTTATATATGCTTCTGATTTAAATGGAGAACAAGCGGAGATTTTATGAGTATTCATGGTTTATGGTATTGTGCACTGGACTCCGCCCGAGTCACATAAGGCCCGTTCGCTATTCGCCTGCTGATCTGTATAACATTGCTAAGGTGCTTATCCGGGATAATGAACCGGTGAAAGTCTTACTTGTGCCATCCGAAGAACAGAGACTTGGTCCTACCATCGGGCCCAGGGACGCTGGGGGTGTAGACTCGTGGAGGGCTAGACCCGGTGCGGCCGAGGTAACGCTCCACGGGGGCTAAACCTGGGGAATAGCGGGTTGGAATCGAACTTGGGATGGGACAAGTGGAGATGGGGGCTATATGTGGGAACGCGAGGGCTAGTAAGCATATACCCCTGGTATTTTTAGTTGTTCCCGGGAATTAACAAATCGATTCGAATCGCTGATGCTCATCAGGTGTGAGAATGCCAGATATCGCACACGGGCAACGTAGTAATAACTGTAACATGTTGTTTATTAAGTCACGCTTTTTATACAACATGCTTGGATGTGTATGATCTGTTCCACTATTCAGGGTGTTGCCCATCCACTGCTAAGAGGTCGATGGACTTGGGAGATGCTTTAAGGTCGAGGGAGGGCTGACCCGACGTACCGTGGTATCGCTCCTGAGACGGCTACTCCCAAGGGGTTGGATGGAGGCGCTGTGAATCTTGGGACGGGACATGTATTCATGTTTTACTTTTCTGCAAGTATTTACTTTATGATATAAGTGATATTCATGATTAATGGATAGCAACTGTCAAATTCTGCTATCTTATGTCAACATGACTTTGTTTAAGAATCAACAGCTAAGGATCCACATGATTAGTAAGCATGCTTTGCGTTAGCCGTAAGCCCAGTCCATTAAGTCCTACTGAGTAATTAGTACTTAGGGTTTGCCTCCACTTTTGGATTACAGGTACCGACGATAGCTGGACAACTGTGTTGGAGGTTGTAGTACCGGTGGGCTCGGTGCTACTCGCCTTGTTCATCTCTTCATGAAGACTACTTAAGTATATGGTTTCCGCTGCGAGATTTTGAAAATGCTTCCGCTATATTTATATACTCTGAATTCGCTTCCGCTATATTTTGACTATGTATATGAATTCATACCTTTGGTCTGTAAATTAGGTCTATTATTCTCTATTTCAACTGCCTGTGATGATGTAATTGTTGTGGCTTCTTTGAGAATCGGATGTGTTTGATGTCGGTTCCTCAGGAAATGGTGTTATTGAGAGCCCGAAGGACTCTCGACGGACTACCGGGTTTAGTCTGGCCTAAGTGCACTGCGAGCCAGAGGTGGCAGGTGTGCTTAGTCTAGATTAATCAGGGCGGTTCCGCCACAGCTGCCTCGCACCCAGAAGGGGTATGACTCTATCTGGGTTATCACCGACCGTCTGACCAAGTCAGCGCATTTCTTACCCATCAAGACCCACTACACAGCGGCTACATATGCTAGACTATACGTTTCTCGGATCGTGTCCTTACACGGTGTTCCTTGGACCATCACTTCGGACCGAGGCTCTCTGTTTTTGTCCCGCTTCTGGGAGCAATTACAAGCTGCTCTCGGAACCAACTTAGTTCACAGTTCCGCCTACCACCCTCAAACCAATGGCCAAGTTGAAAGGGTCAATCAGATCCTAGAAGACATGCTGAGAGCTTGTGCGCTAACCTACTCTACCAAGTGGGATGACTGTCTCCTCTTAGCGGAGTTTGCCTACAACAACAGTTACCAAAAGAGCTTAGAAATGGCTCCTTTCTAAGGCTATTTATGGAAGACGATGCCGAACACCCCTTAACTGGTCCGAACCACATGAGAGGGTCATATTCGGCCCAGACCTGGTAACACAAGCCGAAAAGCAAGTGAAATTCATACACGAAAACCTGAGACGATAGACAGAAAAGCTACTCTGATAGGAGAAGAAGGCCGTTGGTGTTCGAGAAGGGCGATCACGTGTACCTTCGAGTGTCACCGATGAGGGAGTACATCGGTTTGGGGTAAAAGGGAAATTGGCACCAAGGTATGTAGGTCCATTCCAGATCATTGAGAGATGTGGGCCAGTAGCCTATCGACTAGAATTACCACCACATTTGGCTACAGTGCATGACGTGTTTCATGTCTTGCAACTAAAGAAATGCTTGAGGGTGCCAGAGGAAGCGGTCGATACGTCTCAAATTCAGGTTGAACCAGACCTCACATACGAAGAGAGGCCCATAAAAATCATTGACCAAAAGCAAAGATCAACCAGAAGGAGAACCATAAATTTTTACAAAGTGCAATGGAGTAATCACTCCGAAGAAGAGGCAACTTGGGAACAAGAAGAATACTTGCAAACTAAATATCTGGGTTTTCTTCCAACTACTTCAAATGAGTATGTCATATCAGCTTTGATCTCAGATTCTATTTAAACCATACACAATGCACTACTTTCTCATTTAACCTCTCCACCCACAGCCCATCAGCAATCTCGGGATGAGATTTCTTTAAGGGGGGTGGGTTGTGATGCCCCAAGCATCTCAAGTGCATAATCATTTACCATACATGAAGCATGCATCATAAAGCACATAGTCATAGTCTATGTTTGAGCATCATGAGCAAACTTGATATAAATGCAAGTTCCCAAACCCTGTTTTTTTTTTGTATGTGTTGTCTCTATGTTTGTAGTCATAACTTTAATTCCATTGAGATCTGGGTGAAGCTTATATTACCGAAAGTGTAGGTAGGGAAGTGGTGAACAACTTTGCTAATTGGGGCTTGAGCATATATTGAGGTTTACATGGTGATTAGAGTCATTTTGTACTAACACAGAAAACCAGTTCAAAACTGACCTGTTTAGTAATCTACAATTTTCTCTAGCCTACAGCCATTTTTATGCAATTCTCAAATTGGATAAGTTGTAGGTCTGGAAATTCTAAGAAACATTTCCAAAAGGCACTCTGGGTGATAATGCTCTGAAATAGGACTTTTAAATTTCACAAGCAATAAAGGTCCACTGTCCAACTATGGGGCTACTAGTTAAATTCAAATTCAAATCATACTTACACTTGGATCTGGGTGTTAAACCTTTTGACAAACTTGCAGAGCTGAAAGAGTTTGTAGAGCTAAAAGAGTACAATATTTCATCCAATTGGCATTTTTTCAAAATCGGGCTCTAAATAGGTTAAAAATGCAAATTACAGAGGGGGAGAAAACACACTTGGGGCTATTTTTGTTTGGAGCCTATGACAGGTGGGGCCCGCATGTCAGGGTCGATACCCTGTCGCGGCCGACGAACACCGCGTGGACGCCGGCGTACGGTCACGCCGCGGCGCCCACAGATCGCGCCCTCGGCCGTGGCGTTAAGTGGAGGCCGACCCCCGCGGTCTTCTCTTTCCTTTCCCTTCGCCTCTCAGCTCACCGCCGCTCCGCCCTCGTCCTCCCGAGCCGAGCCGCCATTGACGAGCTCACGCTCGGAGTCGAGCCCGCGCCACCGCCTTCGCCCACCGCCAAACATCTAGGCCACCATCACCGCAACCGCCATCCTCGCGCGCACCTCCTCCGCCAACCCTCGTCGCCGTTCCGCCCTTCTACACCAAGGACCGAGCCCCCCGCGCCGCCGGTTCACGCCGTCGCCGCGCGAGTTCACGCTCAGTTCGCCGCCTCCGCCGCCTCGTCCGCACCTCCTCCGACGTCCAGACCTGGCCAAGGCAGTAGCCTCGGGTGAGGGCCACCGCCCTCACCCCTTGTCGCGGCTCCGGCGAGCCCAGGCTCACCGGCACGCGCGCGCCTCGCCGCGCGGCCTCGGGCCGGCGCGAGGTAGACGAAGAAGGGGGATCTTTTTAGATCTAGCCTCTCGGTTTTATTGATTTTTCAGTTCAGTCCATGCGCTGTTGAATGAGTCTTGTAGATCTTGCATGCTAGCCCCGGGGATTCAAAATAATCACGATCTAACCCCTGGATCTAGGGTTTTTCCTTTTTCTCTTGTTATTTTCGGCTGAAACTTTGAAAAATCATAATAAATCAAATAAAAATCCAAAATGGACAAACTTGATGGCTGTGAACTTCTTATAAAATGCTCTACACAGTAGGTATGATGAGATGTTGTGCATATACAGTTTTGCCCTTGGATCTGCATGTGCATGTTAAATCAAGTTAATAGGAAAAGGTGAACTAAATGAACCCCAAAAATTATGAAACTTGGACAGTAGCATGCTTAGGGTGTTTTGACACTGTGAAATTTTGTATCCTTAGCATTGCTCATTTGCTCACTGTTTTACATTTATGTATATTATTGGTGCCTTAAATCAAGATATAAAATGGAAGCTATATGAAATGGTCACAAAGAGACTTTCTGGAATTTTTCCTAGGCTTTGGTTAGCCTAAGTGGCTCACTGATGCAATATGAAGCTATGCATGTTAATTTTGAATGGTGATTTGAAAATGACAAAAAGCTACTAGTTAGAAAAGAAAATAGGAAAAAGTGCATCTAAACTACTAGTTTCCAAAAAGTATTTTTGCAAATTTTCTTGCTACAGTTTTGCTAGGCATGAATATTGTGATGAATTAAGATATGGAAAATAGATGTCCTGTGAATGCATGGCATTTGGGCTTACTGATTTTTGTGCATAATACTCATGCTAAGTTGAGCAATCTGTGAATGATTCATACCCAAATACCATTCCAACAAATTATGAAAAATCTAGAAATTTAAAAGGCTGATAAATTGCTGGAATTTTAGAAAAATAAATATAATTCTGCTAGGGCTGAAATTTTGGCAGTGGCTTGTCACAACATTGACCTGCATGTCTTAAATAATTGAGCTCATTTGGGATTGTGTAGCAGTATGAATCAGACCCGAGAATTTTGGTGTAATAAAAAGTAAAACTTGGACACCAGGCCTATGTATAGTCATGTGTGTATAAGATACTATTGGATCCACCATGATGCTTGTTAAAAGTTCCTGTGATGTTATGCAAGATGGATTTAACTAAGTGTAGGTGATGGGTTGTACGATTTCTTAATATTGCTTGCGCTATTTCTTAAAGTAAGGCTTGCAAATCTCCTAGATATAATATGAATTGAAAATGTGGCTACTTGGGTTTTGCATCAAACGTTGTGCACCATATTTATTCTTCTTGCACCATATATCTGCATTTTATGCCTTTGCACTCATATGCACTATGTCATCGCATATAGATTCTGCGAACGAGGTACCGACCCAGGAGCTGCCCCTGATCGAAGAACCCGATGACCAGGACACGGAGGAGCAGCAACCGGAGCGCCCACCTCAGACCACTGACTCTGCATCCGAGGAAACTAACCCCAACGAAGAAGGTAGGCAGGACCATACTTCACCCAGCAAATGTTATATGATTTAAATTACGCATATGCATTAGGAGTTGCTTGAAACCCTTTTGCATTAGACTTTTCGGCCCCCTTGGCCTTAGCACCTATACATAGAGTTCGAAGGACGAGTATGCCTAGTAATGATAGGTACGAGTGGACACGAGTGAGAGGAGTCACTCGTCGCGTAGGTGATGTTTCAAAAATCAAAAAAATCTCACTATGGTGGAAGATTATTATTATGCTCAAGTTTTAAGTGGAGACCGGGCGGAGATTTTATTTAGTATTTACTTTTCATGATGTCGCACTATGGACTCCGCCCGAGTCGTATAAGGCCTGTCCGCTGTTCGCCTGCTGATCGGCATAAAATTGCTAGAGTGCTTATCCAGGCCATGGGACTGGTGAAATCTTACTTGTGCCATCCTGAGAACAGAGACACATTCCTACCCACTGGTTGAGAGGAAGGTGGCCCGGAGGAGCTTTGTACTCGTGGTGGGGAGACCGAGATGTTGACAGGCTCACCATGGGGGCACAACCCAGGGGTCTGGTGGGAGTAAATCGAACTTGGGATAGGACAAGTGGAGATGGGGGCTATATGTGGGAACGTGATGGCTAGTAAGCATATACCCCTGGTATGGTAGTTATTCCCGGGAATATAAAAATCGATTCGAATCGCTGATGCTCACCAGGTGTGAGAATGCCAAATATCACTGTCGGACAACGTAGTAACTACTCGAATACCTTATATTTATACTTATGTTTTCAAATACCACATGCTTGATTATATATATCCTGATGTTTTACTCTCATGCAAGTTCTATTATTGACAATATGGACCTTTCAAGATGAAAGAGAGCAGCTGTCAAATCCTGCCTTCTTATGCAATCATGACATTATTTAAAATCAATGGCTAAGGACTTACATGACTAGAAAGCAAGCATCGCGTCAGCCGTAAGCCATTTCCATTATGACCTACTGAATAATTAGTACTCAGGGTTTGCCCCCACCACTACAACAAATGTTGTGATCCATGACAGATTCTTATGCAATCAATAGATGATTGTTTTCATCTATGACGATCTTAGATTTTTCGTCATGGATTTACAAGAGCTGAATATGCAGCCCATAAGGTGGTGGCATTTATGACGAAACCATTCAAAACGTCACAAATTTGTTGGATATGAAACGTCATGAATTAGCCCACTGTACATGATGAATGCCACAAATGATACATCATGTAGGTTTTTATTTTTTCTTATATTGTTATGCATACGCTATTTATTATATAAAAATATGAGTTACAATTTCCTTCTTCCCTTGTTAATGAATTGGTTGTACAAATTTTATTAATATATGCAAATAAATCAAACCGATGGTGTAAACCGCGTTTATCTAGGCAAAGAGGAAATCAGAACTATTTTTAACTAGTTCATCAACATATATGCAAATAAATCAAACCGATGGTGTAAACCGCGTTTATCTAGGCAAAGAGGAAATCAGAACTATTTTTAACTAGTTCATCAACATATGCAAATAAATCAAACCGATGGTGTAAACCGCGTTTATCTAGGCAAAGAGGAAATCAGAACTATTTTTTAACTAGTTCATCAACCTGTGCTCTCACACGAGTTTGATTTTTATTAGAAGATATATATTTAATCCTTAGTAATATTACACATGATTATTTGAATTTATCTTTCCTAATGGTGTTGTGGGTTAACATATAAAATTGAAAATTATTTTTATTATCTTTAGTGATTGCATATTGGTTAATTTATATGCAGATTTGGGTTTACTTTAATTCATCTTTTATAATGGCATGGTGAGTAATTTATATGCAAATTTAAGGATTATTTTAATTCAGACTTTATAATTAGTATTATTAAGATTAGACTCGATGAAGATATTGGAATAAAACTTAGTAATATACGTAATTACAACAATAACTATGTTGTTTAATATTATGAACGACACACTCAAATATTAACTTTTCTTGATGTGGAACACACACACAGGCAGCCCATATGCAGCCCAGCTAGGACCAGTGCACCTGCCGCTGTCGGATTAGGATGGACGGTGAGGATCTTCCACTGAACGATATAAAATCAAAGCCATCCAGCAGCCTCAAACCCTAGCCCTAACTCACTTCTCCCTCCCCTCCTGTCTCACTCGCCGCCTAAGTCCCTCTCCCACGAGACGCCGGCCCTCTCCCGCGCCACCGCGCGCCGCACCTCTCCCACACCATTGAGCGCAGCCGCCCACAGGCCCTCCCTGGCCGCCCCGTGCCGGACCTCCTCCGCCGCGTCGCTGCGAGCCAGCCTTCCCGTAGTGGTCACACTGCCGAGCGCCGCCACCCGTAGGCCCTCCCTCCACTTGGCCGCCGCGCGCAGAATCCCCCGCTAGCCAAACTTCTTCCCCCTGCGTCACTGCGCACCGGCCCTCCCCATTGCCCATGGATCCAGACGTCTTCACGATATGTGAGGTTTCCTGTGCTTCTTCTCCTTCCTTGCAACGTCTAGATCCAGTGCTGACGCCCCTCTTCACTTGCAGTGTCTTGATCTAGCAACGACTCCCCTTCCTCGCCATGAGGACCGCACCTGCACCTGTGCCAAACTGCCTGAATCTGAATATTATTAGTAAGTTTCGTTAAGATTTTGATTTTTTTAGAAATCATTTGGATGTTGAACTCACTGTATACAATGATTTGGATGTTGAAGTCATTGTATATACGTGCTAGTCCCTAATTTTACTAGGATTTGGATGTTTGAGTCTATATATACCTATTTGGATGCAATGGGCCATGAAATGTTAACATCTGAATTTTATTAGAGCTTATGATAAGTGCATACTGTAATTCTTTTGGACTTTGTTAGCGGATTACTCCCTAGATGCATTGTAGCATTTGTGTGCAGCAAGTGATGTGTCTGATTGTTAGTTATACTTTTCACTGGAACTATTCATTTCTGAAATTTTAAGAAGTAACTGAAAACCTTGGATAATATTGTCCGCACGCAGCTCACCGCATCCAACGCTAGCTTCAGGCTACTATATAATGAGCAAGGGACTCGGCATTCAGCAAGAATGAGCAAGGTATATTCTTTTTGCAATGTTGCCTTGTAATCTGCCAATATTATGTCTTGAGGCTTTAGCAATATTAGTTAGAGAATAATATTATGTCCTGAGGCTTTGGCAAAATGAGTTGACCTGACCATGGTTTATATACAACTATAAAGATAGTGGATATAGCATTAGAGATCTAATGGAAATGTACATCTTGGCTGAATTGAGTCGTGGTTGCTTAATTCAATTGAAATATTTAAGTGATAATGCGGGATTACCACTCAATTGTTTGTTTGCTTCCATGCTATCCTGTTTTCATTCACTCCTGCTTTGTATTTGTGTGAACTTAATTATTTGTTAGTAATTGTTCTAATTAAACCTATGGCAGCAAAATAAAATAGGTTTTCACATGGACAATGGTTGCTTCTCATTGTTTCTGTTGTAAAAAGATTGCCTACTTACTTTTTAGCTAGGAGATGCATTTAAAGCTGTTAGTAGTTCAGTGACCTAGCCGAGACAGATACTCCTATTAGGAACATAGGACATGTGCACACCTGACTATGAGATGATTGGAACAATACTTACGTCAAGTGTCCTTGATTTTTGTTCGAACTAAGGTATAATTAGATGATTTCCTTTGTCTTTGCAGCAGTTAAGATAACTATGCAGTACCGAGCTTGAATCTGTTACAGGCTGCGAAATAGCATATACATTCAGGACAAAATGGTGCCTTTTGTTTTGCGAGGAGTTGGTGGATGATGATCATATGCTTAATCCAGCTAGTTTTTGTTTTATTGCTAGAAATACAGTATGTACACATGATGTTACATAAGGGTGAAATGCATATATGTATGGATGGAATATTATGTGTAAATAATTCTGTATTTTGTTAATTGTGCTTCAAAAAGTATATATATGTATCACAAATTATAGCATTTTATGAGCTTGAAATCTATTTTTACAATGGAATGAAATTAAATTGGTGGACCAATTGGTGGATGACGTCAGCATCCATGCTGGCACCTCGCAGCATGCCACGTCAATTGGCTAGTGTTGTTGTGGCTATTGAATCTGTGACGATATATTTTGTCACTAACTTTGGGCCTTGGGTTGGGTTAAAGGGCCCAAGGGCATTTTATGACGATTAAGAAACGTCATAGATTGTGTTAATCTGTGACAATTTTACGCAAACGTCACGTAGGGTAATCTATGATGCTCAATACATGACGAAATTTGAAAACATCACATATACTATTTTGTGACGGTTTTTCAGTGATTTGTGACGAAACTTGAACGTCATCTATTAAAGGGATTGTTGTAGTGTACTTTTGGATTACAGGTACGGAGTTCGTCGTTTGTGTCTGCGTAGGCGGGGGTGTCTGTTCTCACCAGGACTGATGACTTGCTTGCGTGGCTGTGAGACAGTATCGATGGGCTCGATGTTGTTTCGAAGTTTCTAGGCTTTTGTTTATCATGAACCATGAACGTTGATTTCCGTTGTGAGATACTTTCAAAAACTTATTCTATCGTATAACTTTATGTTGAGACTTGTACTTTAATTTCACACCCAGTCTGTAATATCCTAAATTCTATTATTACTTTTATATTCAACTGCCTGTGATGATGTAATTACTGTGACTCCTTCGAGAGTCTGATGTGTATGATGTCGGTTCCTCTGGATTGGTGTTATCGAGAACCCGAAGGACTCTCGACGGACTACCGGGTTTAGTTTAGCCTATGTGCACTGCGAGCCAAAGGTGGCAGATGTGCTTAGTTTGGATTAAACAGGGCAGTTCCGCCACAACAGGACCTTCTGCCTCTGCACGCTTTGCAGGAGACCCTTTGAGTGCCATCTTTGGGTCCCTGACCATCGAAGACCAGCGCACTCAAGTCATCTAGCAGACCCAGGACGAACAATATAACCGCTTCCTAGAAATAGAAGCGACGGCTCAGCGCACCTTTGATGAGTCCCAGCGATTCTTCCAGTACTACGGGTACTACCCCGAGTAGCTTCGTTGAAGCTTGGGGGAAACCTAACTCGACAGGTGGGTACGTACGACAGTCTCCCATTTTTTGCACCACACATGTATCATGCTTTGAGAGTTTGCTAGCATGCTTAATTTAGTTATTTAATTCAGTTAGTTTAATTTGCTTTGTTATTTTACTTTAAAAAAAATCCCATGTTTTAATAATAAGTTCACATGCTAGCTTCATTTTGGAAATGATGAATAGCTGCTCTATCAAGTGAATGATTTAATTCTTGCATATGACTTATGCTTAGTTTAGTTTTGAGTTTGGGAATGAAAGAAGTAAACCAAGGTTCTATCTTGTGGATGCCATTTGTGATAACAAGCCTAAATTGTTGTGAGATGAATGATATGACTTGAATATGGGATAATTCTTCATGCTCTTAGTAAGATGAACATCTTGGGTTTTTATTTTTGAAAATAACAAATTATAGCTTCCCTTGGTCAAAATACCTACCAGAGCCGAAAATGCTTCAATTAGTTGAAACTGCTACAAAGAGCTGCTAAATGATATTTTGAGCTTTGTCAAATTTTGATTCTCTTTGAGTAGAAATATCATCTTCTATTGATAGCTAAAATACAAAAGCAAAAATGCAAGTGATCCATTTCGGACTTTGCATCCACCAAAAAGTCTCCAAATACTTCTCATAATCCCCCAGCCTTCAAATCTCAAGGAGTAAAGGTCTGGAGCTAAAAAGAAAAACATGCAAAAGCATGGCAAAAGAAGGAAAAAAATGTGTGCAAAAGCACGGCAAAATGAAAAGCATGCAAGTTCAAGCATGGCAAAAATAAATAAAAGCTCCATATCCACTCCAAATCTATAAAAGGCTACAAGGAATAAAGTACCACCACTCATACTCCAGTGATCAATAGAAAAAGTGATAAAGTGCACTCTTTGGTCCAATATTTGACCTAGCAAAATAAATATCCTAAGTGTGCCACATTCTCCCCACCTAAAGCTCCACAAAGGCCTTAGTGTAGGAAAGTGTTGGCTAGATCTTGGCTCTTGGTAAGGAAACACATTTCAGCGACTGAGAGCACCTTGGGAAAGCTACTTTTGTTTTGAAAATCTTGAAAACACCTGAGAAAGACATTCAAAGAGCAAGTTAGAAGAACTCCTGTACAATGGTCGTTCCATCTTTCAACCACCTAAGGCAAGGTAAGCAAAAAAATACACCACAGGTAGTACACAAGGTGAGTTTCAATTATTTCACTACTTGAAACAAAAGCTTGAGTATTGAGTCATGTATAAGAATTTCTCTTTACCTTCGATATTGCAGCAACTCTTGATCCGCTTTCAGCCTTAGCTTTGCTCGAGGACGAGCAAAGGTTTAAGCTTGGGGAGTATTGACGGTCGTAATCTCACGATATCTACCGTCAATTAACAACCAAATAGAGCAATGCAAGTGAATAAAAATGGACACACCCTTCTACAAATGAGTTCCACAAGATGTGCATGAATATTTGGTTGCAGTTACACAATTACATGTAAAAATGGATGACACAAGGCCAAAGAATGGAGATGATACAAACAGGCCAAATGCCAGTGGCCGCCCGACCCAATGCCAGGTCGGCCGACCACCTGGCTGGCCGCCCAACACCTCACCGAGCCGGTTTGCCCACTTCTACTCCAGCATGCAAAGAAACATATGTGCAAGTCAATCCAACCGTTGTATCAAGCATCCAATGTACCCAAAGGCAGAAAGTCCACCAAGTCACGGATCCATGATGTCAACAATCCAAGGGAAAAGCAATGCGGCCAATCCAAGGCTGACACATGGTCGCTCGACCTCCACCAAGGTCGGCCGACCTACCCTCGGAGGCATTTTTCACATGCAACAACCGTCCTAACCGTCAACCGTCATGCAGACACAAGATCAAGCCATTGGAGGGCAAAGGCGGTGGATCGGAGGGTCGCCCGACCTCGGGCTAGGTCGGCCAACCACTGACCTCATCCTCCCACCAACCTTTGCCACCTACAAGTACCCCCCCTCACATATTGGACTATAAATAGGCCTGTAGAGCTCATTTGTAAAAGTGTGGAGAAGTTGAGAGCCATATTCCACCTTAGAGAGTCCTATCTTCACATCTTAGTAGTTAGGATAGTTCCTGGGAGTTAGAGTGAGTCGAGCTTTGCCTCGGAGTTCTCAGAGATTCTTCTGAGTCTGCGGTAAAAGCTCTCGTATCTTGTTACTTTTATCTTCAATATAATTCAGTTATATTTTACTTTATCTCTATCTCTTGCAAGTGTGGTGTACCCTTTATTTTGCATACTTGCTTGGTTTAGGCTATGGTTATCTTAGTTAGTCAAGTCCCGTTACTCTTGCCGGTGCTATAATCCAACCTGTACGCCAGGCTCTGGTTAGGTCTTCTCCTCTGATCAAGGACGATCTATTGTTGCTCAAGCAAGCTTAAGCATGTTTATAGCGTGCCAGCCTATCCACACAGATTTGCTTGGTAGCTCCACTCGGTGACAGCATGTGGTGTGCCTGTGTGTCCAAGGCCCGTTCGTTTGGTAGGTCCGTAGGCATTAGCCGGATCTCCTTCGGTGGTCTACTATCTACCCCCTGACCCCTCGAGGCACCGAAATTTTGCTCGACGCGAGACCCTAACTTGTTACTTGTTTCTTAGTTAACCACGATATAGTCTTTGCAGCCGAATAGAACAGAGTTTGAGAACTTTACCTCACTCATTGTCCTCCTAGGCAACTATACCTTTCTACATGTATCTTAGATAGTTTAATTTACTTCTCTCCACCATACACCTATCCGTTTACCAGACTTATCCTTGTCTTGAGACTAGCTAGTATATTTATTTAAGTACAGATCATTCAATTTGAGTTTATTTAATTATACTCTCTCGCCTGCTGCTTTCCTGTAGATAAAAATACAATACTCGGAATACTCTGGGTGAAAAGCTACAGCGGTCTCCGTGCGCTTGCGGAGTAAAATCTTTTAAGGCTAAGAGACGCCAACACTCTCACATTGTAACACCAAGAACAAGCAATATAAGAACACATCGCCGTAGTGGACGTAGGGATTTTAACCCGAACCACTCTAAATCCCTGCGTTCATCTTGCATATGCTGCCCCTTTGAGCCTCCGAGGTTTGGCCATCGGGATGGCAGTCCATGAAGCCCCACTAGCCAACAAATAAATCTATTGCCGTGGTAAAAAACCACAACAAAGGGCTAGAGAGATCAGAGGATCTGCCTGAGGTTGAGAGAGCCTTTTGGGAGGGTCCCTAGCACGCCTTATATAGTCGGGCGTGGCTTGAGTTACACGTCGGTTTCCATCTATATATCCTAGATGGTTTTGATTACAAGAGATCATATAGAATTCGCGATCCATATCTTTTCTAAAGAGTCTTTGTCTTGTGCGCCAAGGTGTTCGGCACCTCAGGCCTAAGTCGGTCGGTCGACTCCTGGGTTGGGCCTTTCCTTAGCCCATGTAGATAATACGCTTCATGAGGACCAATGGGATATCTATCCCCCACAATTCAGTCTTCACTCCCTCCCCCAGCTGCCACAATACTCTCGATTCCCGACCACCACCACAGCACCTGCCCTGCTCCTGCCGCCCTAGTGCCTTCGCACGCACACCCGAACCCTAGCACCGACAACTCCTCTAGATCCGGCGTCCTCATCCGATGGAATCGACCGCTCCTACCATCGGTGACAACACTCCAGCACCTCTGTTCTTTGGCGTCCTTTGCCGCAACTTCTCCGTGCGACCTTCCCTCGGCCTTGACACCTTCTCCCTGCCTCAACTTCTCCGGCGACGTCTCGTGGAATAGCTTGGTTCAGCAAGCTTCGTATCTAGTCGCCACCCACCCGGACTCAGACCCAGTCCACCCACCGGTTGGACGTGCACACAGCGCCGAGAAACATCGAGAGGCCTCTCATCGGGTCCGGAACCTCTACTAACGGGGACCGATACCCGTCTAGTGAGATATCCCTATCCGGGGATGGGATAAATCTGATGAGGACACGCCTACGGCGCCCAAGATAATTCCCAATCTTTCACGGTACAAATTAGCCGTCAAATAAATATGTCCAATAATAACAAATATTCATTACTGTACTAGCTAGCAGATACTTGTTGGACGCAACAATTCGATGACGAGCCAAAAGTACTAGGCCCTCGGTAGGATCAGCCCTTTGACAATAAAGAAATTAATTCTTGTCTCACACGGAACAACTAGCAATATGAACCAATTCCAATTGGTCGTGAGGCAGAAATAAATATTTCAGTTCCTGAATAGCCGCAAGAATGAATAGCACTAGGACTACTAGCAATCACAGGTGAATTACTGAGATTAAATAATAATAAAGCTTCACGGCCGGACAGATCAAATTTTCAGGATTAATCACCAGCAAGCAAACTTGTTTGATCAATCGAGTTCAAGCAATAGCAATGATAAATAGGATCAGCTTACATAGATGCAAACCAAACTCTAGATAGACTCTTCCAGCTGCGGTCACGAACCACGATCAGAAGAAGGGGAATTCCGGGAGGAATCCAGCAGTGGCAACGGCTTGATCACATATTCTCCACAATCCTTGGATCGGCAAGATAGATGAGAAGAGACGTCCTCTCGTGAGGGAAACCCTCGTCGAGAACGGTGGCAACAAAATAAAATCCAATCTATCCTTGCATGACGGACTCCTGACCAATGTAATGCACGCAGGCATCGACTTGACTGGTCTCGACCGAGGCAAATGTTTGGTTCGGACTCAACCACGCTAAAAAACATACATGGCTTAGAACTCATTTCTTGGGAAACAATAAAATAACATGGCAGCCATGCAAAACGCCAGTACTTATACTAGTTGCTAATTTAATTACACTAAACACAAAGCCCAGAATGGATCTCTCGTATGTCCATGCATGTATTATAATAACTTGAAGGTATACGTCCATGGAGGCACTTGTACTCAAAGCCATGCATGGAGGCAAAGCGTAATTTCACTTGGCAGCTGTGATTCAACTTTGCATCTCGATATAACTGACCCAATAAGAATATAACCTGTTAGCTCCATTCCTTGTTTCTTCTTATGCAAATTAGCACCAACAAAAATTCTCTTGGATAGCATGCCAACGTTAGAAAATAAACCTTCATCGTAGTTTTCATCCATAGAGAAATCACCAAAGCGAATACCAGATCTCTGAAAATTACCAACTGAAGCGTTAGAAATAACAGGACAATTTTCTGCAGCAGTACATTGAAGAGCCATGGGCTCATCATCCTCTCCCTCTTGAAACTTTGGCGTAATTTTAGTAGCCAGCATTTTCTTCTTTTTCACCGGAGCAAACACCTCAGCATGGATAGCACTCTGTGGAATGGGTTTAAGCACATAATTTATCTCTTTATGTGCATAAAGGAATAACAATTGGACCGCCCACCATGTGAAGCATCAAGATCAAACTGCCATGGCCTGTCTAGTAACAAATGACAATTACTCATGGGCGCCACATCACAATCAACGGAGTCACTGTAATTTCCAACAGAAAATTTGACTCGCGCTTTATGTGTAATTTTCAGCATACCACTTTTATCCATCCATTGCATATAATGTGGTGTTGGAAGCCTCCGTATAGACAAGGACAAAGAGTGCACCAAATCTAAAATAATAGCATTAGTAAAGCTATAACCATCAACAATTAACTTGCTTACCTTGTAATTAATTTTGCATTCGGACTGAAAAAATACTAGAACGCTGCCCTTTCACATCAATAACGGAGCCATCGGATTGCACTCCACGTGCCATCGTAGATAAACCATTTGATGTATCATCAACGATATCAATTGGGGCTTCAGGAAGGTCATCAACGATATCAGGTTGTATCACATCCCTTTACCCTAGTTTAGATTGATTTAATCTTTGTCCCATAGTCCACAAAAAGCCATATAAAAATTAGGGTTTGTAGTTCATCTTGTCCCATAGCCAACTTTAGCCTTGCATATTTCGTTTTTGGAGTCCGCATCATTGAGTTTGTGTCTATAGTCATGGTTTTGTTGCTAGTTTAGAACGTGCTCTTAGATTGGTTTGAGTTTAGCATCGTGTCACCGTGTCCTTTTCCATCACGTCGTCGCGTCTGGTTTGGAATCCTCTCTGTCTAGTTCGGTATTTTAATGATATCTCCCACATACGAACTCGGATTTTAGTGTTCCTATACTTTCTGGAAAGTTTGTGCAATTATCCACAACTTGATCAATTGTGAGATTTCCAGAAAAAGCCTCTATCAGTGCCTATTTCTAGTTGGAAAAAAATTTGTTTGTGACCCAGAATTTTATGAATAGGCTGTATCGGGGTCAATGCCTTTAGCTTCCCGTATCCAAATGAGGCTTTCTATATATTGAAAAGAAAGAGAAAAAATAGATCTACAACTTTGTTATTATAAGTTTTCTCGTTGGAGGTCATCAAGAGTGTGAAATCGTCTGTGCAAATTCGGATAGAAAATCTGTAATTTGCAGACGACATTATTACGATAGTTCAAAGTTGTATCTTGCTTTTTCGGCACTTTTGAAGAAAAAAAATAAAAAATAAAAAGACAAGTGAAAAAAAAACCGCACAAAAATAAAGAAAATAATAAAAAAATCAGAAGTGCTTGCATCCTTTGTGTCCTTTGTACTTTGTATGTGTGACTAGCTTGTTTGAGCTAGTTTTAGAAACAAGTTTAGGCCAATTGACAAGTACTTTAGATATTTATTCAATTTTGCTATCTGATTTCGATTTGTGCTAATCTTTGCTACCATATAAAGCCTCCCAAAGCTCTCGATATATATTTTTATCACTACGGGTTCAACCTTTGCAATCACATCGCTCACGCCCTCACGGTATCACGAACCAGCCACCGGTTGTACCGTCTCTTGCTTTGCATCGGTAAGAACACTCGTAAGAGCTTGGTAAGACGCTTGAGAATGTGTGATTCCACTACATATACACAGTAGTTAGTAGAAAAATATATTTTTTGTGTGTTTTCTAGTTTTCGGCTAACAATAACAGGGTATAGCATTGCTCGGATGGAAAATATAAAGACACATGAGAGCTACACCACATTGCAAACATCCACATCAAAAAGTTCAGGTATCAACTGGAAAACAATGTTTGATCATTTATATCAAGAAATATCACTTAATAGATTGAAACGCTTGAAACAACGAGATAGAACTGTCATGGTTTATTATCAGAAGTCCAAATCTATATTGTTCTGTTGTGATTTAGATGAATCTGATGAAGCTACTAAAATACATTTTTTAAATGGTCTTAATAAGAAAATTCAGGACAATCTCGTTGATATGGAATATAATTTTTTACATGATTTAATTGATCTATCTTGTGAGATTGAGAATCAAATTAAAAATGATACATGTCTTGCTGAAATTAAACATGCTCAAACACATATTGTGGATGTTTTGCCTGCTACTAACCTTGAACAGGTTGTTGTGAGCGAGGATGAGATAGACAATATGCTAAAAGAAAAAGCAAACAAATTTGATTCTTTTTCATATTTGCCACATTACACTGAACATGTAAACAAAGGTAATGATATGGGTGCAAAGATCACACAAGGTGAAGAAATTTTTGTTGCACTAAATCTGTCCACAGTTCATGCTATTGTAGTGGAACATTTTTCTGATGTAACTTTGTCACATGATTATTATCTTTCTGCTCCATGTGAGAAGGAAAGATTGTGTGATGATTCATCTATTATTTCTATGCCACAACTCATGAATAAGGATGATTTTGTTGCTCTCGAACCAATTACTTGTACCGAAAATAAACATTTTCTCCCTATTGTTACTATGCATTATGAGCTGAAATTGTTATCTTCTTTTGAATACTTTGGGTTATATTGAGTTTGGTGTTCTTTGTAGTATGAATAATTTGAATGAAAATTTTTTTCTGCCTGCTGATTTAACATGGATATCTAAACATATATATCATTTTATTGGCAAGTATGATAGTAAAAGTGAATATATGGTTCATCGGGTTTATATTTGTTCAAAGCTAAAATCCTCTTTTGTTGTGCAACAATTTGATGAAATAGAGGGTTGCTTTAAGACTAATCATATCACGCCAAGTTCTTCTTTGTTTGTTTTGTCACAACAACTTCAATTTCAAAGAGGGGAGCAACGCTGGACCATGTCAAAAACTAGAACAACTACTTCAGCAATGATCGACGCCTTTAAGTCGACGACGACTCAAAACCAAGAAGTGGAGAATGATGAGGACATGACTAATATGCATATGACCAATGCCCAAGTGAAGATGGATTTACAAGCCCAATTGCTGTTAGAGTCCAATTTCATCTCGAGGCCGGTTTGGACTGCAGGAGCAGGCTTTACGAAAACGGACACCTAGGCCACATACGGGCTCCGTTTTGGGCGTTCTACATATTGTCGAAAAGCTAAGGAGATAAGCTTTCTAACCCAGGTGGTCCCATGGCAAAATACGCTCTGAGTCGACAGGAATCGTCGACGCAGTGGAAGCCCAGAATCTGCGCACCACCTGTTTTTGGGCCTGAAGGCCTTTACTCCCTAGGGTTGCCTGGCCACCCCCTTGGCTGCCCCTAGCCCTCTCTCTTCTATACACACAGCCGCTGTCATTAGATTAGATAGGTTTTGCTTAGTTGTTTCTGTCATCGAACAATGCCGCCGTTTGGAGAATACTCCAGCTCTTTGTGCGACCCCACTTGTGAACTTAATCATTCATCAACAATTTTCGTTACATCTTTCTTGTTTTTGCTCGTGTTCTCGATTCACTAGCAGGGATTAGTCTTCGTGGCGAGGTCAACCGGGCAGCACACAGTTGATAACCAGAGGACGCGTGGTGCTGCGATTGCAGGGGTCTTGGTCGTGTTGATTAAGGAGCCGGATCGTGTCTCGTGCCGTCAAATCGATTTACTCTCCACCTGACCGAAGATCGGGAAACCCCATCCCCATCGGGAAACCCCATCCCCATCGTCCCCATCATGGGGACAAGGTTTCCCGATCTTCAGTCGTGATGGGGATGTGGTTTCCCGATCTTCAGTCAGGTGAAGATAATTATCGATTTGGCGGAGGCACGACACACATGATTCTGCTTTCAATCAACACGATTTGAACCCTGCAATCGCAGCACCACGTCTGCTCTGGTTATCAATCGTGCACACATGATTGACCTCGCCACGAAGGCTTATCCCTGCCTGCGAATCAAAGAACACAAAACATGGTAGATGCAAACTTGAATTGCAAATCGAAAAATTAAGCTCACAAGTTGGGGTTTCACAAACTGGAGTATTCTCACACGGCGAAACTGTTCATAACGACAGAATAATCTAAGCAAAACCCAAAACCTAATCTAAGGGTAAAGGCAGGTAAACCTGACGGTAAACCTTGCTCTGATACCACTTGATGGGGAGGGGGATCACGATCTTCCGTCAGGTGGAGGGTAAATCGATTTGACAGCATGAGACACTCACAATCCGGCTCCTTGATCAACACGACCTAAGACCCATGCAATCGCAGCACCATGCGTCCTCTGGTTATCAACCGTGCGCTGCCCAAGACCTCACCACGAAGGCTAATCTCTGTCAGTGAATCGAGAACACGAGCAACAACAAGAAAGATGCAACGAAAATTACTAATGAATGATTAAGTTCACAAGTGGGGTCTCACAAAAAGTCGAAGTATTCTTCAAACGACGGCACTGTTCGATGACAGAAACAACTAAGCAAAGCCCATCTAATCTAATGACGGTGACTGTGTATATAGAAGAGAGAGGGCTAAGGGGTGGCCAGGCAACCCTAGGGAGTTAAGGCCTTTAGGTCAAAAAAACAGGTGTTGCGCAGATTCTAGGCATCCACTTGCATCGACGATTCCCGTCGACTCGGAGCGTATTTTGGCATGAGACCATCTGGGTTAGAAAGCTTATCTTCTTAGCTTTCCAATAATATGTAGACCGCTCAAAACGGAGCCCGTACGTGGCCTGGACGTCCGTTTTTGTATAGGCTACTCCTGCAGTCCGAACCGGCCTCGAGATTAAATTGGACTCTAACCCAATTGGGCTTGTAACTCCATCTTCACTTTAGTCATGTCCTCGTCAAAATCTATCCCCGCGACCGAGGACGGGGAAAATCTATGGGTGTAGAATGTTCTTGGGATCCTGGGCGGGGCTAGCACCGTTGCCATCTCTACCTGTGAGTGCTTTGCAGAGGCCTTAGTGGCCAAAATGGAGGAAGAGGGCTGGGCCAGGCGGCCTCCAAAATTCATTTTTTTGGAAAGACTAAAACATGATGATTTCAGACCTCTGCACAACTAAGGTGTACACATATAAAAAACTCATCATTATTGTCGACAAATAAAAGTAGAGGGAAAAATAGACCACCACCCAATCACAAAAATCATTCAACTTTCAGTGATCATTCAAACAAATATATGGCACATCAGAAATACTTTACAAGGAGCCTTCCTTTGACAGGTTTCTTTATGAAGACGAACACAAACTGTTGACATCTCACCGCCAGTGAAGGCAGAAACATTAAGCATTGTGTGCAGCATTTTCATGAAAGAATGCCCATTCACTCTGATCACACTCGTCTACTCTCTAATTGTTTTTCTCTACGTTGAAATCTCACATTATACGCACAGAGAATTTACATCCATAGAGAAGAGTCATCCTATCAACACATACTTGTCGATCCCGTGGCCAAGTAAAAACAAGCACTGATGAGATCTCATGGAGTCTTAGCTGGATTGTTACCTTGCGCAGGTAGTTAGCTGTGTAGGTTGCAAACCATGTCAGTTCATGTCGACACAAAAAGAAAAGTCTTTTCACATCACTCTATGAGGTTTATGTGGAAGAAGCTGAGGTCTAGGCCTTGTCCTAGTGATCATTTCATCGCTGTGTCGGATTATCTCAGACAACTTCCAGGGCTTCTGCCACTTCCACTTGAACTGCAGCAGCCACTGGTGATGGCTCCTTTTCCATCTCCAGAGCTTTCCTGATTGCCCTGCTATTGATACTTTCTTCCCCACAGACAGCTGTGCTATAGGAACCATCTACATTGAATATTGTCAATGGAGATATTGGATAAAGACAGACGACAACAATGATGAAAAGAGACAGTGATATACTAGATACCTTAAGTTGCTCTTTATTTATTGAAGCAATCCATTTGCTGGGGCTATTTACAATTCCAGCAGAATACTTGAGCTGTTTCTGTGCAGGAACGGCGACAGGGGACAGTGGTGTGTTGGGATCATTGGCAGAGTGCTTAGTTGTGTCATTTCCACTTTTCTGTAGGTAGTAAACTTTTTCTTATTAACTTGGATGTCAAATGTTGTAAAGATAAAACTGAAATATTGTTAAATCAGTTTGCATGTCTACTGTATGTTTAGGAGGAGTAATGATTTCTCCTCCTCAAATTGTACATACTGCTTGCATATCGACATTGATTGAAATAATGTTTGATGCTGAGAGAAATCACACCAGAGGTGTAGTTGCCACTGAAGCTGTCTGCTCTCTTTGTTTGAGGTGCTTTTCCATTTCTCTTCTGCGTGATTCACTGTGTCGAAGAATGCCCACAAGCTCTGTCATTTGTTCCTTCATTTCCTTGATCTCCATTTCCTTCTCCCTTACTTGGCATCTGAAAAAGATTTGAATAATTTAGTAAGCTATCACTCATTGTTTGAAAGCAAAACATATGACATGGGGATGTCGTCTTTCCATGCCTTATTTCATTTTTTTCAATAGGTGAAAAAAAACAAGAGGAAAGGTGACCATTCTACTATCAGGTAATGGATTTTGTTCTATTTCTTTTTGAGGGATGATTTTTTAGTTCCAAGTTTGATCATTTGTGAACATTCTGAACGATAGATCGTATCATAATATTAAATGAAGAAACCAAAAGAATAGAATGATTACCTTGCATCAGCAGCAACATTAAAGATATACTGCAGTAAGCTCTTTGCCTCCCCCATTGACCGCAATTGGTTCCAACGACTACGCCCAGAGAAGGCACGTTCTCTTTCTTCAGCTTCTGATAGCTGAGAAGCCATTGCAACAAGAGTATTTGATGAGATTGTCACCATGCTCTCAAGTGATGATATCCTAGCTTCTCTTGTATTTGGCCTAGAAATAAAATTGCAGTCAAGTATACATTAGTATTTAGGTATTCCTAATTTTTACTTCAGATAAAGAATGCAGAATAAATATCTCAAATCGAATTAGAGGACTGAATTGGACATGTTGATATGTTTAATGTGTATTATATTCTTATGTGAATTAGTTACAAGTAAGGGAAACCTTAAGTATAAATAGAAGCAAATAAAACGGAGATAACAGTTACCTAGAATTTCCATTCTTTGCTCTTTGGGGGCTAGATGCACCAGCCATTATGTCTTCTTGTTTCAAAATGGCAAGCTCCTCACCAAGTGCAGCACGCCTTCAGTAACAAAAAGAATGTTACTTTCTATGGAAAATGCACAAAGCCCTAAAAGCTTACATTTGACAGCAGAAAGTAGAGTAACATACAGTTGGCTTTGTTTTTCATATTCATTCCGGACTTCATGCACATGCACCATAACTTCAAGTTCTTGATCCAACCATTTTTGCAGCGACCTCTCACCCATCTGTGTTATATCAAGAATGGATTCAGGGATTAACTGTAAATAAACATGAGTAGGTTAGGTATGAATAAGCTTACGTTAGAGCCTGGAGAGGTGCCATTCGTGCCAGCTATGTTTGGAGGGAAGGAGAACAGTGGATCTGTTAGATTTGAAGTATTTCATTAAATACAAAGACATAATGTCAATATGCACAGAAAGGTACCAGAACTGTCACGGGCAGAAGATTTCCTAGCTTCTAGTATCTCTTTCAGCCTTTTGGTAGCCATGGCAGCCTCTTCAGTCTTCCTTTGCAAAACCTAGAAACAGAATTGCGGAGTCCAGTAGTATGAATAAAATAAAGATGGAAAAATTGAAATGCAGAAGAATGTGTTTAGAAGGGAGCTAAAAACTAAAATAAGTGAAAATTTGAAATGCTTAAGAGAAGTGTTTAGAACAGAGATATGTCAAAAGAAACAAGTAATGTATAGAAAATAAGGTTGAGTAGTTTAAGCTTTAAGTTAGTCCTACAGATGGCTTGGTTAGAAACATTGCCTATAATGGTAATTTGTTTTCTTTTAAAATATCATAAAATAGCATTTCTTTTGACAAAACTTGTCAAGGGGTCGTTAGCTGAATTTGTTAGGTGGCTTACACTCCTCAACTGGATGGGTGGGGTAGGGGTTTAGGGGTTTTCTCAACCTGTGTGAGAAGATCTTCTCTACACAAAAAATATCACCCATCTTACCCCTGCAGGTCGAGTTTTTTTATTGATAAAACTTTTGGACTTACCAATTTCTGCCGCTGATTAAGGGCTTGAAGCTTGTGGCGTTCATACTCATTTCTCCGCCCCTCCTTGCGCAACTGTTTAAAGAATAAAATGTGAGGATCAATGAATATGCTTGTCAAAATGGTCTTACTTCGCCTATTAAAAGTTAAGTATATATTTTCTCTCGAATGTGCAGGAACTGCGCATCTTTTATATTATAAAGAAGAGAAAGACCTCATACACTACCAATCATAACCTACATAAGGATGAAAACGAAACACAACTGAACAGCCCCAAAACAATCATCTCTAAAGCCTATGCCCAGGAGCTTCCGGGCCCCTGCCCATCCCCCCAGCACCGCATTTATTTCAGGAAGTGTAAAACTGATATATAACTACTGGAGATAAACCTTTGGGCAGTGGGAATAAATATGAGCTTGGATCTATGTAAGTAAATATGTCGATCAGTTTAATATCATTCTTTTGTTGATTGATCATAAAACTCGACCAACAGGGAAAGATTGCCCTGGTGTCTTTATGCTCAGACAGACACTCAAGGCGCAGTGGTGCACACAACCCTCATGGGCTTAAGAAGGAGCTCATGCCGTAACCAGAGTCTTGAGTCTCAGCCTCACCCTTAAGGAGATGACTAGGTAAACCCTGCTGAGGAATTACCACTACTAGCATAGATGTATGTGCAACATACACGTGTTGTGAGATAATCAAGCAGACAATAAGAAAGAAAAAAAATAGAATTAAAAGGAAGGAGTCTTGATTGATTAGCGTCATTCCTTTCTCATTAAAACCCAAGAGAAGGAAAGTAACAGGTGGGTATGGGTATAAAATGAGGTGAGAAATAAAGAGAGAAAGTGGATGAAACATTTTGCATCTATGGATTTTGAGTCTTTCCACCCCTTTCCAACCTTTTTCAAACTGCGCAGTGGGGTCAGCGTGACGGGTTTACTATGTCTTTGTAGGTAAAAAAGATTTTCAGAAAACTCGCTCTTTTATAGTTACCACTACACAACGGTGTTAGCTGTTGATTATACATTTTTAAATTATCATTTTGCATTTATTTTACTGAATATACTTGATTGTTCATACCTGAAGAAGTTCCTTTTCACGGGTAGCTTTCCACTGCCTGAACTGTTCTGCTTCCTGTTTAATTTTGTGTTGTAGTTGAACCTGACAACATTAACAATTGAATTAATGCAAATCAGCTATTACTATTATTCTCACGTAATATATGTTAGATGATAAAAGGGAGGGAACCTTTTGTGCCTTTATAAAATGAATTTCTTCCTGCAGTTTCTTTGCAGCTTCATCACTCTTCTGTTTTTCCTTCAAAAGCTGAACTTGGTTCTCCTGCTTTTTCTTTAGATCTAGAATCTGCAAGCCAATGCTTTATTGGGTAAGAAGTATCAACAAAGATAAAAGTTTATTCAAATGCATTATGAAGTCCTATTCACCTGAGTCTCAAGGGATTTTAGTTTTTGCAGTTGCGTATCTCGAAGTTTATGTGTCTGGCCATCAGCACTTAGGCTTTCAACTTCAGCCAACAATCTGTCCCTCTCTTGCTGAAATTGTTCGTTTTTTTGTAAGATCAAAAGTATTCCATTATGATCTCCTATAGTGTGATAAAAATAATTTAACTGACCTGTACTGCTCTTTTCTCTTCCTCAAGCTCCATAAGTTTCTTTCCGAAATGCTGCTTAAGTGCAACGGTATCACATCCATACATTTTCATCTCAGACTGCAGGAGGTTTGATAATGTTAGAAAATAAACGTGCGGAAGCGCCTATGGATCGATTGAGATATCCATGCACAATCACAGATGACTCCGGAGGTACGATGTTTGTTAACGAGGTTCAGCCAAAGCCTACATCCCTGAGACATGACTATGAGTATTCCTCCCCATTATCAGATAGCTATACCGGCATCCGAGTATACTATGGCAACGCCGCACCCCATGCCAAGCCATCTAGTCGTCCTTGTTACAATAGCAGCCCTCCCCTCGTATTTATGAGGAGGTCCGGGTTAAAGAGTTTGACTAGGACTCTACCCTATACTACTAATACAACTCAAAGTCCAGTCGTAATCAAAGCCATACACATATTCGACACAAACTCTACCTTGGCGAATATGCCCACCACCTTGAATTCGTCTTCTTGTACGTTTTTAGCTGCTTCCACAAACAGCCCTGAGCTTGTGCGAAACCCGTCCCTGCATAATACATTGCTTTCACAATTTCGTCCCTCATGACTCCACCTTCAATGGTTTATCTTGTAGCTTCTTTTTGGTGTAAACTTCTCTCCTCCTATCAACACAGTCGTCGTGCCTTCATGATCTTCATTGTTACTCCATCCGACTCACCTCGGAAAACTAACCATCATCATCCGGCACACCAAGTAAATTTTTTTTTCCTCGAACCACGCAGGAGAGCTGCGCGTCATTTCATTAAGAAAAAAAGAGGAAGGCCTTGGGAGCAAAAGAGTCCCCCAAGACCAAAAGTAACAGGAATTACATGAAACCCACACTTACAAGACACAAAGGAGTTACACGACCACGACCTCTAAGAGCTGGCCCTCAGGACTAAGTCCTGGAGAGCCCTCGCCCCAGCTAAACACCACAAATGCCCCTCATTAGCTACTGCCTGGACCACCAGCCTAGCATCCGGTCTGATATTCTCAAAAATGCAAGCATTCCGATGCTTCCATAATTCCCATGTAACTAAGATCACCAGGGAGTTAAACCCTTTTCGCATCTCCTTAGGTAGGAGGCTAACAGCTCTACACCACCAAGAATTTAGGCGACTGTCTTGATCCGGCGGCCTCACAATAATATTCAGCCTTTGTAGAACCAAGGTCCAGACCTCTCTAGCCAACATGCATGACGAAAGCACATGGTTGATAGTCTCCGCAGCCTGATCACACAAGGGACAAGCTGGATGATGAGGCAGCCCACGTTTGGCCAGACGATCAGCGGTCCAGCAGCGGTTATTGATGACCAACCAAATGAAAAAACTGCACTTAGCTGGGGCCCAAGTCTTCCATATCTGCTTCCATGGGGAGAATTTAATGGTGCCAATAAACATCACTTCATAGGCAGATTTGCTACTGTAGCATCCCGAGGAAGAAGGCCTCCAAATAGGGGTATCCGGGGTATCAGGCTGTAGTTCCACACCTTCCAGTAGCTCCCAAACATGCAGGTACTCAGTCAGCACCTGAACTGTGAGAGCACCTTTGATATCTGAAACCCAGCATCTATTAGTAAGAGCCTGACTCACTGTACGCCTTTTCGCCACCCTTTTGGGGATTGCACGGAGAAGATTAGGAGCTATGTCAGCTAATCTCCTACCATGTAACCACTTATCTGTCCAGAATTTTGTGTTCTCTCCATTGCCCACCACCATCTCGACTGCCATCTCAAAGAGGGCCTTAGCTTGGCTAGGAATCTGGATCGGAAGACCAGCCCAAGGTTTTGAAGCGTCGGTCTTCATGAACCATAGCCATCGCATGCGTAAAGCCCACCCCATTCTTTCCAAGTCATGAACTCCAAGGCCACCGTACATGAGTACCGCTGCACTTTTGTCCAAGACACCATGCAGTTACCTCCGTTGGCCTGTTCTTGGCCTTTCCAGAGAAAACCACGACGCCTCTTGTCAACGGCCTTAATGACCCATTTGGGCAGGTCCAACACAATCATCAGGTGGATAGGAGTGGCTGAGAGGACATATTTAACCACCACCAGGCGCCCAGCTTTGCTCAAGAGGGGGGCCTTCCATCCTGGCAGTTTGTTAGCAATTTTATCAATCAAGGGCAGCAAGTCCGCCTTAGATGGCTTCCGAATTGTGAGTGGGATGCCCAGATACGAACAAGGAAAACCACCAACGGAGCAGGAAAGGATTGCTGAAGTACGCGCCACGTCCTCCTCAGAGCACTGGATGGGGATTGCAGAGCTTTTCAGTAGGTTAGTTTTGAGCCCAGCGACCGCCCCAAAGCACTGTAGCAGATCCCTTATAACAGATAAATCCATAGATTCAGGCCTCAAAAAAATGACAGCATCGTCAGCATAAAGAGAAATCCGAGGCCAGGAGCATCGTCCGGCAAGGGGCAGCAACAGATTACTCGAAGATGCTACTTGGATCAATGAGTTCAGAACATCCATGACCAAAATAAAGAGCATTGGAGACAGGGGGTCGCCTTGTCGAAGGCCACGACGGTGATGAATGAGACGGCCAGGGACACCATTCACCAACACCTGCGTGCTGGAGGTAGATAACAGCAGGCTCATAAGATTGCACCACCTCCTCCCGAATCCCAAGTGCTGTAAAACCTCAATTAGAAAGGACCAAGAGACCGAGTCAAAAGCTTTCGAAATATCAAGCTTCAGAAGGATGTGAGGCTCTTTGCTTCTATGCATGGCCCTAGCAAGTTGCTGTACCAGCAGAAAGTTGTCATGGATATTCCTTCCTCGTACGAACGCACTTTGATTGTTGGATACCAACTTCGGTAGCATTGGAGTCAACCGAGTAGCAAGAATCTTGGTGACCAGCTTAGCAAAACTGTGAATCAGGCTAATAGGCCGGTAGTCCTTTACCGTAGAAGCATCGCCCGTTTTGGGCAGCAGGGTTATGTAAGCTGAATTTAAGAGCCTGAACTTGAACACATGACCCCCATAAATTGCATACAGGGCAGCAAGGACATCGCTGCAGATAATATTCCAGCAGCACTTGTAGAACCTACCGGTGAACCCATCCGGACTAGGGGCTTTGTCCATCGGTAGGTCCCTAATCACTGCCCATACCTCTTCTTCTGTAAAAGGAGCCTCTAAAGGGGAGAGATCATGCTGCTGCTGTGTGTGGAAGGCTGCAAGGTTGAAGTAGTAATCCCTTTCTCCCGCAGAACCGAACAGATTCTCATAAAAATCAGCCACCACCTCCTGTTTCTCATCTTGCGAAACATATAATCTGTCCTCCACTTGCAGCTTAGAAATGAAGTTCTTCTTTTTTCTGTACCGCGCCTGTTGATGAAAGAAGGAAGTATTTGCATCCCCCTCTTTCAGGAACAGCACCCTAGACTGCAACCGAGCAATGGTGCGTTCCAAAGATACCAACCCCAGGCAATGCAACTTGAGCTTTTTACGCAGCCATTCCTCCCCTTGAGACAAAGCACGAGAGTCTCTAGCAATTTCCAACTTGTGCAGAATCTCTTTAGCCATCTCGAGTTGTAGCTTGACGTTGCCAACCTTGCGGTGACTCCACCTTTGCAATCCCTTACTGAGCCTTTGAAGTTTCAAGAACATCCGTTCGACTGGACAAGTAGCAGAAACAGGGGCATCCCAGTTTTGTTTGACTGCATCAAGAAATCCCGGCAGCTTGGGCCAAAAGTTTTCGAAATGAAATCTCCGTTTACCTCGAGAACAGGCCGTAAGGCCCAAAATCAAGGGACAATGATCAGACACCCCAGCTGTAGTGCTCTGCAACACAGCATCCGGAAAAATCTCATCCCACTCAGCCGAACAGAAAACATGATCCAGCCGGACAAGGGTGGGGCTGTCCCGCTCATTGGACCAAGTGAATTTCCTCCCTAAAAGAGGAGTTTCTTTCAGCTCTAAATCATCCAGGAAGCACCTGAAACGTCCCATCATTGCCCAATTAAAATTATTATTATTTTTATCAGCTGCTTGGTAAATCAAATTAAAATCCCCTGCAACAGCCCAAGGCCCAGAGCACGATGCACTGATGTCTCTCAATTCTTGAAGGAATACCAATTTGTCTTCATCCTCTTGGGGGCCATACACCCCAGAAAACCACCAGGTGCGGCCTTCCGCCTCAGCAAGCTGAATCGAGACTGAATAACTATCAACCCGGGAAGATAGCACTTGAACTGCTGAACTCCTCCAAGCGATAATTATACCACCACGAGTACCATCCGCAGGCAGCAAAACAAATTTATCAAAATCAGACCCGAACACCGAAC
The DNA here is from genome assembly GCA_022530915.1 of Paspalum notatum. Classification (NCBI taxonomy): domain Eukaryota; kingdom Viridiplantae; phylum Streptophyta; class Magnoliopsida; order Poales; family Poaceae; genus Paspalum; species Paspalum notatum. The sequence goes on along the minus strand of CM039685.1, from coordinate 24,985,042 downwards.
AGAGGAGGAACTGATTGATACTCATTACTTTGGTTTCTTGGAGACAAACAATATCCGCTCTAGATGACATGATTACATCCCTCACAGAGTTCCTCTGAGCCTTCCTGTTGAGCCCGCGGACATTCCAGACAAGAATGGAGGATGGATTCATTGACACAGGAAGAACACGACCAATCCGAGTCCCCAGATTAGAGGCCATCCAGGGAGGCAAACGAACGGGCCTCCAGTCCTTCCTCCACTGACCAGCCAAAGATTGCTGCCAAGGCTGCTAGTTGTGAGTCGGAGATGGGATTTCAAAACAGCTTGCTATACTGATCCTGGACATCCGCGTCTACACGCTCATTAACCACTGGGAATCCCAGACTTCTAATCACCCGTTTTTGCGCCTCGGAGACCACTGGCCCAGGAGAACAGGGGGCTGCCCCGGCCACCCTCCTGCTGCGACGAGGCGCAGAACGAGGAGGCTGCCCCTTGGGCCTCCCTTGGGCACACATGGTGGGTGGAGAAGACAATCGATGGGTCTAGTGATCTTACTTATCAGCTCGTGCCTCGCCACCGAAGCAGGGGAGGCCACAGTGGGGGGTTGGAGGCGCCTGGCTTGCCGGAGGAGAGGCACCCGGGGGGTTGGTGTCGTCGGGGGGGAAGCAGCCTGGGCCAGCCGCTTCCATCGCCTCAAGTAGACCTTTAGCTGCCCCGTCGCCGAGCCAAACCCCGGATTCCGCGGAGGGGCGGCAGGGGATATCGGCAGGACGCGGTGGGAGAACCAGGTTCGGCGCGGTAGTCCCTGGTGACGCCCGCAGTGGGCGAACAGGGGCCCCCACACACCGACGAGGCCACAACAAGGGACGGAGAGGACGACGCTGAAGGGGGAGCCCCTGCCATGGGCTCAACCAAAGGCCGAGAGGTATCATCCAGCCCACGTAATCCAGACGAAGGCCCAGCAGCATCGGCAGCCTTAGATGGCCCGCGCGACATCACGGCACGCGCCGACTCGGGGGAGGCAGCCGCCTTCGTGCGGCCACAGGCGGAGAGGGAATTAACTGCCGCTTCTTCGGGGTCATCGCGCACAGCGTTCGAGCACCCGCCATCCACCGGTCCCACCGAATCCCGCGCCAGGGCCACCGCACGCGCCGTCTCGGGAGAGAGCGCAGGAGCATGCTCCAGCCCGACATCCGAGCAGGCTCGAGCCAATGGAGAAGCAGGGCATGAAGGAGCCGCCGACTGGGTCCGCGGCCCCAGACTGGAGTGCACCGGGGCGCGGGAACTGCTGGCTGCCATCGAAGCGGGATCGTCACCAGGTCCCGCCAAGGAACCGTCGTCGGGCCGGGTCAATCGGCGCCGCCATCGCCGCCGCCGGCCGTCCCCAGCAGCTGGAGGAGGCGGAGGGGGCGCCGAGCTTGAGGCCGCCGGAGGCGCAGATGCAGAGATCGTGATTGGGTAGGAGAGGGCACGCACCACCAGCGCCTCATCCTCCCCCCCCCCAACCCGCGACTCCTCGATAAGCAGGTTCATGGCATCTGGGATGAGGTCAGGGCGCGGGCACCAAGCGCGAAGACGGAGAACGTCCCGGCGAGCATCATCAATGTCCACTTCCTCGATCAAGTAGCACTCGTCCAGGAGAAGGGTCGCCGTCTCCGCACTCCAAGCATGAGCAGGAATCCCGCTAAGTTCCACGTCCACCGCTTGGGACCAAACCACCCCAGCCTCACGAAAGAACCGTGTCCAACGCGCCAGATGTAGCCGGAAGGATGGAGAGATCACCGGTCATCCGCCATCGAAGACACGAGCAGCGGTAGCATCGTTCGGCAGCAAGAGCAGAGACTCCGCCGCCGAGAGTCGCCTGAGCAGAAACGACTCCTCCGCGAGTCCGAACCTCTGAGCGAGCAGGGCAGCATTAGCCTGTGCTGGGACCTCTCCATGATCACATACGCTAGTGACGATCAGTCCGCGCCGCAGGTCGTCCTCCATAGCTGCCAGATGAGCAGACCGCGCGAGAAAACGACGAGGCACCCGAGCCGATTCATCCTCAGCGGGTGACTCCTCAGTCGACTGGGAGCCACCATCCGATGGGCAGGATGACGGCGGCGGGCCATCCCTGCCAGAAGAACAGTGCCGCCTAGCCCGACGTCGCTGCGTCCGCCTGCCGCCAACAGCAGACCCACCGGCATCCCGCGGTCCACCGCCACCAGAGCCCGGTCCGGCGTGGGCAGCCGCCCCGCAGGGGGTGGGGAGCCATCGCGCACCACAGGGCGCCAGACCATCTGACGTACCGCCGCCACACGCCCCGGACACACCATCGCACGGTGGCCCTCCGCCTGGCAACGAAGACACTGGGTGCGGCGACGGCAGTCCACCGCCTGGTGGTAGGTGGAGAAGCAGTTGAAGCACTTTCCCTTCAAGTCATGTGGGATCGGCCGCCGGACCCGTGGAGGGCGCAGACGCCGGCGACGGGACTTGCGTCCCTCATACACCTGCCAACCGGAGCCGTCCCTCACGCACGGAAGCTCGACGGGTGGTGCCGCCAAAGTCGCCACCTTCACCTGAGCGGGAGGAGCAACGCCCACCGCCGGTGCGATAAGCACCTCACGATAGGATGGAGAGAGGGGGCTCCAGGGACTCCGGCCGCGGCGGAAGGAAGGGCTAGAGTCCTCCCACCGCTGCGCCTTGGACTTGCCCGTAGGCACAGGGGAGAGGGGAGGGGATAGGGGTAGCGCCTCCAGGGGTGGGGTGGCCGTGCGGCGGAGCCACACAGCCTTGAGGGTGGCCGCCAGGACCGGGATGGCCGCCAGCGTGGGGCTGGAGGGGCTGACGGAGGCGCCGGGGAGGGGGGAAGGAGAAGCGACGGGAGACATCCTCTCTGTATCGTTTTTGTGTCTGATCCACCAAGTAAAATTAGATTCCTCTCAAGCTCCACCTCATGCTTCACACCCTGAAGTATCCAATCAACTCTGACTTGCATCTTGATTTTGACATCACCTACTCAAATAACACGAATAAATCATGTTACCTCCGAATAATCAAAATCACCAGCCATGTCCGAAGTGCACAACTTCTTCTTCGTGCCACATGAAAAAACTTGCTGAATCTAATATTCCTGCTTGAATTGACTGCTTCCCTGCTGTTGGCCAAGTCAACCTTTAGAAATTGCCGCAATCGTCGACTTTAACTGTCGACCCCATACCAGCCAAACTGCCTGTTGCGACAGCTTGACTAACGGAAAACCACGTGTCTCCAACATTCCTACGACCTTGCTTGGATGCCTTCCACAGCACACGCTTGTACTACGCTCCTGCGTATGTCGCTGCACCATCGCATTCCTCACAAGCTCCGTTGACCACCCACCGCTCACACACGATAAAGTCAACCCGCTTGAACATTGCCCATCGTCTGGAAAAATGTTCGGAACGCCCGCCTTCCTTCAGAACCCGCGTGACCATCTGTCCCGAACATTGCGTTCCTCCAAGTCGCAGATCTGATTCTCTCTAGGCATCAAGGTCCTCTCTTCTGCTTTTAACTTAATCTGTTCTCCTTTTGGCTTGATTGCTCTTTGGTTTAATACTGCTGCACACTTGATCTAGTCTTGTGATCCGACCACCAAGTCCCATCCGAATCCAACGAGAATTCACAGGACTAAAAAAACAACCAAAACTCCTCTGCTTCGACTCCCGTGTGTGTCATGAGTCCATCCACGCAAGGAAAGATACACAAAAGATACTATTATTCTTCCTCACATTGGACTCCCGCAACACAAAAGAGAAAAAACAAAGCCATGCTATTGGTCTCCTACCCTGAGTACCGAGCTTGCAAGAGGCCCCGAGCCGGCCATGCATACCGCGCCAGCAGACTCCTGCAGTCCGAGCCACACGCCTTCCTGCACGCCTTACCTAACGTGGGCCCACGTCACTTGGGCCCCACATCCTGCTCGCAACGCCTACGCGCCTGGACTCCGTGCTCCGCACGTACAACAGCCGCTCGAGCCTGACCCTGCAAGGGTGCATCACGTCACCTAGGCCCCCACCTGCGAGTCACACGTTTTCCTGCACCTTGACGCGTGGCCTAGCCGTGGCTCCGCGCACCAGGACGCCTACTCCCGTGTGGGAGTCTGTCCGTGCCGCCTTAGCTCCACCCATGGGTTCCACCACACGTCTTCAGCTCTACCCATGGGTTCCACCACTTGGTGTCCGCCTGCACGGTACTACCCTGCGTACCAAGCTTGGGAACGTGTGCCTCTGGAGTCCGGCACTCTGCAGCCGCCCGCGTGTCTGGACTGCTCAAGCCTGCATGGTCGTCCGCCCTGCTGGCTCCTCCAGGCCCTGCGAGTCGTGCACGACTCGGTCTCTAGGGCTTCGTCGAGTCTCGGAACCATTCTGCAATCCTCCGCCATGTTATACCTTAGCCTCACATCTATGACACAACTAGCTCAATGTGTCATGATGTTAGCCCCGTGTAATACCGTCACATCGCTGCTTCCGTCCACTCCAATCTCTTCAGTCTTTTCCACGTCTGGACCGTCTGGTCTGATCCCGAGCACCGAGGTCGTCGCCTGTAACGATCTCGCCACCCACCTAAGTCGGCTCGATCACCATGCCTGATCGATGCCCACTAACTATACTCCACGAAGGGTTCAAGAGCCACCCGCCTGAAGTGTTCGACACCACCGATCGAATCGTCGATCGCACCATGCTCCACCTTGCACTACATCAAGTTATATTGCTGGTGCCCATGGAGCATGTTGTCCTCATGCTTCCACGTGATCTACCGTACACATCTCGAGATCCAATCCAACCATGGCAAGCGCCTATGGATTGATCGAGATATTCATGCACAATCACATACGTCCCCCTGTAGCGCAGAAGCGGCTACTTCAGGAGCTCTACATTCCTTTGGTGATCGTTGTCTTTTAGACAATATGAGTGTTGTTTATATGACAATAAATACAATCCATTATCGTCGTACGAAGCATATCGAGATCGACATTCACTTCGTTCACGAGAGGGTAGCCCTAGGTCAGGTTCGTGTGCTTTACATTCCGTCTTCGCACCAGTTCGCGGATGACAAAAGGCTTACCTGTAGAACTTTTTACTGATTTTAAGTCCAGTCTTTGCGTCCGAGACCCTCCCACTGCGACTATGGGCGGGTGTTAGAGATTGTGTAACCTAAATAGGAAAGTATATAGTTATATTTTTAATGTTTTGCATTTGCTTTGTACTCCAAGCTATATTGGCTGCCTCATACTCCAAGCCATATTGGCTGCCTTGTACTGTAAGCCTTATTGGCTATCTTCTAGCTCTAAATAGGTGCACCCCACTATGAGATTTCTTTAGACAGGTATGAAGCCAAATCATCAAATGGGTTCACTTAGTAGCATGACACATCATCATCCACTAAGCCACCATCAATTTTCTATGGTTACATGCAAGCAATACTACTACTACATGGCGATGCACATGGTAGCACTCAAAATCCCGCAGCAACGCACAGGAAAATCATCTAGTACATATGAAACTCACCCCTGAAAGTAGGGCAATCAGATAATAGATTGATAATAGACCCGGGGTACATGTACATATATATACACCGGAGAGGAGGAGAGTCCGATCCCTAGAGGACTCGAGTCCTAGTCCTAGTCCTAGTCTATTAGGGGGCGGCGGCACAACAGGGGCCGGCCAGCCTCACCACAAGCCTAGGCCCATACGGGCGATGAATTACATAGGGCCTTAAGCCCATATAATTGCTATTACCCCCCCCTGCAGTCGGAACGACAGCTTGGCGAATGTTAATACTGGAACGAAACTCCGTGAATACAAGAGAAGGTAGCCCTTTAGTGAAGATGTCAGCGAACTGCAGTGACGTCGGAACGTGAAGAACACGCACTTCACCTAGAGCCACACGATCCCGGACGAAGTGAAGATCAATCTCAATGTGCTTTGTGCACTGATGCTGGACGGGATTGGAAGCCATATACACTGTGCTGATGTTGTCGCAATAGACCAAAGTGGAACGCCGAAGTGGTGCGTGTAGCTCCATAAGAAGTTGACGCAGCCAAGAGGCTTCTGCAACAGCATTCGCCACAGCCCGATACTCAGCCTCAGCACTCAATCTGGACACGGTCGCTTGACGCTTGGAGGACCAGGATACAAGACTGTCACCAAGAAAAACAGCATATCCAGAAGTGGACTTGCGTGTGTCAGGACAGCCAGCCCAATCAGCATCTGAGTATACCACCAAATCAGGAGAGGCAGACGGTCATAACAAGAGCCCCAAATCTAGTGTGCCTCGTATATACCAAAGTATGCGCTTGAGAGCAGCAAGATGAGGTTCCCTAGGGGCATGCATGTGAAGACAGACTTGCTGGACGGCATAGGCAATGTCGGGCCTGGTGAAATTGAGATATTGCAGGGCACCAGCGAGGCTTCGAAAATCAGTGGCATCCTGAACAAGAGCACCTTCAGCACCGGAGAGCTTGGAGCTTGTATCAACTGGTGTGATGCAAGGTTTACACTCAGACATACCAGCTCGAGCAAGAATATCCAACATGTACTGTTTCTGGGAAAGGAACAGACCACCGTCGCATGGCTGAACATGCATACCCAAGAAATGATGAAGAGGACCCAAGTCTGACATGAAGAATTCCCGCTGCAACGCCGCAATGGTACTGCGCAGAAGAGCTGGTGAAGAAGCCGTCAGAACGATGTCATCAACATATACCAGGAGATACACAATATCAGAGCCACGACGAAAGACAAACAAAGACGTGTCGGACTTAGTTTCCACAAAGCCAAGAGAGATCAGGTATGCAGCAAAGCGACAATACCACGCTCAGGGCGCCTGCTTAAGTCCATACAATGACTTGTTAAGACGATAGACATAGACAGGATGCGCCGGATCCTCAAAACCTGATGGCTGAACACAATAGACAGTCTGAGTAAGTGTCCCATGAAGGAAGGCATTCTTGACGTCCAGCTGATGGATAGGCCATTGACGAGATAATGCCAAAGAGAGGACAGTCCGCACTGTAGCAGGCTTGACCACAGGGCTGAATGTCTCAGCATAATCAATACCGAGACGCTGAGTGAAACCACGAAGAACCCATCTTGCCTTGTACCGCTCAAGAGAACCGTCAGCACGAAACTTGTGCTTGAAAATCCATTTGCTGGATACAACATTGGCCTGCTGAGGACGCAGCACAAGATCCCAGGTGGAATTACGCAGCAAAGCGGCATGCTCATCTTCCATAGCCGCGCGCCAATTGGGGTCGGCAAGCGCAGCTCGATAGGATGATGGTACTGGTGAAAGCTGTTCCCCATGAAGCTATTCCCCATGAAACAGAGCCGGCTGTCGGAAAGCGAGTTTGCCACGAGTTGTCATCCGATGTTGATTAACAACCGGAGACACAGGCAGCGCCCCTCGAGGGACGAGACGACGTAGAAGACCATCGGGAGGAGCACCCTGCATCGGGCGAGGAGCCGGAGCTGGCGCTGGTAGCTGAACGGAAAACACGGTGCGTCGGATCGGCAGCTGCGCATGTATGTGTGTTGGCCGAGGCCGACGCCCATACACAAGGCCGAAGCGACCAGGGGGAACACCGTCCAACCCCCCCCCCCCCCCCGGAGACGGAGCAGGGGGCACGGGAGACGGCGACGGGGCCGTGCGGGGCGCGGGAGACGGCGACGGGGCCGCACATGACGTGGCAACCGCGCGGGGCGTGGCGGCCATCGGGGCCGTGCGTGGCGACGACGGCATGGCCACGCGTGGCGCGGGAGACGGCGGCGGGGCCGCAGGCGACGGGGCCGTGCGGGGCACGGGAGACGGCGACATGGCCGCGCGTGGCGCAGGAGACGCGGCGGGCGACGACGCACCGGTTGCTACTGACGTCCTGGGCGTGGCTGCGCAAGACGCAGGCGATGGCCCAGGTGATGACGGCGGTGTTAGCGGCGCATGGGCCGGTGCTGGGGAACTTGCAAAAGAAGACGGCAGCAGAGAACCACAGGGAACTTGCTGCAGGTCAGTGGGATCAAGAAAATCGAGATCCCGAGGTGTGCGAGCGTCACGGTGATCAGCAAAGGGAAAAGTGTCCTCATCAAAAACATGCCGGGAAAGAAGAATCCGGTTGGATGAGAGATCAAGACATCGATACCCTTTGTGATTTGGGGAAAAACCAAGAAAAACGCAGCGTACAGAACGAGGGGCAAGCTTATGGGGAGCGGTGAATGATGTGTTTGGGTAGCAGAGGCATCCAAACACACGGAGATGCTCGTAAGAAGGAGAGGAGCCGAAGAGGGACTGATGGGGAGTGGAAAGATGGAGGGTTTTGGTGGGAAGAAGATTAAGAAGACGAGTGGACATGGAAAGAGCTTCGACCCAGTAGGAAGGAGGCATGGCAGCCTGGAAAAGGAGTGAGTGGATGATGTTGTTGATGGAACGAATCATGCGCTCGGCTCTACCGTTCTGGGCTGATGTGTAGGGACAGGACATGCGAAGATGAACACTTCGAGAAGCGAAGAATGTGCGAGAGCTAGAGTTGTCGAACTCGCGTCCGTTGTCGCACTGAATCGACTTAATGGAGGTGTGGAATTTGGTCTGAGCGAAAGAGAAAATCAGATAGGGTGGAAAAGGTGTCAGATTTAAGCTTGAAGGGAAACGTCCACAAATAATGAGTGCAATCGTCAAGGACAACCAAATAATATTTGAAACCTGATACACTAGGGACAGGCGACGTCCACAGATCACAATGTATGAGGTCGAATGGACGAGTAGCACGTGAACTAGAAATAGAAAAAGGCAGCCGACAATGGTGCCCTAACTGAGAAGCATGATACAAATGCGGGGCAACAGCAGCAGCAGCAGCACGTGGTATGGAAGATGTCCGAGCAAGGGTGCCAAGAGCTTCTTGTCCGGGGTGACCAAGACGGTGATGCCAAAGGGAGGCTGCAGTTGTGGCGACTGAGGCGACGAAGGAGCTGGACGAAGATGCTGGAGGACGAAAAGGGTAGAGCGCCCAGGTGCTATTGCACTTGATGATTTCCCTCTTGGACAGGAGATCCTTCACAGAACAACCAAACGGTTCAAATTCAACGGAACAGTTATTATCGAAGGTAAACTGGCGAACGGAAATAAGATTCTTAATGAGCTGTGGGGAAACAAGCACATTAAAAAGATGAAGAGAGCCAGGGAGGCGGACAGCGCCACTGGTTGTTACAGGGAGTAAGGAACCATTACCAACGACAATAGAAGAACCGGAACCAGGACCCGTGGGAGTAATGTGAGAAAGAGTACCAGGGTGGGAAGTCATGTGAGAAGTAGCACCTGAATCAAAGTACCACTCATGTTGTTGGGGCTGCTGCAAGGAGACTGTGTTGAATGCAGAGGCGAGCGACTGCTGATCCCAGGACAGTGGAGCTGATCCCAGGACAGTGGAGCTGTAGAGGCGCCATAGGGTGGGGAGAACCACCCAGGACCAGCAGGAGCGGGTGGTTGCTACTGAACCATGTACGCCTGATGTTGGGGAAGAGGCGTCATTGGTCGGGCAGCCGAGAGTGGAGCGAGCGTAGGCCGAGGACCCGGCCACATCTGGATGGAGCCGGTCCATGGGTTGTAGACGGAGGGCCAGGGACCCTGGGGTGCGGACTGGCCCTGACTACCAGCAGCAGCACCACCACTGGCTTGGCCGCCCTTGCCACTACGCTTGCCACGCTTCTTGTTCTTGCTGGTTCCACCAAGTGCAGCAGACGAAGGGGTGGCAGGAGGCGGCGGAGGCGGCTGCTGCTGTGAAGAAGAGGTCGACGTGGTGGTCGAAGCAGCCAGAGCGGTAGATGGTGGAGGAGCTGCGGAGGCAGTCAGTTCCTCGAGGAGCAATTGGGAACAAGCGTCCAGGAAGGTGGGGAAGGGGCGCCCGAGTCGGAGATGGCGTCCAATGTCGGTGAAGCGCTCATTGAGGCCTCGGATGACGTTGAGGACGAGGGTGCGATCGGAGACCGCTTCGCCGAGGTCACCGAGGGCATCAGCCATGCCCTTAAGCCGACGGCAGTAGTCGGTGATGGAGAGCTCGCTTTGGACGAACGTGCGGAGCTGAGCGTCGAGGAGGAGCGCGCGATGTTCCCAATTGCCGAGGAACTGGGATTCCACAGCAAGCCAGGCAGAGCGCGCTGTGGAAGTGCGTTCCATCACGGTCGAGACGAGGTCGGAGGAGAGGGTGCCGTAGATCCAAGACTTGACGACGCAGTCCATGCGCGTCCAGTTGCGAGTGGATGGCGCCTTCTTGAAGGAAAGTACGTGGTCGTCGAGGGAGTATTTGCCGAGCGTGAGCAGCATCTGCTCGCGCCAGCGGCAGTAGTCGTCGGAGCCGACGTCAAGGACGATGGTCACCAAGGCCCGGATGTTCTATACAGCCACCGCCTGAGCATGAAGGTTTAGGAGGGCGGTGGCTTCATGGAACAGCAGGTGTTCCGGATCAGGGGACCCCGTAGATGACGCGCCATCGTCATCATTATCCTTGGTGTCGTGGTCCTTGTCGTCTTCCTTATCGCCGTTGGAGGAGCCACCAGCGACCACCTTGTGAGCCTGCGCAGCCCGCACGATAGCATCGCGGGCGCGCTGGATGGCGGCGTCGCGCTCCTGGATTGCAGCGGCAGCCTCCTTGTCGGCCTGTTCAGCGGCGGCGATGGCGTTGTCGCGAGCTTCTTTAGCGCGACGAGCAACATCGGCAGCGGCAGCGTCAGCGTCAAGGGAGGACTTCAGTGGTTCCGACATGGCAGCAGTGCAGGGGAGGCACGCGCACAGGGAACCAGAGGTGCCGGCGGCGGGCGCAGCCGAGAGGCGCGGACGCGGCGAGCGGCAGGGGACGGCGCGTGGGGCAGCCGAGGGGAGCCGGCGGCGGGCGTAGCCGAAGGGCGCAGACGCGGCGGCAGGGGACGGCGCCTAGGGCAGCCGAGGGAAGCGGAAGCGAAAAACTAGGAAAGCCCAGTCTCGTGATACCATGAAAGTAGGGCAATCAGATAATAGATTGATAATAGACCAGGGGGTACATGTACATATATATACAGCGGCAGCACAACAGGGGCCGGCCAGCTTCACCACAACCCTAGGCCCATACGGGCGATGAATTACATAGAGCCTTAAGCCCATATAATTGCTATTACCCCCCAGGTGTGTGTTGTTCCTCTATATCTCTAGAGAAAGGAAGCAATAAGATAAATGCTTCTCTACCCAATAACACCAGGTTGGTCAGAGTTCTTTTATTATATATACAATGGTGCAACATGTGCAGATGAACATGGTCTCCCAGAAACAATGCTGTAAGTATATTGCAATAACAACCCAAGGAACTTTTAACCTAATTTATGTTGAATAGACATGTTCCATGCAGAAGTGAATAAATGTATCATTGAAGTATTTGTTTTCATATGCAACATTGACAATCATGAACATAATTCTTATTGTAAGATACCAATACCTCCTTTTGCTCTAGTTGCCTGTTTAATTCATTTAACTCCTTGCCCATGCTATCCTGCAGCATTGTGTGTTCCCATTCTTTAGCTACCTCATCTTCAATATCCTTAGGGTTGCCTGCAGAAGGGCAGGGATATCAATGGATATTGCAGAAATCAAATATAACTCCATAAAGAACATGTTGGTGGAGTGTCCTTGATGCTTAGAGTCACAGTGAAGCTACATACTATGATGAAGAAATAGAGATGCCAAAAGATTACCTCTTATGGAGTCGGTCATAGGGATATCAAATGGATCAGTACTTTGCAAGCTTCTTTTGAGCCCATCACTTTTGGTAAAACCATTCAAAGTTTTCTGAAACAGAGTAGAGTAAGTTTCAGTCTAGCTCAAGCATTCTGAGAGTTGAGTGCCACTGTTTCTGTTTTATAAAAGTGAGTCAAAAAACATTATGAGAGATAAACAAGTGCAAGATATGTGGTTGCTGAAATGTTAAGCATACAAAAGCAAGCACAAGAACTTTGTGACATACTTGTATTTCAGGTTCATATGGATCATTTTGACACCGGTTGCGAATATAGTATAATTCCCTGCAAAGGTCTTCATTTGTTTGTTCAAGCCATGAAATCCTATCTCTAAGGATCTGAAATTGAAACCTTGTTATTATAATACTTAGTGCAACTGAATGTCATCTACAATTTAAGTTTATGACAATATTTACCTGAACATCATCTGATGCAACTCCCCCACGAGCCGAAACAAGCTCTGCTTGCAAGTATTCAATCTGCTGGCGCATCCTTTTCATCTCATCAGCAATAGGATTTCTGTTGACCTGAAAATTCAGTGTAAACCACATGTCAGATATAGAATGGGAAGAGAAATTACATGTAAAATACGTTTCTGAGGAGACAAGAAATAACAAACTCACAATTGGTTTATTTTGGATATTGCGTGCCCGGTTAGCATATTTCAAAGTGTTTAATGTCTCTTCAGCATTAGTATCTGCTGGACTTATGCAAGCTGTAAGAGGAAAAGTAAGATTTAAGTCAGATGAGCGTAAGCTCAAGCAAAGCATTTTTGATATCACATAAATCAACATTAACAAATATAATCTAAGTACGATGAAAGGAAAATGGAGCAATCTCTGACAAGATAAATTACCTATCATTACAGTCTTGCTATTTCCACCCAGGGAATCCTATTAACAAACATATGGAGTACAAGAGTAGTTAGTAATATGAATTCAGTGGGAACATAAAATACCATTCTATTAGATGAGAAAATATTAATTGCTTAAACAATGAGTTGACATAACTATTTTCTGAACACTACTAGGAAGTTTTCAATGGAATCAGTGACATTTTTGCATGTGACGTATAGGTGATTAGAATTATACCTGCAAAAGACGAGTGAGTTTGCTGTCGCGATAAGGCACGTGAGCACCTTCCTTCCTCTTTTTCTCATCTCCAAGAGCACTTATGACATTGCCAAGAGCAAGAAGTCCTCTGTTGATGTGAACACCTAATATCACAACGCAAAAGGGCAAAGTTGTTTTTAATTCGGAGCAGAAATAACTGTAGAATAAGAGTTAGATAAGAAGAAACAAGCATACCTTCCTTGAACCGAAGACCATCTGAACCAGTTCTCTTAGCCCGTTCTGATCCAGCAAGATCTACTAAATGCAGTTTAGCACATAGATAGTCTTCATTCATCTCTTCAATAGGCATTCCATCTGCAGTCATGATGGGATCTGTTTTGCGCATCTGCTCCAATGTGATTGTGAAGATGGCATGGGAACGACTATTACATGATGAAACCAGAGTATAAGGTTCATTGAAAACGAGTTCAATATAGTACAGAGAGTGCTATTTGCATGCAAAATTAACACACGGAACATAGAAGCAAGCATAAAAGGCAAAAACCTATAATATCTCCTGCAACAATTATGACACTTGCAGTTTTAATGGTGTGCATATTGTCACTAATTATAATTGCAAAAATATTATCCATTATACAACAGATAAAACTGCTTAAGATGATGTATCTAACCTGGACTGGTTGTTCATATTGGTACTTCCAGTTGCGCGACTCAGGGAACCATGCTCGAGGCAAGCAGTCATTTCCTTCCTAGTACTGACATGCACTTCGGTTGATCCAGCTAGCGTTATGACTCCATTAGATGCCTCTCGGATCTGCACAAGTGGTTTCCCTGGCACAGACAATTTCGGGTGCCCATTGCCATTCTCAACTTTGCCCACAGTGGCAACAGTGGGGTCAAGCAAATCCCTCACCTCTTCTTTCAAAATCTGTGGAAAAACAAATGCACAACAAAGTGTCACATATGTATTATATAAGCAAAAGATATTTTTCACATATAAGATCACACTAAAAATGATCCCAACTTTTCATTAACTTGTTTGGAAGAGCTCCTGTACCTCGATGAATGAAACACGTAACTGGAACTCCACTTGGCTTTTCAGGCTCTCAATCTTGTCAAACAGGGCAGCCATGGCTCGTGGGATGATCCCGATATGAGATCCCTCCTTGCAGGCAGTCCCCATGGTGTACGTCTTCCCTGAACCTGTCTGTTAAGATAAAATGAAGAATGAAAAAAGATACTAAAGTTACTTGACGGACTGATTAGGATGCAAATCCCCTGTATCCAAACAGGGATGTAATTGACATGATGAGCTTTTGGGGGTTCCGGGAGCATAGACACACGCTTTGACCCCATTATCATCATGTTACAAACAGCTAGAGAGAGAAAAGAAAGAAAAAGAAATGGCAAGGCATTGGTGTTCCATTCCAGCACCAGACCACATGCTCTGGCTTTTGCCGTGAGCTAGGCCCCAAGACCCCAACGTGGTGGTCCAAGCTTTTCATCTCCTTGACAGCATCAATGTCACATGGGATGCGAGACAAATGATTGTGGGAGAGCGTGCGTCGAAGAGAAGAAAGAGAACATATCAACCTGGCCGTATGCAAGCACGGTGGCATTGTAGCCCTGGAAGAGGCCGTCCACTAGCGGCGCCACGCACTCATCGAACATGGCCACCGACGGTGTGCCAGTGCTGCCGTAGATATGGTCGAAGGTAAATGAGTGGCTACCGATCTGGACCTGCACGAGCGAACCAATACACAAATTTCAGCACAAATGCAACCAGGAATGGTGGTCAAATCTAACGTCTGTGTAGTGATGACGAGCCTACTGCAGATGGTAACCCAAACAACAAAGTCATGGAAGCCCACACATGTGCTGCAATTCATCATCATCATTGGTATGGGCAGGAAGGAACGAAAGTTCCCTTTTCATCTTCACCAAAAAAATGCATCGGTCAAAAACGATCATTGACAAAAATCAAGGAGACAAAAATCAAGGAGAAGGATCATTGGTATGGAACGTAATAAGGCTGGCTCTGGCTGGTAGCAAGAAATGGAGAGCATTTGGAGGACCCAAAACAAGTGTGAGGTCTGATCCAGCAGATCCCAGGGATAATCCTTCAGCTTAGTGGAGGATTAATAAATATTCCATTTTTTCATCAGAAAAGAATAATTTTTTCTAAAAAATAAGAAGGAAACAACCAATTGTGGTGAGAGGTGGAGAGTTCGATCAACAAAATTTTGGCTAAAAAATAATGAAAAATGAGTGCTGTGATTTATGACTGCGTGACGCTGACAGGACTCCTGCCCAGCCCAGAGCCTGGACACAGGGAAGCAAAAATTCTTTTTCCTTTTTTCTTTTTTTTTTTTCAAGTAAAAATGCGCAAGATTTAGCCCTGCCGACACTTTTTACTCACCTACTAGTAAAACTGAGCTAATGAAAAGAAACTGAAATTTCTGGGCATCTCTGTCAAAGCCAGGGAGGGACCTAGAACGGAAGAAGCAAACATTCAATTCCTCCTCGATACATAAATTGGGGTTATTGAATTTTCCAATAATGGGGGGAAGGTTTCGAGATGGCCAGTTCATCCCTGCTCCTGCTCTCCTTGACGAAACAGACCAACACTGGTCGAAAATAAAACAGAACAGAATAGAAAAATGATCCTCAAAAATCTGCAGACAGTGTCATACTGTCTCAAAAATTGTACTGCTAGAAAACCGAAAAAATAGCACGACAGTCAGAGTTCTAAAAAAATATTTGTTGGCAGGAGGCAAATCCAGAGTCTGAATTGGGGGTCTCGTGCACATGTAGCAGATAAAGAGGGAAGGGAGGGAAGACGCGGGAAGGAAGACCGATGACCAAAACCACCCAAAGGATCCCATCTCCAGTAAAAGAAACAAGGAATTTCTGTAGGGAAAAATGGAAGAATTGGGGGTGGGCGTCCAATTCATACCTGCGGCTTGCCCGGCACGACGGCGACGCAGTCCTTACAGCCCTGCAGCTTCTCGTCGCCGATGAGCGGGCGCACGTGGACGGCCACCTTGACGCAGCAATCCTCTCCGTGCTCCATGGTCATCGTTGCCCCTCGACGACCATACAACTAGCGATCACTGTCTGTCTCTCCGGACTCTCCCTCAGTGAACACCACCAAAGAAGAAGACTAGTGGGCAGTGGCGGAGAGAGAGAGAGAGAGAGAGGAGTGAAGCAAAGGATTGTACGAGGAGGATGGTGAGTGGCGAGTAACAGGAGCCACTAGCACTAGCAGTAGTAGCAGGCACCGATGGATGGGCGGAGGTATGAATCAATGATCAATCTTCCTGCTCCGCCTGCCACACCATGATGGTTCCTTTCCTTGGGTTACACTGCAATGACTCCCTCACTTCTTTGTTCCTGCGGCGGGCAGGGCAGATCGAGATGGACAGAGAGTGGAGATGTTGGTGGTGAAGCAACGGACGAGGAAAACTTGAGCGTCACTTCTGCAACCACTTCCACCAGCAGCAGCAGCCCGCCGGACGCTGCGACTGCGGTCGAGCTGGATGAGCCTACAAATGCTGCTTGCTTGCTTGCCGCTCCTTCTCGGATCTTGTTTCCTGGTTCTCTATTGGGACGGCACAGGCCAGAGGAGAGGGAATCCTTCCTTCCCAGTTGGCGGTGGTTGGTTTGGTGGGTGGTGGAAACGGAGCCGATGGGAGAGGAAGATGAGTGTGTGCGCGCGGGGGCGTAGGGGTGCGGGTGCCCCTGCCCTGCATTATATTTTAATTTATTTGATTGATTTCCTTACCTCCTTTTTGGCGAAGGTGGTTAGTGATTGCTTGCTCGTCCGCAGCAACAAGGACGTGGCATCTTCTTGGTTGTTGGTGACCCGTCCTTCAGCCCCACACACGTTATAACACTGCCACTACCACCACCACCACAGACCACACCACCACGTTGGTAAATTCGGCAGATTTATCCTTTTACAGATGTACCACCACCCTCTCCCTTTCAGATCTATGCTCCACCACGTGACTTAACTTATCCCATTCTCCGTCGATTTTCCTCCAGACACTTGAAGCTCCCAAACTTAATTCTTACTCTCAATTAATACGGGACCGGTTCCTTTGATCTTGTTTCCATAGCTGCAATGTATCAACCACAATCTTCCTGATATAGCTGTTTTATGAGTGGACTTTTAACTTCTTAGCATCCTCGCCACCTCGCTACCCAACATGTGTACTCCAATCTATTTCTTCCCATGAAAACACAATTCATTACGAATTTTCCAACTACACCATCATACTGCATAACATATCACATTTTACTTACTAATCCAAAACCTTGCCACATGTTCAAAATCTTAACCCACCCTCCAACCAAATAGCTCTGCACCACCGCCACATACATCTTGCCATACAACAATCAAACAAAAGGTGACAGATTGGTTTAGGTTCATTACAAAATAGACAAGAAGGATCGTTAATTGTCTTTCTTTTTATCACATTATCTCTAATAAGCAACTTGTTGTATGACAGCAACCATAAGAAAATCTGGACTCCTGGGAGAATCGATAACTGCCACACAGACTGCACAAAAATAGGTATTACACCTCTATCTTGTCTATTTGAAGAAAATGACCAGATCAATTGATCTCTATCTTGGGTGAAGGCAAAATCCCACCATTCAGCTATAATCCTCTCAGAGACACTTCTTCTAAAAGTTAACTTGAGATCAGTACCATCCCATACATCGGCAATTGTAGTACCATGTTCATTATTTATAATATTGAGATACCAAAACTGGATGGCCAGGCTGGAATTCCCAAACCACTGGTCCTCCCAAAATCTAATATTCTTGCCATTTCCCACCTTCCACAAAATTCCCATATGGGCAGCCTGGGCAGCCCAAAGAACTCCCTTCAAAAAGCAGAATCCTCCAGCTTAGGACAACAAAACAAATTCCGTTTGTCATTTTTGTACTTGGAATCAATAATTTGGACCCAGATAGCATCTCTTTTTAGGTGGTACCTAAAAATCCAGGACTATAACAAACAAAGGTTTAGACTTCTTTTATCAAGAATTCCTAAACCCCCAAACTCCTTTTTTTTGGGGCAATCATTTGCCAGCTAGCTAAATGATATTTAAACTTTTCATTAGGGATGCAAACGGATCGGATCGGAGCGGATAATGTCTTTTCCGTATCCTAATCCTATTTCTTTTGTCGGATTCGGAGCGGAGCGGATATTTCTCGGTTACGGATATGGATACGGATATTTTAGGATATCGGAAATGGAGCGGAGTCGGATCGGTGTCGGAGCGGAAACGGATTTAAAAGTATCGGATAATACATGTTTACATAGAGTTTTTTTTTACAATGATGAATAATTTTAAATTAAAGTATAATTACTCAGGTCATAGTTTACATATCAATAACAAAAAAATAATAGTGAGGATATTTTTGGCATGAATCGATCGTAATTGACTCTGATATACTTGCAAACTAATCGGATTATCCTATTATAAACATCGGATAATCCGCGTTCAAATATCGGATACTCCATATCCGTCGGATTTTAGTGATACCATATCCTACTCCGCATCCACGTGTAAATCGGATTCGGATTATCCATATCCGCGTGGATATAAAAATTCTTCCTCCATATCCGCATAATTAGGATTCGGATCGGATCGGATCGGATAATTATCCACACCACTTGCACCCCTACTTTTCATCCGTGTTGTCCCAAAAGAAATAGCCATTTGAAATTAATCATCTCAATTGCCCATTTAGGAAATTTGATTACCGACATCAACTAAATGGGAATACTAGCTAAACAAGACCTTAAAAGAATAAGCCTCCCCCCTATGCCAGCAACTCTTTTAGTAACCTTATCCACCACAGGCTGTAAATCCTCCCTCCTTAGGTTGGTAAAATGCAAAGGAACTCCCAAATACTTGATTGAAAATGAACTTTTTCTACAACAAAACACTTTTGCCAATGTATTTGCCTCATCTTCTCCTAAACCAATTGGCAACATATCACTCTTATCATAGTTAATCTTCGCTCTTAAGAAGCTACTTAAGAAGCTTCGCTCTCTCCACATGCCCATCAAAAAACAGGAAAGTGTCATTTGCATACTTGTTGGTGGTCGTTAGAACCCCTCTCGATCACTAACATTTCATGTTTCAAGGGTGATTTTTATGCAAGTTCATACATATTAACCGGTTCCACGAGTTGTGTACAAAGACCTTGCAGGAATAGATATCACGATGCAAAAACATACAAAATATGGTAAAACATGGTGTATCAACAAGAGAGTGATGGAGAGGGGGCTGGACTCAAGCTGCCCGGCTTGGAGCCAGGTTGCTCGGCTTGGAGTCCAAGCCGCCCGACCTCCATCTTCACTCAAGACAAAGAGGCTGACACCAGGGGCTAAGTCCTAGGTCGCCCGACCTGTAGGCCAGGCCGCCCGGCTCCACTTTGGCTCCAAATGCCATCATCTTCCACCTGCATGCACAAAGCAACGTGTCTAACACAAGTCCACCGTGGAAACCAAGAGAAGAAACACAAAGATGCCGAAAGGCCTCCACCTCACCAATCCAGCCCACGAATTGGTTAAGTCAGCAATCCAGGAGTCTCATCCAATGGGCTAAGGAAGAAACACAAAGTGAATCAAATGGTTGAGGCAAAAGCACACGGGGATAACCGTCAACCAACCTACAACCGCCTTGGAGAGTCAAGATCAACCGTAGGATGCAATGAGGTGGTGGATCCAAGGGTCACCCGAGCCGCCTGGCTCATGGAAGGGGTTGCCCGGCCTCCCACCAGGTCGCCCGGCCTGACCCATCCCCTTGTAACCGTCATACCGACCGTACAAGTACCCCTCACTCACTTGAGTACTATAAATACCCCGTGGTAGCTCACTTGTGAGGTGTGTGTGTGTGTAGGGTAGTGGTATAGCACTTAGTGTGAAGTGTATAGTGTTGGAGAAGTGAGGCTTTCCCTTAGATTGTAGAGAGAGTGCCTCTTGTATCAAGAGAGTAGTGAGAAGAGTAAGGGAGTGGGAATTCTTCTATCTCCCAGACTTGTATTCTCAGCGGAAGGATATTCGATTCTAGGATTGAGTAAAGTTCCTTGTCCTCTACCTTTGTTATTTCATACTTACTTTACTTTCATCCTTAGTCTTATATTTATACTTGTCTGTTTACGGGAACCTTGTGCATGCTTATAGTGTATCCCACACAGCTCTGGTTGGTAGACACACTAGGTGATAACTTTTGTGTTCTCAGTATTCCAACCTCATTCGTTCTGATAGACTCGCTGACGATATAGCCGAATCCTGTAGCGCCCGCCTTTCTCGGCTGGATATTTAGCACTCTAGTGCCTGGCAGTGGCTCTGCAGCTTTGGTGTCTATATTTACATGACAAATATAGTGCTTTGTATGATTAGTATAGCGAGGTGCTTTAACATATGTTGAGAACCTGCTTCCTGTCTTTTATCCTCTACATTGCTAGTTTCACTAGTTCGGTAAGTTGTGTTGTGTGTTATTATACTCCTTGTTCCTCGTGGATTCGATACCCTGGAATACTATCGGGTGAAAGGCTACAACGCGTTTTTCGTGCACTTGCAGAATGATATCTAATAGGCTAAGGAACGCCAACAATACCGCAGACTAACAATCCCTTCTTCACACACTTCTAGGAGCAAACCACTAATAAGATTGGAATCCATGGCCCTACTAAGAATTTTAGTAAACACATCCGCCACAAGATTAAACAACAGTGGGGACAGAGGGTCGCCTTGCGTTAGACCTTGACCTGGCTTAAAACCCATATCCTCCAGAAAAGACCAACTAACTTTGTCGTACGCTTTTTCATAACCTAATTTCAGCATCACACCCTTCTCTTTCCTTTTAGCCACCTCATGAATATACTCCCTCCATCTCAAAATAGACGTCTTGTTTGTTTTCGATGCCAACCATTTGACCGTTCGTCTTATTCAATTTTTTTTGTAAATAGTATTTATTCTTTTATGATTATGTTTGTAATCATAAATACCTTAAACATAGCTTATATTTTTTAATATTTGTATTAAATTTTTGAATAAAATGAACGGTCAAACATTGGGCACTGAAAAAAAAGATATTTATTTTAGGACAAGGGAATATCTGGTTTCATTGATAGGATGTTCACTCAACCTATTACCACTCTGATTCGGTGCCTGTCAGTGAGTCAATGAGTGGTGGACCCAGAACTGGTTCCTGCTGCATGCTGCTGATTGTAAATTGTAAATGGACAAGTGCAAGTGTGCAACATGTAGGCAGGGAAAATAGCAACTTTGGTTGAACCGCGCGTTTCAGCTAAAGCTGACACAACACAGGTGGTTTTGGACCCTTGCATAAAGAGATACAGTGCTGGTCACGTGCGAACGTTAGGCAGTGTATCAACGACGCAGACATGCAAAGGACCGAAGCCTCAATCCTCCGAGGCATGTGGACGGAGTCGGTCATGTTGCCAACGTTGCTTGCCCGGCTCCGGTTCCAACAAACAGTCAAAGGCTCAAGCACATAGCAACACTATTCGAGTGCATCTTCTAAGCATGCATGATTTTCGAATTATTGTAAATATTTAAATGAATTACACATATAAGAGAATGTATAATGCAAGGTGCTTAGACATAGGGGCATCGACTGCTGTGCAATTAAAATAGCGATGCTATCGTGCAATCAGCAACGAATGTCCACCAGATTAGCATCCCACGGTGGCTCAACATTTTGCATTTTGCCCCCTTCCTCGTATGTTTAGCAGCATGAAGAATGCGGTCGATCATCGCCTAGCAGGGCTGCGGCGGACGTGAGGAAAAGCTCGAACATGCCTCGTCGAAGGCATACACACCCGGTAGCAACGAATGGAGATAAAGTGCTGCATAAAGCCCCTTAGCCATGTACGGTAATAGGAATCTAGAAGAGAACGAGATAAGGACGCACGGGCAGACGTCAAGCTTGATGGGGCGTGCGATGGACGCACTGATGAAACACACAAGCGGGAGGGACAGGCGAAGTAGCTTGTCGCCTCTAGCGAGGAGCAGGAGCTTGAAGCGGCAAACCTACATGAGGATGAAGGCAAAAAGATGGTGCAGAGGTAGGTGGAAGGGGAGAAGGCAAAGGGGGTCGGAGATCTATGCGCAGGACGTATCGTCACCAAAAGTTGGCGGCCGTAGGTAGACGACGCACCAAGGAATCAGGAGGTACGCTGCTGCTGCAGTCGATCCCTCCTAGTAGCAGTTTCCAACTTCCTCGAGCATCGCAAGGGCGGTGAGAGAGGGTTCTAGGCATGCCACCTGGCTTAACCTGCTAGTTAGGGAGGTTAGGGTGCGCACATGAGTCGGAGAATCGTCCTGCAGATACACGAACAACATATCGGCATTAAATTCTACCCAGATCACTAGGATTCGCTTGAGACACCTCCATGGATCGGTTCGTAGGAGCCAATCGTCCCCTTGCATCTTGAAGGGTTAGTGCATCCATAAGGAAAATGGGCCCTAAGCCTTGTGCTTAGTTTCCATATGTGATTTTTTGGTGGTTAAAGTGACAATACGTGCCATGGGACTAATATTTGTGTACAAGTATTTTTGGTTAAGTCCCATGATGCAAAATGTGGACTTGGGGTACAAACATCTCAAAGGAGGACCTAAAAGACACAAGAAAAGATCCAAGCCGCCATCAAGTTGCAAGCGAGGATCCTAACTCGGCGGTCCCACTGACCGGTTAGCGAGCCGATTTTTTGGGCCACTAGTAGATCAAAAAGAGCCACATCAAGAGGTTCGGAAAGAAGAAAAAGGAGCCAAGACAAAGGCTGAAGACCTGGTGCAAATTCATGCACCGAACAGTCCGGTGGTTCACCACCGGACAGTCTGATGGCCATCCACCAGATAATATAGGCTGAGAAGGAAGAGTTGAAGTCCCAGCACTGAACTCACAGCCGGACAGTCCGGTGGTGCCACCGGACGATATAAACCGATGACACTTCAAGTTGAAGACCCGGCGCTACAACGCACCGGACAGTCCGGTGGTGAGCCGTCGGACTGTCCAGTGGCTCCAACGGTCGACTCCGTGCCCAAAGGCTGAATTATTAGAGGGCAGCAGTTTAGACTCACTGGATAGTCGAAAAGTGGCAATTTGCCTCTAACGGCTAGTTTTGGAGGTGAGGCCTATATATATGCCCCCATGGCCGGTCTCCACTGTGTGGTTGGTGTATCCTAAGCTAAGACAAGTGTTGAGATACCATCTTGATCCATCCAAAGAGCCTCAAACACACAGTTGTGAGCCGAACCACCACTAGAGCAAAACTAGACATATCCCAGCAAGCTAGAGCTTAGTTGCATCTTTGCTTAGGCCTTATTGTCTATCCTCGTGCCTGCGTGCACGACCTTGGTGTATCAAGTGCGGCTATAAGTTTTGCGAGACCCTTAGTGGTTCGGCCAAAAGCTTCCCATAGTGGAGACGGCGGGAGAGCTTCACGAGAAGGACTCAGAAGACCCCAACAGCCCCGACAATCCTCTATCCTTGCGTGGGCGAGGCCGTAGTCCAAGATTACGTGAGAGAAGGGTTTGTGTGGGTGTGTACGGAGGATATCCAGAGACCCGACCGAGGTTGCTTGACTTCCGCGGAAGTCACTTTGCCATCCTCCACCCTTGCGTGGGCGAGGCCGCACTCCTTTGAGGATTGTGCGAGAGCAAAGCCTACGGGGGCACCTAACGAGGAGTAGAGGGTGAGACGGCAAGTTGGCCTCCTCGAACCTTAGGAAAAAAATCTCCTTGTCTTCACCGTGTACCTTCACCGACATCGTCATAGGCAGTTTGCATTCTCTACCTATCCCTTTAGCTTATGCATTTACATTCTTACAATTGTGTGCTTACCTTCCTAGACTAGCTAGATAGGTTAGTTTCTAGGTGGCTAGGTTGCAAGAATTGACCACGGTAAAGTTAGCAATACTTAGCAAAACCTTAGTGCACATAGCTAGTTTATCTTGCATAGGTTTTGCTTAGTAGTTGTAGTTTTTAGAGAGCCTTAGTCTTTAGAAATCCTAATTCACCCCTCTCTGAGGCCTCGGTCGAACCTTCAGCATCATGTAAGGAAAATGGGCCCTAAGCCTTGTCCATAGTTCCCTAATGTGATTATGGTGGTTGAAGTGACAGCACGTACCCAAGGGACTGATATTTGTACAAGTGATTTTGTGGCTAAGTCCTAGGGTGTAAAAGGTGGACTTGGAATACAAACACCTCAAAGGAGGACTTAAAAGACTCAAGAAAAGACTGAAGCCACCATCAAATTGCAAGATAGAGTCCTGAATCGGTGGTCTCGCTGGCCGGTCAGCGGGCCGATTTTTTGGGCCATTGGAAGGTCTAGAGAAGCCCCGTCGAATGATCCGGAGAGAAGAAAAGGCCGAAGTTGTAGACTCAAGACCCAGTACAGTTTTACACACACCAGATGGTCCAGTGGTTACACCGGACGAAATAGATAGTGAGTGAAGACTCGACCACGTCCTGGCACTTTCATGCACCGGAGGGTCCGGTGGTGCTACCACCAGATGGTTCGGTGGTCCACCGTACGTTGTTGACGGTCATTATTGCACTACCTACGGCCATCAACTGTCCATGAACATGAAGGAAAATACATCAAAATGTAGACTAACTATTGCTACTAACATAGTTCCATGAGTTTTGTTGAATATTTGATTGCAGGTGCAAGAACAGCTGAAAACAGGCAAAATATGGCTAAGTCAGAAGGTCACTGACCAAGGGGTCACGCCGCCCGACCTTCCCTGAGGCCGGTCGACCTGACTTTGGTGCCAAAACACACCATCTTCAACCTGCATGCACAAAAGAGACATGTCAACACAATTCCAGGGTCCAAACTGAGAAGCCAACGTGTTAAGTGCCGGAAGGCTTGCCACCTCATCGATCCAGCACTTGGATTGGTGAAGTCAGCAATCCAAGGGACTTCAATCCTGCGGCTAAGGAAGAAACACAAGTGAAGATCCAATGGCTCAAGGAAAAGCATAGGTTTTAACTGCCAACTGACCTCTAACCGCCTTAGGGAGTCGATATGGAGCGTTGGATGCTGGAAAGCGGTGGATCCAAGGGACTTTCAGGCCGCCCGACCTGGGGTGGGGCCGCCTAGCTCCCTACCAGGCCGCCCGACCTACCAAGTACATGTCCCCCTCAACAGTCTTACCGACCTACAACCGACCTACATCATGTATAAGTACCCCTCTTGCTCGACTGGGTATAAATAGGTCCCTAGTCCTACTAGCAATAGGATAGTCATGGGAGTCAGAGTTGAGTTTGAGTCTTTGCCTCAGGGATTCCGTAGTTAGCTTCGAGTCTTGGTAAAGCTCTTGTATCTTTGTATCTTTTGTACTCTTGCAACTCTAGCATTGTTGGTGTACTAGGGGACCCATACCCCAGAGACACGTACATAGAGCCTTCCCCAAGTTGAGAACAATCGCTTTGTATCCCAAGAAGAGGGATCACCTAACAACAGGGCCCCAGGCACATGGACGCGCTGAGACTGCCTAACCCCGGGGTTGGCTCCTTCCATAGGAAGGAATCCGCTTAAATGTAGTAGGTTTCTCAAGCCGGAAAGTATGCCTACACGTCGCCCAGACGTGCAGGTCGCATCATGATCATACCAAATGGGATAGCACACCGCCATTTCAAACCAGAGACGTGGGATGCAACAGTACATCCAACGTCGTACAGAGCAGCAAGGGCACCGTATGCGGCCACCGTGCAGTAGGAACGCGTGCGGTATCAAGACCATACCTAGGACTGTGGTTATGGAAACCACCACTGTAGCACTATGCAACCAACTCTGTACTACCACTCTACCCCTTAGGCTATAAAAGGGAGAAGTGGTACACCTAGAGACAGGATCAGCCATCGGTATCCGACAGTACCATGTACACCCCTACTTCCTCACACTGAGCACTTCTACCCACGCCTGGAGGCTAGTCCCCAAGTTGTAACTTGTGTTCTTCACCCATATATTGGATCTTCCCCAAGAGGACGTAAGTGTAGGACCGAGACATGCGACTAGAGGGGGGTGAATAGGAGCACTTGAAAAACTCAAACTCAAAACCCCCCAAAGTGTGCTCTCACGAAAACACACGTACACCCGATACCGTCCACTGAACAGATACGTATCGGGTGGAAAGCGGAAGCACTCGAATCAACGTTCACCTAGACACTTAGACTCACAAGCACACAACTCCTAAAAACACTAACAAAAGCACTACACCTAAACCTACACTACTCTAGTGTGCAAGGTTGCATAGTATGAATACACTACCAACCCTAGGACACACTAGGACCTTCTCTTTGAAAGAAAACAATCGCACAAACCAAACCAAACCAAAACACCAAAACACAAACAAAAACAGTGGCAAGAAACAAAGATCGGACAAAATAAAACGAGACATGCTACAAAGCTTGCAAGTGTCGCACACTAGCCACTCAATACACCGAAGCGTGCCTCACTTAAAATCAGTGAGTGAAGAGTATGGGCATGCAGTGGTTGACACAAAACAAGTTTGAAGCAAACAACAACACTCCAAATACCAAAGAAACCAAGGAGAAAAGACCAAGGAAGAAGAGGAGGAACTAACACAAGAAAACAGCCTAAAAATGTACAGACCGGACTATCCGACCCCCCCAAAAGGCCAGACCGTACCAAGTTAAAGAAGAGATTGAAAACAGCCCAGAAACACTACAAACCGGACTATCCGGAGTCTACAGACCGTACAAAATAACCCCAGACCATCCTATTTAACTCAGCCAAAAACTGCCTAGAAAAACAGCCCGACACCCCTTCGAAAAATCGATCGAAACGGGGTCAAATCTCAATGAAACTTCACAAAAATTTGCATGGACAATTCTAAGGATCTTCCCTAGCAACTCCAAAATATCCACTTGAAAAGATCAAGGGTTGCAAAGGAATTGCAAATCTCGTGTGGTAGGTGAGTTGACACCGAAAAAACGAAATCCGACAATAACGGCCTTGCTCGTGGTTCAATGATTCTAGCACTTGGCTAGTGAGATTCACCACATCATAGCAAGGCAAAATACCAGCAAATGAAAGGATTCAACCTTGGCCAAAGCAAAAACCCGAAAAGCCAAGAATTGAGTCTAAGAACGAAAAGGAAAAGGGGGAAGAACAAGCAACAAGGTGTTGCACGAAATCACTTGGATTAATAGCCCAAGATGGGTCTCAAGATCAGATTACAACCAAGGAATTCGTCCCAAGCAACCACCCTCTTCTTCCCTCTTGATGTGGAGGCTAGATCTCACCCTAACTCTCCTAAACTTTGTGCTCAAGGCTTGAGGATGAAAATTACCCTAAGGAAATGAAAACCTAGCAGCCAACAGGAGTCCTAATGACCACCTCTTAGGCTATTTATACATCGGTTCAGTTTTGGCATTTTTACACAAAGACCCCTAACACTAGAAACGCCCGGAGGGACTAAAACAGAAAAGGACCCGAAATATCGGGGACGGACGACCACGATGAAGACTTCATCTTCTTAGCTTCCACGCAATCTTCAGATATCCTCCACATGGCCAGTAGTCCAATCCGCCTTTGCACCCCCGGTTTGAAGTCAGAAACCAGGAAACTAGTCTCCGTCTGGGCCAGACTTGGTCCATTTTCTCTATCTTGGCGAGTCATGGCCCAACTCACCAAGGCTTGGGTAGCTTGGGTGGCGGTTTTGAGCCGAAGCCGCCAAAGCCTCTCTCGCACGCCTTCGCGCCATGCACTCGGGTTGGAGCACAACGGTGGCACCTGGCTTCTCCAGTCAATCGGAGGACTTACACCACCGTTGCCGATCCGTCCCTTCGTGTACCGAGCTTCCATGGCCATCCGACGCCGAGCTTTGCCTTCGGTCCATTGGAGGGCTTTTGCCTCAGTCTATCGAGGTCTTCATCATCTACCTCCAGTCCATCGGAGGACCTCTAATCCATTGGAGGACTTGTACCATTGACAATCACTCATCACACCAGGAGAGCAATGAGGCCGGTCCATTGGCTCTCAGTAAGGTGTTACACTATACCGGTGGCCCGAACCTTTCTAACCCCTGTTCTTCACCCTCACGCTCGCAGCAAAGCTCAGCGGTAGCGTCCACATCCCTACGCTCCTTCATACTAGCAGGATACCTGTGCGGTATCTTAGTGTCGAGAACATCGACACTGGCGCGCCAAGTAGGGGCAGGGCGCGCTGATCGCTGACCTTGATGGCTACGAGAGAGCAATCACCGAAGGCGCGGCTACCTCCACCTTAGGGAGCTCCATAGCATGTGGCATCGGCTCCGCCGTTGCGGCCTAGACGTTCAGTTTACATCTGGCATAGGGCCCCGGCTTCCACAGGGGGCAGCCCTTCCAGCACTTAGTCACTTCATGGTCCATATGGTGGCCTTCCGACCTTTATCTTCACTTAGGCTTGATCCCTTAGGTGTATATAAGTCCTTGGTGAGTTGGTTGAGTCCAATGAAGATTGAGGCATTTAGAGTGAGTGCTTGGCCGGTTGACCGGCCTCCACTTAGGCCGCCCGGCCACTGTCCTCGTAGCCGGTGTCGATGAGTTTGCAATGGCCGTAACTTTCACATCCGGATTCCAAATTGAGTGAACCAAATCTCCATTTCGATTGTTTTGATGAGATCTTTGCAATGGTTTGAAATCAAGAGATAACGAACGGCAACAACCCCAAGCTCGAACCTTTGCTCATCCTCGAGCAAAGCTAAGACTTAGGATCGGCAGATCAGGAGTTGCATCAATGTCAATGTTGAGAGGAGAACTCGAAGGTCACTCCTCTTTGCTCTCAAGAGTAAGCTAGGTAAAGATGAACAAGGAAAGTATTTTTTAGTTTCTTCTCATCATCCTGCACACGGGCTCCCATTTACGTATTTATAGGAACACATTCATCTATCAGTAGGGGTAAATTACATCACTACCGTAGCTGCTGCTACATCCATGGAATATTCGAGGGCATGATAGACATTTGCCTTCTCAAAGTACACAAAGGTGGACCCCACGCCACGTGACATCTCCTCCTCTTCGATGAGAATGATGCGAACATGTCAAGAATCCATATGAGCATGGGCCAAGTAAAAGATAAAGACTAAAGCCCAATTGGAGTTGGAGTCCAATTTATTCTCATAACCGGTTCGGACTGCAGGACCAAGCCTCAGTAAAACGGACACCCAGGCCACATAAGGGCTCCATTTCGGATGTTCTACATATCCTTGGAAAGCTAAGGAGATAACCATTCGAACCCTTCTGGTCCCACGTCAAAATACGCTCTGAGTCGACGGGATTCGTGGAAACAAGATGACGACCAGAATCTACCAGGCTACTGTTGGATGAGTTTTTGGGCCTCCTGGCTTGTACGCCCTAGGGTTGCTCGGCCACCCCCTTGGCCATTCCCTAC
Organism: Paspalum notatum; assembly: GCA_022530915.1. NCBI lineage: Eukaryota > Viridiplantae > Streptophyta > Magnoliopsida > Poales > Poaceae > Paspalum > Paspalum notatum. Next base: position 24,955,759 of record CM039685.1, on the reverse strand, counting down.
TCCTCTCTCTTTTATATATTCTTTAGCCGTCATTAGATTAGATGGGTTTTCCATAGATTAGCCTGGTGTGAACAGTTTTGCCGTCATCGGTCTGTGAAACCCCACCTTAGGCAATGTTAAGATTGCGTTCTTCATGTTCTTGCTTGTGTTCTCGATTGTTCTTGCTGGGACAAGCCTTCTTGGTGAGGTAAATCGCACGCGTCATGTGGTTGATAACCAACGGAGCGGTGGTGCTATTGCTGGGTTCAAATCTTTGTGACTAGAAGCCGAATCGTCAACGTCAAGATCTCCACCAAATTGAATTATCTATATCTCTTGGAAGATCGGGATCCCAATTCCCCATCAGAGAACCTCTGCCTCGGGGAAGCAAGTCAACCTTGCTCCGGAGTCGCTTCTTTTCTGGACTCAAGCGCGTCTCTTTGGGCGAAGGGCATGCTAGCCATCTTCGCTCGAAGATCTCCACCAAATCGAATTGTCCATACCCCTTGGAAGATCGGGATCCTAATTACCCATCAAGTGGTAATCAGAGCTTCAGGTTTTTCGTGAGGCATATTATCGTGTGTCCATTAGTTTGAGTGATTTATATTCCTAAAGTCCACGAAAAAGCCATAAAAAATTAGGGATTATAATTGATCTTATCCTATCATCACGTTTAGCCTTGCAGTAGCAAAATGCCCATGCATTGCAATGGAAGAAAAAAATCCTTAAACACCTCTTGATCAATACATATAAGAATAGCCTCGCGAATAAATTACATATTCTATGGTTTCAAATTTTCCCCTTGCATACGACCGAAATTTAGGTGGTATGAGTTTGGTTACAAATATTATTTTTTAGCTCTCCGGCAATATATAGAACATCGAAAACAGAGTCCATATACGATATGGATATCCGTTTTTACGTAGGCTGCTTTGACATTTGAATCAGGTTCCCGAATAAATTGTAGGCCATATTGTCTTGACGATTTCTGTTACTGTAAGCTAGTTTTAGAGTGATATCAATTGGGTTGAAAAGTTTGTTATTTTAGTTTTCCATCGATATATAGAACGTAAAAAATGGAGTCCGTATGCGATCTGTGCGTTTGTTTTCGCGTAGGCTGCTCCTACACTCCTGGCTCACGAATAAATTCCACATCATATTTTTTCAAAGATTTCCGTCGACTGAGACCAAATTTTAAAGTGGTTTCAGTTGGGTTATAAAGATTATTATTTTAGCTTTACATCGATATATAGAACATCGAAAGCGGAATCCCTATGCGACTTGGATGTCCATTTTAGCTTGGACTGCTTCTGCAGTACAAATCTGGTTCGTATTATAGTTGTGATTTGGATTATTGGATACAGGACGGAGAGGGCCTCACCAGCCGGGTCTCCACCTGTCACGACGGATCGAGAAACCTTATAGCCTCGCGAATAAATTTCATATCCTATTGTTTTGAATTTTCTCCTTGCATACGATCAAAATTTAGGTGGTGTCAGTTTGGTTAGTAATATTGTTTTTTTAGCTTCCCGGCAATATATAGAAGATCGAAAACAGAGTCTGTATACGATATGGGTATCCATTTTCACGTAGATTGCTCCTACCGTCTGAATCGGGTTCCCGAGTAAATTGCAGGCCATATTTACTTGATGAGTTCCGTCAACTGCAAGCGAATTTTAGAGTGATGTCAATTGGGTTGGAAAGGTTGTTATTTTAGCTTTCCATCGATATACAGAACGTCAAAACCGGAGGTGTCCGTTTTCACATAGCTGCTCCTACACTCCGGGCTCGCAAATAACTTCTACGTCGTATTGTTTTAAGGATTTCTTTTGACCGAAACCAAATTATAAAGTGGTTTCAGTTGGGTTGGAAAAGTTATTATTTTAACTTTTCATTGATATATAGAACTTCAAAAACGGAGTCTGTATGTGACTTGAGCGTCCGATCATGCGTGAACTCCTTTTCTGCGGTCCGAATCTGGTTCGTATTGTAGCTGTGATTCGGATTTTACGCGTGAACGTACGGGAAAGGCTGACCAGTTGGGTCCACCTGTCAAGACGGACCGAAAAACCTTATTTGCTTTAATATTAGGTATAGATAATTTGATTTCAGAGTCCGCATCACTGAGTTTGTGTTCGTGGTCATTGTCTTTGTTGCTGGTTTAGATCGAGTTCTTAGTTTGGTTTGAGTTTTGCATCGTATTACCGTGTCCTTTTCCATCACATCACCGCATCTCGTTCGGATTAGTTTCTGTCCAGTTCGGTATTTTAATGATACATCTCACATACAAATTCAGATTTTAGTGTTCTAATACTTTCTGGAAAGCTTGTGAAATTTTCTACAACTGTGTCAATTGCGAGATTTATAGAAAACGTCGTTATCGTGGCGTAATAGCTATTGGGAGTAAATCTGATTGTGACCTAGAATTTGTTTAGCAATTTGTATTTCGGGGTCAATATCTTCCTCATCCCTTCCCCAAAAGAGGTGTTCCATATATTGTAAAGAAAGAGAAAAAGGAGACCTACAACGTTGGTATTCTAAGGTTTTACATTTTGGGCCGTTAAAAGTGTCTAATCGGCCGTGCAACTATGAGTAGTAAATATGTGATTTACAGACGAGAGCTTTGTGTTTTTGTGGAGTTGTATCTTGTTTTTCGGTACTTTGGAGATAAAAAAAGCAAAAAAAGCAAGTGCATAAAAAAAGAGCCGCACCAAAAAAAAAAGAAAAAGAAATGAAATCAAAACTGTTTGCATCCTCTGTGTCCTTGTATTTTGGTGTATCTCTTACTAGCTTGAACTAGTTCTAGGAACACGTTTACGTCAGCATATCTGATTTTGAATTATGCAACTCCTTGTTACTAATATAGCATCCTATAGCTCCATGTATATACACTTCTAGTCAGTACAGGTTTGCTATGCTCACACTTGTTGTGATATCACGAATAAGCCGCCGGTTGTATCATCTGCTGCATTAGTGAGAACACTTGTAAGAAGTTGGTAAGACGCTTGAGAGTTTGTGTGCCTTTATGCCATGACCACATCCTAGTGTGTTTTCTTGTTTTCTATTAACAATGACAGGTTTCACCGGTGCACACGAGAGAACCATAAAGATACTTGAGAGCAACACCATTGCTGCTGACCCTTCACCCATAGGTCATTCTATTCTTAAATGTCCACCTACATATGATTGTTTTAATGCTGAGGAGTATATTAAATGGGAAAGTAAGCTAAATAATATTTTTAGGCAATGTCATATGTGCGAAAGACGAAAGATAAAAAATGCTGCTTGTGTCTTAAAGAATTGTGCTTTAATTTGGTGGAATAATTTGCATGCTAATGATAAACCTAGCACATGGTCTGATATGAAAATTTTGATGAGAAAACCATTTGATTCTTCATGTCATATTGTCCCTTCTTGTGCGACTAACCTTTTGTTGAATAATGTTAGTTCTTTACCACAACACATTTTAAGTTCACAAATGGTGAAAGCGGAGAACGATTAGCCCAACAATTTGTTCCGACTTGTATTTATTGTGGAGAAAAGTCGTTGTCGGATCGTTATTGATGGTGAGGCTTGCCACAACCCCGCTAGTTCTAAGGTGGTTGAGAGGCTTTGCTTGATCACTGTTGATGGCAAGTAAGCACGCCAAACCTTATACTGCAAGCGCACAGTATCGTAGTAGCCTTTTCCCAGGATGAGTATCGTGGGTTTTGTCAATCCAGGGATAATTACGTTTAAGCTAGTATTATCTAGTATTAACTTAATTACTAACTACTCCTAATAGATCTAAACAAGTTTAAAAGAGAGAATTAGAACTACTCTAATTATACTCTAATTATAAATTAATAACGGTTTGAAAAAAATCTAAACTATAGCATAAAATGATAGGACAAGAATTAGGCTATAAACGAGATAGATATGATTTTAACATAGCGAAAGGATCCACAAGAGATATGAGACAAATAACTTATAAACTAAGAACCACCTTGAAATAAGATCTATCAACAAGCAAAGATTAACCTAGATCATGAATGTCAAAGGCTTACTCGAATCTTTCTCCAGCCCTACTGTCACTAGAACTAGATAATCGACGACTAGTGGAACCATATCTAAGCATGAGTAGATTCTATCAACTAATTAAAGTAAAAAGATCTACTAAAAGAACATGAAAACGTTTATATTCTGGCCAGGTAACATGTTAGAATTAAGCATTGCAAAGATATGGATTATAGATCATACATAAACAAGAAGCTATGTCTAAAAGACAAACTTTATTGATCAAACATCAAAGTTTATCAAAGTAACATAAGAAGTACGAGAAATTACTAGAGATACATCATAATCTTGAAGCATAGTCGTCGAGACAGACTCGACGAAGAACTCAACAAAATATGAGCTCGAGAACCCCTCGAGATCCCTGGGGTCGGCCGACCAGACCCCATAGGGGTCAGCCAACCCCCCTGGGTCCTGCCTCCTCTTGCTTCCTCCTTTCGCCGAGATTTGCCTCTCGACGAGTTGAACGCCTTTGGACCCCGAACTCTACCCTAGATGCTCTCCTTACAATGATGTCTCTCCCTTTGGGAGGCTCTACTTTTATGCCCCGAAGGATGCCCTATACATGGAATCTAATAAGTCGGTTATAAGAGTCTTAAGAGCTCTAAAACGCCTATTTCTATACATATACAAGCCTCTAGAAGATTCTTGGTCGTCCATATACTTCTTTGCTCGTAGAAGATGTCCTTGTTATTGTCTTTCCCGAAATCCACCTTTCCATTTAGACGTTTTATTTAGACGTGCGGAGATACTAAGCAAAGTTCCTAAATTCCCCTAATCCACCTCCCCACACTTAAACTAAGCAAAGTTCCTAAATTCCCCTAATCCTCATCGTCATACCACAGCTCATCATCTACTAGGTCGTCTAGAGGATCGTTGAAGTTCGGCCTCTCTGGTTCGAACCGAATTCTACCTCAAAATTGTTTGGAAAACGTCGGAGACTGCATAAAAATTTGAACCTAAACCGACTCGAAAACATTCTGTGTCGGCCAACCTTAACCCCCCAGTCGGCCGACCTAGGGCTTTTCCTTGGCCAAAAAGCCCCCCAGTCCTATATAGGAAAATTCCTTTCTACATGCGCATGTAGCTATACTCGCGTATGTATCTCATGATTGAGGGCGTATCTGGTGAAACGGAATGTATGTACACGAAGTATGCAATGATGCTAGACTATCCGAGGTGGTATGTGCACGAGATATGCGAGTATACCTGAGGTATATGGACATACCCCTCTGTATGTACTAATATGAAAGTATTATCAAAATATAATAGAAACAGAGACTGTTTTGTAATTTTTTCGGTTGATGACATTTAAGGTATCTTAAAATAAGTATTTGAACATACTCAAACTGATAAATGAGTATGCGAACATACCCTTATTGGTTTATTGAAGGTGAGTGTAGCTACATGCGCATGTAGATAAAACTCTTCCTAATATATATATATATATACAGATACACTCTCAGCGTGTTGAATAACTGTTCAATGCGCTACAACTACTCTCCATCCCATAAACGTAAAACATGACTCCCGCAACTATAAAAACACGTTTACAAGTAAATTACAATGCGCTGCAACTACTCTCCATCCCGCAATCGTAAAACATGACTCCCGCAACTGTTAAAACACGTTTACAAGTAAAATACAACGTGCTGCAATTAGCTCTCCATCCCGCAATTGTAAAACTTGACTGCCCCACCGTAAAATGCGTCCGATAGTAAAATACTAACGTATGAAACATGGAGATGTCCCTATCCGCAACAGTAAATAAAGCCTCACAATAGTAAAATCAAACTTGGCAACCATCTATAGTGTTGGAAAATTCTAAATTGTAAATTAAATGTTGTAGTAGTAAATTCCAAGCCAGTAACATAAATACTCCTCCATCTCTCTCCGTCATTTTGTTTTCTAGTTTCTCTCTCATCTCTCTTTAGATCTAGATTGAAACAGGCGGCGATGGTTCCTCCCCACCCATCGTGAATGGAAGCCTTGGCGGCGCACCGTCTCCCTGGTTACGGCGGCGCCCTACCAGCACCCTAGTGGTGGCTATCCTCCTCTATTGGATCTAGCGGCGGTGACACCCTGGGCAGGTGGCGACATTGGACTAGGCACCGGTGCCGCCCCTATCCCCGGCGTTGTCCCTCCCCAACGACCTCCAGATAGCGGCGGCGGCAGCGCTACCCAACGATCGGCGGCCGCGCACCTCGTGCTATCGATTTTTTTCTTTGAGTTCGTATGGTCGTAACATAGAATTGAGTTTGTTCATATCTGATTTTTATCCTTTGAATCTTGTAACTGAATTGATATTTCTCTGTAACACCCTAAATTCCGCTACGTGAAAATCTTTTCATAAACTAATTTAATTTTGCTTGGAGTTTGATATATTTAGGCATGACACCATAATACTTTGGTTATTTCTAATTTTAATCAAGTAAAATAAATCATAGGACCCACATGTTTGAGCATTCATGCCATTGCATATTTTATTGGATGTTTGTAGTGTTTAAAGTTTGAATTCAAACTCACTTGCATCTCTCCAAAATTTTTCCAAACTCCAAACAATTCGGGAAAAGTTCTCTTTTCCTCCCTCTCCTTCTTTCCTCTCTTTCGGCCTGCACCAGCTTTCGGCACGGTAGCAGCCGAAGCGGCAGCAGCCTTTCGGCCCGGCTAGGCCTTCGGCCCGGCCAGGCCTTCGGCCCAGACGCGCAGCGCACCTCCTCCTTCCCTCTCGCTGCCAGGTGGGACCCGCCGGTCAGGCGCTTCACCTTTCTTCTCGCGGTCGCCCGACGCCGGAGCGAGCTCCAGCCGGAGCTGCGCCGTGGCCTCGGTCCCGCCCCGCGCCTGCCGTATCCGTTCCGAGGATCACGCGCCGCGCCTTCGCCCTTCCTTGCCGCGCCCTCGCACCCCTTTCCTTACCCTATCTCGCGCGCCGTGGCCGAGCCGGACTCCACATCCGATTCGAGCTAGACTTTCCCTTTCCCTCGCGCCGCCTTTCCTTGCCCCTCCCTCAAGCCTCAGACTCCGTCCCTATATAAGCCGCCCACCTCGGCATCCGTGGCCCCCTCAAACGCCCTCAAGCCTAGCCGCCTTGTGCCCTAGCCCGTGCACCCATGCGCTGCGCCGCCACGGAGTTCACCATAGGGATTCGCCTCTGCAAGCCGTCTCTGCCGACGAGGTCTAGCCCCCGAGCTTCGTGGTGAGGTAGAACGCTTAATTGCTTAATCCCGACCCTTCTTTCATCTCGTGTCGTCGTTTTGAGCTCGCCGTGCCGCCGTCGGTTCAAGCAGGACGCCACCGGTCGCCGCCGCACATCGCCGTACGCCGTCACCGCCTCCTCGTCGACTACGCCTACACCGCTAGCTTCGGCTTGAGGTGAGGAAGCTCTCTAGCTAGCCCTATTCCCTAATCGCGCCCCACCCCAGCGGCAATTGCTCGCCGGAGCTCCGCCTCTCCTCCACCTCGCCGCCTGCCACCTCCGGCCAATGCGCCGCCGCCTAGACCCCCCTATCCGCTTCGCCGTTACTCCCGCTCGCCCCTACGCCCGGTCCCGCTAGGTCTAGGCCACCGGAACCGCGAGAACGTGGAACGCCGGTGACCCTCCGCCACCAACCGTGACCGTCGCCGGCCGAACCCGCCGCCACCGCCCCCCTCTTCCCTCCGATCTAATCCGGACCGTCGGATCGAGATCCAACGGCCCAGAGAGCGCGCGATCGGGTCAATACCGGTCAGCGACCATGGTTTTGCAAAAGAGCCCCTGGAGTTTCCATTATTCATCCCGCGGTCCAGTTTTATTACGGATAGGTCCAAATCTTTACAGTTAGGTCCCTGAAGATTCAAATCTTCTTTATTTTGACCCTTCAAACTTGTTTTAATCATATCTTTTGCGTTTTAACTCCGTTTTGAGCGATTTTCGAACCTACGGAATCGTGATAATGCGTAGATTAGTTTTAAAACCTTTTTAAATCTTTGTTCATGATGTTTGGTGTACTATTTTAGATGGTTTGTACTTATTGCTTGTATGTGTGTAGCGCGTAGCCGACGTTCCGTCCGAATTTGCTGAAAACCAAGCTTGGGAAGCCCCTGAGCAGCTTTTTGTGGATCAAGGCAAGTATTCTTTGACCTATGTCCTATTTACATTAACTACACAATCTGGAGCCCCAATTTGATTGCTCCTAATAAGGATGACTAGCTTCATATACCTTTACATGTCTATGAAACTTGGGATGGGCTGTGATGTGTAGATTAATGCTACCGCTCAACATATTTTTATGTTGCTAATCTTGATTAATTAATGATGCAATGATGATGAAAGTTTGGTTATTTAGCAACATGGAGACTTGAGCATGTTTTTGTTGGTTTTGCTCAAGTACTTTGCCCTAAGGATCGGTTCGCCGAGCGACCACGCAGGAAAACAGTGCAACCACAAGAGATGGAATGGGACATCCTTGACTGATTAATTAGATGAACTAGAGTTTTGGCCTGCTTCCCTGAAACATGGCGTATGAGGGGTCTGGGGGATATGAGACTTTGCCCTTTGCCATCGTGGTTAATCACCCTTTGGAACGGAACTCCCATATCTTTAGTTAACTGGAGTAACCTGTTACGGGCATGCCACAACTCTAGGAATTCTTTGTAAAGGTCTCGTAATGAAACCCTGCCGATTCATCAAATGATAGTGAATATATGGGGTTTGGCCACCTCTTGGCATATGGGAATCATGACTTGTGGGTAAAGATGTACAACCTCTCGAGAGTGTTTAAAACTGATATATCAGCCGTGCTCACGGTTAAGAGCGGCCTGGACCCTCACAGATTAGAGTTTTCAAAGAAAATGGCTCATGATGACAATGGTGATGACAGTGATGATGACAGTGGTGATGATGGTAATGGTGGCAGTTACGACAATGGTTGATACTCAATTATTTTATTTACTTATAATATTTCAGTTATGGGATGGGTTATGCTAATCATTGCTAGTAATAAAACTTGACCAACTAAAAGCAACCGCTATGCCTGTCCACTATAAAGCTTGTACTCACCCTTGCTATCCCAAACCTATAGTTCTTCTCTATACAAGTTGATGATGATATGGAGACGGAGTGGATCCAGAAGTTTACAATGTGTTTTGGCGTACGTGCCCCCAGTCAACCTTCCTGTGGAGATGGAGTTCCGCTACGAGATAGAAGTTCCGCTATACTCTGATTTATTGACCTTTGTGTCAAATGTAAGTTTTATACGCTTATATAATGCACTGTCTATTGATATTCACTAATGAAGTCGGCTGTATGTGTGGAAAATAGATCCTGGGCACACATATAGTGTCATCTGGTTTTGCTTATAAAACCGGGTGTGACAGAAGTGGTATCAGAGCTGTGTTGACTGTAGGACGTAAGCCTAGTTAGCACGGTTCCCTTTCTGACCTTATCTTGCCATATAATTCTTCACCTTCGATATCCTTGCTTTCCAAGTTACCAAATTGCTGCCCGAAAGCATTTTGTGTATCTTTGTTCTCGTCCTATTCCTTTTCTCCATGCTCTTACGAAGAACTTAAGGGGGGTAGTGCCTAACTCAAGTTTTCGGCACCTGAATAGTTTATTTCCACGCACTTCTATCCAAACACAACTCTTCCTGTACACCCCATTCTTTCCATTTATTTCTGTTACCTCAACTCATGTCAGCTTTGGTTGGCCTCTTCCTCTCTCACAGTATTGTCTCGTATTACGATGCTCCTATGCACTAGTGCACCTCAAGGTCTCCTTTGTACATGTCAAAATCGCCTCAACCGAGGTTTGATAGGTTTTTCTTCAATTAGAGCTACTCTAGCCGATCACCTATCTCACCATTCCTCTTTTGGTCCAACCTTGTATACCACAGATCCAATGCAATATCCGCATCTCTGTTACGCTTAGATACCAAACATGCCACCTCTTAGTAGGCTAACACTCTGCCCCATATATGCCCCATATAACATGGCTGGTCTAATTGTCATCATATGGGACTTGCCTTTTGAGCTACCCTCTTGTCACATAGGATTCTAGATATTTTACGCCACTTCATCCATTCTGCTTTAATCCTGTGGCTAACATCATCATTATCTCCATCTCTCTGTAACATCAATCCCAAGTATCAAAAAGAACTATTCCTAGGTACCACATTGGCCTTTTATACTCATATATCCTCATACTTCATCTTTACCCAATCATCGCCTATCATTAACCAATCCATTTGACTCACTTCTTGATTCTACATGTTACCCTTGGTAGTGATTATATCTTTTATAACCAATTTGCCTTTATTCCTTTTCTATAATATTTAATGTTTTCATCTCCCCCTAAACTGTTTTCTTGCCTTTCCGGCTAGTCTTGTTTTATCATCTACCTTTCCGTCTTGCTTATGTGGTCCTTTATTATCACAGTACATATCTTACCCTTATGTCTTGGTCTTTAGGGAATATAGAAATCCCTTTTAAGGAAGTCCACCATGTAATTACAAGGTAACGAGTAGTAACGAGTTTGTATGCTTGTTATGGTGCTACATGTATGATTTGATTCTTTGTAATGAGTGTTGGTGCGTTGTGTGACTTTGGTCAGCAACGACATCAGTAAGTTTTTAATAAATAGAGTTAGAAAGTTTGGGGTTTTTCGCTCGTTCCTATCTATGCTTACCTTTTCTCTCCATGCCTTCCTTTTCATACCTACTCAGATGTCAGACACTAGAACACTCCTTAAAGATGGTGTTCCCCAAAGCGATGAGTGCAACCCCTCTCAAGTTTCCTCTACATGGTCAATCACGAAGCAACTGATGGACTTACGGACTAAGGCTCTACAAGCACACTCTCAAATGGCTACTGGTCTCCAACAAGTTCACTCTGCACAGATTATGGTTTTCCTAGATAGCCACAATAATGTCGGCAGCATCAACCCAGTAACCTCAACAACATCTGCTATTCCAATAGTTAATCTAGAGGAGTTAGTGAAGACACAAAGTCTGATATTGCAACAAGTGTCACAACTCACCACATTAATTCATCAAGCATTGGGAAGTCAGGTAGTCGCCTACAAAGGAGCAACTGAAGTACAACTGGATGAATCACAAAGAGGTGCACATCCCCAACACCATGCGATGGACTGTCATTGTTGTGAGTTCTATGGAGTTCCATGTCGTAGGGCCAGTGGAAACAAAGATGATGAAGCCACCACAAAGCGAAACCAGATGTTATTTTCTGGAAGAAAGAGGAAGATATCTCCACAGGAGCAGTTATCGGGAGATTCTCTTTTGCAAAATGCACCGTCAGCTGATGACTTAGAATTGATACATGGAAAATCACATCCCAATAATTCTAAACAGACTCCACTAGGGAAAGATTTACCTCCTGCTCTTCTCGATGGATGGACAATCACTTACCATGAATTTCAGGCACAAAAGTACAAGAGATTCAAGAAGAAAGCAAATAAGAAGGTGGAAGCAATGCTACAACCCTCGAAGCACCAGTTGAATGGCATACCTCATACTAGTCCAAGTTCTCAGCAAGATTTCTCATCCGGTCATGATGAACTACAAGGTAAGCATCAACCTCAGCTCACCCATACAGAATTGGTAGCCAATCACCAGACCATTCAGAAGATACCCTTAACCACGACTGGCTCAGTGAAGACCCAGCAGAGTAGTCCAGATCAAGTTCAACCTGTGCTAGCTGATGAGCAAACGATGCTAACTCTCGGGGACATTAAAGCAGGAAGACTTTGTTACTATTGCAAGGAAGAAGGACACTTCATCCGCAAGTGCCCAACGAAGCGTTTGCATCGACGTAAGAAGAAGGCTTTAATAGAAGATCCTGTTAACACCAACAACTTGGACAAAATAATAACAGAGGCCGACTCTGAGATAGCTGTCATTCATGAAGTATGACCATGCGGACTTGATGTAGCAAGCAATGAGTGGAGAAAAAAAAAAGACATCCGTATCACATGTAAACCATTCCCATTCTTTCTTGCTAACCAACCCCAAATCTCGGGACGAGATTTCTTTAAGGGGGGGTAGATTTGTAACACCCTAAATTCCGCTACGTGAAAATTTTTTCATAAACTAATTTAATTTTGCTTGGAGTTTGATTTATTTAGGCATGACACCATAATACTTTGGTTATTTCTAATTTTAATCAAGTAAAATAAATCATAGGACCCACATGTTTGAGCATTCATGCCATTGCATATTTTATTGGATGTTTGTAGTGTTTAAAGTTTGAATTCAAACTCACTTGCATCTCTCCAAAATTTTCCCAAACTCCAAACAATTCGGGAAAAGTTCCCTTTTCCTCCCTCTCCTTCTTTCCTCTCTTTCAGCCTGCACCAGCTTTCGGCCCGGGTAGCAGCCGAAGCCCAGCAGCGGCAGCAGCCTTTCGGCCCGGCCAGGCCTTCGGCCCAGACGCGCAGCGCGCCTCCTCCTTCCCTCTCGCTGCCAGCTGGGACCCGCCGGTCAGGCGCTTCCCCTTTCTTCTCGCGGTCGCCCGACGCCGGAGCGAGCTCCAGCCGGAGCTGCGCCGTGGCCTCGGCCCCGCCCCGCGCCTGCCGTATCCGTTCCGAGGATCACGCGCCGCGCCTCCGCCCTTCCTTGCCGCACCCTCGCACCCCTTTCCTTACCCTATCTCGCGCGCCGTGGCCGAGCCGGACTCCAAGTCCGATTCGAGCTAGATTTTCCCTTTCCCTCGCGCCGCCTTTCCTTGCCCCTCCCTCAAGCCTCAGACTCCGTCCCTATATAAGCCGCCCACCTCGGCGTCCGTGGCCCCCTCAAACGCCCTTAAGCCTAGCCGCCTTGTGCCCTAGCCCGTGCACCCACGCGCCGCGCCGCCACGGAGTTCACCGTAGGGATTCGCCTCTGCAAGCTGTCTCTGCCGACGAGGTCTAGCCCCTGAGCTTCGTGGTGAGGTAGAACGCTTAACTGCTTAATCCCGACCCTTCTTTCATCTCGTGTCGTCGTTTTGAGCTCGCCGTGCCGCCGCCGGTTCACGCAGGACGCCACCGGTCGCCGCCGCACGTCGCCGTATGCCGTCACCGCCTCCCCGTCGACTACGCCTACACCGCTAGCTTCGGCTTGAGGTGAGGAAGCTCTCTAGCTAGCCCTATTCCCTAATCGCGCCCCACCCCGGCGGCAATTGCTCGCCGGAGCTCCGCCTATCCTCCGCCTCGCCGCCCGCCGCCTCCGGCCAATGCGCCGCTGCCTAGACCCCCCCTATCCGCTTCGCCGTTGCTCCCGCTCGCCCCTACGCCCGGTCCCGCTAGGTCTAGGCCACCGGAACCGCGAGAACGCGGAACGCCGGTGACCCTCCGCCGCCAACCGTGACCGCCGCCGGCCGAACCCGCCGCCACCGCCCCCCTCTTCCCTCTGATCTAATCCGGACCGTCGGATCGAGATCCAACGGCCCAGAGAGCGCGCGATCGGGTCAATACCGGTCAGCCACCGCGGTTTTGCAAAAAAGCCCCTGGAGTTTCCGCTATTCATCCCGCGGTCCAGTTTTATTACGGATAGGTCCAAATCTTTACGGTTAGGTCCCTGAAGATTCAAATCTTCTTTATTTTGACCCTTTAAACTTGTTTTAATCATATCTTTTGCGTTTTAACTCCGTTTTAAGCGATTTTCGAACCTACGGAATCGTGATAATGCGTAGATTAGTTTTAAAACCTTTTTAATCTTTGTTCATGATGTTTGGTGTACTGTTTTAGATGGTTTGTACTTATTGCCTGTATGTGTGCAACGCGGAGCCGACGTTCCATCCGAGTTTGCTGAAAACCAAGCTTGGGAAGCCCCTGAGCAGCTTTTTGTGGATCAAGGCAAGTATTCTTTGACCTATGTCCTATTTACATTAACTACACAATCTAGAGCCCCAATTTGATTGCTCCTAATAAGGATGACTAGCTTCATATACCTTTACATGTCTATGAAACTTGGGATAGGCTGTGATGTGTAGATTAATGCTACCGCTCAACATATTTTTATGTTGCTAATCTTGATTAATTAATGATGCAATGATGATGAAAGTTTGGTTATTTAGCAACATGGAGACTTGAGCATGTTTTTGTTGGTTTTGCTCAAGTACTTCGCCCTAAGGATCGGTTCGCCGAGCGACCACCCAGGAAAACAGTGCAACCACAAGAGATGGAATGGGACATCCTTGACTGATTAATTAGATGAACTAGAGTTTTGGCCTGCTTCCCTGAAACATGGCGTATGAGGGGTCTGGGGGATATGAGACTTTGCCCTTTGCCATCGTGGTTAATCACCCTTTGGAACGGAACTCCCATATCTTTAGTTAACTGGAGTAGCCTGTAACGGGCATGCCACAACTCTAGGAATTCTTTGTAACGGTCTCGTAATGAAACCCTGCCGATTCATCAAAGGATAGTGAATATATGGGGTTTGGCCACCTCTTGGCATATGGGAATCATGACTTGTGGGTAAAGATGTACAACCTCTGGAGAGTGTTTAAAATTGATATATCAGCCGTGCTCACGGTTAAGAGCGGCCTGAACCCTCACAGATTAGAGTTTTCAAAGAAAATGGCTCATGATGACAATGGTGATGACAGTGATGATGACAGTGGTGATGATGGTAATGGTGGCAGTTACGACAATGGTTGATACTCAATTATTTTATTTACTTATAATATTTCAGTTATGGGATGGGTTATGCTAATCATTGCTAGTAATAAAACTTGGCCAACTAAAAGCAACCGCTATGCCTGTCCACTATAAAGCTAGTCCACTTTTATCCTAAACGGAATACTTGCTGAGTGCGCCATGTACTCACCCTTGCTATCCCAAACCTATAGTTCTTCTCTATACAAGTTGATGATGATATGGAGACGGAGTGGATCCAAATGTTTACAATGTGTTTAGGCGTACGTGTCCCCAGTCAACCTTCCTTTGAAGATGGAGTTCCGCTACGAGATAGAAGTTCCGCTATACTCTGATTTATTGACCTTTGTGTCAAATGTAAGTTTTATACGCTTATATAATGCACTGTCTATTGATATTCACTAATGAAGTCGGCTGTATGTGTGGAAAATAGATCCTAGGCACACATATAGTGTCATCTGGTTTTGCTTATAAAACCGGGTGTGACATTCTCGTAACATAGAATTGAGTTTATTCATATCTGATTTTTATCCTTTGAATCTTGTAACTGAATTGATATTTCTTTGAAAGATTTTGATTTTATCATGCTATATGCATGCCGCATGATAATTTTGATTCACGAAAAATATCTTTTTAACTTGGGATTTCAAAGTGCTGTTCGACGAAACAGTATTTTACTACCATAATTAGAGCATCAACCGCTACAAAACGGCAACAGTAAAACATGTCCTACGGCAGTAAGATTCTGAACCATTTAGACCCGTTTGACATCGTAACCGTAAAATTGGCTTGAAATTGTGTATTGCAAATATGAAATTGTTATGATACTAACATATTTACTCCTTGCATGGTGATGGAGTGGTTTTTTTATGGTCAAATTATAATTTTACAATTAGATCAAGGATTTACACTCAGATATTTATGGGAGAGGAGGTCATCGTGAGTTACGACACAGTGAAACACTAGTTTTACAGTTACACATATAAACTATTTTACGGTTGCGGGCTACCTTTTTACAGATGTGCAATGATTTGGTTGGTGTGGGTTTGATTTTACGATTTAGGGAGGATGAAATTATAGTCGTGGGATAGATTGGGCCAATTTACAGTTACGACTAGAGATTCTACAGTTGTGGCTGAGAAATAGTCCGAGGCTTCAGAGAGAGTTTTACGATTGCGGGGATAGATTTTACGATGCGGAAGAAGATTTTATGCTCGCGGGAGAGGAGATGGACTAGACTGACGCGTTGCGCACCGTGCTGAATAGCGTTATTATATATATATATATATATTTGAAAAAAAGCAAAACTAAACGCGGCATTCCGTCTAAAGACTAGGAATTTAGGTCATGGTAACGTACCTTTACTTCCTTGAATTCATATGTATCAATATAATTGATTTGAAATTTGTCCTCTTCAAGGAATACCTTAAGTCTTTGACCATTGACCATAAATCGATTCCCTTCTAAATCCATTATTGTAACTGCCCTAGTAGGTGATACATCATGTACTAAATAAGGTCCATTCCATTTACTTTGTAGCTTTCCTTTTCCAAATAATTTGAATCTTGAATTGTAAAGAAAAACCTTATCACCTTCCTTAAAACTCCTTTTGGATTCTCTTATCAAACCATCTCTTATCCCTAATTTCCTATAAATACTAGCATTGTGATAAGCCCGTAATCTAGCTTCATCTAGGGGACTAAGTTGAATCCTTCTTTTGATCAAAGAAGTGTATAAATCTAAATTTAATTCCATAATTGCCCAATAAGCCTTGTGCTCTATCTCCACTGGTAAATGACATGTCTTTCCATAAAAACAAGCTGATAGGGTGTCATTCCAATAGGGGCTTTAAATGCAGTTCTATAAGCCCAAAGAGCATCATTAAGCTTCTTTGACCAATTTTTACCTTCTTTAATCACTGTTTTCTTAAGAATTTCCTTTAATTGTTTATTTGATGTCTCAGCCTGACCATTTTTCTGTGGATGATAGGCTGTAGAAACTCTATGTTCGATTCCCATCTTTGCTAGATATTTAGTAAATTCTGCCCCAACAAAGTGCGATCCTCCATCTGAGATAATAACTCTAGGAACTCCATATCTTGGAAAAAATATTATCTTGAATCATTTCAATGAATTCCCTTTTTGCAAGGTATAGCTTCTATGCATTTTGAAACATAATCCACAGTTACCAAAATGTACTCATATCCATGTGAATTTTCAAATGATCCCATGAAGTCCATTCTTCAGACATCAAATAAATCAATCTGTAAGTTATACGTTAGAGGCATTAAATTTCTTGCAGTGATATTTTCATACCTCTGACACTCAGGACAGGAAGCTACAGACTTCCTTGCATCTTCATGCATTTCTGGCCAATAAAATTCACTCCCCCATATTTTAGCTTGGGTTCTAAAATGACCATGATGTCCTCTGTATTCTGCAGAGTGGCATTTCCTCAAAATCTCCTTTCTTTCCTCTGCGGGTACACATCTTCTAAGGACATTGTCTGATCCATATCTATATAAGTAGGGAGCACTCTAATAGTATTTCTTAGCTTCGGTCTGTAGTTGAGATGTGGTAGTGGTTCTCCTCTTATAGCTCTTATCACATCTCTCATCCATGAATCCTCATCTAGGACCGCATAAAGGGTATCGTCTCTTAGTGCATCTTCAATTGGTAGACCATCCCTTCCATGGTTTATCCTTGATAAGTGATCTGCCACTACATTCTCAACTCCCTTCTTGTCTCTGATCTCTATATCAAACTCTTGTAGCATTAATATCCATCTAATTAGACGAGGTTTAGCATCCTTTTTGGTAAGTAGGTACTTGATAGCAGCGTGATCAGAGTAAACTATAACCTTTGAATTAATAATATAGAATCTAAATTTCTCAAAGGCAAAAACTACTGCTAACAACTCCTTCTCCTTAGTAGCATAATTTACTTGAGCTTCATTAAGAGTCTTGCTGGCATAATAAATGGCATGTACCTTTCCATTCTTTCTTTGTCCCAGCACGGCTCCTACTGCATAATCACTCGCGTGACACATGATCTCAGAAGGAAGATTCTAATCTGGTGGCTAAATGATTGGTGCACTGATAAGTAACTGCTTGATTTTTCTAAAGGCATCCTCACATTCTTCGGTGAAATCAAATGGAATATCCTTTTGAAGTAGATGAGTAAGTGGCTTAGCTATTTTCAAAAAATCTTTAATAAATCTCCTATAAAATCCAGCATGTCCGAGAAAGCTTCTTAAAGACTTGATATAAGTGGGTGGCGGTAACTTTTCTACTGCCTCTATCTTGGCTTTGTCAACTTCAATCCCTTTCTCGGATATGACGTGTCCCAATACAAATCCTCTTTTAACCATAAAATGACACTTCTCCCAGTTTCACACTAAGTCAACCTCTTCACATCTTTTGAGCACCTTCTCGAGATTCCTTAAGCAGTGGTCGAAATTAGTGCCATAGACTGAGAAATCATCCATAAAAACCTCCATAATTTCTTCAATAAAATCTTAGAATATTGCCATCATACACCTTTGGAAAGAAGTTGGAGCATTACACAGAACAAATGGCATTATCCTATAAGCAAAGGTTTTGTATGGACAAGTAAAGGTAGTCTTGTGTTGGTGATCTAGATGGATAGGGATTTGGAAGAAACCAGAATATCCATCTAAGTAGCAAAAATGGGTATCTTTGCAAGTCTCTCTAGTATTTCGTCAATAAAGGGTAATGGAAAGTGATCCTTTTTAGTGGCCTTGCTGAGCTTGCGGTAGTCAATGCACATCCTCCAACCAATCGCTGTCCTTTGTGGAATTAATTCATTTTTCTCATTTTTAACTACTGTTAAACCCCCCTTTTTAGGCACACAATGGACTGGGCTTACCCACTCATTGGTTGGTACTGGATAGATAATTCCGGCATCTAAAAAGTTTGATAACTTCCGTTTTCACTACAAACCTCATCTCATTACTCAACCTCCTTTTATTGTCAACCACCGGCTTGTGATCTTCCTCCATTGGAATCCAGTGAATACAAAATGCTGGGCTAATTCCTTTTAGATCCGTTAGAGAATAACCAATTGCCTTCTTATGCTTCCTTAACACTACCAGCAGCCTCTTCACTTCCTCTGGACTCAACTCATCACTAACGATCACTGGATAGGTCTTATCCTCTCCCAAGAATTCATACTTAAGTCCATTAGGTAGTGGCTTTAGCTGTACATCTGGCGCCTCATGAAGGTTAAGGTCACCTAGTGGCTCTACTAGAGTGTCTCGGGTTTCCTGATTATTTTGTTCTAGTTGATTAGTGGCAATGGTGATGGAGATGTGCCCGGCGCGGCAATTTCCTAGACCAACTCCGAGTCGTATCGGCTCTGCCAAAGAGCCGATGCTGAGTCCGGTCCGGACTCAACCTTGCGGGTTTGACTCGGACGTTTGCGTGTGGTACGCGCAGTTGGACCTTTATGTGGACTCAGATACTTGATCTGCAAGCAATAGAATCCTAATGGGCCTTTACGTGGCTAAAGCCCATTAGTGGAGACTATATATATGCATCAGAGGGCATGGCTTCGGTAGACCTTTCGGTGCATATGTGAGCCGCCGTAGAAAATGTTTCTATGGAACCCTAGCCGTGCCCTAGTCCAATCTCTCAAGATCCGCCGCCAAGTTCGTAGTGCTAGCACACCAGCACTCGGCGTCACCTTCCCGCATGTGTGGATACTATAAAGGCGTTGCTGCGACTGCTACGCTCATCAACCGGCTCATCTCGAAGGTGACCGAGTGGTTCCTGATCGAGATCGGCTAGGCAACTTGGCATCGGCTCTTCTCTTCATCGACTCGGTGCGCTTGACTTGGCACTCAGCTGCGTTAACCTAGCACCCGACTGCTTCGAGTTGTCTTCTGCTGCACTGCACGTCTAGTGGTAATGACATATGATCTCTTGCTTGTACGAGTTCCTATGTTGTGCGCGGTAGAAGAAAACCGTTTTCTTGCTATGGTAGCCTACCCCGTAAACCTACAGTGGTATCAGAGCCGATCGTACGTAGCTTTATGATCTAGATCGATGTAATAGATTGGAATATGCCCTATCTGGAAAAATAGCTCGAAGCTCGTAGTTCGGCTCGGGCTCGGAACGGCTCGGCTCGGCTCGGAGCGGTTCGCGAGCCTCCAACGAGCCGAGCCGAGCCTAATTTTTTGGCTCGCAAAAATAGCGAGCCGAGCCGGCTCGTTCAAGCTCGCGAGCCGGCTCGTGAGCTCAGCCCAAGACAGTCTAAGAATAATTTCACGATGATTGATGAATTAATACTTCATTATTAGTGACATAAATTAATATTTATATACATAACGTAGCAATTTGTATATATATGAGAAATATATGCCTCATAATTATTGTTATCATTCAAAAAATATATACATTAATTTATTTTAAGTTTAATTCGCATTTTTTAGTGCGGCTCGCGAACCGGCTCGAGCCAGCTCGCGAGCCTCCACCGAGCCGAGCCTCATTTTCGGGCTCGCAAAAATAGCGAGCCGAGCTCGGCTCGGCTCGTTAACTTACTGAGCCGCACCGAGCTCCGGCTCGGCTCGGCTCGTTTCCAGCCCTACGCAGGGCTCATGAGAAGCACTGCAACGACTCACTCGATGTCAGCTGTCTCATGCTTGCCACTATGTCCCCTAAGCTTTAGAGTCAATATGAGGACTCGGATGACTTCAATATGATTGAAGGGCTCCGTGGCATGTTTGAAAGCCAGGCAAGGGTCGAAAGGTATAATACCTCAAAGGCTTTGTTTGATAGCAAGCTAGCTGAGGGGAGTCCGGTCAGCCCTCATGTGATCGAGATGATTGGTCACATTGAGGCACTCGACAGCCTTGGTATTGAGCTTGAGCCAGAGCTTGCGACAGATGTGATCCTCCAATCTCTGCCTCCTAGTTTCGAGCCGTTCATCATGAATTATCATATGAACAGTTTGGATAAGACCTTAACCGAGTTGCATAGGATGCTGAAAACTGCCGAGGATAGCATCAAGAAAACCTCAAATCATGTGATGATGATCCAAAGGGATAGCAAGAAGAGGAAGCGCAAGGGCAAGGGTAAGGCTGAGGATGGGATCCAAAAGCCGAGAACTAATGCTAAGCCTAAGGCTGGTCCCTTTCCCTCGGACAAATGTTTTCACTGTGGTGACAGTGGGCATTGGTCGAGGAACTGCCAGAAGTATCTGGAAGAGAAGAAGAACAAGAAGGGAAGTGAGACTTCCGCTTCAGGTATTAATGTTATTGAAATTAATCTTGCAACTTCTTCTAGTGAATCATGGGTATTACCGGGTCGATGATTCATACCTGCAAATCGTTGCAGGGACTAAAGCACACTAGAAGTTTTGCGAGAGGTGAGCTGGATGTGCGAGTCGACAATAGAGCAAAGGTTGCTGTATCGGCGGTCGGCACATATCACTTGTCGCTTCCCTCAGGATTAGTTTTAGAATTAAATAATTGTTATTTTATTCCTGCGTTGAGCAAAAACATTATCTTCTCTTCATGTTTGGAGGAGGATGGTGGTTATGAGATAATAATAAAGAACAAGTGTTGTTCTATTTATTTGAATAACATGCTCTATGCACATTGTCCATTGGTGAATGGATTGTATGTTCTTAATCTTGAGGATGAGCCGATTCTTAACATTAATGCTAAACGACTCAAGCCGAGTGCTTTGAATCCTGCTTATATCTGGCATTGTCGATTTGGCCATATTAACAAGAAACATGCGGAGAAGCTCCATAAAGATGGACTCCTCGACTCATTTGATTATGAATCATTTGAGACATGTGAATCTTGTTTACTTGGCAAGATGACAAAAGCACCCTTCACCGGTCAAGGTGAGAGGGTGTCTGAGTTATTGGCCCTTGTACATACTGCTGTATGCGGTCCAATGAGCTCTATTGCCAAAGGCGGTTTTCAGTATTTCATTACTTTTATTGATGACTTTAGTTGGTATGGCTATATCTACTTAATGCGACATAGGTCCGAGTCGTTTGAAAAGTTCAAACAATATCAGAATGAAGTACAGAATCACTAGGGCAAGATGATAAAATTCCTACGATCGGATCATGGTGGAGAATATCTGAGCCAAGAGTTCAATGACCATCTGAAGAGTTATGGAATTGTTCGACAGCTGACTCCACCCGGAATGCCACAGTGGAATGGTGTGTCTGAGAGGAGGAATCGAACCTTGCTGGACATGGTTAGGTCGATGATGAGTCAGACTGATCTCCGTTGTCCTTTTGGGATTATGCTCTAGAAACTGCTGTGTTTACACTGAACCACGTTCCATCGAAGTCTGTGGAGAAGACACCATGTGAGATATGGATTGGGAAAAGTCCCAAATTGTCTTTCCTTAAGATTTGGGGTTGTGAAGCTTATGTCAAGCGTTTGACGTTTGACAAGCTTCATCCTAAGTCGGACAAATGCTACTTTGTGGGCTATCTTAAGGAAACCAAAGGATATTATTTTTATAACCAGGAGAATGCAAAAGTGTTTGTTGCCCGGAATGGTTTCTTTTTGGAGAAAGAGTTTCTCTTGAAAGATGAGACCAATCGAAACTAGGTGCAACTCGAAGAGGTTCGAGAAACACTGGAGAATGGTTCTGATCCGATTGATTTCCAACAGGATGAGTCAAATGTTGGGTACTCTGTTGAAATACCATTAGCCCCGCGTAGGTCACAAAGGGCACATCATGCACCCGACCGCTACATGTTCCTCACCATGGGTCGGCACGATGTATTGTTGTTGGACAACGATGAGCCTAATACTTACGAAGAAGCTGTGATGGGATCTGACTCTAAGAAATGGCTGGAGGCCATGAGATCCGAGTTGAAATCCATGGCTGACAACCAAGTTTGGAACTTGGTCGAACCACTTGATGAGGTTCGACCTATCGACTGCAAGTGGGTTTTCAAGAAAAAGATAGATGCAGATGGAAATGTTCACATCTATAAGGCATGGCTTGTGGCAAAAGGGTTTCGTCAAATTCAAGGTGTTGATTATGATGAAACATTTTTGTCTGTAGCCATGCTAAAGTCTATCCGGATCCTCCTAGCGATGGCCACATATCATGATTATGAGGTGTGGCAAATGGATGTCAAAATGGCTTTCCTTAATGGAAACCTAAGTGTGGATGTGTATATGACACAGCCTGAAGGTTTTGTCGATCCACAGAATGCTGGGAAGGTATGCAAGCTTTTGAAGTCCATTTATGGACTCAAGCAAGCATCTCGGAGTTGGAATCTACGTTTTGATGAAGTGGTCAAAGGGTTTGGTTTCATCAAGATGTAGAAGAACCTTGTGTATAAAAGAAGGTCAGTGGGAGCGCACTAGTCTTTTTGGTCTTATATGTAGATGACATATTGTTGATCGGAAATGACATTCCTATGTTGGAAGCTGTGAAGGACTTGTTGAGAAAGAGTTTCTCGATGAAGGACTTGGGAGAAGCAGCTTACATTTTTGGCATAAAGATCTATAGAGATAAGTCTAAGCACTTAATTGTTTTAAGCCAAAGTACGTATATTGACAAGGTGTTGAAACGGTTCAACATGCATGATTCCAAGAAAGGTTTCTTGCCCATGTCACCTGGCATGATCTTGAGCAAGACTCAGTGTCCTTTGACTACTGATGAGCAAAAGAGGACGAGTGAGATCCCGTATGCCTCCGCAATTGGATCCATCATGTATGCCATGATATGTACTCGCCCAGATGTCTCGTTTGCTCTAAGTGTTACGAGCAGATACCAATCATGTCCAGGTGAAGGTCACTGGATTGCTGTAAAGAATATCCTTAAGTACTTGAGAAGGACTAAGGATGCGTTCCTAGTGTTTGGAGGTGAGGAAGAGCTCGTTGTAAAGGGTTACACCGATGCTGGTTTCCAAACAGACAAAGACGACAGTAGATCGCAAGCCGCATTTGTATTCTGCCTCCATGGTGGATGGTTAGTTGGAAGAGTTCCAAGCAAGATACCGTGGCTGATTCTGCATCAGAAGCTGAGTATATTGCAGCTTCGGAAGCTGCAAAGGAGGCAGTTTGGATCAGAAAGTTTGTTTCTGAGTTGGGTGTTGTTCCGAGTGGTTCGAGCCCGTTGGACCTTTACTGTGATAATATCGGTGCCATTGCTCAAGCTAAGGAACCTAGATCACACCAAAAATCCAAACATATACTCCGGCGATATCACCTGATCAGAGAGATTATTGATAGAGGTGATGTGAAGATACGTAAAGTGCACACGGATCTAAATGTAGCTGATCCATTAACGAAGCCTCTCCCACAATCCTAGTTTGAGGCACACACGAAAGCAATGGGTATTGGATACCTGAGTTGACTCTAGTGTGCGTGGGATAAGAATTTGTTATGTTTTATTTTGAATAAATGTTATTTATTGTTGTTCCTTGAACATGTTGCTGTAAACAATGGATCAACGAGTGCGTGACTCGTTCGCGAGACTCTTGTTTAAATGCAATGTTCTAAATGGTCCCTAGCCTATAATATTTATTTGGGATGATAATGATTCAAGGGCTAGCACATGGATTGATTGATGATCATGTTTTGCGGATCATGGGTATTGGATACCGAATCAATGATATGGACAGATGTTAGTGGTCGGATCTGACTCACTTCGAGACGTTGTTGGGATTGTTATGCTTAAATGTGCCACCAAGCGCTCTCGAGTGATATACCCGCTAAATCCTTTGACCTGAGATCACCATTAATTCTCACTATGCGTAGTGGTGTACTTAGGGGTTACCAAACGCTACACCATAACTGGGTAGTTATAAAAGTAACTTTCGAGTTCATTACGAAACATGGGTGGGATGTGAGTGGATCAAGATGGAATTTGCCCCTCTCACATAACGAGAGAGATTGCCTCTAGTCCCCTCGAGGTGGCTAGATTAGAAAATGCATGGCCGTGCTATGTGATTAATGGTTAATCACATTCGGACTAATAGTTAGTCCAGTAATCCACCATTGACGAGTGAAATTAGTCTGACTATTAAACAAGGGTGGCAGGGTCACACACTTAAGGGATTGGTGACACTAGGATGGTTATTGCCCCTTGGGCAAGTGGGAGATTGATGGAGATGTGCCCGGTGCGGCAATTTCTTGGACCAACTCCGAGTCGTATCGGCTCTGCCAAAGAGCCGATGCTGAGTCCGGTCCGGACTCAACCTTGCGGGTTTGACTCGAACGTTCGCGTGTGGTACGCGCAGTTGGTCCTCTACGTGGACTCGGATACTTGATCCGCAAGCAATAGAATCTTAATGGGCCTTTACATGGCTAAAGCCCATTAGTGGAGACTATATATATGCATCAGAGGGCATGGCTTCGGTAGACCTAATTGGTGCATACGTGAGCCGCTGTAGAAAAGGATTCTACGGAACCCTAGCCGTGCCCTAGTCCAATCTCTCAAGATCCGCCGCCAAGTTCATGGTGCTAGCACGCTAGCACTCGACGTCACTTTCCCGCATGTGTGGATACCGTAGAGGCGTTGCTGCGACTGCTACGCTCATCAACCGGCTCATCTCGAAGGTGACCGAGTGGTTCCAGATCGAGATCGGCTGGGCGACTCGGCATCGACTCTTCTCTGCACCGACTCGGCACGCTTGACTCGGCACTCGGCTGCGTTAACCCGGCACCCGACAGCTTCGACTTGTCTTCCGCTGCACTGCGCATCTAGTGGTAATGACCTATGATCTCTTGCTTGTACGAGTTTCTGTGTTGTACGCGGTAGAAGAAAATCGTTTTCTTGCTATGGTAGCCTACCCCGTAAACCTACAAATGGTTGTTTCTTCGGAGGAGAAACCTTCCTCTTCTCCTTCTAGGACTAGATTTAGTGGCTCTCTAAAAGTATTTATATAATTAATATTCTCTATCTCCTCTATTTTAGGAGTGAGATTAATGGGCACTTTAGATGCCAGTAGAAAGTCAAAATCATATTTTAAACCATTAATATTAAGTGTGATTTTCCCTTTTTCATTATTAACTACATCATAAACCAACTTAAGAAAAGGTCTACCAAAGATGAAATTAATATTATCATCATAGACATTAATCACATAAAAATCAGTTGGTATAATTTTATCAGCAAAGTTAACTTCAACATTTTTAATTAAGCCTATAGGTTTAATTATTTCATTACTAGAAAGTTTCATCTAAAGATTAGTGGAAACTAAACATGGTTTATCATAAAGCTTAGAGTAAACTTCATAGCTCATTGTACTTACCTTGGCTTCCATAGAGCAGTGTATGTTGTTGAAGTCTTCTTTGTTGATGGAGCATGAGATTCCAGTCGAAGAATCCTCAAGCGGTAGATGGACGATAACCTCCTTTGTAAGTGATGATTCTGGCTTGACTCCAATCACTCACTTCACTTCAGAGACAAAGTCACTATCTAGCTCCTCTTCTTGGAATAATTTCTGCAGCATCTCCCCTGTATCTTCACTATCAGAGTTTTTCCTGTGGTATTTTTGGTGGAAACAACTCTTCTTCCTCCACTAAGTCTTCTGGTGGGAGTGGTCCTGCACACTTGAGTGTACTCCAAAATCAACGGGCATCCAGCTCATTCTCTTGAACTCTGTCAAAGGCTTTGCACTAGCAAGGCTTCTATATTCCACACTCTTGATATCCTCTTGAGGTGCAAAACTTTCAAATTCTTCCTCATCAAATGCATGAGAGTAGAGTCTTAGCTGGTCTTCAATTATGGCAGGTGTAGGCGCCATGAGCTTCTCATCTGGCTCCTTCACTCTTGTAACTTTTCTCTCTCTTTCACTTTTAGAAGTCAGGAAGATATTGGACAAGATCTCTGTGGCTTCACTGCTTGACTTGCTCATGAGTGATCCTCCTGCACATGTATTGACATTCTTGAAACCTTCTGAGGTGAGACCAAAATAGAATATCTGAATAGCCTTTTCTGATGTCACTCCAAGTACAGGTCCTTGCAGCAGCAGATCGTTGAGTCTCACCCAAGCTTCGTCGATGTTTTCATCCTCTTTCTGCTCAAAGTTCCAAACTTCTTTCCTCAACTTGTGTACTCGAAGTAGAGAGAAGAACTTGGTGAGGAACTTAGCATCCCCCAATCTCCTTGAGCTTCAACCGAGGCAACTTGGTATCATCTTTTGGCTTTATCGACAAGGGTGAATGGAAAGAGGTTCCACTTAACCCACTCTACTAGGACTCCGTCTTAATGGAAAGTGTTGCACACCTAGTTGAGCTTCTCCAAGTGCTTGTAAGGATTTTCAATGTCTTCTCCATTGAACAGATTTTTAGCAGCAATCCGAATGATTCCTGGCTTTACCTCGTAGGATTCTGCTTCCGGCTTCTTGTTTGACTCTTGAAACTTCAAATCTTCAGATTTTGGAGTTGAAAACTCCCTAAGCGTTAAGTGTTGAAGATCTTCATGAAATGTAGTCATATCTAACATAAAAACAAAAACAAAACACAAACGAAATATCTATGACAGCAAAGTTGCTGGGTTAGTTTGAATTAAGAACGAACACAAGAATGAATAAAAATAACAAAAACTAAATTAGAGAATTAAGAATGTAATTAGATAACTCTAAGTAACTAGAACTAAAAATTAACACATAAAATCTAAACACAAGATAAAGGGCTAGCACACAATTAGAAAAACTATCAGCAAACGATTAGAACAAGATTAACACGCAATCAACAAACTATCTAACTATCAAAACTAGTAGTAAAGAGGTTAATAAAAGATTTATATTAACTTAAACAATAATTGTCCCCGGCAACGGCGCCAGAAAAGCTTATTTTTTATGACCAAAAAAGACTGTGGGGACCCCACAGTCAAAAAGGCTTTTTATTAATCAAGGAGTTCAGAAAAAACTTACAAAGGGAAATTACAACCACCACAAACTGAAAAAAGAAGCTCTAGGAACCTTGTACAGGTGAAAGGGCAGCAGAAAGGAAGTCGACGCAGCAACAAAGAGTAAAAAATTACAACGTTTGTAGCCATGAAACCACTAACTATCTGAGAAAGTCCTTGAGCCTAAGACGTTGCAAGGACATTTCTTCTTTGAATCTCAAGATCCAAAGATGTAGGGAGGCCGTTTCAATATCAAACACGTTCCTGTTCCTCAGCTTCCAAAGAGCCCACATGGCAATCACACTGATCCCTAAAAAACAAGGCAATGTTGAGGCTTGTTGTGTGAGTTGAATCCTGTCCTGTATGTCTTGAGAGGGGACCCAGCTGATATTGAGTTTAGACCAGCACTGCCGAGCGAAATCACAGCTAAAGAAGAGATGATCAATTGTTTCCTCACTTTGGTTGTTGCACATTGGACATAGGATCTCATGTTGATGTAAGAGGTTCCTGCGGAACAGCATACTTCTTGTGCTTAGCCTATCAATCAGGAGCAGCCAGAAGAAGAATTTGGTTCTTGAAGTACATCTGCTTTTCCATAGCTTTCCGAAAATTGTTGGGGCTTGCAGAGTACTATGCTTGACCTTATAATAGGAGGCAACTGACAGCACATCATTTCCAGAAGTAAGAGCCAAGGTATCTTGCACTTGATCATCCATAGGATATTCCTCTAACAGAGATTGCAATTGTAAAAATTCCTCAAAAGCCTATGCTGATAAAGGCAATGAAAGAATGCTTGCTAAGTCTGGGGCTTCATTCACTTCCTTAACCGAGCTTGCAAGGTTTAGTACAGCATCATCTAGGGCTGGATTCATAGTTTGAATTGGGTCATTGTTGGCGTCTCTTAGCCTTAAAAGATTTTACTCCCCAAGTGCACAGAGACCGCTGTAGCTTTTCACCCAGAGTATTCCGAGTATCGTATTTTTATCCACAGGGAAGCGGCAGGTGAGAGAGTATAATTGAATAAACTTAAATCGAATGATCCGTACTTAAATAAATATACTAGCTAGTCACTAGACAGGGGTAAGTCTGGTAAACGCATAGGTGTATGGTGGAAAAAAGTAAATTAAACTACCTAAGATACACATAGAAAGGTATATAGTTGCCTGGGTGGACAACGAGTGAGATAAAGTTTCCAAACTCTATTCTATTTGGCTATAAAGACTATGTTGTGGTTAACTAAGAAACTCAAGTAGCAAGTCAGGGTCTCGCGTCGAGCGAAATTCTGGCGCCTCGAGGGGTCACTGGGTAGACAGTAGACCACCGAAGGAGACCCGGCTAACGCCTACGGGCCTACCGAACGAACGGGCCTGGGATACACAGGCACACCACATGCTGTCACTGAGTGGGGCTACCAAGCAAATCTGCGTGGATAGGCTGGCACGCTATAAATGTACTCAAGAAAAGCTTGAGCGACAATAGATCGTCCTTGATCTGAGGAGAGGACCTAACTAGAGCCTGGCGTACAGGTTGGATTATAGCACCGGCAAGAATAACAGGACTTGACTAACCAAGATAACCACAGCCTAAGCCTAGCAAGTATGCAAAATAAAGGGTACAACACACTTGGAAGAGATAGAAATAAAGTAAAATATAACTGAGTTATAGTGAAGATAAGAGTACAAAAAATACAAGAGCTTTTACTGCAAACTCAGAAGAATCTCTGAGAACTCCGAGGCAAAGCTTGACTTACTCTAACTCCTAGGACTATCCTAACTACTAAAATGTGGAAAAGGACACTCTAAGGTAGAATATGGCTCTCAACTTCTCCACACCTTTACAACAGGCCTATTTATAGTCCCATATGTGAGGGGGGTACTTGTAGGAGGCAAAGGTCAGTGGGAGGCCGAGGTCGGTGGTCAGCCGACATAGCCCAAGGTCGGGCGACCATTTGATCCACTGCCTTTGCCCTCCAACGGCTTGATCTTGCGTCCCCATGGCGGTTGGCGGTAAGGACGGTTGTTGCACGTGTAAAATGCCTTCGAGGGTAGGTCGGCCGACCTTGGAGGAGGCCGGGCGACCACGTGTCAGCCTTGCATTGGCCACATTGCTCTTCCCTTGGATTATTGACGTCATGGATCTGTGACTTGGTGGGTTTTCGGCCTTTGGATACATTGGATGCTTGATACAATGGTTGGATTGACTTGCACATGTGTTTCTTTGCATCCAGGAGTGGAAGTGGACAAAACCAGCTCAGTGAGGTGGCTGGGCGGCCAGCCAGGTGGTCAGCCGACCTGGCAGTGGGTCGGCCGACCTGCCAGGTGGTCGGCCGACCTGGCACTTGGTCGGGCGGCAACCAGCATTTGGCCTGTTTGTTCCTTTTCCCTTCCTTGGCCTTGTGTCATCCATTTTTACATGTAAATGTGTACATGCAACCAAATATTCATGTACATCTTGTGGAACTCATTAGTAGAAGGGTTAGTCCATTTTTATTCACTTGCATTGCTCCATTTGATTGGTAATTGACGGTAGATATCGTGAGATTACGACTGTCAACACCCCCCAAGCTTAAACCTTTGCTTGTCCTCGAGCAAAGCTAAGACTGAAAGTGCATCAGGAGTTGCTGCAATATCGAAGATGAAGATAAATTCTTATATATGACTCAATACTCATGCTTTTGTTTCAAGTAGTGAAATAATTGAAGGTCACCTTGTGTACTACCTGTGGTGCATCTTTTTGCTTACATTGCCTTGGGCGGTTGAGAGATGGAATGACCATCGTACAGGCGTTCTCCTAACTTGCTCTTTTTGGATGTCTTTCTCAGGTGTTTTTAAAATTTTCAAAACAAAAGTAGCTTCCCCAAGGTGCTCTCGGGCGCTCAAATGTGTTTCCTCACCAAGGGCCAAGATTCGGCCAACACTATCCTACACTAAGGCCTTTGTGAAGCTTTAGGTAGGGAGAATGTGGCACACTTAGGATATTTATTTTGCTAAGCCAAAGAATGAACCAAAGAGTGTACTTTATCACTTCTTCTAATTGATCACTGGAGTATGAGTGGTGGTACTTTATGCCTCCTTCTCTTGGTATTCATCCCTTGTAGCCTTTTGTTGATTTGGAGTCGATATGGAGCTTTTATTTATTTTTGCCATGCTTGAACTTGCATGCTTTTCATTTTGCCGTGCTTTTGCACGCATTTTGTTTCTTTTGCCACGCTTTTCTTTTTGGCTCCATACCCTTACTCCATTGGATTTGAAGGCTAGGGATTATGAAAAGTATTTGGAGATATTTTGGTGGATGCAAAGTTCGGAATGGATCACTTGCATTTTTGCTTTTGTACTCCAACTATTAGAAGGTGATATTTCTACTCAAAGAGACTCAAAATTTGACAAAGCTCAAAATATCACTAAGCAGCTCTTTTTAGCAGTTTCGACTAATTGAAGCATTTTTGGCTCTGGTAGGTATTTCGACCAAGGGGAGCTATAATTTGTTGTTTTCAAAAAATAAAAACCTGAGATGTTCATCTTACTAAGAGTATGAAAGAATTATCCCATATTCAAGTCATATCATTAATTTCACAACTTAGGCTTGTTATCACAAATGGCAACCACAAGATAGAACCTTGGTTTACTTCTTTTATTCACAAACTCAAAGCTAAGCTGAGCATAAGTCACATGCAAGAATTAAATCATTCACTTGATAGAGCAACTATTCATCATTTCTAAAATGAAGCTAGCATTTGAACTTATCATTAAAGCATTGGAGTTTTTTTAAGGTCACTTTATTAAACAAACTAAATTAAGCAAACTGAATTAAGCAAACTAGCAAACTCTCAAAGCATGATACATGGGTGGTGCAGAAAACGGGGGACTGCATACGTACCCAGCTGTCGATTTGGGTTTTTCCCCCAAGCCTCAATGAAGCTACTTGGGGTAGTACCCGTAGTACTGGAAGAATCGCTGGGACTCATCAAAGGTGCGCTGAGCTGTCGCTTCTATTTCTAGGAGGCAGTTATATTGTTCGTCCTGGGTCTGCTGAATGACCTAAGTGCGCTCATCGACCTGATTAAGCTGCTGGGCCATCCCAGCTGTGCGCTGGTCCTGAATGGTCAGGGACCCAAAGATGGCACTCAAAGGGTCTCCTACAAAGCGTGCAGAGGCAGATGGCCCTACCTCATACGGTGCTAACCCATACCCATAGTAGGTTCCTCCTCCTTGTTGCTGAGAGAATGCAGCACTTGGCTTGTGTCCCCGTGGTGTGTTTGCAGATCCTCCGTGGGGTTGCCACGTCGGGTCTGTTCCCTGGGTTTGCCAGGATGTGCTAGTCGCGGTATGGAACCAAGTCGGTCCCGTCCCAGCGGCTTGTGCGTCTTGTGCTTGCTTTTGTAAGTGCTCCTGGGCTGCTCTCCTCTGTGCCCTGGTCATGACTCCCGCCACACTATGTCTGGGCTCCTCTAAAAGCTCTTCTACTGGGACGCCCTTTATTGGCATAGAGAGTGTGTCCACGTGGTAGATTTTGAACATAGGTGCTGGTAGAGGCACTTCAAAGTTGTACCCCTGTAGATCATGACATAGGTATTTGTGTTGGGGTTCTTGTGCAGAAAGTGTCCCCGGATAAAATGGCTCTCTGTAACTAGGTTGGGTGTGTCTGGGGGTAAGAATGCCACCTAGGCATTTGCTAAGACCCCTAGCTGGGATGCAATCCTCGTCACAAATGACGTGATTGTTATGGAATTTTCATCCAAAACTAGTTTCATCCAGTGATAGAGCATGGCGATGACTGGTGCATACTTCTGCTTACGCCACATGGCGTAGAAGATTTTTAAGTCCTCTATGGTCACACAGCGTGTGTCATCACGGGGAAGGACTACCATGGTAATCCAACGGGCCATGAACCGCATGGTGGGATGCTTAATGTGTGTAATGCTCTTCTTCCCCTTATATTCCGGACCGGCTAGTTGTTTCCAGAACTCTGTTGCATTAAAGCCTACGAGTTCGGCTGCTATGGACCAGCGAGATGAGAACCCAATAGCATTGCTGAACTGATGAAGTGTCAGCTCATGCTCAGAGTTGAAGAGTCTAAAATGAACAGTCATGTCGGACTGCAGTGATACTACTCGAAGGGTCATTAGTAACTCCTTGGTGTGGAGCACTATGCCTCCCTCACTAACATTTGCAAAATTATCCTAGCCTACCGTACTGAAAATTTCATCAAATTCATCGTCCATACCTGTGCTTGTCATGAGTACCTCATCGAAGCACTTGGTGAGGCTGATAGGCTTGGTGTGGAGTCGCCTCGGCAGGTCGGCTTCATCTTGATTGTGTGTCTGGATTTGGGAGTCCAGCAACAATACGGGCCCGGTGTTTGATGATGTAGCTTCTTCTCTTCCTGGTCCAGCACTTGATGAGCCTCTGTCGGACACTGTCCGAGAGTTTTGGCCCTGTGAACCGGAGGACGTCGGGAACTGAATGTGCTGTCCCGCCCTGCTGATCGCACTTCTGGCCCTCTTGAGAGCGCGCCTCATCCTGCACAAAAAATGAACACAAGAACTACGAGACGACAGAATAAAATTAGCGTTGGTTGTTAGTCGTCTTTGTGGGGCATGACACCGCCACAACTCATTCTTGGTTGTGCCAAAAGAGAGGGGCTAGTAGCTAATTTATTTGCTAAACTAGATTTTTATTCAGACATTATTTTGGCTAAGTAAAAGAGCTAGATTAACTACTAAGCTAGGAAATTTGAGAGGGGGAGAAGCGTGCTTGTGCTTGGTGCATTGAGCAAGAGAACAAGGGGTGCTATTTATAGGCCAAGGGGACCTGCAGGGAGGTCGGGCGACCACCATGCTGGTCAGCCGGCATGGAGCTGTGTCGGGCGACCTTTGGCCTCGTCGGCTGGCCTGGTGAGTGTGTCTGTTGTCCACTCGGGTGCTTTGTGAGGCAAGTGAGTGCAGCCGAGGTGATCAAAGAGCATGGGTTCGTGAGGGAAAGAAAGAGTGGAGGCTTTGGTCTTGAGTGCACCGAGAGTGGGCATGGCTGGGTGGTCGGCCGGCCATGATGATCGGTCTTCTGGTGCTCGAGTGCTTGCTTGCTGAGAAAAATGAGGGGGTGGTCGGCCGGCCGGGTGCATGGTCGGGCGACCACTCGATGGCTTGCTCCTTTGCTTCAGAAGAGAGGAAGTGAGAGGGAAAGAGGGGGCTGCAGCACCGAAAGTAGGTGAAGAGGTTGGGCGACCATCATTGGGTCGGCCAGGATGGTTGCTTTGCGCAAAGAGGGGACAGGAGATCGGGCGGCTGGTGGCGCGGTCGCCCGGCCTGGGTGTTTCTCCTTGTACCTTGCTTCAGGAGAGAGCAAAGGGCAAAGAGAAGAGGGACAGGAAAAGAGAGAGGAAGGTGAAAGAGAAAAGAGAAAGAGGAAAGAAAAGGAAAGGAAAAGAAAAGAGAGAGGTAAAGAGAAAGAAGGGAGAGTAAAGAGAAAGGAGAGGGAGTGCAGGGGTGCTGGTCGGGCGACCGGTGCCTGGTCGGCCGGCCTCCCTAGCCTTGCTCTTCTCTTACCGTCGCAGGTGGTGGTCGGCCGACCCTGTTCTGGGGTCGGCCGGCCCCTGAAATCCCTTTCTTTTTTTGAAAATGAGGGAGGATAAAAGAAACTAAATGCAACGAAATTAAACTTGTGCATTGCAAAAAAAAAATTAAATATGTTGTGGAGAATGGGAAATTAAAACTAGCGGGAAATAAATATGTCATCGAATGATAATGCCAGGTTTACCTCTTGGCAGGAGAGAACCATTTACCACCCTTCGGGATGTCACATGGACGTACGTACGGGGAGGTAAGTGGTACTTTTGTGACCCACTTGGAGTTTGTCGTGGATGGGTCCTGGGCGCACTTGTTTTCAACATGCCCCATAGTGTTTGTCCTAGATTCTCCATGGGTATGCTGACTTCCGCTACACCCTTGATTGATGGGTCTTATAGGTTCATGGGTGCCGACCTTCTTAACAGGAGCTTTGCCTCCTGTTTCCTCGATCTTGCGGCTAGCCTTCATTGCTTTCTTCTTCTTCCATTCGTCTTCTTCCTGTTGTCGGATGGTAGCCTCGGTGGCTTACTTCCGTTTCATAAATGCTATGAGACTGTTCGTCTCTTTCCCGGAGGCGTTGTAGACTGGTGGCTTCGGCACATATTTTTGGCACTTGAAAAACTTCACTTGGTTGCACTGTTCCACTTTTGGTTTGAAGGAGAATGTCTTCCTCATTCCATTGATGTTGAGGTGGACTTCTCCAGCTCCAACATCAATGCTTGCTTCTGCGGTGCTAAAAAATGGCCGCCTAAGAATGAGCGGTGTTTTAGCATCTATTTCCATGTCCAGTACTACAAAGTCCACGGGAATAAGGAAGTTTCGGATCTTCACCGGGACATCCTCGGCGATTCCCGCAGGGTGTCGGATGGACTGGTCCGCAAGTTGCAGGCACATACTTGTGGGGACGAGTGCAGCGTGATTGAGTTTGTCGAAGACAATTTTAGGCATGACACTGACGCTTGCTCCGAGAGCCCATAAGGCTTGATTGAAGACTTGATTCCCAATTGAGCACAAAATGGTAGGACTGCCAGAGTCCTTCTTCTTCTGTGGAGGTTGGTTGAGTATAGCTGCGCTTCACTCCTCGGTCATGTGCACAATTTCCGCTGATGGCAGTGGCTTCTTATTGTTGAGTATATCTTTTAAGTACTTCACATATGTCGATACCTGCATAGCATCTAGCAGGGGTATATTGACATATAACTTCTTAATAACCTCAACAAACTTACTATATTGTTCATCGACAGCAGCCTTCTTATTGCGCTAAGGGAATGGCAACACCATTGTCATAAAACTCATGTAGAAGAGTTTTTGATGGTGCCTTCTCCTTTGCGGCATCAGTGCTGGTTTCTGGATCGTCCTTCTCTTCCGTTTCAGTGGTCTTCTCCTGTTCCTTGCCTGTATGGTTAGTGCTTGGTACACCACTAGGATGTGGAGGGTCCTGAGTGGACTTACCGCCCCTAGTGGTGACAGCATTAATGTGCTCTTTGGGAGGAGGTTCCGGTTGTCCCGGAAGCTTTCCCGCATTAGCATTAGGCAAAGAGGCGGCCAACTGAGCTATCTGTGTTTCTAACATTTTATAGAAACTCAGTTGATTTTTCATAGCACTATTAAAAGTTTCCATTTGTAATGAAATATATTTAAAAGTCTATTATTTGCATGAAACTTTTTACTGATGCTATCATACACAGCTTTTGGATCAAACGAGCTAGACTTATTGAACTGCTGTGAATTGCCAAAGGTGTTACCTTGTTCGGAGAATGGAATATATGGTCTCGAATTCCAGCCTGGTTGGGGACGATTCCCGTTGTTGAAGTTGCCAAAATTTCCAATGAAGTTGGCATCTTTCGGTCGCGTCTTAGGGCAGCTGTTCCCTGAATGCCCCGTGTTCCCACAGACTTCACAAGTCATGCGAGTGTCGAGGGTCTGGACTGGTGCGGTCTCAGGATTGTCTTCTAACTTCTTTAAGAGTAAGTCTATCTTGGCGGCCAACATGTCCGTGCTGTCGATGTGATGGACTCCATGGGATCGTATGTGTGACCTTTCTTCTTTCCATCCCTGGTTAGTGACGATCTTCTCAATCAGATTTTTGGCCGCTCTCACACTTTGGGATAGGAAAGATCCTCCAGCGGCTGCATCCAGGTGCTCTTGAGCAGCACGGTTTAACCCGTGAAAGAAACTCTGAATAATTAGCCATTCTTCCATTCCATGGTGGGGGCAGGCTACTATGTATTCCTGTAATCTTTCCCAGGCCTAAGCCACCGTTTCGTCTATCAGCTGTTGAAAGCTCGAGATCTTGTTTCTCAATGCGTTGGTCTTTCCTAGAGGGAAGTACTTGGCGAGGAATGCATTTGAGCACGCATCCCATGTTGTCAGTGTTGCACAGTTGAGGTAGAACAATTGCTTTGCCTTTTCGACAAGTGAAAATGGGAAGAGGCGTAACTTGACAACGTCAGCGGATGCACCATTCATTGTAAATGTGCTGCAAATTTCCATGAATTGCTGCCGGTGGTTGTTGGCATCCTCCGTTGCTAATCAGCAAAAGGGAATGTCTTGAACCATGTGAATGACTCCCGGCTTGAGTTCAAAGTTCTCCCCTGCGTTGACTGCTGGTCTCGTACGGACATTGTTACTGGATGGGATGGAGAACTCGCGGATGGTCATCTCAGGAGCTGCGGCCATGTCGTTGGAGTTCGAGGAACTACTTGACGTGGCCGTTTCAAGGTTCAGTTCCCTTGGACGGACCCTCCTGAGTACTGACTCTGGATTATTGTGGAAGTTTTCTGGCAGGTCGAAACCGGCCATACACCTCTCTGTTGCAACCACAACATAAACAACAGAGACAAGTGAGCCTGCTAAAGACTATTTGGTATTTTTTATGAAAGACACAGGGTTCAAAAAGATATTATCAACTATATCTCTGCCTATTGCTTCCCCGGCAACGGCGCCAGAAAAGCTTGTTGGCATCTCTTAGCCTTAAAAGATTTTCCTCCACAAGTGCACGGAGACCGGTGTAGCTTTTCATCCAGAGTATTCTGAGTATCGTATTTTTATCCATAGGGAAGCGGCAGGCGAGAGAGTATAATTGAATAAACTCAAATCGAATGATCCGTACTTAAATAAATATACCAGCTAGTCACTAGATAGGGGTAAGTCTGGTAAACGTATAAGTGTATGGTGGAAGGAAGTAAATTAAACTACCTAAGATACACGTAGAAAGGTATAGTTGCCTGGGAGGACAACGCGTGAGATAAAGTTCCCAAACTCTATTCTATTCGGCTGAAAAGACTATGTCGTGGTTAACTAAGAAACTCCAGTAGCAAGTCAGGGTCTCGCGTCGAGCGAAATTCCGGCGCCTCGAGGGGTCAAGGGGTAGATAGTAGACCACCGAAGGAGACCCGGCTAACGCCTACGGGCCTACCGGACGAACGGGCCTGGGATACACAGGCACACCACACGCTGTCACCGAGTGGGGCTACCAAGCAAATCTGTGTGGATAGTCTGGCACACTATAAACGTACTTGACTAGATCGTCCTTGATCAGAGGAGAGGACCTAACTAGAGCCTGGCGTACAGGTTGGATTATAGCACCGGCAAGAATAACGGGACTTGACTTACCAAGATAACCACAGCCTAAGCCCAGTAAGTATGCAAAATAAAGGATACACCACACTTGCAAGAGATAGAAATAAAGTACAAAAGATACAAGAGCTTTTACCGCAGACTCAGAAGAATCTCCAAGAACTCTGAGGCAAAGCTCGACTTACTCTAACTCCTAGGACTATCCTAACTACTAAAATGTGGAAAAGGACACTCTTTAAGGTAGAATATGGCTCTCAACTTCTCCACACCTTTACAAATGAGCTCTACAGGCCTATTTATAGTCCAATATGTGAGGGGGATACTTGTAAGAGGCAAAGGTCTATGGGAGGCCGAGGTCGGTGGTCGGTCGACCTAGGGGAGAGGTCGGCCGACCTAGCCCGAGGTCAGGCGACCATCCGATCCACCGCCTTTGCCCTCCAACGGCTTGATCTTGTGTCCCCATGGCGGTTCGAGGTTAGGACGGTTGTTGCACGTGTAAAATGCCTCCGAAGGTAGGTCGGCCGACCTTGGAAGAGGTTGGGCGACCACGTGTCAGCCTTGCATTGGCTACATTACTCTTCCCTTGGATTGTTGACGTCATGGATCCGTGACTTGGGGGGCTTTCGGCCTTTGGATACATTGGATGCTTGATACAATGGTTGGATTGACTTGCACATGTGTTTCTTTGCATGCAAGAGTGGAAGTGGGCAAAACCGGCTCGGTGAGGTGGTTGGGCGGCCAGCCAGGTGGTCGGCCGACCTGGCAAGTGGTCGGCCAACCTGGCAGTGGGTCGGCCGACCTGGCACTTGGTCGGGCGGCCACCAACATTTGGCCTGTTTGTTCCTTTTCCCTTCCTTGGCCTTGTGTCATCCATTTTTACATGTAAATGTGTACCTGCTACCAAATATTCATTTACATCTTGTGGAACTCATCAGTAGAAGGGTTAGTCCATTTTTATTCACTTGCATTGCTCCATTTGGTTGGTAATTGATGGTAGATATCGTGAGATTACGACTGTCAGCAGTCATCCAGCCAATGATCTGTCCAAAAAAGGGTGGAGGCGCCATCCCCTACCTTGCAAGTAGGTAGTGTTGTATATATTCTAGGAAAAGCTTTAGAATGTCCTTCCACCAGAAGGAGCCGACAGCTCTACTACCATGTGGCAGTTTTGCTTGGTAGTACTTGTCCCAAACTAGATGCACCCATGGGACATCCTTTCTGGAGTAGAACTTGTGTAGATGTTTCAGGAGCAAACCTTCATTTTGTATGGTTAAATTTGTGATGTCAAGTCCACCTTTGTCCTTGGGTTTCAACACAATATGCCAGGCCACCAGGTTACCACCCTTGGTCTTAGTACTATTGCCTCTCCAAAGGCATTCTTTCTTGACCCTGTCTATCTGCTCTATAACTCCCACATGTAACTTAAAAGTAGACATAGCATAGATAGTTGTGGAGCTAATAACTGAGTTGATCATTTCCAATCTTCCTGAGTAGGACAGGAACACAGAGCAAGCAGAGAGTTTGCGCTCTACCCAGTCCATGAGGGGGTGAAGTCCGAAATTCTTGGCTTAGTAGTGCCCAAAGGTAGGCCTAAATAGGTGAAAGGCAGAGACCCCAATTGACAGCCAAAGGTGTTAGCTAGTAAGACCATCTTATCTTGATCAACATTGATAGGAAGCATGGAAGATTTAGCAAAGTTCACTTAACCCAGTAGAAGAAGCAAAAGAATTCAAAAGGGCCTTGAGACAGAATAGTTGCCTGGCATCAGCCTTCATTACAAGAAGCGTGTCATCCGCATATTGCACAATTGGGAAGGAGGCACTGCCGTAGGGTATGGGCAAAGAGAAGAGACCAAGCTGTAGTGCTCTATTCACATTATACTGGAGGAGTTTAGCTGCTATGACAAAGAGGAGAGGGGAAAGGGGATCACCCTGCCTAACTCCTCTCTTACAATGAAACTGCTTACCCGGGACACCATTTAAGAGCACTGAGGAATAGCCTGAAGATAGTATAGTTTCCACCCAACTTATCCATTTTCTTGGAAATCCTAGAGCTTGGAGCATGTCAATAATGGCACCATGTTCAAAGGCCTTAGCAAAATCAAGCTTGAGAATGACAATTTCTCTCTTGGATTGGTGACATTGATGAATATAATCAAAACTCGCTAAACAATCTTGGTTACTTCTACCTTGAATAAAGCCATATTGATTTGCATGAATGAAGTCCAAGATTACTGATTGAAGCTAGTTTGCCAGAAGTTATGTGAGAATCTTCATGGAGCAATTGATGAAGGAAATTGGTCTAAAGTCATTGGTGCATTCTGGGGTCTCAATCTTTGGCACCAGGGTTATGAAGGAGTTTTTCAGACAAGTTAAATCCACCCTTTCATTGTAGAAGTCATCACATAGTTTATAAAAATCAGCCTTCACAATCGACCAACATTTCTTAAAGAACCGTCCATTGAAACCATCAGGACCAGGAGCCTTGTCTAAAGGAAGGTTTTTGATAATCATATATATCTCCAGGGTTGAAAAAGGTTCAATGAGACTCTCCAGCTGTGGAATCACTTGTATAAGGTCTGCCAGGTCATAATTCATATAGGGCTTTCAGTAATTCCTGAAAGGATCAAGATGTCCAAGAGGGGGGGGGGTGAATTGGACTTCTAATTTCAAAACTTGAAATTAAATCCTATCGCACAAGTCCAATTCAACCCTAGTGCCTAAACAAGTGTGGCTAGAGGTCTACTCGATACAAAAGTTTTGCAACCTATAGCCAAGCATGCAATTCTAGAAAGATAAAGTGCGGAATTTAAATGCGGAAAGTAATGAGAAGAGATGACTCGGCAATCTTTTTCCTGAGGTTCGGGGAGACACACGGTCTCTACCCCCTACTCCTCGTTTGGTGCTCCTCGCAAGGCTTTGCTCTCGCGGGTTCCTCTCAAGAATTCCCGGCCCCAAACCTCGCAAGAAGTGGGGTTGGCAAAGTGACCTTCGCAAAGGTCAAGCTACCCTCTTGATCCGCGGACCAAGCGCTCTCTTCGAGATGCTCTTCTCCACTTCGAAACGGCGAGCTCCAAACCGTTTCACAAGAGCCCTCGCAAGGACCTTCTTCCGCTTCTCCCACAATCTCCGAAGAGCTCGTGGAAGGCACGACCGCGGCCGTATAGATGATCGCAATCACCAAGAGTAACAAGCTTTGGCTTCACTTGAATCAACTTCAACTCAAAAGGCTTTCTCTCTCTTAAGTCTCTTGCCCAAAGCTCTTAGAGTTGATGATTTTGGTGGTGGAGTGACCTTTGAAGGTGTATGAATGTTTCCTGATTGCAAAGGTGTCAAATGGAGGTAGGGGGAGTCCTTTAAATAGAGGAGAGCTAAAAAACTAGCCGTTACTGTATAAATTAGCTCTCTGCGATGGTCAGACCATCGGACGGTCCGATGGTCAGACCATCGGACGGTCCGATGCACGTTATTTTCAAATCCCCGTTTTCATGCCACTGCCCAGAGACCATCGGATTGTCCGATGCACGTAAATGCCCAAAACAAGAAAAGGCGTCCCTTCCTATCCAACTGGTCCGATGGACCATCGGACGGTCCGATGGTTCACGTTCCGTGTGGCGGAACCGCCCTGCTTAATTCAGACTAAGCACACCTGCCACCTCCGGCCCGCAGTGCACCTAGGCTAGACTAAACCCGGTAGTCCGTCGAGCTACCCAGAAGGGCACTCAATGAAACCATCGCCCGAGGATGCCGACATCACACTGTAACACCCTAGGTTTTGCTACATGAAAATCCTTTCATAAACTAATTCAATTTTGCTTAGAGTTTGATTTATGTATGCATGACACCATAATGTTTTAATTATTTCCAATATTAACACAGTAAAATAAACCCTAGGTCCAACATGTTTGAGCATTCCTGACGTTGCATATTTTGTTGGATGATTTGCAGTGTTTAAAGTTTGAATTCAAACTCATTTGCATCTCTCCAAAATTTCTCAAACTCCAAACAATTCTGGAAAAGTTCTCTTTTCCTCCCTCCTTCTTCTTCTCTCTTTTGGCCCAAGTCAGCCCAACAACAGGCCAGCCCAGCCCACGCCCTCCCCTCCTCTCACCGACACCCGGGGCCCACCTGTCGGTGCCTCCTTTCCACGGCGCCGGCTCTCTCTCTCACTGCCACCCGGTGCCCACCCGACAGGCGCTTCCCCCTTCCTCTCGCTGCCGCCCACGCTGCCAGGACGAGCTCCGCCCGAGCCGCGCCCCGACTCGGTCCCCGCCTTCCAAGCCGCGCGGCTCCGCCATCTCCCCAACGCCCGCGCCGCGCCTCTCCTTCCTTTTCGAGCGCCCGCACCTTGCCTTCCCGAGCTCGCACACATGCCATATACGACGCGGACTCCGAGTCCAATTCGAGATGGACTCCGCCGCACCGCCTTGCTTTGCCCCTCCCGCAAGTCTCGGCTCCGCCCCTACATAAGCCGCCCAACCTCGACGTCCGCAGCCACCAAGCGCCCTCAACCCTAGCCGCCTTGTGCCCTAGCTCGTGCACCCGAGCGCCGCGCTCGCCGCGAGTTCACGGTGAGTTCACCGTCGGGTTTTGCCTCTACACGCCCTCATCGCCGACGACGTCTAGCTGTTGACCATCACCGTGAGGTAATGAACCTAAACGCCTAATCCCAGCCTTTCTAGTGCCTCGGTTCGCTGATTTGAACTCACCATGCCGTCGCCCGTTCATGCAGAACACCGCCGGTCGCCGCCGCACGTCGCCGTACGCCGTCGCCGCTCCTCCGTCATCCACACCTACACCGCTAGCTTCGAGGAAGCTTCCTAGCTAGCTGTCATCTTCAATCTCGCTCCACACCGGCGGGAATTCCTCGCCGGAGCTCCGCCTCTGCCCCGCTCCGCTGCCCGCCACCTCCGGCCGATGCGCCGCCGCCTAGACCCCCCTACCCGCTTCGCCGTTGTCTCCGCTCGCTCCTGCGCCCGGTCTCGCTAGGTCTAGGCCACCGGAACCGCGAGAACATGTGTCGCCGGCGTCGCTCCGCCGCGCTCGGTGTCGCCGCCGAACAAAGCCGCCGCCGGAGCTTTTCCCCCATCTCCCCGATCTAACCAGAGCCGTCCGATCAAGATCCCACGTCCCACAACGCACGCAACCCGGTCAGTACCGGTCAGCGCTGCGGTTTTGCAAAAGAGACCCCATGTTTTTCCTAAATCAACCCGCGGTCCAGTTTTGTTACGGATAGGTCCAAATCTTTGCAGTTTGGCCCCTGGAGTTTCAAATCTCTTTTATTTTAAACTCTTTTCATTATTTTATTCATAACTTTTGCGTTTTAACTCCGATTTGAACGATTCTTGAACCTACGGAATCGTCATAATGTGTAGATTAATTTTAAAACCTTTCTAACCTCTGTTCATGATGATTGGTGTACTGTTTTAGTCAATTTGTACTCATTGCTTGTATGTGTGCAACGTGTAGTTGACGATCCGCTCATGTGTGAAAATCAAGCTTGGGAAACTCCTGAGCAGCTTTTTGTGGATCAAGGCAAGTATTCTTTGACCTATGTCCTATTTACATTAATTACACAATCTAGAGCCCAATTTGATTGCTCCTATTAAGGATGACTAGCCTCATATGTCTTTGTATGCATATGAAACTTGGGATGGGCTGTGATGTGTAGATTAATGCTATCGCTCAACATCTTTATATTCATGTTGCTAATTTTGTTTAATTAATGATGAACTTGATGATAAAAGTTTGGTTTTAGCAACATGGAGACTTGGGTATGTTTTGTTGGTTTTGTCCAAGTGCTTCACCCTAACGATCGGTTCGCCGAGCAACCACCCAGGAAAACAGTACAACCACAAGAGGTGGAATGGGATGCCCTTGACTGATTAATTAGATGAACTAGAGTTTTGGCTTACTTTCCTGAAACATGGCGTATGAGGGGTCTGGGGGATATGGGACTTTGCCCTTTGCCAATGTGGTGCAATTTGATTTGTCACCCTTTGGAACGGAACTCTCATACCTTTAGTTAACTGGAGTAACCTGTAACGAGTGGGCCACAACTCTAGGAATTCTTTGTAAAGG
This sequence comes from Paspalum notatum, assembly GCA_022530915.1. Lineage (NCBI taxonomy): Eukaryota > Viridiplantae > Streptophyta > Magnoliopsida > Poales > Poaceae > Paspalum > Paspalum notatum. The sequence goes on along the minus strand of CM039685.1, from coordinate 24,912,008 downwards.
TCTCGTAGTGAAACCCTGCCGACTCACCAAAGGTCAGTGTTTGAGGGCCCGTACAGCCCGAGGCAAATGGGAATCACGCCTTGTGGGTAAAGTTGTACAACCTCTCGAGAGTGTTTAAAACTGATATATCAGCCGTGCTCACGGTTAAGAGCAGCCTGGACCCTCACAGATTAGAGTTTTCAAAGAAAGAGGCTTATGGAGATCATGGTACTGATGGTGATAACAACGGTTATGGTTATGGTTCATGCTTATTTACTTATTATGCTTTACTGTCTTTATAATAAAGGGATGGGTTATACTAATCATTGCTAGTAATAAAATTTGACCAACTAAAAGCAACTGCTATTGCCTGTCCACCATAAAGCCAGTCCACTTTTATCCTAAACGGAATACTTGCTGGGTACGGGATGTACTCATTCTTGCTTATTTTTATACCACGTTGCATCCATTGCAACCGCTGCTCAGATCCAGAAGGGAAAGGTGATGAATCCTAATTCAGAAGTTCCAAGATACGACGAGTTCTAGGCTGGTGTGCCATCCGTCAGTCGCCTGTGGAGCATTGGTCATCTTCCTCTGTCGCTTAGCTATTTCGTTCTCGTTAAGTTACTCGTTAAAGACATTTATGGTCTGTAATAATGGTTATTACTTCTTAAGTTAAAGTACTGGTTGTGTTATTACTTTTGTTTATGCTGTGTATGTGGTTAAACTGATCCTGGCACATACATGGTTAGCACTTGGTTTTGTTTCTAAAACCGGGTGTGACAGAATTGGTATCAGAGCCGTGTTGACCGTAGGACGCAAGCCTAGAATAGAACTGGTTGTTTTTAAGGATTTTACTTACCTTTTCTTGCTTTCTCCCTTCAAATACTTGCAATATATGCTATTTTGGATATCTGTGCTTGTCTATTTCAAGTATGACTTTCTATATCTACTTATCTATCCCATAATAGAACTGTTTCTTCCGTTGTGGGCCTATAGATGTCGAGCTTTAAGCGTGGAGCTCGCATGCGTGTTGGTGGACGCATTGGTGGACTTGACAAGACCAGGCTGCCAACACCAACCCCACCATCCCCTCCGCCACAAGAGTGGGAAGATCTGAACGACACTGAAGAGGAGGACCCCGAAGAGCTAGTGCCAGATTCGTTAGATGAGGAGCAGTCAGAAGAGCCTGAAGTGCCGCCAGAAGTGCCACCTGCTGTTCCAGAAGACCAAGCCACAGCTCAAGGTCAAGACGGAGGACAAGCCAAACAACAACAAAATGAGGATGAAGATCGCTGGCACGAGAGCATCCACAGTTGGTTCGACTACCCACTGCCGTTTCCTCGGATGCTGCGGGAGGCGTTAGTGAGGCTCTGACTTGGCCACGCGTGGGTCACGTATGTGGGAACTCGCTATCGTCACCGTATCTATCAAGAAGAGTGGGCAATGGCAGTACAGATCAGCGTTTTGGATGAGTATGGAGCACGTCGGGACATCGCCCTCAGCTACGCCCCTGCCCTTCGCCACAACTATGAAGCCGCCATCAGTGATGCAGCTCAGGAAGCCCTGGCGACCCTATGCTACTCTTGCCACAGCCAGTTAGCCGACGGTACGCTGCGTTACCTTCCCCGCCGTCAGCCTGGAGGACTCGACACGTGGATCGTTACTCCTATCGCAGAGAAGAACCCGCGCCTTGAAGCCACTGTCGACTACCTTGTCGCGCTCAACACCGATTACAATGCCCTTGCTGAGGAGTTGTGCACGACAAAGCTGGAAATTTCAAGATTGCGTGCTCAAATCACACCAAGCATGCCATTGTTCAACCCTGTCTACTACCCACCAAGGAAGAGGGTCCGCTACAATGATCCAACAGCAAGGACCTACATTCGGCATCCTTAGGAGAGTTACCATTGTAATAGGGTCCATTAGCATCATCTAGTTTAGTTAGATCGGATAGACTTAGATCATTTAAAAGTGTGCACGTTTGCTTGTGATGGTGTCATATGGATGATTTGGTTCTTTGTAATGAGTGCTTAAGTTGTGGGGTAATATCCACAATTTAGTCTTTTGGTTGGATGTTTAAAAGGTTTAATAAAGATAGCTAGTTTGGGAAAAGCCTTGCTCTATCTATGATTAGGTCTTTATCTTATCTATCTTGGTTACACATGTTAAAGGAGAACTATGACCTGGGATAAGTGCTAACGATATGTTTGGCCAAATCAGATGAGTACGGGACGTGGTCGTGGTCGTGGAGGTAGAGGAGGTCGCGGAGGTGGAGGACTGCCGAATCCACCGCCGCCGATGACTATGGAGCAGCTGATCATGAACCAGACCCAAGTGATACAAGCTCTCGGTCAAGCAGTGGCAGCCATGCACCAGGCGCAGCAGCAACCACCCCCGCCACCGCCACCGCAACCGTGTGACAGACGCGTGGATTTTCTGAAAGGACACCCACCAGTATTTACTCACTCTGCCGACCCCATGGATGCAGAAGACTGGCTCCGCGCAATAGAGCGGGAGTTGGACGTCGCTCGGTGCACAGATCAGGAGAAGGTTCTCTACGGTCCTCACCAACTACGGGGTGCCGCCCAACAATGGTGGGAGTCGTACCGCCTTGCTCATAACAACCCCAACACTATCACCTGGCAAGAATTTACAGAGAGATTTACAGCACACCACGTTCTAGCTGGTGTGATGTCATTGAAGAAAGAGGAGTTTCTAGCACTCACTCAGGGTGCTATGTCTGTCAGTGAGTATCGGGATAAATTCCTACAGCTGTCCCGCTACTGTCCAGAGGAAGTTGATACCGATCCCAAGAAGCAATACCGTTTTCTCAAAGGCTTGGTTGATCCACTCAGGTACCAGCTCCTGAATCATACTTTCCCTAACTGCCAGCACCTAATAGACCGAGCTATTGTGACGGAGAATACTCATCGCGAGATGGAGGAGAAGAAGCATAAGAAAAAGGCGCAACAATCTAGCAGCAATACCCGGCCTAAGTACACTGGGTCAACCTATTACCAGAACCACCCTACACAGAGCGCCAGACCACAGGGCAATGGTCAAGTACAGCACTCCAATGATCAAGCTCAGCATCATCAGACCTCTGTCAGCACTCCTATAAAAGCCGGCACGCCAGTACAGTCAGGGAGTAACAATTGCTTCAAGTGTGGTGGAACCGGTCATTGGTCCTAGCAGTGCCCGCTGAAAAATACACCGCAACAAACCCCAAGGGGAGGCTCCACCACTCCGGCTTCTGGCCAGCAGCGCAGTACAAATGGACAAGTGAACTATGTATCAGCCGATGTTATGCAAGGAGCTCCCAATGGAGTGCTAGGTACGTCCTTCGTAGATTTTGCACCCTACCTTGATCCTTTTTGGTTCCAGTGCCTCGCGTTCATTTATTACTGCCCAATATGGGGACCATCATAAAATACCAGTAACAACTATGGAGTGCACCATGTTAGCAAATTCACCAGGAGGAAGAATGAAGGTAGATAGTATGTGTCTGAATATCAAAATTAATTTAAGGGGGGTAGAATTTTCTTGCCGACCTTATAGTTTTGGAAACAAGTGGAATAGATGTCATTTTTGGGAATGAATGGGTTGCAAAGTTTCAACGGAATAATAGTAGGTGCTAAGAGGAAGGTGACTTTGACTACGCCATCCGGAGAACACCTGAAAGTTTTGGTGGACATACCCCAGTCAGGAGAATTTAAGGGTACCAGAGAAGCAGCTACCGAAAGGATGACCTTGTCGTAGATTCCCTGAAATTCTTTGCTAGCCAACCCAAAATCTCGGGACGAGATTTCTTTAAGGGGGTAGATTTGTAACACCCTAGGTTTTGCTACATGAAAATCCTTTCATAAACTAATTCAATTTTGCTTAGAGTTTGATTTATGTATGCATGACACCATAATGTTTTAATTATTTCCAATATTAACACAGTAAAATAAACCCTAGGTCCAACATGTTTGAGCATTCCTGCCGTTGCATATTTTGTTGGATGATTTGCAGTGTTTAAAGTTTGAATTCAAACTCATTTGCATCTCTCCAAAATTTCTCAAACTCCAAACAATTCTGGAAAAGTTCTCTTTTCCTCCCTCCTTCTTCTTCTCTCTTTTGGCCCAAGTCAGCCCAACAGCAAGGCCAGCCCAGCTGCAGCAGCAGCCCAGCCCACGCTCTCCCCCTCCTCTCACCGACACCCGGGGCCCACCTATCGGCGCCTCCTTTCCACTGCGCCGGCTCTCTCTCTCACTGCCACCCGGGGCCCACCCGACAAGCGCTTCCCCCTTCCTCTCGCTGCCGCCCGCGCTGCCAGGATGAGCTCCGCCCGAGCCGCACCCCGACTCGGTCCCCGCCATCCAAGCCGCGCGGCTCCGCCATCTCCCCAACGACCGCGCCGCGCCTCACCTTCCTTTCCGAGCGCCCGCACCTTGCCTTCCCGAGCTCGCACACATGCCATATACGACGCGGACTCCGAGTCCAATTCGAGATGGACTCCGCCGCGCCGCCTTGCTTTGCCCCTCCCGCAAGTCTCAGCTCTGCCCCTATATAAGCCGCCCAACCTCGACATCCGCAGCAACCAAGCGCCCTCAACCCTAGCCGCCTTGTGCCCTAGCTCGTGCACCCGAGCGCCGCGCTCGCCGCGAGTTCACGGTGAGTTCACCGTCGGGTTTTGCCTCTACACGCCCTCATCGCCGACGACGTCTAGCTGTTGACCATCTTCGTCCGGTCTCCATTTAGAACATAAGCCTATATAATAACTTCCATAATAGCAAGATTTCTGTCATATTGTAAAGTCGCACCTACGAGACGAGTACAATCACTCGTGTCTACTCGTACCTAGCAATTTTAGGCACTCGTCTTACGAACTCTACGTATAGGTGCTAGGGCCAGGGTGGCCGGGAAGTCTAATGCAGATATTTCCAATCAACTCCTAATGCAGATGCGTATTCTTTAAACAAGATTATCTGAGCTGGGAGAAATCATGTTCCTACCTACCTTTGATTATTCTTATGAAAACCAACAAACTAATCTAAATTAGTTTGCCGGGTTGTGGGGCTTTGCCCCAGGCAATCCATTGAAACAGGGACGGAAATAATCAGCGACCCTCCGTCTTCAGGTAGAGGAGAAACTAACTCCTGGTGCTGGGGCTCTTCGTCAGCTGCTTGATCAGCGGCTGCTCCTGCGTTTGTCCTTCGTTCGTGGGATCTATATGCATGGTACAATATGCAAGTGAGTGCAAGAGAATGCAAATACATGCATATGGTACAGGTTGTATGCATGATATAGTGCAACCATGAGTGCGACGAATGCAAATGTATGCATAAGGTGCAACTGAAACATAATGCCTGTCAAGTAGCTTGTGATGAAATGACTCAAGTAGACTTAATCGAAATACATCCCAATATAAAAACTTAACAACTTTACTAAGAAAACAACCCATCCTTAAGAAATCGTATAAACCATCTCTAAAAAATCGTACAAACCATCACCTAAACTTAGTTTAACCCATCATTCATAACATCACAAGAACTTTCAGCAAGTATCATGGTGCAACAAGCAACATTACACTCCTACATACAATACACTTAGGTCCTTTATAATAGTTTATCTATTTATTGAATCAAAGTACTCGTGTCAAGGACATACTGTTACACAGCTCCAAATGAGTTCAATTATTTATCACATGTAGAAACATACCACATAATGCTACTGTCAAAATTTCAGCTATAAACAAGTTATAATTAATTTATTAAAATTTCAGTAAATATCAGCCCTATCGCTTCTCAGATTTTTCATAATTTATAGGAACGGAATTTAGGCATGCAATTTATGCAGTGAGCACTATTTGACATCAGTAACATGTACAAAACTTTGAAAGAGAAATACCCTTAGTTTAACAGGACATCTATTTTCCATGTATTTAACTCGTGCAATTTAAGATGTACCTATAAACAGTGTTAATAAAATCTCTAAAAATACTTTATGGACTTCCTGTTATACTTGTAGCACACTAGATTTTCCATAGGATTATCTTTGCATCCTTACAATTATCAGGTCTAGCAAGTAGCATGTTGTCAATTTCAAAACAGCAGCTAAAACATGCATGTACAGCCTCTTACTTCACCAGTGAGCTACTCATACTACATATAGCACATGAAAAATACCAGAGGTCATATTTGAGCATATTTTATATAGCCTTCATTTTCCAAGTTAACTAAATACACAAAACACATGCATAAGGGCAAACCAGTAATTTACCAACCAAAGCTAGGGCTACCAAAAATCACACAGTACCTAGATGCCATAACAAAGCTACTGTCTAAGTTTCATAATTTTTGGAGTTCATTTACATCCCTTTTTCTCCATTTATTTACCCTCAACATGCATGCACTAGACCAGGGGCAAAACAGACTTTTCACACATCCACATCATACCTATCTTGTAGATCTACTCAAGAGGAGTCTAACGCAATTGAGTGCCCATTTTGGATTTTTCGACAAATAATTGTTGCTTTGCCTTCATGGTTACTGACCAACTCCTTGAAATAGGGACAGATATAATCAGCGACCCTCCGTCTTTAGGTAGAGGAGAAACCAGCTCCTGGTGCAGGGGCTCTTCGTCAGTTGCTTGATCAGCGGCTGCTCCTGCATTTGCCCTTTGTTCGCGGGATCTATATGCATGGTACAATATGCAAATGAGTGCAAGAGAATGCAAATACATGCATATGGTACAGGTTGTATGCATGACATAGTGCAACCATGCGTGCGACGAATGCAAATGTATGCATAAGGTGCAACTGAAACATAATGCCTGTCAAGTAGCTTGTGATGAAATGACTCAAGTAGACTTAATCGAAATACATCCCAATATGAAAACATAACAACTTTACTAAGAAATCGTACAACCCATCCTTAAGAAATCATATAAACCATCTCCAAAAAATCGTACAAACCATCATCTAAACTTAGTTTAACCCATCATTCATAACATCACAAGAACTTTCAGCAAGTATCATGGTGCAACAAGCAACATTACACTCCTACATACAATACACTTAGGTCCTTTATAATAGTTTATCTATTTATTGAATCAAAGTACTCGTGTCAAGGACATACTGTTACACAGCTCCAAATGAGTTCAATTATTTATCACATGTAAAAACATACCACATAATGCTACTGTCAAAATTTCAGCTATAAACAAGTTATAATTAATTTATTAAAATTCCAGTAAATATCAGCCCTATTGCTTCTCAGATTTTTCATAATTTATAGGAACGGAATTTAGGCATGCAATTTATGCAGTGAGCACTATTTGACATCAGTAACATGTACAAAACTTTGCAAGAGAAATACCCTTAGTTTAACAGGACATCTATTTTCCATGTATTTAACTCGTGCAATTTAAGATGTACCTATAAACAGTGTTAATAAAATCTCCAAAAATACTTTCTGGACTCCCTGTTATACTAGTAGCATACTAGATTTTCCATAGGATTATCTTTGCATCCTAAAGTCACTTTTTCCAATTATCAGGTCTAGCAAGTAGCATGTTGTCAATTTCAAAACAGCAGCTAAAACATGCATATACAGCCTCCTACTTCACGAGTGAGCTACTCATACTACATATAGCACATGAAAAATACCAGAGGTCATATTTGAGCATATTTTATATAGCCTTCATTTTCCAAGTTAACTAAATACACAAAACACATGCATAAGGGCAAACCAGTAATTTACCAACCAAAGCTAGGGCTACCAAAAATCACACAGTACCTAGATGCCATAACAAAGCTACTGTCTAAGTTTCATAATTTTTGGAGTTCATTTACATCCCTTTTTCTCCATTTATTTACCCTCAACATGCATGCACTAGACCAGGGGCAAAACAGACTTTTCACACATCCACATCATACCTATCTTGTGGATCTACTCAAGAGGAGTCTAACGCAATTGAGTTTACCCATTTTGGATTTTTCGACAATTTTATACGATTTTCCAAAGGTTCACCTGATTTATTTGCAAAATAAAAAGGAAAACATTAGATTGAGGACCTATGCGTGATTATTTCAAAACTTCCTGGGCTAGCCTGCAATTAAACTCAGACCCAGTGAATAGCGCGTGAGAAACTCCTAAAGCTTGAGGTTAGATCTGCAAAATGCAAGGGCTCGGGTTAAAATGCGAGACCCTAATAGATCTAACGGGTCATCGGCAATTTCTGCAAGACTTAGTAAATAGTGGATTTATTTCATGAAACTCTAGGGGTTCAATGGCTAAATGACCTTCGTCTACCTCGTGCAGGGGGACGAGAAGCGACGGTGGCCGGCGTTCTCGCGGCGGCGCCGGCGCGTGGAGGCAGGTTCTTGGAGCCGAGACGGGCGGGGAATGTGCCTCCCGCGACGGCGAACTCGACCCTCTAGGTCTCGTCGCCGGTGGTGCAGAGGAAAGGCGTGCGGCGGTGGTGAACCGGGTTGGGCGGTGGCGAACACCGACGGCGGCGCGGGCGCGGATCCGGCGAGAGAGTGGGACTACGGCGTCGAGGCCTAGCGCAAAAGGTGCGCGAGGACGAGGCGAAGGCGGTGGGGGTATTCTAGAGGCGTGGGGAGGGCTGAAGATGGCCTCCCACGGCGAGGGGCCGGCGGCAATGGTGGTCGTCTGAGCGCGCACGCGGAGAAAGGTGATGGAGGCGAGGGCGAGGATGTGGGGGGAAGATGGTGGAGAGTGAGGCGAGCGCCAGGCGCGCGTCGGCGGGACAGGAGGCAGCCCGAGGCAGCCGGCGCTGTGAGCTCGCCGTGGCGGTGGCAATGGCGATGCGCACGGCGCTTGAGGAGGAAGAGGCAGAGCGAGGCGCTTGGGGCGAGTGGAAATGGCAGGAGGGAGGCGAGAGGGAGCCGGGGCAGGTTTTGGCCTCGCCTCTCGGCCGGAAAGGCATCCAGGTGCGGGAGCGGGGCGCGGCCAACGTCGGCGCGGCGCGGCAGAGCGCGGCTGCTATGTGTGCGTGCGGGAGAGGGGAGGAAGACGGTGGCGCAGGCGGTGGACTGGGTCTATGGGCCAGGTGCGGCTGACGAGTGGGGCCGGGGAGAGAGTGGAGAGGGAGCGTCCATGACCAGGTACACCGAGGCGCGTGAGGGTGGGACCCATTGGGCCACCGCATTCCAACCGCGTGAGCGGGAATCCGAGGGGCCTGACTAGTGGGACCCACTAGTCATCGAGACAAAAGGAAAGGGAAATTCCCGAAAATGGAAAAACTAGCTTGTACCAAAGAATGTGTTTCTGAAATTTGCCTATTTGACCAACTTAGGGGCTGAATTTGAAAAGGACCCAATTGGATAAAATGTTCTAAATTTGTTCCTCTACATTTGTATTATAAACTTGCATACCATGTTATATTTAAAATTATGGTTTAAATTTGAATTTAAACTGCTGACCCCAGTTTGACCAACAAAACCCTCCAGTTTAGAAATTCTAAAAGTCTATTTTTTAGTCATATTCACTCAAAGAGTTTTATACAAATGTTGTTTAGAATTTCAAGATCTACAACTTTCTCAATAAAAGCATTGCATGATTTGGGCTTTAAGATCAAGAAAATTGAAATTTACTTTACTGGTCAGGTTTGGACATAAAATGACCCTAAACTCTATGCAAACCTTACTGCATGTCAAAGCACCAATTACCAAAGTTGTTCATCATGAAATTGTCTACAAGTTTGGTATATAAAGTTTCACCTAGATCACAATGGAATTAAAGTTATGACTACAAACACAGCAGCACATATGCAAGAAACTGGAATCAACAAGTTGCAAATTCAACCCAGTTTTGAACAAGAGCTCAAATGCATGTCATAATATGATGTATTATAATGAATGTTGCATGTATGTGAGATGAAAATGCCCTTGAGATGCCTGGGGCATCACAACCCACCCCAGGTGAGTGCATTGTGTATGTATTCAAATACGAATCCAAGAATTAAAACTGTGTGACATACTCATTTGAAGTGGACGGAAGAAATCTCATCCTGAGATTTTAATGTGATGTGGGTGGATAAATTAAATGAGAAGGTGAGTGCATTGTGTATGTATTCAAATACGAATCCAAGAATTAAAACTGTGTGACATACTCATTTGAACTGGACGGAAGAAAACCAGGATATTTTGTTTGCAAGAATTTCTCTTGTTCCCATGTTGCCTCTTCTTTGGAGTGATTACTCCATTGCACTTTGAAAAAGTTAATAGCTCTTCGTCTTGTTGATCTTTGCTTTTGGTCAAGGATTTTTGTGGAGTGCTCTTCATATGTGAGGTCTGGTTGGATCCGAATTTGAGATGTATCAACCACTTCTTCCGGCACTCTTAAGCACTTCTTGAGTTGCGAGACGTGAAACACATCATGGACCGCAGCAAGGTGTGGTGGCAATTCTAACCGGTAAGCTACTGATCCACATCTTTCTGTGATCTTGAATGGACCAACATACTGCGGTGCTAATTTTCCCTTTACACCAAATCGATGTACCCCCTTCATCGGTGACACTCGAAGATACACATGATCGCCTTCTTCAAAGGCTAGAGGTCTCCTCCGTCTATCAGAATAGCTCTGCTGTCTAGACTGGGCTCTTTTCAGATTACTATGAATGAATTTTACTTGCTTTTCAGCTTGTGTTACCAAGTTTGGACCAAATGTGATACGTTCACCTGGTTCGGACCAGTTGAGTGGTGTCCTACATCGTCTACCATATAGAGCCTCAAAAGGAGCCATTTCTAAGCTCTTCTGGTAGCTGTTGTTGTAAGCAAACTCCGCTAAGGGAACACACTCATCCCACTTGGGGGAATATGTCAAAGCACACGCCCTCAGCATATCTTCTAGGATCTGATTTACTCTTTCCACTTAGCCACTTGTCTGAGGATGGTATGCTGAGCTCCGAATCAATTTGGTTCCAAGGACAGCTTGCAACTGCTCCCAGAAACAGGATATAAACAGCGAACCTCTATCCAAAGTAATGGTTTTAGGAACACCATGCAATGACACAATCCGGGAAACGTAGATTTCTGCGTAATTCTGTGCATGGTACCGGTTCTTTACCAGAATGAAGTGTGCTGACTTGGTGAAGCGGTCAATGATAACCCAAATGGAGTCATATTCCTTCTGAGTGCGAGGTAGGCCTACAATGAAATCCATGTGTACATCCTCCCATTTCCAGGCTGGAACTGCTAGTGGCTGAAGCATACCCGTAGGCTTTAGGTGGTCAGCTTTGACTCTCTGACACACATCACACTCGGACACATATTTGACGATCTCTCGGTTCGTACGGGTCCACCAAAATTTTTGCTTTAGGTCTTGGTACATTTTATTGCTGCCCGGGTGCATTGTGAACATGGAAGTGTGGGCTTCATTTAGGATTCTCTTCCTTAGCTCCATGTCTTTTTGTACCACTAAGCGATTTTTAAACCATAGGACTCCCTCTTCGTCGAGCCTGAAACAAGCCTTCTTCTTTTCGTCGATCCCATGTCGAATGTGCGCCATGCCCCTATCTTGCTTTTGTGCTGCAATGATATGATCTTTTATTGTAGGTTCTATGATGAGGCTATATAGTTCAGCGTGCTGTTCTGCCGGCATTTCGATTTCATCCATCTCACAACATATAACTCTCACCGTAGGGCGGGCCTCAATGAAGTTGCAATGAGCCTTACGGCTTAATGCATCAACTACTACATTAGCTTTACCAGGATGGTAATGAACCTCTAGGTCATAATCTTTTATCAACTCTAACCATCGTCTTTGTCTCATATTTAATTCAGGTTGGGTGAAGATGTATTTGAGACTCTTGTGGTCAGTGTAGATATGACATGTATTGCCTAGCAGATAGTGTCTCCATATCTTTAACGCGTGTACAACTGCTGCTAGCTCAAGATCATGTGTCGGGTAGTTGGCTTCATGTTTTCTTAGTTGGCGGGATGCGTAAGCGATTACTTTCCCTTCTTGCATTAAGACACAGCAAGCCCATTGCTGGAGGCATCACAATACACATCAAATGGTTTAGTGACATCCGGTTGTGCTAGCACTGGTGCAGATGTTAACAATTTCTTCAGGGTTTGAAAGGCTTCCTCACAATTCGAACTCCACACATACTTCACATTTTTCTTTGTTAGTGAGGTCATTGGCTTCGCAGTCTTGGAGAAGTCCTTAATGAAGTGGCGGTAGTAGCCCGCTAAACCAAGGAAACTTCGAATCTCAGTCACAGTCTCTGGTTGCTTCCAATTTAGAACATCCTTTACTTTGCTAGGATCAACTGCTACCCCCTTCTCAGACAGAATGTGACCCAAGAAACTCACTTCCTTCAGCCAAAATGCGCACTTACTGAACTTGGCATAGAGCTTGTGCTCTCTAAGCCGAGTGAGTACTATCCTCAAGTGCTCCTTGCGTTCTTCTTCACTTTTAGAGTAGATTAATATGTCGTCAATGAACACTACTATGAACTTATCAAGTTCATTCATGAACACCGAATTCATCATGTACATGAAGAAAGCCGATGCATTGGTTAACCCAAAGGACATGACCAAATACTCGTACAAGCCATATCTGGTCGAAAAAACTGTCTTGGGTATATCTTCTTCTTTGATCTTTATCTGGTAGTAGCCAGATCTCAGATCTATTTTTGAAAAGACCTTAGCTCCAGCTAACTGATCAAACAAGATGTCAATATGTGGCAGTGGGTATTTTTTCTTGATGGTGACAGCATTCAAAGGCCGGTAATCGACACATAGCCTTATACCACCTTGGTCCTTCTTCTCAACAAAGAGGGCTGGGCAACCCCAGGTGATGAGCTAGGTCGAATGAACCCTTTATCTAGCTGTTCTTGCAGCTGCACTTTCACCTCTTTCAACTCATTCGGTGCCATTCTGTATGGCCTCCGAGAGACAGGAGCGGTACCAAGTACAAGCTCGATGGCGAACTCAACATCTTTGTCCGGTGGGAGTCTGGGAAGCTCTTCCAAAAACACATATGAAAAGTCAGAGACCACCGGTATCTTCTCAATCAACTGAGCTTCTGTGGCATTTATTGTGTGTGACAGTTGTTTGTGAATTGGCAAATGAATGTGCATGGTTTTTCCACTCCTTCCAGACTTCATTTGAACTGTCCTGCTAGTAATATCCAACAAGACGTTGTGTTCTTTCATCCAATCCATCCCTAAGATGATGTCAATCCCCTGGCTAGGAAGCACTACAGGATCAACATAGAAATCCTCTATGCCTATGCACAAGCGTAAGTGCCTCACAATCTGATTTGTGTCAATTGGCGACCCCGGGGCAATGATGTGGTATTTTGCCTACATATTATCAATGTGATACCCATGTTTTGTTACATATGACCTGCTAATGAAGGTGTATGTTGCTCCAGAGTCGAATAAAACCACTGTGGGGTGCTCGTTGACAAGAAAGGTGCTTGCTAACACTGGTTCACCTTTTGGAATCTGATCTACGTGGGTATAGTGCACACAACCCTCCCTTGGGGCTGGATCTCGCTCTGGTCCTTTCTTCTTATTCTGGCATTGGTTGCCTCTAATCAACACTGGTGCCTGGCTTTGTCGAAGGGCAAGACAATTCTTGCTGAAGTGGCCGGTCTTCCCACACTTGTAGCAGGGGTATTTGGCACTTGGTTTGGCTGGTGGCACTAAAACAGGTGGATGAGGCAGTACACTGTAGGAGGAGGGATGATGTTGTGTCCCACAGTGTCGTTCTTGCTGCTGGGGCATGTCAATGTAGCAGATGCGTGGCAGTGGGCAATGCACGACCCGTTGCCGCTGAGATGAACTCGACGGAGGTGCGCTTGCAAGTCTCTTCCTGCGTTGATCCTCATGGGCCTTGCGGAGGCGATGCTCCATGTCGATGGCGGCATCTACCAACTCGGTGAAGCTGTCACAGCGGTGCCCCAAGTGAGTCAGCAGAGTGGGGTTGAACCCACCCAACAGACGGGCAGCCCTACGTGGGTTGGTGTCGACGTCTTCAGGGGAGTACTAGGACAAGCAGATGAAGGCCTGCACGTACTCGAGTACAGACATGTCTCCTTGACGAAGTGCATGAAATTCCCGTTGCTTGAGCTCAATGAGGCTAGGCGGGAGATAGTGAGCCCGAAAAGCTGCTTGGAACTTATCCCACGTGACCTGGTGCCCGGCTGGTTGCATTGTCAGGAAAGAAGCACACCAGGCCCCCGAGGGACCATGTAGACACTGTGCCGCGAAGCGAGCCTTTTGTTGCTCATCATCCAAGGGATCCGTGGCTGTGGTGAAGATTGGCGGTTGTAGCGCCGCAAATTCAGTGTAACTGATCTCTTGCGGATTGCGTCGCTGTTGCTTTTGAACGAGTATGTTGATGATTTGACCTTGCTGAGCGACCAGAGCAGCCAACTCAGGAGGAAATTGTGCCCCATGGGCAGCCCCTTGTGCAGACGTCTCTGGTGGAGTAATCATCTACATGAAGGAGGCCAAATGGGATTAGTCCAACAACTTTAATGCAATCAATGCGGTGATAAAAAGATCATAGCACCATAAGTACGTTCTGAATACATGAAAGCATGTAAGCGAATAGAATAACTTGATTGCACATAAAATGTCCGCAAATCTTGTAGGTTTGGACAATCGCATATGTGAAATGGAAAACTTGGGTGCAGCGTTAGATGCAGGACAACACTTCTAAATCTCGTCGATGTGGGCTTCAAAACGATCGATTTGGGTGGAAGTCCAAATACGAAAGAGACTGCAAGTTGAGGTCAAACTTGGAGTGTAGTTTCAAATTTGTGGCCCCTGTTATTCATTTCCAGATTGCACCTGATTACGAAATACGTCTTCAGGGGCATATCTAAAAGGTTCTACGTCACTCAATGTTAGTGTCCTGACAACTCATGTGACGCCACCCATTCTCCTGAACCTTGGGCAAGTGAACCGACTCGGGGATAGGGGCTGCTTCTGACCGTGCACGTTTGGGTTGTGCTCGGTCATCTGTTTCCATACGAGAGGCTTTTAATTAGCGAATTGTATGAGTTGCATACAATCGACAAATTATGCAGTGAAACATGCAGAAGGTATGCTTAAGTCATTATTTATTCCATCTGTCTTTTATTAATATCCCCAAAATGACAACAAAAGATACATGAAGCATGATTCGTCCTATTCGGTCTCACATCACACTCCTATGTACATTGTACATATAGCTAGCGATAATTCGGTGACACATATGCACGTCTCTCCTTAATGCAACTAGTCGTTCTCTAGCCGTTCTTAATTTTGCACGCGGTTAGTGTACCTGCAAAAGAATGCATGCTCATACATTACCACCTAGTGTGGCATCCACGCGTGACCGCTGCGTGGACAACGTAGAGTGGGCCGTTGCACATTTTCTCAAAGCCTGACTTTCCACCAGTACTGGGGATTGTCGAGATAAAGGTGGATCCCAATACCGAATATAAGTGTGGTGGGCACGAAAGCATCCAAAGCACGCCCACCACCCTTAAAGAGCCTTTTTTTTCTACGGGGCATGAATGCAGGGCTTACAACATTTCGCAAAACCCTGATAGCTTCCACCAGTACTGGGGATAGCTATGGCCGAAAAGTTGCTTTCCAAAGCGCCGAATAGGCATATGTGTTCTATCTAGGTCAGAATGTCAGTGATGTCACCTGATATCCACTAACATCCTTAATATGGGCATATCGTATACTCTCATTTTTTAATTTCTTGAAAAGTGGTTTTCAAAAATAGTTTGTAAATTAAAACTTGATGATATGACTGTTGTCTATGTATGATCGGCTCTGATACCAGTTGTGGCGCAACCGCCCTGCTTAATCCAAACTAAGCACACCTGCCACCTCTGGCTCGCAGTGCACCTAGGCCAGACTAAACCCAGTAGTCCGTCGAGCTACCCAGAAGGGCACTCGATGAAACCATCGCCCGAGGATGCCGACATCACACACATCCAGCCCTCGAAAGAGCCACAACAGTTACATCATCACAAGCAGTTGAAATATATGATAGATAGACTTAGTTTACAAACCATTAGTGTCAAATACATGTTCAACATATAGCGGAAGCGATTGCAATATATATATATATATATAGGAAAATTCCTTTCTACATGTGCATGTAGCTACACTCACGTACGTATCTCATGATTGAGGGCATATCTGGTGAAATGGAAGGTATGTACACGGAGTATGTGATCATACTAGACTATCTGTGGTGGTATATACATGAGGTATGCTGAGTATACCTGAGGTATGGGGTCATACCCCGTTTTATGTACTAATATAAATGTATTATCAAATAAATTAAAATCAGGGGCTGTTTTGTAATTTTTTCGCGTGGTGACTTTTGAGGTGTCTTAAAATAAGTACGTGGACATACCCAAAACGATAAATGAGTATACGGACATACCCTTATTGGTTTATTAAAGGTGAGTGTAGCTACATGCACATGTAGATAAAACTCTTCCTATATATATATGAAAATTCCTTTCTACATGCGCATGTCACTCGCGTATGTATCTCATGATTGATGGCGTATCTGGTGAAACGGAAGGTATGTACACGGAGTATGCAATGATACTAGACCATTCGAGGTGGTATGTGCACGAGGTATGCGAGTATACCTGAGGTATGTAGACATACCCTATTATATGCACTAATATGAAGGTATTATCAAAATATAATAAAAACAGGGGCTGTCTTATAATTTTTTTGGGTAGTGACATTTGAGGTATCTTAAAATAAGTATGTGAACATACCCTTATTGGTTTATTGAAGGTGAGTGTAGCTACATGTGCATGTAGATAAAACTCTCTCTCTCTCTCTATATATATATAGCGGAAGCGTTTTCAAAACATCTCGCAGCAGAAACAAACTACTCAAATAGTCTTCATGGATAGATGAACGAGGCGAGTAGCACCGAGCCCACCGGTTCTACCCTCTTTCAAACAGTTGTCCAGAGGTCGTCAATACCTGTGAGCCAAAAGTGGGGGCAAACCCTGAGTACTAATTACTCAGTACGACTTAATGGAAAGGGCTTATGGCTGACGCAAAGCTTGCTTACTAATCATGTGAGTCCTTAGCCATTGATTTTAAATGAGGCCATGTTGGCATAAGATAGCAGGATTTGACAGCTGCCATCTCTCTTTAAGCAATAACATGATCAGGAAAATATAGATAACTTGCATAAATAAGATCATGACATCATAATAACTTGTATAATTAAATACATACATATCCAAGCATGTAGATCTTTGCAATCAAGAATGTAAGTATAGTGTGTTCAAGTTGTTACGACGTTGCCCGGTAGTGATACTGGCATTCTCACACATGGTGAGCATTAGCGATTCGAATTTATTTATAATTCCCGGGAATAACTAAAAATGCCAGGTGATATATGCTTACTAGCCATCACGTTCCACACATATATCCCCCATCTCTACTTGTCCAATCCGAAGTTCGATTCAATCCCGCTGTAGTTCCTAGGTTGTGACGCCTTAGGAGCGATACCTCGGCGTACCGGGTCAGCCCTCCCTCGACTACAAGCTCCCCAAGGTGTAACAGTAGGAGCCTGTCTCTGTTATTCGGATGGCACAAGTAAGACTTTCACCGGTCCATTATCCCGGATAAACACTCTAGCAATGTTATGCCGATCCCAAGCAGACAGCGGACGGGCCTTATGCGACTCGGGCGGAGTCCAATGCATAACAACATAAACAGTAAATAACTCATAAAATCTCCGTCCTGTCTCCATTTAGAACATAAGCCTATATAATAACTTCCATAATAGCAAGATTTTTGTCATATTGTAAAGTCGCACCTACGAGACGAGTACAATCACTCGTGTCTACTCGTACCTAGCAATTTTAGGCACTCATCTTACGAACTCTACGTATAGGTGCTAGTGGCCAGGGTGGCCGGGAAGTCTAATGCAGATGTTTCCAATCAACTCCTAATGCAGATGCATATTCTTTAAACAAGATTATGTGAGCTGGGAGAAATCATGTTCCTGCCTACCTTTGATTATTCTTATGAAAACCAACAAACTAATCTAAATTAGTTTGCCGGGTTGTGGGGCTTTGCCCCAGGCAATCCCTTGAAACAGGGACGGAAATAATTAGCCACCCTCCGTCTTCAGGTAGAGGAGAAACTAACTCCTGGTGCAGGGGCTCTTCGTCAGCTGCTTGATCAGCGGCTGCTCCTGCGTTTGTCCTTCGTTCGCGGGATCTATATGCATGGTACAATATGCAAGTGAGTGCAAGAGAATGCAAATACATGTATATGGTACAGGTTGTATGCATGATATAGTGCAACCATGAGTGCGACGAATGCAAATGTATGCATAAGGTGCAACTGAAACATAATGCCTGTCAAGTAGCTTGTGATGAAATGACTCAAGTAGACTTAATCGAAATACATCCCAATATAAAAACTTAACAACTTTACTAAGAAATCGTACAACCCATCCTTAAGAAATCGTATAAACCATCTCTAAAAAATCGTACAAACCATCACCTAAACTTAGTTTAACCCATCATTCATAACATCACAAGAACTTTCAGCAAATATCATGGTGCAACAAGCAACATTACACTCCTACATGCAATACACTTAGGTCCTTTATAATAGTTTATCTATTTATTGAATCAAAGTACTCGTATCAAGGACATACTGTTACACAGCTCTAAATGAGTTCAATTATTTATCATATGTAGAAACATACCACATAATGCTACTGTCAAAATTTCAGCTATAAACAAGTTATAATTAATTTATTAAAATTCCAGTAAATATCAGCCCTATTGCTTCTTAGATTTTTCATAATTTATAGGAACGGAATTTAGGCATGCAATTTATGCAGTGAGCACTATTTGACATCAGTAACATGTACAAAACTTTGCAAGAGAAATACCCTTAGTTTAACAGGACATCTATTTTCCATGTATTTAACTCGTGCAATTTAAGATGTACCTATAAACAGTGTTAATAAAATCTCTAAAAATACTTTCTGGACTTCCTGTTATACTAGTAGCACACTAGATTTTCCATAGGTTTATCTTGGCATCCTTACAATTATTAGGTCTAGCAAGTAGCATGTTGTCAATTTCAAAACAGCAGCTAAAACATGCATGTACAGCCTCCTACTTCACCAGTGAGCTACTCATACTACATATAGCACATGAAAAATACCAGAGGTCATATTTGAGCATATTTTATATAGCCTTCATTTTCCAAGTTAACTAAATACACAAAACACATGCATAAGGGCAAACCAGTAATTTACCAACCAAAGCTAGGGCTACCAAAAATCACACAGTACCTAGATGCCATAACAAAGCTACTGTCTAAGTTTCATAATTTTTGGAGTTCATTTACATCCCTTTTTCTCCATTTATTTACCCTCAACATGCATGCACTATACCAGGGGCAAAACAGACTTTTCACACATCCACATCATAACTATCTTGTAGATCTACTCAAGAGGAGTCTAACGCAATTGAGTACCCATTTTGGATTTTTCGACAATTTTATACAATTTTCCAAAGGTTCACCTGATTTATTTGCAAAATAAAAAGGAAAACATTAGAATGAGGACCTATCCGTGATTATTTCAAAACTTCCTGGGCTAGCCTGCAATTAAACTCAGACCCAGTGAATAGCGCGTGAGAAACTCCTAAAGCTCGAGGTTAGATCTACAAAATGCAAGGGCTCGGGTTAAAATGCGAGACCCTAATAGATCTAAGGGGTCATCGGCAATTTCTGCAAGACTCAGTAAATAGTGGATTTATTTCATGAAATTCATGAAACTCCAGGGGTTCAATGGCTTAATGACCTTCGTCTACCTCGCGCAGGGTGTCGGTGTTTGATACTGGTAATGCACCGGGGTGTGTTACGTAGTGCTTTTCGGGTAGCGAAATCGATGTAGCTCGATGGTTCGCGTGGAGATGCGACAAAACACGAGGGTTTATACAGGTTCGGGCCACAATGTGCGTAACACCCTACGTCCTGTTTGCTACGAGTTGTATTGATCTGAGTTCTCGAGGTTACAATGAGGGCTTGGGTGTCTGGTGGCTGGTATGCGATGAGATGATTGATGTTGTCTACATAGGGGTCCCTCACCCGCCTTATATAGTCCGGCAAGGCTTGGGTTACAAGTCGGTTTCCATCTGAGTCCTACCCCGCTTGGAATCCTAAAGAGTACACAGAATCTACGATCGTACGGTTCCTTTCCCGAGTCTTGCTGCTTCTGGAATACAGAGTCCGAACCAACTTCTTTACGCCTTTCCTAAATTACAGCGCCTTGACATGGTCTTCAAGCTCGTCATCCGTTCTCGGGCCCATGAGACCAGCCGGCACGAGCCTGCTGTCTCTATTGGGCCGTCCAACGGCCCATGTACTGAATCCTCGCCGTGAGGGCCCATGGACCAGGTGCACCGAGGCGCGAGAGGGTGGGAACCATCGGGCCGTCGCGTTCCAACTGCGTGAGCGGGAATCCGAGGGGTCTGACTAGTGGGACCCACTCGTCATCGAGACAAAAGGAAAGGGAAATTCCTGAAAATGGAAAAACTAGCTTGTACCAAAGAATGTGTTTCTGAAATTTGCCTATTTGACCAACTAGCGGCTGAATTTGAAAAGGACCCAATTGGATAAAATGTTCTAAATTTATTCCTCTACATTTGTCTTATAAACTTGCATACCATGTTATATTCAAAATTATGGTTTAAATTTTAATTTAAACTGCTGACCCCAGTTTGACCAACAAAACCCTCCAGTTTAGAAATTCTAAAAGTCTATTTTCTACTCACATTCACTTAAAGAGTTTTATAAAAATGTTGTTCAGAATTTCAAGATCTACAACTTTCTCAATAAAAGCATTGCATGATTTTGGCTTTAAGATCAAGGAACTTTGAATTTACTTTACCGGTCAAGTTTGGATAGATTTCATGAATTGACATAAAATGACCCTAAACTCTATGCAAACCTTACTGCATGTCAAAGCACCAATTACCAAAGTTGTTCATCATGAAATTGTCTACAAGTTTGGTACATAAAGTTTCACCTATATCACAATGGAATTAAAGTTATGACTACAAACACAGCAGCACATATGCAAGAAACTAGAATCAACAAGTTGCAAATTCAACCCAGTTTTGAACAAGAGCTCAAATGCATGTCATAATATGATGCATTATGATGAATGTTGCATGTATGTGAGATGAAAATGCCCTTGAGATGCCTGGGGCATCACAGTCCGATGGTGCACTTGGCCTCCTGGACAAAACTCCCTGTGTAACCTGTCCGATGGACCATCGGACGGTCCGATGATCCAACCATCGGACGGTTCGTTGGTACAGAAAACACAGGTTTTGGATAGTTTTGAAAGAGGAAGGAGTTGTAGGAAGTTTCTTTTGGTTTTGATGAAAGGGTTGAGTGATTTTGATTATATTTTGAGTGATTGAGCTTTGAGACTAAGATGCACTCGAGTGGAGCAAACTTTTGAATTAAAAATGGTTCAAGCTACTCACCTTGGCCCCCCTTGATAGTACGGCCCATCTAAAACTAGCAAATGTAATCCTAAGTACCCTTCTTTCGACTTTACGGTACTTAGGGCTAATGAAGCCCGATCTTTGCGCTAGACATCCAATCCGAGGGCCATCCTTCGTAACATGTGGAATTGAATTTGATGGAGGGGTCTCTTTCCATTAACCAATGAGCACGATATTAAATAAACCACCTTCATTTCATGAGCTTATTAGTAACACAATTAGTTGTCATTAATCACCAAAACCTCTGCCTCTTAGGGTCATGTTTCTCACAATTCCCATTCTCTCTCTAAAAGCCTCCAAATAATTGTTGCTTTGCCTTCATGGTTACTGGCCAAGAAACCCTCTTTATATTTTTAGCTGAGCAATACAATTTCTACTAAAGGAGACTGTTGCCATGGCATGGAAAAATTTGGTGCATTCATCACCAAACTTGACTCTATTGGCTGTGTATCTCTGCTTCCAATAAATGCTTTTAAAGTGCAGTAGTTTTAGATTTTGCTTTTTAACCAGATTTCTCATATTCCATTCTAGGGAATTAAGAAACCTACATTCCTCCAATGCATCAAGGTACACAATTACCTTCTCACATTGTTTGATGAGTGTATCTAACTTGGAGAGGCCTCTACTCCACTTTTTAGGGTGTATCTCAACTTTTTGAGTTTAGCTGAAATGACTGCAGTAGAGTTTTTGGCTCGATGGACTGTTGAATTCCAAGATGAAGCCACCACCTCAAAGAAACCCGGGTGTTCAATCCAAAAGTTCTCGAAGCGAAAGACCGTTGCTTTGGGGATGTGAGTGCTAATGACAATCTGACAAGGAGCATGATCAGAAATAGGTCTTGCCAGGGGGAGTACCATAGAGTTTGGATACGAGAGAGTCCAGTGCGCCGAAGTGAAAAACCAGTATAGCTGTTCTAGTAGAGGCTCTTGCTGCATGTTGCTCTAGGTATATCCACTACCTTTTAGGGGTAATTCTTGCAGGCCATTTTCACCAAGGACATCGTTGAAGGCCAGAACATCCAAGAGGTTGCCACCTGATTTGTTTCTATTATTCAGCGAGCGATAGAAATTGAAATCCCCCACAAAAAGCCAATCTTCATCGTCACCAGTTTCTATATGCTTAAACCAGTTGAGGAAAACCGATCTATCTGGCTCTGTGCAAGGACCATACACAGTTGTGAACTTCCAGATATTGAGGTTATGAGCCGACATAAATTGCATTGTTATTTCAAAACACTGCTTCTCAATGGTGGCACCATTAAAGACCGAACTATTCCAAACCACCTGAATCCATCCAGAAGACCTTGAGGAGGGAATAAAGTCAAAACTGTCAAACCATCTAGGCGCAAAATTCTGGATGTAGCGAGTGTCAAAGAATTCACGATTTGTTTCTTGCGAACAAAAAATAGCACAAGCACTCTCCTCCACATTCCTTCTGATAGCATCCCACTTTGATTGACTATTAATCCCCCTAATATTCCAAGAAAGGACATTCCAATTTTTCATATTCATGATGAAAAAACTGAGGTTTTTAAGAGACAAGAGAAGAACAATCTTCTCCCCCAACTTGGACAATGACCACGTAGCACAAGGCAGATTTTAACACTATAACCCGAATAATAAACAAAGTAATAAACCAGGTCGAACTGAATCTGTTCAACGACCACAAAGGATAAGGACTGTATCTGACCAACGACCACGGAAGGCAAAAACAACCACAACCAATAGGACAGTCTAGCAAGGGACCAAAGGTTCCAATAGAAAGAAGCCATAACAAAATAAAAGACAAAGTGCGACGCAGGGCACAGCAACAAATTAGGCCTCCGGATCTGCATTGTCCACATGATCTTTCTTAGCAAAAGCTTCTAGGGAGATATCCTTAGGGTCAATCCCACAACTAGCACCCCAATCTTGGAGCACATGCAGAGGCAACGGGGGAGGAGCAGGTCCAGCACTCTTCTTGGGAGGAGCATCCAGGCCAATCTACTCATCGACCATGCGATGCTTCTTTTGTGGGGCATCTGAGAGCTTGACTAGCTGATAACCATCTGGATTGGTGAATCTTGGTCTCCTCCTAAGTGAACTGACCACTAAAGGTGTAGCCTTCTTCCTCCTTGATATCATCTTCCGCATAGAGACCCGGGAACTGGAAGGAGGGACAACATACTCCTTACTAGACTGAGTGAAGCAATCAAAGCCTGCAGCATCTGACTGAGAAGAACTAGCAGCCATTGAAAGAGCAAGGGCAGACCCAATGAGTTCATGAACAGAAGGCCAAAGTTGCAACAACTAGACTGCAGGGGGGACACAATGGTCAGCTGATTCCTCTGCTCTGGGAACAAATCACTGAGAGAATCTTGGATTTGTCTGTACAGGCACCCATCCACTCTAATGGGCTCTTCCACAGTCATAGCCCATTTCCTCTTCAAACTGGAGGACATCTGAAAGGCCCGGGCAGGCAGTGCAGAGGCAGTAAACTGAAAAACACTTGAGCTGACAACATTCACCAGCTAGGTATCAGTGACCAAATGCTCGGTGCTACGCATGGAGGTGACTTCATCAGAGGAAGACGATGAGTGAGACATATCTTCACCAAGGAGATCATCTTCAGTCAGAAACAAATCATCCCCTCATGCCCTGAAAAAATGTGCAGTTGACCCCGAGGCATCCAGGGATAAAGAGTCCTAGGGAACCTAGGGGTGCTCTAGGACTGGTGCTATCACAAACTCTTCCTCCATGTCACCATGCATCTCTGGGGGTTGGATCACAGCTGCATTAACCTCTGGGGCAGGGACATCATGCAGGTACTGATGATGGTTATGAGCCAGATGAAGCTGTGCAACATCCGCAGCTGCAATCACCTCATCAACCCAATGCAGAGGTACAATAGGGTTGCCATGAACAATGTTGCCATGCATAGGGTGAGGGTTGCCATTAGCAGGCAGAGGATCCTTATCAGGGGGGAAATTGTCTGGGAACCTCTCCCCCCAGTTGCCCCCTAGAATGAACACTGGTGCAGACCTAGAACGCCCATTCCCACCCAGAACCATTCCTTGAGACACCACAAGACTCTTTGGGGTCCTATTAGCTGAGAGGACCAAAGCTCGGACTAGAAGTCTAGACTTGTTTGGGCTATCAATCCAGTGAAGCATACGACCAAAGGGAGCAATGGCAGCCCTGATGAACTCAGTTTCCTGATAGTCTAGCGGGAAAGCAAGAAACATGAGCCAGCACACCCTTTCATAATGACAAGCTTATATGCACACGCCTATGCAACGCGTGTAGCAAGTTATGTGGCCCGATCTTCTCGTAGGATCCGTGAACTTGATAACTTGTCACTGCGTGACTTGGTGAAGAGGCAGTGCACCGCGAGGCTGTCCACATGACGAACTACCGAGATAATCACCCTTCCACGTACAGACGAACAGCGCACGCAATCACGCCGTATAGACGTGAAGGCACAAACTGGGTGAACCGCAGTTCGGCGTCCTACAACTCCCTCAGGAATCAAAAGAACAAATTTGCAAGCCTCTCGAGACTCACGCAGGAATAAGAATTCCAAGAGTTGGTATTTCTAAAAATTATAATCATGAGTTACTGTTCACGTCCTCCATTAAAGGGATATATAGCACTAGTGGAGTTTCAGTTTGGTGGAAAATAATTGAGAACATGTAGTGGGAAGTTGCAACACTACTTTTATTAATAACCAAGCCTAGTGGGACGCTGGGCTGATTGGTATTCTCTGCATGCATGCTGGAGCGTGTGTGGACAGCAACCCAGTTGCTGGTTGCATGCATTCCTAACTCCCGATTTATTTGCTTGCACTTCAACGGCTGATATTCATGGTAGCTGAATGGCCTTTCCTCTCTCATGCACATCTAGGTTCCTTGCATATATTTGGCGGACAGAATCCATCATTATCCCATGCTTGTTCGTGCACTCCATCATTTCTAAGAACGTTGAAACAAGTACTCAAAAGCATAGGTTCATTCAATGTAATCTGATTATTAAACATAAGGTTAGCATTCACCTGAGAATGAATTTCCTTCTCCAATTGTTTAGCTCTACTCCTTGTAATTGGACCAGCTATATCAAGTGTAGTTTCATTTGGAGATGAGTGAATGCTAGGAATGTCCTCATTACAAGCCTTAAGATTAAGTCCTTCATCATGTTTCTCAACTATCAGCTGCCCTTGGCCAAAAAGAATAGGGGACGCATTCAACAGAACTTGCCGATTGACAACTGACTCAAATCTGAAGAGGCCTAAGCCCAATGGAGAGCGAAAAGCAGAAACAACACTTACATCAAAATCTACCTCCAGGGCTTGGGAGACTGCTGCTATCACCTCTTCCACGTGATCAGGATGTGCTACAGGGTTGAGGGAGATGATCGCATAATCTTCATGTCGGCGGGGCGATTCCCCACCCATGGCAATGCGGGCCCTTGCAGGGCGATTCCAGCCGAGCTCCACCTGAGCGCCTTGAGGGAGATAGGGCGCCGGGTTGACGATGAAATTGGCCATGTTGTCGTTGCTCTTTGAGGATTGATCAGAAGAATGCAGTGGGGAGGGGGAGGCGATGCATTGTAGGAGTTGGGGTTTCTTGCTGCTGCAGACGACGGAATAGGAACTGTCGCTTCCTCTTCGGTAGTGGAAGGAAGGCCTGAGGCGTCCGTGTGTGAATCGAGGTTGCAGGGCGGTGCATCATGAGGCGGTGAATCAGGCGCTGCCACTTCAGACAGTTTCGGTTAAACAGGCCAGTGTTTGGGGGCCCAGAAGATCTTGGGCTTGGACGCTATGCGACAAAAACGGGCCTTGTGGCCAAGGATCTTACAGGTTCGACAACGGAAGGGCAGTCTGCAGCGAGAAGCACGGTGGCCTAGGGCCAAACATTTACCACAACAGTCAGGTGAGCCATTAGGGGGGTGATTCCCAGAAAAGCCGTGATTACTCGCCTCGGTAACTGCCGAAAAAACCTTGCGATTAAGAGAATTATGGATACAACCAAAAATTTTTGAAATTTGAATTGGCGTCGAAGGCAAATCTGAGGGCAGGTCAACCAAAAACGAGCCAAGTTTGATCAAACTGGAAGGAGTTGGTCTGGGTCTGAATTTCTTCACTGGAGAAGGTTGCACAGCAAAGCGAACTTTCTTCCTAGAATGAGCAGCAGAAATCCGACGCTTAGAGCGTTTGGGGAGGACCTCCGTCCACTCCCTAGCTTGTTCACGTTCCCAGCACAATTTCTCACGCTCCCAATGGGCTACCCCATTATTCTAGAGGTGGAAATAAGCTTCAAAAGAGCTACCAATGAAATGCTTGAGCTTGTAGACCGCAAAACCCATGTCTTTGTTCGCAACCGAAAAATGAAAGTGATTCTGATTGAGAAACCTGACATGAAAACCCACAGTAGACCCACCCAAACACGATTGCAAAGCAAGGCTCACTGAATCCTCGGTGAGACAGAAGAGAAAATGACGGAAAGTGACCACAAGAAGAAAGAGCCATGTGGTGAGGAGGAGGGGTGATGTACTGAAGACCTGAATTGTCGACGAATGTCCTCAGCAAAGGAGAGGCCATGGGAGAAGTCCAAATCATTCACCATCACCGAGGAAGATCCCATTAGGAGAGTCCAGGGGATCACCGTGGAGGTCGCCAATGGGAGCTAGGGGAGGTGCCATCGCCGGGCGAGCAGAGAGGGTGGGGAGGGAGGAGAGGGTGGGAGCGCCATTTCGTACGCTCCTCGGCATTTCATCTTAGGATTTATTTTTTGATGGGTCTGCTAGAAAAGCTCGTTGACAGCACTTAAGCACGCCAAACCTTATACTGCAAGCGCATAGTATCGTAGTAGCTTTTCCCCAGGATGAGTATCGTGGGTTTTGTCAATCTAGGGATAATTACATTTAAGCTAGTATTAATCTAATATTAACTTAATTACTAACTACTTCTAATAGATCTAAACAAGCTTAAAAGAGAGGATTAGAATTACTCTAATTATACTCTAATTATTAACTAATAACGGTTTGAAAGAGATCTAAACTATAGCATAAAATGATAGTTCAAGAATTAGGCTATAAACGAGATAGATATGATTTTAACATAGCGAAAGGATCCATAAGAGATATGAGACAAACAACTTATAAACTAAGAACCACTTTGAAATAAGATCTATCAACAAGCAAAGATTAAGCTCGATCATGAATGTCAAAGGCTTACTCGAACCTTTCTCCAGCCCTAACTGGATAATCGACGAACTAGTAAACCTTAACCATATCTAATCATGAGTAGATTCAATCAATTAATTAAAGTAAAAAGATCTACTAAAAGAACATTAAAAAGTTTATATTCTAGCCAAGTAACATGTTAGAATTAAGCATTGCAAAGATATGGATCATAGATCATGCATAAACAAGAAGCTAAGTCTAAAAGACAAACTTTATTGATCAAACATCATGGCTTATCAAAGTAACATGAGAAGTACAAGAAATTACTCGAGATACGTCGTAATCTTCAAGCATAGTCGTCGAGACGGACTCGACGAAGAACTCGAAGAAATATGAGCTCGAGAACCCCTTAGGATCCCTAGGGTCGGCCAACCAGACCCCATAGGGGTCGGCCAACTCCCCTAGGTCCTGCCTCCTCTGGCTTCCTCCTTTCGCCGAGATTTGCCTCTCGACGAGTTGAACGCCTTTGGACCTCAAACTCTGCCCTAGACGCTCTCCTTACAATGAATTGGCGAAGGATGCCCTATACATTGAATCTAATAAGTCGGTTCTAAGAGTCCTAAGATATCTAAAACACCTATTTTATGTATATACAAGCCTCTAGAAGATTCTTGGCCGTCCATATACTTCTTTGCTTGTAGAAGAAGTCCTTGTCCTTGTCTTTTCCGAAATCCACCTTTCTATATTCTGCAGCTTGTAGTATTTTGCCCATAACTTCCTTATCCGAAGTCCAAATAAGGCAAACTCAGACTCTAAATTGTAGAGCTCGAAGAGATCTACAACGTTGGTATTCAAACATTCTTCATTTGATGTTGTTAAGGTCTTCGAAATTAGCCCACAAGTTGCTGCTGTCATGAATTCCGAGAATATTTCAGGATTTAGTCGTTCAAGCAATCTTGGCCTTCTAGAAACTCCTCATTATTGGGCTTCAACCTTCAATTGGGCCTTAATTAGTCTTTATTCTAGATCCCACCCTTTATTAGCATAAATCCTTTCTTCATGAATTCCTTTAAATTATCTCAATTATACCCTATTTTCCTGCAAAAATCAATATTGCACAAAAACAAAGAGCATTCTCAAAAACGGGGTTATTTGTTAGCAAAATAAGACTAAATCACAAGATTGAATCCTGAAAAGACATAAAATTTAATAAAAATAGAGCATAAATTTAGTCAAAATCTTGAGTCAACAATCACCGAGCAATACCCATGTCCATACTACGTCCAATGGCCTAACTCTTGTGGTAAGTTTCAGGTAAATAAAGTTAGCAAGAATGAATTTTCATTTGGAAAATACCATGATAGTGCTTATTTTGATGTTGTGCCTATGAAAACAACAACTTTGTTATTTGGTAAACCACGGGTACATGAAAACAATGCTTTGTACAATGATACCGATAATACAAATTCTTTCAAACATAATGGTACAAAGATCAAGTTGCTTGGTATGAGTCCTGTTAAAATTTTAGAGATTGAACTTGCATGGGAACAAACTAAAACGATGGATGCTATTAAAAATGATTTGAGTAATTCTAATGATCACAAATCTGAGTTACCTTTATTACAAGCTAATTGTACTGCTGATTCTTGTGATAAAAAAGAGTTGTGTGATGTTTCTTCTATTATTTCTATGCCATAACTTATTCATAAGCTTGATATTGTTGACCATGAACAATTACTTGTGCCAAAAATAGACTTTTTCTTCCTATTACTAGTTCGTCAAATGAGCTAAAATTGTTATATTCTTTAAACACTTTGGGTTATATAGAATTTGATGTTCTTTGCAACCTAAATAATTTGAAGGAAAACTTTCTTTCGGTTCTGATTTGCTACAGATGTCTAGAAACACATATCATTTTATTGGCAAATATAATTGTAATGGAGAATATATGGTGCATCATTTTTATATTTCATCAAATTTGGATTGTCTTCTTGTTGGTGAATGTGATCAGTTAGATGGCTACACTAATGCTAATCATATCATGGTGAGTTCTTTTGTTCTTTGTTTGATTTTTCAAAACATGATCAATTTCATGAGGAGCATGCATGAATGATTTCTCGAATAGCTACAACTACTTTCGTGAGCATCGATGACTTTGAGTCGAGGATGACTCAAAAACATGAAGGGGAGAATGATGTGAACATGTCAAGAATCCACATGACCAAGGCCCAAGGAAAGATGAAGACTAAACCCCAATTGGAGTTGGAGTCCAATTTATTCTCGTCACCGGTCCAGACTTCAGGGGCAAGCCTTCTTGGCGAGGTCAATCGCGCGTCACATGGTTGATAACCAACAGAGCGGTGGTGTAGTGATTACAGGGTTCGAATCTTTGTGACTAGAAGCCGAATCATCAACGTCGAGATCTCCACCAAATCGAATTATCGATACCTCTTGGAAGATCAGGATCCAAATTCCCCATCAGAGAACCTCTGCCTCAGGGAAGCGAGTCAATCTCACTCCGGAGTCGCTTCTTTTCTGGACTCAAGTGCGTCTCATCGGGCGAAGGGCGTGCTGGCCACCTTCGCTCGAAGATGCTAGAGCCGCGGGCTTCGACATGCGCCTCGATTTAGCTCCCTTTTCAGCTTCGCTCTCGATGCCCTCTTCGATAGCACTCGGCATCTTTGGCGCGAAGATACAGCTTCTCTCCTTGTGCATGCAGTTCTTTCCTATTCCTGGATAAACTGGGCTGCCAGAGTTAGTCCCCCAATAGTAGCCCCTCACGGGCGAGGTTCAAAGCATGAGGATCGAGCCCATTCTCATTTCTTCACACGGCGAAGAGGGGTAGGAACTCGGCTTAGTTTTTCCTCTCCCCATTTTTTTGCACACATGCGTCTATTCCGCGTTGGGCGACTGTTGAGATGAAGGGCATGCGTCGGCAGCGTGAGCGCGTCATGACTGTTGGCCTGGCTCCCATGGGCATAAATATAGCGGGATCGCGATCATTTGTTTTTTACCGTGGTCGCTTTCGTCTCTCAACATCCACAGCTCGAGGCCCCTTGAGCTCCTTGCCCACAAAGAGGTATCCTCTTCATGCAGTTGTTCTTTGGCTGTCTGCTTTACGAGATCTTTTGGGATGACGAAGGTATCTGAAAGAGTTTCTTTGAGGATTGTTGAGTTCCCTCCTAGTCGTGTTACTTCAACTAGCTTGGCCAAGTGGGCCAAGATGGGATGGTTTCCTAAGGGAACTGCTCGCGTCCCTACCTTGACTATTCTAGTGCTGGAGGAGGACGAAGTCATTGTGTTTTGGGATTTCTTTGTTTCTGGTTTGTGAGTTTCGATTGCTAGGAATGTATGCAATATTCTTCAAGAGTATGGTCTTCACACTTACCATTTAACTTACAATGCTATTGTTAAGCTCAGCGTTCATATGTGGATCGCGAAGACCATGTGGTTGCGTCCTACAGTTGATGGTTTCGTTGGTCCTCACATTATTCACCACTAGCTGAAGACCTTAGGGGAGGGTGATTCTGAGAAGGAGATGTTGTTTGCTTGCATGAACTTCAAGTATCAGAACTCTGTTAGAAGCCCCATCGTTGCTTACCGCAACAAGTGGGAGAACGAGTGGCATGAGTTTTGGTTCTACTTGAAACTTGATCATTTCGTTGCCATCGAAGTCCATCCGTTTTACACTCTGGATATAGGGGCTCTTCCTACCAAGTTTACCTTGAAGCCGTAGAGGCCTGATTCGTCATGAACAAGTTCATTGCTACATTTGTGACCAGAGCTATGTTGCTTAGTGACGAATATGATATGTCATAAACTAGTTCAAAAAGTTTATGACATAATTGTTTTGTCATAAGTGTTTTAAGGAAGATAGTCACCTGTCATGTCATGTTTAGTGGTCCTGCGTGAGATGTGGTTAGAATTGTTTTCCGATATGTTTCCCATACAAAATAAATATCATATGTAAAATTTTTATTATAATCAAAGTTACACTTTTTACTAAATTCTCTAGCTCTACACTCATAAATTTTTTTAGGAATTTGTTGCACCAGGAAACCAACGAGTAGTACCCTTGGTGAGTCAACACAATGCGAGCCGGGAGGTGTATGTGGACGTATGGGTCACTCCTCCTTGCTGCGGCTCACGATCCGATCGTCTGGTGATTGTGGTTGGCCGTGCCACCTGGCTGACGACCTAGCCAGGAAGGTTGTGATGGTGGTGGTGGTGGTTGACTCCTGTTTTCCCTGCAGAAACAGATAAAACAGGGTAAACGTTAAATACTAGCCAGATCGCTCGGATCGGCTCTTCCCGTGTCGGATCTTCAACATCGGAATGATCCTGTCGTCTTGCCGATGATACATCCAAGTAGTGTGTCAAATATGCAATAAAGGGAAAAAGAAACCTATCTAGGTCTATCCTAGACAGTCGAGACCTATCCAAATACTCATTATGCTTTGAGATTAAACTTATGGCAAAGACTAAACAAAGAAACAAACGTGAAAGGACAGATCTTTATCGAGATCGGCATAGATAAAACATGGCATAAAGAACATCGGATCTTTTTTAACAGGAAGTGATTTGTAGGTATATCTTCTAAGGACAAATCAAACCTAGATATGAAGCTTGCAACATGCTAAACCACAACATTAACATGAAGCAAGTTGTGCATGAGTCGATATGCAAGCATTCCAACTCGATGCATGAGATAACTAGTAGATCTTGCCATAAAAAATGCTTCAGTACAAGAACTACTATCGGCAAAACGCCGCGATGCCCTATCAACATCTACTAGAGAGATCAATAGAGCAGTATGACGATATACCTTGAAAAATCCTAATTGCTTAGGGGCCGTGATGCGCCAAAGGGATCTGGAGACAACCGCTGCTTGATGAACGTATGTCATCAAATTTTATTCAATGGTATGGGTACATATTTATAGTCCTGTGGACTTGGGCGGCAAGCTTGCCCTTCCCTTAATTAAGCTAAAACCCTAACCGACTCGATCTCTAATTGGACTCTTAAATCATTAAACTACAATACAAGGCCCGCTGGCCTATTTGACGTGGTGCGCGCCATCGCTCCCTTGGCACATTTGAAATCACTTCCACATTTGAAATACTCTGTTGACTGGTTAATGGCAACCCTGGAGTCGCCGAAGGCTTCTACTGCTTCAGCACCAACTTCTAATAATAGTTCAAGGCCCTTGCACAAAGCTTCATATTCTATCTGGTTGTTGGTGCGTCGCTCGCTAAGGCGAAAAGCAAATTCATACTGTGCCTCCCGAGGGGAAACAATAAGAAGTCCAATGCCGCAGCCAGCATCACACGTAGACCCATCAAAAAATAAAGCCCAAGACGATATGCCCATGAAACAGTATTGTGGAGCCGATCGCTCAGTGATGAGATCGGCTAATGCTTGGCCCTTGACGGCCCTAGCCGGCTTGTACCTGATATCAAATTCTGACAAAGCAAACATCCATTTGTCGAGCCTACCTTTGAGAATTTGGGCTGACAGCATATGCTTAATAATGTCGGCTTTACACACCACCCATGTCTCAGCGTTGAGCAAGTAATGCCGTAATTTGGTGCATGTAAAGTATAAACATAAGCACAAGCGCTCCATCTCAGAATACCTTGTCTCCGCGTCGAGCAGCCGTCGGTTAAGGTAATAAACAACACGGTCCTTCCCATCGATTTCTTGAACCAGGACGGAGCCGATGGACATCTCATCAGCCGATAAATAGACGATATATGGAATGTCGAGACAAGGTGGATCCATCATTGGAGGTGTTGTTAGGTATTTCTTCAAATTATCAAATGCCAATTGCTGGTCAGGCCCCCATACGAACTTGTTGCTCTTTTGCGTCTTGGTCAATGGCATAAATGCTTCAAGCTTGGCCGATAAGTTAGGGATAAACCTCCTAATATAATTAATCTTGCCAATTAATTCTTGGAGTTCCTTCTTGGTCGTCGGGGGTACCATTGTCTCGATGTCATGCTTACTCTTTAAGCCAATTTCTATCCCCCTTTCATGTATCATAAACCCCAAGGATTGGCTGGCTGTGACACCAAACGCGCATTTGTCAGGGTTCATCCACATACCGTGCTTTTGAGTACGCTCCAGGACTTGACGAAGATCGGCTAGATGATTCTCCTGCAAAACTGATTTTACTACATCATCAATATATACCTCCACAAGCCGGCCGATCAAGTCGTGGAAGATGTAATTCATGGCCCGCTGGAAAGTAGTGAGAGCCAATGGACCGGCCTCATTGCTCTCCTGGTGTGATGAGTGATTGTCAATGGTACAAGCCCTCCAATGGACTGGAGGCCCTCCGATGGACTGGAGGTAGATGATGAAGACCTCGATTGACTGAGGCAAAAGCCCTCCAATGGACCGAAGGCAATGCTCGGTATCGGTCGGCCATGGAAGCTCGATACACGGAGGGGCGGATCGGCAACGGTGGTGTAAGTCCTCCGATGGACCGCGAGGCAACTCCGATGGACTGGAGAAGCCGGGTGCCACCGTGGTTCTCCAACCCGAGTGCATAGCGTGAAGGCGTGCGAGGGAGGCTTCGGCGGCTTCGGCTCAAAACCGTCACCCAAGCTACCCAAGCCTTGGTGAGTTGGGCCACGACTCGCCAAGATAGAGAAGATGGGCCAAGTCCGGCCCAAACGGAGACTTCCTAAAGTTTCCCGATTTCTGACTTCAAAACCGGGGGTGCAAAGACAGATTGGACTACTGGCCACGTGGAGGACATCCGAAGATTGCGTGGAAGCTAAGAAGATCAAGTCTTCATCGTGGTCATCCGTCCTCGATATTTCAGGTCATTTTTTGTTTTAGCCCCTTTTGGGATGAGATCCTTGGGTGTAATCTGAATCTTGAGTGTAATCTGAATCTTGAGATCCTTGGGAGTAATCTGAATCTTGAGACCCTTTTGGGCCATCTAATCCTAGTGAATTCGTGCTGCAAGCTTGTGTGCTTCTCCTCCCCTATCTGGTTTGGTTTTTGGCTTCAATTCTTGGCTTTTGAGGTGTTTGGTTTGGCCAAGGTTGAATCCCTTCTTTTGTTGGTGTTTTGGACTTGCAAGGACATGGAGATTATGCCCTAGTGCATCTCAAACCTCTGCAGGTTTGTCATGAGCAAGTCGAACTTGAGTTTTCCCTCTCTTGCCCAAATATTGCCATCTTCACGAGATCTGAAATTCTCGCTAATCCCATGGTCATTTTGAGTTGATTTTCTGGGAAAAGCTTTGGAATAGTGTCAGAATAGCCTGTGTAAAATCTCATGGAGTTTGGACAAGATTTGGTCATGTTTAGGGTTTGAGAGCGAGGCTCAAGTTCCAGCCTCCTACCGGACAATCCAGTCCTGTCACCGGACTCTTCGGCTCCACCGGACAGTCCGGCGCAGGCCACCGGACAGTCCGGCATGTTCCACCGGACTGTCCGGCAGAGCCTGGGAGGTGGTAGTTTTGCAGTTTTCATTGGAGTTCTTGCCGTTCAGGTTTTTGCTTCGTCCTTGCCCGAGTGATGGCTACATGGGATCCTCTTTTGCCAGGGACGTTGTTTCGCTTGACTTGCGATATTGTGATCGTTGAGTCTTATGCTTCCGCTTGCTTGGTGTGTACCCATTCAGTGGGTGACACCAAGTGCTTGCTAGACTCGTTTCTCTTCAGTGGACGGTGTCTAGCAGTTGTGGTGTGTAGTGTGCCAGTTTGCACCGGGGGTTGTGAGTTTGAGTTTTTGGTGCTCCTATTCACCCCCCTCTAGTCGCACGTCTCGGTCCTACAAGTAGCTCCAGCATTGCGTAAGCCGAAGGTCATAACAACAAACTCAAATAAGCCTTGTGGGCAATGAAAAGCTATTTTGTAGACATCCTCTTCAGCCATAAATATCTAATTATACCCGGCATTACCATCAAGAAAACTCATCATCTTGTGGCCGGCCGCAGCATCGACAAGCGATTCAGCAATGGGCATCAGATACTCATCTTTTGGCGTGGCCCTGTTTAAGTCTCTGAAGTCAATGCATATTTTGAGCTTCACATTCTTCTTCCACACAGGGACAATGCTCAATATCTAGGTGGCATAACGGTAGGGACGAATAAACCCAGCACGAACCATCTTCTCTTTCTCTTCCTTGACTATGTCTACAATCTTCACATCGATCTTTCTGGGATGTTGGGCGAACGGACAAAAACCATGCTTAGTCAGCAACCAATGTTCGACAAAGGATCAGTCAAGGCCAGGCATCTCATGATATTCCCAAGCAAAGCAATCAAGGAATTTCTCTAAGCAATTCTACCAACTTGGCCTTGAATTCTGAGTCGAGTTTTTTACTAACCCATGTGAGCCTAGGACGATCACCTGAACCGATGTCAACCGCTTCAAGCTCATCTGAGGGAGTAAAACCAAAACCGAGCTTGCCTTCCTTGGCAAATTCTTGTGTAGACCCTGACGATGTCGGGGATGGATAAGGAGACGCCGCCTCGGGTTTCCCCTCATCGTCAAACAATTGACCATCACAAGACAAAACATCTTTGTTAGGAGTAACATAAACTAAATTATTGTTTTGAGACCAATCATGCAGATTGGTCAATACAGCAATTTCATGCAAAATATGGTTTCAAATTTTTTACGGTTGATCGCACAGATCGGCTTCTACGGACTGTGCATCCGTAGACAAGCTAGTAATACCTATAAGCCGATGATAATCGGCCGATGCTTCTGGTGATACTAAATTGCCAGAACCGGCGTAATTCTGTTTTTTGCCTCGTTGACAAAACTCCAGTCCAACTCCTACCTTCCTGAGAGACACTCCGCTTCGTCCGATGTAGACGACAGTGCGACGCTGCGAGAATCATCTGCAAGCACTACCTCGATGTTGTCACCATCCCATTGGATCAGACATTGGTGCATCGAGGAAGGCACACAACAGTTGGCATGAATCCAGTCTCGGCCAAGGAGAGCCGAGTAGGGCCCACGATCGTTGACCACAAAGAAGGAAGTGTTCAAAGTCTTATGGCCGACAGTCAGCTCAACATTGAGGACCCACTTCACCTATGATGAATTCCCCTTGAAATCATTGAGGGTAACGTTGGTCTTCACAAGATCATCGACAGACTTGCCGATTTTGCGGCACAAGGAGTACAACACAATGTTAACAGTGGCGCCTACGTCAACAAGCATCTCGCCAACCGGTTTGCCGTTGATGAGGCCCTTTACATAGAGAGGCTTGAGGTGCTGATATTTTTTGTCGACTGGCTTCTTAAAAATTGCAGCAGCGGGGCCGATACTAAGTTGTGCCATGGACTCGGCCATCTGCTCACTGATGGGAGGATGAAAATCTTCTGGGAGGTAGAAAACCATGTTAGTACCTGCCGCTGCCTTCTTGATCACCTTGCTGACCTCCTCCTCGAAGTCATCCTCCTCATCAGACAGGTCATCGCAGACCATACTTCAGCCGCGTCGACGTTGGTTTCGTTCATGTTTCAGCCGCGTCGGGTTGCGGCTTGCGCTTCCAAATGAGGTTGCAGTCCGTCCATATACTTGGGATTTCCATGGCACCGCCAACCTTCTTGAGTAGCCGAAGGTACTCTTCTTCGGCTTGTTCCAGCCTGCGTAGGCATTGAAACTCTGCACTTCTTTGACTTGGTCAAACTCTCAAGGCACCACCTTGGTAGGTGGCACTCCGCGCGATGCCGATCGTCCTCGGGCTCATACCGCTCGACAAGGGGCGGCGAGCGCCTTGGTGATGGAGATGCAGGCCGGCGCCTCGGTAGTGCAGACGCAGGTCATCGTGGTGGGGGAATAGGATCACGTGCACGGCGCAGCGAGGGTGCATGATGACGGCGTGGCGACGGCGCGTGTCGCAAGCGTTCGAACACAGTTGCCTTACCGTGCTGAGCCCTGTGGTTGGAACATTCTGGGCTGTCATCAATGGTTGGGAGCCTATCCATACCTTGGCTCCAGCAGAAGTGGAAGTAGGGGCAGTGCCAATGTTCCTTGCAATTGACGGCATCGCGGTGTTGCTCGTACCGCTGACGGTCCTCCCAGTGCCTCTCCTCATGCCTTGGCGAACGAGGGTACTGGCGACGATGCTCCTCGTGATAACGCCGTCGCTCGCGGTGATAGTCTTCCTCCTCATCGATGCGACGACGCTCCTCATTGTGCCGATGATGACGTGCGTACATGCCGATCAACGCCCCTGAGTTAGGGCGAAATCGGTGATTTCTTTCAATTGATCTGGCCGAAGTGTGTTCTTTGGCCCTAAACTCTAGAGGCAGATCGTCACGCGGGTCAGCTTTGGCCTTCCCTCTTGCGTCCGCGGGCGTATTGACCATGTTGATTGAAAAGGTGGCATTCTGGAGCAAATGAGGGTACAGCTCTTGATTAGCACGGCGTAGGACCCTGCCTGCAATGATTGCTTTTCCCAGGCGTGCTCGGAATGTCGGATCGGCAGAGGGAGGCATCGAGTAGTCCTCTTCGAGCGGTGACTTGGCCGTGTAGACCATGTTGACTGGGAAAGGCGTCGTATCGATCTTCATTGGGGCGTGAGCAAAGACCACCCTTCCCTGCTCGATAGCTCTCTGAATCTCAGACCGCAGGATCCGACAGTCAGTTGTATTGTGGCCATCTTATGCCATTTGCAGTACTTGCAGCCACGTATCTCTTCAGCCGTGGGCGTCTGATGCCCAGCTATTGGCACCAAGTGTTTCTCCTTGAGCAGCAAGTGAAAGATGGCCTTAGTCTTGGAGATGTCGAAGTCGAAACCTAGAGTAGGTTTGTTTTTGCCCACTGGACAAGGCACGCATCGACATCGTTTAGCGGATCGTCTTCTTCAGTCTGGATGAAGCCGATGTTTCTCCTTTGCTTTTCTTGGAACACCTCTTGGTGGCTCCGTTCGTAGGCTTGGACACTAAGTAGCCGACAGATTAAAAATCAGTCGGCCCATATGCTGCTTTGATGGCTTTGTTCAAGCCCTTGTATGCCAGTTCTGCCAAGAACCTTTCCTTTGGGTGGAGGGAATAACACCTGTTCCTCACCTCGCAGAAACGTTGGATGTACTTTTGTACTGACTCCCCTGGGTATTGGTAGATGCTGGTGAGGTCTATCATTGTCACTTCATCAGATCTAGAGAAGAAGTGTGCATGGAACTTCTCCTCCAACTGTTTCCAGGTAGTAATCGACCCAGGGGCCAACGTGGTGTACCACCCAAAGGCTGGCCCGGTCAGTGACAGAGAGAATAGCCGAATCTTCATGTGTTCGGCTCGAGATGCAGGTCCTAGCTGCGCCAAATGTCGACTAACATGCTCAACGGTGTTGGCGCCGTCGTTGCCACTGAATTTGGAGAAATCTGGGATCTTGAACTTGGGAGGCGCTTCGAGGTGATCATATACCTCCGGGTAGGGTTTAGAGTAGGTGACCATTTGCTTAGGCGTAATCCCGTATTGGCTCGTCAAAATTTCAGAAATTTGATCGCGAACCACGTCGAAATCGGCTCCTGCAGCATGCATGGCCTGATCGTCAAGCATCTCCTGGTCTACGGTTTTTCCTGCCCCCTATGGGGTCCGAGCTCTTGGCGGGTCCTGCTGCGGGCCTCATCGCGGAGACCGCTGTAGCTTTTCACCTAGAGTATTCCGAGTATCGTATTTTTATCCATAGGGAAGCGGCAGGCGAGAGAGTATAATTGAATAAACTTAAATCGAATGATCTGTACTTAAATAAATATACCAGCTAGTCACTACACGTTTGGTAAACGGATAGGTGTATGGTGAAAATAAGTAAATTAAACTACCTAAGATACACGTAGAAAGGTATAGTTGCCTGGGAGGACAATGAGTGAGATAAAGTTTCCAAACTCTATTCTATTCGGCTGCAAAGACAATGTCATGGTTAACTAAGAAACTCAAGTAGCAAGTCAGGGTCTCGCGTTGAGCGAAATTCCAGTGCCTCGAGGGGTCAGGGGGTAGATAGTAGACCACCGAAGGAGATCCGGCTAACGCCTACGGGCCTACCGAACGAATGGGCCTGGGATACACAGGCACACCACACGCTGTCACCGAGTGTGGCTACCAAGCAAATTTGCGTGGATAGGCTGGCACGCTATAAACGTACTCAAGCAAAGCTTGAGTAACAATAGATCGTCCTTGATCAGAGGAGAGGACCTAACCAGAGCCTAGCGTACAGGTTGGATTATAGCACCGGCAAGAATAACAAGACTTGACTAACCAAGATAACCATAGCCTAACCCTAGCAAGTATGCAAAATAAAGGGTACACCACACTTGCAAGACATAGAAATAAAGTAAAATATAACTGAATTATAATGAAGATAGGAGTACAAAAGACTCAAGAGCTTTTACCGTAGACTCAGAAGAATCTCCGAGAACTCCGAGGCAAAGCTCAACTTACTCTAACTCCTAGGACTATCCTAACTACTAAGATGTGAAGATAGGACTCTCTAAGGTAGAATATGGCTCTCAACTTCTCCACACTTTTACAAATGAGCTCTACAGGCCTATTTATAGTCCAATATGTGAGGGGGGTACTTGTAGGTGGCAAAGGTCGGTGGGTGGCCGAGGTCAGTGGTCGGCCGATCTAGGGAGGAGATCGACCAACCTAGCCTGAGGTCGGGTGACCCTCTGATCCACCGCCTTTGCCCTCCAACGGCTTGATCTTACGTCCCCATGGCGATTGGCGGTTAGGACGGTTGTTGCAGTGTAAGGTCGGCCGACCTTGGTGGAGGTAAGGCGACCACGTGTCAGCCTTGGATTGGCCACATTGCTCTTTCCTTGGATTGTTGACATCATGGATCCGTGACTTGGTGGAATTTCGGCCTTTGAATACATTGGATGCTTGATACAACGGTTGGATTGACTTAACATGTGTTTCTTTGCATGTAGGACTAGAAGTGGGCAAAACTGGCTTGGTGAGGTGGCTAGGCGGCCAGCCAGGTGGTCGGCCAGTGGGTCGGCCGACCTAGCACTTGATAGGGCGACCACCACATTTGGCCTGTTTGTTCCTTTTCCCTTCCTTGGCCTTGTGTCATCCATTTTTAAATGTAATTATGTACCTGCAACCAAATATTCATGTACATCTTGTGGAACTAATTAGTAGAAGGGTTAGTCTATATTTATTCACTTGCATTGCTCCATTTGGTTGGTAATTGATGGTAGATATCGTGAGATTACGACCATCAACACCCACCCAAGCTTAAACTTTTGCTTAGACTGAAAGTGGATCAGGAGTTGCTGCAATATCGAAGATGAAGAGAAATTCTTATACATGACTCAATACTCAAACTTTTGTTTCAAATAGTAAAATAATTGAAGCTCACCTTGTGTACTACCTGTGGTGCATCTTTTTGTTTACCTTGCCTTGGGCGGTTGAGAGATGGAACGACCATTGTACAGGAGTTCTTCTAACTTGCTCTTTTTTGGATGTCTTTCTCAGATGTTTTCAAGATTTTCAAAACAAACGTAGCTTCCCCGAGGTGCTCTCAGGCACTCAAATGTGTTTCCTCACCAAGGGCCAAGATTCGGCCAACACTTTCCTACACTAAGGCCTTTGTGGAGCTTTAGGTAGGGAGGATGTAGCACACTTAGGATATTTATTTTGCTAAGCTAAAGATTGGACCAAAGAGTGTACTCTATCACTTCTTCTAATTGATCACTGGAGTATGAGTGGTGGTACTGTATGCCTCTTTCTCTTAGTATTCATCCCTTGTAGCCTTTTTGAAGGTTTGGAGTGGGTATGGAGCTTTTATTTATTTTTGCCATGCTTGAACTTGCATGCTTTTCATTTTGCCGTGCTTTTGCACGCATTTTTTTTCTTTTTGCCCTGGTTTTGCATGCTTTTCTTTTTAGCTCCATACCCTTACTCCTTTGGATTTCAAGGCTCGGGGATTATGAGAAGTATTTGGAGACTTTTTGGTGGATGCAAAGTCCGGAATGGATCACTTGTATTTTTGCTTTTGTACTCCAGCTATCTATAGAAGGTGATATTTCTACTCAAAAAGACTCAAAATTTGACAAAGCTCAAAATATCACTAAGCAGCTCTTTGTAGCAGTTTCAACTAATTGAATCATTTTTAGCTCTGGTAGGTATTTCGACCAAGGGGAGCTATAATTTGTTGTTTTCAAAAATACAAACCTGAGATGTTCATCTTACTAAGAGCATGAAAGAATTATCCCATATTCAAGTCATATCATTCATCTCACAACAACTTAGGCTTGTTATCACAAATGGCAACCACAAGATAAAACCTTGGTTTACTTCTTTTATTCACAAACTCAAAACTAAGCTAAGCATAAGTCACATGCAAGAATTAAATCATTCAATTGATAGAGCAACTATTCATCATTTCCAAAATGAAGCTAGCAGTGAAACTATCATTAAAGCATGGGAGTTTTTTTTGAAATATAACTGAATTAAACAAACTAAATTAAGCAAACTGAATTAGGCAAACTAGCAAACTCCCAAAGCATGATACATGGGTGGTGCAGAAAATGGGGGACTGTCATACATACCCAGCTATCGATTTCGGTTTGCCCCCAAGCTTCAACGAAGCTACTCAGGGTAGTACTCGTAGTACTAGAAGAATCGCTGGGAATCATCAAAGGTGCGCTGAGCCGTCGCTTCTATTCTAGAAGGCGGTTATATTGTTCATCCTGGATCTGCTGGATGACCTAAGTGCGCTCATCTACTTGATTAAGCTGCTGGGCCATCCCAGCTGTGCGCTGGTCCTGAATGGTCAGGGACCCAAAGATGGCGCTCAAAGGGTCTCCTGCAAAGTATGCAGAGGCAGATGGTCCTGCCACATAAGGTGCTGACCCATACCCATAGTAGGTTCCTCCTCCTTGCTGCTGAGAGAATGCAGCGCTCGGCTCGTGTCCCCATGGTGTGTTTGTAGATCCTCCGTGGGGCTGCCACATTGGGTCTGTTCCCTGGTTTGCAGGATGTGCCAGCCGCGGTATAGAACTAGGTAGATCCCGTCCCGGCGGCTTGTGCGTCCTGTGCTTGCTTCTATAGGCGCTCCTGGGCTGCTCTCCTCTGTGCCCTGGTCATGACTCCCACCACACTATGTCTGGGCTCCTCTAAAGGCTCTTCTACTGGGACGCCCTCTATTGGCATAGAGAGTGTGTCCACGTGGTAGATTTTGAACTGTGGTGCTAGTAGAGGCACTTCAAAGTTGTACCCCTTGTAGATCACGACATAAGTATCTGTGTTGGGGTTTTTGCACAGAAAGTGTCCCTGGATAAAATGGCTCTCTGTGACTAGGTTGGGTGTGTCTGGGGGTAATAATGCCACCTAGGCACTTGCTAAAACCCCTAACTCAGATGCAATCCTCGTCACAAAGGACGTGATTGTTATGGAATTTTCATCCCAAACTAGTTTCATCCAATGATAGAGCATGGCGATTACTGGTGCATACTTCTGCTTACTCCACATGGCATAGAGGATTTTTAAGTCCTCTATGGTCACACAGCGGCTGTCATCATGGGGAAGGATTACCATATTAATCCAACGGGCCATGAACCGCATGGTGGGGTGCTTAATGTGTGTGATGCTCTTCTTCCCCTTATAGTCCGGACCGGCTAGTTCTTTCTAGAACTCTATTGCATTGAAGCCTACGGGTTCGGCTGCTACGGAGCAGCGAGGTGAGAACCCGAGAGCATTGCTGAACTGATGAAGTGTTAGCTCATGCTCAGAGTTGAAGAGTCTAAAATGAACAGTCGTGTCGGACTGTAGTGATACTACTCGGAGGGTCATTAGAAACTTCTTGGTGAGGAGCACTATGCCTCCCTCACTAAGATTTGCAAAATTATCCCAGCCTACCAAACTGAAAATTTCATCAAATTCATCGTCTATACCTATGTTTGTCATGAGTACCTCATCGAAGC
This sequence comes from Paspalum notatum, assembly GCA_022530915.1. NCBI lineage: Eukaryota > Viridiplantae > Streptophyta > Magnoliopsida > Poales > Poaceae > Paspalum > Paspalum notatum. The sequence continues at coordinate 24,868,406 of CM039685.1, read as the reverse complement.
ACTTGGTGAGGCTGATAGTCTTGGTGTGGAGTCTCCTCAGCAGGTTGGCTTCATCTTGATTGCGTGTCTGAATTTGGGAATCCAGCAGCAGTATGGGCCTGGTGTTGGATGATGTAGCTTCTTCTCCTCCTGGCCCAGCACTTGATGAGCCATGGTTGGACACTGTCTGAGAGTTTTGGCCCTGTGAACCGGAGGACGTCGGGAACCGAATGTGCTGCCACGCCCTGCTGATCGCACATCTGGCCCTCTTGAGAGCGCGCCTCATCCTGCACAAAAATAAACACAAGAACTATGAGACGACAGAATAATAGTAGCATTAGTTGTTAGTTGTCCTTGTGGGGCATAACACCACCACAACTCGTTCTCGTGTTCTTGCCAAAAGAGAGGAGCTAGTAGCTAATTTATTTGCTCAACTAGATTTTTATTCGGACATTTTTTTGGCTAAGCAAAAGAACTAAATTAACTTCTCAGCTAGGGAATTTGAGAGGGGGAGAAGTGTGCTTGTGCTTGGTGCATTGAGTAAGATAGCAAGGGGTGCTATTTATAGGACAAGGGGGCAGAGGAGGAGGTCGGGCGATCGGATGGGCAAGTTGGCCGGCCTGAGGAGCTGGTCAGCCAGCCTTATGCCATGGTCGGCCGACCATGCTTTGCATGGGGGTGCAGTAAAGGGAGATGGAGAGTGCACCAAAAGTGAGAAAGTGGTGGTTGGCCGGCCTAGGACCTTGGTCGGGGCGACCTCATGAGTGCATGTCCCCTTTTGCTTTGGAAGAAAGGAAGAGTGTGAGGAGGCAGGGAGGTTGGGCGACCTAGGCTGAAGGTCGGGCGACCACACGAGAGCTGTGCAGGTTATGATGGTGGTCGGTGCTGGTGCTCACACTTTGCATGAGAGAGTAAGAGAGAGAGGTAAGAGCAAACAGAGGGGGAGAGGTGGTCGGCCGGCCTCATCATGGGGTCAGCCGGCCACTGAGTGGTGGCTCTTGTGCTTTGCTTCGGTTGGAAGCAAAGAGAACAGAGGAGAGAAGAAAAAGAAAAGAGAAAGAGGGAAAGAGAGAGGGGAGGAAAGAGAAGAAAGGAGCAAGAGGAAGAGAGAGAGGGGTGGTCGGGCGGCCTCTAGATGTGGTCGGCTGGCCACTCTTGTGGCCCCCTTTTGCCCTACCTGTGAAGGGTGGTTAGCCGGCCCTGGGTACGGTCGGTCGACCCTAGATTTTTTTTTTTTGAAATGCATAAGGAAAGGAAAACGACTGTGCATAAAGTTATGATTTTGCAATGCAAGAATTTAAACATGCATTGGGGTGCGCAAATTAAAATTCGTGGGTAAATAAAATATGCTGTCAAGAGATAATGCCAAATTTTACCTTTTGGCGAGGGTGCACCATTTTCCTCCTTTGGGAATGTCGCGTGGGTGTATATTCCGAATGGTGCGTGATATCTCCGCGAGCTCCCTCGACTTTGTTTCGGGTGAGGCTTTAGCTCGCTTTTCTTGCCCTAGATTATTTGATGTGGTTGAATCATGGGCAGGTTGATCTTTGCTGCACCCTTGAGTGTTTGATGTGGTTGAATTATGGGCGCCGACCTTTTGTACAGGAGCTTTGCCTCCTGTTTCCTGGATTTTGGGACTAGCCTTGGTTGCTTTTGCTTTCTTCTGTTCCAATTCTTCCTGTTGTCGGATGGCAGCCTCGGTGGCTAACTTCCGTTTCATTAATGCTACGAGACTGTCCATCTCTTGTCCGTGTAGGACCGAGACGTGCGACTAGAGGGGGTGAATAGGAGCACTTAAAAACTCAAACTCACAACCCCCTGGGGCAAGCTCACACACTTCACACAACAAACGCTAGACACCGTCCACTGAAAGGAAACGTGTCTAGCAAGTACTTGGTGTCGCCCACTGAAAGGGTACACACCAAGCGAGCGGAAGCACAAGACTCAACGACCACAAGATCGCAAGTCAAGTGAAACAATGTCTCTCGCTAAAGAGGATCCCACGTAGCCACTCCACACCTAATTGCGTCTCACTGATGAAGAGAGAGCGAAGAGCATGGGCAAGTGGTGAGAATCACTCGAGCAAGGACGAAGCAAAAACCAAACGGCAAAAACTCCAACAAAAACCGACTACACAGCCACACACCGGATAGTCCGGTGCACTTCACCGGACAGTCTGGTAGAGACTGGATAGTTTGGTGACCTGCATCGGATAGTCCGGTAGAGGCTGGGATGAGGGCTAGAGCCGGATAGTCCGGTGCACGCCGTCGGACTGTCTGGTGGAGGACCGGATAGTCCGGTGGTTGCACCGGATAGTCCGGTAAAACCCTGGAACTTGAGTTCCCAAACCTAAAACCTGACCAAACCTTGTCCAATCTTTACAAAAATTGACACAGGCTATTTGGGCACTATTCCATTCCCAAAAGATCCATGGAAAAAGATCAAGGGATTAGCGTGAATTTCAGATCTCGTGAAGAGGCAAGCTTTGGGTAAGAAAAGGGACAAACTCAAATTCGACTTGCTCGTGGCAAACCTACAGGTTTGTGATGATCTAAGTCATAATCTTCACGTCCTTGCAAGTCCAAAACACCAAAAGAAGTGGGAAAAACTCGTAGGCAAAGCAAAGCACCAAAAGCCTTTGAGAAATCACCCAAAAACCAAACTAGAGAGGGGGAAGGGAGAGGGCTGCACACAAGCACTCCAATTTCAGAGGAATATTGCTGGATTAATCACGAAATTGAGTTCATACAAAGGTTCCTACAGCCTACCACCCTTCATCCTCCCTCTTGATGTGAAGAACCCTAGCTAGGGGACTCAAAACCTAGCCTCAACCTCTTCTTTCTCTCTTTGGCACTTGGCTGTATGGAAACTAAGCCTAGGGTTTTCTAATGGTGGAAGAGTCACCTAGATGACCAGCCAGAAGACTATTTATACCCCAGGCCTAACGACACCATTTAACACTAAGACCCCTACTCTAGAAAGCCCGGAAGGGGCTGAAATGAAAATGATACAATCGGATGGCTACGATGACGTTTTGATCTTCTTCTTCTCCTCACCTAGCTTGGATGTACGCCACGTAGCTAGTAGTCCGGAAGCTTCCCCCGATTTTAAAGTCAGAAACCGGGAAACTTTATTCTGCGGGCTTCTTGGGCCGGGTCTTGGCCCAATCTTCCATCTTGGCGAGTCGGAGCCCAACCCACCAAGTCATTTGAACTTGGGTGGCGGTTTTGAGCCGAAGCCGCCAAAGCCTCCCTCGCGCGTCTTCGTGCCATGCACTCGGGTTGGAGCGCCATGGTGGCACCCGGCTTCTCCAGTCCATCGGAGTCGCCTCGCGGTCCATCGGAGGGCTTACACCACCGTTGCCGAACTGCCCCTTCGTGTACCGAGCTTTCATTGCCGACCGACGCCGAGCATTGCCTCCGATCCATTGGAGGGCTTTTGCCTCAGTCCATCGAGATCTTCATCATCTACCTCCAGTCCATCGGAGGGTTTGAGCTCGTTGACAATCACTCATCACACCAGGAGAGCAATAAGGCCGGTCCATTGGCTCTCAATCTCCCCCTTGATGAGTGCATTGTCAACACCTTCAACCTATAACCTGAAATAGAACAAAGACAAAAAAGAAAGATAGAAGAAAGTTGCTCAAAATGCCAAGAACCAAATACAATCAAAGAAACAGGGCACAATGAGACAACAAAAGAAAACAAAGCATCGGCTCCTCAAGACAGAGGTAAAGGCTCAACGCACCGATGCAAAGAGCATGCTAAAAGCTCAACTCCCCCTGAAATGCATTCTCACAAATGTAAAATGATGCAAAGCTTCCCCTCAACTAAATCTCTCACGAGTCCTCCCCCTATGTCCAAACTTCTCAATTCTCCCAAATTTCTCCCCCTTGTTGACAATGGACACATCAAGGGTTCATAGGACTCCCCCTGAACTAGACAACTCCCCCACAAAATATGCTATGAGATGCAGAGAGTGTACCAGAAAGAGCTCAGAAGGGATGGAAAGCTAGTATTCACAATTTCTAGCATACAGATCAAGTGAGGACAAGGAAGCATGCAACAAGCTCAAATGAATCTATCTTACACAGTTTAGGAGCAAGCATGTTTTTTCAGGGTTGTTTAAAAAAAACATCACCAACATGAATAGCACCTAGCAAGATAGGCATGAACAACAAGATGCTAGCAATGCATACAAGGTGTGCTACTCTCAACCAGAGCATATACAACAAGCCATAAGCATTTTAGAGACTTGCATATTTTATATTTAATCGCTTGTATTACATGAGCAAGTTCCATATTGTGTCAGGGGTTATTTACTTGTCTTTTACCACTTCTTACCAATCAATGCCAAGCCTAGGTTCAAAGAACCATCAGAAGCTTAAGACAAGGTTTTGGTCATACATAGCCTAATCCAAGTTCATGCCAAAGTGCAAAGGCAAGCTGTCTCGAATTAGATCAGTGTGACAAGCAAACCCACTAGATCTTTCTCATTTCATCATAAGAAACACCACTTGTAAACATTGTAATTCAGATTTCAATTTAAGCAAGGTGTCATAAAAACTTAGGCATTTACTGGGCAAAGGCATACAACTAGCATATCCAGGTATGAAAAGATAGCATAGCATTCAACACTCCTACACATGCTAGGTAGCCAAGTAAAGTGGTGGTCATGTTTTTGATTTTCAGGAAAGCAAAAGACTTAGCTCACAATTAGTATTCAATAGACTCAAGAGAGCTTAGCCAACCATGATCAAGCAAGCATCTGTACAATCTAGCACAAGCAAGTACTAACTCATCATTCCAAAAGAGCTCTAGTGCTAGTGAAGTGAAAATGCATATGATACAATGCAATGCATGATATGACACATAATGCAAAAGAAACAAGAAAGCAACAAAAACAAGGCAAACAAAGGTAAAACCTAAACTACTAAAGTTATCCCTGACTAAAAGGGATAACACACTCCAAGCTCACCTCTCAAGTGCACAAAAGTACTGAACTCTAGGGGCTTGGTAAAGATATCGGCCAACTGGTTTTGGGTTACTATATGGACTAAGTCAATATCACCCTTCTCATAGTGGTCTCTCAGAAAGTGAAATGTCACGTCTATGTTTAGTTCTAGAGTTGAAGACGGGGTTCTTAGCTACAGAGATAGCGGAAGTAGAGTCCACTAGAAGAGGGATCCTCCCAAACCTATGGCCAAAATCACTAAGGGTGGCTTTCATCCATAAGAGCTGGGAGCAGCAGCTAGCAGCAGCTATATACTCTGCTTCTGTGGTAGACAGGGATACGCTAGCTTGCTTGTGAGAGGACCAAGAGACAAGAGAGGTTCCTAAGAATTGGCATATGCCGGAGGTTGACTTGCGATCGATCCGGCAGCCAGCATGGTCAGCATCTGAGAACCCTCCAAGAGAAAGAGAAGAACCCGAGGAATACCAAAGACCAAGCTCAGGAGTGAACTTTAGATACCTGAAAATGTGCTTCACCGCTTGACGGTGAGATGTCCTGGGAGAAGCCTGGTAACGCGCACAAAGGCAAACCGCAAACTGAATGTCCGGTCTGGTCGCCGTTAGGTACAAAAGTGAGCCGATCATTCCTTGAAATTCCTTCTGGTCCACTACCTCCCCATCTTCATCAGCATCAAGCGTCGTGTTTGTACTCATTGGAGTTGTCATGGGTTTTGAGTCACCCATATCAAACTTCTTGAGGATGTCTCTTGTATACTTGGCTTGATGGACGAAGGTACCCTCAGGGCCTTGCTTGATCTACAGCCCGAGGAAGAACTAGAGCTCACCCATGAGACTCATCTCAAATTCCCTGGTCATCTGTTCAGCAAAACTAGACACCAAAGCGTGAGATGAACCACCAAAGATTATGTCATCAACATATATCGGAACTATCAGGGTGTCATCGCCACGACTCAACAAAAATAAGGTCTTGTCCACTGAACCCATTACAAACCCAGACTTGAGCAGGAAGCTCTTCAATCTAGCATACCAAGCTCTTGGAGCCTGCTTCAGACCATACAAGGCTTTCCTCAACTTAAACACCCGGTCTGGAAACTTAGCACTCTCAAAGCCAGGAGGTTGTCTCACATATACCCGAACTGCCCCTTCGTGTACCAAGCTTCCATGGCCGACCGACGCCGAGCATTGCCTCCGGTCCATTGGAGGGCTTTTGCCTCTGTCCATCGAGGTCTTCATCATCTACCTCTAGTCCATCGGAGGGCTTGAGCTCATTGACAACCACTCATCACACTAGGAGAGCAATGAGGCCGGTCCATTGGCTCTCAGTTTGGAGGCGTCAACGACTGGTGGCTTCGGCACATACTTTTGGCATTTGAAAAACTTCACTTGTTTGCACTGTTCCACCTTTGGTTTGAAAGAGAATGTCTCCCTCATTCCATTGATGTTGAGATGGACTTCTCCAGCTCCAACATCAATACTTGCGTCCGCACTGCTCAGAAATGGCCGCCCGAGGATGAGCGGTGTCTTTGCATCAATTTCCATGTCCAACACCACAAAGTCCACTGGGATGAGGAAATTTTGGATTTTCACCGAAACGTCCTCGACGATCCCTGCGGGATGTCGTATGGATTGGCTTGCCAGCTGCAGGCACATGGTGGTGGGGCGAGTGCGGCGTGATTGAGTTTGTCGAAGACGACCTTTGGCATCACACTAACGCTTGCTCCGAGGTCGCATAAGGCTTGGTTGAAGGTTTGGTTCCCAATCGAGCATGGAATGGTAGGACTTCCAGGGTCATTTTTCTTTTGTGGTGGCTGGTTGAGTATAACAGCACTACACTCTTCTGTCATGTGAACAACTTTCGCTGATGGCAATGGTTTCTTATCGTTGAGGATGTCTTTTAAGTATTTGGCGTATGTTGGTACATGCATAGCATCTAGTAGGGGTATGTTGATATATAGCTTTTTAATGACCTCAACAAACTTACTATATTGTTCATCGGCGGCAGCCTTCTTGTTCCGTTGAGGAAAGGGTAGCACCGTCGTGTCATAGAATTCGTGTGGAAGGGATTTTGGCGATGCATTCTCCCTTGCTGTTTCAGGTGTAGCTTTGGCGTCATCTTTCTCCTGTGTGTCAGTGGTCCTCTCCTATTCCTAGCCTGCATTGTTAGATCATGGTGCACTAAGTCCACCTCTAGTGGTGACAACATTGATGTGCTCTTTGGGAGGAGGTTCCGGTTGGCCCGGAAGCTTTCCTGCATTAGCGTTAGGCAAAGAGGCAGCCAACTGAGCTATTTGTGTTTCTAGCATTTTGTTAAAACTCAGCTGGTTTTTCATAGCACTATTAAGGGTCTCCATTTGAAGAGAGATAGATTCAAAGAGCCTATCATTAGCATGAAATTTCTTACTAATGCTATCATTCACAGCTTTTTGATCAAAAGAGCTAGGCTTATTGAATTGCTGTGAATTGCCTAAGGAGTTACCTTGTCCGGAGAATGGAATGTACAGGCGTGAATTCCATCCTGGTTGAAGACGATTCCCGTTGTTGAAGCTGCTAGAATTGTTGATGAAATTAGCATCCTCTGGCCGAGTTTCAGGGCAACTGTTCCCCAAGTGCCCCGTATTCCCGTAGACTTCGCAAGTCATACGAGCGTCAAGGGCCTAGACTGGAGCAGTCTCAGGACTGTCTTCTAGTTTCTTCAATAGCAAATCCATCTTGGCAGCTAGCATGTTAGTGTTGTCAACATGATGGACTCCATGGGATCGGGTACTAGACCTCTCTTCTTTCCATCCCTGGTTAGTGGCTATCTTCTCGATGAGATTTTTGGCAGCTCTAACACTCTGGGATAAGAAGGATCCTCCGGCGGCTGCATCCAAGTGCTCTTGAGCGGTACGATTTAACCCGTGAAAGAAGCTTTGGATGATTAGCCATTCTTCCATTCCATGGTGGGGGCAGGCCGCGATATACTCTTGTAGCCATTCCCAGGCCTCCGCCACTATTTCATCTATGAGCTGTTGAAAGCTTGAGATCTTGTTCCTCAATGCATTCGTCTTTCCCAGAGGGAAATACTTTGCGAGGAATGTGTTGGAGCACGCATCCCATGTGGTAAGCGTTGCACGATTGAGGTAGAACCATTGCTTCGTCTTTCCGACAAGTGAAAATGGGAAGAGGCCTAGTTTGACGGCGTTGGCGGATGCACCTTTCATGGTGAAGGTACTGCAGATTTCCAGGAATTGCTGCAGGGGATTGTTGGCATCCTCCGTTGCTAATCCGCAGAAGGGGATAGCTTGAACCATGTGAATGACCCCCGGCTTAAGTTCGAAGTTCTCCCCTGCGTTGACTGCTGGCCCTGTAGGGACATTATCGCTATAGGGGATTGAGAACTCACGGATGGTCTTCTCAGGAGCTGCGGCCATGTCATTGGTGTTCGATGAACAACTTGACGTGGCTGGCTCAAGATTCAGTTCCCCTGGAAGAGGTCTCTGCCCGTGGATGGTCTTGGGACGGACCCTCCTAAGCAGCGACTCTGGATTATTGTGAAAGTTTTCCGGCAGGTTGAAACCGGTCATGCACCTCTCTGTTGCAACCACAACATAAACAACAGAGACAAGTGAGCCTCCTAAAGACTAGTTTGTATTTTTATAAAAGACATGGGGTTCGAAAAGAGCTTATCAACTATATCTCTGCCTATTGCTTCCCCCGGCAACGGCACTAGAAAAGCTTGTTGGCGTCTCATAGCATTAAAAGATTTTACTCCGCAAGCGCACGGAGACCGCTGTAGCTTTTTACCCAGAGTATTCCGAGTATCGTATTTTTATCCACAGGGAAGCGGCAGGCGAGAGAGTATAATTGACTAAACTCAAATCGAATGATCCGTACTTAAATAAACATACCAGCTAGTCACTACACAGGGGTAAGTTTGGTAAACGGATAGGTGTATGGTGGAAAGAAGTAAATTAAATTACCTAAGATACACGTAGAAAGGTATAGTTGCCTGGGAGGACAACGAGTGAGATAAAGTCCCAAACTCTATTCTATTTGGCTGCAAAGACTATGTCGTAGTTAACTAAGAAACTCAAGTAGCAAGTCAGGGTCTCGCGTCGAGCGAAATTCTGGCGCCTCGAGGGGTCAGGGGGTAGATAGTAGACCACCCAGCTAACACCTACGGGCCTACAGAACGAACGGCTCTAGGATACACAGGCACACCACACGCTTTCACCGAGTGGGGCTACCAAACAAATCTACGTGGATAGGCTGGCACGCTATAAATGTACTCAAGCAAAGCTTGGGTAACAATAGATCGTCCTTGATCATAGGAGAGGACCTAACCAGAGCATGGCGTATAGGTTCGATTATAGCACCGGCAAGAATAACGGGACTTGACTAACCAAGATAACCACAGCCTAAGCCTAGTGAGTATGCAAAATAAAGGGTACACCACACTTGCAAGAGATAGAAATAAAGTAAAATATAAATAAAGTAAAATATAACTGAATTATATTGAAGACAGGAGTACAAAAGATACAAGAGCTTTTACCGCAGACTCAGAAGAATCTCCGAGAACTCCGAGGGAAAGCTCGACTCACTCTAACTCCCAGGACTATCCTAACTACTAAGATGTGAAGATAGGACTCTCTAAGATAGAATATGGCTCTCAACTTCTCCACACTTTTACAAATGAGCTCTACAGTCCTATTTATAGTCCAATATGTGAAGGGGGTACTTGTAGGTGGCAAAGGTCGGTGGGAGGCCGACCTAGCCCGAGGTCGGTGGACCCTCCGATCCACCACCGTTGCCCTCCAACGGCTTGATCTTGCGTCCCCATGGCGGTTGGCGGTTAGGACGGTTGTTGCACGTGTAAAATGCCTCTGAGGGTAGGTCGGTCGACCTTGGTCGAGGTCGGGCGACCACGTGTCAACCTTGGATTGGACACGTTGCTCTTCCCTTGGATTGTTGACACCATGGATCCGTGACTTGGTGGACTTTCGGCCTTTGGATACATTGGATGCTTGATACGACGGTTGGATAGACTTGCACATGTGTTTCTTTGCATGCAGGAGTGGAAGTGGGCAAAACCGGCTCGGTGAGGTGTCTGGGCGGCCCGCCATGTGGTCGGCCGACCTGCCAGGTGGTCGGCTGATCTGGCAGTGGGTCATCGACCTGCCAGGTGGTCGGCTGACCTCCACCAGCATTTGGCCTGTTTGTTGTAATTATGTACCTGCAACCAAATATTCATGTACATTTTGTGGAACTCATTAGTAGAATGTTAGTCCATATTTATTCACTTGCATTGCTCCATTTGGTTGGTAATTGACGGTAGATATCGTGAGATTACGACCGTCAACCGAAACCTATCTAGGTCTATCCTAGACGGTCAAGACCTATCCGAATACTCATTATGCTTTGAGATTAAACTTATGCCAAAGACTAAACAAAGAAACAAACATGAAAGGATGGATCTTTATCGAGATCGGCACAGATAATACATGGCATAAAGAACATCGGATCTTTTCTAACAGGAAGTGATCTGTAGGTATATCTTCTAAGGACAGATCAAACCTAGATATGAAGGTTGCAACATGCTAAACTCACAACATAAACCATGTAGCGTAGAGACATGCATCATAGAGATTATTAACATGAAGCAAGTTGAGCATGAGTCGATAAGCAAGCATGCCAACTCGATGCACAAGATAACTAGTAGATCTTACCATCAAAAATGCTTCAGTACAAGAACTACTATCGGCAAAACGCCGCGATGCCCTATCAACATCTACTAGAGTGATCAATAGAGCAGCATGGCGATATACCTTGAAAACCCCTAATTGCTTAGGGGCGGCGATGCGCCAAAGGGATGTGGAGACAACCGCTGCTTGATGAACGTATGTCGTCAAATTTTATTCAATGGTATGGGTACATTGGGCGGCAATCCTGCCCTTCCCTTAATTAAGCTAAAACCCTAACCGACTCGATCGCTAACTGGACTCTTAAATCATTAAACTACGATACAAAGCCCGCTGGCCTATTTGACGTGGTGCGCGCCATCGCTCCCTTGGACAGCTTCTCCCAGCCCAGAGTTGATTCAGGCCCATTAACTGGGTCGGCCAAATTCCTAAGCCAACAAAATTCTTTGGCCATAAGAAGTAATTTTAATAAAACAAACATATATTTAACCAATGTAATAGAAGGCTGAATATCTCAATCGGCTTATTTTTCTTTTATCATTTTTGTTCTCCTTCTCTTTTCCTCTCGGGCCTCTTCTCCTCCCCAACCGAAACCAGCCTAGCCCCGGGCCTTTTGCTCCCCGCTAGCCCCTTCCCTTTCACACTGCAAACAAGGCCCAAACGCCCAGTGTCAGGTACTCAGGTTCTTCTCCGACCTCCGCTCCCATCTACTCTCTGTCTCTCCCGTGTAACCATCCATGGCGGCGGCCGGGATGTTGCGTGGAAGGTTGAGGGGAAGGAGGAGGATCTCATGCGTGCCTTAGGGACGGGGAAATAAGTCTGCGGGTTAGAGCCCCAGTTCGTCGGAGCTCGCGGCCATGGCGGCCGGTCGTCCACTGTGTTGGGAAGGCACATGCGAGGGCCGGTGGGGGCTAGTGAGTGGTTTAGTGGGTGGTGGGGACCTAGGCAGTCACCTTGCGCACGCTAGGGAACAAGGAGTTGCGGTGGAGGCACAGGGCATGGAGCTCACCGAGCTCCGGCCATGGCGGCCCGACAGGGCTCGCGCGTGCCAAAGCGCAATGGGAGGGTGAGAGCGGGAGTGGCCAGGTGAGAGAGAGGGAGTGAGCGGAGTGAGGAGGCGTGGCGGAGGGGTCGAGGTAGCCGGGCAGGGCGCGGTGGCCGGTTAATGGCTGGGGTGGCCATGGCGCTGCCTACGCACCGTGCGGCCACGAGAGGGAAGATAGAGGGGAAAGCAGGCCACGGTGGGTGCATGAGCGGGGTCCATGTGGACCAAGAGGGAGAAGAGAGAGGGACTTGGGTACAGTCCACCGGACTGATTCCATAGAGCGAGGCTAGGACCCGCTGAGAAAAAAATAAAAAGAAAAATCCTTTGACCATTGAAACTAGCTCATTGTTTTCAACGTTTTTGGAGCTGCAAATGGCAGATTTAAAAGTAACTCTAATTATATTAAATGTAGACAATTAAATTTTCTACTACTTTACTACAGATACCAACTATAACTTATATTCACAAATGTTGTTTAAATATGAAACTACAAGTTGGTCACATGTTTGACCGCAAAAACTAATTTTAGATATTCAAAAAGTGCATTTTCTAGAATTTTTTAAATTCAAACTATGTTCATGTTAACTTCAAGGTGACCCATGGTTAACTTTATCTTTTTCATGTGATGATCTCAGGGGATATTGATATAACATTATTATTGGTATAGGTAACTTAAGCACAATTTTTCAACAACACTGGATTATTTTTAAGATTCAATTACAGTTTTGGTGATTTACTAAAAAAATAAATAATACACAAATAGCCTCAGAAAATCTTGATATTTGGCAAGTGTACAACATATATACATATAGCATCCTCAAAAAAATTTCTACAAGAAAATATTATCGGTGTTGGTATTTCCTTCATATGCCACACTTGTAGCTTATATTCCATATGAAGTCTCTCAAATCAACCAAGTTTCAATGTGACCCATGGTTAGCTTTATCTTTTTCATGTGATGATCTTAGGGGACATTGCTATAACATTATTATTGGTATAGGTAACTTAATCACAATTTTTCAACAACACTAGATTATTTTTAGGATTTAATTGCAGTTTTGGTGATTTACTAAAAAATAATAATACCACAATCCAAATCCAACGATCCACAGAGAAACACACCGAGATAACTATAAACCGCCATCTAGAAGGCCTGCAAAATGTTGGATTACCAAAGTCGGTGAATTCAATGGCCGTTCGGCCAGGGCAATGGCCGCCTGGCCATCAGTTTGCCCTGTTTTGTACGTGCATCAACTGTTTTAACTACCAACCGACAAGGGGAGTCAATCTCAGCCGAAGATGTACTAGAGATGGTGGATCCTATGGTCCCCCTTCACCGACATACACTACCTATAAGTACCCCCTTCACTTGGTTGGGCTATAAATAGACCCCAGGTGCTCATTTGGAAAGGTGTGGAGTTGAGTTGAAGTTCTATCTTAGAGTGCTGCATTCTTCATTCAGTAGTAAGGATAGTCCTGGGAGTTAGAGTTGAGTCAAGCCTTGCCTCAGAGTCTCTGGAGTTATCTTCGAGTCTATGGTAAAACATTGTATCTTTTGGATACAGATTATCTTCAATATAATTTTAGTTATATTTTACTCTAAGTTCTTTCTCTTTTTTGTGTGGTGTACCTTTCTTTGCACACTTACTAGGTTTAAACTATGTCTACTTTGTTATTCAATTCTTGTTATTCTTGTCAATACTATAACTCAACCCTAGACTTAGACGCTAGGCTCTGGCTAGACCCTTTCCTCTGATCAAGGATGGTCTATTGTCGTTCAAGCTTCGCTTGAACATGTTCATGGTGTGCCATCCTCTCCACGTAGCTTTGCTTGGTAGCCCCACTCGGTGACAGCGTGTGGTGTGCCTGTGTACCCCAGGCCCGTCATTTGAGGGGCCCGTCGTTCGGCAGGCCCGTAGTCTTAGCTAGGTTCTCTTTTGGTTACCAACTATCTACCCCCAAGCTCCTTGAGGGCGCTAGAATTTCACTCGACACAAGACACTAACTTGTTTAATTGAATTTTGTTAGTAGTCACATATAATCTCTGCAGCCAAATAGAAATAGAGTTTGGTGACTTTTATCTCCTCGTCCTCCCAAGCAACTTTACACTTGCTAGACTTATCTCTCCACCATACACCTATCTCTCTCACGTTTATTCCTATATAACTACTAGTCGGTATAATTTATCAAGTTTACAGTTTATTCAATTACACTATCTAGCCTATCACTCTCCCGTGGAAATTTATGATACTCGGAATACTTTTGGTGAAAGGCTACAGTGGTCTCCGTGTGCTTGCAGAGTAAAATCGGTTTAGTCTAAGAGACGCCAACAAGCTTTTCCGGCATCGTTGCTGGGGTAGCAATTGGCTGAGAGATAATTGAATTCTCATTTCGAACCCTATATACTTGATAAGTTTGCCGTTGTTTGTTAACAGGCTCACTTTGCTCTATTGTTTTGTTGTGTTTGGAACAGAGAGGTGTATGACCAGTTTAGACCTGCCGAAATATTACCACAATAATCCAGAGTCACTGCTCAGGAGAATCCGTCCCAAGACGATCCATGGGCAGCAATAGGTACCAAGGGATCTAGAACCAAGTACTCCAAGCACACCAATTATGGCCGAAAAGACCATTCATGAATTCTCCGTTCCTTCGAGCAACAACATTCCTATGAGACCTAAAGTTCAGGTGGGAGAGAACTTCGAGCACAAGCCAGGAGTAATCTACATGGTTCAAGCCATCCCATTTTACGGACTGGCTACGGAGGATGCCAATAGTCACTTGCAACAGTTTTAGGAAATCTGCAGCATGTTCACCATGAAAGGGGCATCAGCCAACGCTGTCAAACTTCATCTCTTCCCATTATGTCATGTTGGAAAGGTGAAACAATGGTTCTATATCAATCGTGCAACACTTATAACTTGGAATGCATGTTCCAACACCTTTCTCATGGAGTACTTCCCATTAGGGAAGACCAGCGCATTGAGGAACAAGATTGTTTTGGGCAGCAGGAACATCGGGCATGTCCACCAACAAAAAGCTAGTCTCCGTGACTCCGATGGCAAAATAAATTTATAGCAGCATGTTCAAGGGTAAGGTCCATGATTCCATAAAAGGATTTGTCATTTGGGTCAACAAATCACCTGGGAACGCACATGCCAAGTAGGGCAGCGTGGCTGTCCACAGTTGCAGCAGCACGTTCCACATCAAAACCTCACTGAAACTCAATGGGAAATGATCTACCTCCACGTACTTCAGTGTGGAAACATGATAAAAAGAAGTATGATATGAGGGGATCCTCACTTTGGAGACTGGTCATGGCCGATGGAGATGATCAGCGACAATGGGGGATGACACGTTGGCTGCTGCACATGATCAGTTGGGAATCCGGCTTTGTCCAGCAGCATGGTGGATCAAGGCATCTTCCTCGAGGTCCTGCACAGTGGGGAAAGTGAGGGAGGTGAATACAAGAGGGGAGAACAGGGAGGGGCACAGCTCAACCATGGATGAGACTTACAGCACAATGAAAGGGTTGGCGGCGCCAGTACCTGGAACAATGAACTTAGCGGCAGAACGGATTCTCCATGGTGAGGGCTGCCCGTTTTGCATCTTGCAGATGGGGGAGGTTGAGGGAGTAGAGGGGCGCACCATGGAGAGGGGTGGGATGACCAGGGGCCTTTTCTCCTCGTGTTCCCTCGGGAGAAACAGAGAAAGGTGCGGCCGTTAGGGTTGGGGCGACCAGGGAGGAGGGAAGAAATGTGGAGGGCTGTTTTGGGCGTGTTTAGGGCTAGCCCAAGCAATAGAGAGAAGTGGGGAAAGAACGAAGGATTCCGGGCCTTGACTCGAGGCCAAAATGAGTGGAAACTTTGGGCCTGACCCATTTGTGACATTAAAATGGGTCTTGAGTTTGCCACACACGGGAGAGAAAAAGAAAAAGAAGAAAATTGGACGATATCAACTAGATCAGAATTACGAATTTCTTGGGTGTTGACACCGGAATTTGACCAAGATTAGTCAAGCCAAAGTGTCAGAAGATGCTCATGTTGATGGAGTCTACTTGGCTAGGCTCATATCATAAGTTTGGCCAATATAATGTTAAACGAGTATTCAAGGCCCAAGTCAAGATGGAGTCACAGGCCTAATCCATGTTGAAGCCCAGTTTATTCGCGAGGCTGGTTCGGACTGCTGGAATAGGCCGCACAAAAATGGGAGCTTAGGCCACATACGGACTCCGTTTTGGACATTCTATATATGGATGGAAAGCTGAGGAGATAATCTTTCCAACGCCGCTGGAATCACACCAAGATACATTCGGAGTCAACGGGAATAGCCGAAACAATAGGACAACCAGAATTTGCCAGAATTATACGGCATGTTTCGGCTGATTTTTGGAAGCCTCAAGAGGATCTGGATCGATAAAATAAAGAGTCCAGATCTTGTTATCAAGTTATAGAGTCCTAGTTGTAATTTGCTAGTTAGGAAAGAGTTTGAGTTTATCTAGGAAAGGGTTTGCCTTGAGGGCTAAGTCTCTGATCTATAAATATGTAACCCTTTGTTCATAATAAATCGCGCGGACATTACGCCCCAAGCAGCTACATGTCTTGTAACCTCTCTTTCGGTGCATCGCCACCTCTAGCGACTAGAGTTTTAGGTAATTGTCATGCTGCTCCAATGATTTACTTCGTTAGGGCATTAGGGCGTTAGTCGCCTGGCAGATCGTGTACTGAAGCGTTTTTGATGGCATGGTTTGCTAGTTACCATGATGAATCTCGTGTCGAGCCTAGCTCGGCGCAAGATCCATTAGTTATCCTGATGAATCTCATGTCGAGCCTAGCTCGGCACGAGATCTATCGTTTATCTATACGAATCTCGCGCCAAGCCTAGCTTGCCGCGAGATCTGTATTTACCTTTGCATGTTTATCGATCTGTTTGTGTATCTGTGCTTCATGTTATAGATCGGTTCACATGTAGCTCGTTGTATGCTACGTAATCACTGGTTACAATCCATGACATGTCACCGCAGCGTGTGCACGCGACCTGCCGATAGATCAGCGTACATCGAGCACCCTATCTATTTTGTCGTAATATGCATCTGTCTAGTTAGATGGACTTCTTTGGAGGTCTTGGTTAGAAGCCGATTTGGCTATGCAGATCTATTATATCATGCATTTAGATAGGGTTTCCATACTTCTTTTATCTCCTTGTTTCCGCTTTGTCGATGAACTAACCTGACATGAAACAAGGAGACGATCGGCCCAAATGAGCCGATCCACGCGATCGGCTAGGATTTTACGCCTGTTTACTTGTCTGTGTATCTACAGGGCGATCCTCTGATCATGCACACGCATGCAAACCTCCCTGGCTGCAAGGTCAAGCCGGGTGGCATGCCCGCATCACCACCACAGCCATTGATCGGCCACCACCGCCAGCGATCGGCTAGCTGTCTGGCCGATCGAAAGTCGCATCTAGGAGGAGCTACCCCTACGTCCACGTACACCTCCCGGCTTGCATTGTGTTGCCTACTGGGATACTACCCGCTGATTTCCTAGTGCAACATTGGGTCCATGGAAAGGGAGATGGAAGAATGACTCCAAGTTTTACAATAGAGAATGATGCGTGTTGGTGGTCGTTATTGCAAGGTTTTGAGCACCAATTATCGGTGAATAAATGGGGTATAGATAAAGCTCTGTGCATTATTTACCTAACATTGACGAATTCCATGAGTTTTGGTGGTTTTCGATGTATCACAGGGAGAAGCTCATATTCCATACAAAAGAAGACCATTTGGAGCAGGAGAGAAATTACACATAAAAGAGCTTGAGATAAGAACCACAAATTCCACTACTACAAAGTATCTCAAATGCCCTCAAGACCTAAACCATTGCGTAGAGCTCATCGAGACGATTCCAACGGATATATTATTTGCATCGTTTGGAGCTCGGATGGAAAAGATATAGAAATGATAAAGAAATCAGCATGACGTCAGCGCCGCTAGATACGTACCACGGCGCGGCGGGAAATGGCCAATAGGTGACATGCAGCATGTGCCCATTGGCCGCAGGGGCCCTCACGCGGATCACGATCCACGCTCACCCTGGCCCAACCACTCAGGCGGCGACACGTGGCAGGCCATGGAGAGAGCGCGCTCCCGCACGCGGGAGTTGCGGCTCGGCCGGCGTTGCCCAACGGGGCGATGCCATGCGGCAGCAGGGGAGCGAGGCGGAGCACGCTCCGCCCCTGAGCCGGACAGATGGCGCGCTGGAAGGCAGGAGGCCTAGTCCAACTGCCCAGGTTGGCGGTTTTGACCTTTGACCTAGAAAACACCTGTAACTGCCGGTTTTGCACTCCAACGTCCGGTTCACCGCCTTAGAGGCCGGTTCTTGACTGGTTTTCAACTGCAGCACATGGGGAATAGTGTTACTGACCTATCTAGGTCAGTTGGGGGTCAGGTGGCGCACCAGGAGCAGTTTGGGGGATGAATTTTGCATGAGGTCCGTTGGAATATTCCTTCCTCCTCCACCTATAAATAGAGAGCCACACCCCCCTCTCATTGATGTACCATTCACCATGTGAATCCACTACAAGAATCTAGCTAAAATTTGTCGGCCAGAAACCCACAAATTTAGGTCTAAACCCACGAATTTAAGATAAGTTCGTTGGCCAGCCGTCGAACTTATCCGTCATTTTTAACTCCACGAATTTATCAAACTAAGTTCGACGACCCCGACGAACATGGCTTAAGTTCATCGGTTTCCCCCTGACCGACGAACTTAACTGAGCGACAGCTTTAAGTTCGTTGGCCGTGGCTGAACCGATGAACTTAAGGTAAGTTCGTCGGCCAGGGCCGGCCCACAAACTTACATTTTTTTTGGCATTTTCCTGACTGACCATCAGAAATTCTAGAAAAATCACAGAAAAATCACGAACAAAACTACAGATGCAAAGTATCACAATATATATCATACCACACATAATTTAACAATAGTTCATCATGTCTCGCAGGTGCAAAGTCTCAAGTAGTCCAACACATACAAATTCTAGTCCCACATGCAAAGTCTAACCAATAATATGAAGTCTAAATTAGAGTACCTGGTTATCGACCATACAAAGTTCATCACATGCATGCAAAGTCCTCTAGCTGAAACCTAGTTAGCCTCATCATTTGGATTGTTTGAGTTGTGACCGCTACCTCCTCCGCCGCCACCGGATTGGTTGAAGAAGCAATCCATGTCTTCACGATTTTGTGACGGTGCACGGGAAGTAGAACCCTGCAACTGTATCTCAAATAGGCTTAAAATTGCAAATTTAACCTACATTTGGCGAATGGCAAAGTAAACTTAAAATTGACTTAAAATTGCAAACTAAACCTAAATCTTACTTCACATGACAAACTTAACATGAAATTGACCTATATATATGTATGTAAGTCAAACTTAACCCAAATTTGACTTCAATTGGAAAACTTAACCTAAAATCCAATTATATCTGTATATAGGTCACACTTAACGTAAATTTGGCCAAAATGGCAAACTTTACCTAAATTCAAGTTAAAAAGACAAATTCAAGGTAATCTCAAGGTGACAATTTGAGTTAAACTTAATTACAACTAATAAGTCAAGAATTCAACTAAGTCATTGAATGTAACCTGTATCTGTTCAAAATAGCACATAAGTTTCCTAGGTATGTTTGGTTTCCTATTGGATAACTTGGACATGTTTACGTACCGGCGGTGTCGTCGGTGGAGGTGTGGAATGCCACGGCACGTAGTAGGGCTGCTGGCCAGCAGGGTGAAACATCAGCTGCCCACAATACATCATCATTAGTTGACCAGGTACATCCACTGCGGAGGTTGCCATCCCTGGTTGACAATACATATCATAAATGAGATGTTATAAGCCATATGTTTCCATTTTAACTTGGTTAGTTGGAAAAAAGATGTTAAATCATTTTAACCTGAGAAGAATCTCCAAAGGGTGGTCCTTGGGTATGATACATCCATTGTTGAGGCTGGGACCCCTGCAACTCAAATACATAGATATGCTATATATATTAAAGAACTTAAATAGGTCGCTTAAGTCATAATGACTCAAATAAAGCGAATTGTTTACCTGGGTGGCATATCCAACCCGGGGGCTTGGCCAGAGGGGACTATCCAGTTAGGAGGAGGCTAAGAACCCTGCGCATCTCCAAGTGGTGGTCCTTGGGTGCTAGGAGTGCTAACGAAGTAGTTAGGTGGAACCTAGAAAAATTGTACATCAATAGATTAGGTGGTTCAGAGGCAGTAACTTATACAACCAGAATTTACCTGTGGGAAGAGTTGTGGAGGTCGAAACTCTGGGACATTAGATCCAAGCCTCTGAGACAATTCCTGTTCATGATTTATTACTTAGATCACAATCAAATGTAAAATAGTATAGCATTGTCTACAGAACATGTTATAGCTCATACCACAAGATATGTTTTCATGTAATCATTATCTTCTCGAAGTCTACGAGTTTCGTCTTCAAGTCTACGAGTTTTCTCTTGCGCTTCTTGCTGGGCTCTAGACGACGTCCTGGGAGAGCTCCCTTGGCCTGTCCCTTGCGGCCTTGGAATACAATCGTACTCCAAGGCACCATCACTCAAACCCCACCTATGAACATTAGTCAGCAATGATTCGACAACTAGTAACAAAAAACATTGAACTATCTCCAAATTCTGAGGTTTACATACCTGCCATGGCGTAACCCACCGCTGGCATGGTATATGGCTTCAACGTCTGGTGGGCTGCCCCTCCAATCATAGTCCTGTCCATGGCGTTGGATTAGCTGTTCTTTGTACTTCGCCTGCAAAACAGAGTCATTAGTGTATATGCAGTTGCCAGTCAATGTTCACTACATTTAATATACTTACAAGCCTCTCGGTCGCTTGCTCATCGCACAAAACCTATGGATTCTCTGGATCAGGGCCTTGGTGCCCCAAATAATAAAGACTTCCACAAAGCTTGGACGAACGCCAAGTTCAGCCTCCTGCAATGCAAAGTTAGTGACATTGACTTATATCAAATTTTAAGGTGGTAACATGCATACGTACCATGCCAATGAACCCGTCTGCTCTGAACCTTTGCATCCTCGGTTTACTGGTTCTGTTACCTCGATTTCTATTCGATGCCCCCTGGAAGTCACCTCCTGCCCAATAGTGGCAGATCCACCTCCAAGCTTTAGGATCCTTCATGATCCAATCAACCTCTCCTTGAATCAACTATTCTGCTTCAAGGTGCATTTTCTTCACTTCTGGTGTCTTTTTGATATTGATATTCTTCACCCTCTTGTGGAAATTCACAATCGCCTGGATACGTGCATTGCTGAAAGTCCCTGATGACTTTAGTGGCTGCCTTTTGGAACACTCGTTTGGCCATTTTCTCCTTGTCATAGTCACATTCGCCATCCAAGCGGTATCATTCCTACATTATCACATTATGTCAAGTTCATCATTGTCGAAAGCATAATTTCGATAAGCATACAAATCGTTAGTCTAGCCAACTAACCCAAAAACCTTTCCACACAGCACCCTGGCAGGTGCCTCCACCCACATCCTGAGCATGTCCTTCCACATGTTCCTTGAGCCCCCAATGTGACCACTTGTGGGCCGCTACTCGATCCCTGTTGGGTAGGGTGACAATGCCAGGGTAGTAGAAGTGGCAAAAGGCACCCAATGCTGAGTTAACCGGCGTACGGTGGCCTACCCTTGACCAACCCACCTCTCTCCAACTCTTGCAATCAAAGACATTAAATCATATTAATATGCATATATATAATAAGAAATTAGTATTACCTAAATACATGACATCAGCAATCGGTACCTGTCTCCTACCGGCACAATCACTGACCTATCCGCAGGGTTATATTTCGGTCGGATGGAGACGGTCTTCTGAAACCTAACATGTAAAAAATAATTTATAGATTAGATCACATAACACTTGCATAATACATGTGAAAGTCGAATACGAGACAATTAGTATGACTCATACCAAATTGTGCCACCTGAAGAAGACTCGCCAGTCTCTACTCCATCCATCATAGGGTTAGCTGCATGTGATGCAGCCAACTCCACATCTGCTCGAGCCTCCTCCTCGGCATCTACCTCCATCTGCCCCTCCGCCTGCTGCTCCTCCGCCTGCGTTTGTGCACACTCCTCCATACACCCAAGGAGCTGCTACTGCCACTGCCTACTCTACACAGTCCCCTGAAAAATACTCCCAACTGAGGATGATCCTCCATCAAAACCCTTACTCCTTGACCTCGCCTTAGAAAAGGCTTTCTTTGCATGTCGTAACATCTATACAAATCAAATAAAGTTTGTTAGTATAAGAAAGCAAAAATGGACTCGAATTGCATAAGAAAGCATCAAACAACATAAATGGATATACATAAATGAACTACATTATAAAATATCATAAATGGATATACATAAATGAACTATATTATACTTATCAAAATCCCTCGGCATCATTCGCTGCATCTTGGACTCAAATTGTATTAAGTCGATCTTGAATCTGTTGTATCCTTAGAGACCTTCTATGTTTTCTACTAGAAGGACCTGGCTCTTCATCTATTAGCTCCATGACATCTCTACCCAATTGATTGAGACCTGCCTCATTAGATATTGGAAAGTCACCTCCTATATCTTCTTCTTGATACACATCAGCAACATCATCTCCTGTATTGCTTTGGAGCTCATCGACATCACCGGGAGGATATAATTAAGGGTTAACTTTACATGCAACCCACCAAGACTTCATACTAGGGTGTGGATATGGCATGTAGTACATTTACTGCACCTAATGTGTAAGCACAATGTTACTGTATTGTCCTTGAAGTCGGGAGTTGTGCTTCACCTCCACCAATCCGAATTCATCAACATGTGTGCCATTGCGTGGATCAAACCATAGACAATCGAAGAAAACAACATTGAGTACTTTCGGGCCTCCAAAGGTGTACTCAATTATGTTTTGGATCACACCATAGTATTCAAGAGTGTTCTCATTTGCATCGGACATCGTAGTGACTACTCCACTGTTGCAAGTGGCTGCAAGTGGACGGCTCGCTTCTAATTTCGCTGTTCAAAAATGAAATCCATTGATATCATACCAACTGAAGTTCTTAGCCATCACATCACCAATTGATAGTTGTCGTAGATCATGTGGTATTTCTTCACAGTTCATGGCCTACATGTAAAGTATGTGTAAGGTCTTATTAGGAGTAGTTTGACATAAGTCAAGGTCTTATAAAAGATGGGAGTTGGAAATTACATATTGGTAAAGCCACTGCGCGAAGCATGACGCATGTTTTGACTCACGAAGACGGAGGTTATCAAGCTGCTTCTGTGTAGGTTGTCTAGAGGATTTACAATATTCATTGTCGAACACCCTGCATCATTTGTTAGCTACGTTGTAATACATACTTCACTAAATTGTGGAAATCCTAATACATTGACATCATCACTTACGAAAAATATGGCTGCACTTCTTCCATGTTGGTGAACATATACAACAACATCGAGTTGCGCTCGGCATAGTCCACGTGATGATGACTTGAAGCCCCAACACCTTTACCCTTTCATTCGAAGATCTCTAGCTCGCTATTGGGTGGTTCCGATACGGTATGGTACTGCATCGAAGGCGCATTCACATTATGTTTCTCCACAAAATACTTGCTTGAAAAGTTGGATATCTCCTTAATTGCAAATGTCTTAGCGATGCAGGCCTCTACCCTAGCCTTGTTGCGTACCATTGCCCTAAGCTTTTTCAATACTCTTTCTACAGGATACATCCACCTGAATTGGACAGGCCCTCCAACCAACGCCTCCCATGGCAAATGCACTAGTAGATGTTGCATCACATTGAAGAAACCAAGTGGGAAAAATTTTTCCATTTTGCATAGAAGAACCGGAATTCCCTTCTCTAACTCAAGCATCAACTTCTTAATACTGCCTATAGAAGTAACTTAGTTCTGCTATCAGTTTCCACAACTCATCATGAAAATAGCCACGGAACATTACTGGTAAAAGCCTCTCCATGAGAATATGATAATCATGGCTTTTTAACCCATTGAGCTTACTAGTGCTGACATTTACTGCCCATTTTATGTTGGTTGCATAGCGATCAGGAAACTTCAAGGTTTGCAACCACTTCAATATCTGTTTCTTATCTTCCAGCTTCAGACAATATGGAGCTCGTGGCCTACTCTCCTTTCCATTTGAATTAATTTGGATCTCTAACCAAGGCCTATCACATATAGTAGCATCAATGCTTTTGCATAAGGGAGCTCCCAAAGGAAAGACTTATGAGTTCAATTGTGCTCTTCACCGTAACCCAAGAACCCACCATCATTGTCATCTACGAGCTCATCAAGCAATTCCACTATTTGTTCTCCTTTCAATCGCTTTGATGGTCGTTGTTCCATAATGGCCTTACCCTTTCGAAAAGAAACTATATCAAATCTGTACTCATTCTGAGATAGAAGCTCATGTCGATGGCAATCAAAGAAAGATACTTTGCCACCGTGTTTTAGAATGAACACATCAGTGTCTGCCATAAACATGGGACAACACATGCGGCCATGGACACACCAGCCAGACCAAATTCCATATGCCAGCAAATCATGGAATGAAAATAGATATGCAGCACGTAACTTAAATTTTTCGTTAGCAACAACATCATATGCCTCTACCCCTATCCATAACTCTTGCAGTTCTTCAATTAACGATTCCATGAAGACATTGATATTCTTCCCTGGATGTTTAGGACCTAGAATAACCATGTCAAGGAATACAAACTCCTCTTTCATGCACAAATGGGGAGGCAGATTGTATGGCACGATGAAAACAGGCCAACACGAGTATGGAGCAGCACCGATAATAAAAGGAGTGAAACCATCCGTCGACAACCCAAAGCGAATACTCCTAGGGTCACTAGCAAATTCTAGATTGAAGCGGTCCAAGGCATGCCATGCCTCGCCATCTGACGGGTGTATCATTATATCGTCATCATGCTTGCATTCCCCCTCCTTCGACCGCCTCATAGGATGTGTTGTCTCTTTAGAAAGGTATAACCGTTTGAACCTTTCAGTCATGGGCATGCAACAAAGTTGTTTAACCGGAACTTTTGTAGTCACCGATTCTCCCTCCTTGTGGGGATAGATATCCCCTGGGTCCTCATGGAGTGTATTCTTTACATGGGCCGACGGAGGGCCCGGTCCAGAAGAAGACCGATCGACTTGATGCACAAAACAAGGACTCGATGTGTACAAGGAAGATCTAAGAAGAATCCTAGTAGGAGATGTAACCAATCCTAGTAGGACTAGAAACCGACTTGTAACCCAAGCCATGCCGGACTATATAAGGCGGGCTAGGGGTCCCTCTCAACAACACAACTCTCCGACTCCCTCAACCTCATACGCCCTCATTGTACCCTCGAGAGCTCAAATCAATACAATCAGCCCCAAACAGGACGTAGGGTATTACGCATCTCACGGCCCGAACCTGTATAAATCGTGTCTCCCTTGTGTTTTGTGTTTTTCGTCGCATCTCAAAACGAACCATCGAGCTACGTGTTGACGCAGACGCCCCCAAAAGCACTACGTAACACACCCCGTGGTGCATTGCCGGTATCAAACACCGACACTCCTTGTTTAACATCTCGACATATCTTGACTTACCACAGTGTTTGGAATGACTCAACTTTTCATCACCATTCTTCATGAACAACATGCAGTTATTCTCGCACACGTTAATCTTTTGATAGTTCATTTTGAGACCCTTCAACATTTTTTTGACTGGTACATGTCCTTTGGCATCTTATGGTTCGACGGAAGAATATCATCTATCAGTTTGACTATGAAGTTGTAGCATTCATTTGAAAAGTTGAACTTGGCCTTCATAGACATAAGAGGTGTCACCGCCTCCAACACAGTAACTTTAGTCGATTCATGCAGTATCTCATCAGCTGCGGTGAGCAGCCTATAGAATTCTTCCACCTTCTTCGATTGGATTCTCTTCTCAGTTTCAGGACCAACATCAAATTGCCTACCAAGGTCATTCAGCATCTCATGCATCCTGTTAGGATTGTTGTTGTTGTTGTTGTTATCTTTCTCAATGGGCCGCTCTCTGCCTTCTCCATGCTTGCTTCACTCCATATAGTCAGGCATAAACCCATACTTACAAAGGTGTTCCTGTACTTCTTCCTTATGATGGTAGTCATGGTTTGCACAAAGACAACATGGACACAATACTACGCGAGCTGGCCCCGCGAATGCATGATTCAAGAAAGCATTTGTTATTTGAGCCCATTCCTTTGAGTGTGCACCATCACTTCGCCATCCGTCATACATCGCCCTTCTATCATCACCCATTATGCAAAGCTAAAAAAATTAACCGTCGTCAATGAACGTGGCTTAGGTGACTGTTCGGACCCTAATAGGAAAGATGTGTCCTAAACCCACCCAATAATGTGTGTTGTTGCATATGACCTATGACGTGAGATATGGTTGGAATCAAATTTCGACAGCATAACCCCGCTGTTCTCCAAACGCACACCTGATCATGGTGCATTGGAGAACAACTGGGGTTATGCAATTGAAATCTCCACTCCAACCATATCTCACGTCATATATAGGTCATATGCAACAACATACATTATTAGGCTGTCCCAAAATATACGCGGGGATAATTCTAGAACCACGCATGTCACAACCAACATTTGACATGCGTTGTTCCAAAACAGGTGATGCCTAGGCTCGCTACTGTGTGACGTACGATTTAGACATAAAACAAGCCACTAATATGTGGGACATACGATTTAGACATAATATATCATGCATGTTGGCAATTGGATGAAGCCTATACAAAAAAAAACTTAAATTACAACTACAAGCATTATTAAGGCCTAAGCAGTGGTTCAAAGCACAATTAACAACTAATATGGAACAGTTGTTCAATAATTTCATCGGTTCTCATATGGCGCATGAAGTTAGTCACTATGTAACCCACGAAATTATCGACTAACATGCATCAAACCGACGAATTTAAGCCAATAATGTATATATAGTAGTTAATGACCATACGCATAAAAAAATGCTTTTAACCTTGTTCCTGCTGTCAGGGTGCTGTCCAGGAGGGCGCGGGAGCCAGGGAGCGCGGTCGAGGAAGAGCGTACGCCGACGCGTGTTCGGGGAGCAGACGCCTGCTCGGGCGTAGTGGTGCGGGCGCCGGGGCGGTGGCGCGAACGGCGGAGCAGACGCCTACTGGTGCGGGGGCGGCGGGGCAGGCTCCGTGGCGGGGCCGCCGGCGCGGACGGCGGAGCAGGCACCGGCGTCGGCGCAGGTGGCACGGGGGCAGCGCGGTGGCAGGCACGGCGCGGGGGCGGCGGCGCGGCGCTGGCACGCAGGCGGCGCGGGGGCGACGGCGGAGGCGGTGGAGCGGTGCGGGGGAGGCGACGCGTCATGGGGAAGGAGATAAGATTTTGAGCCCTTTGAAATGGGCAGGGCCAGATCCGGCTACATAGGGAACTATTAAGTTCGTCGGCCGCGGATGTGGCCGACGAATCGTTGGGACCGACGAACTTAATTAAGTTTGTCGGCCCTAGGACATAGCCGAGGAACTTAATTAAGTTCGTCGGTTCCATGGTAACCGACGAGCTTAGTTCATTTATGTTGGTGGCGACACCTCGGCCGACGAACTTAGTAAAACCCACAAACTTTCTCCTGTTTCCTGTAGTGATCCTCTCTTCCTCCCTCTAGGAGGCGCCCCATGGGAAGTGCGTCCATTTTGAAAGTAGTGTTTGGTTAGGAGTTAGAGGTAGGGCTCCGTCGTTCCGGAGCCGTCTTCAGGAGTTCGGTATGAGTTCTCTTGTATCTCTATTTTCTTGTAAGACTTGAGCTATTTAATGCATTATCTTTCTTTACTTTTGTGAGCATTTACTTTACTCTTGCCTTTGGTATTATTCATGCCTTAGCATAGTAATGTCCTTTAGACTATAGTTAGAGTTGCTCTGAGGGGTAATGAATATTTAGTTTGTCATGCTTATTGATTCCTCGTATGCTCTATATAGCACTTGTTTATACGGTTGTGTATACTTCTACCTGTTAGTACCAGTAGAAGTAGTGCCTGCAAGCGTAGACATGGTGTCTACAATTGCGGTCACCATGTTGGTTTCGTGAGTTCTCAGACCCCACGCAGTTTTGGGTAGTCGGGTGTGCATGTAGACTAGGCGCACCTGGCTTTGGTAGGTCCTCCTAGTGAGCGGGAGTGTACCCTGTGTAGTCCACTCCCGTCGTTCGGGTCGCTTGTAGGCGCATAGCCGAGTCCCTTCGATACCCGCCTTTCTCGTCTGGGTTATCAACACTCTGGTGCCCGGAAGTGGTTAGCAGCCTTGGTGGCTAAGTAAGTATCCTAGACAACTAGATAAGTTATTACCTCCGTCAAAGCAACATGTTGGTCTAGCTTAATCTATCTAGCTCACCTTACTATAGAAAGTCCTCATCAGAAGTTTGAGCTCTTACCTCATTGTCCTCCTACCCTAACCTGCTTTCATGGCAACGGTGCTTGGCTTGTATCCCATGGTGTTTGGTGTCAATCGTTCTTAGCTATCAGTTGACGTGAACGAGTAGTAACAACTGGATGAATGATAGTTTGATATCTTTATCTCAATGCTTCCCTGTGGATAAATACGATACCTTGGAATACTCTCGGGTGAAAGGCTCAGCGGTCTCCGTGCGCTTGCGGAGTAAAATCCGGTAGACTAAGAGCCGCCAACAATGTCAATGGAAAGAAACGATGAACATGTAAACGTGAGGATGAGATGTCAAAGATCTTCAAAAGAGGGAAAACAGTGAAGTCCGAGTGCGATCATCTAGGGTTTTGAGAATTTGACTTGGATCAACAGAAATAATTGGCTTGGTATGGAGAATGATGAACATGACTAGATTAGGGTTTTGAGTCAGTTAAACTTATGAGATTCAACTTGAGTTGGCAAAGAAGAAAAGGATTAGGATTTTGGAGATATGGATTGAGATAGACTCAAAACCTAGCCGGTTTTGAAATATTCTGAAAAATTCATTTTACAAACACAAACACTATGCACATCGGCATGAATTCATCAAACAAATGAGTTCTAATTGGAAAAAAATTTTCAAAAGTGTTGGGGGCCGAAGGTCAACAACAGTTACTCATGCTTCGGATGAACTTGATATCTATTTTAGGGACAGCTTCGGAGGTTGGACTGAACCAGGTGTCGATTCGAAGCTCTCGGTCAAGGAAGTCCAAAGCTCTAGAGTCCAAAGGAAGAACTCTCAAGGAAGACCGAAGTGCCAGAGTCCGAAGGAAGAGAACCGTCGTCAAATCCGAAGGGTAATGATCAGGCGGCGGGTGCCGAAGCTAAAGGCTGGCATCTAGATGATCGAGGCCCAGGAGGAAGCCAAGCTGGATACGACTCTCCGGAGGTTGCGTAAGCAAGTTGACTTCGGAGCTAAAGTTACCAAATGGCCAAAGTCGGTAGTAACTTTACATGTAAAGAGTTGGGAACGACTGGGGCCATTTCTGTAAAATCAATGTAAAGTAGGCGATCGGTTGACCCCTATAAATAGTGGGAAGATGAACCGGTGGGGATGTTTGACGCTTGGATATACTTTTACGCTGTGAATGACATCAGCCCTAATTGAAAAGCATTAAAGGTTTATCTAAGATCCCATTCTGTTCTGTTCTGTTCTTTTAACTTCTTTACCGTTCGTGTTGTTAATCCTATTCCATTTTATACGTAGCAATTGATGTTTCTAGTTGTTCTATTTATATGAAGTGGAGTGAATCATTGTATTTTTGTTGTTGCCTGTTTCATGAAGCATCAGACTTGCATGATGGCATTGATCCAAAGGTCCTCGCAGAGGAGCTTCTTCACTTGTTAATGTTGCCCTGCTATTTCATGTTCGTGTGTATGTACAAACTGGATCCCAACATTTGGCGCCCACCCGCGGTGTACCAACACGAGATGATGAAGCAGTCGTCAAGAGCACAACAAGTATCCCGAAGGCAGAACTTTGAACGAAGTCGAGAATCCTCCCAGGGGTGATAAAGTTACATTCGAAGAGGTACGTGAAGAGGGCGAAATAGAAGCCGAAGCTCAGCAAGAAGAAGAAGACTTACATCTGCAGATCCTGCAACAAAAGAAAAGAGTATTGGAAGAGCTACAGTCAATACCTAACATTGAAGAGGATGATCTGGAGGAGTTAGAAATATTGAATCAAGCGCTGCAAGAGAAGAAGCAGAGATTGGCAAAGTTGGATCAGTTGAAGAACCAGATCAATGAAGCTTCGGAGCACATCAAGTTCATCCAGAGAGATGGTCAGCATCAAAAAGCTCAACATCTGGACATGCAAGAAGAACAAATCCTACAGCAGCTAGGCTACATATTTGATGCTCTATCACCCTTGTCAGCAGAGTTACAGGCAGCGCCATGGCCAGCAGCTTACAGACCAACCATGCTCCCAAGTTATGATGGTCAGTCTAGTCCGAAGCAATTTCTACTCAATAGCATCATTCAGAGGGAACACGACAGTACTAGCAAAATCCTTGGCAATGGCCTTTCAAGGAGTCTCTCAGACTTGGTATACTTTGTTAAAGCCAGGATCGATCAGTTCTTGGGAACAACTAAGAGAAGCTTTGTTGTCAAGTTTCCAAGGGTTTCACTCTCAAGCAGTCACAACCCAAACATTGTTTGCATTCAAGCAAGAGCCGGGTGAAGCTTTGTAAAGTTACTTCCGAAGGTTCCTGAACATAAAAGCCCAGGCAACAGCAATACCTGATGAAGTTGCAATAGATGCAGCCATTAAAGGACTTCAAATTGGAAACTGCGCCCAATATTTTGCGCGCAAGCAGCCGAAGTCTATGGCAGAGTTGTGTCCAAAAATGAATGAGTTCTGCAGAGCAGACAATGATCTTCGGCTGCTTCAGACCAACATTGAAGAATTTTGGACCTTCGGACCAGTATCAAGGCCTTAATGTGTGGCTTCAGAGGAAGAAGAGTAGAAGCTTTGGGAAAGATATCATTGCAGGTGTCTTTCGGAGAAATCTCAAATCCCAGAACAGAACTCATCACATTTGATGTAGTAGATGTCAATTACCCCTACAACGCAATCCTTGGAAGAGGAACTTTGAATAACTTCCAAGCTGTTTTGCATTCAGCTTATTTGGTGATGAAAATACCAGGCTATAGAGAAGTGATATCTGTCCATGGAAGCCAGGAAGATGCCCGAAGGGCCAAAGGAAATTGTCGCCCAGGTGATATGAAAGTTCATAGTATAGAAGAAGAAAAGCCTGAAGTAAACAAGGAACCAATACTGAAAGAAAAGGCAAAATCAGTCGAACAGACGAAGCAAGTGGTCCTTGATGAAAACAAGAATTGGACCTGAAAAAATTTCTTCAATCAAACAAGGATGTGTTTGCTTGGTCTGCAAAAGATTTGTGTGGCATTGACCGAAATATCATTGAGCATGCTTTGAATTTTGATCCCTCAGTAAAGCTAAAGAAGCAGAGACTGAGAAAAATGTCAGATGACAGGGCCGAAGGGGCAAGGTCCGAAGTTAACAGGCTACTCGAAACAAGGGTGATCTGACCAGTCGAATACCCAAAATGGTTAGCAAATGTGGTCATGGTGAAGAAGCCAAGCGGAAAATGGCGCATGTGCATTGATTTTACTGACCTCAACAAGGCGTGTCCGAAGGATGAGTTCCCTTTGCCACGTATTGATACATTGGTGGATGCAGCTGCTAATTCAGAAATGATGAGTTTGCTGGATGGATACTCGGAATATCACCAAATATGGCTTCAAAAGGAGGATGAACTAGACAAGTTTCATTACACCTTCGGGGACCTATTGTTACATCAGAATGCCCAAAGGTTTTAAGAATGCTGGTGGCAGTTTTAGTAGGATGACATCAAAAGTAGTCGACGATCTACTTGGAAGAAATGTGTTAACATATGTTGATGACATCATTGTCTGAAGCATAAAAAGGGGGATCATATCTCCGACCTCAGAGAAACTTTTGTCAACTTCAGACAGGCGGGCTTGAAACTGAATCCGGACAAAAGCATATTTGGAATATCAAAGGAAAAATTTTGGGATGTTTGGTTTCATCAAAGGGAATTGAAGCAAACCCCACAAAAATCGAAGCAATACTTCGGATGGAACCCCCTAGATCAAAGAAATCCATACAAAGACTGACAGGAAGATTGGCATCTCTAAAAAGATTCATTGCTAGATCAGCTGAATGAAGTCTACCATTCTTTGAAGTGCTCAAAGGAACCAACCCATTCGCTTGGGGGGGTGGACAACAAAAGGCATCCGAATAGCTTAAGCAATACCTTATACATTTGACGACTTTATCGTCATCAGAACAGGGGGCTCCACTGCTGTTGTTTGTCACAGCGCTCCAGCAGTGGTTAGTGCAGTTCTAGTACAAGAGAAAGAAGTTGATGGTCAGAAAAAGCAGAGGCCAGTGTATTATGTCTCCGAAGCACTCTCTCCCTCGAAGATGAATTATTCAGAAATTGAAAAAGTAATCTATGCCATAGTTATGGCATCTAGAAAGCTTCGGCATTATTTTCAACCATATAACATTGTTGTGCCTTCGTCAATGCCACTCAAAGATGTACTACGCAATAGAGAGGCTAGTGGAAGAATTGGAAAGTGGGCAACAGAGTTTAATGAGTATGTGATAGATTTTGTTCATCGAACATCTATACAGTCACAAGCATTGGTGGATTTTGTAGCTGAATGGACTCTATCAGAAAAGGATGTAGAATTGCCCTACGAAGATGAAATTTGGCAAGTACACTGTGATGGTTCTTACACGGCAACTGGGGCTGGGGTAGCAGCGATTCTCCGGTCACCTTCGGGAATCAAAACACCATATGAAGTCTGACTGGAGTTCCCAAGTACAAATAATGTTGTAGAATATAAAGCGGTTATGCTGGAGCTCAAAAAGTTGAAGACACTGGGAGTAAAAAGAGCCGTTTTGATGTCTGACTCCCAAGTAATATCAGAACACATCAAAAAAACATCTGATGCCAAAGATGAGAGATTGTGAAAATATTTGCACGCAATTCGAATGATGGAGACACACTTCGAAGTGTTCACGGTGAAACAGATTTTCAGAAGAGACAACGACGAAGCTGATGCATTGGCGAGAGCAGCATCTTAGGGAATCCCTCTACCACCCGAAGTATTCTTCGAAATCTTAAAAGTGCCATCAATTGAGTTGCAGAAATGAGCAATCTTGTCTATATCGCCAGTAGCAAGTGAAGATTGGAGATCAGAAATTGTAGCCTACTTGAACAACACCCACCAGTGCGATGACGACGCCTGGCTAACCAGAATGAGTCAGCAAGCAAGACAATACAAGATGATAAATGGAGAATTATATAAAGAGAGAGTATGTGCTCTGTTGGCGTCTCTTAGCCTTTACAGGTTTTTCTCCGCAAGCGCACGGAGACCGCTGTAGCCTTTCACTCAGAGTATTCCGAGTATCATAAAATATCCACAGGGAAGCGGTAGGCTCAAGAGTATAACTGAATAAACTCAAATCGAATAAACTGTAAACTTGGATAAATTATACCAACTAGTAGTCTACAGGGGTAAGCGTGATAAGGATAGGTGAATGGTGGAGTGATGAGCGTATCAAAGAATCCGTAGAAAGGTATAGTTGCCTTGGAGGACAACGAGTGAGATAAAATCACCAAACTTTAGTCTAGCGGCTGCAAAGATCTTCTGTGTCTAACAAAGCTATTCAAACAAACAAGTCAGGGTCTCGCGTCGAGCAAAATTCCAGAGTCTCGAGCGTACCAGGGGGTAGATAGTAGGTCCCGAAAGAGAGTAGGCTAACACCTACGGGCCTCCCAAATGGCGGGCTTAGACTACACAGGCACACCACACGCTGTCATCGAGTGGGGCTACCTAGCAAAGCTACGTGGAGAGGATGCCACGCTATAAACGTGTTCAAACGGAGCTTGAACAACAATAGACCTTCCTGGATCAGAGGAGAGGGTCTAGCCAGAGCCTAGCATCTAAGTCTAGGATTGGGTTATAGCATCGGCAAGAGTATCAAGGTTTGAAATAACTAAGTAAAACACAATCTAGGCCTAGCAAGTATGCAAAGAAAGGTACACCACACTTGCAAGAGTAAGAGCCAAAGTAAAATATAATTGAATTATATTGAAGATAATCTGAATCCAAAAGATACAAGAGTTTTACCACAGACTCGAAGATAACTTCGAAGACTCCGAGGCAAAGCTTGACTCAACTCTAACTCCCAGGACTATCCTAACTACTAAGAAAAGAGTGCAGCACTCTAAGATAGCTCTTGAACTCAAGTCCACACCCGGCAAATGAGCTCTAGGGGCCTATTTATAGCTTGTACAAGTGAGGGGGGCATTTGTAGGCAGGGAAGGTCGGTTTGGTGCAAAGTCAATGGCCGGCCGACCATAAGGGGTGGTCAGGCGGCCACCCGTTGTGCCGACTTTGCACATCCGATGGTTGATCTCTGATCTGGAAGTCGGTTAGAAGCTTCCCATGTCGGTTTGCATGCAAGTCGGTAAAGTCATGTGGTCGGCTAACCACTTGATTAACCGACTTTGTACATCTGATGGCTGAGAAGACCTCCCTAAGTCGGTTGACAGTTAGAACGGTTGTTGCACGTGGAAAATGCCGCCGAGGGGTGGTCGGCCAGCCACACTAAGTGGTCGGGTGGCCACATGTTTTGCTCCAATTTCATGCATGTTGTTCCCCTTGGATCCTTGACATCACCAATGCTTGTCCTGACGCATTGTGACCCTTGGATACATTGGATGCTCACTAGTATGGTTTGATCTTCACCATTTTATGTTTGTTTGCACGCAGGATCGAAGACGTGGCAAGTGAAGTGGTCACGGGACCATTCCACGTGGTCAGGAGTCCAAATCCCCACTGGTGGGTGGCTGGGCGGCCACTAGGGGTGGCCGAGCGGCTAGGGTACATGGCCGGGCGGCCATGGCCCTATCACCAATGTTGCCCATCTTTGGTATTTGGTGTGTTTTCAACCATTTTGTGTGCATTTTGGTATCTGCATCCAAATATTCATGTATATCTTGTGGAACTCATTAGTAGCAAGGGTTAGCTAGTTTAGCTTGATTTGGTGGATAATTGACGGTTGAAATCGTGGAATTACGACCGTCAACACCCCCCCCCAAGCTTAGACCTTTGCTCGTCCCTGAGCAATGCTAAGACTAAAAGTGGATCAGGAGTTGCTACAATATCCAAGATGAAAGAAAATTTTTAAATGCAACTCATTACTCAAACCTTCACCTCAAGTAGTAGAATAATCAAAGCTCACCTTGGGTAATACCTGTGGTGCATCTTTTTGCTACCTTGCCTTGGGTGGTTGAGAGATAGAACGACTTTGTTGTAGGATTTGTTCTGACTCATTCTTTTTGGATGTTTGCCTCAGGTATTTTTAAGACTTTTTCAAAACAAAAGAAGCTTCCCCAGGTACTCTCGATCGCTCAAAAGTGTTTCCTTACCAAGGGCCATTGATGCGGCCAACATCTTTCCTACACTAAGGCTTTTGTTGAGCTTTAGGTGGGGATAAATGTGGCATGCTTAGACTATTTGTTTTGCTAAGCCAAAGATTGGACCAAAGAGTGTACTTTATCATTCTTTCTATTTGATTGCTGGAGTAAGAGTGGTGGTGCAATGTTGTCTCCTTCTCTAGATTTTCTTCCCTTGTAGCCTTTGATGAATTTGGAGGGGATATGAAGCTTTTATTTCTATTTGCCATGCTTTTGCATGCTTTTCATTTTGCTGTGCTCTTGCACGCATTTTTCTTCTTTTGCCATGCTTTTGCATGCTCATTTTTTTAGCTCCATACCCCTTCTCCTTGAAATTTGAAGGCATAAGGGAATATGTGAAGTATTTGGAGACTTTTTCATGGATGCAAAGTCCTAACTGGATCACTTGCATTTATTTGGATACTCCAGCTATCAACAGAAGGTGATATTTCTACTCAATGCGACTCAAAATTTGACAAGGCTCAAAACATGTCTAAGTAGCTCTTTATAGCTGGTTTGATTCGCATGAAGCATATTTGGCTCTGGTAGGAATTTTAACCATGGGGAGCTCGATTTATTATTTTCAAAATAAAAGCCTGAGACATTCATCTTACTAGGAATTTGAAAGAATTATCCCACGTCTCAGTCATATCATAATCTCTCAACAACTTAGGCTAGTGATCACAATTGGCATCCACAAGGTAAAACTTTTGGTGTACTTCTTTTTATTCACCACTATGAGACTAAGCTAAGCATAAGTTGTCACGCAAGAATTAAACCATTCACTTGATAGAGCAACTATTCATCATTTCCAAAATGAAGCTAGCAAGTGACTTTAACAATTAAGCATGGGAGTTATTATGACACACGTTTTTTTAAATACAACTGAATTTAGAACATGCATGAAAGGGAAAGATACATTACTACTCTCTAGGTGGGACAAACCATGGATAAGCTCAGATAAAGGTACAGGGGTAGACAAGGGAACGACACATATACCTCAGCTTTAGTGGGTATTTCTCCCAAGCTTCAATGAAGCTAGTTGGGATAATACCCTCGCCAGTTATAGTATTGGAGGTTTTGCTCTTGAATGTGGTCGACCGTCGCTCTTGTCTCTAGGATCAAATTGTGGTCGACTCCTTGTTGTTGCTGAATGTCGGCCAGGCTGTCCATCATCCCCAAGGTGCGATGCTCTTGGAGGTCTAACGCCCCGAAGAGGGCGTTAATGTTCGCCTCAAGCTCGCCACCAGTGTAGCGGGCAGAATGGGACGGACCTCCACCATGACCATAAGAATACTCACCTCCGCTATAATGTTGGCTGGACTGTGTCGGATGTGCGGAGGGCACAATGGAGTCCCATGAGCTGTGCCATGACCCTTGTGGATTGGTCTTCCAAGTGGGTGTGCCGCCCTGGTTTTCCCAGGTGGGTCTAGCACTAGGATGAACCCATGCAGGTTCGACACCTAGCTGCTGTGCATCTTCATAGACCTTGCGGATTTGTTCCTCAGCTCGACGTCGTTGGGCTCGAGTCATCACTCCGGAGACACTATTTCTTGGTGGTCTGGGTTCTACCTGAAAGTGGCAGCTCAAAGTCGCTACCCTTAAACATCATGATATATTTCCCTTCTGTGTCTTTTCGCAAAAAGTGTGCATGGATGAAATGAGACTCTTCGACTACTCGTGTAGTGTCATTTGGCATGAATGAAATGGAAGCATTTGCTAACACTCCCAACCCATTGGCGATCCTTTTCACAAATGACGTGATCGAGATGGTATGACCACTCTAAGCTAGTCCTTGCCAGTGGCGGATCATGCTAAGCACAGGAGAAAACTTAATTTTCTTCCACATGGCATAGAGACATTTAACATCCTCTACTATGGCACAGCAGGTGTCATTCCGCGGAAAAACAACCATGGTGAGCCAACGGGCTAAAAACCGCATAGTGGGGTGCCTAATGTGAGCGATGCTCTTTTTCCTAGGAGCATCTAGGCTAACCAGTTCTTTCTAAAACTCTAGTGAATTAAACCCCGCAATATCCTCACTCACAGTGCATTGTGGCGAGAAATCCAGCAAGTTGCTAAATTGGCGTAGAGTAAGCTCATAGTCAGTATTGAAAAGACGGAACCAGACATACGTACCTTCCCTTCGAGTGTTGGTTCGGAGCGTCATGAAGAATTCTTTGGTGAGGAGGACGATTCCTCCTTCTGGAATTTCTGCAAAGTCACCCCAACCCACAGCCTAGAACACCTCGTTGAACTCCTCCCGCATGCCGGGGTCGACGAGGAGGTCATGCCTTGGCCTCATCTTGACCACGCGGTACGAGCTGCGAATTGAGGAGTAGTACCGGCCGGTGGGTGTAGGATATTGGAATTTCCTCCGGCTCCTCCGTGCTGATGGACATCCTCTCGGAGGCAGCATGCCGGCTTGCCAGGCCGGAGCCATCGGAGGACGACCATCGGATGTGTTGTCTTGCCTTGCTAACGGCCTTCTTCGCCTTCTTGAGGGCATTCTTGATCCTACAAGACAGAGCAAAGCAGCACGCAATACCCGAAGGACAGATGACAAAATAACGTTAGTGTTAGCGGGTTAGTTGTCTATAAGAAAATGGTCCTTGTGGGGCAGAGCCTCCACAAATGTTCTGTTTCTTCCCAACAAACAGAGAGAGAAATGTCAAAATTTTATTTGGCTAACCAAATTTTATTCGGACATTATTTTAACTAAGCATAGGGGCTTAATTAAGCACTAAATGAGAGGGATTAGAGAGGGAGAAGTGTGTGCAACTGCGTTGCTGCTTGGTGCACTGAAGCAGGAGGTGAGGATTGTTGACGGTCGTTATTGCACTACCAAATGACCGCCAACTATCCATGAACATGGAGGAAAATATACCAAAGTATGGATTAACCCTTGCTACTAACATAGTTCCACAAGTTGTGTTGAAGATTTAATTGCAGGTGAAAGATCAGCTAAAAACAGGCAAAATATGGCTAAGTCAGGAGGTGACTGGCTAGTGGGCCAGGCCGCCCGGCCTGACAATATGGCCAATTCACTTCATCTTCGACCTGCATGTGCCTAAGTGATGTGTCAACACAGCTGTGAAGTCCAAATGCCGAAACCACCACGTCAAGTACCGGAAGGCTTGCCACATCACCGATCCAACACTTGGATTCGTGAAGTCAGCGATCCTAGGCACTTCAATCCTGCGGCTAAGGAAGAAACACAAGTGAGATCAATGGTTGAGGAAAAAGCACAACTATAACCGCCATGCAACCGACCTAGGGAAGTAATATGGAGCATTGGATGAAGCAAGTCAGTCGATCGGACAGGCACCCGGGCCGACCGGCCTGAGGGTGGAGCCGCCTGGCCCCACCTGGAGCCGCTAGGTCCCACCAGAGGCCGCCCGACCTCTAACTGCCTCTCCAACTGCCTCACCGACCTTAGAAGCTATAAATACCCCCCTAGGCCTCACTTGTGAAGTGTGGAAGTTGAGTAGCTCACACTATCGCTTAGTCTAGTAGCACTAGGTTAGTCCTGGGCGCTAGAGTTGAGTCTGAGCTTTTGCCTCAGGGATCCCGGAGTCTTCTTCGAGTCTTGGTAAAGCTCTTGTATCTTTCTATCTTTGTACTCTTATTACTCAAGTATAATATATATCATTTTCTATCTTCTGTTATACTTTACTTTACTTCTTAACGCTTGCCTAGTGTGGTGTACCTTTATTGCACACTAGATCCAAGGCTTAGGTTTGTGTTGTTCTTAAGTTATCTAAATCCTGTTAGACTTGCCGGTGCTATAAGCTTGTCTTAGGCTTTTGATCTAAGATTAAGTTAGTTCTCACCCTCTGATCAAGGAAGAGCTTTAGTGTTCAAGTTCTCACTTGAACACTAGTACAGCATGCCATCTTACCCACATAGATCTAGTTGGTAGCCACTCTAGGAGATAGCTCTAGAGGTCTCAGTATTCCACCCGTCGTTTGGTAAACCCGTAGGCATTAGCCGGGTCTCCTTCGGAGGTCTACTATCTACCCCTTGACCCCTCGGGGCGCCGGAATTTCGCTCGACGCAAGATCCTAGCTTGTTTCCAGTTAACTTAGTTCAACCACGAATACTCCTCTGCAGCGGTTAAGTAGTAGAGTTTGGAAATGTAATCTTTCTCGTTGTCCTCCCAGGCAACTACCTAAGTGTTACGCTTCTTTAGTCCCTGTTTTACTCTTCCCACCATACACTACCTTGTTATCTTACCCCCGTTGTCAGAATAGCTGATGTTTTATCTAAGTTATAGTACTGCTTGAAAGTTCGACATTTCATTCCACCTATTCGCCCTTGCTTCCCTGTGGATTTTTACGATACTCGGAATACTCTGAGTGAAAAAGATACAGCAAATCTCCGTACGCTTGCGGAGTAATATCTGTTACGCTAAGAGACGTCAACAAGGAGCAGTATTTATAGGCGAAAGAGAGGAAGGCGGTGGCCGGGCAGCCAGCATGGGTGGCCAGGCGGCCATGAGCCCCGGTCGGCCGGCCATGCCAAAGTGCTAGGCGCACTTGGTCCTTCGTGCAGGTGAACAGAAGGAGAGGTGGAGGTGGTGTGCACCGAAAGGAAAAGAGTGGAGGGACCGGGCGGCCACTAGGGGTGGTCGGCCGGCCATAGCTCGAGTCCGAGCTGCCTTTCCTCTGCAAGTGTGAGCACTTGAGTGACTGAAATGAGCAGGGTTTGTGTCTTTTGCACCGAAAGCTAAAGATAGGGTTTAGGTGGCCATTTATGGCGGTCGGCTTGCCAGGGCAATGGGTCAGGCGGCTGTGGCGCTGCCTCTAGTGCGGTGTACAGAGGTGAGAGAGGGCAGGGGGTGTAGTGGCGCGGCGAAAGCACCGACAAGGTGGCCGGGCGGCCACTCCCCGAGGTCGGCCAGCCATGGCCCTTGGCCAGGCGACTGTGGCCTGACCTCTCTTCCTCTCCCTTAATGAATGGTGAAGGGAAAAGCTGAAAAGGAAAAAAGAAAGAAAGATAAAGGAAAAGAGAGAAAGAAAAGGGGAAAAGGGGGAAAAAGAGTAAAGGGAAAGAAGAGAAAGGGAGTAAGGGCGTGCTGGTGCTGGTGCCCTACGCCACTAGAGAGGAAAGGGGGCCAGGGGTCCAGTCGGCTGGCCAAGGCCGGCCACCCAAAAAGTTTTTTTTTCAAAAATGCATAGCTCAGGAAATTAAACTAATGCAAAAATTAAAATTGGATGCGCAAAAATTAAATATGCAGTGGATTGCAAAAATTAAACTTTAGTAGGAAATTAAATGTGCCATCGGAAGATAATGCCAATTTACCTTTTGGCAAGGGGAGCCCATGCCTTGCCCTTTGGAGTTCTGTAAAAACTGTAGCTGGGGGCTACCTTGATCTGTGGCGTGTTTCTTCTGCGCCTCCTTGGTACGATGTATTTTGGGCGCCAACCTCTTTCTCAGGTGCCTGCTTAACTTGCCATCTCAGTGTGGGCCATTTGTGTGCAGTACCTGGTCTTCTCTTAGGAGCTTTGCCTCCTGATGTAGGTCTGGGCCGGTCGTGCCATGTCTCTTGTCTTCTCGATCTTCTACTTTGCATTGCCCTCTCATACTCCTTTTGCTGGATTTCAGCCTCCATTTTCAGCTTCCTTAACATGAATGTTACGAGGCAGTCCTCCTTGGAATTTGATTGATTGGTTCTAGTCTTATCCTTGGGTTCATTCTTTTTGGCTTGGCACTTGAAAGTGAACACCTTGTTGCACTGTTCTACTTTTGGCTTGAAGGTGAAAGTCTCCTTCTTACCATTTATGTTTAGGTGAACCTTTCCTGCCCCGACGTCGATAGTTGCATCGGCGGTACTAAAAAACGGACGCCCAAGAATAAGCGGGCTTTTTGAGTCAATCTCCATGTCCAGTACCATGAAGTCCACTGGGATGAGGAAGTTCTGGATCCTCACTGGAACATTTTCTGCGATTCCTTCGGGGTAGCGGACGGACTAATCCGCAAGCTGTAAACACATAGCTGTGGGGGCGAGTGCCTCATGATTCAGCTTGTCAAAGATGACCTTTGGCATTACGCTGACATTGGCTCCAAGGTCGCACAATGCTTGGTCGAAGTGCTGGGTTCCAATCGAGCATGAGATGGTGGGCCTTTCTAGGGTCCTTTTTCTTGAGTATAGCTGCGCTACACTCTTCTGTCAAATGCACAATTTCCGTTGACGGCAAAGGCTTTTTGCTGTTGAGGACATCTTTCAGATACTTCGCATATGTCGGTACCTGCATAGCATCTAGCAGAGGTATGTTGACATAAAGCTTCTTAATTACCTCAACAAACTTACTGTATTGTTCGTCAGCGGCAGCCTTCTTGTGGCGAGGAGGAAAGGGTAGCACCGCTGTATCATAGAATTCATGGGGTAGATGTTTCGATGCTGGTCTTTCCTCCTTCCTAGGTTTCATCTGCAACCTTGTCCTCGGGTTCAGGTGTCTTCTCCTGCTCTTTACCTGTACGATTAGGAGATGGGGGGTCTGTGTGGACTTTCCATCCCTAGTAGTTACTGCATTTATGTGCTCCTTGGGAGGAGCTTCGGGTTGCCCAGGCAGCTTACCCGCAGTTGGGTTAGGTAAAGCAGCAGCCAACTAAGCTATTTAAGTTTCAAGCATTTTGTTGAAGCTAAGTTGGTTTTTCATGGCACTGTTCAAAGTTTCCATTTGTAAAGATATTGATTCAAACAACCTATCGTTAGTATGAAACTTTTTACTAATGCCATCGTACCCAGCTTTAGGATAAAAGCTATAATTACTCTTAGAAAATTACTGTGTACCTGAAAAGTTACCTTGTCCAGAGAAAGGGAGATTTGGTCATGAATTCCACCCTGGTTGAGGACGATTCCCGTTGAAGCTGTTGGTACTGTTACCAATGAAGTTCGCGTCTTCAGGTTGCGTTTCGGGGTAGCTGTTCCCCGAATACCCCGTATTCGCACAGACTTCACAAGTCATGTGAGCATCGAGGGCTTGCACCGGAGCGGCTTCTGGGACATCATTCAGCTTCTTGAGTAGCAAGTCCATCTTTGCGGCTAGCATGTGTGATGCCCCTGGCATCTCAAAAGCCATAACACACAGTTAGACAAGTTAATAATGAGTTAAGACTTAAACATGTTCGGAGAGGTGATGAGGAACTTGATGGTGA
Organism: Paspalum notatum; assembly: GCA_022530915.1. Lineage (NCBI taxonomy): Eukaryota > Viridiplantae > Streptophyta > Magnoliopsida > Poales > Poaceae > Paspalum > Paspalum notatum. The sequence continues at coordinate 24,825,960 of CM039685.1, read as the reverse complement.
AACCACTAAGTCAAAATTTTTCTATGCAAGATACAAAACCTTGTGTGGCTTGGCTGAATAAGACAGCACTCACAAGCTTTTGAGCACCCCTCTAGTTGCAAAACTAAGGATAAGAAAATAACCCTAGACTTTCTGTTGGACCATGTCCAAAAGTCTAAAGACAAGAAGTTCAAAGGTTAAACCCAAACCAACTAATGTTCCATCAAAAGGTAGCAATTGTGATCGTGACCAAACTTGAGCCCTAATAGAACTTTCAAAATCATTAGGCACATGAGCTCAACTCCATTATCAAAGTCATGGTACATGGCATGGGCTATACTTTTGTTACACTAAGCATAGTTCAAAACTACCATTCATCTATTCTAAGTTGACCCCCCATTCTCTTGGATATTAGCCTAAGTCAATTTGTACTTAGGAAAATTCTCAAAGTCTGAATCTCTAGCTCATCCCAATTGAAATATGAAATTACTTTTGAGTTCACTATACAACTTCAAAATCTTCCTTTTCTATGAAGTAAAAATTAAACTTATTACCCTTCAAATGCAACAGACCTTGAAGTGATTGGGTTTCATTTGATACTTCAAAAGTTGAAAACAAGAAGGACCTTACCCCAAGAGAGATTGCTGTTTTACCAAACCTTGGAAAACATTTGCATCTATAGTTCAAAATATGTTGGGATTCAGACCAAAGTCATATTAGCAAACTTGCAGATAAATTGCTGGAGAACAACTTTATTAATTAGTGTTTGACCATATATTGAAGTCTAAATGGGGTTTAGAGACATTTTCTACCAGCACAGAAAACCAGTTCAAACCAGACCTGTTTAGGAATTTCAAATTTTCTCTAACCTACAGCCACTTTCATACAAGACTCTATTTGAATGAGTTGTAGCTCTTGAAATTATAAGCAACTTTGTCAAGAAGAACCTTGGGTGAAAATGATTAGAAATAGAGCTTTTACATTTCTCAAACAATAAAGGTCCACTGTCCAAACTGGGAGCTGCAGGGGAAATTCAAATTTAAATCATATTTGCAAACCGATTTTGATATGAGGCCTTTTGACACAGTTGTAGAGCCTTAAGAGTAGAACATTTCATCCAATTAGGGTTTTTCCAAAATAGGCCTCCAAATCGGTCTAAAAGGCGAATTACAGAGGGGACGAAAACATAGTTCCATTTTTCCTTTTTCTGAGTCACATACAGGTGGGGCCAGCGACCCGGGGCGGCAGCCATGGCTGAGCCGGTGGCCGCCACGTGGCCGCCGACGTACGGTCACCACCTCCACACCACGGATCGAGCCCCTGAGCGTGGCTTTAAGCCGAGGGCAGAACTCTCTCTCGTCCCCCTTTCTTCCCTCACCGTTCTGTCCACCGAGGCCCCCTCCCTCGCCTCCGCAGTTCGTGGCCGCCATTGACGGGCGAGCTCGGAGCTCAAGCTCCGCCACCACCATCTGACCCTCCCATGCCACGAGCCCACCACCACCGCATTCGCCACAACACCGTGCACCTTTCCCGCTAGGCGTCGTCGCCGTTCTTGTCCCCATTGGGCAGATCGGGCTATAGCTCGCCGTCCTCGCCACACGGTTCACGGCGAGTTCACCACCAGTTCACCTCCATCGCGCGCCCCTCCAGTGCCTCCCTCACGTCTAGACCACCACAGATGCCTCCGCCTCGACCCCGCCCACTCGAAGCTTGAGACGTCGCCGCCGTTCGACCTCTCCCTCACCGGATCCGCGCCGCGCCGCCACGCCATGTCGCCCGGATCCACGCCGGTTCACCGCCTCCCGCGCCCCCGTCCATCCACCTCGGCGCCCGGGACCACCCCCACTGCACCCGCCATGACTCCACGCGCCCGGCACACCAAGCCCCATCGTCGTTCCACCTCCCCACGAGCGGATCAGACCTCCGCGCGACGCCGGCCGCCGCGCGCGGGAGTTGCCCGACCAAAGGTAGAAGAAGGCCCGCTGGTTTGCGATCTAGCCCCCGCCTTTTTGAAGTTTTACGAGGTCATTCAATGCACAGTGGTATGAGTCTGCTAATTCTTGCACACTAGTCCCTGAAAGCTATGGTTAATTACGTCCTAGTCCCCAAATCTAATGTTTTTACATTTAAATGCATTTAAATCGACTGTGAACTTTAGAAATTCATAACAAATCAAAGTAAAATCCTAAAAAGGCAAACTCAGTTGCATTAGACTACTCTTAAATAGATCTATTGAATGATTATGATGTGGATGTGTAAAAGGACTGTTTTGCCCCTGGTACGTTGCATGCATGTTAAAACTAGGAAAATGTTAAAAGTAGGCTAAATGGACTCCAAATGGCTTGAAAGTTGGATAGTAGCTCCTCTGTGGTATTTGGACAGCAAGTGAATTTTAGTAACCCTAGCACTTGCTGTTTAGTAGCAGTTTTACCATTTTGGGTATGATTTATGCATTTGTAGCATTGTGAGTTGAAGTGCTATATGAAACTTGCTAAACATGACCCATAGTATTTTTCCTATATTCTACATAGTAAGGATAGTCCACTGGTGAAAAATGGGGCTGTGCATGTTTGATTTGGTTACTGTTTTGAAAATGACAAAATGCTATTAGCTAGGAAAGAAAATAGGAAAATGTGGTTCTAGGGTGCATAATAAATTCCATGAAAAATATGATAGTGTCCTAGTTAGGTGCTGGTTCCAGAAATCATTTTTTGTAGAATTTGTGAAGACTGTTTTATCTTGCACCTATATTAAGCTAAGAAAAATATATGGAAAATAGATGTCCTATCAAACTATGGATTATGTGTTGCTGATTTTTGTACATGGTGCTTACTGTAAAAATGTTGGGCCCAGAAACCATTCCTATAAATTATGAAAAATCTGGGAAGCTATAGGGCTGATAACTTGCTGGAATTTTGATAAATTCATTATAACTCCATTATGGCTGGAATTCTGGCAGTAGTGTTGTGTAGAATGTTCCTGCATGTCATAAATATTTGAGCTCATTTGGCATTTTGTAACAACCTGAAATCATATGTGAGCTTAATTCGTCAATTGGGCATGTTGTATTGGAGATAGGTATAGGTGTTTAATTGCACTTGTTGTCATTATTGTGAAAGCGTGTCGACCTATTGCTGCGTAAAGTTTACCATTTTCCCCATCTCACACTTGATGAAGGAATTAATTTACTTACTCACAAATAAACCACCTAAAGGTCAACACAAGGTTTGGATCCAATAAATAAACACCACCACTCCTCATTTAGTAACCTACACTACTATTACTTGCTTACATCGGGTCACCTTTTAACATATTGTTGTAGGAATAGTAACTAGATAGTTGTATTTGTGGGGTTTTAATCTACGTGTTGCTGCAATTTAACATGTTTCTCTATGGTGAATAACTTGCTAAATGAACACCGATTGTATATGCTTGCTCTAGGTTCATGAGTTTCTGCTCTTACTACTAATAATGGGAGTGTTGTTTAGTAAATCCATTATATTGGAGATCATGCACTTGTTTGATGCCTTGCTTGCGTATGGTATATCGAAGGACAATTTTAATTAATACTTGACCAAGTGTTAACTCCATAAATTGCGCTGTAAATGTCTGATTGTATGAGTGTGCGTTGTTCCATGTCCTCCAAAGTGCTCTTGTGTATATCGGGTGTTATAAAGATGACTTGGAATTAGCGTCCTACCACGTGTTACCCTCATGAACACCGCATTATATGTTTGAAATGGTTGAAGATAAACAAATACCACCACACTCCATACATGCTCCTTTAGCCAAGTAATCATCGTTGCTTATATCGAGCCATGGCACTAACGTGTTTCTTTTATGATCAGCAACTTGACTTGGATGTGTATGATTGGTTGGGTATGTGAATTGCTCTAGGTCTACAAAGATTCTCGGTGTTAGCAATATGAATCACCCTGTTGACAATCCCTGAAATGATTGTTCATGCATATGCTTGATCCTCATACATCTCATTGACTGCATCTTGCATATCATTCATATAGAAATGCTTACTGCAGATACGTGATAAAAAAGCAAGTGCGTGGAGCTACATCAAGTACAAGTGCGTGGAGCTACATCAAGTATCGGTGTCCAAAAGACCAACTAAGACCCACTTATGACATGGAGGGCACATCAGTCGTGTTTGGACGGAGGAGTTGTCCAAGGGATCAAGGGGTTGCCTGGGGCAAACCCTCACAACCCGACAAACTAACAGTAGCTTAGTTTGTTGGTTTCATTAAATTAAATCAAAGGTAGGCAGGACCATGCTTTACCTAGCAAGCACATTATGGTTGATGAGTACGCATCTGCATTAGGAGTTGTTTGAAACCAACTGCATTAGAATCCTTGGCTGCCCTGGCCCTAGCACCTATAATAGAGTACGTAGGACGAGTATGCCTAGAAATGCTAGGTACGAGTAGACACGAGTTAATGGAGTCACTCGTCGCGTAGGTGAAGTGCCCCTGATTTCTCAGAAGCTAAATGTGATACGAAAGCTAGTCCCAGGAGGCTAGCTACACATTTATTCAAAGCAGTAAAGAGTCTGACTTAGCGATTACAACACAACATTACATAAATCAGCGGAAGCGGTAAATAAAACGAGCATCTTTTATTCGACCCAACTCCACAGGCGGTTGGGGATAAGAGCACGACCTAGCCGAAGAATGCTTCAGCGAACGCGTCGAAGTCCTCTGAAAAACGACAACAAAGCAAGGGTGAGTACTTCGTACTCCGCAAGCCCACCTCACTCCTCGCGGAGGGACGGGTAAAGACCTATTAGTACATGCAAGGGAATATCTGTAGCTTAGGGTATTTGCCATGATAAGAGTTGCGCATGCATGGGATAACTAGTTGGAATGTTTTAGTTTAGGAAAACGGTTTGATTCCCCGAGAACAAAATACTTGCCGTCGGACTGGCCGGTCCGGGCGGCTTGTGGCTCACCGGCCACCACATTTTCCACACACTCCTCCTCGGCAACCGCAGCTGCCTCAAAACCATTCTTTTTAACCCTTCCCATCCCACATTTGTAAGAAGCTAGTTTCCGAGACCAAACCGTAACCCCGTCCATAACAATGGACACTGGACTATCCGGATAGATTTTAAACTCTGATCAGAGATGTGCACTTTACCCACAAGTTCGGATATCATGATAGGAGCGACCATATCATATCAATCCTATCTAGGCCATTCCCGTGCAAGGCTTCCCCAGACTTCAACCATGAGAGACGCGGGACCACCTGTCGCTCAGACCCGCAGCCACGCGACTGTTGACCCCTGACCGCAGCCATGCAACCGCGCCCACTTCCCAATCTCTCATGCATCCCAGCACACCGGTCTATGTCCGGTTGGTCCTTGCAGGGTCCGACCACGGGTTGCCGCATACAACCTCGAGTGGTTGCACAAGCGGGTTAGGTGAGATGAGACGTAAACTCGGTCCTTAAGGGTAGAGCTCCCACATTCGCTCATCAACTGAGCCATCACCTGCCCGACCCTCGCAACAAGGGCCGGACTCCGGGGCTTCCGTGATTACGTCACCCCAGGGTTTCTACCCCCAAATGTGGCTTCAACAACCGAAGTCGTCTGCCGGGGTCTTTCCCCATGTTTTACACAAAACACTTTCCTTTTCTTTTTCCGTCCATCCATAATTCATCTTCCAAGTGAGGGATTATAAATGGTATAGCATATGAGCGATCCCACCTATGCGCGCTACTTCTATTATGGCTTAGGAGGCTACTTTATTGGGGTAGTCCTTAGCTAGCAAAACATGCAGGGTTTTTGTGTTATGAACCTAGGTCGGGGTTGTATTGACGAAACTAGGTATTTTTATGCATCAAGCACGGGGAATTCAGTGGACTTGCCGTCGTCAAGCTCTTCGTCACAGCGAAGCTCGGGAGTTGCTTCCTCGGGCTCGGTGTCGATAGCAGTCACTTCCGGTTCCGGCGGGTTCTCGGGCGTTTCGTCTACCGCAAAACAAACACACAAGTAAACATACATGCATACATATTCAAAACAGAGTGGAAATTATGTGGATGGGTAGAGGGTGATTTTAGATGAATTTAGGTGGAAGAATCACTTGATTCGGAGTTAAAATGACCGAGATATACACATTTCAATTTTTGGAATATCCATAAATCAAAATGGAAAAAGAGAAAGACCACACGGGCCGAAACGGCGCATGCGGCCCATCCCTTTCCCCCCGGTGCGGCTCGGCCCAGCCCACTCGGCGCGCGCGCGGGCCTTAACAGGCCGGCCCACGGCGCGCGCGGAGGGGAGGGACGGCGGGCGACGGCGTCGCGCCGGCCCCACCTGTCATCCATACGGAGCAGGGGGCGGCGTCGACGGCCGTTTGGCCCAAGCCGAACCGGGTCTTCAATGGACCGGCCGCCGGGGGCGGAGCGGTTCACCGGGGGCTTGCCGCCGGTGATCCGGTTCCGTCGCCGGGGACCGACCCTAGAGTGACGTGGAGTTTTGCCGAGAGGATTGGTGAAGACAGGGTCGAGGGGGGCGCCGTGTGCGAGCGAGGCGGCGAGCGCCGGAGTGGAGAGCCATGGCGCGGCGGCGCTCCGGCGAGGCCGGGGCGGGGCCGGGCCAATTGATGGAGGGGAAAGAGGCGCACCCTTACCAGGGACGCGGTGCTCACCTATTGGAGCTTCGGGGTAGCTCGGAGCTCCGGAATCGGAGGGGGAGGCGGTCGGCAATGGCGGGCACCGGGACGGGGTGGACGGGGCGTTCGCGCCGAGGCGCTTGCCGAGAGTGGAGGTGGTGGGTGCGTGCGTCGGGGTGAGCGGGAGGAAGAGCCGGCGCGGGGCTTGCCCTTTTTATAGGTGGCGACGCGGCGGCGTCGAGGCGGGGCCGATGCCGTCCGGCGGGTCCCGGAGCAGGGGAGGGGAGGCGTGGCGCGCTCGGGTGAAGTGGGCGCGTCCGCGTGCGTGAGTGTGGCAGTGTGCGCGTGCGACCTCGGCCGCAGGCGACGCGGCGCCGTGGCGCGCCGGCATGGCGTGCCGAGCCGGCGGGGACCGGACACTCCCGTGGGGGGGTAGCGGCTTGCGTGCCGCGGCCGGGCTAGGGCGGTGACTAGGGGCGCTCGAGTGCCTGGCCGAGGCGCTGCGGCGGCGCTCGAGTGCCTGGCCGAGGTACTGCGGCGGCGCAGAAAGGTGGGGGACGGCGCGGCGACGACGGCGTCGCGCGTGTGCACGCGTCGTCGCTGGCGCGTGCTGGAGGTAGGGGACGGGTGGGGGGCGAGCGGGCCGTTGGCCAAGGAAGGAGAGAGGGAGCGGGAGCTGGGCCGAGCGTGGCCCGTGCGGGGAAAATGAGGGAGCGAGCGAGGGGGAGCCGGGCCGGGCCGAAAGGGGAAGAGAGAAGGGAGAAGGGAGAGGGTTTCGGCCCAAGGAGCTGAGGGGGAAGGGGCGCTGGGCCGGGCTGACAGAGAGAGAGGGAAGGGGGCGCTGGGCCGGGCTGAAAGAGAGAGGGAAGGGGAAGGAGAAGGAAATCTCGGCCCGGGAAGGTAGAAAAGGTTTTTCATATTTGTGAATTTGATTTTAGAGATCGAACTGTGGAGATTTGAGGGAGAGTTTTGCAAACAATTTGAAAACCGGGTGCATTTAGAGGTGCATTTTGAGGTAGATAAAACCCGGGGTATTACAAACCTACCCCCCTTAGAAGAGATCTCGTCCTCGAGATCGGGTTGGTTTTCGAACAGATGGGGGTGTTCTTTCCTGAGAGCATCTTCTCTTTCCCAGGTTGCCTCCTCTTCGCCGTGACGGCTCCAAAGAACTCTGCATAACTTGGTTGTTGTAGTCCGTGTTTTCCGGGCGACTGTATCCAAAATTTTGATTGGTCTCTCTTGATAAACTAGATCCGGTTGTAACTCTTCGGCAGTCAGGTTTATTTGTTGGTCCGGTACTTTCAGGCACTTTCTTAGTTGGGATACGTGAAACACGTCGTGTATGTCATGCATCGATTCTGGCAGCTCCAACTTATAGGCGACCTTTCCTATTCGCCGAACCACCTTGTAGGGTCCGATGTAGCGGGGTGCGAGTTTTCCTTTGATCTGGAATCTCTTTGTCCCTCGAATAGGTGACACCTTTAGGTACACTGAGTCTCCCTCTTCAAAACTAAGTTCCCGTCTTCTGCCATCGGCATAACTCTTCTGTCGGGATTGAGCTTCCTTCAGTCTTGCTCTGACTTCTGCCACCTTTTCCTCTGCTTCTTTAATTAAGGCAGGTCCTACTAAGGACCGTTCCCCCACTTCATGCCACATCAGCGGGGTTCTACATTTTCTTCCATATAGAGCTTCAAATGGCGCCATACCTAAGCTGGCTTGGCGTCCATTGTTGTACGAAAACTCTGCAAACGGAAGGCTGGCCTCCCAGTTGGTGCCATAGGTGAGAGCGCACGCTCTCAACATATCTTCCATGACTTGATTTACCCTTTCTGTCTGGCCATCTGTCTGTGGGTGGTATGCGGTGCTGAAGTCCAACTTTGTGCCCATTGCTTCTTGAAGACTTTTCCAGAACTTGGAGGTGAACTGTGTCCCTCTATCTGACACTATTCTGCTGGGTATCCCATGCAACTTTACCACATTCTCGATGTAGAGCTGGGCTAACTTTGCTCCATTATAGGTGGTTCGCACAGGCAGGAAATGGGCAGTTTTTGTGAGTCTATCAATAATGACCCATATGGCATCATTCCCTTTTGGTGTTCTTGGTAACCCTGTCACGAAGTCCATACCTATCTCATCCCATTTCCACATAGGGATGGGTAGGGGTTGCAATAGACCTGCTGGTTTCCGATGTTCTGCTTTTACTCTCTGGCAAACGTCACATCGTGCCACATATCTTGCGATATCTGCCTTCATGCCCTTCCACCAGTAATCTGTTTTTAGGTCCAGGTACATCTTGGTAGACCCTGGGTGAATAGAGTAGGCTGAGTTATGGGCTTCTTCCATCACAATTTTCCTGGTTACTCCTGTTTTCGGCACACAGATTCTGTTCTTAAACCATAGGGTGCCTTCCTCATCAACCCGAAGTCCGGTGACTGGCCCGGTACTGATGCGCTGGATTGCCTTCTGAATTTCTCCGTCTGCCTTCTGGTCTTGCCTTATTTGTTCTACCAAGGTTGGTTGAACTGCCAACAGGCCTTGTTTGGGTTCTTGTACAATGTGCATGTTGAGTTTCAACAGGTCCTCTTTTAAGTGTTTATTCCTTGGGATCCACTCCTTGCCATATGCTTTTCTGCTCAATGCATCTGCTACCACATTTGCCTTGCCTGGATGGTACTGAATGCTCATATCAAAATCTTTGATTAGTTCTAGCCATCTGCGTTGCCTCAGATTCAGGTCAGGCTGGGTGAAAATGTACTTGAGGCTCTTGTGGTCAGTATACACCTCACACTTGTTGCCAATCAGATAGTGTCTCCATACTTTCAGTGCATGTACCACCGCAGCTAACTCAAGGTCGTGCGTGGGGTAATTTTGCTCATGATCCTTGAGTTGCCGGGAGGCATAAGCTATCACCTTGTCGTCCTGCATGAGGACGCAACCCAACCCTTGCCGAGACGCGTCACAGTATATGACGAAGTCCCGGTGAATGTCAGGCAGTACTAAGACTGGGGCTGAGGTTAGTTTGGCTTTCAGCTCTTGAAAGCTTTTCTCGCAGGCTTCGGTCCATTCGAACCGGGCATCCTTTTTCTGGAGCGCTGTCATGGGCTTGGCAATTTTTGCAAAGCCCCCAATGAAACGGCGGTAAAATCCCGCCAATCCAATGAAACTGCGGACTTCGCTCACATTAGTCGGCTGTGGCCATTCCATTACTGCCTCTACCTTTTCAGGGTCCACTGTTACCCCTTCTGCTGTGATGATATGCCCCAGGTATGAAATCCTTTCTAACCAGAACTCGCATTTACTGAATTTAGCATACAACTGGTGGCTTCTTAATTTCTCCAGTACTTTCCGGAGGTGTTCTTCATGTTCCTCGATTGTCTTGGAATAGACAAGTATATCGTCAATGAAAACTATGACGTACTTGTCTAATCCGTCCATAAATATCTTATTCATGAGGTTCATGAAGTAAGCCGGGGCATTGGTGAGTCCAAAAGGCATCACTGTGAATTCATACTGGCCATATCTGGTAACGAAAGCAGTCTTGTGTATATCTTCCTCTCTGATCTTGAGCTGATGGTAACCTGACCTCAAGTCTATCTTGGAGAAATACTTTGCTCCCTTCAGCTGGTCGAATAGATCATCGATCCTCGGAAGAGGGTACTTGTTTTTGATGGTCATCTCGTTCAGTGATCGGTAATCTATACACATTCTCATACTTCCATCTTTCTTGGATACAAAGAGCACAGGGGCTCCCCATGGGGAAGAACTGGGTCTGACAAAGCCCTTCTCCTGTAGGTCTCTGAGCTGCTCTTTCAGTTCCACTAGTTCCTTTGATGACATTCTGTATGGTCTCTTGGCAATGGGTGGAGTCCCGGGGTAAAGATCAATTATAAATTCTATATCTCTGTCTGGAGGCATCCCGGGTAGCTCATCAGGGAAGACATCTGGGTACTCTCGGGTTATAGGTACATCATGGATGGTCTGGATTTGTACGTGGAAGTTCATGGGGTCGCGGGTAGGTTTATCGACGTGGAAGAATACTCTGGTTCCATCAGGGTGGACTAGGTGCACAGTTTTGTTTTTGCAGGTTATGACGCCCTGGTGAGAGCTCAACCAGTTCATGCCCAGAATGACGTCAATGTCCTGGGACTTGATCACTATGAGGTTTGCGGTGAACACTACCCCTCTTAGAAGGATTTGGACCCCGACACACCCGAGTTGACACGGGATGTCAGCCCCGGGTGTTCGGGTCAGGAGTGGCTTTTTGAGTGGTATGGTGGGGATGTTGTGTTTCTCGACGAAGGATGAGGATATAAATGAATGTGATGCACCAGAATCAAATAGAACAGTTGCTTTAACTGAGTTTACCAGGAACTCACCGAGAGCCACACCAGTAGCCTGCTGTGCTTCCTGTGCTTCGACATGGTTGATGCGGGCCCTGTTAGCTGGTGGCAGGGGTGGCTTGCCGGACTGAGTACTCGTCGCAGGACGGTTCCCGGTAGCACTGGTCTGTTTTGGCCCATTTACTGAGTTGGAGAGGGTGGATGCTGCTGGTCGCATCGGTTGAGGACAGCTGAACTGAAAATGCCCAGGCTTGCCACACTTGAAACAGGTACGAGGGTCATACTGCTGAGTTTGATAGCTGCTTTGAGTTGGAGCAAAGCGTGACGGGTTCGAAATAGTGTTTCTGGGGGGCACACCATACGAGCCCCGTGACACTTGCCCACCAAAGCTCTTCTGACGGAAACGGCGTTCCTGGCGCTGGGACTTGATCTCCATAAACTTCCTTTTGAGCTGACTTTTCTCCTCGCGCTTATCTTCTTCTATCTGGATGACTCGGTTGATCAGTGTTGCGAAGCTTGGTGCTTCATTTGAGTGAACTATAGACTTGATTTCAGGGTTCAGTCCCCGAATGAAACACTTGCACTTCTTAGGATCAGTGTTGACTTCTTCCGGTGCATAACGGGACAGAGTGGTGAACTTCTCAATGTATTCTTGCATGGTCATGGTATTCTGCTTCAGCTTCCTGAATTCTTCTGCCTTGAGATCTCTTGCAGCTTCTGGCACATGATATTTGCGGAAGTCTTCCAGGAATCCTTCCCAGGTAACTTGCCCTCTGTGAGCTTCACGGTAACTTTCCCACCAGGCCAGTGCTGCCCCAGTGAGTTGATGAGTGGCCAGGGCTACCTTGGTTGGCTCATCACAGTTAATAATTTCCAACTTTCTTTCAATAGTCTTGATCCAGTCATAAGCTTCAAGGGGATCGTGGGATCCAGCAAAAGGTGTGGGTCTTAACTTCATGAACTCCCCCATCAGATTCTGAGCTCTGCCTTGCTGGGGTGGCGGTGCCCTTTGAGCTATTCCTTCTATGCAACGGACCAAATTCTGAGTCAGTTCCACGATCGGATTGGGTGGTGGAGGTGGAGTACGGGCCCGTTGAGACGGATGAGTGTGACTTTCTGCTCCACTGTTTCTACTTTGTTCACCTGCTGCTGTTGGGTTCTGAACAGCCGCTACTGCTGCTGCTGCTGCTGCTGCTGCTGGCTGGCCATTGTCACCCTGCCCTTCTGCCACTGCTTCTGGCACCACATTGTCGGCGTTGCCCGAGTTGTGAGATGCCATCTGAAAGACAAGGGTGGTGTTTAAGATAGCGATTAAGTGTTCTTCGTTGGTAGACAATATCACGAGGTTTTCAAAATTTTATTTTATTCAAACAACCGTTCTAGCGATACAAGGGGCAAGGCATGCCCTAGGACACCATGGTTGACTCTATTCGAGGAGGTCTATCAATTCCTCCAAAGGAGTTGGGGTACCCTCTCGGGGAAGCATCTCGAAAGCAGAGAGGTCGATATCAATATCGTCGTCAGGGAAAGCCTCACTAGCTGGAGGAAAAAGACTCCAATCTAACTCTAGACTGGCTAAGTCAGCATCCTGGCGATCCTCTGTCTCCTTGTTTTGTGCGGGTTCCTCAGGCTCCGTCCTGGCCTTCTTTGTGGTGTGTTCTTCCGTTGCTGGCTCTTCAGGCTCGATTCTGGTCCTTTTTGCCATGCGTTCCATCTTTGCCTTGTACTTGTTGCGCGTGCTCCTCACCATCTCCCAAGCTGCCCTTTCCTTGTCCTCAGTAGCCGCTAATCTAGTACGTAGGGAAGCATTCTGGATTCTCAGCTCTCTAGCCTCCATTTCACTGGCTAGCACTCGACGGTGGGTTTTGAACAGTTGCTTGTCTAGCTTTTGGAAATGGGTGTCTAAGGCGTAAAGGTAGTTGGTCAAGCTGGATATGGTGGGGTTTTTGTTGGATATCCTAGCTTCTACTACTGGGGTTAGGCGTCTCTTCCATAAGGGAGTGGTTCGGTCTTCCGCTGGGAAGAACCGTACGCTGGTGTGCTCGATTTCTTTTTCATAGATGTTGCAGAGGCGGCGAAGGGTGTTGAGAGCTGCGGTGTGCTTGGTAAGGTTTGGGTCATGGCCAGGGGTGGTTACTGCAAAGCCGGGGTGTTTCTTGCTGGCTTCTATGTATACGGTTATGGCACACCCTATGGTGTCAGGCTTGTGGAATTCTACAATTTTGTAGTAAGGCTCTTTGGGAATGTCGAGTAGCCGAGTGCAATGGAGCAAGAGTGTGACGAAGTCAGTCTCTCCGTGCTTACTGGTCGCTAGAGCTGGAATCGCCGGGGCCATCTGGAGAAGGAACAAGCAGGAGTAAATAGATGGATAAGCACCAAGAAAGTTTTATAAAAGAATTTGGACTCAGAAACGTTATTTGACTTAGGGTCGCGTCTTACGGCCAACCTACGGCTCTGATACCACCTGAAGTGCCCCTGATTTCTCAGAAGCTAAATGTGATACGAAAGCTAGTCCCAGGAGGCTAGCTACACATTTATTCAAAGCAGTAAAGAGTCTGACTTAGCGATTACAACACAACATTCCATAAATCAGCGGAAGCGGTAAATAAAACGAGCATCTTTTATTCGACCCAACTCCACAGGCGGTTGGGGATAAGAGCACGACCTAGCCGAAGAATGCTTCAGCGAACGCGTCGAAGTCCTCTGAAAAACGACAACAAAGCAAGGGTGAGTACTTCGTACTCCGCAAGCCCACCTCACTCCTCGCGGAGGGATGGGTAAAGACCTATTAGTACATGCAAGGGAATATCTGTAGCTTAGGGTATTTGCCATGATAAGAGTTGCGCATGCATGGGATAACTAGTTGGAATGTTTTAGTTTAGGAAAACGGTTTGATTCCCCGAGAACAAAATACTTGCCGTCGGACTGGCCGGTCCGGGCGGCTTGTGGCTCACCGGCCACCACATTTTCCACACACTCCTCCTCGGCAACCGCAGCTGCCTCAAAACCATTCTTTTTAACCCTTCCCATCCCACATTTGTAAGAAGCTAGTTTCCGAGACCAAACCGTAACCCCGTCCATAACAATGGACACTGGACTATCCGGATAGATTTTAAACTCTGATCAGAGATGTGCACTTTACCCACAAGTTCGGATATCATGATAGGAGCGACCATATCATATCAATCCTATCTAGGCCATTCCCGTGCAAGGCTTCCCCAGACTTCAACCATGAGAGACGCGGGACCACCTGTCGCTCAGACCCGCAGCCACGCGACTGTTGACCCCTGACCGCAGCCATGCAACCGCGCCCACTTCCCAATCTCTCATGCATCCCAGCACACCGGTCTATGTCCGGTTGGTCCTTGCAGGGTCCGACCACGGGTTGCCGCATACAACCTCGAGTGGTTGCACAAGCGGGTTAGGTGAGATGAGACGTAAACTCGGTCCTTAAGGGTAGAGCTCCCACATTCGCTCATCAACTGAGCCATCACCTGCCCGACCCTCGCAACAAGGGCCGGACTCCGGGGCTTCCGTGATTACGTCACCCCAGGGTTTCTACCCCCAAATGTGGCTTCAACAACCGAAGTCGTCTGCCGGGGTCTTTCCCCATGTTTTACACAAAACACTTTCCTTTTCTTTTTCCGTCCATCCATAATTCATCTTCCAAGTGAGGGATTATAAATGGTATAGCATATGAGCGATCCCACCTATGCGCGCTACTTCTATTATGGCTTAGGAGGCTACTTTATTGGGGTAGTCCTTAGCTAGCAAAACATGCAGGGTTTTTGTGTTATGAACCTAGGCCGGGGTTGTATTGACGAAACTAGGTATTTTTATGCATCAAGCACGGGGAATTCAGTGGACTTGCCGTCGTCAAGCTCTTCGTCACAGCGAAGCTCGGGAGTTGCTTCCTCGGGCTCGGTGTCGATAGCAGTCACTTCCGGTTCCGGCGGGTTCTCGGGCGTTTCGTCTACCGCAAAACAAACACACAAGTAAACATACATGCATACATATTCAAAACAGAGTGGAAATTATGTGGATGGGTAGAGGGTGATTTTAGATGAATTTAGGTGGAAGAATCACTTGATTCGGAGTTAAAATGACCGAGATATACACATTTCAATTTTTGGAATATCCATAAATCAAAATGGAAAAAGAGAAAGACCACACGGGCCGAAACGGCGCATGTGGCCCATCCCTTTCCCCCCGGTGCGGCTCGGCCCAGCCCACTCGGCGCGCGCGCGGGCCTTAACAGGCCGGCCCACGGCGCGCGCGGAGGGGAGGGACGGCGGGCGACGGCGTCGCGCCGGCCCCACCTGTCATCCATACGGAGCAGGGGGCGGCGTCGACGGCCGTTTGGCCCAAGCCGAACCGGGTCTTCAATGGACCGGCCGCCAGGGGCGGAGCGGTTCACCGGGGGCTTGCCGCCGGTGATCCGGTTCCGTCGCCGTGGACCGACCCTAGAGTGACGTGGAGTTTTGCCGAGAGGATTGGTGAAGACAGGGTCGAGGGGGGCGCCGTGTGCGAGCGAGGCGGCGAGCGCCGGAGTGGAGAGCCATGGCGCGGCGGCGCTCCGGCGAGGCCGGGGCGGGGCCGGGCCAATTGATGGAGGGGAAAGAGGCGCACCCTTACCAGGGACGCGGTGCTCACCTATTGGAGCTTCGGGGTAGCTCGGAGCTCCGGAATCGGAGGGGGAGGCGGTCGGCAATGGCGGGCACCGGGACGGGGTGGACGGGGCGTTCGCGCCGAGGCGCTTGCCGAGAGTGGAGGTGGTGGGTGCGTGCGTCGGGGGTGAGCGGGAGGAAGAGCCGGCGCGGGGCTTGCCCTTTTTATAGGTGGCGACGCGGCGGCGTCGAGGCGGGGCCGATGCCGTCCGGCGGGTCCCGGAGCAGGGGAGGGGAGGCGTGGCGCGCTCGGGTGAAGTGGGCGCGTCCGCGTGCGTGAGTGTGGCAGTGTGCGCGTGCGACCTCGGCCGCAGGCGACGCGGCGCCGTGGCGCGCCGGCATGGCGTGCCGAGCCGGCGGGGACCGGACACTCCCGTGGGGGGGGGTAGCGGCTTGCGTGCCGCGGCCGGGCTAGGGCGGTGACTAGGGGCGCTCGAGTGCCTGGCCGAGGCGCTGCGGCGGCGCTCGAGTGCCTGGCCGAGGTACTGCGGCGGCGCAGAAAGGTGGGGGACGGCGCGGCGACGACGGCGTCGCGCGTGTGCACGCGTCGTCGCTGGCGCGTGCTGGAGGTAGGGGACGGGTGGGGGGCGAGCGGGCCGTTGGCCAAGGAAGGAGAGAGGGAGCGGGAGCTGGGCCGAGCGTGGCCCGTGCGGGGAAAATGAGGGAGCGAGCGAGGGGGAGCCGGGCCGGGCCGAAAGGGGAAGAGAGAAGGGAGAAGGGAGAGGGTTTCGGCCCAAGGAGCTGAGGGGGAAGGGGCGCTGGGCCGGGCTGACAGAGAGAGAGGGAAGGGGGCGCTGGGCCGGGCTGAAAGAGAGAGGGAAGGGGAAGGAGAAGGAAATCTCGGCCCGGGAAGGTAGAAAAGGTTTTTCATATTTGTGAATTTGATTTTAGAGATCGAACTGTGGAGATTTGAGGGAGAGTTTTGCAAACAATTTGAAAACCGGGTGCATTTAGAGGTGCATTTTGAGGTAGATAAAACCCGGGGTATTACAGTAGGTGATCTTGCAAAGATTTCAAAGCGTCACTAGAATGGAAGTTATATTGATGATTTTAATTAAATGGAGACCGGGCAGAGGTATGGCTATATAAAAAAAATATAAATGATGAGGATGAGTATATGAATGATTGGTGGACTCCGCCCGAGTCGTTTAAGACCCGTCTGCTGTTTGCTTGGGATCGGCATAACATTGCTAGGATGCTTATCCAGGCCATGGGACTGGTGAAAGCCTTTCCTGGGCCATCCCACTATTCAAGATGCTGTCCATCCACTGATAGGGGGCTTGTAGTCGAGGGAGGGCTGACCCGGTGCGCTGTGGTAACGCTCCTAAGACGGCTATCCTTCGGGGGTTAGGTGGGGGCATTTTGACCCTTGGGACGGGTCAGATTGAGGTGGGGGACATATGTGAAAACGCTAGGGGTTAGTAAGCATATGTCACCTGGTATTTCTAGTTATTCCCGGGAATTAAAAATCGATTCGAATCGCTTATACTCACCAGGTGTGAGAATGCCATTATCACTGCCGGACAACGTAGTAATAACTTTAACCAGTTGTTTATCAAATCATGCTCTTCAATAGTACCTGTTTGTACTTGTAGGTTTGATTTCCTGCCAGTCACTATATGATGATATATGACATGAGAATATTGAGGTACATGAACTATGGATCATGATGACAACTATGAGGAAAACTGTTGCTTTAAGACATTATAACATTATAACACTGTTAAAAATCCATGGCTAAGGATCCACTAGTTAGTAAGCAAGCTATGCGTCAGCTGTAAGCCACTCCATTAAGACCTATTGAGTAATTAATACTTAGGGTTTGCCGCTACTTTTGGATTACAGGTATGAAGTTCTTCATGTGCGCCAGAGTTGGAGGAGGGTAGTACCGGTGGGCTCGGTGCTGCTCGTCTCGTTCGTCAGTACATGAAGGCTATAGCTTAATTATTTTGTTTCTGCTGTGAGATGTTTTAAAAATTGCTTCCGCTTTTGTTTTGAACATGTAATTTGAATACTTATATTGGTTTGTAATCACTTATCTTATCTTCACTATTAACTGCCTGGGATGAGGTAACTGTTGTGGCTCTCTCGAGGGCTAGATGTGTGTGATGTCTGCATCCTCGGGCGATGGTTACATCGAGTGCCCTTCGGGGTAGCTCGACGGACTACCGGGTTTAGTCTAGCCTAAGTGCATTGCGATCTAGAGGAGGTGTGCTTAGCCTGGATTAAGCAGGGCGGTTCCGCCACAGCATGTCCGTGCTTTCAATTTGATGGATGCCACGGGAACAGGTGATAGACCTCTCTTCTCTCCATCCTTGATTGGTGGCTATCTTCTCGATGAGATTCTTGGCCGCCGTGATACTCAAGGGGAGGAAGGATGCTCCAACGGCTGCATCCAGGTGTTCTTGTGCTAAGTGATGAAGCCCATGAAAGAAGCTCTTGATGATCAGCCATTCCTGCATTCCGTGGTGTGGGCAGGCTGCAATGTACTCTTGCAAGCGCTCCCAAGCTTCAGCCACGGTCTCATCAGTGAGTTGTTGAAAGCTCGAGATCTTATTCCTCAACGCGTTAGTCTTTCCTAGCAGAAAATACTTTGCAAGGAAAGCGTCGAAACATGCGTTCCAAGTTGTCAATGTTGCTCGGTTGAGGTAGAACCACTGTTTGGCTTTCCCAATAAGAAAGAAAGGAAAGAGACGAAGTTTGACGGCGTTGGGTGATGCTCCTTTGATATTTAATGTGCTGCAGATTTTTAGAAATTGCTGCAGGTGATTGTTGGCATCTTCCGTAGCTAGTCCACAGAAAGGGATAGCTTGAACCCACCCTCGGTTTGAGCTCAAAATCCTCTCCCACTTGAACATCAGGTCCCTTGGGGATATTGCTGCTCGAGGGGATGGAGAACTCACGGATAGTCATTTCAGCCATGGTGGTGAAATGTAGAGTACTGGTTGAAGTACTTGGTTCTAGCTCCCTGGATACAGGTCTTTGTCCGTGAATAGTCTTGTGATGGACTTTTCGGAGCAGTGACTCCGGGTTGTCGTGGAAATTTGCCAGCAGGTTGAAACCAGTCATACACCTCTCTATTGCAACCACAACAAGACAATAGATCAAAGTGAGCCTGCTAACAACAGTAGGTCTTGAAAGAGAGTTTGGCTAACACCTACGGGCCTCCCGAACGACGGGCTTGGACTACACAGGCACACCACACGCTGTCACCGAGTGGGGCTACCAAGCAAAGCTGCGTGGAGAGGATGACACGCTATAAACGTGTTCAAGCGGAGCTTGAACAACAATAGACCTTCCTAGATCAGAGGAGAGGGTCTAGCCAGAGCCTAGCGTCTAAGTCTAGGATTGGGTTATAGCACCGGCAAGAGTATCAAGGTTTGAAATAACTAAGTAAAACACAATCTAGGCCTAGCAAGTATGCAAACAAAGGTACACCACACTTGCAAGAGTAAGAACCAAAGTAAAATATAACTGAATTATATTGAAGATAATATGAATCCAAAAGATACAAGAGTTTTATCACAGACTCAAAGATAGCTCTTGAACTCAACTCCACACCATGCAAAGCTCGACTGAACTCTAACTCCCAGGACTATCCTAACTACTAAGAAAAGAGTGAAGCACTCTAAAATAGCTCTTGAACTCAACTCCACACCTAAGTCGGTGGCCGGCCGACCATAGGGGGTGGTCGGGCGGCCACCCGATGTGCCGACTTTGCACATCCGACGGTTGATCTCTGCCCTGGAGGTCCATTAGAAGCTTCCCATGTCGGTTTGCACATCCGACGTGTTTTGCTCCAATTTGCTGCATGTTGTTCCCCTCGGATCCTTGACATCACCGATCCTTGTCCCGACGCATTGTAACCCTTGGATACATTGGATGCTCTCTTGTATGGTTTGATCTTCACCATTTTGTGTTTGTTTGCACGCAGGATCGAAGACGTGGCAAGTGAAGTGGTCACGGGACCATTCCACGTGGTCAGGAGTCCAAATCCCCACTGG
This sequence comes from Paspalum notatum, assembly GCA_022530915.1. Classification (NCBI taxonomy): domain Eukaryota; kingdom Viridiplantae; phylum Streptophyta; class Magnoliopsida; order Poales; family Poaceae; genus Paspalum; species Paspalum notatum. The sequence continues at coordinate 24,806,347 of CM039685.1, read as the reverse complement.
TGGGTGGCCGGGTAGCCACTAGGGGTGGCCGGGTGGCCAGGGTACATGGCCAAGCGGCCATGGCCCTATCACCAATGTTGCCCATCTTTGGTATTTGGTGTGTTTTCAACCATTTTCTGTGTATTTTGGTACCTGCATCCAAATATTCATGTACATCTTGTGAAACTCATTAGTAGCAAGGGTTAGTCCAAATATCTCGCTAGTTTAGCTTCATTTGGTGGATGATTGATGGTTGAAATCGTGGAATTACGACCGTCAACATGCTCCACTTCTGAAATGCTTAGCAAGAGAAGAAGGTAAAAATCTGATGAGAGAGGTGCATTCGGGAATGTGTGGATCACACATAGGCCCAAGAAAGCTGTTGGGAAAATTTATAGAACAAAGTTTTATTGGACGAAGGTGGCTGGAGATGCTGAAGAAATATGCAAGACATGCGATAACTGCCAAAAAATGTCGAAGTATCAAAATCAACCTGCCCATTACAATCAGTTAATTGAACCAACTTGGCCATTGCAAAGATGGGGCATGGATTTGGTAGGACCGCCAAATGCCCAAGGAAATCTGAAATATGCTGTGATGGTTGTTGAATACTTCACCAAGTGGATTGAAGCAAAACCTCTCACAACCATAACTTCGGCAACAGTCCAAAGATTCTTTTGGCAAAACATCGTGTGTCACTTCGGCGTGCCTAGAACGCTAACAGTTGACAACGGGACACAGTTCGATGCAGAGTCCTTTAGAAAATTTTGTAACCTGATCGGAACTGACCTCAACTTTGCTTTGATCAGACACCCGCAACCAAATGGCGCTGTGGAAAGAGCCAATGGCATCATACTCACTGGAATATCGAAAAAACTAGTGGGCCTTCCGAAAGGAAAGTGGGTTGATGAATTGACAAATGTAGTATGGAACCATAACACCTCAGTTTCTAGAGCTATGGGTTTTTACCCCGTTCAAGTTGTTGTATGGTGAAGAAGCAATGACACCAGAAGAAATCAGGCACAGATCTCTAAGGGTGATCAAATCCGAAGCTCAAGAGTAGGATGAGCTACTTGACAAGGAGATGGTTGAATCGGCCAGAATTGAAGCAGTCGATAATATTCAAAGGTATCAAAATGAAACCAAAAAATGGTGGGATAGGAAAGTAAAATTGAAGAACATAGAGCTAGTAAGCTTCGTCCTCTGAAGGATAGCTAACGCAGATAAAATAGACAAGTTTCAAAGTAAGTTGGATGGTCCTTTCCTGGTAAAGGCATCAAACAAACCAGGGTTTTTTAGATTGGAGGACATGTCAGGTAGAGAAGTACTGAGGTCATGGAATATAAATGACCTTTGGCGCTACTATCTGTAGAAATAGAAATTTTCTGTTTACAAAAGCACTACACCCTCTTTCCTTGCTGGGGGAACCCCAAAGATGTCAGGGGCGCAAGGTTTTTTAATGGGGCAGATGCATGTAATCAAGCTTCGAATCAATGAAGTAATGTTTCCCCCAAAAATGAGTCACGATGAGTAAAAATGGTGAAACTTCGAAGTATCCAACTTTGAAGGGTATTGCCTCAGCATTTGGTATTGCCAGGACAAGCATAATCACGCATGCAAAAAACATGAACATGCCAATGCGCGCTTTGATTAAAAGGCACTAGTCGAACAAAAAGGTTTGACGAAGTGCAAAATACCACAGAAGTCGGCCGAGGCCACAGTGGAAAGAACAAAAGTTGCAGCTCACCACAGATGTCGGCCAAGGCCGCGGTGGAAAGAACGGAGATCGCTTATGCTTCGGAAATGTTGGATCCCTTTATAAAAATATCACCGCATTGGATTCCTGACGATGAACTGTACAAGCATTGGATTCTTTGCTTCGTACTGTCCATGCATTGGGTACCTATCCTAAGCAGCTATCATGTAGGAGCATTATAACAAACGCAAAATGTTGTCCCTGGCCTACCGAAGTAATAATAAAATATATCAAAGTTGGAATCTCTACTCCGCTATAAATAGACAGCACCTCTGCTCTCAACCATCACTCAACCATTTCGCAAAGACAACCTCACTTCAACAATGAAACGAGCCAAAGAAACACTCCGAATAGCCTACGGGCACCTTTCAGCAACTGATTCAGGCCATGAGATTCTCCTAAACTTCCACCATGTCAGGTCAATTCTGACCTTCAATCAGGCCATGAGAGGCTCCTAACAAGGAGCATGATAGTCTAACTAGGTGATATTGTTGCCATACCTGCTTCCCAGCCTCAATGCATCTTGGAGGAAGTCGGGAAAGCAGGGGGTGACAATGTTGCTCGAGCATGGATCCGCTGCAGTTCCAAGACGGGGCTCTTTAGCTACTGCACGCGGCCCCAAGCTTCGGACGTGTAGCTCTCTTGCTACTGCATGTGGTTTTGGGCTTCGGATGAGAGGCTGATAGCCGCTGGTAACCATGTCATCAGTGTCCATGTTCTAAAATTTTATGTGTGAGCTCGCTTCGATCCGATAAAATAAGGTTTTATCCTTGATTTTGAATTCAAGTTTGTGCCGAAGTACATGTGCAAGTCTCAAAAGAAACGCAAGTCCAAAAAGCGACGTAGCTAAAACAGGCAACAAAAGGTGCAAGTGTAAACGAATTTATACAAAATTAACAGCAACAAAAAAAGAACTGTTCAACAGCCCCAGCGTTTACATACAGAACATCACACCATTCGACACAACGAAGATTAATCTTTAATACAACAAAAGGTCATCGCTAGAGTCACATAAGAGATATGTCCATCAAGTGCAATCAAATAAAGTTTAAGCCTCCGTCCTTTCTTCCTGATCGACAAGCTTTGAAGGATCATCCAGCTTCGGAGGCTCTTCCAAAGGGGCTGCAGCTGGTGGAGAAGGTTCTGCAGATGTGGTTGCACGAGCAACTTGAGTTTTGGCCTGAGCTGGTTCTTCAGAGCATTTACGAACTTCGTCTTCCGCCTAAAAGAATAGGTTAAATAACACATGGAAAAAGTCGCAACGAAAACATTTCATGAATCAACAATTCCTTACCTCTCTTCGACGCTCAAAAATCTTCTCTGCAACCTTGGCCTTTAGTCCCTTCTTCCACAACAAGTTATAAACCCGTCGATCAACATTTTCACACTCACGGTTGCATTGAAAAATGTTGTCGACTGGGCATAAAGAAAAGTTAGGAGCTCTGTTGACAACGGAATTTGGCCATCCCTGTTAATGGGCCAGAATCGGCTTTGGGCTAAAGAGAAGCTGTCCAAGGAAGCGACGGCAGATGATTAAGCAGGCCAGTGGGCCTTGTATCGTAGAATAGAGAGTCCAGTTTAAGTCAGTTAGGGTTTGTAACTTAATTATAATTAAGAAGGGCAGGCTTGCCACCCGAGTCTACGGACTATAAATATGTACCCTTGTTATCGACATAAAGTTGACGACATACGTTCATCAAGCAGCGGTTGTCTCCACATCCCCTCGGTGCATCACCACCTCTAGTGACTAGAGTTTCAGGTAATCGTCATGCTGCCTTAACGATTTATTTCCTTACAGGCATTACGACGTTTTTTTATAAGAATAGGCATTACGACGTTAGTTGCCTGACAAATCGTGTACTGAAGCATTTTTGATGGCACGGTTTGCTAGTTACCATGACGAATCTCGCGATAAGCTTAGCTTAGCGCGAGATCCATTAGTTATCCCGATGAATCTCATGTTAAGCCTAGCTAGGCATGAGATCCATCACGTGTATGAGCCGATATGCTTGCACGTCGGCTCATGCACAACTTGTTGTTATGCTAATATCTGTTGTCGTGCATGCCATCGTGCTACCGGTTTGTTGTTAGATTAGCATATCGAAAGGCTCAAGGTATAGATTAGATCTGTTCTTACAATTTTATCTACAGATCATGTGTTATTAGGAAGATCCGATGTATACCCTGCCTTGCCTTTTGTCGTTTTATCAAAGATACATCTGCTTTCATATTGTTTCTATATAATCTTTGATGTAATAATAGATTTAAGGCATGTTTGATGTTCATCTGGATGTTTTAGCTGACCAGAATAGATCTGGTCGTGTTTCCTCTTCCCTTATTTAAGTACTTTTATGTATTATATCTGGATATATTATTGATAAGACAGCAGAGCCTTGCCGATGAAGAAGATCCGATACAGGATGAGTCAATCTGAGCGATCCGGCTAGTATTTAACGTTTAATCTATTTTGTTTGCTTGTACAGGGGAAACAGGAGTCAACCAACACCATCACCACCACCATAACCTCCCTGGCTAGGTCATAAGCCAGGTGGCACACTCGACCAACACCGAGCCAAAGACGATCGGCTAATCCATTCAGCTGATCGTGGGTCGCAGCAAGGAGGAGTGATCCCTACAGTCCACATACACCTCCCGGCCCTATTGTGTGAAGCTCTCCAGGGTGCTACCTATCAGTTTCCTGGTGCAACACATTTTTGGCGCGCCTGGTGGGACAGATCTCAACACATTTGCATGGCTGGCAAAGGACGCGGTGCCAACACGGATGAGAGCGGTGAAGAATTTACCCCCATCAACAAACCCGAAGATCTTCCCGAGATTCACCAAAGGCGCTACGCTGAGATCATGGATGAACTCAAGACCAAAGTGCTCGCCATGTATGGGAGGTCTCGTCACGGCGGCTTTGTGTTACGTGGAGTCCCTTCGTCACTGCTCGATGAAGTCGATCTCATGACTCCCTCACATGTACTGAAGCACTTCGTGAGGAGATACACAGGATCACCGCACATGCTTTGATCAGGCAGTCCGAGGCGGTTATAAACTGCATGGATAACATCGTGGTCAAGACGATCAGAGCAGCGTTGGCTGGTGAGCCCCTTCACATCACCGGCCCCGAGTTGAACGGCCACGTTGGGGAAGCCATGTTCTACTCCAGGCCGCTCACTCCAATCCGCATCGAGGTACAAGGGGATAATATCGCGAAGTTCATCATGCATCCTCCGCGTGATAGGTTCCCTCTAGAGACCAAGGTATACTCGACTCCACCATTGGTCATACCTGATGGTTTTGTATGCTAGATAAGGCACTGATAGCTGGAAAAAGGAGAAGCACCTCCTCCCCCGTACCCTAACCCAGTCCTCGTTAACCCACCACGAGGGCCAAAGCAAAGTCCGCCAGAAGCCAGGCCTACGCACGGAGCGGTTCCACACGGAGCAGCAAAGACGGCGGACCAGGAGGTGATTGATTGGCAAAACGCCTATGGGACCGGGCCGATCCATAGCGATCAGGCCATGTATACTGCAGGGTGCAGGCCTCGACATGTCTCAGAAAGACCTTTTTGAGATTTTGAAGAGCCAATACGGTATTACACCTCTGCAGGGTGCTGTCACCTACGCGAAGCCGTATCCGGAGGTGTATGATCATCTTGAGGCGCCCCCCAAGTTCAAGATCCCTGACTTCACCAAGTTCAGTGGCAATGGCGGGGCTAGTACTGTGGAACACGTCAGCCGGTACCTCGCACAGCTAGGGATCGCATCAAGGGCTGAACATATGAAAATTCGGCTATTTTCTCTGTCGCTAACCGGGCCAGCTTTCGGTTGGTACACCACATTGGCCCCTAGGTCTATCACTACTTGGAAACAACTAGAGGAGAGTTTCCATGCACAGTTCTTTTCTAGGTCTGATGAAGCTACGTTCACGGACCTGAATAGCATCCATCAGCTCCCAAGGGAACCAGTTCACAAGTATATCCAACGGTTCCGCGAGTTAAGGAACTGATGCTACTCTCTCCATCTGGATGAAAGGATCCTGGCCCAGATAGCATACAATGGGCTGAACAAGGCTGTCAAGGCAGTATACGGGCCGACTGATTTCGATTTCATCAGCCATTTAGTGTCAAAAGTTTCTGCTTATGAACGGAGCCATCCAGAGGTTCTGCAGGAAAGGCAAAGATGGAGTATCGGCTTCATTCAAACCGAGGAAGACGATGCCCTGGACGATGCCGACGCCTACCTTGTTTAGTGGGCAAGGACCAACAAGCTTCTGCAGTGCCAGTGGGTGAAACAGCCTAAACCCATCCCAGGCTATGACTTCGACATCTCAAAGGCCGAAGCCATCTTTGACATGCTCATCAAGGAAAAGCTATTGGTGCCACTCCCTGGGCATCAAACCCCTACGATCGAGGAGATGCGTGGCCGCAAGTACTGCAAGTGGCATAACAAGCTAGACGGGCACAATACTGGTGACTGCAGGGTTCTGCGGTCTGAGATCCAGAAGGCCATCGAGCAAGGAAGGCTGGTTTTTGCTCGCGCTCTGATGAAAATAGACACGACGGCTTTCCCGGTCAATGCCGTCTATGCTACGAGTCCGTTGCCCGACGAGTGCTACTTGGAATTCGTATCCGAGTCAATGTGCCGAGCACGCTTGGGCAGGGCTATTTCTATGGGCAGGATCCTGCACCAGGGTAATCAACATCAGTATTCCCATCTCCTCCGAGGTTCTACCGTGTCAATCAATGGTTCACGCATCCAAGGACGAGAAGGGAAAGGCCATGGCGAATCATCTTGATGACATCCCTCTACAATTCAGGGCCGAAGAACATACTTCGGTCAGAACGATTCAGAGGAATCGGCGATGCCGCTCCAACTCGGGGGTGTTGATTGGCATGTACGCACGCCATCATCAGCGGAACGAGGAATGGCGTCAAGCTGAAGAGGAGGAAACCTACCATCACGAACGTCGCCGTTATCTTGAAGAACGACGTCGCTAAGACCAATGGCGCGAGGAACGACACCGCGAGGAACAGTGGCGGTACAAAGCACGCCGTGATGCCATGAACCGAGTCGCCATGGCAAGGCGTCCGTGTTCGAACGCCTGGAACGCGCACCATTGCCGCGACGGTATCGCACGGCCTCGCCACGTCACTGCCGGGGCCCTACTCCTCTGCCATGACGTCCTCCGTCCCCGCCACCAAAGCGGCGATCCGTGTCCCCACCACCGGCGCGCTCGCCCCCTCCAACAAAGCAAGACGACCCAGAGGACATTCAACGTCGCTTAGAGTGCCACCTAGAGAGGTGGTGCCCTGAGGGTTTGACAAAGACGCAAAAGCGCAGGGTTCATCGCTTACGCTGCCTAGAACAGGCCAAAGAGGAGTATCTTCGGCAGCTCAAGAAGATTGTGGGCATCATGCAGATTCTAAGCTTACGCCCCGAACGTAATCTCGTTTGGAAACGCAAGCCCCAACCTGACATTACTGAGACGTCGACGAAGCCGGCATCAGCTGAGCTGGCTAAACAAGACGCACGAGAAGGTTTGTCGCGCATGGTCAGTGATGATTCCTTCAGCGACGACGACGATATTGAAGACGAAGTCAATGAGGTGATTAAGAAGGTTGCAGCAGGGATGAACATGGTTTTCTATCTCCCTGAAGATTTTTGTCCTCCCAGCAGCGAACAGATGGCCGAGTCAATGCGCAGCTCAGCCTCGGCCCCGTTGCTGCGATTTTCGAAAAGCCGATCGACAAGAAGCATCGGCACCTTAAGCCTCTCTACATGAAGGGTTTCATCAACGGCAAGCCAGTTGGCGGGATGCTCGTCGATGCGGGTGCGACTATCAACATCATTCCGTATTCCTTGTGCCGCAAGATTGGAAGGTCTGTAGAAGATCTTGTGAAGACCAACGTCACCCTCAACGACTTCAAGGGTACCTCATCCCAGGTCAAAGGGGTCCTTAATGTTGAGCTAACAGTTGGCCACAAGACGCTGAACACTTCCTTTTTCGTGGTCGATGATCATGGTCCTTACTCGGCTCTCCTTGGCCGAGACTGGATTCATGCCAACTGCTGCGTGCCTTCCTCAATGCACCAGTATTTGATTCAGTGGGATGGCGACAACATTGAGGTGGTACCTACAGACGATTCTCGTAGCATTGCACAATCATCCACATCAGACGAAGCAGAGTGTCTATCAGACAGGCAGGAGTTGAACTGGAGTTTCGTAGAAGAGGCAAAAAACGTAATCACGCCGGTTCTTGCAATCGGCATTCACCTGTAGACAGTAGGTTGCTTCAGCCGACTGCATCGGCGGATCTTCATCGGCTAGTAGATGCTAGTGGCGTATCTACGGACACACGGGCCGTTGTGGCCAATCTGCGCGATCGGCCCCAAAAAATTTGTAATCATATTTTTTGTAACAGTTCTGAATTGGCCAATCCGGGTGATTGGTCACAAAACATCAATGTAATTTATACTTCTTCTAACAAAGATGTTTTGATGTGCGATGATCAATCGCCCCATTGTTGACGGTCGTTATTGCACTACCAATGACCGTCAACTATCCATGAACATGGAGGAAAACATGCCAAAGTATGGATAAACCTGTGCTGCTAACATATTTCCACAAGTTGTGTTGAATATTTGATTGTAGGTACAAAGATCAGCAGAAAACAGGCAAATTTGGCTAAGTCATAGGGTCACTGGCTAGTGGGCCAGGTCGCCCGGCTCCAAGCCAGGCCGCCTGGCACCACTCTAAGCCGCCCGGCCTGACTCAGGAGCCAAATCAGCTCATCTTCGACCTGCATGTGCATAAATGATGTGTCAACACACTTGTGAAGTCCAAATGCCGAATGCAACGTGTCAAGTACCGGAAGGCTTGCCACATCACTAATCCAACACTTGGATTGGTGAAATCAGCAATCCGCGAGACTTCAATCCTGCGGCTAAGGAAGAAACACAAGTGAGATCAACGGTTGAAGGGAAAACACACTTGTAACCGCCATAACCGCCATGCAACAGACTTGGGGAGTCAAGATGGACCGTAGGATGAAGAATGGCGGTGCATCCAAGGGCTGGCCAGGCCGCCTGGCTTGAGGTGGGGCCGCCCGGCCTCCTACCAGGCCACCCGGCTTGCCACCTATCCCCTTAACCGCCATACCGACCCTATAAGTACCCCCACTCACTTGGTGACTATAAATACCCCCTAGCTCTCATTTGTAGAGTGTGGAAGTTGAGTAGCTCACACTATCGTTTAGTCTTGTATCACTAGGTTAGTCCTGGGAGTTAGAGTTGAATCTGAGCTTTTGCCTCAGGGATTCCGGAGTCTTCTTCGAGTCTCGGTAAAGCTCTTGTATCTTTCTATCTTTTGTACTCGTTACTCTAGTATAATATTTATCATTGTTCTATCTTCTGTTATACTTTACTTTACTTCTTAGCGCTTGCCTAGTGTGGTGAACCATTATTGCACACTAGATCCAAGGCTTAGGTTTGTGTTGTTCTTAAGTTATCTGAATCTTGTTAGACTTGCCGGTGCTATAAGCTTGTCTTAGGCTTTTGATCTAAGATTAAGTTAGTTCTCACCCTCTGAACAAGGAAGAGCTTTAGTGTTCAAGTTCTCACTTGAACACTAGTATAGCGTGCCATCTTCCCACGCAGATCTGGTCGGTAGCCTCTCTAGGTGACAGCTCTAGAGGTCTCAGTAATCCACCCCGTCGTTCGGTAAGCCCGTAGGCATTAGCCGGGTCTCCTTCGGAGGTCTACTATCTACCCCTTGACCCCTCGAGGCGCCGGAATTTCGCTCGACGCAAGATCCTAGCTTGTATCCAGTTATCTTAGTTCAACCGCGAATACTCCTCTACAGTTGTTAAGTAGTAGAGTTTGGAAATCTAATCTCACTCGTTGTCCTCCCAAGCAACTACCTAAGTGTTAGGCTTCTTTAGTCCCTGTTTTACTCTTCCCACCATACACTATCTTTATATCTTACCCCCATTGTAAGATTAGCTGGTATTTTATCTAAGTTATAGTACTGCTTGAAGGTTCGACATTTCATTCCACCTATTCGCCCTTGCTTCCCTGTGGATTTTTACGATACTCGGAATACTCTGAGTGAAAAAGTTACAGCGAATCTCCGTGCGCTTGCGGAGTAAAATCTGTTACGCTAAGAGACGTCAACAAGCTTTTTCTAGTGCCGTTGCCGAGGAAGCAATTGGCAATAGAAGTTTGATTTGTCGAACCTAGGTACTTATAACTTGATAACATACCGCTATTTCTTAGCGGGCTTATTTGCCTCTGTGTACTTTATTGTTGGGTGACAAAGAGGTGTATGACCGGTTTTAACCTTTTGAGGGTCCACAGAAGCCAGGATGACTATAAGTGCAATCACCTTTTGAGGGTTTTGGTTATTAATGACAATACAATTAAAGGCTCTAATGAAAATGTATAAGCACTTTACAACTAATGAAGATCATACAACAAATGCATAGGAAATAAAAAGAGACAAGTCTTTGTGCAAGTAAAAGAAAGGAGACCCCCCCCATTCCATTCAATTTTTGAGGTGCAAGGAGTCTCCACTTGAAGACACAAGAAAAGCTTTTCATGTTTTATCCTTGAGTTAGGAAACGCCGTACTATTAAGAGTGTGGCGGAACCGTCCTGCTTAATCCAGGCTAAGTACACCTGCCACCTCTGGCTCGCAGTGCACTTAGGCCAGACTAAACCCGGTAGTCTGTCGAGCTACCCCAATGGGCACTCGATAAAACCATCGCCCGAGGATACCGACATCACACACATTCAGCCCTCGAAAGAGCCACAACAGATTACATCATCACAGGCAGTTGAAGTAGAGAATAAGTAGACTTAGTTTACAAACCGAAGATAATAGTCAAATACATGTTCAAAGATAGCGGAAGCAATTTAAAAATATACATGTATAGCGGAATCGAATTCAGAGTATGTATAGCGGAAGCATTTTCAAAAATCTCGCAGCAGAAACAATATACTTAAATAGTCTTCATGAAGAGATAAACAAGGCGAGTAGCACCGAGCCCACTGGTTCTACCACCTCCAACACAGTTATCCAGTTGTCTTCAGTACCTGTAAGCCAAAAGTGGGGGCAAACCCTGAGTACTAATTACTCAGTAGGACTTAATGGAATGGGCTTACGGCTGACGCAAAGCTTGCTAACTAAAAATTTGATCCTTAGCTGTTGATTTTAAACAGAATCAAGTTAACATGTGGAAGCAGGATTTACAGCTGCTTGCTTTATCATATAGAATAGGATTTGACAGCTACTTAGTTTATCATATCAATAATACTACTCATGAGTATAATAAAAAGCTGCATGAAAGTAAAGCATGTATATTGAAGTATGTAGTATTCAAAACCATGAATTCATAATACAACATATTCGAGTGGATTACTACTTTGCCCGTCAGTGGTATTGGCATTCTCACACCTGGTGAGCATCAGCGATTCGAATCGATTTTTATATTCTCGGAAATAACTAGAAGCACCAGGATGGCATATGCTTACTAACTCCCAGCGTTCCACATATGCTTCTCCCATCTCCACCTGTCCCGTCTCAAGTTCGATGACCACTCCCGCCTGACTCCCGGAGCGCGTTGTCGCAGGAGCGGTACCTCGGTTACGTCGGGTTCTGCCCTCCCTTGACACCCGCCTCCGCGGCCACCTTCCTCTCAACCAGTGGGTAGGAACGTGCCCCTTGCTTGAGACATCACAAGTAAGACTTTCACCGGCCCATAGATTCCGGATAAGCACCCTAGCAATGTTATGCCGACCAATAGGCGAACAACGACCGGCCTTATGCGACTCGGGCGGAGTCCACCATACCATCCATATCATCATCATTATTTTTCTCATATAACCATATCTCCGCCCGGTCTCGAGTTAAAACCATGAGCATCCTCATAGCTTCCATCATAGTAATAGTTCCTGTGACTTTTGAAAAATCACCTACGTGACGAGTGACTCCATTCACTCGTGTCTACTCGTACCTAGCATTACTAGGCATACTCGTCCTACGCACTCTATTGTAAGTGCTAGGGCCAGAGCGGCCAAGGAGTCTAATGCAAATAGTTTCCAAACAACTCCTAATGCAGATGCGTAAGCATTCAACAAAATCATTTGCTAGGTAAAGCATGGTCCTGCCTACCTTTGATTCACTTTAATAGAAACCAACAAACTAAGCTATTGTTGGTTTGCCGGGTTGTGAGGCTTTGCCCCAGGCAACCCCTTGATCCCTTGGACAACTCCTCCGTCCAAACACGACTGATGGGCCCTCCAGGTCGTGAGTGGGGCTTAGTTTGTCTTTTGGATCACCGTTGGTTGAAGTAGTTCCACGCACTTGCTTTTTGATCGCGTATCTGAAACAAGCGTCACTATATGAATGCCGTGCATGATGCAGTGGATGAGATGCACGAATATCAAGCACACACGTTAAACAGTCGTTGCATGGTTAGGCAGAAAGGGAATTGACAACCATTTAACAAGATCACCCTTGTGGGCATAAAACTAGCATAGCCCCTATAATTAGAGACACGCAATACAACACTCAAACTAATGCATGAGCAAGATATCAATTTAACCGGTTCTTTATCATTTCATGTGCGAGCAAAACATCACACAAGTATATGATTACATATGTAGTGGATTACTAGGGTACATGAATGGAGTATGTTGTTGTTTAATCTACCTCAGCAAGTTAAGTATACAAGCTAATCATACGGACGACCGGAGTACATGATAGACTTCTACTTCCAAGTAAATTTTTATCCCATTCACTCTACATGGAGGATATAAGTAAATAAGTTATATATCTTGACTTAATCGAGTTATTGATATCCACATATTAATAGTGCCATACTTTTCATAATTAAAGATCTACAACCTAGCCATAGGAGGATCAACATACATGTGGAGTATATAGAATTAACTATCTTACAAGGTTCTTTTTGACTCCGCAAAATAAATTATATTAAATGAAGTTTATAAGAGAAATCTCTGGTGCATATGAGTACGTTGCTTTCCATTCCTATTACCTTCACTTTTGGCTCTATTTAAGTGACTGCCTATGAATCTTTTATGAAACAGCATCCACAAAGCATGAATAACCCACATAAGTATACCTACACAGTAATATAGCTATAGGAATTCCGGTGGAGTGTTTAGGGTACAGTAAATACACTTTTATATTTTATTGATTAAATCACCTTAGCACTTGTCATTTTCAAAACTGCAATCAAACCTAACATGCAAGAGCTCAAACTTATACAGTGAGTTACATTTATTATAAGGAGTGCCCAGAAATTTTAGTTCGTCCATTTGATCATATTTTAGGTAGCCTCCATCTCCTGGGTTAAATAAATGCACATAACACATGTAAATGGCAAAAGGGTAATTAAACAGCAAGTGCTAGGGCTACAAAAATTCACATAATGTTATAATACCGCAAGAGAGCTACTGTCCAAGTTTCATAGCATTCGGAGTCCATTTAGGTCACTTTTGTCATTTATCCTATTTAATCATGCATGCAACAAACCAAGGGCAAAACAGACATTTCACATATCCACATCATACCCATTTGATAGATCTATTCAAGAGGAGTCTAATGCAACTGAGTTTACCTTTTTACGATTTTTATTTGATTTTATATGATTTTTCAAAGTTTCAGCCGATTTAAATCAGGGAAAAATGAGAAATCCATAGATCCAGGGGCTAGATTGCAATTAACCCTAACTTCCAGGGGCCTGCACAGAAGATACACAAGACTCAGTGCATAGTGACTGAAACGAGGCAACAAATACCGGAAACCTCAGGGGGATTTGTGCAAAACTGACTTCTTTCTTCTACCTCTCGCAGGGGAAGGACGACGCGGCGGCGGCCGACGTCCCCGCGTGCGGTGGCGCGCGTGGAGGCACAGAGTTGGAGCCGACGTGGTCGGGGAAGACGTTCCCGGCCACGGGGATTTGATTCCCCCAGATCTAGTCGCACGGGGAGGCGCGTACGAGCGGCGCGTGGCGGTGAACCGGAGGCGGCCACGGCGCGGCGGTGCGCGGCGGCTCCCGCTTGATTCGGCGGCGCAGGAGGCGGTAGGGGCTGCGGTCGGGCTCCTGAGCTGCGCGGGGACGAGTAGAGTCCGAAGGAGGCGGATTGGAGGTCCGGGGATGGACCGAAGGTGGTCCTCCACGGTGAGGCGCGGTGAACGCGCACGGCGAACGGCGATGTACGTGGAGCGAGGTCGAGGAGGCGATGGCGGAGGACGAGATCATGGGGAAAGTGAGGAAGGTTGCGAGGCGGAGCCAGTTCGCTCGTCCAACGGGCGTAGGGGGGCCGGAGTTGACGCGCGAACGGAGCTCGCCGTGGTGGCGTTCATGGCGGCCATGGCGGGCGGCGTGGTTGGGGAGGGGCTAAGGGCGATGGAGGCGGCCTGAGAATAGCGGGAGGGGTGGAGCGTGGTTGCGCGAGCGTGGCGCAGGTGGTGACTTGGAGGGAGAGGGCTGGAGGAAGCCGGGGCATGAGCTCGCCGCGGCTCCAATGGCGGTCGGTGGCTGCGCTTCTGGAGGCGCGCGCAGAGGGAGAGCGAGAGGGCAGAGAGGCGAGGCGAGTGAGGGAGTGAGTGGGCGAGTGGAGGAGGCTGGGGTTCCGTCCAGGTTCAAGCCGAGGGCGCGCTGGGGGCTCGATCCGCGGCGTCGCACAGTGCCCGTTCGCCGGCGTCCACGCGGCGCTCAGCGCCTGGGGAGTGCGGCGGCGCTAGCGGCGGGACCCACGGGTCAGTGAAACAGAGAAGGAGAAATCAAATAGTGTGTTTTCCTCTCTACTGTAAATTACATATTTGATCTACTTAAAGGCCGAATCTGGAGAAACTCCAATTGAATGAAATGTTCTACTCTGCAAGCTCTACAAGTTTGTCAATAGGCTCAGCTTCATATTCTAAGTGCAAATATGAATTTCATTTGAATTTAGATTGCAGCTCCCAGTTTGGACAGGGTACCTCTACTGATTGTGAGAATCAAAAGTCCTGTCTCTGGTCTTTACCACCCAAAGTGTGTATTGAAAAGTTTGTTTAGAATTTCAATATCTACAACTTCTCTAATTTGATCTTTGCATGAAAGTGGCTATAGGTCATATAAACATTGAGATTACTAAACAGGTCAGGTTTGAACTGGTTTTCTGTGTTGGTAGAAAATGACCACAAACTCCATTTAAAACTCAATATATGATCAAACTCTAATTACCAAAGTTCTTCTCCAGTTTATGACCTAAAAGTTTGGTAATATGACTTTGGTCTGAAACCCCACATATTTTGAATTATATACACAATTATGTTCCAAGGTTTATTAAAACAGAAATTTCACTTTGTGGAGAGACTTTCTTGTTTCAAACTTTTGGAGTATCAAATGAAGTCCAATCACTTCCACAACAGGTGCATTTGAAAGGTGATAAGTTTAATTCCACTTCATAGAAAGGAAGATTTTGAAGTTGTATAGTGAATTCAAAAGTAATTTCAGAATCAACTTAGGGAAAAGCTGAAAATCCATACTTGGGAAATTTCTAAGTGTGGGTTGATCTGGTTGTTTCCATGAGATATTTGGGTGAAATTTTGAGTGAGTATACGATAGTTTTGATCCATGCTCAGTGTAGCAAAAGGATAGTCCATAGCATGTACAACAAGTTTGTCAACGGAGTTGAGCTCGGGTACTTAATAAATTTGAAAGCTTTATTAGGGCTCAAGTTTGCTCATGATCACAACTGGCACTTGTCAAGAAACTTTGGATTGGATCTTTTAAACCTCCTGTCTTTAGATTTTTGAACATTGTCCAACAGAAAGGTCTAGGGCTACTTTTCTTATCCGAGGTTTGGCATTTGGAGTTGAGCTCAAAAGCATGTGAGTGTTGACTTATTCAACCACGAAATGTGTGGTCTTGTATCTTGGGTAGAAAATTTTGATTTAGTGGCTCCTCCACGTGTTTCTTGTTAATCACTAAGCATGATTAAGCCTTAATCCATCGTTAGCCTTCATCTAACCATGTGTTAAGGCTTCTGAGATGCCAGGGGCATCACAACCCACCCCCCTTAAAGAAATCTCGTCCCGAGATTTGGAGGAAGCGGGGTTCTAGGGCTTACCGCGCAATGTAAAAGGTTTTGGCCTCGTTGTTCGGGTGCTTCTGTCACACATGGTAACACTTACTCCTTCATCAATTTGCTTTGTTAACTGGCTCGTGAATGGTTAGTGCCTCTTTAACACAAGTTAGTTACAAAGCTGTTGAATACTTCCAAGGTGGTCCTTCCTAGGGGCTCGGCAAGTCGTGGTTTATATGAGAGCGAATGAACAAACCGCCTAGACGGTGTGGCCAATGTGAAAACAGCAGTGCTTTACTCGAAAAATGGAACAGGGTTACTCCCTGACTTTGACACCAAGATTTATAAACGTGATGAACATATAGGTCTTAGAACAATTAGAAGCAGGGGTACACAATCGGAGGACCGAACCATGAAGGCTCTTGGGATTCAAAGGGTTATCAATGGATGTGCTTTTGAGAGACACATTCATTTCATTTGATAGGGACTGTGTACACATATAAGGTATTAAATCCGAACATTCTTCAAAGAGTAAGATGTGGTGATACATAGCACATTCTACTCATTGTTTCGAGAAAGATGCCGTGGAAAGAGGATAGGACATATTCGCCTAGATAAGGTGATGGTTTGTATGATTTCATATAATTGACCAAGACTGACCAAGAAAAGTATAGGCAGAGGGCTTATGCTTACTAACAGAACACCAAGGTTAGTGAGCCCAACTTTGAGGATAATTTCAAAAGAAGAATGAAACAACTCTTGAAAAGGACAATGCGATGAAAGCACTAGCCGAGAACAAAAGCTTAGTGCAGTGGATGATGCTGAAGTTCTTCTTTAGGAGATAAGATTCAATATATACGAAGGAAGAAATCATAAGATAGAGTGGTGGAAACAGAGTTTATTGCTTCCCACAAATCAAGAGAGGCAAATTGGAGGAAGGCAATGGAATGATGTAGCAAAACAGTGGAAATGGAACCAAGCATTTCCACAGATACGGACGTTAAAGCTGATCAAGGTAAGCATAGAAGAGTCCGAGACTAGGACCAATGGTTGTAATCGTACCATGGAGATTAGAATTGATCATCTCCATGAAGCACGACTAGAAAGGATAAACAAAGTCAACGAAAAGATGTGGACGAGTGGAACCATAGAGTCGATCCGTCTCCACTGATCGAGAAGAACATGATTCAACAAGGCGAGGCAAAGGTGTGAACGATACGGGGATTGAGACAGATTTTTCCCACAGATCAAGAAAGGCAAGGTGAAACAAAGCAAAGAAACGATACTAGGTGGCAGTCGAAATAGAGTGAATTATTTCCACGAATTAGAGGGATAGAGGTCAACAAGGCGTTAGAAGTTGGGTAGGAATGTTCCACAATTGTAGCGGTGTCATGCCTTTGCATGTCTCGATACCAGCGCGCACCTAGTGACACAACCGAGTGACGGCCATACACACGGGGCCCTAGGTTCCGTCGCGGCACCACAGACTGCTCGGGTAAACACTACATCAAGAGTGGCACAACTATCCAATTTCAGGGGATGCGAACAATTATCAGGTTACATAAGGACCTGAACAAGTAGTATGTATGACATGAATCTCGATGTATTGGTGACGTAGACCAAGGAGTCGAAAGCTCATAGATTCCAAAGGTTGAAAACGCAAGAATCATGAGAACGAGAGAAATAGGGCCCATCAACTGTTGAGTTGGGGTGGTGACATAGACTCAGAAGTACATGAATTTGGCGTGAACCCAAAACATGTGGACTACAAAAGTTTGAAATGCGTGGAGTGCAAGAGCTTGAAATGCACAGGACAGTGGAGCTTGGAACTCAGGTCTTGCAATTTTTGGGAAAGGCATGATACACTAGAGTTGATTCCACGAAGTTAGGATCAAAGTGGCACAGTGAACCGTACTTATTCAATGTGCAGCCAATACATGACATAGCTAAACATTGTTACTACACCTATCGGTACCCGTACGGTTTGCCTAATCGTAGGATTTAAAAGCATTTTGGTCGACAGTTAGCTTCTTCTTCCAGTCATGTCAATGCAGCGCGGAGCTTCACGTGGGTGACACCATGGTGTTGGAATCTTGATTAGGCATTGAATCCGAGGTCGTTGCCGGAGTCGAGGTGGAGTTTCAAATTGTATCGGTGTAGATGTTGACACTGTGTATGTCGGTTTGATTGGAGAAAAGTCTCCGATGACGAAAGCTTGGGCATTCTTCTCAGAGACCTCTTGGAGGCTTGCTTATTGTTCCGGTAGCTAAGCCTATAGAATCCTAAGGACCCAGTATGTAAAGGTAATCATGTATGAGCTATCCTAACTTCATCTCCAGTCTTGGCGATTCCCTCCAGTAGGATCCTCTCGAGTCATAGACGTTGAACTGAAACCACAGCTATGGAGTATTCTTCATCTTCATCTTCTCATTCCCTTGTTGTGATACCTCTGGTGAGGGCAGCCAGGCCTAGAGCAGTGGTGATTTGATTTCAAAACCATAAGAAAATGTGCCAAAGGGTGGGCCTATAAAGCTTAACATGTGAATGATATAAGTCCATGAAACGAGGCATGGGGTCCTCAGGGTTTTGGGGCATCGCCATAACTAGAATTTGAAACATCATGACGACATCGTAGAGCATCATGGTTTACAAAGACTGAAGTTCCTGAATGCTAGAGCTCGAAACATGACGACTTAAGAATTCATAATGCATTGCAGGACAAACAAGATACGCTAGTCACGAGGATCGGGTACATATTGATTCTAAGGAGCTAGGTACTGGAGACACCTATCAGCTATGAGAACCAGAATCTTTGGATTACAGCAGCTCACGATGGTCGCCACCGTACGAATTGGTACCTAGCTAGTACTGCCTAAATGTAAAATTGATGCGTCCCGGACGAATGCCCGTTTCTTCTTTCAACCAACTTGGTGCAGTGTTGGTCTTCACATGGGAAATGCCATGAAACAATAGTCTTGATTCTCCACCGAGTATGAGAACGTCACCAGATTCGAGGTTGATCTTGGTCGCTTGGTCTTTGTCTCTCGTGTCGCCGAACAAGAACTCGGCAGTGTCTCCTATGGAGATGGATACGAAAGGTAAACCTTTGCTAAGGCTACTCTCTGACTCGTCCCTGTCTTGGTGAAGTCCGAGCTTCTCGGAGTTGGTGTAGTAGTTGATGATGCATATGTCCGGGTTAATCTGAGGAAACTCGCCTGCAGTGGAGTTCGCAGTTTGAGCAATCATTTTGAAAGCATCTGGTATTGTTGGGGCTTGTGCTCCATCGAATGGACGTGTGGGTCCATATGAGCGTGCCGTCGGATCCCAGTTCTTTCCCAGAGACATCATCCACAAATTCAGCTTGGCACCATTCTTGAGGCTTGGCCTGTAAAACCCTCCTGGGCCCTTACCCAGTTGTCGACACATACGAACCATCTCGATCTGATCTTCAGGCTTGACAAATCCTTTTAATAGAACCATCCCGGGTCGTAGATGTTGAACTGAGGCCCCCTCAGTGGAAGACTCTCCCGCTTTTCTCTTCTTAGGATCTCGAGGTACTATTGTTTTAGCTTTCGTGGACTCTTGGTGGTTAGGGCATAAGTCGAAGGGCTGCGACATCTGTAGCAGAAAGAATAAGGCATGTGTTAACACAAGAATCTGAAAATCTTGGTACGGTCATAGTGCGATCGTACTTCCTTGCTTGAGAAAGTGTAATGAAAACGATCCTATCATCACGTGTAACACAACTTTTTATCGCTCCCTTTCTGATGTGAACACGTTGCGGTTAGCTTTTTGGAAGGAACCCAAAAAGGGATCCCGAGCATTCGTATTCGGAGTTTTTACTAAATTTCTTTTTGGTCAATTTTCTACTCAAAGGTCTCGAACTTCAAGTCATCAGAGTTTTTGGCGTAATGGTCCCGATGTGGAATTCTGACCTAAGGTGACTGTAAGTTACCTTTACCACCTTTGAATCAAAACCTGAGGGGAACAATTATTTGTTTCGTGGTTCTCTACGGCTTTGTTATAGGAAGTTTCCAGTAAAAACGTTTGTATTAATGCAGAGGTACAATCTTTGGCAAAGGTCATAATTTCACGTCTTATAAGCACCTTATTCAACATTTCGACTAGTTCTTCTCGGATTTCCGTTTACATACCATGATCAGCATCATACACGCAATTCTCAGGTCAACTTGTTATTACTAACAACCATGTGTACAATAACATATGACTCTAGTCGTTTTCAATCCCACACATAGCAAAGCACATGAGATGAGATGAATGATGCATGATTCGTCCTATCCGGTCTCACTTCACACATCCCATGTATTTTATATATAGCTAGCGATATTTCGGTGACATATATGCACGTCTCTCCATAATGCAACTAGCCGTTGTCTAGTCGTTCTTAATTTCGCATGTGGTTAGTGTACCTGCAGAAGAATGCATGCTCATACATTACCACCTAATGTGGCATCCACGCGTGACCGCTGCGTGGACAACGTTGGTGGGCCGATGCATCTTTTCCTCAAAACCTGACTTTCCACCAGTACTGGGGATTGTCGAGGAAAAGATGGATCCCAAATCCGAATGTAAGTGTGGTAGGTATGAAAACCTCAAACATGCCCACCACCCTTAAAGAGCTTTTACTTATATGGCATGAATGCAGAGTTTACAACAGTTCGCAAAACCCGATAGCTTCCACCAGTACTGGGGACAGCTATGGCCGAAAAGTTGCTTCTCAAAGCGCCGAATATGCATATGAGTTCTATCTAAGTCAGAATGTCAGTGATGTCACCTGGATAACACTAACATCCTTATACGGGCATTTCGCATACTCTCATTTTTAAATTACTTGAAGAGGGTTTTCAAAAATAGTTTTTGTAAACAAAAACTGGATGATATAACTGTTGTCTGTGTATGATCGGCTCTGATACCAGCTGTGGCGGAACCGTCCTGCTTAATCCAGGCTAAGTACACCTGCCACCTCTGGCTCGCAGTGCACTTAGGCCAGACTAAACCCGGTAGTCCGTCGAGCTACCCCAAAGGGCACTCGATAAAACCATCGCCCGAGGATACCGACATCACACACATTCAGCCCTCGAAAGAGCCACAACAGATTACATCATCACAGGCAGTTGAAGTAGAGAATAAGTAGACTTAGTTTACAAACCGAAGATAATAGTCAAATACATGTTCAAAGATAGCGGAAGCAATTTAAAAATATACATGTATAGCGGAATCGAATTCAGAGTATCTATAGCGGAAGCATTTTCAAAAATCTCGCAGCGGAAACAATATACTTAAATAGTCTTCATGAAGAGATAAACAAGGCGAGTAGCACCGAGCCCACCGGTTCTACCACCTCCAACACAGTTATCCAGTTGTCTTCAGTACCTGTAAGCCAAAAGTGGGGGCAAACCCTGAGTACTAATTACTCAGTAGGACTTAATGGAATTGGCTTACGGCTGACGCAAAGCTTGCTTACTAAAAATTTGATCCTTAGCCGTTGATTTTAAACAGAATCAAGTTAACATGTGGAAGCAGGATTTACAGCTGCTTGCTTTATCATATAGAATAGGATTTGACAGATACTTAGTTTATCATATCAATAATACTAATCATGAGTATAATAAAAAGCTGCATGAATGTAAAGCATGTATATTCAAGTATGTAGTATTCAAAACCATGAATTCATAATACAACATATTCGAGTGGATTACTACTTTGCCCGTCAGTGGTATTGGCATTCTCACACCTGGTGAGCATCAGCGATTCGAATCGATTTTTATATTCCCGGGAATAACTAGAAGCACCAGGATGGCATATGCTTACTAACTCCCAGCGTTCCACATATGCTTCTCCCATCTCCACCTGTCCCGTCTCAAGTTCGATGACCACTCCCGCCTGACTCCCGGAGCGCGTTGTCGCAGGAGCGGTACCTCGGTTACGTCGGGTTCTGCCCTCCTTTGATACCCGCCTCCGCGGCCACCTTCCTCTCAACCAGTGGGTAGGAATGTGCCCCTTGCTTGAGACGTCACAAGTAAGACTTTCACCGGCCCATAGATTCCGGATAAGCACCCTAGCAATGTTATGCCGACCAATAGGCGAACAACGACCGGCCTTATGCGACTCGGGCGGAGTCCACCATACCATCCATATCATCATCATCATTTTTCTCATATAACCATATCTCTGCCCGGTCTCGAGTTAAAACCATGAGCATCCTCATAGCTTCCATCATAGTAATAGTTCCTGTGACTTTTGAAAAATCAGCTACGTGACGAGTGACTCCATTCACTCGTGTCTACTCGTACCTAGCATTACTAGGCATACTCGTCCTACGCACTCTATTGTAGGTGCTAGGGCCAGAGCGGCCAAGGAGTCTAATGCAAATAGTTTCCAAACAACTCCTAATGCAGATGCGTAAGCATTCAACAAAATCATTTGCTAGGTAAAGCATGGTCCTGCCTACCTTTGATTCACTTTAATAGAAACCAACAAACTAAGCTATTGTTGGTTTGCCGGGTTGTGAGGCTTTGCCCCAGGCAACCCCTTGATCCCTTGGACAACTCCTCCGTCCAAACACGACTGATGGGCCCTCCAGGTCGTGAGTGGGGCTTAGTTGGTCTTTTAGATCACCGTTGGTTGAAATAGTTCCACGCACTTGCTTTTTGATCGTGTATCTGAAACAAGCGTCACTATATGAATGCCGTGCATGATGCAGTGGATGAGATGCACGAATATCAAGCACACACGTTAAACAGTCGTTGCATGGTTAGGCAGAAAGGGAATTGACAACCATTTAACAAGATCACCCTTGTGGGCATAAAACTAGCATAGCCCCTATAATTAGAGACACGCAATACAACACTCGAACTAATGCATGAGCAAGATATCAATTTAACCGGTTCTTTATCATTTCATGTGCGAGCAAAACATCACACAAGTATATGATTACATATGTAGTGGATTACTAGGGTACATGAATGGAGTATGTTGTTGTTTAATGTACCTCAGCAAGTTAAGTATACAAGCTAATCATACGGACGACCGGAGTACATGATAGACTTCTACTTCCAAGTAAATTTTTATCCCATTCACTCTACATGGAGCATATAAGTAAATAAGTTATATATCTTGACTTCGAGTTATTGATATCCACATATTAATAGTGCCATACTTTTCATAATTAAAGATCTACAACCTAGCCATAGGAGGATCAACATACATGTGGAGTATATAGAATTAACTATCTTACAAGGTTCTTTTTGACTCCGCAAAATAAATTATATTAAATGAAGTTTATAAGAGAAATCTCTGGTGCAGATGAGTACGTTGCTTTCCATTCCTATTACCTTCACTTTTAGCTCTATTTAAGTGACTGCCTATGAATCTTTTATGAAACAGCATCCACAAAGCATGAATTACCCACATAAGTATACCTACACAGTAATATAGCTATAGGAATTCCGGTGGAGTGTTTAGGGTACAGTAAATAGCACTTTTATATTTTATTGATTAAATCACCTTAGCACTTGTCATTTTCAAAACCGCAATCAAACCTAACATGCAAGAGCTCAAACTTATACAGTGAGTTACATTTATTATAAGGAGTGCCCAGAAATTTTAGTTCGTCCATTTGAGCATATTTTAGGTAGCCTCCATCTCCTGGGTTAAATAAATGCACATAACACATATAAATGGCAAAAGGGTAATTAAACAGCAAGTGCTAGGGCTACAAAAATTCACATAATGTTATAATACCGCAAGAGAGCTACTGTCCAAGTTTCATAGCATTCGGAGTCCATTTAGGTCACTTTTGTCATTTATCCTATTTAATCATGCATGCAACAAACCAAGGGCAAAACAGACAGTTCACATATCCACATCATACCCATTCGACAGATCTATTCAAGAGGAGTCTAATGCAACTGAGTTTACCTTTTTATGATTTTTATTTGATTTTATATGATTTTTCAAAGTTTCAGCCGATTTAAATCAGGGAAAAATGAGAAATCCATAGATCCAGGGGCTAGATTGCAATTAACCCTAACTTCCAGGGGCCTGCACAGAAGATACACAAGACTCAGTGCATAGTGACTGAAACGAGGCAACAAATACCGGAAACCTCAGGGGGATTTGTGCAAAACTGACTTCTTTCTTCTACCTCTCGCAGGGGAAGGACGATGCGGCGGCGGCCGACGTCCCCGCGCGCGGTGGCGCGCGTGGAGGCACAGAGTTGGAGCCGACGTGGTCGGGGAAGACATTCCCGGCCACGGGGATTTGATTCCCCCAGATCTAGTCGCACGGGGAGGCGCGTACGAGCGGCGCGTGGCGGTGAACCGGAGGTGGCCACGGCGCGGCGATGCGCGGCGGCTCCCGCTTGATTCGGCGGCGCAGGAGGCGGTAGGGGCTGCGGTCGGGCTCCTGAGCTGCGCGGGGACGAGTAGAGTCCGAAGGAGGCGGATTGGAGGTCCGGGGATGGACCGAAGGTGGTCCTCCACGGTGAGGCGCGGTGAACGCGCACGGCGAACGGCGATGTATGTGGAGCGAGGTCGAGGAGGCGATGGCGGAGGATGAGATCATGGGGAAAGTGAGGAAGGTTGCGGGGCGGAGCCAGTTCGCTCGTCCAACGGGCGTAGGGGGGCCGGAGTTGACGCGCGGACGGAGCTCGTCGTGGTGGCGTTCATGGCGGCCATGGCGGGCGGCGTGGTTGGGGAGGGGCTAAGGGCGATGGAGGCGGCCTGAGAATAGCGGGAGGGGTGGAGCGTGGTTGCGCGAGCGTGGCGCAGGTGGCGACTTGGAGGGAGAGGGCCGGAGGAAGCCGGGGCATGAGCTCGCCGCGGCTCCAATGGCGGTCGGTGGCTGTGCTTCTGGAGGCGCGCGCAGAGGGAGAGCGAGAGGGCAGAGAGGCGAGGCGAGTGAGGGAGTGAGTGGGCGAGTGGAGGAGGCTGGGGTTCCGTCCAGGTTCAAGCCGAGGGCGCGCTGGGGGCTCGATCCGCGGCGTCGCGCAGTGCCCGGTCGCCGGCGTCCATGCGGCGCTCAGCGCCTGGGGAGCGCGGCGGCGCTAGCGGCGGGACCCACGGGTCAGTGAAACAGAGAAGGAGAAATCAAATAGTGTGTTTTCCTCTCTACTGTAAATTGCATATTTGATCTACTTAAAGGCCGAATCTGGAGAAACTCCAATTGAATGAAATGTTCTACTCTGCAAGCTCTACAAGTTTGTCAATAGGCTCAGCTTCAGATTCTAAGTGCAAATTTGAATTTCATTTGAATTTAGGTTGCAGCTCCCAGTTTGGACAGGGTACCTCTACTGATTGTGAGAATCAAAAGTCCTGTCTCTGGTCTTTACCACCCAAAGTGTGTATTGAAAAGTTTGTTTAGAATTTCAATATCTACAACTTCTCTAATTTGATCTTCGCATGAAAGTGGCTATAGGTCATATAAACATTGAGATTACTAAACAGGTCAGGTTTAAACTGGTTTTCTGTGTTGGTAGAAAATGACCCCAAACTCCATTTAAAACTCAATATATGATCAAACTCTAATTACCAAAGTTGTTCTCCAGTTTATGACCTAAAAGTTTGGTAATATGACTTTGGTCTGAAACCCCACATATTTTGAATTATAGACACAATTATGTTCCAAGGTTTATTAAAACAGAAATTTCACTTTGTGGAGAGACTTTCTTGTTTCAAACTTTTGGAGTATCAAATGAAGTCCAATCACTTCCACAATAGGTGCATTTGAAAGGTGATAAGTTTAATTCCACTTCATAGAAAGGAAGATTTTGAAGTTGTATAGTGAATTCAAAAGTAATTTCAGAATCAACTTAGGGAAAAGCTGAAAATCCATACTTGGGAAATTTCTAAGTGTGGGTTGATCTGGTTGTTTCCATGAGATATTTGGGTGAAATTTTGAGTGAGTATACGATAGTTTTGATCCATGCTCAGTGTAGCAAAAGGATAGTCCATAGCATGTACAACAAGTTTGTCAACGGAGTTGAGCTCGGGTACTTAATAAATTTGAAAGCTTTATTAGGGCTCAAGTTTGCTCATGATCACAACTGGCACTTGTCAAGAAACTTTGGATTGGATCTTTTAAACCTCCTGTCTTTAGATTTTTCAACATTGTCCAACAGAAAGGTCTAGGGCTACTTTTCTTATCCGAGGTTTGGCATTTGGAGTTGAGCTCAAAAGCATGTGAGTGTTGACTTATTCAACCACGAAATGTGTGGTCTTGTATCTTGTGTAGAAAATTTTGATTTAGTGGCTCCTCCACGTGTTTCTTGTTAATCACTAAGCATGATTAAGCCTTAATCCATCGTTAGCCTTCATCTAACCGTGTGTTAAGGCTTCTGAGATGCCAGGGGCATCACAAAGAGGGACCAACAAAGGTATGCTCTTGGTGGTATTAAAGCTCAAATTGTCCAAAAATCCATCCAACATCCACCTCCAAATTTTACTCAATTTTCTGCTCTCATGTCGGTTGATGCCTCGGTTGAACTAGTCTCCATACTCCCTCAACCGATTTTGGTTCTGGTATGCTTTTCGGTTGATGCCCCGGTTCAACCAGGCTGAGAACCTTTTTAACCGATCTCGGTTCTGAGTGCATTTTCGGTTGAACCAACCTCGCCTGGTTCAACCGATTTTGTACAGACTAGCACTGTAACGGCTATTTCGTGAGGGCCCATATAAATACCCCTTCACCCCTCTCTCTAAAGTGCTCCTTCCACCTCCAGTCACCTCAAGACATATTTTGAAAGAGCACTCTCCTCTCCACACCTCTCTCCACTCTTGAGCTTCCAAATCCTCAAATCTTCGATTGGATCTTGCAAGAACTTGAGAGCTGAATCACTGCACTTCTTCTCCTCTCTCTCCCTCTCTTGTTCTTTGAGCTTTGAGCTTGGTGACACCTTGAGCAGCCCTTGGTGATTTGTTACTCTTGGAACTTGAGTTCCTAGACAGTTAGGCGTTGCCTTGAGCTCCATCCCCTCTTGTGTGGTGGAGTTTGAGGAAGTTTGTATTACCCCAGCTTGTGAGAGCTTTTAGTAAGTGACCTCATCGTACCTTTGTGGTTGGTGAGGGAGGATTAGGGTTGAAAGGGACCTGGCTCTTTGTGGGCGCCTCAACGGGGAAGTAGGGCACCCTTGGGTGTGACCGAACCTTGGTTTAAATCCTTGTCCCCGTGTGCTTGCTTGTTGTTCTTGTTGTTCTTCGTGTTCTTACTCTTGCATTGCAAGATTTGTCCCGATCTATCTTGTGTGCAGGTTTGGTGGTGTGCCCCTTTCAGATCTAGAACCTTAGGCCAAAAGGAAGGTTTTGATTCAAACGAAATCTTCTTTGGTTGCATGGTTTGAGAGATCAATTCAGTTCTTTATTTCCGCATCGGTTGAACCAGCTTTGAGCAGGTTGACCCACATTGGACTAGTTCAACTTTTAGTACTGATTTTAGTTGGATTATTTGTGTAAAAAATTTCAGGTTAGCCTATTCACCCCCCTCTAGGCTACTTTCAATTGGTATCAGAGCCTAATCCTCGTGATTAGCGCTTAACCGCGTGAGGAAAAGATCATGGAAAGCAAGGGAAGTACCTCTGGTGGTGACCATGACAAGTTGCTCACTCAAGAGCTGCTCAACCTCTCCGAGAGTGAAGCTCTTGATCCCAAAACCAAGGATGAAGCCATGAACTTGGCTATGAAGCTGTACAAGAACATGAAAGAGATAGAAGAAGTAGCCAAGAAAGAAGAAGAAGAAAAGAAGAAGGCCGAAGAAGAGGATGAAAGGAAGAAAGCCTTGGAAGATGAAGAAAGAAAGAAAAAGGATGTGATCAATGTCGACGAGAGTACTCTTGAGAGCATGGTCAAGGAAGTGATGAAGAAGCTTCAAGTTAACCATCAGCCCGAATCATCTAACTCCAAGGCCGAATCCAAAAAGGGCAAAGTAAAAGAGTATCATCGTGTCTCTTTTGATTATTCTCGTTCAATTGCACCTACTTTCTCTTCGGCACCACTCGGAAAAGTTCCTACTCTAAATGAGTTGAACTATGATGAGTGGTCCAACAAAATGCAATATTACTTATTCGGAATCCATCCGAGTCTTTGGGAAGTTGTGAATGTAGGTATTTACAAGCCCAATGAAGATAAAGAGATGACTCCCGAGATGGTACAAGATATGCATCGCAATGCCCAAGCTGTGAGCATTCTCCTAGGACATTTGGAAGGAGAAGAGTATCGGAGGGTAGAAGGACTTAAAGATGCCAAGTTGATTTGGGACACTATCAAGATGTCACATGAAGGTTATAGCAAGTCAAGAAGGCAAAGAATAGAAGTGGTAGAGGCACAACTATCACACTTTGCTATGAGAAGAGATGAGTCTCTCAAGTCCTTATTTGATAGACTCATGACCTTAGTGAACAAAATAAGAGCTCTTGGAAGCAAGGAGTGGAAAGATGACAACAAAGTCACAAGATTGCTCATGTGAGCATATCAAGTGAAAGACAAGAACCTTGCAAAAATAATCAAAGATAGAGATGACTATGAGGACATGAAGCCACATCATCTCTATGCCAAGCTCCAACAACATAAAGCCGAAGATGAAGCAGCCGATCAGCAAATAAGAGAAGTCAAAGCTCTTGCCGCAAGAAAAAGCAACAACCACAACTATCAAAAGAATGACGAGGGTGAGCCCTCATCATCATGCAAGCATAAGAAGGTTGTTGAAGAATCATCAAGTGATGAAAAAAGCTCAAGTGAAGATGAAGAAGAAACTGTTGCTATGTTCATCAAGAGTTTTAGGAAGATGGTGAAAGGTGGTGAAAAATACCATCGGAAGGGAAAGAAGAGGCCATGCTACAAGTGTGGCAAGTCGGGTCACTTCATTGCGGAGTGTCCTAACAAGGGTCAAGAAGGAAATGAGTTCAAGGAGTACAAGAGAGACAAATACAAGAGAGGTGAGAAGAACAAGGGCTACTTCAAGAAGTCCAAGAAAGGTCATGCTCACATTGGTGAGGCATGGAACTCCGAAGAGGAAGGCTCAAGCTCTGAGGATGAGAAGGTGGCAAGCATAGCAATACAAAAGCCATCATCGTCACCAAGACTCTTCACTAACCTCTCCGATGACGAAGATGACTACACTCCTACTTGTCTCATGGCAAAAGGAGCTAAGGTCTACTCCTCCGGTGGGTCAAGTTGGGTGCTTGATAGTGGATGCACAAATCATATGACCGGAGAGAGAGACATGCTTACCTCTTTGCAAGTCACTGATGAATCTCAAGAAATTGTATTTGGTAATAGTGGCAAGGGGGAAGTAATTGGTGTTGGTAACATTCCTATTTCTCATGATCAATCACTTTCTAATGTATTGCTTATTGATTCGTTGAGTTACAATTTGTTGTCCGTATCACAATTATGTGAGAAGGGCTTCAATTGTCTCTTTACGGATGAGGGTGTGCAAATCCTTAGAAGGGAGGATTCCTCTATTGCTTTTACGGGTCGTTTGAAGGGCAAGCTCTATCTTGTTGATTTCACAACAACTAGAGTAACGTCCGAGACTTGTTTAGTGGCAAAATCTGACAAAGGGTGGCTGTGGCATCGCCGGCTAGCCCATGTTGGCATGAGGAACTTGGCCAAACTTCAAAAGGATGAGCACATTCTTGGACTAACAAATGTTTCTTTTGAGAAAGATAAAGTTTGCAGTGCATGCCAAGCCGGAAAACAAGTTGGAGTGCCACATCCCGCCAAAAACATCATCACAACATCAAGGCCATTGGAGCTGCTACACATGGATTTATTTGGTCCGGTGGCATACATAAGCATTGGCGGTAACAAATACGGTTTGGTAATTGTTGATGATTATTCTCGTTTCACTTGGGTATTCTTTTTAAGTGATAAAGGTGAAACCCAAGAGGTGCTCAAAAAGTTCATGACAAGAGCACAAAATGAATATGAAGTGAAGATCAAGAAAGTGAGAAGCGACAATGGAAAAGAATTCAAGAACACCGGTGTTGAGGAGTATTTAGATGAAGAAGGCATCAAGCATGAGTTTTCGGTTCCATACACATCGCAGCAAAATGGTGTGGTGGAAAGGAAAAACCGGACACTCATTGAGACAGCTAGGACCATGCTTGATGAGTACAAGACGTCGGACAACTTTTGGGCTGAAGCTGTCAACACTGTGTGCCATGCAATCAACCGTCTCTATCTTCACAAGATCTACAAAAAGACATCATATGAGCTATTGACCGGTAACAAACCTAAGGTGCACTACTTTCGGGTTTTTGGTTGTAAGTGTTTCATACTTAACAAGAAAACCAAAAGCTCAAAGTTTGCACCTAAGGTAGATGAAGGTTTTCTACTTGGTTATGCCTCAAATGCTCATGGATACTATGTCTTCAACAAAAACTGCGGTTTAGTTGAGATTGCGGTAGACGTGACATTTGATTAGACTAATGGCTCGCAAGGGTATTTGGATAAAAATATTGCAGGAAATGAAGAACCACCATGTGCAGCAATAAAGAAATTGGCAATTGGAGAAGTAAAGCCTCAAGAGAAGGTAGATGAACAAGTTGATCAAGCTCGAGTGGTGATGCCAAATGTTCTCCCATGTTTGGAGCAAGGGGGAGCAGCAAGACCAACTGAAGAGGTTTCACAAGTGGGGGATCAAACTCCCATGAGTGGAGATTCTGCACCTCCAAGAGATGCACCACAAGAACAAGATCAAAACTCAAATGATGACTCTCCAACTGCTCAGCAAGAAGAACATGGTGACCAAGAGCAAGAAAATGAAGATCAAGCTCAAGTGCATAAGGATGATGGGCAAATACAATGCCAACAGCTAGTGCCTCATCGTCATGTACACCAAACTGTGCAAAGAGATCATCCTATTGACAACATCCTAGGAAGCATTCGAAGAGGGGTAACCACTCGTTCACGTTTAGCAAGTTTTTGTGAATTTTACTCGTTTGTTTCCTCTTTGGAGCCTCTTAGGGTGGAACAAGCTTTGGAGGACCCAGATTGGGTCATGGCTATGCAAGAAGAACTAAAGAACTTCACACGAAATGAAGTCTGGTCCTTAGTGGCAAGGCCTAATCAAAATATGATTGGAACCAAATGGGTCTTTCCAAACAAGCAAGATGAGCACGGCGTGGTGACAAGAAACAAGGCACGGTTGGTGGCCCAAGGATTCACTCAAGTTGAAGGCTTAGACTTTGGAGAGACATATGCACCGGTGGCAAGGCTTGAGTCAATTCGGATCCTTATAGCTTTTGCCACCCATCACAACTTCAAGCTGTACCAAATGAATGTCAAGAGTGCTTTCCTCAATGGGCCAATCCAAGAGTTGGTATATGTGGAGCAACCACCGGGCTTTGAAGACCCAAAGAAGCCAAACCATGTCTATAAGCTCCATAAGGTGCTCTATGGGCTTAAGCAAGCTTCTAGAGCATGGTATGAATGCCTTAAGGAATTTCTCTTGAAAAATGGCTTTGAATTAGGGAAAGCCGATTCTACACTCTTCACTCGTAAATTCGATAATGATTTGTTTGTGTGCCAAATATATGTAATGAGGACATTCCTAGCATTCTCTCATCTCCAAATGAAACTACACTTGATATAGCTGGTCCAATTACAAGGAGTAGAGCTAAACAATTGGAGAAGGAAATTCATTCTCAGGTGAACGCTAACCTTATGTTTAATAATCAGTTTATGTTGAATGAGTCTATGCTTTTGAGTTCTTGTTCCAATGTCCTTAGGAATGATGGAGTATATGAACCAGCATGGGATGAAGATGGATTCAAGCCTGTGGACATCTGAACCAAGAAGCCTTTGGTGTGCATGAATAAAATGCTTCACCGCGGACAGAATACAAAGAGTTAGACAGTGTTCTATATGTGGATGGAAGCGTCTTCAAGTCTACTTTCCAACCCATCAAATGGCTCATTATTTGGACTTCCCAATAAAGAGTTATGCTCATTTTAGTAACTGCTGCCAGGAGCTGAAAAGACGCGCGAACCAGCCACGAAATCCACTAGTGCATGCGCATGCTGCCATTCACTCAAAGCTGAACGCCTCTATTTCTATATATATCTTGTACTAGACAATGAAAGGACACATTATTATTTGGGCTGAAGTCAGAATACACAAACTCGAGGAGTTTTGTTTATGCGTGAGTCTTGAGAGGCTTACAACACTTGTTCTTTCGATTCCTGAGGGAATTGTAGAACGCCGAACTACGGTTCACCCAATTTGTGCCTTCACGTCTATACGGCGTGATTGCGTGGGCTGTTCGTTGGTACGTGGAAGGGTGATTGTCTCGGTAGTTCGTAGCGTGGACAGCCTCGCGGTGCATTGCCTCTTCACCAGGTCACGCAGCAACAATTTATCAAGTTCGCAGATCCTACGAGAAGATCGGGCCACAACAACTTGCTACACGTGCTGCATAGACGTGTGCACATCAATATGTCGATGACATTATATTTGGTAGTACTAACAAAGCCTTTTGTGATGAGTTTAGTAGGATTATGACGAAGAGATTCGAGATGTCCATGATGGGTGAGCTCAAGTTCTTCCTAGGATTACAAATCAAACAACTCAAAGAAGGCACGTTCCTATGCCAAACCAAGTACACACAAGATATGCTCAAGAAGTTTGGCATGGAGAACGCAAAGCCCATCAATACTCCCATGGCATCTAAAGGACACCTCGACCTCTATGATGAAAGCAAGAAAGGTAAAGACGTCGACCAAAAGCTCTATAGGTCAATGATAGGTTCTCTGCTATATCTTTGTGCATCTAGGCTTGATATTATGCTTAGTGTGTGCATGTGTGCAAGATTTCAAGCTAACCCGAAAGAGTGCCACTTGGTGGCTATTAAGAGAATTTTGAGATATTTAGTTCATACACCAAACTAGTGTTGGAAAGTTGAGCTATTCTGATTCGGATCATGCCGGTTGCAAAGTTGATCGGAAGAGTACATCGGGGACTTGCCAATTTCTTGGTCAGTCTTTGGTGTCTTGGAGCTCTAAGAAACAAACTAGTGTTGCACTATCCACCACCGAAGCCGAGTATCTTGCAGCCGGCGCTTGTTGTGCTCAACTACTTTGGATGAGGCAAACCTTGAGAGACTTTGGTTGTGAGTTTAGCAAGATCCCTCTCTTGTGTGACAATGAGAGTGCGGTCAAGCTTGCAAACGACCCAGTGCAACACGCACGCACCAAACACATAGACATCCGCCACCATTTCTTGAGAGAACACGAAGGCAAAGGAGATATCGCCATCCATCATGTGAGTTCCGAAAATCAACTAGCCGATATCTTCACTAAACCCCTAGACGAGTCAAAGTTTTGTGATTTGAGGAGTGAACTAAACATCTTGGATTCTCATAACGTGGTTTGAAACCTTGCACATACTTGATTGATTTTATTTTGTAGAATTCTAGTCAACCCATGCTTAAGTAAAAATAATAAATCGTTGTTTTTTCGGATCGTTGGATCCTCCTAAAGACGAGTGGCTATTGTTATGTAATTAGCCACTTAGATCTAAAATTATCTCTTTAAAACTCCTTTGAAAAGTATTTCAAGACCCCCTTCAAAATTGGAGAAAAATCCCTTTCTTTCTATCTGTCGGTTGATGGGTCAGTTCAACCAGTCCAGAGGGTGCATCAACCAATTTCAGTACTGAGTACGTTTTCGGTTCAATCGGGAGTGTCAGTTCAACCGGGCCGGGCCCTCTTGCTTGAGTCGGCCCACGTGCTGGGGTGAGAAGGGAAGGGGATTTTTACCCTTTTTTACTTTTCTTTCTCTCTCTTACCTTTTCACTTGTCTCACCTCCCCTCGCCCGCTCTGCCTGCCCACAGCTCTCCTGCGCCCCGGTGGCCGCAGGGACTGGACACTGACGGCAGCGCGTGAGGCACCGACGGAGGTCCAAGGGCTGGTGGCAGGGGGTCAAGGCGGCGGCTGCAGGGCTCCAGGATCGGGCAGGGGCCAAGCTCGCGCCTGCCTCCCATCCTGCCCTCGGCCTCCTGCCTGCAGCTCTCTTGCCCGCGTCCTGGCCGCGGCCTCCTACTGCAGCCGGCGGTGGGGTGGCTGGGCGCATCCTCCACGCGCGCCTCTGCCCTCTCCCATCCGTGCTACTCTCTCGATCTCTCATTCCACTTCAAGCTCCTTCATCAGTGAAAACCATTCAGTAAAGGTATAACCTAGTTCATGCCCGATCTCTTTCCTCAATGGCTCATTCTCAAATTTCTTTAGTCAATAGATGTGAAATGCATGCTAGATTGTGAATCCAAAAGGAATTGTGCAATGGATTAGTGATTCACTCTCTAGCTTGGGCGCCATAGGCCATGTTCTTCATGTGGTGTTACTGTCTAGTGCAGTTTTGTGCTATAAACAGTGTCAAAAATGCCTATGGTACTCACATTTCAGTTATCTATTGATCTCTTAACAATGCCATTCATCTCCCGTCCATTCTCTCAATTTTTACTCTATTTAGCCAAAATGTTTTAGCTTTGTTCTTTCTTTCTTGTAGCTATGGGTCCTAAAAGAGCAAAGTTTGTTGAGAGCAGTGATAGTGGTGATGCCAGTGACAATGATGAATCGTTTCAAGCATCACCTGTGCCACAACTTCCTTAGTCTCAACCTAGAAGAAGGACTAAAGTGGTAGCAAAGTAGAAGAAACCTGCAGCAACCAGTCAGACAGGTACATCAATAGCAGTTACTTCACCAAGGAAGAACTATAAAAGGACTGCTAATCGTCCTCCTCGCCACTTAGTTGAGAAGGAACCAAAGGACCTTGACAAGGAGACCTCTTTACCTCCTGCTTCAGCTCCGGTCATCCGCAACATGAAGTTGAGAGATGTCTCTCTCACCCGTGAAGGTCAAGAAATCCTAAATGCAGACAAAGAGGTTCTACATTAAGTTCCTCAAAAAGTTCAGATTTGAGAAACCAACAAGATCAGCTCGAAATTCCAATATCACTGATGTGAGGTTCTACAATTTTGATCATGTGGAATTTTACAATAATGTCTTCATGGCAAGAAAGAAACATGCAGTTATTCAGCAGCGCTTTGTTGATTGGGAGAGGTGTAAAGATCTAAATGATCCAGAGATGAGGTTAGTCCTAAACATGCTTGAGTCAAAAGGTTTGAAGAACATCATGTCTTTTAATTATGATTGGAACACCGAGGCTGTTGCTCAGTTCTACTCTACTGTTTGGATTGAAAGGCCAAGTGATGAACATAATGCCTATCCTCATCCTTATCTGCACTTTATGATCAATGATACATGGTACAAGTGTAGTTATAGAAGATTTGCTCATATTCTTGGATTCAAGGACATTGATATTGCTAACAGTAAGGAGAAAGTTCACAATCTGTACATGCCCGATCATGACAAAGTGATGAAAATTCATCTTGATCCCAACAAGGAGTTTTGGAATGTGAACAACATGCATCATAGATGGCGTTACATCAACTCCCTTCTCCGCTTCACCCTCTTGCCAAAAGGTGGTGATCAACCAAGTGTTCGTGGTGCAAGTCAAATGATTATTTGGTTGTTGCAGCCTAACACGTTCATTGAGATCAACATCTTTGACTTGGTTTGGCGTGAGATCATTGATGCCTCTTGGAATGTCACCAAGGCATCCGTTCATGCTCCATACATCATGAAGATGATCGAGGTTGTCACTCAAACCAGATTTGAACCAATGGATGGCAAACACCTGCCCTACAAGCCTAAATTGATTGATCAATCTCAGGCTCCCAAGGCAGCTAAAGCAAAGGCACCATCTACAGCTCCTTCTTCAGAAGAGCCCAGTCCTGCACCTGCACATCACCCTTCTTACTCCAAGGCAACCATGGTTGCTCGTTCGTTGATTCACCGTCACCAACCAAAAGATGGAAGTCTCAAAAGATTGATTAAAAGAGGGTTCCAAACTCTCTTTACCCTCTGCAAGGCAAAGAAGGAAGATGTGAGGGA
This sequence comes from Paspalum notatum, assembly GCA_022530915.1. Lineage (NCBI taxonomy): Eukaryota > Viridiplantae > Streptophyta > Magnoliopsida > Poales > Poaceae > Paspalum > Paspalum notatum. The sequence continues at coordinate 24,770,540 of CM039685.1, read as the reverse complement.
AAAGAATCGCTATCTCTATCGATATGGGGATATGGTTGAAAGAATGTACAATAGGGAAGATGTCCCTACTCCTTCTCCACCTCGCTTATTTGAAGAGCCAAACATTCCTAACAGCTTTGAGGATTATCACTTCTCCTTGACTGGTCAGCCACTCGATAGTGAAGATGAAAGTGATGAGGATGAGGAGCAGCATGATCCTAGCACCATGGATGACGAGTTGAAAAAGAATCTGAGTTTGTCTCTTATCATGAGCAGTTCTATCCTCCACCACGACCATCAGATTCCAAGTGGGATTTCTTTGCAAATCAGTACTATGGTGGTGATCCAGGAGTTGGATCAAGCTCTGCAGCAGCTGGTGATGGCTCTTCTTGGAGTGGTTGGTAGCTATGTGAGCTTGCAGCTCTTTCCCCCCTCTTTTTGTTGATTAATGCCAAAGGGGGAGAAGAATGAAGAGACAAGCAAGCTAGCAAGCTAGTAGCAGCCAGTAGCAACAAAGCACAACATCAGCATGAGCATCAGCATGTTTTTGCAAGTGGAAAGTGGCAACAGCAGCAAGCAACAATCCTTTCTTTGATCCTTTGTGCAGCAGCAGCCTCTTTTCCTCCTCTTTGCTTTGTGAGCTGTGAGAGAAAACTCTTAAACTCTCTTGGGCTGTAATATTTGTGATGGATCTTTGTGTAATAGCTTAAGTAGCTGAACCTAAAAACATATTGTATGCTACTTTATGTCTCACTAAGTAATCTTTGTGGCTTGTGCTTGGCTCTAGTTACTTGTTCTTGTGTGGTGATTGTTGTTTCATATTTATTGTGTGAATATAATGTCATGAGCATAACAGATTTTTATGACACTTGTGCACCCCTCGATTGAATGTGTAATATGTGGCTTTGCACTTTTCCCTTTGTTTGTGCATATTGGCATTTGAGGCCAAACTATTTCAAAATGAAATGATGCACAAATTTAGGGGGAGTCACATGTGCATAGTCAATCTAAAGCTTGTGATTTTATTCTCTACATTGTCTCTTTTAATTGGGTTGTCATTAATCATCAAAAAGGGGGAGATTGTAAGTGCAATCACCTTTTGAGGGTTTTGGTTATTAATGACAGTACAATTAAAGGCTCTAATGAAAATGTATAAGCACTTTGCAAGTAATGAAGATCATACAACAAGTGCATAGGAAAGAAAAAGAGACAAGTCTTTGTGCAAGTAAAAGAAAGGAGACCCCCCCCATTCCATTCAATTTTTGAGGTGCAAGGAATCTCCACTTGAAGACACAAGAAAAGCTTTTCATGTTTTATCCTTGAGTTAGGAAACGCCGTACTATTAAGAAGGACCAACAATGGTATGCTCTTGGTGGTATTAAAGCTCAAAGTGTCCAAAAATCCATCCAACATTCACCTCCAAATTTTACTAAATTTTCTGCTCTCATGTCGGTTGATGCCTCGGTTGAACCAGTCTCCATGCTCCCTCAACCGATTTTGGTTCTGGTATGCTTTTCGGTTGATGCCCTAGTTCAACTAGGCTAAGAACCTCTTCAACCGATTTCGGTTCTGAGTGCATTTTCGGTTGAACCAACCTCGCCCAGTTCAACCGATTTTGTACAGACTAGCACAGTAACGGCTATTTCGAGAGGGCCCATATAAATATCCCTTCACCCCTCTCTCTAAAGTGCTCCTTCCACCTCCAGTCACCTCAAGACATATTTTGAAAGAGCACTCTCTTCTCCACACCTCTCTTCACTCTTGAGCTTCCAAATCCTCAAATCTTCGAGTGGATCTTGCAAGAACTTGAGAGCTGAATCACTGCACTTCTTCTCCTCTCTCTCCCTCTCTTGTTCTTTAGCTTTGAGCTTGGTGACACCTTGAGCAGCCCTTGGTGGTTTGTTACTCTTGGAACTTGAGTTCCTAGACGGTTAGGCATCGCCTTGAGCTCCATCCCCTCTTATGTGGTGGAGTTTGGGGAAGTTTGTATTACCCCAGCTTGTGAGAGCTTTCAGTAAGTGACCTCATCGTACCTTTGTGGTTGGTGAGGAGAGGATTAGGGTTGAAAGAGACCTGGCTCTTTGTGGGCGCCTCAACGGGGAAGTAGGGCACCCTTGGGTGTGACCGAACCTCGGATTAAATCCTTGTTCTTGTGTGCTTGCTTGTTGTTCTTGTTCTTCTTCGTGTTCTTACTCTTGCGTTGCAAGATTTATCCCGATCTATCTTGTGTGCAGGTTTGGTGGTGAGCCCCTTTCAGATCTGCAACCTTAGGCCAAAAGGAAGGTTTTGATTCAAACGAAATCTTCTTCGGTTGCACGGTTTGAGAGATCAATTCAGTTCTTTATTTCCGCATCGGTTGAACCAGTCCACTGCGGTTAAACCAGCTTTGAGCAGGTTGACCCACATTGGACTAGTTCAACTTTTAGTACTGATTTTAGTTGGATTATTTGTGTAAGAAATTTTAGGTTAGCCTATTCAGCCCCCTCTAGGCTACTTTCAATGACTTGTGAAGAGTGTGGAGAATATGGACATTCAAAGGAAAGTTGCCTAGAGGAAGATAAGGCTTTGGACTATGCAAGGAAGGAAGGTTGGATTCCCCCATCCAACTATGGATAGAATCGACAACAGTTCACTGCAGGATCAGCTATTTAGAATGCCATTCCTCTACGGATTCAACTTAAAGATTTTATGGAAGAACAAGCAAAGATCAACAAGGATACACACTCCAAGTTCAAGGCTATGGACAAGGTGCTGGAGAACATTGATGGCAATATCACCACTATGGGAAGTTCAAATCAACAGCTGATGGGGATGATGAAGATTTTGGAGAATCAACTCTCTCAACTTGCGGAACATCTCCCGAACAAGAATGAAGGAAAGTTGCCTAGACGACCACAGAGAGAAACAAGAGACCCAGAAGTACCTGCAAGACTTGCCAGTTCAATGGAAGCCGAAGCACAGAGTGAAGACGTACCTGAAGTGACAGTGGAAGACACAAGGATACTACCGAAAAAGAGCAGGGTTCGAGTGAACAAGATAGATGAGCATTTCAGTAAGTTTCTTGAAGTGATCAAGCAGCTTTATATTCATATGCCATTACTAGATGCAATTCAAGTTCCCACTTATGCCAAGTACTTCAAGGATATACTAGCTAACAAGAGGGAGATGCCATCAGAGTGTGTGAAGTTGACAACTGAGTGTAGTGCAGCTATCATGGATACTCCTTTACAGAAGAAGGTAGATTTGGGGTGTCCCACTATCCAGTGCTCTATTGGTGCACTCAACATTGACAAGGCTCTTTGTGATCTCGAAGCAAGTGTAAGTGTCATGCCTAAGTCAGTGTTTGACAAGCTGAAGCTGCCAAAGCCAGAGCCTACATCCATGTGTCTGGAGCTAGCAGATCGCTCAGTCAGATATCCAGAAAGAGTAGCTGAGAACGTGCCAGTCAAGATCGAAGCAAATCTTGTACCAGTTGACTTCGTTATTCTGGAGATGGGAGGAAGCGCAAGATCATCGTTGATACTTGGAAGACCTTTTCTTAGAACAGCTCAAGCTAACATCAATGTGGGAGAAGGGATGATCAAGTTCAACATCAATGGAGAATCAAGCTCGTTCAAGTTCCGTCCAAGATTCGAGGTGTGTCAAGCCATTGAAGGGGATGAAACTTGAAGATGAAGACTCATCTGCAATGTCCATGCGGGACATTGGTGGGCGCCCAGAAGAAGAAGAAGTCAGGCTAAAGGACTTATCTCAAGCGCTTATGGGAGGCAACCCAGGTATTTTTAGAAAGTTTTGTTTAGTTTAGTTTTTAGCTTTTTCTTAGAAATAGTTTTTTTAGTTTAAAAACTCTAAGTGTTAAAGTGAACCATGGTCGAAATTAATGAGGGATTTTGTTTAGTTAAAATTTGATTTTTTTAATCTTTAATAGATGGCTACTCTCACTTACGTAGCTGTCTAAATTTTGAAAATTTTACAAAGCCTTTGCCGGTTTTTGAATTCGGGTCGATTTTTAAATTCGATTTACAAAATAAAATGAGAGACATTTTTCTTAGGTTTTAACCTCTAAATTATTATATGATCTCAAAATCTTCTCTCTAATTTATTCAAAAACTAGGCGTATACCTAAGCCACGCTAAAGAGATAAGATGAGTATATTCAATTCAATTCATTGCTTATCTTTATTCTGAAATTAATTTGATTGAATGACCAAACATTTGTTTTTATGCAAAATAAAACATAGGTTTTAGGAATAGCAAATGAAAACTATCTTAAAAATTAAAATCTATGTTGAGTCATATAAACATTGTGTTTAAAACCTACTATAGTGGGCATATTAATAGATATATTTATATTGCATAATAGCAAATTAAGGACATAGAATTAGTAAAGATAATCAACTTCTTAATAAAGAAAGGTTAAATTAGGCAACATAGGATCCTCTTTTGGTATAATATAACCAGCAAACACTAGGGCATGGGCAATAATTGAAGGTTTGGTAGGAAGGAATCAAATGGCTAGCATCCAAGGAGACAAACTTTAAACCTTTGATTGCTTTTCTGTCAAAACCTGCATGCATGTCGACAATCTTGCTGTGGAAGCCATCCATTTTCGTCAGGAATTCTAGGGGTAGCTTATAGGTGAAGTTTGGACGCGAGCAGGGCCAGAAGGCACCTAGCTCGGCTGACCAGACCCCCCCGGGTCAGCCGACCCCTGGCAGCCCTTCACCAGATCACCCTCCCCTTTGAGCCACCTCTTTGCCTATAAATTAGAAGCCAATGCTGCTGCATTTCATCACCAACACAACCACCAGCAGACCAGAAACACCCAGGAGGAGGAGAAGAGTAGTAGTATTGAGAAGAAAAAATTGAGAGGAAGATGAAGAAGTTCTTCAAGAAGACTTTCAAGAGTACCTCATCTAGAGGAAACTCTTCTCAAGAGGAGGAAGGTTCATCAAGGCCTACACCAAGGAGATACTCCGTCTCCGAGATGGGGAGTTCCGACTCCGATCGAAGCCTTCGTCGCGATCAAGGCCTACATGGGTGTTCTTCCCACTTCGCCGTCAACATTGATGAAGTTTTGGAGCCGTCAAGGACTCGTTCTTCTACTCGAGCTCAAGATCAAGCCCCTCAACCCATGAAAGTTGATGAAGACCAGTGAAAGTTCACGTCGGAAGCATTTTCACTCCGGACAAATCTTGAAGAACAGAGGTATAACAGCTGTCAGAACCACATAACCTCCAATTTTGATCTAGACTTTGATTTCCTGGGCCGTCTAGATTTTGCTCCAAGCATAGAGAAAGATTTCAAACATTTGGCTGGAGCAATTTTATTCATATTAGTGCTACATATCAAAGGGATATAGCACTAGAGATCATGACCACCATGGATATAGTCAGTTCCTCTGATTCAAGCCATACCCTAAGATTTAGATTAAAAGAGGACTGGGTGGAAATATCTTTTGGTATGATTGGTTCTTTGTTTGGATTTTGGGAGAATACACCTGAAACTATTGAAGTTAATCCAGATGTCTTAGAAAGTTTTTGGTTACAAATTGCCGAGAATTCTTCCAAAGAAAGAATGAGAATAATCAATCCCATAATCAGAATCATTCATAGGTTCATGACTGTCAGAGTCTTAGAAAGGCTAGATGATACAAAGGTGCAAAATGCAGAATTGAAATGGCTTTATATTGCACTTTGTCAGCCTATGGGAATTAATCCAATCTATTCCATGGTCAATCATTGGATTATTCAAAGGAATAGAAACACTGGATTGCTTGGATTTGGGCATTATCTCACTATCATTGCTTCAACCTTGAACCCAAATTTAGTGTTCAATCCAAGTCAAATAAAGTTACCAGCTAATATTGATGAAAATTCTCTGAGGAAAGGAAAGTATATTTATGGGAATAAAAATACTAGTTTCTTTGTTAGTAAGACTAAATTCAGGATCCCTAGTCCCAGACTTGCTTTATTTGCACAAGGGAGAACTGATTGGTTGGAAAAATTCATGACTGAGGAAGGGGAATCGAGCCAACAACCGCCATCATCTCGATGGGGTGCCTGGGAGATACCGTCTGCACAGCCGAGTCAGCATTTTACGGGTGAAGAATTTAGAGCAGGATCATCATCTTATATGCCTATGTTTAATCCAAGGCCAATTAGCTCTTTTGATCCTACTACTACCCTAGTGTTCAACCCCTCGGCACAATTTCCCCCGCCTCCAGCTTTTGTTCCAAGGAGTGCCAGATTTCATGCGCTTGGATTTATTTCAGCTCAGAATATGCCTCAGCAAGCATTCTATGGCATAGAAAATATGACTATAGAGAATTACTAGATCGATCAGATTAGAACTAACACCAACCAGTTCGAGCAGAACACACAGACCATAGAAGAGCAGCTGCATAATCTGAGGCTATGGCACCAGAGGCATCAGTAGTGAAGGTTATTGGTTTGTTTTTGTATTTTCAGTTTTTTATTTATTTCCTTTTATTTCTATCATGTATTTTAGCTTTTTATCTTTTTATCCTTTTATCTTTTTCTTTTTATGTATAATTATGTTTATTTTATTTTTATTTGAGAGTTCATGGTCATGTTTTTTCCTTTGTTGGAATAAAATAAAATGTTTGTTTTCTTGTAATCTGATGTCATTAATTGAACTAAATTTATGCTCTTATTAATGCAATTTAATTGGACTATGATTGACATTTATATAGTAGATATGATATTTCATAAAGACCCACATATTATTCATGTTTTGATTTCATTCTTGTCATAATGAATCTCCTTAATTTTTATTTTTGAGCTATCAACTTTATGATCGAGTTTTTTATGTTTATTTTATAAAGACCCTACCTATTAGAGCTTTATTTTTGAAACTATAGTTTGATCAAATTTAATTCTCGATTGAGTTGGATTAAGATTTGAATCTAGGGTTTGAGACTTCAAAGCTGGTCATTCAAATTTATTTATCTTTTCATTTGCTAACCTTTTTATCTATGCATTGTAACTCTCTACATTGGAGAGATTGCAAACTTCGCTGGATATCCATCCTTAAACCAAAAATATCATCTCATATATCTTCTATTACCACAACCTATTAATTTTCTAGAGTATGAAAGAATTTTTGGATAAGTGTTTTTTCCCGTTATCATTGTTTAAAAATACTCAAGGATGAGTATTATTTAAGAGTGGGGATGTTGCACTACTTTTTTTAGGGATCTTTGAGGAGGCAAAGTAAAAAAGTAAAAAGAGAGAGAGAGAGATATGGATGCCCCACATATATAAAAAAAAAGAGACCAAGTGGTCAAAGTAGAATTAGTTGTATAAAAAATATATAAATATTTTGCTTCTCATTGATTTCCTATATTCATGGTATATCGCTTAACATATTATTCATGGTATATTCATTTGTGTCTTGAGATCAATAGTTTATTTGCATATGTCCACTTTTCTATATATATATTTCTTCTTATTCTTTAATCATTATGATTTCCATGACCTTTTTGAGGAGTCTCAGTAATTCCAGCAGGTTCTTTTCTTAGTTTGATAATATATTGAGTTTAAATTTTTGATTAGGATTCTTACCAAGCTCCAGATAAGCCTACACTTATATATTCTTATGGTTCAGGTTTATTTTCCACACATATATTGAGAGCCTGGAAAGATGAGAGTAATTCTTGGGTCTTATATATTTTAATCTTTGACACTTATCCTTTTTGAAATTTTATTTTGAAGAAACAAGGAGATTTGTTATTGATGAATTTGATTTCTTTATATATATATATTGTGGGATATGCTTACATGAATATCTATTTATCTATATGATTTGTTAGTCGAAAACATGAGAAAATTTAGAGTTTAAATTAAGTTTGATTATTTGATGTTAGATTATAAGTTAACTTATTTATAAAATTTGACTTACTCGAGGATGAGCAAGGTTTAAGAGTGGGGATGTTGTTGACGAGGCTTAAGTACGAATATTTTGTATCATTTTACATAGTTTTCATTGATTTCAAGCGTCAACTATATCTTTTAATAACAATTATCGCCGATTATTGTGGATTTTTGCAACTTTGTCTTGGAAATATGTTGTATGTGATTTTTACAGGTTTTTGACCTATTTTTCGCGAAATTCACAAATATCTACGTCGAGTAAGAAAGGACCTCTAAATCGACATTCATTGAAGACGATGATCAAGGAAGGCTTGGATGACTCATACCCCCCTCTATGTCAATCTTGGTTTCCTAATTAGAAGCTTCAAGAAGGTGTTAAGAGCTATTGGGAATTGATGACAATTATTTATTATAATTATCAAATATATCGAAGACTAGAAGATTTCGTCAACCTCGGCCCATGAAGAAGATTCCAGAAGCCCAAAAGCCCGTAAAGGCCCCGAACAAACATTACTTAATCATCAAGGAATTACCCCGCGAAAGATGAAAAGAAGAGGACGCCGGGAGAGTCCGGGTCGGCCGACCCGGACCCCCCTGGTCGGCCGACCCCACCCCCTATGACATCGGTTCGGGATTCCTTTTCTACCACGTCATCTCTAGGGTATAAATAGCGAGCCTAGGTCTCGGGGCAGATCATTCAATTCATTATCAAGGCGAAAGACGGCGATAAGAGGGACCACAACTAGAGGAGAGTAGAGGGTCGAGATTCTAGTCTAGGATTAGAAGTTCTTCTAGTTCCTGGAGGTAATTAGAAGCCTTGCACGGTGTTCTCATTACCTAGCTCCAGAGGTTCAATTGTATCAACGAGGGAAGGTATGATCATGGATGTAATCTTGATACAGTTTATTAATGAAGTATTGTTCTTGTCTAATTATCATGTTCTTGTTCTAGTTATGCTTGTTCTAGCTCTAATTAGATTTAGATCTAGATGCTTGTTAATTAGATCATGTCTTTCAAGGAAGTTTATCTAGCGATCTTGATCTCTGATCTAGTTTACTAATGATATGGTTGTGTTTCTAGTTCTTATGATCATGGTGATTAGAAGTTCTAGTTACTCTAATTATGTTATTAGACTATGCGAAGTAATTAGAAGCGTGTTCTCTAATTATGTATGCCTGTTGAGAGTTTCTCGTCGATTACCTGGTTACTAGTGACAGTAGAGCCTGGGGAAAGGTTAAATTCGATCTAGGGTATTAGATTGGTTGATCTTGATTTAATCATGCTATGATAGATATGCTTGAATATGCTTGTTTACCTTGAGTTACTAGATATCCTGCTACTCTATTCTTGAAGTGGCACCTATATATCGCATATGCTTTGGATCCAATTAGACCTTGATTAGAGAGCTAGTTAATACCCTTTCATTAGTGCTCTAGTTATGTTCTAATTGTTTATCTTATGTTTATATAGTATAGTTTCTATTAGATTAGGTTAAGGATTGGTTTAGATTAAGGATTGGTTTAGATATAGATTAGGTTATCTTTTTACCTTTAGTTTAACTTAAACTCTTGTTAATTAGAGAATACTAGTTCGTTCCTTAGATTGACAAAACCCACGATATTCATCTTGGGGAAAAAGCTACATATGATACTGTCGCTTGCAGTATAAGGTTTGCCATGCTTTAATGCTGTCAACACCTTGAAGCCAACAAGTTAGCACAAATAGCTTCTGGATATTCAGAACAAGACGATAGCGTTTGTGTTGACGTCATTCCGACTGATACAGACGACTGCAGAGCCGATCTCCTCAATTATTTGAGGGATCCGGCTCGGGGGGCAGATAAGAAGACAAGACATCATGCTTTGAAACACGTGCTTATTGGTGATGAATTATACTTTAGGACCATGGAAGGGCTATTGCTAAAATGCTTGGGACCGACAGAAGCACTTAAGGTTATGCACGATGTCCATGAGGGAGTGTGCGGTACCCACCAATCGGCTCATAAAATGAAGTGGCTGATTAGGAGGTCAGGGTATTGGACAACCATGTTAGAGGATTGCTTCAAATACTATAAAGGTTGCCAAGAGTGACAGAGGTTCGGAGCCGTCCAGATGGCGCCGGCTGGACCGTTGAATCCTATTGTCAAACCATGGCTATTCAGAGGCTGGGGCATAGATATGATCTGTCAAGTTAACCCTCCAACCAGCAAGGGACACAAATGGATTCTGGTTGCCACCGATTACTTTACCAAATGGGTGTAGGCCGTGCCAATGAAGAACGTCACAGCCAAAGATGTGGTGAACTTTGTCAAGGAGCATATCATCTACCGGTTTGGCATCCCACAAACTATCACTACGGATCAAATGACTGTCTTTTTGGCTAAAGAATTCAAAAATTTTGCCAAAAAGATGGGTATCATGCTGTTACAGTCATCCCCTTACTACGCTCTGGCCAACAGACAGGCCGAAGCGTCGAACAAGAGTCTCATCAAGCTGATCAAAAGAAAGATAGATGAATATCCTAAGCAGTGGCATGATCAGCTTGCAGAGGCATTATGGGCACACAGGATGTCGTGTCACGGGGCGACTAAGTGCACTCCATATCAGTTGGTGTACGGCCAGGAGGCCGTTATGCCATGGGAAGTTAACATCGGCTCTCGAAGAGTTCAGTTTCAGAATGATCTGTCAGCCGATGAGTATGCGTCTCTCATGAACATCAACACAGATGATTTAACAGAGCTTCGGTTATGGACTTTTGAGAAAATTAGAGACAACAAAGCCAGGGTACCGAAAGCCTATAACAAGAAAGTGAAGCCGAAGAATTTCAAAAAAAGGTGATCTCGTCTGGCGCCAGTTGGAATGAAAGATCCAGCACTTGGAAGGTGGTCATCTAACTGGCACGGGCCCTATCGCATAGTGGAGACTGCCCCAGAAAATTTATATAGAATGGAGACGTTAGAAGGGGTCCAGTTTTTTAGAAACATCAATGATAAATATTTGAAGAAATATTATCCTAGTCTGTGGATCGGATCTTGATTTATGTGAGAATCGATGTGGTAGCATCTGGGCTGGAATAGCCAATGTCTTGACATCGCCTCTAGAGAAAAATGTGACCGATGTGTTGCCACCCGGTCTTAACAGGAGCTGATGTATTAAAGCATCGCCTTTAGAAGAAAAAAATAATATAAACAAGCAACTATGAGTAGCAAGGCCAGTGTGCGTCATTGGCCATGGATAATAGCCGAGCTAGACATCGCCTTTAGTACAAAAATACAGGAAACCATAATGTTTTTGACCGAGCTACATGCTCGGGGGGCACAACTGACCATGTTCAAGTGATTGAATGAAATTATGCAGAGGAAGATGCTAGTAGTCCTTGAAGGTATCGGTGGATTGCAGTTAAAGCTTTGTTCTAATCGCATCGGCGGAGTTGATGATCTACCGATCCGGTTCGTCCGAGCCGATTATCAGTCCCGTGTTGAGCTCTCGGATATGCGCGATGCTGGCTTTGAGCGACATTGATAGTTTCTGCTTGTTATCAACAAGCATCTTCATGCTTGCATCATTGGCCAGAATGGCGGCGTCAACCTGAGATAGCTCTTCCTCAAGACGCTTGATTTCGTCGGTTATCTTTATCCTCTTTGCATCAAGCGCTTGCCTGGACGTCTTCAATCTCGCTTCTTCATTGTCGTCATCCAGGTCTGCCTTGAACTGGTTTGCTGCTGCACATGCATTGGTAATCTTCTCTTTCAGGGCCGGCTGGTTGTTACGAGAAGCTATGCATGGCGTAGCAGCCAACACATCTTCACGGAGAAATCCAAGGTGAGCTATGGGCCGGAGCACATGCTTCAGGCTTGAAGGCAGCACATCGGCTATCGACTCGAGTGCCGTGCGGATTCCATCACAGGCAACAACCAATTTTTCCATTGGAGCTTCTAGTTGCTTGGCGATTTCTTTGAGGTTCAAGGTCACATCGGTCGGAGGAGTCGTGGGAGGGCTCTCAGTCACCAAAGATTCGCCAATGGTTGAAGGATCGAAGTTTAGCAAGGATGCAGCATCAAAGGTCTAGCAGCAGCTAGGTTAGTTCATGGACTATAGACAAAAAGGACATGCAGTTAAAAATATACCTGTGGAGGGCTGACTTCCATGCTGCGAGCTTCGTCTATCCGGCCGGATGTATCCTTAGGAGAAGAACTGGGAGGTTCAGGAGAATTTTCTTTTTTAGCTCCTTCCTGCTCCTAGCCGTGAGAGCTGTGATCCTGCATGTAGAAAATGGTCAGTACGACTCTCATTACCGAATCCAATACAAAGTGGAGCTTACTAGTGATTCAGAAGAAAGGGGTTGAGCCGAGACGGTAGGTTTGGGCTTGATAGTGGCTTTCTTAAACCTTGGCTAGCAAAATCCTTTCCCTTCCCCCTTTCGTTTTATCCCAGGGGATGAAAAGATGGCCTTGTCAAGAAACGGCATGTCGGCCTAGTACAAAGGCAGTGGTGCCTTTTGCAAATATTTGAATGGTTGGCCTGCATCGTCGGTAGGGGCAGGTCCTGCTTGCATCTATAAAGCAAGAAGTTCAGTTGTATCATAAGGCAACAATGCAAACGAAGGTTGAATCAAGTGTAAATTTACCTCTTCTGGTGTGGTACTCTGGATCGATAGCTAGAAGAGCCGATGCCACAGCATTATGGAAAAGGTGGGGCCTCTAGAAATTCCACCAGCGGTCGAAGCCATCGGCTGTATACATGAATTCCATCGTGTTGGGTACACTCAGCTCCAAGTCAAAAAAGATTGAGTACGCTTTGGTGGCTACCAAGGAGTCAGTTATATCAGCTCGGCTTTGGATTTTCTCGTGGATAATCAGGCGAGGAGAGGTTTGGTTTAGGCCGAGTTGGCGAGCAGCTAGAACAGGTTGGTATGCTTCATATCCTGGTTTATTAATCCTATTACTAGTACTCATGCTGACTGGGAGAAGGCAAGGGGTAGCCACAATGCCGAATATAGTTCGGGTTTCTTCGTCAGTACTAAAGACGTCTAGTCTGAAGAAGGATGAGTTCTCAAATTGCTTGGATTCGGCATATGCATTATATACAGGGGTGGTTTGAGAGCTGTAGAAGCATTTGTACCATTTGGCTGTTTCAGCCGCATCAGTTTGGGTTATAGGTAATTGATGCAAGGCCTGGCCAAATGAGGTACATCAGATGGACCTGCCTGACAGATCTGGGAAAGATTGAGACTCGAGTGATGGAAAGTCTGAGATTTCATTACAAAAGTACAGCTGACCCCAGAGCTAAACAAACCACCAGGGGCCGCCTGTCTTGATACGTTGTCTAGCCAGAATGCGCTGGGTGTTCAAGGAAAGATGGCTGTACAGTACGCCTAGGAAAAGCTTTCCTAAGGCAATGGTCCGGCCTTGAGCCAGTGCAGTGGCCAGGTTAAGATAATTCTTAGTCAGGGCCAGAGAAGGACCATTGAAGAGGAAATGGTCAAGCCACAAGTTCAAGAAGGCGATGTGTTCCTTCTCTGAAACTGAGCCAGACTGCTTGTTGTGCTGGGCAATGTATTGGCTCCAGTTTCGAGTACTGCTCTTCTCCACTATTTTCTTATGAGGGCATTCAGCTAGATGAAAGGGAGAGGGACAGGTGGATTGCACATCTAGCCCTAAGATCATGACAACGTCCATGAGAGTAGGTGTCATGGGGCCGGAGCCGAACAGGAAACAGTTCAGGCTGTCTAACCAGAAGTAGCCGATGGATCTGAGCAGATTATCATCCTTTTCCATGGGAGAGAGAGATAGAGTCAGAGCATCGGCTATGCGGACGGTTTACCAAGTGGAACTGTACGCGCGCTCAACGCGTTTGTACCAGTCAACCCACCCGTCCATGGGGAATGGCAAGGCGCGGAGTTGGTCTGTGCATAGATCTAAGTCTGGGTCGATATGGACAAAAGGCAAGCGCTTAGTCTCTGTTCTAACAAGGTCATATGGTGGCTCATAGGATTTGGGTCCTAGACTGAAGGAATTGGAATTGGCCGAGGTTGGGATCAATATCTCGTCGGCCTGGATGATTAAAGAACAAGTGCAAGGTAAAGATAACAGCTTTACGATAGTCATAACTGCAGAAATAGCCAGTCTTTATCTTCAATCCAAACACGCGCCCATAAAGAGTTTGTTCTTCTGTTGTGCTGCTCGATGCCGCCATTTCATAAATCGCCCCAGACAGAGGGTGTTGGAAGAGTGCTCGTCAGCGGCAAGGAGGAAGAAAAGACGTGCCTTGGTTTGGTATATACGCCTTTATGAGGTACTGACTTGCGCGGGATTTGGAAATTTCGGTCGGAGGAAGCGTGTCCTCTGGCTTATCGGCTTGTCGTGGTGTGATTGATTAAGTCAATGAGACAGAGCCGATTTGATGTTGACTTGACAGCAGATCGGTTTGTCACGATGATTTAGAGCCGATTGCGGGACTTCTCGAGTCAGCGCGATGCTGCTGAACCGATTTTCGTGTGAAGGGGAATCGGCAAAAGGAAGGAAAGAAGAAAAAGAGGTTTAGAAAGGGAAATTTCATTAATATACATAGCAAAATATATTTACATTCCTAAGCCGACACCATGCTGTTAGCCTCCAAAAGTTAAGGACTTTTTTCCAGAAGAGCCGATGCAACGGCTAACATTAAAACCTAAGCTAAATCCTACTGATACTAAGATAGGATGCTCTAAGCATCACTATCATCAGCCGATTCTCCATCGGCTTCCTCGTCCTCGCCATCGACTTTGTCGCTGGCATCCTCGCTCTCGGTGGGAGCAAGATCAGACGAGCTTTCCTCGTACTGAGCCGCGAGGTCTTCATCCTCATTTGGCTCCTCTGGCTCAGCTTCATCGGAGGAGTACTCCGGCTCGTCGGCGTTGTCCTCCTTGTCGCTGGCCTCCTCGTCGTCCTCCTCGTCGCCCTCTTCTTCGTCATCGGAGGGTGGTGTCCCCAAGCGCCTCCTCTTGGTAGGGCGCTCGGGCGACTGGTGGTCCAGAAGAGGGATCCACGGAGGGGAAGCGACCGCATCCTCCGGGTCCTCGGTGCAGCCAAGGTTGATCCTCACTCCAGATGGAGGGGACGGGATGTCCTCGCCCCAGACCTTTAGCCAAGCTTTGGTAGCTTGGTCTGGGGACCGCCCCTCATCGGCCGTTGGAACGGAAGGGGGAGCCTGATCAGCTCCTGCCGCCAGCAATGGAGCAAAGCCCGGCGGGACGGCCGGGCAGGGCGGCAGCGGTGCTGGCGCATTAGCTGCCGCGCCTGGAGCAGAGGTGATGGAGGGGGAAGAAGGTGGAGTGGGCACTCGTGGCCCTATCACAGAGGGGGAGGAAGGTGGCGATTGTGGGATGTTGCTGCCGATGGAAGACATGGCTAGAAGGGGGGTTTTCTCGGCTCTTTTCTGGCTAAAGGAAGAAGAAGAACGGATGCCGATTCGGGGGAACGGGGGAGCCCTGCCTTTTATTAAGCGTGAGGCGATGGAAGGCGAAGGGACGCTATACGGGGAGCCGAAGGGTCGCACGGGTCATCGTGGCGGTTACCATGGAAGATCGTGTTGCAGTGCAGGATGATGGGACGTGCCTGGGTAGGTTTCACACTCGTCTGGTTTTGAAATAAATAAATCTTTATTTCCCAAAACCAGGAGGCACGTGTTGACAACAGAATTTGGCCATCCCTGTTAATGGGCCAGAATCGGCTTTGGGCTAAAGAGAAGCTGTCCAAGGAAGCGACGGCAGATGATTAAGCAGGCCAGTAGGCCTTGTACTGTAGAATAGAGAGTCCGGTTTAAGTCAGTTAGGGTTTGTAACTTAATTATAGAAGGGCAGGCTTGCCGCCCGAGTCTACAGACTATAAATATGTACCCTTGTTATCGAAATAAAGTTGACGACATACGTTCATCAAGCAGCGGTTGTCTCCACATCCCCTCGGTGCATCGCCACCTCTAGCGACTAGAGTTTCAGGTAATCGTCATGCTGCCTTAACGATTTATTTCGTTATAGGCATTACGACGTTAGTCGCCTGGCAAATCGTGTACTAAAGCGTTTTTGATGGCACGGTTTGCTAGTTACCATGATGAATCTCGCGATACTTAGCATAGCACGAGATCCAGTTATCCTGATGAATCTCATGTTAAGCCTAGCTAGGCATGAGATCCATCACGTGTATGAGCCGATATACTTGCACATCGGCTCATGCACCACTTGCTGTTATGCTAATATCTGTTGTGGTGCATGCCATCGCGCTGCCAGTTTGTTGTCAGATTAGCATATCGCAAAGCTCAAGGTATAGATTAGATTTGTTCTTTCAGTTTTATCTACAGATCATGTGTTATTAGGAAGATCCAATGTATACCCTGCCTTGCCTTTTGTCGTTTTATCAAAGATACATCTGCTTTCATATTGTTTCTATATAATCTTTGATGTAATAATAGATTTAAGGCATGTTTGATGTTCATCTGGATGTTTTAGCCGACCAGAATAGATCTAGTCGTGTTTCCTCTTCCCTTATTTAAGTACTTTTATGTATTATATCTGGATATACTATTGGTAAGACATTAGGGCCTTGCCGATGAAGAAGATCTGATACAGGATGACCCGATCCGACCGATCCGGCTAGTATTTAACGTTTAATCTGTTTTGTCTACTTGTACAGGGGAAACAGGAGTGAACCAACACCATCACCACCAGGTGGCACGCCCGACCAACACCGAGCCAAAGACGATCGGCTGATCCGTTCAGCGGATCGTGGGTCGCAGCAAGGAGGAACGATCCCTACGGTCCACATACACCTCCCGGCCCTATTGTGTGAAGCTCTCCAGGGTGCTACCTGTCGGTTTCTTGGTGCAACAAGCTCTAAATTTGCGAATATGCTCGCAGTTAGTGGTTTGCAGAGAAGAGGCGACGACTTTGGCACCGGCTGGCATAGTAACCTCCGTAGGAATCCATCAGCTTGGGAACATCAGATATCTCATTGGTAATCCAATCTAGTGCCCTCAAGGTGTCTCCGGATTTGAACCTCTCAGTCCGGCTATGAGCCCCAAGCTGAGATATAGTTGAGCTAACCACCAAAGCACAAGAGTGAATCTTTTTGTACAAAGCTTTGTCATGATCCTTTTTTTCACGAGACAATGTCTCTAGCTTCGCACGAAGTGAATTTATCTCTTCATCCTTGGCTGTCACCATTTCACGAAGATTAGGCACCTCAGTCTCTTGTTGGGGGAGAGGTTTTTGGAGAACTTCAACCATATCTTCACTGACTCGTCGAGCTTCTTTTTGTCTAGTTAAAAGCCTGTTCGCCTCTGAAGCAGCATTTGCTTGCTGTGACAGCTCGTCTCTGAGCACCACATTGGCGTCCTCCAATAGCTTTGTCTGTTGTCGCTGAAGGGTAATCTCATTCAAAACTTCCTGAAGGTTTCGACCGTGGTCTTCGACCTTTTTATCAAGGGCATCAATTTTACCATCCACAGTCGATCCCTCTAGAAGCATTTGCTTGGGCAAGCTTTTATCAAGAATTAAACCCTAAAATATTCAGAAGAAAGAGACGAAGTCACGACCACAGATAAAGGACGAAAAAACATAACAGCAATATAAAACCTCTCGAAAAAGCTGAAATGCATATCTTTACCTTAGCACAAATGGCAGCAAGTTGGCCAGCCAGGATGGCACTATCTTCGTTCAAAACCTTCCTTTCGTCGGTGGGAAAACAAAATGAATTCCCAAGCATGCCGGCAACGTGCAAATCAGTCTCTGGTGCCAGGCACTGAAAATTTGCTGCGGACTTTCCTCCAAAGACAGTACAGTCCTTTTCACTACCAAGCCGAGAAGCAATGGTACGAAGCTTGGAAACCTCTTCCGGGGAAATATCTTCAGTATTAATAACCCGAAGAAGGCCTCGGTGCCCGGTAGATGGACAGTCGCCATAGATATCCTCACAAGAATGGCCCGTAGAGCTGTTTTCGGGACCTTTCTCTCGAAGGTAAGCCAGCACGTGAGCAATGTCATCAGATGCATTTTTGTGTGCTCTCTCTTCTTTCTTGTTTTTATCTTTCTCAGTCCCCACCTCTGCGTCTTTTTCTTTGGACTGACCGCCATCAAGGTCACCAATCAGAATCCGTTTGTACGAAGATGCTTCGTGCGCTGTCTTTTTATCTTCACGAACACCTTCATATCGTGGAGATGCACCGGTTGATTCCTCATCGAATGTCGAGGCATATGGAGATGAAATTCAGGGAAAGCGTTCAGAACAAGTAGGAGATGAAGGTCCATGAGCAAACCTCATAACAGTAGAGTCAAGAGGACTCAGGGCATAACTGGGACCAACACTCCCAACCATAGAGCCCAGAGGTTACGCCTCGAGATGCAGTTGGCGCAGGGGCTCCCTTTCCTTCCTCAAAATCTTTCTTCTCAGACATATCAGCTAGTGGAGCTAGAACTTTCTGTGGCGATGAAGTTTGCTCGTGAAAGTCGCTTGAAACTTCATGCTTCTTCTTCCTAGCACTAATTTTAACTCTCTATTTGGTCGCCTCAAGCTTCGAAGTACCCACCCCCGGAGCATTGAAAGCTTTCCGTTTAGCAGCCTTCCCGGGAGGGTTCTTCATCTCCAGCTTAAAGTGTTTGCAGTCGGGATAATTAACCCCAAAAGCATCAAAAACTCGATTCTTGCGGAGCTTCGGACGATCACCAAAAGCCTGTCGCAGGCGTTTATACTCGAACCTGGTGTGGTTCTCGAGCATCAAATCAACAATTTTCTCGATGTTAACCCTCCACCCCTCGGTGGGAGATTTATATTTGCCAATAGGCTTGAATTTGTAAGGAAGCTCAACAAGCTTCGAAGGGTCAATCATCCCCTTGGGCTTTGGCATAGAGAATTTGCTTCGAAGGGGAATCACTCCGTAGGCGGCAAATTGATGAGACAGACAACGTGTATGAATCTGCGAGCACACAACATTGTAAGCTTGGTTGGCAATACGCACTTCCTCTGTTTGTGCGTAGAAAGGACGCTTGAAACCGAATGACAGCTTCAATGGGCTCATGAGGCAAGCGAAAAATCCCGAATCCTCGCCAACCCTATAGTAGAACCACTTGAGCTTCCATCCGCTGGACCACTTGCTGCGGTAAGCAGGCACAGGGCCGACTGAGTCCTGTCGGCTTCGGAAGCTATAGCACCCGAAGTTGTGGTGGAGCCTTGTGACCTTGTCAGCCTTCGTCTGGTAGTGCAGTTCGTGGCATCGGCAAAAATGATCTACTTCTGGCTCCACTCCTTGGCTAGCCATTATCCAAACATATACGCTCAGCCTCACGAACGTATTAGGAGTAAGCTGATGAAAGAAAATTCCATATTTCTCCAGCACACGGAGGATCATGGAGTGCATTGGGATCCGAAGCCCAGTAGTAAAAAAATTTTCAAACAGAACAATCTCATTGGGTGCCGGTGTCGGAGTTTCTTCGTCACCTGGAAGACGACAGCAGCTGATATCCTTTATGAAGTTCATATCTTTATAGTACTTGAAATCATCTTCTTTTATGTTAGAGCTCCCGAATACAAGGTGGCTCAGTTTCTTGGGACAAATAATGTCGTTCCCATCTTCTTCATCGTCCTCTTGATCCTCTTCCTCTTCATCTGCAACTCAGTCCTCGTCCATGGGCTGATCATCTTCGGACTCTTTGGAGGCTTCGGCCTCAGCATCTGTACAGAGCTGAGACGCATCAACCATGTCTTCTTCGCTAGACAGGTTACGGTTCTCCCCTTCCGATTCAGCTTCGGAGTCAAAAATGGGACAACTAGTAGTACGGATTCTCGCCATAAAAAAGAGAAGTCTACAAAAAATGATTGTAAGACAAAATGATATAGTGAAACCTAGTGTTAAACAAAAATACTGGCATATGAAATACTCAACCAGGTTATAGTCCGAAGGGCTACTAGTAGCACAAAGGACAAAAATGGCGTGAAAGAAAAGCTTCAGAGTAGAGAAATCAGGAGCAGCAGGGTGGCGCTAGCAAGAGGGTCCGGGGGCGGGGAAAAGTTACCCCCCTATATATATTGACCTGGGTGCGAAAATCGTAAGGACGCACAGTAAAAACCAGACATCCAACGAAACGCTGATGCGTGTCCATTCCTTGGACGATAAAAAAAATCAAGTCAATTTTTTTCCAAAGATAACCTCAAAACGGGGGGACGTGACTCGGGCATCCGAAGCACTTGGTAGACCTTCGGATTCTCGAGTTTTTCGCGGTTTGAGCTCATCTTCGAAAAATGAACTAATCCCGCGAGGGGCTATTGTTGGGGGCCAAAGGTCAACAACAGTTACTCGCACCTCGGATAAACTTGATATCTGTTTCAGGGACAGCTTCGGAGGTTGGACTGAACAACTGGTCTCGATTCGGAGCTCTCAGTCAAGGAAGTCCGAAGCTCTGGAGTCCGAAAGAAGAACTCTCAAGGAAGACCGAAGCTCCGGAGTCCGAAGGAAGAGAACCATCATCAAATCCGAAGGGTAATGATCGGGCTGTGGTTGCCGAAGCTAAAGGCTGGCATCTGGATGATTGAGGCCCAGGAGGAAGCCAAGCTGGATACGACTCTCCGGAGGTTGCGTAAGCAAGTTGACTTCAAAGCTAAAGTTACTAAATGGCCAAAGTCGGTTGTAACTTTACATATAAAGAGTTGGGAACGACCGGGGCCATTTTTGTAAAATCAATATAAAGTAGGCGATCGGTTGACCCCTATAAATAGTGGGAAGATAAACCGGCGGGGGATGTTTGATGCTCGGATATACTTTTACGCTGTGAATGACATCAGCCCTAATTGAAAAGCACTAAACGTTTATCTAAGACCCCATTCTGTTCTGTTGTTTTAACTTCTTTACCATTCAAGTTGTTAATCCTATTCCATTTTATACGTAGCAATTGATGTTTCTTGTTGTTCTATTTATACAAAGTGGAGTGAATCGTTGTATTTTTGTTGTTGCCTGTTTTATGAAGCATCAGACTTGCATCATGGCATTGATCCGAAGGTCCTCGCAGTGGAGCTTCTTCACTTGTTGATGTTGCCCTGTTATTGCATGTTCATGTGTATGTAGAAACATGATCCCAACAAAAAGCATATGCTACTTTTAATCCAACAAAACTCACAAGTTAGAAAATTTTAAAAAATTAAGAAATCCTCTATTTTATTCATTGTTATCTATTCACATCCCAAAATTAGAAATTTTAGGGTGTGACAACATCGTAGGCTGCCCCCACCACGGAATCCAAGAGTGGCTGATTATTCAAAGTTTCTTTCATGGGCTTCACCACTCAGCACAAGAACATCTTGATGCAGCCGCTGGAGGATCATTTCTATCCTTGAGCATCACTAAGGCCAAAGGGCTGACCGAGAAGATGGAAACCAATCAAGGATGGAGAGAAGAGAGGTCAAGCACCCAATCCTGGGGCGTCCATCAGATCAAGAGCACTAACATGCTTGCCACAAAGATGGACCTTTTGTTGAAAAAGCTAAGCAACACTCTAGAAACTGCACTGGTCTAGGCCCTTGACGCTCACATGACTTGCGAAGTCTGTGGGAACAAAGGGCACTCGGGGAACAATTGCCCCGAGACATGAGTAGAGGACACGGACTTCATAGGTAACAATGGCAACAACTTCAATAACGGGAAACATCCTCAACTAGGCTAGACTACAAGAGGATATCTCCCTTTCTCCAGACAAGGTAATTCTTCAGGTAATTCATAGCAGTTTCCTAAAAATAACTTTGATCAGAAAGCTGTGAATGATAGAAATAGTAAAAAGTTCTATGCGAATGATAGACTCTTTGAATCTATTTCTCTGCAAATAGAAACTTTGAATAGTGCTATGAAAAACCAGCTAAGCCTTAACAAAATGCTAGAAACTCTGTTGGCGGTCGATAAAACCCATTTAGGCCACCAACATTTCATGATTGAGAGTATAATTTACCAAGTTTTCATGTAACATTAACTAGTTCCTCCTGTTATGCATGAAAGTTGTATGCAGGAGCTTTTCACGATCAAAACAATGAAGGAAATGATGAAAAAACAAGTAAGTTGACACAAAGGAGTGCAACCATGCAAATGGGCATGGTCGGCCAGCCACTACCATGGCCGCCCGACCATTCCCCATGGTCGGCCGGCCACCTCATGTGGTTGTCGACCATCTTTTGCCATGGGCTGCCCTCCAAAGGGTCAATACAGTCTTTTGGCACAAGAAGCATGGTCGCCAGACCATAACACATGGTCACCCAGCCATGTCACTTTGGCCAATCTTTTACCTTCATGCAAACAAACAATAGTGAGCTCCCCCTGGCCACAGAATTAGAAGAGATCCCTGTTGACGGCACTTAAGAACGCTAAACTTTATACTGCAAGCGACAGTATCAGTGTAGGATTAATCAATTACTAACTAGCTCTAACAGATCTAAAAAACTAAAGGATGATAAATGATATTCTAATCACAAACTAGATATAAAACTTACTATAGCATAAACTGGATCAAGAACAAGAGCTTAATAAGATCAAACTAAGCAAGATCAATTATGAAGCTAATACGGCTAAGGAATTAGCAAGAGATATGAGACAAATTTCTTATAAACTATGAACCACCCTGAGCATTAATCTAACGTGAAACATAGAATAAACATGATCATGAATGTCAAAGGCTTACTCGAACCATTCTCCAGCTCTACTGTCACTAGCAACCAGGTAATCGACGAACTAGTAAACCATAACCATCTCTAAGCATGAGCAAATTCAATCAACTAATTAATGTAAAAA
The DNA here is from genome assembly GCA_022530915.1 of Paspalum notatum. Taxonomy (NCBI): domain Eukaryota; kingdom Viridiplantae; phylum Streptophyta; class Magnoliopsida; order Poales; family Poaceae; genus Paspalum; species Paspalum notatum. The sequence goes on along the minus strand of CM039685.1, from coordinate 24,747,875 downwards.
CATCAACTAAGAGACATGTGGATTTATCAACCAGGCTTGATCACTTGAAGAGACAAAGCATTGCAAAGACATGGATCATAGATCATGTATAAACAAAGAACTTATAGCAAATAGACTATTTCATTGATCGAACTCAAGGTTTATCATAGTAAAATAAGAAGAACAGAGAGTTACTCGAGGTAAATCATGAACTTGAAGCGCATGGTTGTCGACTTCGACAAGACGAACAACATATCAGAAGATGAACTCGAGACTCTCTGGAAATAGGTGAGGGCGGCCGACCCCCTTTGGTCCTGCCTCCTCTCGCCTCCTCCTTTCACCGAGATCTCCTTCTCGACGAGTCTTGTGAAGATAGACCTTAAACCCTAACTTTGAAGCTTTGCTTTACAATGTATTCGATGAAAATTGGATGCCTCTTCCCTAAGGAGGCCATATATTTATACCCCGGAGGGTGTCCTATACATGGAATCTAATAGGTCGGTTATAAGAGTCCTGAAAGACCTACTTCTATGTATATACATGTGTCTAGAAGGTTTCTTGGGCATCCATATACTTCCTTGCTTGGAGATGAAGTCATTGTCCTAGTCCTTCTCGAAATTAGCTTTCCATATTCCGCAGCCCTTAGTATTTCGACCATAACTTCCTCATCCAGAGTCCAAATAAGGCAAACTCAGAATCTAAATTGTAGAGCTCGAAGAGATCTACAACCATGTTATTCAAATGTTCTTCATTTGATGTCGCTAATGTCTCCGAATTGGGCCCACAAGGTGCTGCTATCCTGAAATCCGAGAATATCTCGAGATTTAATTGGAGCTTGGATTGGTCTTGTGATAAACCTTCCTTATTTTCATATTCTTCATACTCAAGCAATCTTTAGCCTCTGAAACCTTCTCCACAATGGGCTTGGGCCTTAATTGTTCTTCTTTTATTAATCATCCCACCTCCCTGGACTTGTAGCATAAATCCTTTCTAGAAATCCTCAAAATTATCACAAATATCCCTATTTTCCTACAAAAATCAATACAAAAACAAAGAGCATTCTTGAAAACTGGGTTATTTGTTAGCAAAACAAGACTAAATCATAAGATTAACTTCTGAAAAGGCATAAAATTATGTAAAAATAGAGCATAAATTTAGTCAAAATCTTGCGTCAACAATCGCCTGGCCTCCGAAGTTCAAAATACCAGCATTGTTACCATTGTATGATGGAGATTTAGATCCAAAATAACTTCTCATGAGATATGAGGCAGCAATATCTTCGGCCGGAGGCAACATCATCAAGGCGAAGCCTTTCATTAAGGCGCTGAAAGGGCCAGCGCAGCAGTGGTTCACCTCTCTCCCCCCAAGCAGTATCTATTGCAGGGAACAATAGCAAGAGAAGTTGTTGGTCAATTTCTAGGGGTTCTAGCCAGAAATGTACACAACAGTAGACCTCCATAACAGCAAGCAAAAGAATGATGAAACTCTATAGCAGTACCTCCAACGCTTTGTCAAGCTAAGAGCGCAAGCCCCAAATGTAAGCGAATGTACCGTAATCGATGCAATGATCGAAGGACTAAAAATGGGGTCATGTGCGGAGTATTTGAACAGAAACTGACCAAGCAGCGAGAAAGAGCTTTTTGACATTGTACAAGAGTATTGTAAGTCAGTCAGAGGTAAAAGGCGAACACTAGATGCCATAGCTACACAACAAGAAATGGAAAGAGACAAAAACCAAGCTCCCGCCGAAGTAATTGGCAAAGGCAGGAAAACAAAGATCATAGGTAGCATCACCGAATAGGCAGTCAAACCGAGTGAACACAGTCGAAGTTGAGGATGCTAGACAACAACAGAATCAGCGCGAATACAGCTCCTATAGAGGAAGAGGAGGAATAGGATACTGAGGCTGATGAAGATCCGGTCATTCCAACAGAATCCTGTACTATGTTTTCCATGATGAAGACAAGGGGCACACAACCAAAAATTGCCCAGTAACCCAAGAAGCCCGGCAAAGAATGCAAGACCAAGATCACCACCGAAGCCATAGCCAAAGATAACAAACATCCCAACGCAACAGAGTATGCCACAATGTACAAACAAATGAATTACTTCGCCCCAAACCATCATATGCATAACCCACACCTACCATTACCACAAACAAGCACAACAATGCAACTACTACCACCAACCCAATACACTTACTCCCACCACCACCAGCGAATCACACCCAAACCCACTCATCCCAAAACCAAGCACAACAGCCAGCGTGGCCAACAGCCACACAATCACAACATTATGAAACCTTGTCTCAAAAACAACCAAAAGTTGAAGACCCAAAAGACCAACCCTCCATAAATGAACAAGCCTAGAAATCAACACACAGAGTCCGATAAGGACACGCCTACACTGCCCAAGTATTTCCCGACCTTTCACGGTACAAACACTGGATAATCCTTCTTTAAATAGTTCTCCAATAAATATGCAGCAGTGAGTGAACCTCTAAGCACAGTCTTGACTCAACGATTGAACAATTGAACCGCTTGGAAATATTACGATTGGACCAATCCAATTAAATAATTTAACCAACAATACACCAAAGCGCAGCAATAACAATTTTCACAATAGGATCTCACGGCAAATTGTGAACTCAATTTCAGATCACAATAATTCAGACATAAATGGTTGATAGCTCAAACCAAATAGCAGCAATAATAAATAGAAGGGATTGGCTTACAAGAGTAGCAATCCAAACCCTAGGTAAAATTCTTCAACCCGCGGCGACGAACCACGATCAGAAGAAGGGGAATTCCAGCAGGAATCTGATGCGCACCCAAGCCACAGCTAAATCGCACGATCAACACAAATCCACGAGGGGATCCGGGAGGATAGTCTTCAGCACGAAGAACCTAGGGAATCACCACCTAGGGTTTAGGGGAGCGACAGCTCGCCGGGGGATAAAATCCATAAATAACCAAAACCTCCTCAACTTAGCGGCGGCTACTGAATATATCCCTTAGGGGACGTCCTAGCAACCCTAGACACATCCGAGATGGACTCTCACACGATACATGGATCAATAGCCCAAATTGGTGGCCCCGCACCCTAGACAGATTCGGTCCGTCAACTTGTGACGTGATTTCCTGTCGACTCCGAAGTCTAAAAGGACCAAAACCGGCGCCATCGGAAAGATTATGTTTTTATCTTTCCAGGCATATGTGGATCACTGAAAAAAGAGCCCATTTTTAGACTGGGCAACGATTTTGGTGCACGCTGGTCCTTGAGGCCGAGGTGGCCGACTCCGAGATGAATTGGGCCTCCAACTTGACTTGGATGCCCTCCTTGCTTCTCTCCGTGCTCTTGCTGGTTCCCAAGGCCTTCAAAGTATATATTGGCTGCCATATTCAAAATGCCACAAGAATTTCCCACATGAGTAATTTGAGCCATGGTCTCATCAAGTTTTGGTGCCTCCGGCATGATCTCAACTTGTATAGAACCAATACAAATATATTTTAGTTGCATCTTCTCTTCTATAATGATCAATGTTGCACCTCCAAAATATATCTTTGATGATAGCCTACTATGATTAAACAATTTATCCTTTCGACAATATTTTTCATCAAACCGAAAAGCACCGAATTGGAGACTAGCATAGTAGCATGAGAACATCCAGTAGAATTAGTTTGAGGAGCCATGGGCTCATCATTCTCTCCCTCTTGAAACAAAGCCGTCCTCGGCTTTGATATATTTTTAGCTTCATCATCCTTAAATTGAAAACACATTGTGTAGCAGATATACCTTCATTAATGGATTCCTTGAATGAATTTTCAGATACATATATTGGAGATTGGACAGCCATATCATCCAGTTGCATTGCACCCACCACATGATCCTTTCCTTGAGGGCCGATATTTCCTTTTTAAGAGGTACAAAATTCAGCTTCAACATTGGATAAAATATCTGGCATTAGATGAGGCACTATTGGAGCAACATTAGTGGCACTGGAAATGATTGCAGGAGCTGGGAATGTCCCAACATTCTCTCCCTCTTGAAGCAAAGCCGTCATCGGCTTTGGTGTAGTCGCAGCAGCCGGTGTACGCTTTTTTCTCACAGAAGCAAACACTGCAGCCTTTATATCACTCTCGGGCATTGGCTTGAGAACATGAGAAATTCCCTTATGCATAAAACAAAAACTATTAGAACGACCACCATGTGTAGCATCAAGATCAAATTGCCATGGTCGGGCCAACAACAAATGACAAGTACTCATAGGAGCAACATCACAATCCACTGTATCCACATAATTTCCAACAGAAAATTTAACCTGTGTCCTATGTGTAATTTTCAGTGTGCCACTTTGATTCATTCAATGTATATAGCGCGGCGTCGGAAGCCTCCGAGTAGATAAGGATAAAGAATGCACAAGATCTGAACTAATGGCATTAGTAACACTACCGCCATCAATAATGAGTTTACATACCTTATCTTTAATTTTGCACTCCGACTGAAAGATGCTAGAGCACTGCCCTTTAACAGTAACAACCGAACCATCCGACTGTACTTCTTGTGCCATCATAGATAAGCCATTCGATTCATCATCAACAACATTAGAAGCTTCCTGAATGGACTCTGGAAAAGCAGCAAAATTATTGGTATTGATCGTCCAGGTCTCAAGACTAGAAAGTTTTGCGAGGCATCGATCAATAGAATTTATGGACTTATCAAAGGCTGACAACATATCACTCTTGTTCGTGGAAATACTACTACTAGCTGGAACCAAAAATGGCTTCTTAGGAGAACTTTTAGCACTCTGGCTAATAGGTTCCTGTGATACGATAGTAGTAGTAGAATATTTCTTATCTTCTGTGCAAGGAGAAAATTGTGCAGCACCAGCAACAAAGGATTTCTTCTCACACTTCTGCGAAGAAAAATATTTTGCCATAGATGAATCTCTACTAGATTGAGATATACCTTTTTGTCCGAGGGCATAGCCAGCACCAACTTTCGTCGACTTGTGGTACACGCTTCTCAATGGGTGGATCATACTTGAGTCTTAATGCATCTCCCATATCTTTTCATGATGTAGCATGAGTAGCATTTTTCTGAAATTTTATCCACCACTGCAAAACACGGTCAGAGAAAGTATGCTTTGCTAAATTAAGCAACTCACTAGATGGTAGAGCACCACTCCAAACAAAATCCAGTATTGAACCCTCCCATTCATAATACTCTGAAGGAGAAGATTTTGTACGCAGCCTTGGCACAAGCTTACTTTTCCTACTAAGACCATACTTATCAATAGAGCCATCATCTCCAATAATATCAGAACTCTAGGAAGAACGATTTTGTTTCTTCATGTCAAAAGTATAATCATTCAGCATATCAAATCAGCAGCAATAAAAATTTCCAAAGTACCGTGAGAAACCCAGCAAACTGATACCAATTGATAAGGACACGCCTACGCTGCCCAAGTATTACTCGACCTTTCACAGTACGAACACTGGATAATCCTTCTTTAAATATTTCTCCAATAAATATGCAGCAGCGAGTGAACATCTAAGCATAGTACTGACTCAATGATTGAACTGCTTCAAAATATTATGATTGGACCAATCCAATTAAATAATTTAACCAACAAGACACCAAAGCACAGCAATAACAATTTTCACAATAGGGTCTCACAACAATTTGTGAACTCAATTTCAGATCACAATAATTCAGACATAAACGGTTGATAGCTCAAACCAAACAGCAGCAAAAATAGATAGAAGGGATTGGCTTACAAGAGTTGCAATCCAAACCTTAGGTAAAATTCTTCGACCCGCGGCGACGAACCACGATCAGAAAAAAAGGAATTCCAGCAGGAATCCGATGCACGCCCAAGCTGCAGCTCGATCGCACGGTCAACACAAATCCACGAGGGGATCTGGGACGATAGTCTTCAGCACGAAGAACCTAGGGAATCACCACCTAGGGTTTAGGGGAGCGAGGGCTCGCCTGGGGATAAAATCCACAAATAACCAAAACCTCCTCAACTTAGCGGCGGCTACTGAATATATCCCTTAGGGGACGTCCTAGCAACCCTAGACACATCTGAGATGGACTCTCACACGATACATGGATCAATAGCCCAAATTGGTGGCCTCGCACCCTAGACAGATTCGGTCCGTCAACTTGTGACGTGATTTCCTGTCGACTCCGAAGTCTAAAAGGACCAAAACCGGCGCCATCGGAAAGATTATGTTTTTATCTTTCCAGGCATATGTGGATCACTGAAAACAGAGCCCGTTTTTAGACTGGGCGACGATTTTGGTGCACGCTGGTCCTTGAGGCCGAGGTGGCCGACTCCGAGATGAATTGGGCCTCCAACTTGACTTGGATGCCCTCCTTGCTTCTCTCCGTGTTCTTGCTGGTTCCCAAGGCCTTCAAAGTATATATTGGCTGCCATATTCTAAATGTCACAAGAATTTCGCGCATGAATAATTTGAGCCATGGTCTCATCAAGTTTTGGTGCCTCCAGCATGATCTCAACTTGTATAGAGCCAATACATATATATTTTGGTTGCATCTTCTTTTCTATATCGATCAATGTTGCACCTCCAAAATATATCTTTGATGACAGCCTAGTATGATTAAACAATTTATCCTTTTGACAATATTTTTCATCAAACGGAAAAGCACCAAATTGGAGACTAGCATGAGAACATCCAGTAGAATTAATATGAGGAGCCATGGGCTCATCAGAGTCAAGTGATCAACGCAATCACAGGAGGATCCGACAAACCATGACACGAAACAAAACGGCAAGGAAAATAATTCCTCCGTTCCTCCGCTGTGTCAACCATGTGTCCAAAGGCGCCCGTTTCAAAATGAAGTGGTCAAGCATGTCTATAACTTTCACCAAAGATGATCTAAAGTTGAAATTTTACCCGCATAAAGACCCACTAGTCATAAGAGCCATTGTGGGGATCAACTCAGTGCATTTCCTCAGGAACGACATCGGCAAAATACTGGTGGACAACAGCAGTGCATCTGACATAATCTTCAAGAATTGTTACTTTGCCATGGGTTTCAAACTCGAAGATCTGGATGCCACTGACCAACCATTATATCAAAAAATATAAAGGCCATCGGGAAGAAGAAAATCAATGTCACCTTCGGAAGTCAGAAGGGCTACGAGAGATGCAGAAATGAACGCTTCGTGTCCAATAAGAACATCCACACAATCAAAGTAACTTTGGAAGAATTCAAAGGTGAGAACCATAACAGCGAAGAAGAAGAGAAGCCTAAAAAAGCACAACCTCACGAATATACCAAGAAAGTGCAGCTCTGCGAAGATACACCCGACAAGTGTGTAACAATAAGTGCCACTCTAAGCCCTAAAGAGAAGGAGAAACTAATCCAATTTGTTCACAACAACTAAGATGTCTTCGCCTGGAAGCCATCTGACTTAGTGGGGGTGGACAGATCTGTGATAGAGCACAAATTGAATGTTGATTCAAATGCGAAACACAGGAAGCAAAGACTACACCCAACTTCCGAAGAAAGAGCCGAGGCAGCCAAAGCAGCAGTACAAAAACTACTAGATGCAGATGTAATAAGAGAAGTGCAGTTTACAGATTGGCTATTTAACATGGTCATGGTCAGAAAGAAAAGCGATCAGTGGAGAATGTGTATTGACTTCACAATACTCAACAGATCATGCCCGAAGGACAACTACCCTCTGCCAAGAATAGATAGCTTGATCGACTCCGTTGTAGGCAGCAAAATGTCCAGTCTCTTGGACTGCTTCTCTAGATACCATCAAGTCTGTCTTGCCAAAGAAGATGAGACAATGACAAGCTTCATAACACCATGTGGAACATAATGTTACAAAAGAATGCCAGAGGGGATGAAAAATGTGATGCCCAGGCATCTCAAGTGCATTAAAATTTCATCATTGACATATGTGCATCATCTCATGAACATTTCATAATGAGTGCATGAGTAGACCAAGTCATTGGGATCAATTAAATTCAGTTTTCCGGAATAGGCCTGTACCTTTGTCACTATAACTTTGAATCTATTCTGAATTTGAAGACACTTAATATACCAAACTTGTAGACAATTTCATGCTTGACAACTTTGGTATTTTGTGTGTTGATATGCATAATAGTTTGGGTGATGTTTTGGGCCTTTTTCAGTAAACCTATGTTTTCATGCAAAACTTCAGTTGGAAAAGTTGTAGATCTTGAAATTCTGAACAACATTGGTATAAAACTCCTTGTGTGAAAGTGAATAGAAAATGGACTTTTAGAATTTCTAAACTTATAGGTCCTGCTGGTCAAACTGGAGTCAGCAGTTTAAATTCAAATTTAAACCATGTTTTTGAATAGAACATGGTATGCAAGTTTATAAGACACATGTAGAGAAACAAATTTAGAACATTTCATCCAATTGGGGCATTTTCAAATTCGGCCTCTAACCGATACAAAAATGGAGTTTTCTAATAGAGGTTTCAGGTAGTCAAAATGGAGTTTTCCATTTTCGGGTTTTTATTTTCCTTTTGTCTCACTGACACGCGGGCCCCACTAGTCAGCCGTCATCGGATTCCCGCCCGCGTTATTGGAAATTCAGCCGTGGTGGGTCCCACCTCGTGTACCTCTGTAGACCCTGTCCGTGGACCACCCTTGTTCCACCCCAACGGGGCCCACCTGTCATCGGCTCATGGACCGTGGACCGTGTCCATCGACCGCGCCCTTTTCTTCTTCCCCTCTTGCTTCCGTCCACGCGGCGGTGGCGCCCTGCCCGCGCCCGCCGTGGCCACCAGCCAGCCATAAAGCGGAGCAGCAGCTCCCTCCCTTCCCTACGAGCCGAAGGTCCCCACTCTCCCCTGCTTCCTCACGCCCACTCGCCATCCCGCCAAAGGCTCCCCTTCTTCCCGTGTCCATCGCCGCCGCCAATGACAAGAGCTCGGAGCTCAAGCTCTGAGGCCGCTCCGCTCGTCCTCACGCCTCACCGCCACCACACCGAGCACCGCCATGCTCTGCTCCGCCAGTTCCCCTAGCTCTAGGCCACTGGCGCTGCCCCACCACACCGCATTGCCTCGCCGAACCTCCGCCTCCTCTGCACGCTGTCGCGGGCCCTCCTCGCCACCGCTCCGCCGACCAAGGTAGAGGGGAAAAGGTTCCCCATCCCCTTCTCCCTTCTCCCGGCCACCGCCGGTGAGCCGCCGGCCCTCGGCCGGCTGGTTACCGCGCGCGCCGCCGCCGGTCTTCTCCCTCCGTCGAGAGGATGAAGAAGATCGGGCGTTTTTGCATTTTAGCCCTCGTCGTTTCGGCGTTTCTTGTTTGAATCCAACATATTGTGCTATGAGTCTTGATAGTCTCACGTTCTATCTCCTGAAGTATATAGTTAATTGCGTATAGGTCCCTGAATCTATTAGTTTTCCTTTTAAATGCATTATTTCGGCCGAGAACTTTGGAAAATCACCAAAAATCAAAGAAAAATCATAAAAAGACAAACTCAGTGGCTATGGACTCCTCGTGAGTAGGTCTACAGGGTAGGTATCCATGAAATGACTGTTTTGCCCCTGGTTTCTTGCATGCATGTGGAGGGTAAATAAATGGTAAAAGTGGACTATGAACTCCTAAAATGATGAAACTTGGTCAGCAGTTTTCTTAAGGTATTATGGCACTGTGTGATTTTTGGTAGCCCTAGCATTGGTTGGTAAATTACTGTTTTGCCATTTTGCATGTGTTTTGTGTATTTATTTAACTTGAAAAATGGAAGCTACATAAATATGCTCAAAATAACTCTCTGGTATTTTTCATATGCTTCATATAGTACAAGTAGCTCACTGGTTAAATATGAACCTGTGCATGTAAAGTTTAGTGGGTGATTTGAAAAATGATAAATTGTGTCTTGTTTAACTAAATAATAGGAAAAAGTGGTTCTAAATTGCTAGGAAAATTCCATGGAAAATTTGGTAACTTGCTGATGATATATAGGTTCCAGAAAGTATTTTTGTGAAGATTGTAAACACTGTTTTGATGAGCATTAAAAATGGACCTAGATAACCATATGGAAAATAGATGTTCTATAAAAACATGGATTTTGAGCTTGCTGATTTTTGTGAGTGGAGCTTATGCAATGTTATGCTTGCTGTAGAAATTTTAGGTCCAGAACTTACTCTTATAAATCATGAAAAATCTGGAAAGTTAAAAGGTTGCCATATTGTCAGAATTTTAGTAAAATAATTATAATTCTTTTGTGACTGAAATTTTGGCGTAGCTTAGTACAGTATTGATATTCTTGTCATAAATATTTGAAGTTATTTGGAGCTGTATGACAGTATGGACTTAGCATGAGCACCTTATTTCCATAGATGGATAAACTTGTGTAATGGACCTAGGGGTAGTTTATGTGAGAAGGTAATGCTGCTTGCTACACCATGTCCCTGGCAACAAGTTTCTTGTGATGTTATAAATGATAAGTGGAACTAGATTCGGTGATGGTTTGTATGATTTCTTAGTGTCAGCTTGAATCATGTGTAACTCAACTATTAGTCAATCAAACTGCACTTTTTGTTCCTGAATTGCCTCCTAGGAATTTGATCCTGGCTGCAGCATCTGAGTTCTTGCCCGAGATTTCTAATATATCTAGAGGTGAGCCACCTGATCTTATAATTTTCTTTAAGCAATCTTTTTAAACCAGTCTGCAGCACATGTGCATACATTAAACATCCTTGCAGAGAACTGCTTCCTGGAGTTCTCTGTAAAGGTTTTGCAGGTCACTGAACCATTAGAAGATAGAATGGAGAAAGCCTTGTTCAGTCCTTCATTATCTAAACAAGGACTTGAATTTGCTGTCGGGCACATAAACGAGCTGCGTGCTACCACGCTTGTAATTCCCTCCTCATTCTCCTGTTCTTTATTTATGAAATTATTATTATTATTTCACTGCGAAGGTGCATTTTCAGGCTAATTTTGGCTGTGGATCTGGTAGTCTTCTAGACTCATTATTAGAGCATCCAACCACACTCGAAAAGCTTGTTGGCGTTGATATTTCTTGAAAAGGACTTACAGTAGTAGCAAAGGTACATGACTTAGTAGCCGCTGATGTTCCATCCTGTTGTCCTTTCCAAATGCATTAAAATTCATCTTGTTTCGCCTCTCTTGGAATTGTAGAGCCTTCACCAGAAGCTGAGCAAGAAATCATTGACGCAGACAACTATTCCAAGTGCTGTGCTCTACGACGGGTCCACAAACTATGATTCTCGCTTATATGATTTTGATATTGGCACTTGTCTTGAGGTAACAGGCCTTTCGTCTTCTACTGTGTTCTTATTGGGTTTAGTGCATACAGTTTTGGTTCTAAACACGACACTTTGCAATTAAACTCTTGGATCATATCGCAATTCGTAAGGGGCTGTTGCTGGTGCATCTTAAAAACACAGTTATAGATGGTTATCTGTGTGAACTGAATTAATTTTCTACTACGTAGTTAATCTATGAGATGTAGCCATATGACTATGCTAAAATCTAAAAGTGTTGTGCTTTTTTACCGCTTCTTAGGTTCTCAAAAGGAAGTTTTGTGTCTAGACATGATTCAACTATGTGACATGCAGGTGATTGAACACATCGAGGAGGACTAGGCGAGTTTATTTGGCAACGTCGTCCTAAGCTCATTCCGCCCGACCGTGCTCATTGTTTCTACACTCAACTATGAATACAATCCTATCCTCTAGAGGTCAGCCATGCCCAACAAGGACGACGAGACAGACGAAAACGCTGGTCCCTACAAGTTCCAAAACCACGACCACAAGTTTGAGTGGACCAGGGCGCAGTTCCAGTGCTGGGCTACTGACCTTGCGGTGAAGCATACTTACAGCCGCGTGGGCGGCTCAGGCGAGGAACCAGGCTATGCCTTCCAGATTGCAGTTTTCAGGAGAATGGTGCGTGACCAGGAACCGATGTGTCTGGATGAAGGTCAGGACTGTATGAGCTTCTCAGGGAATGGCCTAACGCATCCATACTTGCGTGATTCAACACGGTGGGAATGCTCAAGTACTCTCATGTTCCTGGTACATCTGTGGACATCTCCCAGGTGTAGTGTAGAACTAAATAATCAGTAGTCAGAAAGTATTTCGTCAGTTAATCCACGCGACCTGGTGTGTCCGTTAACTATTACACTGGATTGAACTTGGAAATTTAGCAACACATAACTCCAAAGAACGTCGTCTCAACATACCCCCTCCGAGCTTTTCTATTTAACGCTTTTATGAAAATGAACTAGCCGACGGTAAATATTCAAAAATAGAGGTAGTACCATCCCCTACCGTTTCTATTCTATATTCTTTAATATTGTGCCATTTGTATATTCCTTAGTATTAAGTCATGGATGTGTGTATACTTCAATTTTTTAGGTTTTTTAGCATCCGAGAAATGATAATGAGAAGAAGCGATGCTATGTGAGAGAATGAGGGTGAGAGAGAGGAGAGGTAGAATGGTAGAGAGGGATTAAGAATTTATTGTGATACTACATACATAAAGTAACAACTCAAATAATTTATTGTTATTTTATATTAGTAGAATTTTTAGACATGTGCGTGTGCCGGCGCCGAGGGAGCAGGGGTGGCGGGTAGGGTTGGAAGGAGAAAGAATTTTTTCTATATTCGCACCTGTCGCGCTATGGCGGAATCGCCCTGCTTAATCCAGACTAAGCACACCTGCCACCTCTGGCTCGCAGTGCACTTAGGCTAGACTAAACCCGGTAGTCCGTCGAGAGTAACACCATTTCCAGAGGAACCGACATCAAACACATCCGACTCTCGAAGGAGACACAACAGTTACATCATCACAGCCAGTTGAAATATAAGATAGATATACATAGTTTACAAACCAATCATATGTGGTCAAATACATGTTCAACATATAGCAGAAGCGATTGCAAAATATATGTATAGCGGAAGCGCTTTCAAAACATCTCGCAGCAGAAATAAACTCAATAGTCTTCATGCAGAGATAAACAAGGCGAGTAGCACCGATGTGATGCTCCAGCATCTCAAGTGCATAATCATTCGTCATATATGCAGCATTCATCATGAAGCATCATACATTGGCATGCATTTGAACCTTAGTCCAAACTGGGTTGAAATTGAACTTGTTGAAACCTGTTTTCTGCATATATGTCTCTGTGATTGTGCCCATAACTTTGATTATATTTAGATTTGGGTGAAACCCATATTGAAAGACTTATATATAATTTGGTGATAAACAACTTTGGTTATTGGTGCTTTGATATGCAGTAAGGTTTACATAGAGTTTTGGGACTTATTCTGTCAGCATGTGAATTCTAACCAAACATAACTTGTTTAGTAATTTCAAATTTTGTTTGGTCTACAGCTATAATCTTGCAAAACTCTAATTGAATAAGTTGTAGATTATGAAATTCTGAACAATATTGGTATAAAACTCTTTGAGTGAATGTGACCAGAAAATGGACTTTTAGAATTTCTAAACTTATGGGTTCTGTTCGTCAAACATTGGTCAGCAGTTTAAATTCAAATTTAAATCATGTTTTTGAATATAACATGGTATGTAAGTTTATAAGACAAATGTAGAGGAACAAATTTAGAACATTTCATCCAATTGGGTCCTTTTTGAATTCGGCCTCTAGAGTGTTCAAAAACTGGGAATACAAATGAAGGTCTCTGCGGTTAAAGCTGATTTTCCATTTTTGAAAATTTCCACAATCCTTTCATCTCTATGACAAGTGGGTCCCACGCGACAGCTGCCATCGGATTCCCGCCTGCGTAGTTGGAAAACCCGGCCGGTGGGTCCCACCATCCCCGCGCCTCCATACACCCGGTCCGTAGGCATTCCACTCGCCGTCTTCGCCCGGTCCTACTCATCAGTGACCTAGGGTCCATGGACAGCGTCTACCGCCAGGCCACCTCCTCTCCTCCCCTACCCGTCGCCTCCATGCGGCATCCATCGCCTGCCGCCGGCCGAGGCCGACGCCGACAATAAGGCAAGGACGGAGGCCGAACTTCCCTTCGCTCCGAAGCAACCCGCACTCCTCTCCTTGCTCTCTCCACTCGTCCCTCACCCGAGCGCCTCGCCGCTCTCCCTCTGCCGTTTCCGCGCCGCCGCCATTGCCGCGAGCTCGGGCCGACCCTGCGCCTACCGCTCCGGCTGTCCTCGCACCTCCACGCCCCCGCGCCGCTCTTCCCCGTCCTCCGCTCCATCGGTTCCCTTTGGTCTAGCCCACCGTACTTCCTCCACTGTGCCGCAATCCGCCGCCGAACCCCACGCGGCCGCCAATCCTCCATCGAGCTCCCCGTGGCTCCACTCGTCCTCATGCCGCGCCGTCACCGCGTCGGGATTCGCCAACCTCCCCGTCACCGCATATCCTAGGTCTAGGCCGCCGCCATCCCTCCACCCGGCCGCATTCCACCGCCGGACTCCGCGCCCACGAGAGCTTCGTTGCCGCGCCATTCTGGTGAATCAGGTAGATGGGTGAGACTTCCCACACTCTACTCCCTCTCCCCGACCACCGCCGGCGAACTCGCTGGGCCCCGAGTGGCCGGCGCGCCGCGCGCCGCTGTCTTCCTTCCTCCCCCTCAGGAAGTAGAAGAAGTAGGAGGAAAAGGATGCGGGGTTTGCAATTTAGCCCCTGCGCTTTCGCCTAATCATGTTTCCATTCCGAGCCCTGTAGTATGAGTCTTGCAGATTTTACGATCTAACCCTTACACCTTTGCAATAATCGCGGATTAGCCCGGGTCTATAGTTTTCCAGTATAATTTGTTTATTTTAGGCTGAAACTTTTGGAAAATGGTATAAAATTGTAGAAAAATCCAAAATGGGTAAACTTAGTTGTGTTGGACTCCTCTTGAGTAGATCTACAGGATGGGCAAGATGTGGAAGTGTGAATTGACTGTTTTGCCCTTGTTTAAGTTGCGTGCATGTGAGGGTAAATAAACGGTCAAAAGTGGCCTAAATGAACTCCTAAAATGTTGAAACTTGGACAGTGGCTTTAGTGTGGTATTTAGGCACTGTGTGAATTTTTGTGGCAGTAACACTTGCTGTTAAATGACTAATCTACCCCTAGGCTTAAGTTTTTGCAATAAAAATGCATGGGAAGTAACTACCATATGAAACTTGCTCCAAATGTTGTACTAGATTTTTGGGACACACCTTATGCTATGTTTAGCTTGCTGGTAAAGTTTGGGGCTCTGCATGTTAAGTTTGAATGGTGATTTGAAAATGACAAAGCGTCACATGCTTAACTAAATAAAAGAAAAAAGTGGTCTTAGGATGCATAATTAATTCCATGGAAAATTTGGTAGCTTGCTGATGACATATATGTTCCAAAAAGTAATTTTGTGAGGTTTGTGTGCACTGTTTTCATGTGCATTTAAAAATAGACCTAGATAACTATATGGAAAATAAATGTCCTACAAAACTATGGATTTTGTGCTTGATAATTTTTATGTATGCTGCTTATGCAATAATATGCTCGCTGTTGAAATTTCAGGTCCAGAACCCACTCCTATAAAATATGAAAATCTGGAAAGATGTAGGGTTGATAGCTAGCTGGAATTTTCATAAATTCATTATAACTCCATTGTGGCTGAAATTCTGGCAGTAGCATTATGTAGTACGTTTCTGCATGTGGTAAAAGTTTGAGACCAATTAAAGTTGTCTAACTATATGAACTCATAGGCGCATTTTTATTCATAAAGGAAGCATGTGCATTGATGTGGTGTTTATATGTTTACCCACAAGCAACCTCTTTGTTGTGCGTTTGTAAATATTCTTTCTGCATACCATCAAATGCATATAACCTGTACCAAGTTAAGCTTTCTGTCATAATGTATGAGTTCATTTGGAGTGGTATTACAGTAGGATCTTAGTATGAGCACGTTAATCAACAATTGTTAAACCTACATAATCAACCTGAGTGCAAACCATGTGAATATGTATGTAGCTTGATACTCCATGTCACTTGCTGCTAGACTCTTTATGATGTCATGCAAAATAGGTCGAACTAGCTTTTGGTGATGGGTTATACGATTTCTTAATGATGGGTTGTACGATTTCTTAGTAAAGTTGTTAAGTTTTCATATTGGGATGTATTTCGACTAAGTCTACTTGAGTCATTTCGTCACAAGCTACTTGACAGGCATTATGTTTCATTCGCACCTCATGCATACATTTGCATTCATCGCACTCATGGTTGCACTATGTCATGCATACAACCTGTACCATATGCATGTATTTGCATTGTCTTGCACTCACTTGCATATTGTACCATGCATATAGATCCTGCGAACGAAGGGCAAACGCAGGAGCAGCCGCTGATCAATCAGCCAGACGAAGAGCCCCTGCACCAGGAGTTGGTTTCTCCTCAACCTAAAGACGGAGGGTCGCTGATTATATCCGTCCCTGTTTCAAGGGGTTGCCTGGGGCAAAGCCCCACAATCCGGCAAACTAACTTAGATTAGTGTGTTGGTTTTCATAAGAATAATCAAAGGTAGGCAGGACCATGATTTTTCCCAGCTCACATAATCTTGTTTGAAGAATACGCATCTGCATTAGGAGTTGATTGGAAACATCTGCATTAGACTTCCTGGCCACCCTGGCCCTAGCACCTATACGTAGAGTTCGTAAGACGAGTGCCTAGAATTGCTAGGTACGAGTAGACACGAGTGATTGTACTCAGTCTCGTAGGTGCGACTTTACAATATGACAAAAATCTTGCTATTATGGAAGTTATTATATATGCTTATGTTTTAAATGGAGACCGGATGGAGATTTTATGAGTTATTTACAGTTTATGTTATTATGCATTGGACTCCGCCCGAGTCGCATAAGGCCCATCCGCTGTCCGCTTGGGATCGGCATAACATTGCTAGAGTGTTTATCCGGGATAATGGACCGGTAAAAGTCTTACTTGTGCTATCCGAAGAACAGAGACAGGCTCCTATTATTACACCTTGGGGAGCTTGTAGTCGAGGGAGGGCTGACCCGGTACACCGAGGTATCGCTCCTAAGGCGGCACAACCTGGGAACTACAGTGGGATTGAATCGAACTTCGGATGGAACAAGTGGAGATTGGGGATATATGTGTGGAACGCGATGGCTAGTAAGCATATATCACCTGGCATTTTTAGTTATTCCCGGGAATTAAAAATCGATTCGAATCGCTGATGCTCACCAGGTGTGAGAATGCCAGTATCATTGCCGAGCAACGTCGTAACAACTTGAACATACTATGCTTACATTCTTGATTGCAAAGATCTACATGCTTGGATATATATGTATTTAATCATACAAGTTATTATGATGTCATGATCTTATTTATGCAAGTTATCTATATTATCCTGATCATGTTACTGCTAAAAGAGAGATGATAGCTGTGAAATCCTGCTATCTTATGCCAACATGGCCTCGTTTAAAATCAATGGCTAAGGACTCACAAGATTAGTAAGCAAGCTTTGCGTTAGCCGTAAGCCCTTTCCGTTTAGTCCTACTGAGTGAGTAATTAGTACTCAAGGTTTGCCCCCACTTTTGGCTCACAGGAACTGATGACTTCTGGACAACCGCTTGAAGGAGGGTAGAACCGATGGGCTCGGTGCTACTCACCTTGTTTATCTCTGCATGAAGACTGATTGAGTTTGTTTCCGCTGCGAGATGTTTTGAAAACGCTTCCGCTATATATATATATATATATATATATATTTTTTTTTTTGCAATCGCTTCCGCTATTTGTTGAACATGTATTTGACCACTTATGTTGGTTTGTAAACTATGTCTATCTATCTTATGTTTCAACTGCTTGTGACGATGTAACTGTTGTGGCTCCTTCGGGGGCTAGATGTGTGTGATGTCGGCATCCTTGAGCGATGGTTACATCGAGCGCCCTTCGGGGCTAGCTCGACGGACTATCGGGTTTAGTCCAGCCTAGGTGCACTGAGAGCCAGAGGTGGCAGGTGTGCTTAGTTTGGATTAAGCAGGGCGGTTCCGCCACAGCCGAGCCCACCGGTTCTACCCTCCTTCAAGCGGTTGTCCAGAGGTCATCAGTATCTGTGAGCCAAAAGTGGGGGCAAACCCTAGGTATTAATTACTCAGTAGGACTTAATGGAAATGGCTTACGGCTGACGCAAAGCTTGCTTACTAAGAATTTGATCTTTAGCTGTTGATTTTAAATAGGATCAAGTTAACATGTGGAAGCAGGATTTGACAGCTGCTTGCTTTAGCATATAGAAGCAGGATTTGACAGCTGCTTAGTTCATCATATCAATAATACTAATCATGAGTACAATAATAAGTTGCATGAAAGTAAAGCATGTATATCCAAGCATGTAGTATTAAAAATCATGAATTCATAATACAACATATGCAAGTGGATTACTATTTTGCCCGTCAGTGGTATAGGCATTCTCACACCTGGTGAGCATCAGCGATTCGAATCGATTTGTTAATTCCCGAAAACAACTAAATATGCCAGGGGTATTTACTTACTAACCATCGCGTTCCCACATATAGCCCCCATCTCCACTTGTACCATCCCAAGTTCGATTCCAACCCGCCATTCCCCAGGTTTAGCCCCCATGGAGCGTTAGCACGGCGTATCGGGTCAGCCCTCCACGAGTCAACACCCAAGCGCCCCTGTCCTGGATAAGCACTCTAGCAATGTTATGCCAACCAATAGACGAACAACGACCGGCCTTATGCGACTCGGGAGGAGTCCAATGCACAATATAATAAACGGTAAATAACTCATCAAATCTCCGTCCGATCTCCATTTAAATCATAAGCAGATATAATAACTTACCCAAGTGAGATTTCTGTGATTTTTGAAACCACCTACGCGATGAGTGACTCCATTCACCCGTGTCTACTCGTACCTAGCAAACTCTAGCACTCATCCTACGAACTCTATGTATAGGTGTTAGGGCCAGGGCAGCCTGGGAATCTAATGCAATTAGTTTCAATCAACTCCTAATGCAGATGCGTAAACATTAATCATAAATATATTAGCTGGGAGAATCATGGTCCTGCCTACCTTTGAGTATTCTTATGGAAACCAACAAACTAATCTAAGTTAGTTTGCTGGGTTGTGGGGCTTTGCCCTAGGTAACCCCTTGAAATAGGGACGGATATAATCAGCGACCCTTCGTCTTCAGGTTGAGGAGAAACCAACTCCCGGATCACCGGTTGCAACTTCGTTTGTCCTTTGTTCGCGGGGTCTATATGCATGATATAATGCCATCATGAGTGCAACGAATGCAAATGCATGCATGAGATGCAAGTGAAACATAATGCATGGTCAAGTAGCTCATGACGAAATGACTCATGTATTCTTAGTTGAAACACATCCTATAATAAGGAAACTTAACAACCTTACTAAGAAATCGTACAAACCATCGTTAAGAAATCATACAAACCATCACTAAGAAATCGTACAACCCATCACCCAAAAGCTAGTTCAACCTTTTATGCAAAAAAATGCAGGTGACAGGTACTTGATGGCATGCAGCAAGAGTCTTGACCATATGCAATAATGATGTCACTTGTGGGTAGACACATTCACATCAATTTAATGCACATGCTTCCTTTATGAATAAAAATGCACCTATGAGTTCATATACTTAGACAACTCTAATTGATCTCAAACTTTTATCACATGCAGAAACATACTACATAATGCTATTGCCTAAATTTCAGCAGCAAAAGAGTTGTAATTATTTTACTAAAATTCTAGCAATATATCAGCCTTTTATATTTTTAGATTTTTCATAATTTGCAGGAATGGAATTTGGCCATGCAATTTATGCAGGGAGCACTATTTGATGACAGCAGCATGCACAAAAATTTGAAAGGGAAGTAACCTTAGTTTAACAGGACATCTATTTTCCATATATTTATTTCATGCAAATTAAGAGGTAATTATGAACAGTGTTAAAAAATTCTCCAAAAATACTTTCTGGACTCCCTATCATACTAGTAGCATACTAGATTTTTCATAGAATTATCTTTGCATCCTAAAGTCACTTTTCTAATTATCAAGTCTAGCAAGTAGCATTTTTGCCAATTTCAAAACAGCAGCTAAAACATGCATGCACAACCTCATATTTCACCAGTGAGTTACTCATACTATATGAAGTACATGAAAAAATACCAGAGGTCATATTTGAGCATATTTTATGTAGCCTTCATTTTTCCAAATTAAATAAATACACAAAACACATGCATAAGGGCAAAATAGTAATTTACCGAGCCATCCTAGGGCTACCAAAAATCACACAGTACATAGATGCCATAACAAAGCTACTGCCCAAGTTTCATAATTTTTAGAGTTCATTTACATCACTTTTTCTATTTAACATGGATTATCATGCATGCACACAAGCAGGGGCAAAACTCTACTTTCACACATCCACATCATACCTATCATGTAGATCTACTCACAAGGAACTCATAGCCACTGAGTCTATTTTGGATTTTTCTTTGATTTATAATGATTTTCTAAAGTTTCAGCCGATTTATTAACAAAATAATAAGGAAAATATTAGATCCAGGGACCCATACGCAATTAACCCTATACTTCCGGGGCTAGAATGTGAGATGTTCAAGACTCATAGCACAACGCTTTGGATTTAAACACGAAACGCCGAAATGACAAGGGAAAAAAAACGCAAAATGGCCATCATCTTCAACCTCCCGCGGGGGGGGGGTGACCGGCAACGGCGCGCGGCGGAATCCGGCCGTCCGGGCCCGAAGGCTCGGCGGCGGTGGTCGAGGAGGGGGATAGGGACATGGGAAATCTCACCCGCTACCTTGATTCGGAGGAGGAGCGTCGAAGAGGGCCGGCGACGTAGAGCAGGGGGCGCCGAGCTTCGGCGGGGTAATGCGGCTCGGTGTGGAGGATACGGTGGCCTAGAGCTACGGGAGGCAGTGGAGTGGAGGCTGAGGAGCGTCGGCGCGGTGGTGTGGAGGTGCGAGGCCGGCAGCGGTGAGCAAGACAGAGAGGAGGACGGAGGAGTTTGGCGGCGAAATGCGCCCCGGTGGTGGAGAGGTGGCGGTCTAGACTTAGGGGTACCGGTGGAGCGGAGGACAGGGAAGAGCGCGCGTGGTGGTGTGGAGGCACGTAGGCTCGAGGAATGGCCGGCGCGGCTCAAGCTCTAGCTCTCGGCAATGACGGCGGCGCTCTGCGTGTGGGAGGCGAGCGTAGAGGGAGGGCGAGAGGGCAAAGAGATGGGGCGAGAGTGAGAGGGGGTGCCCTCCGCGGCTTAAGGCCGAAGGAAACGGTAGGGTGGCCTCGGCCGGCCGCCGACAGAAGGCGCCTGCCGCGTGATCGCACGGGAGAGGGGAAGAGAAGGGGGACGCGGTCGATGGACTAGGTCTATGAGCCAGGTGCGGCTGACGGGTGGGACTGGGGAGAGTGGAGAGGGAGCGTCCATGGACCAGGTGCACCGAGTCGCGCAAGGGTGAGACCCACTGGACTGGCGCATTCCAACCGCGTGAGCGGGAATCCGATGGGTCTGCCAGGTGGGGCCCGCCTGTCATAGACACATCCGGTGGGATTTTTGAACGGAAATTGAAGAAATAGAAAAGACCCCCTTTGACTGCTTAAACACCTGTTAGAAACCTCCCTTTTTGAATAGGTTAGAGGCCAAATTTGAAAAGGACCCAATTGAACGAAATGTTCTAAATTTGTTCCTCTACATTTGTCTTATAAATTTGTATACCATGTTATATTCAAAAATATGGTTTAAATTTGAATTTAAACTGCTGACCCATGTTTGACCAATAAAACCCTCTAGTTTAGAAATTCTAAAAGTCTATTTTATGTCCACTTTCACATAAAAAGTTTTATACCAATGTTGTTTAGAATTTCAAGATCTACAACTTCCTCAATAAAAGCATTGCAAGAGTTTGGCTTCAAGAAAATGTGAATTTACTTTACAGGTCAGGTTTGGACAGATTTCATAAATTGACATAAAATGCCCCAAAGCTCTATGCAAACCTTACTGCATGTCAAAGCGCCAATTACCAAAGTTGTCAAGCATGAAATTGTCTACAAGTTTGGTATATCAAGTTTCTTCAAATTCACAACAGATTTAAAATTATAGTGACAAAAGTATAGGCCTATTCAGGAAAACTGGATTTAATTAGTTTCAAATGGCTTGGTCTGCTCAAGCACTTATTATGTTCATGAGATGATGCACATATCCCAATGATGAAATTGTAATGCACTTGAGATGCTGGAGCATCACACGCGCGTGCATGGCTACTAGTATAGCTGAACTACACAGATCACACTTGGCACCCGTAAACTACTGAGCAAAGCACTGGGTATGTAAATAAAGTAAGAATGAAATAAATAAAGAAGGGAGCAAGGAACTTTACTCTATTCTGGAAATAGAGTAATAATTCCTCTGAGAATAAGAGCTTAGGAATATAATATGAAAGAGAATTCCGACTCCTTCACTCTACAACTCACTACTCACTCTTAATACAATTTGGCTCTCTCTACAATGCCAAGGGTGGCTTCACTACAATGCTCACACTCAACTACACAACCACACTTGTATTTTATTGATCCACCACACCTTGCAAATGACCTCCCGGGGGGTATTTATAGCTTGGATGGCTGAGGGGAGTATTTGTAGGTGTGTAAGTCGGTAGTGGGGATAAGTTGGTGGTCGGCCGACCTCCTTGGAGGTCGGGCGGCCATCCGATGCACCGCCTTTTGTGATTCTGAGGCTGAGATGTACTCCAAACGTCGGTTGGTGGTTGGAACACGTGAAAAATGCTTCTGAGGGGAGGTCGGCCGACCTTAGGGGAGGTCGGGCGACCATGTGTTGGCTCCCGATTGGTTGCATGGCCCTTCCCCTGGATTAATGACATCATTGATCCACGGTTTGGTGATCTTTCGACGCTTGGATACCTCTGGCATTTGATCTAATGGTTGTGGTTGACATGCTTTGTGTTTCTTTGCATGCAGGTTTAGGATCAGTGATGTGGCAGGTCAGGCGACCTGGATCCTAGGTCAGCCGACCTAGCCTCCTAGGCCTAGGGCTGCTGATGGGCCTCTAGGGTCGGGCGACACACCCTGGTTGGCCGAATTGGGATGGTGGTTGGTCGGCCTGGTTTTCTGGCCCACCGCTTCTCTTCTTACCACATTGTCTCCATTTGTTCATTTCTATGTGGTTTTGAATGTGTAAGCCCCTGCATACAACTTGTATACACAACTCGTGGAACTAGTTAGAAATAAATGAAATCTTGGTAAAGTATACTCTAAATCATGAAATGTTGGTGGTTGAAATGGGTTTTATCGACTGCCAATAGGGAGTAAAGTTTGTACAAGCATAGACATAAGCTATCATCATGATCATGTAGAGTAAAATTTATCCAAGTTTCATGTATAGAATGGAATATATGGACCAAAAATGAAATTTTTTCGCGATAATACCTGGTCCTTGTGCAGGGTCGATGTGGAGATGGGCTAACTCAGCCCAAGACTGAGCTGGGCGGCCTGGTCAGGGGCCGGGCGGCCTGATCAAGAGCCGAGCGGCCTGACGTGTGGGTCTTTTGACCTTTGCACCGATCATGTTGCGTGGAGAAGTGCTTTGGGACACCGTTTATGCGTGTGGTACGTTTTTCACCGTCATGACAGGCCGGGCGACCTGAGTAGGTGCCGGGCGGCCTGGGTGCTAGGCCGGGCGACTCGGGTTGGAGCCAGGCGGCCTGGACTTGGCTTGGTTTGTCCCAAATTTTTGTGTGCATCGAGGTATAACCCTGTACATCATGTTTCTTTGTTCGTTTCTGCAGGGTTAGTGGCGAGAGATGGGGAGGCTAAGTGCAATCCTCCCCCCCACACTTGAACTCAAAGCAGGGTAAACAAAAACTTTGTTGCACTAACATTAAGATTGGAAAGAAATAAATGAAACAAAGATAAGAGGCGCAGTTCATACAAACAAAGAAATAAAACAAACTAAACCTAAACACTAAGGAAACAAAGGGCGCCTATACTAAAAATTTATTCTAACGCCATGGGCATCTATGGCATAGGTGGATCATAGATGTCGGGATGCCCAGTGGCGTTGGCAAGGCGGCGGAACTTGGAAGAGAAGCCCTTCCTAAGGATTTCTATCTTATCATTGATCTCCCACTTCCAAAGTTCTCCTTCTGCGCAGCGTTCTTCAAGCATGATGAACTTCTTATTCATGGCTGCGAGCTCCGCCTTGAGAGACTTGACGGTCTCTTTCTCACCCTCCTCCTCCTTATCTAAATCTTCAAAATGTCCAGGAGGAGCCCGGATCGGAGGAGGCTTGATGGTTTTCTTCACGGTCCTCCTAGGGGGAGTAGAGTCAATTGACTCATCAATTGATGCATCCCCCTAAGGACGTTCTCCTTGTGCTTCGAGATCAGTACCTTCCCCCACCCTCCATTGGGAGTAGGACCTCCCCGAATGGTGTAGGAGGGTGATCCTAGACTCTTGGGCGTACCATTGCCCTCATCCTTCACGGAATCTTTTGAGAAAAGTTTCCGGATGGGCACCGACTTGGGGGTGATCTTCTCGACGTTGGGTCGAGGTGAATCACCCCAGAACACCTTCTTCGCAATGGTGCGCGTAGGAGATAGCCCACATGCCGGCCTTCCCGTACTGCGTGAGCGCGTAGGGGATGCCAGGCGGCCCCTCTCCGAGCCGGGCGGCCTGGCGTTAGGCCGGGCGGCCAGAAGAGCGACGTCGAGCACCATGGAAGGATCAATCTTGTGGTCGGATAGCGGCGAGTAGGTCGCCGTGGTGCCGGAGGTGATGGCAAGGCTCTTGGGAGATGTGTTGTTGGAGGCCATGACTTAGGTTTTTCGTAGGAATGATGAGGAGAAGGTGAGAGTGGCTGGAAGGGGAAGAACTCTTGGGTTTAAGTTGTGAAAAGTTGTCCTCATCCACTCAACTGGACACCGGCGGCTTAGGGATCAGGTCCACTCAAAAAATTTCAAAAAGAGGCTGCCGGGCGGCAAAATTCGAGGTCGGGCGGCCTCGTCCTAGGCCAAGCGGCACAGCACTGGGCCGGATGGCCTGGCCAGGAGCCGGGCGGCTTGCACCTACCTCGCCGACTCTAGTTTGGCAGACCAGAAGTCGGTTTTGCCCTTCTAGGTGGACTAAAACCCTTTTTCATCATGATGTGTTGGCTCTTTGTTGAGATTTTGGTGGTGTGGAAGCACAAGGTGAGATAAGACAGAAAAGTGAGGAGCATGGTAGTGTACATGGCTCGTTTAAGGTCATCGCTAGACCGTGGCCGTGTGATCATGCCGTTGCTTGCAGCTCGTAGACATCCACTTCTTCGAGTTGAGGCATTTCGGGCTCTAGGAAGACCTTTAAGTGTTGCCCATTCGCTTTAAAGACCTCCCCATCTTCGTCCTGGAGGGTGATGGCACTGTGATCATTGGCATCAAGGACCAAAACGGGTCCTTCCCACTTACTTCTAAGCTTACATTGACCAAACAAACGAACGCGAGAATTAAAAAGTAGTACCTTATCGCCTGGTTTGAATGTCTTGATCTTGATACGCTTGTCGTGCCATCTTTTGGTTCGCTCCTTGTACAGCTTGGCATTGTGGTAGGCCTTCTCCCTCCATTCCTCCAATTCAGTGAGTTGGATTTGACGTCGAACTCCTGCTGATTGGAGATCCATGTTCCACTTCCTTATCGCCCAATGCGACTTGAACTCAAGTTCTACTGGCAGGTGACAAGTCTTGCCGTACACCATTTGATATTTGTCATGCCAATGGGAGTTTTATATGCGGTGCGGTATGCCCATAGAGCATCGGGTAGCTTGGATACCCAGTCTTTTCCCATAGCTTCGACAGTTTTCTGCAGGATATTCTTGATCTGCTTATTTCATGTCTCAGCTTGGCCACTTGTCTGCGGGTGGTAAAGAGTGGCAACACGGTGGTCCACACCAAGTTCTGCGAGGCACCTCTTGAATCTTTTGTCAATAAAGTGTGGGCCTCCATCACTTATAATGACCCTTGGCGTACCAAATCGAGGAAATATGGTGTCATAGAACATTCTGATAGAATATCTTGAATCCACCGCAGAACACGACAGCGCCTCTACCCACTTTGATACATAATCCACTGCGATGAGGATGTACTCTTTCTCTCCACACTTGCGAAATGGCCCCATGAAGTCTATGCCCCACACATCGAATACATCGAGTTGAAGGTTGCTGGTGAGTGGCATAGCATCCCTTGGATTTATGTTTCCTTGTCGTTGGCACCTTGAACACCTTCTCATGAACTCTTGGCATCATCGTACATATTTGGCCAGTAAAATCCACTTTGCCAAATCTTTGCATGAGTCCGGTAGGCTCCATAGTAACCTCCATAGGAAGATGAATGGCATCTGTCAAGGATCTGGGGGACTTCATAAGCGGGAATGCAGCAATGTAAGAGCCCGTCTGCGCAGAGCTTGTACAGGTAGGGGTCATCCTAGAGATAGAACCGGCTATCATGGATCAGTTTTCTCTTGTCAGCTTCTTTAGGTACGTATCCCATGACCATGTAGTTGACCAGATTTGCATACCATGGTTGGGATGTCGCAACCTTCAGAAGTGTGTCATCTCTCATATAATCATCAATCGGCAAGGATGGTGTCTCTTTAAATTGCATTCTTGAGAGATGATCAGCAACTGAATTTTCTACTCCTTTCCTGTCTCTAATCTCAATGTCACACTCTTGAAGTAGCAGGACCCACCGTATGAGTCGTCGCTTTGCATCTTTCTTAGTGAGGAGATATTTGAGAGCTGCATGGTCTGTGTATATTATGATTTTGGCTCCTACCAAGTATGATCTGAATTTGTCAATGGCAAAGACAATGGCCAATAACTCTTTCTCGGTGGTGTAGTTCAGTTGCGGGCCAGTCAGCGTCTTGCTAGCATAGGATATGGCATGATGTTTTCTATCCTTTCTCTGGCCTAGGACTGCTCCTACAGCAGAGTCACTGGCATCGCACATGATCTCAAATGGAGCATTCCAGTCTGGTGGTTGGATGATAGGTGCTGTGATAAGAGCTTTCTTGAGTGTATGGAAAGCTTCTAAGCAGGTGTCCTCAAACACAAAGGGTGTATCCTTGGCCAACAAGTTGGTCAGTGGTCGGGCAACAAAGGAGAAGTTTTTGATGAATCTCCTATAAAACCCAGCATTACCAAGGAAGCTTCGGAGTGCCTTGAGGTTTGTTGGAGGTGGGAGTTGCTCAATAACTTCAATTTTTGCACGGTCCACCTCTATGCCTCTCTCTGAAACCTTGTGTCCTAGCACAATCCCCTCTCTGACCATAAAATGACATTTCTCTCAGTTGAGGACAAGGTCTACTTCTTTGCATCTCTGGAGAACCTTTTCTAAGTTCTCAAGACATCCATCAAAGGTCTTGCCATAGACTGAGAAATCGTCCATGAATACTTCCATTATGTTCTCTATTAGGTCAGAGAATACGGCCATCATGCAACGCTGGAACGATGCTGGAGCATTGCATAGCCCAAATGACTTTCACCGATAGGCAAAAGTGCCGTAAGGACAGGTGAATGTGGTCTTACTCTGGTCATCCGGGTGAATGGGGATCTGGTGATAACCGGAGTAGCCATCAAGATAGCAGTAGAAGGAGTGATTGGCCAGCCTCTCAAGCATTTCATCAATGAAATGAAGGGGGAAGTGCTCTTTTCGGGTCGCTGCATTGACTTTTCTGTAGTCGATACACATACGCCATCCAGTGACAGTGCGCTGAGGAATTAGCTCATTTTTCTGATAACTGTCATTCCTCCCTTCTTTGGTACAACTTGGACTGGATTGACCCATTCACTATCTTGCACCTGGTAGATGATACCCGCGTGTAGGAGTTTAAGCACCTCCTTCTTGACTACCCCTCTCATCGCTTCATTGAGTCTTCGTTGAGGTTCTCGTGAGGGCCAGTGCTCGGTCTCCATCGAGATGCGATGAGTGCACAGGTTCGGACTGATTCCTTTCAGATCTTGATGTGAGTACCCAAGCACTGATCTGTACTTCTCCAAGACTGCGATTAATCGCCGGCTTTCATTCTCGGTTAGCTTGTCGCTGGTGATTACCGGTGTGTCCGGATTCCTGTTGAGGAAGGCATACTTCAGGCCAGGTGGTAGCTGTTTGAGCTCAATTTTTGGGGGGTTGGGCCACAAGGATTCACCCAGTTTCTCAAACTCAAGCGGCTCTTCTACCGCACTAAAGTTGCTAGCCTCTTCCTCTAGGCTTTGTTGATCTTCCTCTTCATCAAGTGAAATTCCCATCACTTCTTCTAGGATATCAACCTCTGGCTTAGCTTCTGTCTTGGTGTTCAGTGCTTGACTCATGCCAACTTTGAACACTTCTTTGCCAAACTGGAGCTGTAGCTGCCCTGGAGTTGCTGTAGTTTTGATCAGGGATGCAATAGGGATCCCAACTAGTATGAGTGGCATGGGTTCCTCGGGTATGTCGAAGATGTGGAAATCTATGAACATCCGCTTGTCCCGCAAGGTTACTGGTATGACCCTGATAACTCCATGATTTTCCAACGATTCATTCTCGTTCCACTTCAAGCGAATGTCGGATTTTGATCGTGGGAGAGTGGGGAAATGGGTGTCTACAACATATTTAGGAATGATGTTCACCCCAACTCGTGGGTCGTACAAGATATGTTGTGGGAACATGTCGGATACATGGCCAGAGACGAGAGATGGTCCTGGGTAGAACCTAACCATTTTCATGTCGAGTCGTCTCTCTTCTAGCCATTCCCGATTCAGCACAGCTGTAAGCCAGAGAAGGTCCTCTCTCATTTGATGTGTTTGCTCTAGGAGTAGATATGCTGGTTGAGAGGTCCTTTTGAAGCGTTGGCTTTCTTTGGGCAACCGAGATGTTTTGCCAAAGCCCGTTAGTAGCTCGTCATCAAACGAGAATGGGGGAACCGATGGAGGATTCGTCACGAATTCACTGACCCTCTCAGTGTCCGGTGACGTGCTAGGCTCGGGGACATCTGTGATCGTGAGAGTTTGTGGAGATGGGGTATGGGTGTTCTGGCTCTCATCTTGGTAGCTGGGTTTAGGTGGATCTTGTGGATGTGAGCGTGGTTTCTTGATTGTACTGCCATCAGAAGCTTTCTCGAGGATTTTTATCAAGGACTCTTCGTCCTTCTGGGGCAGATAGGTGAGAAAACGATCCTCTTGAAGCTATGTCCAAACATTGTCCTGCGCCTGGTAAAAGGCCTCGGACAAAGTGCTGCAAGAGCATGGACTCTTGGATCGCCAGATCTGGGCCAGATGCGACCAGACCGGTGAAACGTGACCAGGCTACCGCCAAAGTCTCGTCGCTTCCTTGACGAAAGTTGAGAACTTCACATCGGAGGTCGACGACTCGATTTGGTGGGAAAAAGTGTAGACAGAATTTGACTTGGAGTCTCTCCCAACTCCCCTCTACTGCACCGGCTGCTTAGTTGTACCACGATTTTGCTGCTCCCGTTAGTGAGAACGGAAACAGCAACCATCGGAGGGTTTCTCCAGGCATACCCAAGATGGAGATACAGCTGCAAAGTTGCTCGAACTCTCAGAGGTGTGTGTAGAGACTCTCTGATTCCAATCCTGTGAAGGATTGGTCCCGAACCATGGCTATCAAGCCGGGACGTAGCTGATAGCCATCTGTGATGATGGGGGCGGATGATGGTGGAGGCTCCAGAAAATTGCCCTTCGGAGCCGATAACTCGCAGATAGGTGTGTGATCCATGGGATGGTATGGTGATATGGTAGGATAGTGGTTGTATAGTGGGAGATAGGATGACCTTGGCTCTATGTTAAGAGAGCTACCGTTCCCCGGCAACGGCACTAGAAAAGCTTGTTGGCGTTCCTTAGCCTATTAGATATAAATCCGCAAGCGCACGGAAAACGCGTTGTAGCCTTTCACCCGAGAGTATTCTAGGGTATCGAATCCACGGAGAACGAGGAGTATAATAATCACACAACACAACGGACAAACTAGTGAAGCTAGCAAGTAGAGGATAAAAGACAGGAAATCAGGTTCTCAACAGATGTTAACGCACTTTACTAAGCATGCAAAGCACTATACTTGTCATGTAAACATAGACACCAAAGCTGCAGAGCCACTGCCAGGCACCAGAGTGCTGATAACCCAACCGAGAAAGGCGGGCGCTATAGGTTTCGGCTATATCGTCAGTGAGTCTATCCGAACGAACGAGATTGGAATACTGAGAACACAAAAGCTATCACCTAGTGTGCCTACCAACCAGAGCTGCGTGGAATAGCTGACCAACCAGGGCAAACTCTAAGTATGAACACCGTCGTGCCACTCAGAGGGTTTACTACTTACTGGCAATGAGCCAGAAAAGCAAGCACTACTATATAGCCAACACTATAAGCATGCACAAGGTTCCCGTAAACAGACAAGTATAAGACTAAGTATGAAAGTAAAGTAAGAACGAAATAACAAAGGTGAGAGACAAGGAATTTTACTCAATCCTGGAACCGAATATCCTTCCTCTGATAATACAAGCCTGGGAGAGAAGAGAAATCCCACTCCCGAACTCTGCACTCACTACTCTCCTTGATACAAGAGGATTGCCTCTCTCTACAAGCTAAGGGAAAGCTTCGCTTCTCCAACACTACACACCCTCAAGTACTAGTATACCACTATGCTACATTTATCCACTAAGCCACACCTCTCAAGTGAGATCTAAAGGGGTATTTATAGTGCTAAGTGAGGGAGGAAGTCGGTTGTGGTAGTTGGAGGTAGTTACAGGTCGGGCGGCCTAGGTGTGGGGCCGGGCGGCCTGGATGTGGGGCCGGGCGGCCCGGGCAACCTTTGGATCCACTGACTTTCTTCATCTTGTGGCTCATGTTGATCCTCTAAGGCGGTTATAGGTCGGTTGGTGGTTATGCATGTGTGTTTTCACCTCAACCAGTGGATTTTCTTGTGTTTCTTCCTTAGCCATTGGATGGATCTCCCCTGGATTGCTGACTTAGCCAATCTGTGGGCTGGATTGATTAAGTGGAAGCCTTCCGAGGTGTTTGTGCTTCTTCCTTCGGTTTCCACGTTGCACTTGTGTTTGACACGTCATTCCTTGCATGCAAGTCGAAGATGGTAGCATTTGGGGCCAGAGGCAGGTCGGGCGGCCTGGCCTACAGGGCAGGCGGCCTGGGTCCTTAGCCTCTGGTGGCTAGGTTTTTAGCCCTTCTCCTTCCTTGCCTTTGGTACACCATAATTTACCATTTTTTGTATGTTTTGCATTATGTCATGTGTTCCTACAAGATCTTTGTACACAACTCGTGAAACCCGTTAATATGTATGAACCTTGCATAAATTTATCCTTGGAACATGAAGTATTGGTGGTCGAAATAGGTTATAATGACCGCTAACATGCAATATTTCTCTTCCAGCGGAAGAAGAACTATGAATTCAACAAGGGCCCGATGCTGTCCTCTTCGATAGGCTCTAGCTTCGGTTCAAGCAAACCAAGCGGAGGAGCTAACCCTCCCCCCCCATTGCATCAAGTTAAGCTCACGATGGGTATTTCATTCAACCAAAACACGATGGTGCTCTAGCCTATCTTCACAAAACCGCTTGAAAAATCCTTTAGCGTTGGTGTTATGAAGATCGTAAAGCTTAAGTTTTCACCACCAAAAATCCGAAAATGCAGGTCAAAAACTTCTCATAAACCGTTTATAAACAGATCTAGAAACAAAAAAGTCTTGGTAGTTCATCATAATGGGCATTACATCTTCAATCACCCACGCAGGCCCAGGCTCCGGAACCTGCGCAGGGATCCCCCAAAAATTAGAGTCCTCACGAATCATATTACACACTGGGACTTAATACCCAGACCAATCCAGCCTAGGCCTAAGCATCAAACTACAATCTACACCTGCTCTTTGGTAGAAGACCAACCATCACTGCCACCACTACCCATTCCATATTTCTAATGAATCTCGACCTCGCTTTCCCTGACGGGCTGCTATGAAGAGGACCCCGCTTTGCCATCCGTGATTGGTGTCTATGAAGATGAACGACTGCCTTCCTCCATTGCCTGCAAATAGCGAAGAGAGTCATCAACTAGATGACAAAACTTCTCGCATCGCTGCCAAAAGCATGTCACTTCAAGTTAAAAGCTCACATAAAGAACAAAGAACTTAGAGCGCCGAATCTAGGAATACCTTCAAAGTGAGACGCTCCATCTCCAAAACAGCAATTTGCTCATCGCAAGTCTTCCAGAAAGACTTAATAAAATTGCTTGCGATACTCTTCACCATCCGAGGAGTATTAGCATAAGCATCAACCAAAGGCCAACAGTTGTGCAGATTGTGCAGCTCCTAAAGTTTGTCCTTGTCGTTGCCTAGAAGCTTAAGAACTTTGGACAAAATGATGCGAAGAGTGATGTTTGCGCCAATTCCACCAAATGCCCTCCCCGAAATCCTGAGATCCGTAGCATGACCAAAGAGCCAGCTAAAAATTTCCAAAGTGCGAGCCTCGTCAAATTCAAATTCACCAAGAAAGCTGCCCAAGGAGCGAAGTGAAGTCGACATGGCATCCTTAGCCTTCTCAGCTCCATCTCTAACATTGGCTATGACATCCTCCTTCTCGCACTCGAGCTTCGCGATCTGCCCCTCCGCCAGGAATTTGGCTTCCCGAAGATCCGAAAGCTCCTTTTCTAAGGAAGCTTTCTCTTTCCGAAGAAGTTCAAGCTCCTGGAGTTTAGGAGTGTTGTTTGCAATCGATTTCTCAAGCTCGGAGTAGTGAAGCTTTGCACTCCGACCCTCTTCCAGCAAAGAATCCTAGGTAGTCAGTGAAGCCTTCAGCTTGTCGTTGTCCTCGACAAGATTTTTTATCCGCATCTGGCTAGCCTCAAGGAGCTCTTGTAGATTTCTCTTCTCTTTCTCACTCTTCTCAACACAGCGCAAGTGCAGAATAGCTTTGCTCTCTTCCACCTCAATAACTTGCATAGAAGACCTACGCCAAGCGCGAGTAGCCAACAACGTCTGCAAAATATTCTTAATCAGAATAGAGGAAGTTATATCAAAGGCAAGAATAAAACAAGAGATGCATTGAAAATCACAAACCTTCATCACGAGATCCTCGGTAGCCATGAACAGATCTTTGACTTTGTCGTTAAAAAAGTCCTTCTCCATGATAGGAAAACAAAAGGACTCTTTTGCTTTCGCGAGCAACTTTTCTTCGCTCTCCTGGCTGTACAACACAATACCACTCTTCCAGCGGCCACCAAGTACCATTGTACCTTCGGGAAATCCCAACTCCCAAGCCACACTCTCAGGATCTTCGTTACTAACGAGATAGCCGCTACTATCATTAGTGCCTGAGCTAGAGCCGTCACCCTATGACGAAGCTCTCCTCTCGCTAGAACCAGCGCGAAGCTCTGGAGATGGACTTGGCACAACTTCTTTATCAGCCTTCAAAATATCAACATCTTCACCATCGCCTTTACCATCACTAAAGTCAAGATTCGTGATGGCAGCCCGTAGATAAACACCCTCCTTGACGGCCCTCTTGATGGTCGTTATTTCACCATTTTGACCATCAATTCCATGGTGAATAAATGGGGTACAGATAAATTTCATGCATTATTTACTTAACACAAACGAATGCCACAAGTTTTGGTGGTTTTCGATGTATCACAGGAAGAAGCTCATATTCCATACAAAAGAAGACCATTTGGAGCAGGAGAGAAATCACGCACAAAAGGGCTTGAGAAAGAATGGCAAATTCCAAAACTACAAAGTATCTCAAATACCCTTAAGACCTACACCATTGCATAGAGCTCATCAAGACGATTCCAACGAACATATTATTCGCATCGTTTGGAGCTCGTAGGCAAAAGATATTGAAAATACAAGAAAATATAGCCGGAACCATCAGGGGCTAACATGTGGAAGGAGCTCATTGGCCGTAGCAGGCCACACATGGATCAGGATCCATACCCCGGCGGCGCGGCCAGCCAGGCAGCCACGTGGCGTGCCAGGCGAGCGCGCGCGCTCCGCACGGGAAAAGGACGCGGGCGGGCGCAGGCCAACCAGGCGACGCCAAGTGGTGGGCCCAGAAGCCACGCAGGGGAGCACTCCCACCCAGCCAGCAGGTCCAGGATAGGTGGCATGTGTTGGTTGCCTACCGCAGGTCCAGCTGCCCAGTTCTCCTGTTTTTTACCCAAAACACCTACAAACGCCCGGTTTTGACCTGTAATGGCCGGTTCACCGCCTTAGAGGCTGGTTCTTAACTAGTTCTCTGCGCCAACACATGGGGGAAACTGTTACTGACCTTCCTAGGTCAGTTGGAGAACAGGTGGCGCCGTGGGAGAAGTTTGGGGAGGCTTTCTTCACCCTTAAGGCTCCTCTTCCACCTATAAATAGAAAGGCATACCCCCTCACTCAGATGTACCATTCACCATGTGAACTCTCTCTTTCTCCCTCTAGGAGGCCATTCTAAAAGTAGTGTTTGGTTAAGAGTTAGAGGTAGGGCTCCGTCGTTCCAGAGCCGTCTTCAGGATCGGTATGAGTCCTCTTGTATAAGACTTGAGCTATTTAATGCATTATCTTTCTTTACTTTTGTGAGCATTTACTTTACTCTTGCCATTGGTATTATTCATGTCTCAGCATAGTAATGTCTTTTAGACTATAGTTAGAGTTGCTCTGAGGGGTAATGAATATTTAGTTTGTCATGCTTATAGATTCCTCGTATGCTCCGTATAGCATTGTTTATACGATTGTGTATACTTCTACCTGTTAGTACTAGTAGAAGTAGTGCATGTAAGCGTAGACGTGGTGTCTACAATTGCGGTCACCTTGGTTTCGCGAGTTCTCAGACCCCACACAGTTTTGGGTAGTCAAGTGTGCATGTAGACTAGGCGCACCTAGCTTTGGCAGGTCCTCCTAGTGACAACAGGAATGTACCCTGTGTAGTCCACTGTGATGCTCCAGCATCTCAAGTGCATTATAATCTTCATACATGCATCATTTCATCATTTAATGACATGCATTTAAATCCTAGGGTCAAACTTGGTTGAAATGCAAACTTGTTAAACCCTGTTTCCTGCATGTATGTCGCTGTAATTGTGTGTATAACTTCAATTCTGCCATGATTTAGGTGAAACTTTTTATACCAAACCTGTAGACAACTTCATGATGTACAACTTTGTTAATTGGGGCTTGCTCATATATTGAGGTTTAGGTGGTGCTTTGAGTCTTTTACAGTTAAGGTGTGTTTTCTATCCAAACATGACCTCTCTAGTGAATTCAAATTTTCTTTGTTCTATTACCCTATTTATGCAAGACTCTATTTGAATAAGTTGTAGCTCTTGAAATTCTAAGCAACTTTGTTAAGAAGCACCTTGGGTGAAAATGGTTAGAAATGGGACTTATGAATTCTCTAAGCAAAATAGGTTTTCTGTCCAAATTTGGGGCTGCCAGGTAAATTCAAATTTAAATCATATTTCCACTCAAATTTTGGTATTAGGCCTTCTGGCGAAGTTGTAGATCTCATAGAGTAGAACATTTCATCTAACTGGGATTTTGTCAAATTCGGTCTCTAAATATGTCTAATGCGCGATTTACAGAGGAAGAGAAAACACACTTCTCATTTTGCTTTCACTGTGTTGCTGTCAGGTGGGGCCCACTCGCCAGCGCCGCGCCGCTGCTGAGCCGGTGCGCGCCGCGTGGCCGCCGTCGTATGTTCAGCTCACCCGCAACACGGATCGCGCTCCCCGACCTCGGCCTTAAGTGGAGAGCCATTCCCTCAGCGAGACCTTTCCTCCCTTTTGCCATTCACTCACCCTCTGCCTCGCTCTCGCCTACGCCGTCCGCGCTTGCCATTCTCGATGTAGGACCGAGACGTGCGACTAGAGGGGAGAGTGAATAGGAGCACTTAAAAACTCAAACTCACAACCCCCTGGTGCAAACTACCACACTTCACACAACAAATGCTAGACACCGTCCACTGAAAGGAAACGTGTCTAGCAAGCACTTGGTGTCGCCCACTAAACGGGAACACACCAAGCGAGTGGAAGCACAAGACCAAATGATCACAAGATCGCCAGTCAAGTAAAACAACATCTCTCGCAAAAGAGGATCCCACGTAGCCACTCCGCACCTGAATGCGTCTCACTGATGAACAGAGAGCGTATGGGCCGGTGGTGAGAATCACTCGGGCAAGGACGAAGCAAAAACCGAACGGCAAAAACACCAACGAAAACCGACTGCACAGCCACACAATGGATAGTCCGGTGCACTTCACCGGATAGTTCGGTAGAGACCGGATAGTCCGGTGACTTGCACCGGATAGTCCGGTAGAGGTTGGGATGAGGCCTGGAGCCGAATTGTCCAGTGCACGCCGTCGGACTATCCGGTGGAGGACTGGATAGTCCGGTGGTTGCACCGGATAGTCCTCCGATGGACTGGAGGCCCTCCGATGGACTGGAGGTAGATGATGAAGACCTCGATGGACTGAGGTAAAAGCCCTCCAATGGACCGGAGGGAATGCTCGGCGTCGGTCGGCCATGGGAGCTCGGTACACGGAGGGGCGGTTCGGCAACGGTGGTGTAAGCCCTCCGATGGACTGGAGAAGCCAGGTGCCACCGTGGTGCTCCAACCCGAGTGCATGGTGCGAAGGCGTGCGAGGGAGGCTTTGGCGGCTTCGGCTCAAAACCACCACCCAAATTCAATTGACTTGGTGGGTTGGGCTCCGACTCGCCAAGATAGAAGATTGGGCCAAGACCCGGCCCAAGAAGCCCGCAGAATAAAGTTTTCCGGTTTCTGACTTCAAAACCGGGGGAAGCTTCCGGACTACTGGCTACGTGGTGTACATCCAAGCGAGGCGTGGAGACAAAGAAGATCAAAGCGTCATCGTAGTCGTCCGATTGTATCATTTTCATTTCAGCCCCTTCCGGGCATTCTAGAGTAAGAATCTTATTGTTAAATGGTGTCGTTAGGCCTAGGCTATAAATACCTAAGTGGCTGGTCATTTAGGTGACTCTTCCACCATTAGAAAACCCTAGGCTTAGTTTCCATACAGCCATGTGCAAAGAGAGAACTTATCTCACTTAAATTCGACCACTTGGTCCTTTTTTTCTCCCTCTTTTTTTTCTTTTTTTATTTTGGCGCCTCCTCTTCTTTCCTAATATAATTTCCAGACAACTCTTTGATTCTACCCATAAATAATTAACGAGCAAAAACTTTACTTAAATAGGTAAAGATAAATAATGAGATAAAAAGGTTTAAAGGGTAATGGAAATTGCTCTATTGATGTAAGCAATTGGAATATAACATTAGGCTAGGAAAAAGATGAAATAAAGATGACCAAGATTTATTCAAGAGATCAAATTTTTCTAAAGAGATCAAACTTAACCAAACTCATATGAGATAACTTGCTTATAAACTGTTTTTTATAATCTAAGCTCTACTATGAATTTTAACTCTCACTTAACAAAGGGATGTAAAATTTGATCAAAGAAGAGAGATTTTTTTGAAAAAATAAATAAACCTCTAATCTTTTTCTTAAATAAAAACCTTGACAAAGCTATAAAACATAATCCTCTAAAAAAGATATGGGTTAAGCATTACTAATTAATCTAGTAATCTCCACATTAATCAAATCATGAAAACTTAAGCAAAATTAAATATCAAAGTAAAAATAAAGATCAAACTTAAATAAAGCAAGGCAATCAACACACAGTTTATTAATAAAACCCAACAAAAGACTTTCATAGACTAAATATATAAGAAAACACATTAATAAGACTCTAACTCACTAATAAAACCCATAAAAAACTATACTTATTTATTTAGACGTTTTATTTAGACGTGGGAGGTATTAGAATAACCTCCCCACACTTAAACTAAGCAAAGCTCTTAAATTCGTCGGAGACTATGCCATAAAAATTCGAATCAAAACTGACTCGGAAACGCCCTGGGTCAGCCGAGCCTGACCCTATTGGTCGGCCGACCCTGGCACTTTTTAATGCCAAACGTCGCCAAATTTTTATAGGACGCCGACTATCTTATTTAAAACATAAATGTAAAGAAATTTCGAAAAGAAATGAAAGATAAAACACAAATATATAAATACATATATAAGGAGCATTTAAAATTAGGGATCCGCGATATGATGACGTACCTTTTTCTCCATGAAATCATAGATGTCAATATATTGAATTTGAAATTTGTCTTGTTCAAGAAATACCTTAAGTCATTGGCCATTCACCATGAAACGATTCCCTTTGATATCCATTATAGTCACAGCTCTGGTAGGTGATACATCGTGCACCGTGTAAGGTCCATCCCATTTGCTTTGCAATTTTCCCTTGCCAAATAATTTGAATCTTGAATTGTAGAGAAGAACCTTATCACCCTCTTTAAATTCCTTCTTTTGAATCCTCTTGTCAAACCACATTTTCGTCCTTTCCTTGTATATGCTTGCACTATGATATGCCTTTAATCTTGCTTCATCGAGATTGCTAATTTGAATCCTCCTTTTTATTTGAGCACATCTAAATCCAAATTCTTGCCCAATAAGCTTTATGTTCCATCTCAACTGGCAAGTGACAAGTCTTTCCATATACTAACTGATAGGGAGTCATTCCGATTGGAGCCTTAAACGCAGTTCGATATGCCTAAAGTGCATCATTTAACTTCTTTGATCAATCTTTTCCTCCCTTAATCACTGTCTTCTGCAAAATCCCCTTTAACTGCTTATTTGATGTCTCTGCTTGGCCATTAGTCTGTGGATGATATGCTGTAGAAACTCTATGCTCAATCCCAAGGTTGGACAAAGTCTTGGTAAAATTGTTTCCAATAAAGTGAGATCCACTGTATGTAATAATCACTCTAGGCACTCCATATCTTGGATAGATAACATTTTTGATCATCCATATTGACTCTTCTGTGGAGGCGCTTTTTCATGGCAAAGCTTCTACCCATTTTGAAACATAATCTACCGCAACCAAAATATACTCATATCTGTGGGAATTCTCAAATGGTCCCATGAAATCCATTCCCCACACATCAAACAAGTTAATCTGCAAATTGTATGTCAAAGGCATAGAATTCCAGAACTCCCGTTTGTATTTCTAGTTTTTGAATAGGTTAGAGGCTGAATTTGAAAATACCCCAATTTGATGAAATGTTCTAAATTTGTTTCTCTACATTTTGCTTTATAAACTTTCATACTATGTTATATTCAAAATTATGGTCTAAATTTGAAATTACGCTGCTGACCAAGGTTTGACCAACAGAACCTTCCAGTTTAGAAATTCTAAATGTCTATTTTTTGATCACATTCACCGAAGGAGTTTTATACTAATGTTGTTTAGAATTTCATGATATACAACTTATTCAATTGGAGCTTTGCAAGATTATGGCTGTAGACCAATTAAAATTTGAAATTACTAAACAAGTCAAGTTTGGACAGAATTCACATACTAACAGAAAAAGCCCCAAAACTCTATGCAAACCTTCATGCATGTCAAAGCACCAATTACCAAAGTTGTTTATCATTAAATTATCTACAAGTTTGTCAATATGAGTTTCACCCAAATCTAAATAGAATCAAAGTTATGGGCACAATCACAGAGACCTCTATGCAGAAAACAGGTTTCAACAAGTTGCATTTCAACCAAGTTTGAACTAGGGTTCAAATGCATGTCATAATATGATGCATTATAATGAATGTTGCAGGTATGTGAGATGAGAATGCAATTGAGATGCTTGGGGCATCACATACTCATACCTAACATTACTATGCATACTCGGCCTACGTACTCTATTATAGGTGCTAGGGCCAGGGCGGCCAAGGAGTCTAATGCAATTGGTTTCAAACAACTTCTAATGCAGATGCGTACTCATCAACCATAATATGTTTGCTAGGAAAAGCATGGTCCTGCCTACCTTTGATTTACTTTATGAGAGCAACAAACTAAGCTAATGTAAGTTTGCCAGGTTGTGAGGTTTTGTCCCAGGCAACCCCTTGATCCCTTGGACAACTCCTCGTCCAAACATGACTGATGGGCCCTCCAAGTCGTGAGTTGGTCTTCTGGACCATCCCTGCTTGATGTAGCTCCACGCACTTGGTTCTTGATCACGTATCTGTATCAAGCGTCGCTATATGAAGGATATGCATAATGCAGCGAATGATATGCATGAATAACAATCACGCATACGAATAATCATTCTATGGACAACCAAGAAGGTGATTGATATCTATTTAAATACAGCACATTTATGGACCTAGGGTAAACATTTTCTCCCACCATAACATAATATCATCACACATGCACCTACCCAGCTACTAGTTGCTTAGGAAGTATATCAAGTGTTTTTGTGCCGCTAGGACAAGCATACAACCATGTAATCAAACATTCGCAATGCAACATAGAAATTTATTGCATGGCCAAGCATTAATTTATTAAGTGGTTCTTTTTATACCATATGCAACAAAACATCACACAACATATATTTACATATGTATGGGATGCTAGTAACATCACTCGTGTTACTAGTTCAATAGTGCTAATATGAACCTAGAGCAAGCATACTTCCACCCAATCATATATACATTAACAAGTCATTCAGAGGAAACATTTACTAATTATATCATACATTTGTTGACTTTAGGTGTTTTACATGAGCCGGTGAATTAGTTCCTTAATCAATGTGTCATAGAGAATAGTAGATAACATTCAGCAAGAATCGACCACATTTGCAATAATACCATCTGTAAACAAACATCTACACATGCAACCGATGTACATGCTCATTTTATGAATAAAAATGCCCATCTAAGTTCGTGCAGTTAGACAATTCCAAATGAGTTTAGATTTTTATGACACGTAGAATTGTAGTACACTAGGCTACTGCCAAAATTTCAGCCACCTAGGATTTATAAATTAATTATGAAAATTCCAGCAAGTTATTAGCCCTATAGCTTCTTAGATTTTTCATAATTTATAGAATAAGCCTCTGGTCATGAAATTTACTCAGTGAGCAATACAAAGCATGAACAACATGTACAAAAATCAGCAAGTGAAATATCCATAGTTTGATAGGACATCTATTTTTCATATAAATATTAGGGTCTAATTTAAACGCACATTAAAACAGTGTTCATGAATTTTACATAAATACTTTCTGGAACCTGTATACCATCAGCAAGCCACCAAATTTTCCATGGAATTCTCCTAGTACTCTAGAACCACATTTTCCTATTTTCTGTCCTAGCTAATAGCATTTTGTCATTATCACATCACCATTCAAATTAAACATGCACAACTTCATAACTTCCCAGTGAGCTACTTTTACTAACTAAGGCACATGAAAAATACCAGAGAGTCAATTCAAGTACACTTTATATGGTAAGTATTTTCCATGGTGTAGAAATGCAAGAAATAAATAGATAAATGCAAAACAGCAAGTAAATGAGCAATGCTAGGGTTACAAAGATTCACATAGTGTCAATATACTCTAACCATGCTACTGTCCAAGTTTCATAATTTTTGAAGCTCGTTAAGGCCATATTTACCATTTAAGTTGATTTATCATGCATACACAAAAATCAAGAGCAAAACAGTCAATGCACATCTCCACATCATATTCACCCTGTAGATCTTCTCACAAAGAGTTCATAGCCACAGATTTGTCCATTTTGGATTTTTTTTTGGTTTTATATGATTTTCCAATGTTTACAGCCAAAATATGCACATTAACACTAGATCTAGGACTTAAACGTGAATAACCATGGCTACCAGGGGCTAGAATGTGAGAAATCCCACACACAGTGAATAGCGCCTGAACAGAAAGGTAAAAGCTCGAAAGTTCAAGGCTAAAGCGCAAAACGGCCTTCTCCCTCCCTAGTCATCTTCAACCTCGCGCCCAGGGAGGGGGATGGCGGCGGCGCCCACCGGAACGGGCCGGGCAGAGCCTCACGGCTCGCCGGCGGCGGCTGGGTCTAACACCTTAATTTTTGCTATATGAAAATCCCTTCCTAAACTAATTTAATCTTGCTTAGGGTTTGACACCATAATGTTTTGTTTATTTCTAATTTTAATCAAGTAAAATAAATCATAGAAACCACATGTTTGAGCATTCATGTCATTGCATAATTTATTGGATGATTTGTAGTGTTTAAAGTTTGAATTCAAATTCATTTGCATCTCACCAAAATTTTCCAAACTCCAAACAATTCGGGGAAAGGTTCCGTTTTCCTCCCTCTCCTTCTTTTCTCTCTTTCGGCCCACGCCAGCAGCAGGTCCAGCCGCGGCCCAGCAAACCGCCGCCTCCTCCCTCCCTCTCACTGTCCGGTGGGACCCACCTGTCGGTGCCCCCTTTCTTCTCTGGCGCCCTCTCCCTCTTGCTGGCACTCGGGGCCTGCCTGTCGGACACTCCCCCTACCTCTTGCCACCACTGCTCCGCCAGAGGGAAACGCCGCTCCACGCCGTGGCCCCGGTCCCACGCTGCTGCGCCGCGTCCTCCGCTCCATCCCCGAGGATCACGCGCCCGCGCACCGCCTTCCTTTCACCCGCCTCTTCCTTTCATTCTGTGCGCGCGCGGACAGAGTCCGACGCGGAACTGGACTTTCCCTCGCGCCACCCTTTACTTGCCTCCTCCGCAAGCTACGGCACCGCCCCTATAAAAAGCCGCCGAACCCCGACGCCCTAAG
This sequence comes from Paspalum notatum, assembly GCA_022530915.1. NCBI lineage: Eukaryota > Viridiplantae > Streptophyta > Magnoliopsida > Poales > Poaceae > Paspalum > Paspalum notatum. Next base: position 24,705,181 of record CM039685.1, on the reverse strand, counting down.
CACCAAGAGATCAAGCCCTAGCTACCGCTCTAACGCTCGAGTTCGCTGCGCGTTCCGCGAGTTCACCACGAGATTCGCCGTCGGATTTCGCATCTACAAGCCCTAACCGCCGACAAGATCAACCTCACAACCTTCAACTTGGGGTAGGGCATCTAAACGCCTAATCTCAGCTCCTATCTCCTCTCCGTTCATCGTTTCGACCTCACCACAACGTCCTCGGTTCACGCAGACACCGCCGCTCGTCGCCGTACGTCGTGGCTCGCCTCCGCCGCCACCCCTTTGACTACACCAACACCAGGAGTTTCGCCCCGAGGTGAGGAACCTATCTAGCCTGCCCGCGCCCTCTTTTGTGCCTCTAAATGCCGGCAATTGCTCGCCGGACTTACTCCGTCGCGCCGCCTCGTCGCCAGCTGCCTACGGCCAATGCGCCGCCACCCAGACCGCCCTATCCAATTTGCCGTGGCCCCCGCTTGCTCGCGCACCCCGCCCCGCTAGATCTAGACCACCGGAGCCGCGGGTTCGCAGAGCTCCGGCGAACTCCCGCCGCGCACGGTGACCGCCGCCGGCAAACCCCGCCGCCGGGCTCTTCCCTCTCTTCCCCAATCCAATCTGGACCGTCCATCCTAGATCCAACGGCCAGAGCCGCGCGACCCTGGTCAAGTACTGGTCAGCGCCGGGATTTTTTGCTAAAGAGGCCCTGAGTTTTCCCGGAATCAACCCGCGGTCCAGATCTTTTAAATTTAGGTCCCTGGTTTTCGCAGTTTAGCCCCTGGAGTTTCAAATCTCTTTTATTTTAAGCCTTTAAACTTGTTTTAATCATATCTTTTGCGTTTAAACTCCGTTTTGAGCGATTTTCGAACCTACAGAATCGCAATAATGTGTAGATTAATTTTAAAACCTTTCTAACTTTTGCTCAAGATGTTTGGTGTACTGTTTTAGTCAATTTGTACTTATTGCTTGTATGTGTGCAACGTGTAGCCGACGTTCCGTTCGAGTTTGCTGAAAATCCATCTTGGGAAGTTCCTGAGCAAGTTTTTGCTGAGGAAGGCAAGTATTCTTTGACCCATGTCCTATTTATTTTAATCACATGATCTAGAGCCTGAAATTGCATGCTCCTATTAAGGATGACTAGCTTCATGTTCCTTTACATGTTTTTAACCTGGGAGGGCTGTGATGTTGTAAATTAATGGCTACCGCTCAACTCACTTTATTTATGTTGCTAATATTGATTAATTAATGATGAGTATAATGATAAAAGTTTAGTTTTAGTAACATGGAGACTTGGGCATGTTTTGTTGGTTTTGCCCAAGTGCTTCACCCTAAGGATCGGTTCGCCGAGCGACCACCCAGGAAAATAGTACAACCACAAGACTCAAATGGGTACTGGGCTTGACTGATTAATTCGATGAACTAGAGTTTTGGCTTACTTTCTTGAAACATGGCGTATGAGGGGTCTGGGGGATATGGGACTTTGCCCTTTGCCAATGTGGTGCAGTTTGATTCATTTGTCACCCTTTGGAACGAAACTCTCATATCTTTAGTTAACTGGAGTAACCTGTAACGAGTGGGCCATAACTCTAGGAATTCTTTGTAAAGGTCTCGTAATGAAACCCTGCCGATTAATCTAAGGTATGAATAAATGGGGCGTTGCAAACCTCGGGCACAATGGGAATCATGACTTGTGGGTAAAGTTGTACAACCTCTCGAGAGTGTTTAAAACTGATATATCAGCCGTGCTCACGGTTAAGAGTGGCCTGGACCCTCACAGATTAGAGTCTCATGTTCAAGGTAAAAGGGCTCATGATGATCATTGTAATGATGGTGGATATGGTTATGGTTCATGCTTATTTACTTATTATGTTTTACTGTCTTTATAATAAAGGGATGGGTTATGCTAATCATTGCTAGTAACTAAAACTTGACCAACTAAAAGCAACTGCTATGCCAGTCCTGTATAAAGCCAGTCCACTTTTATCCTAAACGGAATACTTGCTGAGTGCGTCATGTACTCATTCTTGCTTATTTTATACCCGTTGCATCTATTGCAACCGCTGCTCAGATCCAGAAGGGAGTTGTGGTGATCCTAATCAGGAGTTCCAAGACTACGACGAGTTCTAGGCTGGTGTGCCATCCGTTAGTTGCCTGTGGATCATGGTCATCTTCCGCTGTCGTTTAGTTATCTCGTTTTCGTTAAGTTACTCGGTTTCGTTAAAGACATTTATGGTTTGTAATATTGGTTATTACTCTTAAGTTTAAGTACTGGTTGTGTTATTACTTTTGTTTATGAAGTGTATGTGGTTAAACTGATCCTGGCACATACATGGTTAGCACTTGGTTTTGTTTCTAAAACTGGGTGTGACAAAAGTGGTATCAGAGCCGTGCTAACCGTAGGACGCAAGCCTAGAATAGAACTGGTCATTTTTAAGGATTTTGCTTACCTTTTCTTGCTTTCTCTATTCAAATACTTGCAATATATGCTATTTTGATATCTGTACTTGTCTATTTCAATTATGACTTTCTGTATCTACTTATCTATCCCATAATAGAACTGTTTTTATGTTTGCTTACGTTGTGGGCATGCAGATGTCGACTTTCAAGCACACTGCCCACATGCGTGTTGGTGGACGTGGCTATGGCGGACCCAATAGGATCAGGTTGCCTACCCCAACCCCACCTTCTCCACTGCCACAAGAGTGGGTAGACCTGATTGAGTCCAAGGAGGAGGACCCAGAAGAGCTTGTCCCTGATCTGTCCGAGGATGAACAAGGAGAAGAGCCGCAGGAAGAACCCTTGGAGGTGCAGCCGCCAGTACCCCCTTCGGCGCCGCCGCAGGAGCAACCCCAGGAGGAGCCAAAAGATCCGGCTGTTGACCCTGAAGACCCAGATCAAGACCCAGACAATGGAGACGCACCCCCATTGGACGATAATGAGGACGACGATGAAGCCGGACCCGTGGTCATCACCACCCACCGCTGGTTCGACTACCCGCTACCTGTTTCTCGGATGTTGAGGGAGACATTGGAGATGCTTCACTACGATCAGCCGTGGATCACCTATGTGGGGACTCGCTACTGCCATCCCGTCCTACATGATGATTGGGACATGACAGTGGAGATCAGCATCCAGGATGAGTTCGGATCCTGCCGAGACATCCACGTCCGGTATGCACCTACTCATCGCAACAGCTATGAAGCCGCCATCAGTGATGCTGCAAGGGAGGCCTTGACGACGCTGTGCCACACACACCATGATGATATGGCCATCACTTCACACCGGTACTACCCCTGCCGTTCGGCCGAAAGACTTGATGCCTGGATCGCCAACCCGGAGGCTGAACAGAACCCACGCCTGGAGACTACTAATGAATACCTCGCTACCCTCAACACCGACTACAACGCCGCCCTGGACGAGTTGGACATGGTGAGGTACGAGAACCGGAAGCTTCGAGCATGGGTGGCACATGGCGTGGAGCCCGTAGAAGAAGAACCTGTAGAAGACCCCGCTGATGCTCCGCGCAGGAAGAGCCCGCTACAACGATCCGGAAGCTAGGACCTATATACGGCATCATGAGGATTAGGATTGTTATCCCTTTTGTAATAGGTTCTATTAGTATCGCTTAGTTAGTTCGGTTAGGCTTAGAACGATTAAAAGTGTGCTCTTTTGCTTATGATTGTGTCTTATGGATGATTTGGTTCTTTGTAATGAGTGCTTAAGTTGTGGGGTGATGTCCACAACTTAGTCTTTTGGTTGGATGCTTAATAAGTTCGATAAAGTTAGTTTGGGAAAAGCCTTGCTCTATCTATATATATGTTTAGATCTTTATCTTATCTGTCTTGGTTACTAATGTTGAATGAGATGAATGGTTGGGGATAAGTACTAATGGTATATTTGGTCCATCAGATGAGTACGGGACGTGGTCGTGGTCGTGGCCGCGGAGGTAGAGGAGGTCGCGGGGATGGAGGACTCCCAAATCCACCGCCGCCAATGACTATGGAACAACTGATCATGAACCAGACCCAAGTGATACAAGCTCTCGGTCAAGCAGTGGCCGCCATACACCAGGCGCAGCAGCAACCACCCCCACCACCGCCGCCTCAACCACGTGACAGACGCGCAGAATTTATGAAGGGACACCTACTCGTGTTTACTCACTCTGCCGACCCCATGGATGCAGAAGACTGGCTCCGCGTAGTAGAACGGGAGCTGGACATCGCTCAGTGCACCGACTAGGAGAAAGTTCTCTACGGCCCTCACCAGCTACGGGGTGCCCACTCAACAATGGTGGGAATCGTACCGCTTGGCTCATAACAACCCCAACACTATCACCTGGCAAGAGTTCACAAAGAGGTTCAAAGCGCATCACGTTCCAGCTGGTGTGATGTCACTGAAGAAGGAGGAGTTTCTAGCGCTCACCCAGGGCACCATGTCCGTCAGTGAGTATCGGGACAAGTTCCTACAGCTGTCCCGCTATTGTCTAGAGGAGGTTAACACCAATCCCAAGAAGCAGCACCGCTTTCTCAAAGGCTTGGTCGATCCACTCAGGTACCAGCTCATGAACCACACTTTTCCTAACTGCCAGCATCTTATAGACTGAGCTATCGTGACAGAGAATACTCGTCGCGAGATGGAGGAAAAGAAGCGCAAGTAGAGGGCGCAGCAGTCTAGCAGCAACACCCGCTCGCGGTTTTCTAGGCCACAGAATTTTCAGAGCCATCCTACACAGAACCCCGGACAGCAGCAGCCACAGTTCCAACGCTACAACAACAATGGCAATTATTAGTATCAGCGCCCGAACTATCAGCCCTAGCAGAACAATGCCCAGATGCAGCGCTCAAACAATCAAGCTCCCCGCCAACCAACTCCTACCAATACCCCAGTGAAGACAGGCACGCTAGTACCACCAGGGAGTGCCAATTGTTTCAAATGTGGAGGAACAGGTCACTGGTCTAAACAATGCCCGCATAGAGGGACACCACAACAGACACCGCAACAGAGTTCGAAGACGGGCACCCCCAACCAAGCTTCCAGCCATGCCAAGATCAACCACATCACCGCGGAGGCTGCCCAGGAAGGTCCAAATGCTGTTGTAGGTACGTTCCTAGTCAACTCCCATCCCGCCTTAGTACTTTTTGATACTGGTGCTACGCATTCCTTCGTTACTGCCCAGCATGTAGAGAAGTATAATCTGCCTGTGATAAAGATGGTAAAAACCATGCTAGTTAGTTCACCTGGGGGAAATATGCGATCAGAGTTCGCTTGTGATGCTGCATCCATTAAAATAAGGGGGTAGATTTTCCAGCATCATTAATAGTTATGAAAGCACAAGGAGTAGATGTTATTCTGGGTATGAATTGGCTGCAAAGATACAACGTGGTAATCTCATGTGCTGAGGGGAAAGTAACTTTGACAACGCCAGCTGGGGTGAACATGGAGGTTCTGATAGACCCGCCTCAAACTGGAGTTAATGATATTGATGCTACAGCCCTTGAGAACATCAGAGTTGTGTCAGAATTTCCGGATGTCTTCCCAGATTCGTTGCCAGGTATGCCGCGTGAACGTGACATTGAATTTTCTATTGAATTAGTGCCTGGAACTGCACCTATTTATAAGAAAGCATATAGAATAGCTGGTGTCGAATTGCTTGAAGTTAAGAAACAAATAGATGAACTACTGGAGAAAGGGTTTATTCGCAAAAGCACTTCACCTTGGGCCTCACCAGTGTTGCTTACTAAAAAGAAAGGTGGAACGTTGCGAATGTGTGTTGATTACAGAGGTCTTAATGCTGTTACAATAAAGAATAAATATCCACTGCCCCGAATTGAGGATTTATTTGATCAGCTCAAAGGTGCCTGTGTTTTCTCCAAGATTGACTTACGATCTGGTTATCATCAACTAAGAATTAGACCTTCCGATATACCAAAGACAGCGTTCATCAGTGGTTATGGGTTATATGAATATACAGTTATGTCTTTTTGTTTGACTAATGCCCCAGCCTTCTTTATGTACATGATGAATAGTGTGTTCATGGAATATCTGGATTGTTGTGATATTTATTGATGATATTCTGATTTATTCTAAAACGGAAGAGGAACACGAGAAACATCTGAGATTAGTGTTGTAGAAACTTAGAGAACATAACCTTTATGCTAAGTTCAGCAAGTGTGATTTCTGGATAGCGGAGGTTAAATTTCTAGGTCATGTTATATCCAATGAAGGAATTGCTATTGATCAGAGTAAGGTATCTGAAGTGCAGAACTGGAAGATCGCAGGGGATGTGAAGGACATCAGGAGTTTTCTCGGATTAGCTGGTTACTATCGGCGTTTTATTGAGGGGTTTTCCAAGATTGCTAAGCCAATGACAGCTTTGTTAGAGAAGAATATTAAATTCCAGTGGACGTCAGCTTGTCAGAAAGCCTTCGAGGAGTTGAAAAAGAGGTTAACCACCGCGCCAGTGCTAACTTTCCAGATATGCATAAGCCTTTCTCAGTATATTGTGATGCTTCACGACTAGGTTTGGGATGTGTTCTTATGTAGAAAGGCAAGGTTATTGCCTATGCCTCTAGACAGCTGAGGGATCATGAGAAAAATTACCCAACTCATGATTTGGAATTAGCCACAGTGGTGCATGCATTAAAAGTATGGAGGCATTATTTATTCGGGCAGAAGTGTGATATCTATACTGATCACAAGAGCTTAAAGTATATATTTACCCAGATTGAGCTGAATATGAGGCAAAGATGGTGGTTAGAATTAATCAAGGATTATGATCTGGAGATACATTACCATCCTGGTAAGGCAAATGTAGTGGCAGATGCGTTTGAGCAGAAAAAGTCAGATCAGTTTGTTGTGGGCAAGAGAGTTGCCGGATGAGTTAGCCATAGAGTTCGACCGACTAAGTTTGGGTTTTCTTAATAATACGGAAGGTACTGTCTCCATAGAGTTTGAACCCACATTGGAGCAAGAGATCAGGAAGGGACAACTTAATGATGAGAAGATCAAAGAAATTAGGGAGTTAATCAAGTTAGATAAGGCACCAGGATTTCGAGTGGATGCCGACGGCACGGTATGGCATGGGGATAGGATTTGCGTTCCCAACATAAAGTCTATACGGGATTTAATTCTGAAGGAAGCACATGAGACGGCTTACTCTATCCATCCTGGAAGTCAAAAGGTGTACCAAGATCTGAAGCAGAAATTTTGGTGGTACGGCATGAAACGTGAAGTGGCAGAATATGTAGCTTTGTGTGACGTTTGTTAGAGGGTAAAAGCTGAGCATCAGAAGCCCGCCGGATTGCTACAGTCACTCAAGATTCCAGAGTGGAAGTGGGAGGAAATTGGTATGGATTTTATTGTCGGCCTACCGCGTACACAAAGTGGTTTTGATTCTATATGGGTAGTGGTGGACAGATTAATCAAAGTTGCTCACTTTATTCCTGTCAAGACCACTTATTTAGGAGCCAAGTTAGCTGAATTGTATATGTCTAGAATTGTGTGTTTGCATGGGGTACCAAAGAAGATTGTGTCTGACCGTGGAACTCAGTTTACGTCTCACTTTTGGAAGCGTTTGCATGAGTCAATGGACACTAAATTAAATTTTAGTTCAGCATATCATCCACAGACCGATGGGCGGACAGAAAGAACCAACCAGATATTAGAAGACATGTTGAGAGCTTGTGCAATACAATATGGTACTAGTTGGGACAAAAGTTTGCCGTATGCCGAATTTTCTTATAACAATAGTTATCAGGCTAGTATCAAGATGTCACCTTTTTAGGCTTTGTATGGTAGACGGTGCAGGACGCCTTTGCATTGGGATCAACCTGGGGAGAAGCAATTGTTTGGTCCTGAAATCATAGAGGATGCTGAACGTCAAGTACGAATGATTCGTGAGAACTTGAGGATTGCTCAAACTAGGCAGAAGAGTTATTCAGACCACCGCCGGAGAGGTTTGGAGTTTGCCATGGGAGATTATGTGTACTTGAAGGTATCACCTATTCGTGGCCTACGCCGATTCAAAGTAAAAGGGAAATTAGCGCCGCGATATAGTGGGCCTTTTAAAATAATTGACCGCAAGGGAGAAGTTGCATATCAACTGGAATTGCCTGACAGATTATCAGGTGTACACGATGTGTTCCACGTATCTCAATTGAAGAAGTGTTTGCGGGTACCTGAGGAGCAGTTGCAGGTGGATGAACTTAATGTGCAGGATGATTTGACCTATACAGAGCATCCAGTTCAGATTTTGGAGACGGCAGAAAGGACTACTAGGAACAGGGTAATAAAGATGTGCAAAGTTAAGTGAAGCCACCACACAGCAGAGGAGGCTACTTGGGAAAGAGAGGATGACCTAAGAGCAGATTACCCGGAACTCTTTGCAAGCCAATCGTAAAATTTCGGGACGAGATTTCTTTAAGGGGGGTAGGTTTGTAACACCTTAATTTTTGCTATATGAAAATCCCATCCTAAACTAATTTAATCTTGCTTAGGGTTTGATTTATTTATGCATGACACCATAATGTTTTGTTTATTTCTAATTTTAATCATGTAAAATAAATGATAGGAACCACATGTTTGAGCATTCATGCCATTGCATATTTTATTGGATGATTTGCAGTGTTTAAAGTTTGAATTCAAATTCATTTGCATCTCACCAAAATTTTCCAAACTCCAAACAATTCGGGGAAAGGTTCCCTTTTCCTCCCTCTCCTTCTTTTCTCTCTTTCGGCCCACGCCAGCAGCAGGTCCAGCCGCGGCCTAGCAAGCCGCCGCCTCCTCCATCCCTCTCACTGTCTGGTGGGACCCACCAGTCGGCGCCCCCATTCTTCTCTGGCTCCCTCTCCCTCTCGCTGGCACTCAGGGCCCGCCTGTCGGACACTCCCCCTACTTCTCGCCACCACCGCTCCGCCGGAGGGAAACGCCATGCCGCGCCGTGGCCCCGGTCCCATGCCACTGCGCCGCGTCCTCCGCTCCATCCCCGAGGATTACGCGCCCGCGCCCCGCCTTCCTTTCCCCCGCCTCTCCCTTTCCTTTTGTGCGCGCGCGGACATAGTCCGACGCGGACACGATGTCCGGCTGGAACCGGACTTTCCCTCGCGCCGCCCTTTCCTTGCCTCCTCCGCAAGCTACGGCACCGCCCCTATAAAAAGCCGCCGAACCCCGACGCCCTAAGCACCAAGAGCTCAAGCCCTAGCTACCACTCTAGCGCTCGAGTTCGCTGCGCGTTCCACGAGTTCACCACGAGATTCGCCGTCGGATTTCGCATGTACAACCCTAACCGCTGACGAGATCAACCTCACAACCTTCAACTTGGGGTACGGCATATAAACGCCTAATCTCAGCTTCTATCTCCTCTCCGTTCGTCGTTTTGAGCTCACCGCGACGTCCTCGGTTCACGCAGACGCCGCCGCTCGTCGCCGTATGTCGTCGCTCGCCTCCGCCGCCACCCCTTTGACTACACCTACACCAGGAGCTTCGCCCCGAGGTGAGGAGCCTATCTAGCCTGCCCACGCCCTCTTTTGTGCCTCTAAACGCCGGCAATTGCTCGCCGGACTAACTCCGTCGCGCCGCCTCGTCGCCAGCCGCCTACGGCCAATGCGCCGCCACCCAGACCGCCCTATCCGCTTCGCCATGGCCCCCCCTTGCTCGCGCACCCCACCCCGCTAGATCTAGACCACAGGAGCCATGGGTTCGCAGAGCTCCGGCGAACTCCTGCCGCACGCGGTGACCGCCGCCGGCAAACCCCGCCGCCGGGCTCTTCTCTCTCTTCCCGATCCAATCTGGACCGTCCATCCTAGATCCAACGGCCAGAGCCGCGCGACCCTGGTCAAGTACTGGTCAGCGCCGGGATTTTTTGCTAAAGAGGCCCTGAGTTTTCCCGGAATCAACCCGCGGTCCAGATCTTTTAAATTTAGGTCCCTGGTTTTCGCAGTTTAGCCCCTGGAGTTTCAAATCTCTTTTATTTTAAGCCTTTAAACTTGTTTTAATCATATCTTTTGCGTTTAAACTCCATTTTGAGCGATTTTCGAACCTACGGAATCGCAATAATGTGTAGATTAATTTTAAAACCTTTCTAACTTCTGCTCATGATGTTTGGTGTACTGTTTTAGTCAATTTGTACTTATTGCTTGTATGTGTGCAACGTGTAGCCGACGTTCCATTCGAGTTTGCTGAAAATCCATCTTGGGAAGTTCCTGAGCAAGTTTTTGCTGAGGAAGGCAAGTATTCTTTGACCCATGTCCTATTTATTTTAATCACATGATCTAGAGCCTGAATTTGCATGCTCCTATTAAGGATGACTAGCTTCATGTTCCTTTACATGTTTTTAACCTGGGAGGGCTGTGATGTTGTAAATTAATGGCTACCGCTCAACTCACTTTATTTATGTTGCTAATATTGATTAATTATTGATGAGCATGATGATAAAAGTTTGGTTTTAGTAACATGGAGACTTGGGCATGTTTTGTTGGTTTTGCCCAAGTGCTTCACCCTAAGGATCGGTTTGCCGAGCGACCACCTAGGAAAACAGTACAACCACAAGACTCACATGGGCACTGGGCTTGACTGATTAATTAGATGAACTAGAGTTTTGGCTTACTTTCCTGAAACATGGCGTATGAGGGATCTGGGGGATATGGGACTTTGCCTTTTGCCAATGTGGTGCAGTTTGATTCATTTGTCACCCTTTGGAATGGAACTCTCATATCTTTAGTTAAATGGAGTAACCTGTAACGAGTGGGCCATAACTCTAGGAATTCTTTGTAAATGTCTCATAATGAAACCCTGCCGATTCATCTAAGGTATGAATAAATGGGGCGTTGCAAACCTCGGGCACAATGGGAATCATGACTTGTGGGTAAAGTTGTACAACCTCTCGAGAGTGTTTAAAACTGATATATCAGCCGTGCTCACGGTTAAGAGCGGCCTGGACCCTTACAGATTAGAGTTTCATGTTTAACGTAAAAGGGCTCATGGTGATCATTGTAATGATGGTGGATATGGTTATGTTTCATGCTTATTTACTTATTATGTTTTACTGTCTTTATAATAAAGGGATGGGTTATGCTAATCATTGCTAGTAACTAAAACTTGACCAACTAAAAGCAACTGCTATGCCTGTCCACTATAAAGCTAGTCCACTTTTATCCTAAACGGAATATTTGCTGAGTGCATCAGGTACTCATTCTTGCTTATTTTATACCCGTTGCATCCATTGCTACCGCTGCTCAGATCCAGAAGGGAGTTGTGGTGATCCTAATCAGGAGTTCCAGGACTACGACGAGTTCTAGGCTGGTGTGCCATCCGTCAGTTGCTTGGGGATCATGGTCGTCTTCCGCTGTCGTTTAGTTATCTCGTTTTCGTTAAGTTACCCGGTTTCGTTAAAGATATTTATGGTCTGTAATATTGGTTATTACTCTTAAGTTAAAGTACTGGTTATGTTATTACTTTTGTTTATGCTGTGTATGTGGTTAAATTGATCCTAGCACATACATGGTTAGCATATGGTTTTGTTTCTAAAACTGGGTGTAACAAATCCTAGATCTAGGACTTAAACGTGAATAACCATAGCTACCAGGGGCTAGAATGTGAGAAATCCCACACATAGTGAATAGCGCCTGGACGGAAAGGTAAAAGCTCGAAAGTTCAGGGCTAAAGCGCAAAATGGCCTTCTCCCTCCCTAGTCATCTTCAACCTCGCGCCCAGGGAGGGGGATGGCGGCGGCGCCCACCAGAATGGGCCGGGCAGAGCCTCACGGCTCACCGGCGGCGGCCGGGAAGAGAGAGGGGAGTTGGGGAAACTCACCCCCACTACCTATAGTGGCGGAGAAGGGCGTAATCGGCGCGGCGACGTAGAGCAGGGGGCGCCGAGCTTCGGCGACGGTGGGCGGCTAGGTGGTGGGGTTCCGGAGTCCTAGAGCTACGGGAGGCGGTGGAGTGGAGGACAGCGCGGCCCGACGCGGTGGTGGGGAGGCACGGGAGGGGTAGAGAGGAGAGGAGCTAGAGCTTCAAGCTCGCTCCAATGGCGGCTGCGGCGCACCACGTGGGAGGGAGAGGCAAGGAGAGCTCGGGAGGTCAAACGGGAGAGCGAGGAGGGAGGAGGACGAGCTCCTCCACTTAAGGCGGGGCACGGCTGGTCGTGGTGGCCACCGCCTGCGCCGTCCGTACGCCGGCAGCCGCGTGGCGGCCGGCTGCTGGGCGCGCCGAGGTGGGCCCCACCTGTCGGTGAGACAGTGATGAGGACATCACTCTTATGATTATGCAAGGACCTATTACAAGAGCACGTGCAAGACAATTGAACCAACAGGTGAGCTCGTTCCTAAATGCCCGTACATTCACTCGTGAGGATAGTATGCTACCTAATATTTTTGTTGATTATATTGTCCATAGGAACTTAGGAGAAGACCATGAAGGCCTTGGAGACCAGCTCTATAACACCCCGAAATTTAGCCCCGGAAAATTTCTTCTAATCTCTCCCTAATTCAAAATCAATTTTCGAAAACCATGATTGTTTGTTTTGAGTGTAATATGAGCTCAACAAAAATCTCCAGTATTCCAAAATAACTTCCACAAAATATTCCCCAAAAATCCGTCTACCCAAAATATTATGCACCCAAATTCTCCTCATATTTCACTATTTTTTTCTCCACAAAATCTTTTCCAATTTCCAAGTACCAAAATCAGAAAAAAAAAGAGAAAAATCCCCCTACTCATTCTGGGCCGCCAGCAACCCAACACCACTGCGGCCCATCTTCCCTCACCGCCCTCCTCTCACTGCCACCCGGGCCCCGTGCGTCAGTATCTCCTCCTCCTCCCCTGTCTTCTTCCTCCGGCGGCCAAACCCACGCGTACGCCGCACCGCGCCGCGACAAGCCGCCATGGCCCGCCACCGGCCCCGTGCCGACCCCACAACACCACCGGCGGCCTTGCTACACCACCATCTGACCCCGCGCCTTCAATTCGCCACGACGCGGTGTCGAGCAGTGTAAGGTGTTGATGGTTCTACCTGAGCTCTATAAGGACCGCGTTGATTAACATCTCGCCTAACTCTTTAGTACAACCACTCGCTCTGTATGAGGCATTGGCTGGGCCTGAGCTGGAGTGGATAGCCTAGTAGCTTCTGTGTTGGCGCACAAGGGGCAAGGGAAAGGGTTGTGTGCCGAGGGGGTGTCGAGGGACACCAGGGTGCGGCTCGGTGGCCCGAACCTCTAAAGTACTGCTAGGCGATGAAACAAAGGCAACGGTTTGGTTTGGAATTCGGATGCTTATTTAGCGGTAAGTGTCGCTGAGTCCAACTTGTAGGAATTAGTACAACATCTGATCAGAGTAAAACCTATTCGAATAGTCCGAGTCCACTGGTATGGATGAGTTACGGCTTGGTTCTTCAATTAGCACTTTTCATAAACTAAAAATGGTGGGAATTAGTTTGGTTTTGGGTTGGGAACAAAGTGGTTTTTGGGTGAATCCTAATCTATGGGAGTAGAACCCTATGGAAAGTGTGATGGCTAGAAAGTCATTAGCCATGTGGACCAGCAAGTCCAGTGGACCCCCTTTTGAGGAAAACCCTGTTTTTCGAATGATTAAAAATTTGTTAGACTAGCTCAAACCCTGCATACAAAATGTTTTTATGCAAAACTTCCTGAGCTCCAGATATGACTTGCATGTAGATATAGCTATACCCCTACTCCTTATGGAGGAAGGTGGGCTTGTTGGGTACGTATGTACTCACCCTTGCTTTGTTGATGTTTTTCCAGTGGAGACGGTGAAGTCACCATTTACGGAAGCGATTAGGGCTACGACCTACTTCCCAACCATGACGTGTGGAAGTTTGGGCCTACGTTTTATATTCCGCTGCTTAGATTCAGGGCTGCGCCCCTTTGCTGTCCGACCCGTTAGGGCGGATCTGTATCACTCTGATGTAAGAATGTGATTACCAAACCCTGGGATGGTAATAAAGCACATTTTAGTCCCATTATGGTAACTGGGGCGTTTCAAGTTGTATCAGAGCTGTAGTTGGCCATAGGACGTAACCCTAAGGTTGAAAAACGTTTTGGGTCAAAATCTGTTTGAAAAACACCTCTGCTCCCCATCTTACTCCATTTCAAAAATGTTTTGGCCCTTTCTTACCCCAAAACGGTCGTCTTCAACTAGTCAAGCTTCTGCCAGAAGGAAATTACGCTTCCCATGCAAGCCAGGACATATGGAGCTAAGCACAGTGCATGGACCAGAAAGACGTGATGGGTCGATGTTAAAGGAACCAGTGCTCACTATAAGAAAACATCACCATCACAGAGACACCTGGCACGACCCTAAAATATGGACCACCCCGGTCAAGCCTTTGACTGCATGGACGACCAGGGCACGTGCGCCAAAAATCGAGGCAAACAAGGATATGACCGCTACAGTACGCCTCGTTATCAGTGCAACACAGTGGACAAATGACCCCTCAAGCAGAGCCGTGCACCAATGGTGCAGCGCCAAATGGCTACCCTGTATGCCACCATGGACGCCAGGCACTACAGAGGAAACCCTTAAGGATGTGCCAGCTACCTGCTTAAAAGCTCACCCACAGAAGTCTTGGACCTCCAGAATAAAGCCGCCATGGCAGAAGAACCTCTAATCCTCCGCGGTCGCCCCGTGCCTCTTAAAAAGAGGAAAGCCCATGAGATCTCAGAAGAAACACCAGTGCTAGAAGGCGTACCAGTTAGTGAGAGCCGGCCAACCTCTCCGAAATCCCTTCCAGATCCCCCACCAGAGTTAGCAGAACCCCTTCCCCTGGAGAAGATCCCAACACCCGGGCTGGAGTGCCTCGAAAAGAAGGAGCTACTCGTAGGATCACCTCCAAGCCCAACATCCTCGAGCAAACCGAAAGATCCAGCCTCGCCAACAGAAGCAAGGCTAGAATTCTCGAGCAATGCCTTGCCCTGGGAATTAACCGACGAAGAAGACCCAGTCATCGCAACCCAGCCGCCGCCAGAGGACATCATCATCATCATCATCAGCTTAGATGACTCGAAATGAAGTCTCTAGCCCCTTCGAGGAATGAAGCTGTGTGGTCTGAAGTTAGTTGTCTCCAGTGCCCCTCTTACATTTGGGTAGTGAAGTTTTTCGTTCACTTTGGTTAGCACCCTTGTAAGAGCAAATCGTCTAGATTGCGTGCGTTGTAGTTACTTTGTTTGTTGTTTGTTTGTTTGTTGAGAGTTGCATGAGTCAAGTAGCTAGGCCGAGTCCTGCGTGTCTCGATCAGATGATGAGTGTCAGCTGTGTCAGCCGCTGCGAGAATGAGAAAGGTTTTCCCAAGCTCCTAAGGGATACCATGGTATACCTCAGAGCTGAAGGATACCCGGAATACCATGGGAAGGCGTTACCTGAAAAAGGAGACCAGACATGGACGGTCACGTTGTATATCAAAGATAACTCCGCCCTCGCTGGATGGTACTCCAGAGCCGTTGGCCAACGATTCCACGAAGCCTGTCACATTGTCGCTCGAGAGGCAATAAAGAAGTTGTGCTCAACCTACCATAGAGCGGTGCAATACTCTCCCATGAGATTTTTTCCACCTCTGCATAAGTCAGCCACAAGTTGGATTAAGAGAACCTACATCTTGGCATAGATCAAAGAGTCCAAGGACCCCACCATTTCTTACCTTGCGCAATATCTGAATGCCTTGAATGACGAGCACACTAGGCTAAGACACCTATACAACAAGTTGGTAGCCGAGCACCAAGAAGCAAAAAAGGAGCTGTCCCGATGCAGGATCAGATTGTTGTGTCGGAGAGAAGTAACCAGCACCAATCCTAGCAACGAACCAAGGAGAAGTTGGTTCAGATCTGAAAGGATGCATTACCCCATGCTATGCATTACCCCACGCTAGGAGGAACATCAAACCTTTCTAACCTATTGATGCCAACTCCACCAGAAAGCCTCCAGCAATCGTTCCTTCGTCACCTACAAGCCCGAGAGAGGAATCCACAGAATCCCATCAATCAGGAAGATCGAGCAAGCATGGGCGCATTCTTGACACTCTCATCTCCAACAATAGGACCTAGAATCCGGCAGTCGTCGCCCGATGAAGCTCCCAGCAGCTAGAGGATGAAGACAGTTCTTTACGAGTGGTCGCGTTAGTTTGTCTGTGTTGCTTGTGTTTGTTGCTTGTGGTTTGTCTTTTGCCTTGTGTAAAAGCAAACATTACCTTGTTTGTGTGCTAATAAGATCACCTATTAGAACCAACCCTCACCCTTGCTGTCTCCTTCCTATCTTGAAACCCATCTGCTCAGGAAAGTTGTCTTCGGAGAGAAGCCACCAGAAGGGAGCCCTAGTCGAGGGGAAATACAAACAATAGATGACAACACTCTTCCCTAGGAAAGGCAGTATTAGCTAGAGCAACATGGAATTAAGTATGCACAACAGTAGTTAAAAAAAAAAGTAGCAGCACCCGCTTCCAGAGAGGGCCTAGCCTATTGAAGTAGGTGTTTTCGCCCTATTTAAGTGGGGTAGCCTTCCCACTAGTGCGGGATAATCCGGACCCCCAAAGTTGACAGGATCCATCCTTTTCGGACGGGTTACCCGGAGTATACCACCATCTAGAGAGTAGAAAGTGCCTTGTCAAATTTTCTGCCGCTCTCTAGAAGACCCCGCCTAAAGCTGCCAGACGATGGTTCAACCTTCCAAAGTCCATGAAGTGGAGGATACAAGGTATCCCCCTTGTGTGTGGAAGGCTTGCACAACGGCTCCCCCTCGGAGAAGAAAAGAGAAATGAAAAGGGGATCTAACCATCTAAACAATTTGTTGAAGTTCTACCTGCCATTCCGTGTAAGGAATCAAGTGTCATTTTAAAGGAGTTGTTTAGCTAAAGTAAAGCTATCCCTGTAACCCTCTAAGCCGAATCTCGAGGACAAGATTCATTTTAAGTGGGGTAAATCTGTAACACCCCGAAATTTAGCCCCGAAAATTTTCTTCTAATCTCTGCCTAATTCAAAATCAATTTTCGAAAACCATGATTGTTTGTTTTGAGTGTAATATGAGCTCAACAAAAATCTCCAGTATTCCGAAATAACTTCCACCAAATATTCCCCAAAAATCTGCCTACCCAAAATATTATGCACCCAAATTCTCCTCATATTTCACTATTTTTTTCTCCACAAAATCTCTTCCAATTTCCAAGTACCAAAATCAGAAAAAAAAAAGAGAAAAATCCCCCTTCTCATTCTGGGCCGCCAGCAGCCCCACACCACCACGGCCCATCTTCCCTCACCGCCCTCCTCTCACTGCCACCCGGGCCCCGCGCGTCAGCGTCTCCTCCCCCTCCCCTGTCTTCTTCCTCCGGCGGCCAAACACACGTGTACGCCGCACCGCGCCGCGACAAGCCATCATGGCCCGCCATTGGCCCCGCGCCGACCCCACAGCACCACCGGTGGCCCCGCTACACCACCATCCGACCCCACACCTTCAATTCGCCACGACGCCACGCCACCCTGGCACGCGTCGGCCCTGCCGTGCCACCGCACCGGCCCCACCACCATGGCCCGCCGCCATCCCCGCCTCTCTCCCGACGTGCAGGCTTGAAACCCCGACCCGCCGGCTCGGATGCCAGCCGCGCCACGCCATGCCCGGCCCCTACTTCGGCTATAAAAGCAGCCCTGCCATGCCGCCGCTCGTCGCCCTTCGCCCTTCCCCCGCAACGTGCCGTGCACCCCGCCACGACCAGCCCCCCCGAGCCACTCGGGAGCTGCTAGTCACGGGCACTGGCAGCCAAAATTTCCTCCTTCTCCTCCGGTGTGCCATCACCGCCGTGAGTCCCTACCACCCGAAATCCTCCGCCCACCGGCCACTAGAGTTCAATTACTTCGGCAGTGAGCATCTCCCCACCTCGCTCTACCTCCGCCCAGCCCCAATTCGCCCTCTCCCTACCTGTAATGAGCTCCCCACGAGCTCCCTGCTCGGCGCCCATGGCCTCCCATGGCCGGCCCTCGCCGTAGCTCCGCTCGTGCCATGAAGAGCTGGGACAGATTCCCCACACCGTGCTCCCTCTCCCCATACCCTTGGATCGAAGAACGGCGGCCGGAATCGCCGTTCCGGCGAAGCACCGGTGAGCGCCGGCCGCTGCGCACGGCGGCGTGAGACGAGCAGCCGAGCCGCTGCTCCGCTCCGCCTGCCTGCCTCTGGTCTGTTTCCCCTGTGAGAACCCCCCTCTCCTATGCCTATGGCAAGTGGGCCCAGGCCCTTAATCCTAACCGATGCCCATGAGTGCAGTATCTGCTCTGCTGCCGAATGTGGTTAACCATCCACTAATGACGTGAAGCTGTGAGCCAAAAGTCACGCTAGTTCAATATTGTACCAATCTTTTTCTCATCCATCTACTTGCAAAGCCAATATCTTTTACGTATCAACTCCGATTCCGTTGATTCTTTTTCCTAAATTCATCTAAAATCGGGCTCTACGCGACCATATTAGTCGCCTGAGTTTCGCCATTTCCAGTGCCTGCCTACAAGTCAGTGCCACATACGACACCGTAGGTGCGGACCGTTGACACCAGCACATAGCTCTGCTCACGAGCAATCCACCAATATTTTCTGTTCTTGCAGAATCCAAAAACACGATTTTATTCTCCAGTTTCCAAATATTTCGGATTTTGGAATATTTCAGGAATATTCCTTTTCTTTTCCAAAAATATATTCCATTGTTCAAAATTCCATATCTCTTACGTTTGAATTCCGATTCTAGCCATTCCTCCACCTAAATTCCTCTAAAATCAAGCTTCATCCATCCGTACACTCCACATAATCTTTTCCTCTGGTCGGAAGACGTCGTCATGCCACCATGACCCGTCCTACGCCCAGTCAGTGCTTCACACTGGTCCCACATAAGTTTGTGTGCCTGGTATGATGCCGTTGACCTTCTATTATCTATCAACTCAAAAGGTTTCTATCTCAAATCTTTCTAAGCCTTTGGTTTAGATGATGACGATACCAAAAATCATCTAAACATCCCTGTCACTTGCACATTCAAGCCTTATTCCTATCTTTCTACCAAATCCCTTTCACTTCACCATCATCATGAGACCGCCATCCCGACGGTTTCATTTCCAACCAGGCCGTCGAGGCCTGCCGCTACCCTGGTGTTTCCGAAATTTCTGCTACCGTAGACGCCAACGTGGTCGGCAGCTTGCGGCCCAACTCGCTACATCTTGCATACTATCAAAACCAATACCATTGGTAAGCACTACCAATAAATAGCTCATATCCCCTCCAAACATCTCATTACACCCAAATAATGTTGAGCTCATATTATGCCTCGATGTATTGTGTGTTTTCTTGTTTGTGCAAGTAGGCCTTGCTGGAAAGTCTGTTCGGTCTACCCCTCGCGATGCACTACGCGATGGTCAGCGCTCCCTATGCCTGGCAATCGACAAATCAACCGCTTCAACCAAGCATACAGCAAGCCCACTGGAATCCCCACTTGATGCATAAAATTTCTATGTTTACAACCACAACCCTTGGCCTGTTAATCACATAAAAACTTGCATGTTTTGCTTGCTAAGGTAAACCCCACAAATATACAGCCACCGAAGCCTATTTTAGATATAGTGCGCATAGGTGGGATCGCTCACTTAATTATAATTATCATAATCTTAATGTTAAGTTGGGATTATGGTTGTGGAATTTGATGGGCTTGGAAATGAGGATGGGTGTGTGCGTGTTTTCAAATAAAATGGGGAAGAACCCCGGCAAACGACCCACGGGTCAGGATACGCCATTAAAGGGTAGGATATGAACGGGTAACTTAGCAACCTGCGGTTACCCAGGTCCCGTCTTCGTGGAGATGACCGGGTAGGTGGATGCTCGCAGTGTCGAGCAGTGTAAGGTGTTGATGGTTCTACCTGAGCTCTATAAGGACCGCGTTGATTAACATCTCGCCTAACTCTTTAGTACAACCACTCGCTCTATATGAGGCATTGGCTGGGCCCGAGCTGGAGTGGATAGCCTAGTAGCTTCTGTGTTGGCGCACAAGGGGCAAAGGAAAGGGTTGTGTGCCGAGGGGGTGTCGAGGGACACCAGGGTGCGGCTCGGTGGCCCGAACCTCTAAAGTACTGCTAGGCAATGAAACAAAGGCAACAGTTTGGTTTGGAATTCGGATGCTTATTTGGCGGCAAGTGTCGCTGAGTCCAACTTGTGGGAATTAGTACAACCTCTGATCAGAGTAAAACCTATTCGAATAGTCCGAGTCCACTGGTATGGATGAGTTACGGCTTGGTTCTTCAATTGGCACTTTTCATAAACTAAAAATGGTGGGAATTGGTTTGGTTTTGGGTTGGGAACAAAGTGGTTTTTGGGTGGATGCTAATCTACGGGAGTAGAACCCTATGGAAAGTATGATGGCTGGAAAGTCATTGGCCATGTGGACCGTCAAGTCCAGTGGCACCCCCTTTTGAGGAAAACCCTGTTTTCTGAATGATTAAAAATTTGTTAGACTAGCTCGAACCCTGCATACAAAATGTTTTTATGCAAAACTTCCTGAGCTCCAGATATGACTTGCATGTAGATATAGCTATATCCCTACTTTCTATGGAGGAAGGTGGGCTTGTTGAGTACGTATGTACTCACCCTTGCTTTGTTGATGTTTTTCTAGTGGAGACGGTGAAGTCACCATTTACGGAAGCGATTAGGGCTACGACCTACTTCCCAACCGTGACGTGTGGAAGTTTGGGCCTACATTTTATATTCCGCTGCTTAGATTCAGGGCTGGACCCCTTTGCTGTTGGACCCGTTAGGGCAGATCTGTATCACTCCGATGTAAGAATGTGATTACCAAACCCTGGGATGGTAATAAAGCACATTTTAGTCCCATTATGGTAACTGGGGCGTTTTAGGTGGTATCAGAGCTGTAGTTGTCCGTAGGACATAACCCTAAGGTTGGAAAACATTTTGAGTCCAAAATCCGTTTGAAAAACACCTCTGCTCCCCATCTTACTCCATTTCAAAAATGTTTTGGCCCTTTCTTACCCCAAAACGGTCATTGTCAACTAGTCAAGCTTCTGCTTGAAGGAAATTACGCTTCCCATGAAAGCCAGGACATATGGAGCTAAGCACAGTGCATGGACCAGAAAGACGTGATGGGTCGATGTTAAAGGAACCAGTGCTCACTGTAAGGAAACATCACCATCACAGAGACACCTGGCACGACCCTAAGATATGGACCACCCTGGTTAAGCCTTTGACTGCATGGACGACCAGGGCACGTGCGCCAAAAATCGAGGCAAACAAGGATATGACCGCTACAGTACGCCTCGTTATCAGTGCAACAAAGTGGACAAATGACCCCTCAGGCAGAGCCATGCACCAATGGTGCTGCGCCAAATGGCTACCCTATCTGCCACCATGGACGCCAGGCATTACAGAGGAAACCCTAAAGGATGTGCCAGCTACCTGCTTAAAAGCTCACCCACAGAAGTCTTGGACCTCCAGAATAAAGCCGCCATGGCAGAAGAACATCTAATCCTCCGCGGTCGCCCCGTGCCTCTTAAAAAGAGGAAAGCCCATGAGATCTCGAAAGAAACACCAGTGCTAGAAGGCATACCAGTTAGTGAGAGCCGGCCAACCTCTCCGAAATCCCTCCTAGATCCCCCACCAAAGCTAGCAGAACCCCTCCCCCTGGAGAAGATCCCAACACCTGGGCTAGAGTGCCTCGAAAAGAAGGAGCTACCCGTAGGATCACCTCCAAGCCCAACATCCCCGAGCAAACCGAAAGATCCAGCCTCGCCAACAAAAGCAAGGCTAGAATTCTCGGGCAATGCCTTGCCTTGGGAATTAACCGACGAAGAAGACCCAATCATCTCATCTGGACGATCAAGTTTTCGGCCCCTGAAGTTTCTGCACGTGTGTGTTTGACGTGCGCTTTCTCTTTGTTTGTCCTCCACAGGCCACATATAGTTTCCGTTTGCTCTGAAATTTTTTTGTAGCCTTCCCTGCTGTTGATAAAAGTGAAAAAAGTGAAAAAAAAACAGAGTGCAAAAAAAAATAGTGACAAAAAAAACAGAAAAAAGAGAGCAAGGCTTTGGTTGTGGTGCTATTTCATTTTTTTTCCCCTTCAACCTTCCACCTTGTCATATTGTTACACTTGGGTGTTTCGATTTTTGAATAGCTTTTGACCGGCAACAAACACCTACATTGGATCATTATTCAGCTTTGTTAATCTGTTACGATATTGTTTTTGCTTAGCCACATATTGAGCCATCCCAAACTCCACTATATTTTCTCTTGAGCAGTACAGGTCGGTCTCTTGTAATCATCCCACTGTCCAGATGTGTTATTGTCTCTTGACCGTCGTCACCTCTTCCAGGATCACCATCGTCTTTTGTCGTGCACGGTAAGAACATTTGCAAGCACTTGGTACACGCTTGGAGTGTGAGAGATCCCACCTTCCTACTGGATAGGGATAATCTTGTTTCTTTTTCTCTGTCTTGTGTTCACTAACCATGGTAGGAATTGATGATTTCTTTCAAGGAAACGATGACTATGTCTCCAGGGGTGAGCTAAAAAGGCTTATTGCTGCACAAAACAAGCTTCTTGGTGATTTCAGGGCAGAAGTTACTCCAGCTTTGCACAATATGCCACTACTAGAAAATTGGACTATTGCAACAACGGAATATCATTGCAATAGGGCCCAAATCGTAGCAATTGATACAAATATCAACAACTTCAAAATCGTTGGCAAGTGTGGAAAGTACTTGAGTTGTTAAAAGTTTGGACCACGAATTACTTTTTGTGGCAATAGATATTCCAATCACAACAACATTAGCTGTTGCATTAGGTAATGATTGCAACAACTAGAAACTATCCAATTTGATAAAAAAAATTAAAAATATGCACCTACTAGGATTCGAATTGAAGATACTCATCTCCAAAGCATTTAACCGTGCCCCTCTAACCAACTAAACTTATTTTCAATTGTGCTTTTTATACTATTGGTTATATTAATATATAGATTTAGAGCTTATCTAATACCACGATGTAGTTTCTTATTGTGGCAACAGACAACCTTTTGCAACAAAAGCCACGTCAAGTAGCAACGATAGAATCGTGTAGCAATATATTTTATATAATGCAATGTTTTCATTTTTTTGGTTGCAATAGGTCTCACCTTTTGCAATGAAAAATATATCAAATCACAACAACAAAAATTGTGTGGCAATATTTCATATCTAATGTTGTGGTTTTATTTTCGTTGCAATAGGCCAAACCTTTTGCAACAATAATTAATAGTATCACAACATAAAATAATTTGTGGTAATATATTTGTCATATTGCCACGATTTTATGAAATATGGCAATAACATCACTCTAATGCAATAAATTTTATGGTGTTGCCAAAATTTTTGTGGCAATAGCTCTGTTTTCTAGTAGTGTGCGCTATGTGACGGATGATTTGTCGACGCGACTCGACGCTGTTGAGAACAAGGTTTCTACTTCCAGTACATTTTCTTCAACATCTAAGCATTCCAAGGCATCAGAGGACTCTAGTGAGGAGGAAGATGAGAAGGCATATAGTAAACAAGATTGTCGGTCAGGTAATAAGGGTAAGAAACTACATCGACCACCTCCACCACCTCCACGTCGCGGCAACAAAGGAAACAAAGGTAATAAGGGTGATAATGATAACCAGTTTGCTAGGGTTAAATTTAAAATTCCTCCCTTTGATGGTTCATATGATGCTAATGCTTACTTAGATTGGGAGATGACAGTTGAACAAAAATTTAACTCTCATATGATTCCTGCTAATCAGCGTGTTCGATATGCTACTGGTGAATTTACTGGTTATGCTATACTTTGATGGAATGACTTAGTTAAACATGGTCAAGACCCCGATACATGGTCTAAGCTTAAACGTTCTATGCGTAGTCGTTTTATTGCTCCTTTTTATAAGCGTGATTTGAAAAAGAAATTGCAACGTTTTGATCAAGACAATCGTTCTGTTCATGAATACTATAATGATTTGCATGTTGCCATGTTGCGTTGTGATATTGATGAGAAAGATGCTGATACTATGACACGTTTTTATTTTGGGCTGCGCAAAGATATTGAAAATATTGTTGCTTGCAAAGACTATAACACCATAGACCAGTTGTTCCATAGTGCTGTTTTGGCTGAACAAGAATTGCAGGACCGTGCGCAACCTTCGCGCAATACTTTTGGTGCTTCATCTTCTTCCAGGTTGCAGTTGAGCAAGGGACGTGCAGCCCCGACCGACGCGAGACGTGTTCTTCCACCACCAGCGACGTCTACTACGCCCGAAGTGAGCAAATCTGCTTTTGTGCCAAAAACAGGGAAGACCGACGCTATCCCCGCTGCACCAGGTACCACATCAGCAAACATTATGTGCCATCGGTGCAAGGGTATGGGACATGTCATGAGGGAGTATCCTAGCAAGCGAGCCTACATTGCTACAGATTATGGTGGGTACATTAGCACTAGTGATGTTCAAGATGAATTGGTTTTGCAAGCTAACACTACAGGTGCTACTGAGGACGATGCATATGCATTTGGGGTGATGATGTAGAAGACTACACCACCAATGGCACATATGTCGTCCAGCGTGTTTTGAGTGCACAGGTGGAACATGAGGACAAGCTGCAACAGCATAATCTATTTCAGATTTATTTTATCATCAACAAGTGTCGTGTTTGTACTATCATT
Source organism: Paspalum notatum (assembly GCA_022530915.1). Taxonomy (NCBI): domain Eukaryota; kingdom Viridiplantae; phylum Streptophyta; class Magnoliopsida; order Poales; family Poaceae; genus Paspalum; species Paspalum notatum. The sequence goes on along the minus strand of CM039685.1, from coordinate 24,680,496 downwards.
GATGGTGGGAGTTGCAATAATTTGGTGAGTGCTGATTTTATCAAGAAATTTGGTCATTCTACACGTGCCCACACTCATCCATATCATATTCAATGGCTTAATAACAGCGGTAAAGCAAAGGTAACACATACTGCACGTATACATTTTTCTCTTGGTACCTACCATGACTATGCCGATTGTGATGTTGTTCCCATGCAAGCATGTTTTTTCTCTTTTGTTGGGTAGACCTTGGGAGTTTGATAATGATGCAACACACCATGGTAGAACTAATACATACACATTCATGCATAAAGGCAAGAAAATTATTTTGCTTCCTTTGACCCCTGCTAAAATTGTGAAATGTGATAGGGCCATAGCTGAAACCGTTGAACATGACAAGGCTTTAGCTTCTGAAAATCAACATGCATCAAAATCTGTTGTGCCCATTAAAACTGTACCATCCATACCATCTACTAGTTCTCCTGCGATTAAGTTAAAGGGTGGTGCTATGCTTGCAACAAAATCTGATCTTGCTGCTTGTGATTTGAATGATGCTTCTGGCTTTGCTTTATTGTGCAAGCGGGTTTTGTTTTCGCTTGATGATATGCCTCCCTCATTGCCGCCTGCTGTTGCTAACCTTTTGCATGAATTTAAGGATGTTTTTCCGGCTGAAATTCCACCCGGCTTACCACCTTTGCGAGGAATTGAGCATCAAATTGATTTGATCCCGGGTGCCACTTAGCCCAACCATGCTGCATATAGGACCAATCCAGAGGAGACTAAGGAGATTCAAAGACAAGTCCAAGAGCTATTGGACCATGGGTATGTACGTGAGAGCCTTAGTCCTTGTGCTGTTCCTGTCATTTTGGTTCCTAAGAAAAATGGTACGTGGCGTATGTGTGTTGATTGTAGAGCCATTAATAACATAACTATTCGTTATTGTCATCCTATTCCTCGCCTAGATGATATGCTTGATGAATTATGTGGCTCTGTCATGTTTACGAAAATTGATTTGCGTAGTGGCTACCATCAAATTCGAATGAAATTAGGTGATGAATGGAAAACTGCTTTCAAAACAAAGTTTGGCTTGTATGAGTGGTCAGTCATGCCTTTTGGGTTAACTAATGCGCCTAGCACTTTCATGCGTTTAATGAACGAGGTTCTTCGTTCTTTTATTGGAAACTTTGTGGTGGTTTGATGGGTCATTTTGGTGTGAAGAAAACAATGGATGTGCTGGCTGCTCATTTTTTTGGCCTAAATTGAAGCGAGGCGTTGAACAGTATGTTGCACGCTGCACTACTTGCAATAAAGCTAAGTCTCGCCTTAATCCGCATGATCTTTATTTGCCTCTCCGGTTGCTAGTGTTTCTTGGACGGATATTTCTATGGACTTTGTTTTGAGATTGCCACGGACTAACAGGGGACAGATAGCATTTTTGTGGTTGTGGATCGTTTTTTAAAAATGGCACATTTTATACCTTGTCACAAAACGGACGATGCCTCTCACATTGCTGATTTGTTTTTCCATTACATCGTACGTTTACATGGGTTGCCAAATACTATAGTTTCGGATCGTGATGCTAAATTTTTGAGTCACTTTTGGTGGAGCTTATGGAATAAATTGGGGACAAACCTTTTGTTTTCTACTACATGTCATCCCCAAACTGATGGTCAAACCGAAGTTGTTAATCGGACTTTATCTAATATGCTTAGGGCTGCTTTAAAAACAAATTTGAAATTGTGGGAATAGTGTTTGCCTCGTATTGAGTTTGCTTATAATAGATCCGTTCACTCTACCACAAAGTTTAGCCCTTTCCCGGTGGTTTATAGTTTTAATGTGATGCCCCCGGCATCTCAGAAGCCTGAACACACAATTATACGAAAGCTAATGGTGAAATTAAGACTTAGTCACACTTAGAAAATTTCTCAAGTCTGAATTTTCAGCTTAACCCAAATTTGCATTTGAAATTTCCTTTGGTTTCACTATACAACTTCAAAATCTTCCTTTCTGTGGAGTGGAACTAAACTTATCGCCTTTCAAATGCACCTAGTGTGAGAGTATTTGGACTTCATTTGATACCTCAAAAGTTGGAAACAAGAAAGACTCTCCATAAAGCAAGTCAGCTGTTTTGCCAACCCTCGGAACATGCTTGTGTGTGTAGTTCAAACTCTAGAGTGATCTAGGTAAAACTTATATTACAAAAGTTGTAGACAAAGAGGTGTTTAACAACTTTGATAATTGGGGTCTGGACATTTGTTAAGGTTTACATGGTGATTAGGGTCATCCTTTACCAACACAGAAAACCAAATCAAATCTGACTTGCTTAGTACATTCAAATTTCCTCTAACTTACAGTCACTTTCATGCAAAACTCCAATTGGAAAAGTTGTAGGTTTTGAATTCTAAACAATATTGTCAATAGGCACTTTGGGTGATAGTGCCCAGAAATAAGAGTTTTAAATTTTCTAAGCAATAAGGGTCCCCTGTCCCAAATGGGGGCCGGTATGTAAATTCAAATTTAAATCATATCTCCACTTGGATTTTGGGGTTGTTCATTTTGACAAAGTTATAGATCTTGAAGAGTAAAACATTTCATTCAATTGGCACATTTGCAAATTCGGGCTCTAGTTAGGTTAAAAAGATGAAAAACTGAGAGAGAGGAAACACATTTTTTCTTTTTCTAAAATCTCAGCCGCTGACGGGTGGGGCCCGCGATCCACGCGACGCGCACAGCGCGAACCGCGCCGCGCCGCGTGGCTCGCCGGTGTACAGGGAGTACGGCGAGCCACCGGCCGGCCGCCTGCGCGCGTCAAAACGGGGCGCGAGCACCCCCTTCCGATACCCTAAACATTCACTCTCTCCCGTCCCATTTCCACGCCGCGCGCCGCGCCCCAAGCCGAGCCGCCATTGACGGCAGCAAGCTCGGAGTCGAGCTCGCGCCGCCGCCATCCGACCACCTCTCGCCCTGAGACCGCCACCGTTGCAACCACCGCTCCACACCGCCCCTCCCCCGCTAACTCTCGTCGTCGTTTCTCCCCCCCCCCCCACCGACGAGATCGGCATTGACCTCGCCGTCCGCGACGCGCCGGTTCACGCTGACGCCGCCGCCATTCACCGCCGTTCCCGCCTCAACCTCGTCTCCGCCACCGACGAGAGCTACACCAGGTGGTAGCCCTCGCCCCCGCACTCCTCCGGCGCCCCACGTCGTGGCCCCAGCTCGCCGGCGTGCGAGCGCCGCGCCGCGCGGCCGCGGCCGGCGAGAGGAGGAAGAAGGGGCCGGGATATTTTAGATCCGTCCCCTCGGTTTTCTTCATTTTATGTTTCGATCCTCCCGCAGTTTGGCTGAGTCTTGCAGATCTTGCAAGCTAGCCCCTGGATCTATAGGTTAATTGCGTAGGGGTCTATCTAGGGTTTTTCTTTTTCTTTTTGCTTTTTCTCGGTTTGAACTTTGAAAAATCATAACAAATCAAATAAAAATGTAAAATGGACAAACTCAGTTGCATTGGACTCCATGTAAATAGATCTATAAGATACGTATGATGTGGATCTGTGAATGTACCATTTTGCCTTTAGTTTGATTGCATGCATGTTAAAGCAAAGTAAATAGAAACTTGGATAGTAGCATGTCTAGAGTATTTGGACAGTGTATGAATTTTTGTAGCCCTAGCATTGCTCATTTACATGATGTTTTTCCATTACCATGATAGATATATGTATTTATTGTAATGTGAAGTAGGTGCTATATGAAAGATGCCAAAAATGAACCCCTGGTATTTTTCATGAACTAGGAATGGCATGTTTAGCTCACTGATCCAAAAATTAGGCCATGCATGTTGGTTTTGTATGGTGATTTGAAAATAGCAAAATATTACTTGCTAAACTTGAGAAATGGAAAAGATGGTTTTAGAGTGCTAAGAAAATTCCACAAAAAATGTGGCAGCTTATGCATGATGTCTAGTTCCCAAAAAGTATATTTGTGCATGTCTTTCATGATGATGTAGCTTGGGTGTTTATTGTCGCTATATTTAAATATGGAAAATAGATGTCTGGTTAAATGGAGAGTATTTCACTTGCAAATTTTTGTATGAGTAGCCTATGCTGTTTTATGCTCACTGCCAAAGTTTCATGGTCAAAAACCTATCTTGTAATTAATTATAAATCTGAGAAGATAAAGGGCTGATAAATTGATAGAATTTTAATAAATTCAGTATAGCTTCATTTGAGCTGAAACTTTGTCAGTAGACTCCTGTACATGGTGTCTACATGCTGTAAAAGTTTGAAGTCATTTGGAGCTATGTAGCTATTTAAACTCGGAAGCGTATTTTAATTCATAAAATGAGCATGTTTATATTGGTAATGGGGTATGACCCTAAAACATAGTGGATAATCATGATTAAAGGATAGCGACTTTCAAATCCCGCTATCCTATGGCATCAGTTTACAGTTTAAAATCAATGGCTAAGGATCTACTTGCTAGTAAGCTGAGCTTTGCGTCAGCCGTAAACCCCGTCCATTAAGTCCTACTGAGTAATTAGTACGGGTTTGCCCCCACTTTTGGCTCACAGGTACTAACGGCATTTGGATAGTTGCTTGGAGAAGGGTAGCACCGGTGGGCTCGGTGCTCCTCGCCTCGTTCGTCTGTATGAAGACTACTTAAGTATTTGGTTTTCGCTGCGAGATGTTTTGAAAACGCTTTCGCATTATATATATTTTGGACATGTACTTGACTATATACATTCTTGGTTTGTAAACTAGGTCTATCTATTCTATATTTCAACTGCCTGTGATGATGTAACTGTTGTGGCTCCATCGAGAGTCGGATGTGTATGATGTCAGTTCTCTGGGAAATGGTGTTATCGAGAGCCGAAGGCCTCTCGACGGACGACCGGGTTTAGTACGGTCTAAGTACACTGCAAGCTAATGGTGGCAGGTGTACTTAGCCCGTATTAAATCGGCGGTTCCGCCACATTTAATCCTCGAGCTCCTATTGATTTGATATCTTTGCCTTTCGAGGAGCCTTTGCATTTGGATGCGTCACAACGTGCTGATTTTATTTAGAACTTACATGAATTGGCTAAGAATAATATTGAAAACATGAATGAGAAGTACAAACTTGCCGGTAGTAAAGGTAGGAAACAAGTGCTTTTTGAACTAGGAGATTTGGTGTGGCTACACTTGCGCAAAGAACGTTTTCCAGATTTGAGAAAGTCAAAACTTATGCCCCGTGCTGCTGGTCCTTTTAAAGTGCTTCAAAAGATTAATGATAATGCATACAAGTTTGAGTTGCCTGCAGATTTTGGGGTTAGTTCCACCTTTAACATTGCAGATTTGAAGCCATACTTGAGTGAGGAAGATGAGTTAGCGTCGAGGACGACTTCGCTTCAAGAGGGGGAGGATGATGAGGACATCACTCCTATGATTATGCAATGACCTATTACAAGAGCACGTGCAATACAATTGAATCAACAGGTGAGCTCGTTCCTAAATGCCCGTACATTCACTCGTGAGCATAGTATGCTACCTAATATTTTTATTGATTATATTGTACTTAGAAACTTAGGAGAAGACCATGAAGGCCTTGGAGACCAGCTCGGACCGGGAGAAGGGCAAGGAGGACGTCCAAGTCAAGATGGAGGTCCAATTCTACTCGCAGTCGTCTTCCCCGGCCTCTAGGACCAGTCAATAGTAAAATCGTCGCCCAGGCCACAAACGGACTCTGATTTTGACGATCCACATATGCTTAAAAAGCTAAGAACATAACCTATCCAATGCCACTGGTTTGAGGTCATTTGGAGTTCGGAGTCATCAGGAATTCATGTCGCAAGTCAGAGGACAGAATCTGTCTAGGGCCTGTTTTCCTCTTTTTTGGGCTGTTGGCCCATGTATCGTGTTGGAATCCATTACGGACACGTCTAGGCTTTTTTGGTCGCTCTAAACTCTATATAAACGGCAGCCGCCGCACGAGTTAGGTTTGGGTTTTGCTTAAGAGTTTTCTTTAGAGAACATATCGCCGTTCGTGTATCGGTTTGTGAAACCCCAACTTTGTGAGCACAAGTTAATTCTTGATTGCGTTCCTTCCTCATTCTTGCTGGTGTTCTTCGGTTGCATTGCAGGAACGATAGCCTTCTTGGTTAGGTCGATTGCGCGCGTCACGCGGTCAATAATCATTGGAGCAGTGGTGTAGTGGTTGCAAGGATTCGAACCTCCTTGCTCGGAGCCTTCTTCATCAACATCGAGTTCTCCACTCCAAAACCGACGTATCTCAAGGAAGATCGGGCTTACTCCTATCAGACAGGATGATGGAAAAAGAAAAACCCCTGTTGACCGCATTGACACTTGTTTGAATTTCGCGATTTTTATCAACTTAGAGGCCGAATCAAAAGAAACTTTTTATGCACGAAGTGTTGCAAATTTGTATCTCTACAATTCTCTTATAAACTTTCACATAGGGTTCTATTGAAATATTTGGTGAGAATTTGAATTCAAGTGGATGAACTCAGTTTGACCGATTAAACTCATCAAAATAAAAATTCTAAAAGTCCATTTTCTAGTCACTTACCTAAAAAGAGTTTCATATCAAAGTTGTTCAGAATTTCATGAGCTACAAACTTCTCATATAAAGTTTTGCATGATTAAGGCTGTAATTTAAGTAAATTTGAACTTATTAAATAGGCTAGGTTTGGACAGAATTCACAGGTTTACATGAAAAGACCCAAAACACCATCCAAATCATAGTGCATGTCAACACTCTAATTACCAAAGTTGTTTCTAATAGAGTTATCTACAAGTTTGGTATATAAAGTTTGGCTTGGATCACCACAGATTTTGAATTACGAGCACAAACATTGTTGAAGGTTTGGTAAAACTGCAGCTTCAGTTTAAGTAGAGTCTTTCTTGTTTCAAACTTTTGAATACTCAAATGAAGTCCAATCACTTCCGCTCTAGGTGCATTTGAAAGATGATAAGTTAAATTTTACTACATAGAAAGGAAGATTTTGAAGTTGTATAGTGAAATCAAAAGTAATTTCAGATTCAAATTTGGGATGAGCTGAAATTCAGACTAGAGAATCTGTGTAGATTGACTTGGGCTGATTTCATAAGATATTTGGGTGCAATTAGGAGTGAGTAGATGACAGTTTTGATCTATGCTCAGTGTAGCAAAAGTGAAGTTCACAGTATGTGGAACCACTTTGATAATGGGGCTGAGGTTAGGTGCTTAAGAAATTTTAAAGTTTTATTAGGGTCCAACTTTGGTCACGATCACAATGGGCACCTTTCAAAGAACTTCTAGTTTGGTTTGGCCTCGATTTTTAGACCTCAAAACATATGATTTTAAAAATGGTCATAATATCAAAGTTGAAGGTAACATCCTGAACTAAGACTTTTGTATTTGGTGTTTTGCATAAAGCTTGTAGGTGATGACTTAAACAACCAAACCATGTAGAGTTTTGTACTTTCCTAGAAAAAAATTGACTTAGTCACTTCTCCATCTAGTCCTTGTTACTCTCCAAGCGTAATTATTCTTCATTCATTACTACTTTGTCTCCAACTATGTGTTAAGGCTTTTGAGATGCCGGGGGCATCACAACTGTTCTTGTCTATATATCATCTTCTTGCTCTAATTATAATTGTTCTAGCTCTAATTAACTTAGATCTAGATGCATGTTAATTAGAGCATGTCATTAAGGGTTATATTCTTCTAGCGTTCTTGATCTTCAATCTTGCTTACTAATGATATAGTTCAATCTTACTTACGAATGATATAGTTGTATATCTAGTTCTTTTGATCATGGTGATTAGAGGTTCTAGTTGTGCTAATTATGTTATTAGACTATTTTAAATAATTAGAAGTGTATTCTCTAATTATGTATGCCTGTTGAGAGTTTCTCGTTGATTAACTGATTCTAGTGACAGTAGGGCTGGAGAAAGGTTAAACTCGATCTAGGGGGTTAGGTTGATTGATCTTGATTTAATCATGTTATGAAGTTTATGCTTGATCATGCTTTTCTACCTTGAGCTACTAGTTATCTCGTTGCTCTTATCTATTTGTGGCGCCTATATCATGCATGTCTTGGATCCAATTAGAGCTTGATTAGACTCTAGTTAATACTCCTTAATTAGTGTTCTAATTCTGTTCTAATTGCTTATCTTATAGTATTAGTTTAGTCTAAACGTAGATTAGATGTAGTTTAGGGCTAGTTTAGAGATAGATAGAACCTTGTTTATACCTTTAGTTTAACTTAAACTCTTGTTAATTAATTCTCAATTTATTCGTTTCCTTGATTGACAAAACCCATGATACTCATTCTGGGAAAAAGCTACACACGATACTGTCGCTTCCAGTATAAGGTTTGCCGTGCTTAAGTGCCGTCAACCAGCTTTTCTGCCGCCGTTGCCGGAGAACTAATTAGTCGAGTCCTAATTAACTTGAGTTTATATATATATTTAATTTTGTCTTTTACTACTAGTTTTAATAGTTAGTTTATGTTTTCTAATTGTGTGATAATAGATTTTCTAATTGTGTTCTAATTAGTTAGTATGTTATAATTCTCTAGTTTGCGTTTAGTCTTCGTTTTCTAATCTTTTATAAACTCTATTAGAATATAGTTTTTCCTATATATATATATTGCTTTAATTAACATTACAGAAAAATAGGATCTCGGTCCAATAAAAAAAATCTTTTCCAACTTAGCTCTTTAATAGTAGGTGCTAACGCTATTAGTAGCCTATGATCTGTTATTGAGTTTTTCTGCAACTATCAAGAAGGAGTAACTATAGTGTTAAAGGTATGTCTGCTATGTCAATTAAGTTTTATTTAAGACTAATGTTCTTTGGAGCTTGTTTGTTCTAAGCTACAGATAATGAAAACAAAAATGATTAGCCGAGAATGTTCCGAAGGCTAAGGATTGCTTGAGTACAAGGAAGATGAAGATACGGAAGGTTTATCTCAAGACCAATCCAAACTCCAATCAAATCTCAAGATACTCTCGAAATTCTGGACAGCAACACATTGTGGGGCCGATTCGAAGACTTTAACGATGTCAAATGAAGAAGGACCGAATACCAATGTTGTAGATATTTTCGAGCTCTTCAAGATGGAGTCCGAACTTGCATTATTTGGACTTCAGATGAGGGAGTTATGGTCGAATTACTGAAGGGACAGAACAAGGAAAGCTGAATTTCGGGAAAGACAAATATTCTTCTCCAACACTTGGTGCATGCAATCATGGCATTACAAGGAAGAAGATGAAACCACCATAGAGTCAAACATTTGAACTCCACTTTTTCAAGATTAAGGTAATTCTTGTTTTAATCATAAGTATAATTAAAGATTGCTTGAATTCGATTAGAGATGTTTCATAATGATTATTAAAATGTTGCTTGGTTGATTGTGATCCTATCCTTTCTTATATTTTTTTTTCGTTTTTTCTGTGAAACCTTTGTTCCTTTAATCCATACCTTGAGAATCGTTTAATAAAGTTTGTCTTTAGACTAGCTTCTTGTTTATACATGATTTATGATCCATAGCTTTGCAATGCTTCATCTCTACATGTGACCTAGCCTGTTGATTAATCCACATGTCTTTTAGTAGATCCTTTTACTTTAATCAGTTGATTGAATCTACTCATGATTAGATATAGTTTACTAGTTGGTCAATTCTCAAGTATAAATAAAAAAACTAAGAGCCAAGGTTTGTGCAAAAGTAGAAGGGGACCGACCGCTTTTTCCCCCGTAAGTGGTTCGGTCCAGGTATAATTTTTGTGCAAATTGCTTTTGAATTTTTAAACATGAACATGTGCATGTTTATCATAACTTATTATTTGTTCACAATATTGTCTTTGAAAATTTGAAATTTCAAAACATTTGGTCTATCTACAAAAAGATCCCTTGTTATAATTTTATCTAAGCCTACTTTTATTTTATTTATTTCAAAATCATCCCTCTAATTCGTCTTGTTTATCCCTTGTTTGATTTTACGAATCAAGTTTACCTATGAATTATGTATGCTTTAGTGTTTTGCTAAGTATTTCAATTTGAATTATAGTTGTCTTTCATTCATAAATCAAATGATTGTTTAAACCTCAATCAATGTGACTCTACATTTATCTCTAATCAATGCCATAATGCTATATATATATATATATTAGGAGCCCTAGACTCCCAATTATTAGAGGAAGCCCCGGTCTATTGTGGGCTTTCGGTCCAGCCGCACCACCCCAAAGCCCCCGCACCCAACCCGCGCTACCCCATCCGGTTTGGTCAACCGTCCATCCGTCACAGCCCATACCCCCACTCCCCGCACGCCCCAACAATCAAACCCTTCCCATTTTGTCATTTCTGCTGCTGCCCCCAACCTATCGTCGCCCGACGACCCCACCGCTGCCCCTATCCCGTCGTCGCCCGGTGACCTCGCGGCGGACGGAGATCCCGCCACGCGACCAACCTCGGCCGCCGCCCCCAACCCGTATACACCCGGTGACCCCACAGCGGATCCACGGCAGACCGCGACCAACCCCGGTTCGTCGTGGATCCATCTCTCTCACTGCCTCCATTTCGTCATCCATCGCCGCCATGAACTAACCTCCATACCCCACCGCCGCACCCAATCCCTTCCCGTCCTCAGCGTAGCAGCGAACGGCCACCCCACCGCTGCCCCCCCTCCCCCTCCTAGGCGTCGCGGCGTACGGGTACCCCGCCGCCGCACCCCTCCCCGTCTTCGACGGCGTGGCGGACCGCTATCTAGCTGCTACGGACCTACGAGCACGACCCAGGCGACGATGTCGAGGAGCTGCAACGGTCCTGTGGGCATGTTCTGGCAGTAGTTGCTGCCCCTATGTCATCTTCCTCCTGCGGCGTTCTCGGAGTAGCTGCCCCTTCACCAACACTGGCTTCTTGGCTGCTCCTACGACGGTGAACTCGAGTCCCCCACAATAGCGCAGATCCCTTAGGTGTGGTGAGCAGATGACGGCATGGCTTCCTCCCTCCTCATCGCTTGCAGTGATTGAAAATCCCCGCACAGGTGCTGGTGGATTGTTTCATACAGGACCTTGCAGCGATTGAAAAATCCCCAAATCCCCACACAGATCATGGCAATGGTGGCCCACCATTACATGACGTCAGGTTTGTGCACTCGTATACATCCCTTCGTGTAATTTGGTAATAACATCTAGATTGGAGGGATCGGGAATGGAGTTTCCCGGCGCACATCAAAAGGAAGCTAATTAATCTATGATTTTTCTTGGATTGCACTTGCACGTAGTGAGATTTAGGCATTACCCTGATTGTATTTGTCTTTTTTAGATCTAAGAACAATGATGCTAACAGTCTTCAACTCTCAGTCTTGATTTTAGGAGCATATACACGGATCCGGCGACCAGGCCCCGCCACTATTGCCGATGAGCACATTATTCTGACTGTCACCAAGACGCTCTCCATCTCCTGCTGCCACCAAACTTACAGTGAGTTATAAATATTTTGTGTAAAATCTTGTGATACTTAGTATAAATATTTTTTTGACATCTGCATATTCGACAATTTCGTGAATGAAGAAGCTAGCAGTGCAATGAAAGAGTCAAATTTGACTTGATTCACTGCCGCCACGCCCAGCCCACCGTCCACTGCCGGCCACCTCAATGCCTGAGGAATTATCGTCTCCATTCTTGCCTATGTTCACTTCAATCGATGGATGGTTTTTTTGTGTGACCTACTATGTTTAATTTCAATTGGCAATACTTTTTTAAATCTAAAAGGTAAAGTTTGTTGCACTAATTTTATGATAGTATAATCCGATAAATCATTGCGATCATGTTTCTTAGTACTGCATGTCTCTGCATTATTTGGTGAATTGCTGGAATAATCTTAAACCACCGTACTGGATTCAGGTTTCGAGTTATGCAGACACATAAGCTACGTTTTTTTGGTGTTTTATGATTATTTTTAGAACCACTATGGCTCTATATGCCCCTCTGTTATGCCCCCTGTATTAGCCACTGCATCATGTTGAAATCACTTGGAGCGGTGTATATTAATTTGCAGTGAACAATTTAGCAATCAGGTATTATTATTTTAGTAACCCAAATCTAGGAATTAGTTGAGAGCTCTATCCTATTTTTTGAAGCCATTATTCAGCAGCCATTAAGAGTAAATCAAGTGGCAGATCAGTTGATATAATTTGAGCCTAAATCATTAACATCTGCTAAACAGATAAACTGAAACTTCTTCCAACTCATGTCAAAGTTGAGGATACTCTACTTGTTTTTTAGAATAATCTATGATATCGCTTTTATTGATGGCATTGAACCCAATAAATTAACTAGCTTTATTATTCATGGAGGTGATTTCTGTGCCGTTGCTGCAGTTGAGGCCGGCGTAGAAATCTGATGCAATTATATTATTTACAAAATGGATTTTTTTTCTACTTATTTTATTTACATGCTAGTTACTTTAATAGTGCTCCAGAACACTTATATTTATGCCTACCATTGCACTATTTATACCTACCATTGTACTATTTATGCTCTTTATTAAAACCTGGTATTGATATGCAAGTGATGCTTTCCTATTCATAAAGCTTGTTTTATGGAGGCAATCGCATATCAAGCTTATTTACCTTATAAGTCATAAATATGGTTTTGTTTTATATCTGTGGTTGAACGTTTCATTTGACACTGCAAACATATGTTTTATGCTTTCTCAACGATAGTCGATAGGAGAGTTTGTTGTTGATAGTGTTGTCAAACATTGTAAAATCACTGTAGAATGAGTAAAAATATTTATATTTTTAATTCTAAAATTTTTTTCTGTTATTTTCACAAAATGGCTATTGTTTTATGGGAAAAATATCAGGAATATAATTGTACCTGCGTTACTGAATATATACTAACCTAACTAACTGCTTCTTACCCTATCACTGTTAGGATTTTACGATTCTTTCAATTGCCACATATGCATTCTCACTGTTTGTATGCCTTGGTGTGGGTAATGTATGGTGCTAGTTCTATGAACACAATCTGTTATTATGTTGTTTTCATGTGACGGATGTTCTGTGGTTTTATTTATGCTTAATAAAAAACTGTTTAGATGAAAGTTTATATAGATTTGCATTGGCTTATATGATTACCACCACTTTCTTATGCCTTCATGATGCTAGGCATTGATGAATGATCAGCAGCGACGAGGCAACATCTGAAGAAGCTAGCAATCGCACACATGCATGATTGCTGGCAGATTGCTGGCATCAGTGCTGAGTTTTCTTATTTTTAGGACCAGTGCACATATAATAGCGGCAGTTGTCTTTATCTTCTATATTATTGAAGAAAACTTATGCTTGGTAATGGAGGAAATTATGCCATGTTATTTTGTAAAAATGCTGAGTATAAATCTTTGATAATGCATCATGCTGTTGCGTGACGATAGATTATGTGTTTGCATGACATGATTTTATACCACAGTGAAAATGTGAATTGAAAAAAACTAGCTTGCATTGAAACTCTAATATGCAAGTAGAAATACCATTGAGCATAGGTCTTTTTGAAGATTTCTATACTTATATCTTACAATATTTATACTGGAGAACAGCGTTTCAGAGTATAAATGAGCGTAAATTTATGAATTTAAAATTTTTAAAAAAATATATTCGCAATGGATCTCAAACATGCATAAAACACCAACAATCTAGTAATAAAAATTGTTTGTGATCAATTCACATTTCTATGACTGAGTTTGTTTAGGTTTATGCCATGATGCTAGTATTTTATGCAGATCAGAGGAGGTATTTATGATCAGAATTCTATGTTTTTATGCTTAGAAACTACCCCTTTGAGTTATAGAACTTCCAATGTAAAAACGTAAATTTATGAATTCAAAAAATTTTAAAAAATATAGTCATAATGGATGTTAAAACGTGAAGAAAAATGTCAGCATTCTATTGGTGAAAACCATATGTGAATTGGATGTTCGAATAAAAAATTATCGTAGAAAAACTAGTATGATGGAATGAACTACATGCATGCATGTGTGCATTAGTTTGGCAGAATGTGTCAGAGACGTCGGTTCATTCCACTACTGCACATAAAGTTTACGCTCAGTTATACACAGTTTTACGCTATTTTTGCTTACATTTTACGCCAAACGGGTCCCGACCCACCCCGCGTTTCCTGGCCATGCTCGCTCGCTGACCGCACCCCAGGGCCGGTTCCCTGGGCTGGTTGGGGCTTCATGTAACTATTGAAAGCTCTAGGCTTATATATATATATATATATATATATATATATATATTGTGTGCACTTTGAGCTAACCATGCAGAAAAATTCACACTTCATTTGAACAATGAGATCAATGTGTTCAAAGAGTACAAGACAAATTCATGATGATTGATAGAAGGATTTGACAAGATTTGGAGACGTCATTAGAATTTGCAAAAGTTTGATTGAGTTTCAAATTGAAGAGTGAGTGGACTGAGTGGAGAACGAATTGAAGACAAGAATCAAGCCTATGAAGCTTCAAGATCAACAATGGTGGATTTAGACAATTTCTACCAAAATCCAAGTCCAAAAAGTTGAAGATTGTTAACATTAGGAAGGCTAAAAATAGGAAGCTAAAAATGTCACCAATATGGAGCTCGATCTCAAAAGGCAAAGGCAGAATATTTTATTATATTTGGAAAGCCCATGAAGTCTTCTTTCTAACGCAACAAAAATCACTCAATTTGGAGATTTCTACAAGGAGCAATGTGTAAATCATTGAAGGTTGTGCGAGCTGAATTGATGACCGGACAGAACACAGTGCTTGAGTAAAAAGGGCATAATTCCTTCATACGGAATCGGATTTTAATGCATAAGTACTCATTGAAAAGATAATTTCAGAGGCTATCTAATGGATCTATTATTTGAGGTATGTTCTGTTCGAGACTAATGAGTTATTCCATGAATAAGGAGATGGAGCAACAATGGTGATGTCTATTTGAGGAAGATGATGACAATAATGATGAAGAAGGCTTGAGCAATATTTTCATGAGATTTTCATGATCAAGTTCAAGGAGTTTCAAAGATATTGGCATATGAACACACAAGCAGAGGATTATGCATACAAGTGATGCTATGATCAAGACACGATGAAGCTGCACAATCAAGTTATCAAGCTGCATGGACACTTCGGATTCTTACTCCAAGGACCATGGCTTCACTTCAACAGAGGTAAGCAAGAAGTCTAGTTTTATGACTTTAAATTAAGCGCTTTTCAGGAGGCAATCCGTTTAATTATTTGTTTTTAGTGTTAAGAGTCTTAGAGTCTTTTAATAGAGAAATGGAAAGCATGACACCACCTTTGAATCTTTAGCTTGTGGCTAGTTAACTTAATCTAACCTTTGTTTTAGTTAACACCATCACATCATCATTATATTTTCCACCTTGCATTTGTATTTTTATTTATTTCTTCACATTTGCTATGTTAGTATTGAATTTTTCATAAACTTCATGATGGAGCCTTATATTTATGTCGATTCTCGGCAGAGTTTTCTTCTTAGTAAATTAAGTGTAAGCATGGTGTTTGAGACCATCATCGTTAGGTTTAATTGAAATTTTCTTCCTAATTATATCTCTTGTGGATAATTTTTTTCACCTTTCTTATGTTAACATGTTTGATTTTCTAAACTAATTAGAATGCTTTGTTTTTTAGTGTTCAATATTATGTGTAAACTCTTTTAGTTTAGTTTCTATCTTTCATGTTACTAATTTCATACATAAACAACCCTTTTACATTTAGACTAAATTGCATGTTTATAATTGGCTTGGTTGCTAATTAACTTCACGATGTGTGCTTTCATGTTTATGTAACATGTGGACAATGTTTTTCTTAGCAATTTTATGTAAGCATGGTGCTTAGATTAAATTGTTGATTATCATGATGAAGTTAATTAACCTTGCTAGTTTTCCATAATTTCATTTAATTAATTTATAAGCTTTGCAATGTGCTTTGTTTTTCTTGTGCTTTTAAGAGTTAATGACATTGATAAAACATAGTGGTTTAATCTTGGTTAATTAAAATTTTGATGGCTATAGAGAGACTTAGCAATCATGTTATAAATATGGTGTTTAGAACTTGATTTAATCATTGTCTTTGTTTATATGCTTATCTCTTGCATAATTACACTCTTTCATACACCCATTAGGTTTTTGTTTCTTTTTCTTTTAAGATTGGCTAGGCCACAAGTTAAAACTCAATGGGATATTATCAGATTATGGTAAATTGCTTATACTCTTGACTGTTACCTCAAGAGTAGTATGTGCACTTTAATTATTTTTGTAGGAAAATATTTAAGGACGGGGAAATTGAAGGAATATCTGGTAACATATTTCTAACACATTCTCTTTTCATTTTGAATTCTGCATTTATTTGCCCATATCTATCAATTTGGTGTTCCCTTTCTGTTTCTCTTGTTTTTAGTGTGTTAGTCTAGATTTATAGTTTGATTAATGTTATAATCATGGTTTATGCTTAATTAATTAATGCTTTAAAAGAAAATAATGAAAGTTGCCGCTTTACCTTTATCATGCTTTGGTTTTGATTAGTCAAAATTAGCAAGCTCTCATAATACATGTTTAATTGAACTGGCCAGCAAATTTGTCATTATGATTGTTCACAAAGACCCATATGATTTAATTTTTGTAAGGTTTAATCTTTATCATGGTCATCTCCTTGTTTATTTTTACTGCTTATAAATGACATGATCGACTTTATGAGATTATTTTGCAATAGCTATTCCTACCAGAGCCATATATTTTTAAATCTTAGATTTATCAAATTTGTTTTTCAAATGAGTTGAATCAAGACTGTGATCTAGGGTATGAGACATAAAAGCTGGTCATTTATTTTTGCATATCTTTTCTTTGCTAGCCTTTTCTATCCATGCATTGTGTCTCTCTACATTGGAGAGATTACAAACTTCGCTGGATATCCATCCTTAAACCAATATTATCTTTTTGTGTATCCTCCTTTACCACAACCCATTATTTTCTAGAGTATTTAAGAGATTAAATATTATTCTTTCTATTAGACAGCTCTATTGTCTAAGTTAAATTATTTTAGATATATACTAAAGGGCGAGGGTGACTATTATTCAAGAGTGGGGATGGAGAGCTGCTATATATAGTTTTTTTATATAGAGAGAGAAAGATTTTGAGGGGGCAAAAGCAAAAAAAAAAGGGACCAAGTGGTCGCCACATATATATAAAAAAAAGGAGAAAAAGAAAAAAAAGACCATGTGGTCGTTATATAAAAAGAGAGTTGCCCCTTAATAATCTTCTAAGTTTTTAAGAGTTTTATATATATTTCTTTTTAGTATTAGTGAAGGATATCTTGCATATATACTCCAGAAAATATTCTAATCATATGCAATACGATAGTAAGGACTTCATTTGTGCCTTGAGATCATCCATTGACATTTGCACATGTCCACTCCTCTAAATGTGTGTTCCATCCTTTCCCTCTCAACATTATTTTATTCCATGACCTTTTTGACAAGTCTCAGTAAAACCAACAGATTTTTTTCTTGGTTTGACAATATTTTGAAAACAAGTTTTGATTAGGATTCATACCAAGCTCCAGATAAGCTTCCACCCTTTATATATATACTTATTAAATACCATTTAGATATCGAGAGACTGAAGAGTTGAGTGTGTTCCTTAGGCTTTGCAAGAATTTATCTCTTAATGTTTGATTATCTTTTTCAAAAACTTATTGCTAAAATGAGGAGATGTGTCTTTAATAAAATTGAACTTTTGCTAATTCTTTTGTTGTGGGATGAGATTAAGTGAATATCTTTTCTTTCATGATTTGCTGGTTCACACTAAAATTTTGAGAGAGCTTGTTAGTTTGATTAATTAAGATTAAGGTATGAAAAAGTTAATGAAAAGCAACGCTGATTCTTGACTTACTCGAGGACGAGCAAGGTTTAAGAGTGGGGATGTTGTTTACGCGGCTTATGAATAAATATTTTGTATCATTTTACATGGTTTTTCACTGATTTTATGCATCAACTATATCTTTTACTAACAATTATCACCGATTATTGTGGATTTTGCAACAATATCTTGGAACTTTGCTATACTTATTTTTTACAAGTTTTTGAGCTATTTTTCACAAAATTCATCGTAATCTACGTCGAGTAAGAAAAGATTTCTGAGATGTCATTCTAGAAGGTGACAAACAAGAAAGGTTTGGTTGACTCATGACCCCCTCTGTGTTAATCAAGGCTTTCTATTTGGAAACCTCTGGAAGACATAATATACTACAAGCTTCTGGAAGATTATGCGGAAAAGACACTTCATATCTATCCAAAACTAGAAGACTTCATCAACTCTCGGCCAATAATAAAGATTTCAGAGCTTTCCAAGCCTAGTCCAGGACCAACACTTGATCTCCAAGCAATGAGGAACAACTCAGCGAAAGATGGAAGGAAACGGCCAGAGGAAGGGCAGGGGTCGGTCGACCCTACCCCTCCAAGTCGGCCGACCACCCCCCCCCCCCCTTACGACGCCGTCTCGTGTATCCCTTTATACTGTGCATCATCTAGAAGATTTGAAGGGGATAAGGATTACCAGGGTATGAAAGAATTGAAGATAAAGAAGGTATAGCACGAGATCCATCCAAGCTCAAATTAAATCTCGAGATATTCTCGGATTTCAGGACAGCAGCACCTTGTGGGCCCAATTTGGAGACCTAAATGATGCCAAATAAAGGAAGTTTGAATACCAAAGTTATAGATCTCTTCGAGATCTACAATTTAGAGTCCGAGTTTGCCTTATTTGGAGTCCGGATGACAGAGATATGGTCAAAATACGGAAGGTGTAGAAAACAGGAAAGTCTAGTTTCGGGATAAACAAGAGTCCTACTCCAACTCCAAGCAAGAGGAAGGTGGAGGGCAACCAAGGCCATCCAATTCATTCCAATTCATTATCAAGGTGACACGATGTAAAGGGACCACAACTAGAGGAGAGCTGAGGGTCGAGTTTCTAGTTTAGGATTATAGTTCTTCTAGTTCGTAGAGGTGATTAGAGGCCCTGCGCGGTGCTTTAATTACCTAGCTCCAGAGGTCTAATTGTATCATCAAGGGAATGTATGGCCATGGTTATAAGTATGATACAATTTATTAGTGAAGCATTGTTCTTGTCTAATTATCATCTTCTTGCTCTAATTATGATTGTTCTAGCTCTAATTAACTTTAGGTCTAGATACATGTTAATTAGAGCATGTCATTAATGGTTATATTCTTCTAGCGTTCTTGATCTTCAATCTTGCTTACTAATGATATAGTTGTATATCTAGCTCTTTTGATCATGGTGATTAGAGGTTCTAGTTGTGCTAATTATGTTATTAGACTATGTGAAGTAATTAGAAGTGCATTCTTTGATTATGTATGCCTGTTGAGAGTTTCTCGTCGATTAACTAGTTCTAGTGACAGTAGGACTGGAGAAAGGTTAAATTCGATCTAGGGGGTTAGGTTGACTGATCTTGATTTAATCATGCTATGAAGTTTATGCTTGATCATACTTTTTTAACTTGAGCTACTAGTTATCTCGTTGCTCTTATCTATTTATGGTGCCCATATCATGCATGTCTTGGGTGCAATTAGAGCTTGATTAGACTCTAGTTAATACCCCTTAATTAGTGTTCTAGTTCTATTCTAATTGCTTATCTTATACTATTAGTATAGTCTAAACGTAGATTAGATATAGTTTAGGGCTAGTTTAGAGGCAGATAAAACCCTGTTTATACCTTTAGTTTAACTTAAACTCTTGTTAATTAGTTCTTAATTAGTTCGTTTTCTGGATTGACAAAACCTATGATACTCATCCTGGGGAAAAGCTACACACGATACTATCGCTTGCAGTATAAGGTTTGCCGTGCTTAAATGCCGTCAACAGAACCCGAGAAGGAAGAAGGGGTTTATATAGGGGCTCCCCCATATAAGGGGAAGAAGGGGCTTAAGCTACACATGATACTGTCGTTTACAGTATGAGCGGTGCTCCCCCATATAAACCCCTTCTTCCTCCTCGGGTTCCTGTGCACCGGAGGAGGAAGAATGGGTTTATATGGGGGCGGGCACAACATGAGCGGTGCTATTTTGTTTACAGGAGCGGTGGAAGCTACGCACTGCTCCTGTAAACATAATAGCAGGAGCGGTGCTTCATGTACACCGCTCCTGCTGTAAGCCTTACAGCATGAGCGGTTCGTGATATGAAGCGGTTGGTGATTTGCACCGCTCCTGCTGAGCGGTTGGGGGGAGCTCATGCTGCAAGTTTCTGTAGTAGTGGCCGTCCCGTGAAGAAATCCCCCCACGAGGCAAGGGTTTCCAGCTAATGGTTGCAAAGGCCACCTCCGTGGCGCACATCTGCTTCCTTGTGCGCTGTGCCGCCGCGTGCCAACACAACCTCTGCGGATCGAATTAGACAATGACTGTAGTGGCACCGTCCCATCTCGGATCATCTTCATCGTTGAGGTGGTGCCGTTTATCCCTCTCACATTGTATGTGTCGCCGGCTCTTTCAATTCAATCTGATATTTTATCGATAGTCAAGATTACTGTCCTATTGGTGGAGTTTAATTAATGAAATCTTCCCTCAAAAATTATACTACAGCTGTAAGAGGCCATATATTAGAACGAATTGAAGATGCCTAACTCCGTACACATGGTTTTCATATGAATACACTTAAGTAAACTTGCAATTATTGATCAATTGGTAAACTTGCAAGTCAAAAGTGTAGTAAAAGACAGGGTAACAAATGCCATTGTTTCCCTAGATAATCTTTTTCATTGTGAGTACTTTTCTGTAGAGAGACTGTATATTCTTTTCTATAAACTAACTTGATGTTTTCTAACAAAATGTGCAATTTAATTTATAGGGTAATATTCGTTGAAGACCTAATTCGAGTCAATTGGTGGCTGCGCAGCTATCAAACCTAGGGTATGCCATTTTTCTTGTATTGGTAAAATACACACTACTTTGATTCCATTGTGGAAATTTTAGTTCAAGTGTAATATACTGTAATACTAGAGTTTGATATTGAACACTACCCTAAATCAATTCAAGCGATAAATCGATCATTGAAAAAAGTTTTAGTTAATGAGAACAGATATAAAATACTCCACTACATTTTTCCAGTTTGGTTATATTTATAGTTTGAGAAAGTGAACACTATTTGCTTTACAATAACAATTTCATATACCTCTTTGTCTAGCTATTTCTCAAATTTCAATTTCCATATGCCAATGATGCCACGTCCTTATTTTGATATTGCTTTTTTACTTAGTATATGTTTCTAAAAAAACTGCAAAATCCATATACATTTATCTTTAGAAAATACACACTACTTTGATGCATGTTATGAGTAGTAGCAAACGCCAACACAAGCTGTAAAAGAGTTATATAAATTGTTGGAGGATGCTGATAAGCCACTACATGATAGGACATCTCACTCTCATTTGTGCATTGTAGCAAGACTCATTACAATTAAAACACAATATAATTTATCTGAAGATGGTTTCAAAGATATAATGAAGCTTCTATGTGAAGTCATCGGAGAACAGGATGCCAAGGACCTCCCAACTAACTTTTATAGGTCCAAGAAGTTTGTGCATAGGCTAGGAATGCCATATGTAAAGATAGATTCATGCCCCAACGACTGTTTGATATATTACAAAGATAATGAAAACAAAGAAAGTTGCACTGTCTGCGCTGAATCCCGATACGAGGTAGCCAAAGGAAATAAATCTAGGAAAGTACCTAAAAGAGTTTTGCGTTATCCTCCCATTACTCCAAGGCTACAACGGATGAAGCACTTATTTCTGCTAAGCCAAGAGACTTTACAACTGATGAAGGTTGGCGTTTGCTATGTGAGCACTAGAGTACACCTGAATTTAGGAAGTCATCTCGCTCCCGGACGAAGTGAAGATCAATCTCGATGTGCTTCATACGCTGATGCTGTACTGGGTTGAAGGCCATGTAAACTATACTGATGTTGCTGCAGTAGACAAGAGTGGAGCGGCGCAGGTGTGCATGATGTTCCAGAAGCAATTGCCGCAGCTAGGAAGCCTCTGCTACTGCATTAGCTACGGCGCGATACTCTGCCTCGGCACTAGATATGGAGACCATCATTTGGCGCTTGGAGGACCTGGAGATGAGGTTGTCACCAAGGAAAACAGCATAGCTTGACGTAGACTTATGTGTATCCAGACATCCAGCCGAATCAGCATCAGAATAGACGATCAGTTTAGAAGAAGTCGATGGTCGGAGCAGTAAACCCAAATCAAGCGTACCACGGATGCAGCGAAGAATAAGCTTCAAGGTTGCAAGGTGGGGCTGTCAGGGATCATGCATATGCAGACATACTTGTTGTACAGCGTAAGCAATATCCGGCCTGGTGAAGGTGAGATACTGCAAGGCACCAGCAAGACTGCGAAAATCCGTGGCATTATCAACAGAAGCGCCCTCCGTAGCAGAAAGCTTGTGGTTGGTGTCCACTAGCGTAACACACGACTTGCAATCCGACATTCCTGCACGAGACAAGATATCAAGCATATACTGCCGCTGGGAATGAAACAAGCCGCCGTCAATGTGCTGTACATGCATCCCGAGTAAGTGATGAAGCGAACCAAGGTCTGACATAGAGAAATCGTGCTGCAGTGCACATATCGTCCATTGAAGGAGAGAAGCAGACGATGCTGTGAGCACAATATCATCCACATATACCAACAGGTAGGCGATATCTGATCCTCGCCGGTAGATAAACAAGGAAGTTTCAGACTTAGATTCCAAGAATCCCATGGAGAGCATATGAGTAGCAAAACGACTATACCAAGCTCGAAGCGCCTGCATGAACCCATACAAAGACTTCCTAAGCCGGCAGATGAAGTCTGGATGCACCAGGTCCTCAAAACCAAAGGGCTAAACATAGTAGGTAGTCTCAGAAAGGGACCCATGAAGAAATGCATTCTTGACGTCCAACAGATGAATAGGCCAATTCCGAGAGAGAGCTACGGACAACACTGTATGTGTAGTAGCTGGCTTAACCACAGGACTGAAAGTGTCGGTGTAATCGATGCCAGGTCGCTGTGTGAAACCCTGTAGGACCCAGCGAGCTTTGTAGCGCTCCAAAGAACCTTCGGCCTTGAAGTTGAAGATCCACTTGCCGAACACTACGTTAGCGCGAGGAGGTCGCGGCACAAGGTCCCAAGTGGAGTTCCGCAAGAGGGCAACCAATTTGAATCAGTGAGGGCAGCCTTGAAGGATGATGGCACCGGAGACAACTGCGCCATGTGGAAGAGCTTCGGCTACCGGAATCCTAGTTTCCCACGAGTCATCATCCAGTGTTGGTTGACAACCAAAGGGACGAGCAGGGAACCACAAGGAGCTCCTAGAGGCACCAGACGCCGCAAGGCAGCGCCGAAGGGTGCACCCTACATGGGTCGTGGTGGCAGAAGCGACAGTCAGGAAGGCATTGAAGTCAGGTGCCGGCTTGGTGACGGCGTGGGAAATGCACACCGTGTCATCATAGGCGCATGAAGGATGCGCGGGCGATGCACGTACGTGATGCCGTAGCATCCGGGAGGCGAAGGATCGACCAACCCCCACAAAAGTGGCACGTGGGGCGCGACCACAGCCGCAGGTGAGGCCGTGCGAGGCTCATGCATGGCCGCACATGACGTGGAAGACGAGGACATGCGTGGCACGGCGAGGGCTGGCAGAGTCGTGCTTGGCACGGTCGCAGGTGGCGTGGCTGCGCGTGGCGTAGCAAAGGCCGGCGTGGTCGTGCAAGGCACAGTCGCAGTCACAGGCGACATGGCCGCACGTGGCGCAATGGAGGCTAGCGTGGTCGTGTGAGGCACGGTCGCTGGTGATGTGGCCGCCAAGGATGCCGCGCTGGTCGGCGCCGCGCCCGGCGTAGGCAGAGCTGCACTAGGCGCAGGAGACGCCACGACTGCCGCAGGCGTTCCTGGTGAGGGATAAGCTGGACCTGCAGAGGAGAAGAATGGCAGCGTGTTGGTTAGGAGAATCCAAAAACTCGAGGTCGCTGGAGGTGCAAGCGTTGCGATGATCAGCAAAGGGAAAAATGTCTTCATCAAACACTACATGACGAGAAAGAATGACCCGATTAAAGGCAAGACCAAGACAGCAATACCCTTTGTGATAAGGTGAGAAGCCAAGGAAGACACAGCGCACGGAGCGAGGTGCAAGTTTATAGGGGCGGTGGAGGCTGTGTTTGGGTAGCAAAGACAACCAAAAACATGGAGGTGGTCGTAAGAGGGAGGAACACCAATTAGAGCTTCATGAGGTGTAGAAAGAGGAAGGGTTTTGGTGGGAAGAACATTGAGAAGAGAGGTAGCCATGTACAATGCTTCAACCCAGTAGGAAGGAGGCATAGCGGCTTGGAAGAGGAGTGATCGCATGATATTGTTGACTGAACGAATCACGCGTTCAGCTCGACTGTTCTGGGCCGATGTGTAGGGACAGGACATGCAAAGGTGGACACCGCGAGAGACGAAAAAGGCGCGGGATGTAGAGTTATCAAACTCACGCCCGTTGTCGCACTGAATGGCCTTAATCGAGGTGTTGAACTGGGTGATGGCATATTGGAAGAAAGAAGAGAGGGAGGAAAAAGTATCAGACTTGAGGCATAGGGGAATAGTCCAAAGATAATGCGTGCAATCATCGAGAACGACCAAATAATATTTATAACCTGAAACACTAAGAACAGGGGATGTCCAAAGGTCACAATGAATAAGATCGAATGGACCACTTGCATGGGAACTAGAACTAGGGAATGGCAGCCGATAATGGCACCCTAATTGACAAGCATGACACAAATGTGGAGTTGCAGTAGCGGTAGAGAGGGGCATGGATGACGACTGAGCGAGCTGACTAAGTGCTTCACGTCTAGGGTGACCCAAGCGACGGTGCCAAAGGAAAGCGGTAGCAACATCAGCCGTGGCGACGAAGGAGCTAGGCATGGTAGCAGGAAGACGGAACGGGTACAAGGGTCCAACGCTATTGCACCTGATGATTTCCCTTCGACATCGTAGATCCTTCACAGAACAACCAAACGGGTCAAATTCGACGGAACAATTATTGTCAATGGTGAATTGGCAAACAGAAATAAGATTCTTAATGAGATGTGGAGACACAAGCACATTAGAAAGTTGAAGATCGCCAGGTAAGGAGGCAGAGCCTCGGGTTGTAACTGGAAGCAAGGAACCGTTACCGACAATAATGGAGGAGTCAAAATTGGGATTGGAAGGAGTAGTGTAGGAGAGGGTACCGGGCTGAGAAGTCATGTGGGAGGTAGCACCTGAATCAAAGAGCCACTCGTGCTCTTGCGGTTGCTGCAAGGAGACTGAGTTGAAGGTGGAGGCGAGGGACTATTGGTCCCAGGAGAGCGGGACGGTCGGCACGCCATAGGATGGGGTGCCCCAGCCCACTGGTGGTCCAACAGCAAGGGATGGCTGCTGCTGCTGGGCCACGTACGCCTGGTGATGTGGAGGAGGCACCACTGGGCGAGGAACAGGTAGCGGCGCAAGAGGTGGGCGAGGGCCAGGCCACGTCTGGATGGACCCGGTCCACGGGTTGTAGATGGACCCGGTCCACTGCCGTTGCCAAGACTGTTGTTGTCGCCTTTACCACCGCGCTTGCCACTTTTCTTCTTGCCGGTGCCTGCAGCAGGAGGAGCCATGGATGCAGGGGGAGCTTGAGAGGCTGGCAGCTGCTGCGGGGAGGAGGCGGTCGAAGTGGAGGCAGCCAGGGCAGTGGCTGGTGCCGGAGGAGCGCTAGAGGTGGTCATCTCTTCAAGAAGAAGCTGAGAGCAGGCTTCAATGAACGTGGGGAAGGGGCGGCCGAGTCGGAGATGACGGCCGATGTCGGTGAAACGCTCGTTGAGGCCTCGGATGACGTTGAGGACGAGGGTGCGATCGGTGACCGTTTCGCCAAGCCCCCTCGAGGGCAGCAGCCATGCCCTTGAGCCACTAGCTGTACTCCGTGATGGAGAGGTCACCTTGGACGAAGGTGCGGAGCTGAGTATCGAGGAGAAGCGCGCAATGTTCCTTGTTGCCCAGAAACTGTGTTTCCACAGCAAGCCAGAGTGAGCACGCAGTAGGCCCGCTCCATCACGGTGTTGGCAAGGTTGGTGGAGAGGGAACCGTAGATCTAGGACTTGCCCACGCAATCCATGCGTGTCTAGTCCGAGGAGGAAGGTGCCGGCTTGTTGAGGAGGACATGGTCACTGAGGGAGAACTTGCTGAGGATGAGCAGCATCTGTTCGCGCCAGCGGGTGTAGTCGTCTGAGTCAACATCGAGGACGACGGGGACGTGAGCCCTGATGTTCTAGACAGCCACCGCCAGGGAGTGAAGGCTGAGGAGGAAGGCGGCTTCGTGGAACTACAGAGCTGTGGTGACTCGGCGGAGGAGGCGTCATCGTCCTTGTCATCGTCGACAAGGCCATTGGAGGCGCCACCAGCCAGCGCCTTGTGGGCGCGTGCAGCCCGCGCGAGTGCGTTGCGGGCACGGATGATGGCGGCGTCACGCTCCTTGACGGCATTGGCGGCTCGCGATCAGCTTGCTCTGCAGCAGCGATGGCGGCGTCCTGCTCCTTGTCGCGCAGGTCCTTGTCACCGCTGGCGGCAGACTGTGTGTCGGAGGGCTTTGGGGTTCCTGGCATGGCTGCTGTGCGGAGATCGCATGCGCGCAAGGGGTACCGATGGGGCGGCGGCAAGGTGCAGCCGGTGAGGGCGCGCCTGCGCTGCTAGGGAGGTGTCGGGCGCAGCCGAGGGGATGGGGCGCGCCTGCGCACTGGAGGGAGGCGACGCTAGGGCAGCTGAGGGGAGCGGAAGCAAAAACTAGGGTAAAACCCAGTCTCATGATACCATGAAAGTAGGGCAATCGAATAATGATTGATTAATAGAACAGGGGTACATGTATATATATACTCCAGAGGATGAAAGTCCTATCCCTACTAGGACTTGAGTCCCTGACCTATTTTATAATAGGGGGCGGCACCCATATTGGGCCTGCCAGCCACGCCATACCCTAAGCCCAAAAGGGCGATCAGAATACAAAGGCCTTAAGCCATACAATTTGCTATTAGAAATTACACTCTTATTGCCTAATGGTTGACTAATGATGTTTAGATTTACAAGTGTACATGCTTGCATAAGTAGTTGTCAAGTCTGAGTAGTTTTCATGAGCTCTTATAATACATGTCCATTAAATGATGTAGGTCTTCTATTAGAATTCCAGTAGCACAAACACTACCATATTGAGCAGCCAAAAGGAATGAACTAGTGCCATTAGTCTTCATGATGTTGCAACTACAAATTCAAGCATGAATAATAACATATCTATTAGGCATAGCAACTAAATATTAACTCATACAAAGCTATTGCGTTTAATTTTCAGTCCAAAAGATATATAGTGCAAATAAATTTATTACTTAAGGATAACCATGTCTTTTGGTTATACAAGTCTAAAAGCATGTGCTACTAATATTTCTTTTGGGACTTTAGATGCCACTTAATCCCTTTATTTTGTGCTATGCTATGCTTTTCCTAATTGTCAGCACTTAATTTTAATACAAGCCACATCTGAGTCTGAGGTTGGGTTTGCAAAGGAGCATGACGGTGTTGGTCAGACTAAAACTAAAAATGTTAGTATAGACCCTACGTACCAAAGCATATGGAGAATTATGAATGCACTAAAATTTCTTTATTTTCATCTTTTATGACCATACAGAAAATCTAAGCTTAAAGGGGCTTTTCTAATAGACTATTAGTGGCGATGCTGCTTTATTCAGCTAGAAAATTATTAGTAACAGCTAGCCCGCTATATATATAAGCTAGGAAATTATTAGTAACATTAAACAAACCATAGTTATGCTGTCAATTAAATTATATTGTACTAGCTAATTGGACATCTGCCATATTACTTGGTTATAAACTATAAAGTAAAAGAAATATATATTCGTATGATTATTTTGATACTTCAATTCAGCTACTATGTTAGAACTTGATATACATACACATAGTTTGGTTTGTATCATGTGCTATTGTTAATAACTTAAAGCTCTAGAAAAAAGGATAAGTTAAAGAACACCCAACATAAATAATTGTCCTTTGTATCAGAGGCCGGAGTGTTGTTTTGTCTTATGGTCATAATCAGCTAGTACAAAGTTGTCCTTGTTATTGTTAGTTTTATGCCAGTGCCTTATTAAGTAAATAAATCCTATTTTTATTTGTAGGGCTGCAATAATAGTGCAAGAGAGTACAATCATGAAGATGGAGATGATTATTACAATGATGATGAGTACAATCATGAAGATGGGGATGATTATTACAATGATGGTGAGGACTACACCATTAAAGATGAAGGGGAATATGGCAACAACGATGGTGAAGATGCTTTTGATTTTTGTTGATGAACAGAGGACATACACTTCTCCTTGGACCACTAGATAGCTTGCATTCATTACTTATGTCCATATATATGAACATTGCATCTTAGAAAAGTATTTTTCATTTGCACAGTCCTAGTTATATGAATGTTGGTTTGGATCTGCTTTGTGTGGAGCATCAAAATACATTGTGATTGCTTCCGATGATGACATATTCAGAATGCTATTGATAGAAACATTACAAAGTCGATCGAATATTGGTATGCAATATTGCACTAGCTCAATCTCCGATTATCCAATTCAACCATCGCATATTACTAAAGCCAACAGTTACAAATTACTGTTGTGTATATAGATCACCGGCTATTTCAATCCCTAACGGTAAATGAACAACTGTCAACACATGTATTTCATGACAGGCAAAACGAAACTAGCGGCAAATACATTTCTCGACAGGCAATGGTATTTCCCGACTAGCATAGATAACTATCGGTGAAGTATTTCTTGACTTGACACCAGTCATTAAATGTATCCGGGCCCACCATGAGGAAGGTGCTCTAGCCTTCATATTGCCGATAGCCAACACTCAGTAATGTACTATCGACCACTGTATTACCGACTACCCGTTGGCTAAAGGGGGAATGGCCGACCATGGATGGCCAATGGTAAATTGCCGATGGTATACGGTCGGCTTTTATATTAGTTGAGGGTGCAAGTCAATAGCCGACGGTACAAATACCGGTTGGGCTATAAATAGACCCCGGGTGCTCATTTGGTAAGGTGTGGAGTTGAGTTCAAGTTCTATCTTAGAGTGCTACATTCTTCCTTCAGTAGTTAGGATAGTCCTGGGAGTTAAAGTTGAGTCGAGCCTTGCCTTAGACTCTCCGGAGTTATCTTCAAGTCTATGGTAAAGCTTTGTATATTTTGGATTCAGATTATCTTCAATTCACTTATATTTTACTCTAAGTTCTTTCTCTTGTGACATGGTGTACCTTTATTTGCCCACTTACTAGCCTTATACTGTGTCTACTTTGTTATTCATTCTTGTTATTCTTAACAGTGCTAGAACTCAACCCTAGATTTAGACACTAGGCTAGCTAGACTCTCTCCTTTGATCACTACACCATGGCACACTTTTGGCCAAAATTAACTATTGGTAAAAGGTCACTATGGATGATTGTCACGCCCAGTTCTCAACCAACGGAACCGGAACAACATATATGTGCCAGGAACGTGTCTCACATATATTATGACAATAGTGACATCACAGAACGTGCATAAACGATAAATAAAATATTTACATAGAGTATATCATCACTTTATTACAATAAGACAACATGTCTTTAAACCAGAGTCATAGCGGAAGCATAAACGAAGATAAACGAGCCGCCACAGGGACGTCGACTGGTGGACCGGTACGCCTAGAACTCGTTGAAGTCCTGAACATACTCTTCGAAGTCTTCTGGAGCTGAGCAGCGGTTGGGTTCCAGCCAACAGTAGGTTTAAAGTAAAGCAAGCGTGAGTATTTCATACTCAACAAGCATAACATGAACTATGAGGCATCTAAGGTTGGCTGACGCTTAGCATGAGCTTTTAGTTGATCAAGTTTTTATTAAACAACTAGTTACTACAGGTGAGTTGATAAACTATTAACCTAGGGTATAGCATAAAAGATTTAAACAACAACATTAACATAAGAACCACTTTCAAAACCCAACAGAACCACTAATCTGCATAAAGGATCTGGGCCGCTCATAACCGTGAGCACGGCTGGCATGTCAGTTTTACACTCTCGAGAGGTCATACATCTTTACCCGTGAGTCGTGGGCTACGCTAGTGGTCCACCACATTACCTTAGATGAGATGGCTAGCAAGCTCACTACGAGGCCTTTACAAAGATCACGTTGGTAAGGTGTAACCGCTAAGGTTTCAGGGTCCGCAGCTGTGGAGCAAGCCTCAAGGGGAGACAAACGCACTCAACCCAAGTAGCGCGAGGGCCACAGAAGCTCACCTCTCCTCTTGCCCTGTCGGTAAGTTACCCCCAAACCAATGCAACCTAATTAATTAGCCAAGACCATCCCATTCTAGTCTCATGGTAGCACTGTTGTCCCAGGTTGTCGCTTTGCGAACCGGTCCTTACGGAGAGCGGCTATAAGCAAAACACATGCTCATGCCCCCTAAACTAAGTTGCTAAAAAGCCATTTTTAAAGGAACATGAACCACAGAGGGTTAAGCTCAAGATTTGATTGCATAGATCCATTTAATCAAATTATTAACAAAAGATACATGAGTTCGCGCAGCAACTAGCAAAACTTAATCAACATGCAACCCATAGGTAAACATATCGATAAAAGAGGCTAGGTACAGTCCTTATTGGCATACAAAATTAGACACATGCATATGAAGTGATTAAAGGGTTGTTAGGTTGTGTTCATGCTATACTTGCCTTGCTCAAACTGGTCTTGAGTCTGCTACTCAACACCCTCAAACTCCTGCTCTTCGTCACCAACAAACTGCTCACCGTTTAACCACGTTCACGGCAACATACAAGCATTTCCACGCATACATACATGCAAACAATTATCAAAAGGTGAGAAACAGTACATCATATCATAAAAACAGAAGATAAAACTGTACTAAAAACATTCTACATGTTTCTACGGTCGCGTGAGCTCAAGAATCACTCAAATCGGAGTTTAAACGCGAAAGTTATGCATAAAACGGGCTCCTAGGGGCATAACTGTGATAAAAACATTGAAACCAGGGGCTAGATTTGAAAAACTGAGGACTTATACGTAATTAACTATAGCCGCCGAGGGTTTCCAGGCAAAAACTGAAGACTTGGACCACGGGTTTAAAAACCGGAAAGCCCAGGGGCCAAACCGAAGAAAAC
This sequence comes from Paspalum notatum, assembly GCA_022530915.1. Classification (NCBI taxonomy): domain Eukaryota; kingdom Viridiplantae; phylum Streptophyta; class Magnoliopsida; order Poales; family Poaceae; genus Paspalum; species Paspalum notatum. The sequence goes on along the minus strand of CM039685.1, from coordinate 24,649,192 downwards.
AGGACCCAAATCTAAATACTTTTCAACGCAGGTGGACTGCGGGTTGATTCCAGCGAACCACAGGGGCCTTTCTGCGAAAGTGCCACGGTGGACTCGGTCAGCGCGACGTGGCTGCCGCATGACCGGCCACGTGGCCTGACAAGCGGGGCCGGGCTGAGTCGGATTATGAAGCGCGACGTGTCACACTCTGGTTGGCCCGCGAAGGGGTACGCCACGTTCTAATCTCGGCCGCCCAGATCAGATCTGAGGGCCAGGGTTGAACGGGAGAAGAGGGCGCCGGCGGCGACCATTCCCCACGGTGGAATCCGGCCGGCACGGCGGTGGCTCGCCGGCGTGGCGCACGCCGGGGCCTAGGGGGCATCTCGCTGGACTAGACCTAGCGAAAAAGAGAGAGGAGGCCGAGGCGAAGCTCACCGAGGGATCGAGGGAGACGGGGAGCGGACGGCGGGGCTTGGCGACGTAGGTCGGCGGACGGGCTCGGGCGGCGCTCGCGGACGGGAGCGTCGGAGGCTCGGCCTCACGTCAAGACCTCCTGGAACGGCTCCGCGAAGACTCTGCGAGCGTGAAGGGGGCGGTTAGAAGGGCGGAGATGGATCCACGGCAATGAATTGAACGGTGGAGCGTCTTACCGAGGTGAAGCTTCGGCGGCGAAATGCAAGCGCGTCGGTGCACGGGAGCGGAATTGGAGTGGAGGCGTGGTAAAGGGGCTCGCGGCGACGCTCGGGGTCGGGTTTTATAGGGGTTTAGGACGCTAGAACGCGGTGTGCAGAGAGGGGGTGGACGGCGGCTTTGAAACCCGTCAAGGTGCAGTGAGGGAAAGGAGGGAAAAGGGGGAAACCGGCGCGGCGGGTGCGGGATTGAAGGCGAGGGTTTAAGGAAGGGAGCGGGTGAGGGTTCGGAGGAAGCTTCCTTTGCTCGGGCGTCGACGTGGCCGAGCGGAGAGAGAGGCAGGCGGGCGTGGATTGCGGCGGGAGGAAGGGGATGGGTCTGACCAGTGGGGTCCGCCTGTCAGTGGGGGCGGGGCGCGGGGCGCTGCGGGTCGGCGCGCTGAGAGAGAGAGGGCGCGGGTTGGGCCGGCCATCGGCCCAGGCGGGAAGGGGAGGCGGCCGACGGCTTCTGGCCCAGGCGGGAGCTGGGCCGGCTGGTCGGTTTTGGGCCGGCCGGTCGGCTTGGCCCCCTTCTTCTTCTTTTTTTTCCTTTTTTTTTCTTTTCTATTTTTGAATTATTTTGAATGGAGATAGAAATGGTTCTAAAATTCAAATGAATTTGAATTTGAATCCTTAATTCAAGCAAACAAGAGACAATGCACCAGCATGTAATGCACAAGAAAGTTGGGCCTATGATAAATTTTATTCTAGTATTTATTTTAAATAATACCTGTTAAATGCAAACTAAATATATAAGCCTTAGGAAAATTAAATAAATTGCTTGAATTTTATTGTGAAATGCTGGAATTTAAACTAGGGTGTTACAATGATATACAAACTGTGGACAATTGTTTTATCTTTTCCACTCACAAAAGCTGTCGGCATTGACATAATAATGCTACAGACAATGTGTCGGCAATTTTGTGCTGTCTGTTTTTCGGTTGAAACTTAGCTCAGCAAATGTTGAGGTGTCGGCGTAAAGGTGTGTCTGGGCCAAAAAATAATGAACCTCGGTGCCATAGCCCACAAAATTAGCACGCACTTGCGGGAGGCTAGACTAAAATTGCACGGGCCCAAATAGTTTCACCACGTACAGCTCCCTCAAAAACCCCTCACGCAGCCGCCGGCAGATAACCTAGCAAAGAGAAAAATCCCCCATCCAGCCATCCTCCACCTGCCAGCCGCCGCTATCGCCGTGCCCCCATCCATGGCTCCATCCAGCTTCGTCTCCATCCACGGCCGCCGCTAGCGCCATGCTTTTGGTCGTAGCTGCTCCCTGAGCTCTCCTCTTCTTCTCTGCTGGATACGCGAGCCGCCGCCACCGCCTACAAGCTCCTTATCCACCAGCTCCATCCACATCTTTCCCCACATCCATCCCTACCAGCTGTAACCGAAGGTCCCAGCTTTCCGTACATCCATCCTAGCCTGAGGTGAAGCACCTGCCTTCTTCACCAACCTTGCTCCGACACCTCCAGCAAGTTCAGTCTTTTTTTCTTCCCCAATGATATTGTTGTTTGCTTTGACATGCTCTTCCGTTGGAGAGATTCTTGTTCTAGGTCACGATTAGAACAATACTACAAAACAACTTTGTGTACAAAAGTTGGATCTAGAGAATACATCCCTCACTCTTTCTAGATCATTATATCACCATAAGAAACTTTGGGAAAATTTCTAACAAAAGAAGGGAGGGACACAAGTTCTCTTTTTCCTTTTCCTGCATAACAGCTTTTTTCTTACTGGTGGACTTGGACGCGTGAGTGAAAAGAAGGTGCTGATAATGAAATTGTTATGGCCAATCTTAATGTCCTCTAAACTTCCACAGTTACCCAAATTGCTAGTTTCCCCAGAAATATTAATCGGTGCAATATTGAAATGCTTGTATTATGTTGCATTGCCAAGCTAGCTATCAGATCTACCTTAGTACCAATGATTGAGGAACCAAAACCTCCCACTTATTACTATGCTAGAATCCTATTGTTTTGAGATATACATTTTGGGTGAAGGGTACTGTGAAATCAAATATTTAGGGAGAAAGAGGGCTATCAGTTCTTTCTTACCCTTTCTCACCTATTCATTCTCTTGTTGATGTTTGGTTGCAGGGGCTAATTGAAGGCTGGACCAAGACCTAAAGGACCAACATTCTATTTTTTATTGAACAATGATTGGTATGTTCCTTTTCTTCTATATTATTTACTAATAGAGAATTGTGAGGGATGCCATACTACCTCGCCCATATGGAGCCTTACAGACCATTGGAGATGCTCGTGGGTGATGCATTGCATGGCCACATGACAGAGTAATACCTTAGCTTACATCCTTACTACTAAGAAATTTATAGTCTATCATCGACAATAACTTGCCAATTTATTATAGATCAAGGATGACAAGAGTCTTCAAGGCAATCAAAAGCTCCAAGTTCTGGTATCATTACTAACTTAACTGTCCTTTTTTATTATTTCACCTTTTATAACTTCAATTCTTCGCTTCGATAGGTACTTAAATACCAATAGATGTTTTAACTATTAATATTTTGCATTAAAGTGCCCATGTGACTATAGGTATGAACCTATTCACTTTGATGACTGAATTTTCACTACAGTTTTAAATTTTCTTTGTGGTTTATAATTTGGCATAGCGCTTCTTTTAGCACATGGCATAGAGGCACCTGAGGTCTTCATTGGGTGCACAACGTACTTCACTACGTGGGAAGTCAACAAGAGAGACCCAGCGAGCTAGAAGTCTTAGAGTCAGGTTGTGGATTTTGGTGGTGCTGTGTTTTCTCCTCCCATACTCTCTACAGATTTCCATCCAAAAAGTTTTCATGCCATACCCCGCGGGCTCCTCTGCTAAAGAGCAGTTTAGGTGGAAGCCTAGGAGATCGCTAAACCTCCTCGGGGTGATAGAATAATCAATGTTGAACAGACGGAAATGGATCGTGGGTTTACCTGAGGTGCATTTCTCCATGCGAAGAGTCATCAGGAATTCCATTGTGAGAAGGGTGGATCCTTCTTTTGTGATATTCAAAAACTCCAGCCATCCTGCATAATCGAATGCCTACGTAAATGAATCATGCATACCTATGGAGACGAAGAAGAAGGCGTCAAAGTATCTTGTTCGTCCAAAGGTCTTGGTGGTAAGAATCTCCAACTTCTGTTCTTCAGCGTTGTCTCATGGGGTAATGTCTTGGATCGTCAAAAGTCGGCGCTGCAGTGGAGTCAGGCAATCTTCCAAATTCTGTTTTTTTTCGAAATTTAAGTGCAAGGATCAATAAACTTATGCAAAATTTTGAAATTTAAACATGTCGTGGTGAAAATTAAAAAAGAGGTTGAATGCAACAAAAAAGAAAGAAAATGTGCGGGAAATTTTAAATGTGCAGTGGAGGATAATGCCAGTTTACTTCCTAGCGAGGGCAAGTCATACCATTGGATTGGAGTCAGCGCTTGACGGAGACTTAGTGGCCATCTGTGCTGCAACGTTTGCTCACCAAACCTTTTTGGTTGCCACATCCTTTTGTTTCTGAGTCAGCGCTTGGCGTTTCTTCTTCTTTCTTCTACCACTCTTTGGATATGTTCGTTGTTGTGGCGACAACCTTAGTGACAAGAGTCTTGCATCCTGCTTCCTTTGTCGGTGGCTTGGCCATCGAGGCACGTCTTAGTGACTCAGCTCTACGATTGGCTTTGAGCTTGCGGGTTTCTCCATCGTACAAGAGCTTTTCCATGGCTATGAGGAGAGAGTCCATTTTCGACTTGCTCAGCGACAGCTCGACCTTCTCTCTATGTGTCTTCTAGTGTGCCTGACACTTAAATTTGAACGTTTTTACCTGTCGGCACTGTTCCACCTTTGGCTTGAAGGAGAACGTTTCCCGTCTGCCATTGATGGTGAGGTGGACTTGTCTAGCTCCAATGTCAATAGTGGCCTCAGCGGTGCTTAAGAACGGTCGCCCAAGGATGAGCGGCGTTTTGCTATCAATCTCCATGTCTAGCACCACAAAATCCATCGGGACAATAAAGTTTCGGATCTTGATCGGAATGTCCTCGGCGATCCTGCCGGGGTAGCGAATTGACTGATCCGCTAGCTGCAGGCACATCGCAGTAGGTGCAAGTGTAGCATGCGTGAGTTTATCAAAGACTACCTATGGCATGCCGCTCACACTTGCTCCCAGATCGCAGAGAGCTTGATCGAAATGTTGGGTCCCGATTGAGCATGAGATGGTAGGGTTCCTTGGATCCTTCTTCTTTTGGGGCAGCTGGTTGAGTAAAGCTGCGCTACACTCTTCCTTGAGGAGCACAACTTCTGTGGATGGCAGTTGCTTCTTTTTGTTGAGGATGTCCTTTAGGTACTTAGCATACGTAGACACCTGCATTGCATCTAGCAATGGGATATTGACACCTCCACAAACTTGCCAAATTGGTCGTCGACAGAGGTCTTTTTCTGCCTTTGAGGAAAAGGGAGCACGGTGGTGTCGTAGAACTCGTGTGGAGCTGACTTAGGTGCTTCCTTAACCAGTTGTTGTTCTCCAACCAGTTCCTCCTTGAAACGACCCGGATTCCGCGATGCCGAAATCCAAGTCTTTACCCATTGCGATAGTCCCAGGATACACATAAGCTATCACAATTCGTATGTTCCAATCGGTATCACATTCATAGCTTTGAGTAATATTACATTTATACATCATTGGCCTAAGCCGGTGCAAGTCCAACAGGACTGAATCAAGCAGAAATCGTAATCTAGCAGCGGAAAGTAAGTCTTCGGGTCCATCTTCACAGACATCCTTGAGCGAAGCACCGTGACCCTCAGTTGTTCCGTCCTTCATGGAAATGATCGTCGTCCATCTCATCGCCTTCCGTCGAAGAAGAAGTCGTCATCCAGCTTATCTCCAAAACCTGTGCGCCAGTAGCGCAGGCCACCCTGAGACACTCCCCTAAGCGGCAGCATAATAATAAAAGGGACTGGCACAAGTGGAAGGCTCTAGGCTTCCTATGCAAGCAAGTATATAAATAATATTTTCCAGTTTACCATATCATTGTTCCATTCGGGAATTCGGTCACACGACGATTCCCCTGCTCATCACTCATCCCAACACATGCACACCTCACCACCATACACCTTTTCCATATCATCCACACTCATCATACTACATCTGCGGCATGACAGCTCCCACCCGTCCATGCCTCAACGGCCGTAGCCGGTTTCCAAACACTCGAGGGGGAAGAGCAGAAACCCAGGCTAGTTAGAGGAGGGTCACCAAGGGATCGTCCTTTGACCGGGGACGGCAGCTATACGTATAGATTGTACACTCTGTAGAGGTTTTTGTACATCTGTACCCACACGAGACGGGACGGGGGTAGTGCGTCCGCTACCCCGGGCCCACCACACCGATAGATGAACTTCCCTTCCAGCACTTTCCTGCTTTCCTGAGCTAGAAAACTGTGCGGATATACTATCCACCGCACTCTCAGGACTGTGAGCTCGAGTAGTCCGGGGCCCCACGGGTCGAGTCTATCGGTGACGTGTGGCTGCATCGCAAACCCACCATCGTCCCCTAACACTATCGCCTTACCCCTACAGTAATATGCCCTTCGGGGAAGTTCAAGAACCGGGCCTGAGGTCGCATGGTATGCACGAGTCATAGTTCCGGGTGACATGTCCCCCTACTTGGTCCTTAACTGGCGAGAGCAAGCCTTCCAGGGGTCGGTTGCCACCCTCAGCGGTGGGCCGTGCACCACCACACACCTCTCTCCACTCGGGGCAGAGTTCTAGTCTCTCCCATAATTTCCGATGCCGACTCCCGCCACCCATTCTCACACACCATCTCGCTCTCAACCCATCCCCTCCACACACGCCAAGAGTAATCACATCCCACCATCATATCACCCAATCTCACATCATATTCATTTTATTTAGTTGCAGTAGAATAATAGCAATTAGGGTATGTGGCTAAATGGAAGCAGGCTCCCTATCTTTGGGTTATCAAAGCAAGCATGATCATAATTAAAGCAGTAGCATATTTGCGTGTCTATAGGATTTGAAGCAGGGAAGTGTTTGAATGGTGACCTCGGTAGAGCTGGTTGCTCTAAATCTCCGGTGTAGTCGAAGTAGTCGTACTCATTAGGGTCCTCCAAGAGATCCTCTGGACCTATACGCGAAAGACCGAATAAATCGAATGCACACAAACTCCAAATAAGATGCATAAAGAACCAACATCACTTAAACAATAGCTCTAACTTGCAGAGCTTGATTTTAGATGAATTTAGGATCTGGTTTCACAATATTCCGAGTTGATATGAATTTTCTAAGTTTAAAACAAGGTTTAACATTTTCTGGGAAAGGTTAAGGGTAGGGCTGGTCATTTGGCCCACTCGGCTTCTACTCAGCTCAGCCCTCAGGGCACAGCCCACGGCCTTGCGCCGAACGGCGGCCCACTCTCCTCACTCTCTCTTTCCCGCGTGACTCGGCCTGCTAGGCCCGCCTCCTTTTCCTCTCCTTACTCGGCCTCTCACAGCACAGCCCGTAGGCTGCCTCTCCTCACGGGCCGAAGGAGAGGCCCACTCGGGTTGGAGCCCAAGCTCGCACCCCTTCTCCCTACGCTCTGCTGCCTTCCACCCCGCACCACCTGCTCGAAGAATCGCCTCCACTGGCTCTCTCGCCGGCAGCGCTCACCGCCGGTGACATCAAGGCACGAGCGCGCGACTCCTCCCTCCTGCACAACCACGATTTGAAGACTAGTCCTCCCAAGGTCCGACGGATCGCGGCGGAGTCGCTTGAGGCAGCACGACAGCGGCGACCCGTGCTGGCACAAGACCGGGCTCGGCGATGACCAAGGCTCAAGGTCGCGGGTCGGGGAAAGGTCCTGGCTGCGACGACAGCTACTATAAGCGCGGCAGCTCGCGCGGTTGCAGCTCAACCGGCCGCGGAGATGGGGACAAGGGCATTCGGGCAGGGCGGCTAGGTCGCGCGCCATGGCGTTCACGCCAGCGCGCGCACGGTGATACAGCCCGCCCGCGGCGACAGAGGCACTGGCACAACCGCCTCGACGAGAAGGCTAGGCACAAACTCCGAACAACGAGGCGCTGCGTGGACACGGGCACTCCCGGCCGCGATGGCGTCACTTACCTGCCCGCGACGCGGCAAGCGCGGCGCGCGGACAGCTCGGGATTGGGGCGGCGCAATTCATGACCGGCACCTCGGCGATGGTCTAGCGCAACGATGCTTCCCTAAGGCCAGCTACGACGGCGACGTGGCCTCGAGTCACCACGCGACGGTGGAGCTCCAAGAAGGCCACGGTGCGGCACACGAACAGAGAGGGCTTTACCGGCCCGGGTCCGTGGCGGGGATTGGATAAGGGGATTCATGGGATTCTCACCGTGGTTGGCTCGGCGAAGAGAAGGCGAACACGACTTGGAGAAGGAGTAGCAGAGGCGACGAGGTCCGACGGCAGCGAGGAACGGTCCCGGTTCCGTTTCTTGGCGACGTCGCGGACGGCTTCGGTCTTGGGTCGGCGCCATCCTGGTGCGGCGCGTCCCTCCTCCTCCTTGGCTCGAGCGGCAACGGCGTCGCAGCCCTCCCCGGCAGGTGGCCTCCTTCTTGCACGAATGGCGTCGACGACCTCCTCCTCCTTCCTCTCGGCTCCGGCCCCTATCCCTCACTAGTCCCTCGGTGGCGGCGCCTCTAGTGGAATTGGGGCAAGCCCCCTATCTCAGCTTGGGTTTCGAGGATGGGGGCTGCCTACTTATAGCGGCAGCAAGAGGGATTAGAGCTTGGGCGCCTTGGATCGGCACGGGCTAGCGGCCTCGACGTCTCTGCCTTGGTGGCGCGGCAAGGTCACGCAGATGGCGTGACCCAGGTGCGTAACCCGGGTCCCACTGGACCCCGGGGCGGTTGGAGGCGGCGATCCTATCCTCTCTCCCTCTCATCAACTTGGCGCGCAAGGCGGTCGGATGGCGCGCAACTGCGCGGTCGGTCGCGGCGAGAGGTAGGGCTCGTCTCTGATCCGATCGAAGCACGGGGGAAAAGGTGGAGGAAGGGGAAAGCTGACATTCCGGCCCCATTTGGCAGCGAGACACGGCGACAGGGTCCACGCGGCAGCGGCAGGGCGCGGAAATGGCATCCGATGGGCCGTAGACTTGGGCATTTTGGCCCTGGCGCGGGGTTGGTGGCTTTGGATGGCTTGGGCTGGGCTGGCTCGATGGCTTGGCTTGGGCCATAAGGCCTTTCCTATTTCTTTCCATTTCTGATTTGCTTTTCTATTTGAGTTTGAGTTGATTTGAATTTGACTTGCACTCAAACAAAGATGCAAATAAACTCCAAATATGGTGCATGGAAAAGAAGCACAAGGTATAACACAAATAAAGTTATTTATCTAATTTATTAAGGGTTGGTTAATCATTTTAATGGTTTATCCTATTTTCTAGGTTATATGCAATGCAACACACATAATTTGGAAAAGAAATTTTTAAGTTGTGATTTTTGGTTTACAAAAATTAGGGTTGTTACACTCCTCAGTCTTTTTCTGCCTTTGAGGAAAAGGAAGCACGGTGGTGTCGTAGAACTCGTGTGGAGCCGACTTAGGTGCTTCCTTAACCGGTTGTTGTTCTCCAACCAGTTCCTCCTCTGGTTCTGCTGGCTTCTCCTGTTCTTTCCCTGCATTCCTAGGATGTAGGCGGTCTTGTGTAGACCTTCCACCCCTAGTTGTTACAGCATTGACTAGTGCAACACTTGGCACACGTTGGCAAAATAGCAGCACCATGACGTTTCAATAATTTGGACAGCCCTCAATGAAGAAGATCATAGAGAACATGGATGTTATAAAGGCTAGCTACTCAAGATGTGCATGTCACTCTGCTAACTAACACAGTAACAGAGATACCTACACTACAAGGATCCAGAAAATTTTTGGCGGCCAAAAACCGTCGAAAATAGGCCAAAACCGCGGAAAATATTTTCGGCGGTTTTTTGCTTATTTTCGGCGGTATTGGTCCGCCAAAAAAAAAAACCAAAAATAAGCCAAATAGGTTTTATTTTTGGCAAACAACGCGCGGGACTATTTTCGGCGGTCCAGCTTGGCCGCCAAAAATAGGGCAGCTATTTTCGGCGGCCCAGCCTGATCGCCGAAAATTGCTTGAGCCTATTTTTAGTGGCCTGACCAGGCCGCAGAAAATATAAAATGCCTATTTTCAGTGGCCTGCTTGGTCCAGGCCGCCAAAAATAAGCCTTTTCCAGGGCCCCAAACTAGCCCTAAAATCTTTTTCCCCAGTTTTTGACATTGTATAAAAATTTCAGATTATAATTCACAACACATCCACATCCTCAATCTCAATTGCATTCATAAACGACATCCACAATCTCAAAAACATCTCAACAAGTCCATAGATACTCAAGCCCATAACAAAAGTACATAAATACACAAGTCTTAAGTCCATTAGCAACTAAGTCCATAACAACCACGTACAAGTCTCAAATGCGAAATCCAAGCTACAAGTCCATAGATACACAAGTCTCTGTCCATACACACAATTCCATCTCTCGGCTCATTGAACTCACATGTCACCTGGCTCGTTGGAGTTGTGGCTGCTACCTCCGGAGGCGAAGAGGTTGTTTACAAAGTCGTGCTGTCGAGATTGTTGGCATAGATAAAAAATAACACAATTAGCGAACAATTTAAGATATGGGACAACACAAAGAGACGATTAGAATAGCTTAATGGCACAAACGACGAAATGAACCTCATATCCATATTGTCCGGACCCTGGCGGAGGAGTATGGTAAGGATTGGACGCCTGCACTCCCGATCCCTATAATAAATGAATTATGTTAAGCTATTCTTCGACAATGTTTGGCGAAGTTGAAAAGGCTACAATCACTTAGTTTTAGATACAGATGAACAATTTTCACCTAAGCCATTGGAGAAAAAGGCATCTGAGCAAACATTCCCCACTGTGGCGATACTGGTGGCGGTCTAACGTCTGGCATGACAAACATCAGCCCCTGCTGCTGGAACATTAGCTGCAGAATGCAACACGTTAGTAACATGTTTTGATAATGATAGAAATAGTACTTGTTGACTTTCATATTTACTTGAATCGCTGCTATCTATTGTGCATTAACGTACTCTTGGTGAGCTTGCTCCTGCCTCTGGTACTCCTCTTGGGCTTTGAGAAATGCATCACACCTCTGAATCTCTTGTCTCGGTCTCTCCATCTCCATGTCTGATGTGGTGCGACGCTGGCAGCTGCTACTACCACCCAAACTTTGCGAGGAAGACCCCCTCTAGACTTGTCTCGAGTCGATCATGCCGTTGAACATAGAATACCTTCAAAATTCAAACGCTGTGTTACATTGTGATTATGTTATATTGGACACAACTAGACAACACCGTCCATATTGAGATCTTACCGTCCATGTGTCTTGCCGCCACCGCTATCATACACAGCCTGAGCGTTAACTGGTGCATGCCTCCAATTGAATCCTTCACCATGACGTCTTTCCATCTCCTTCCCATATTGCTCCTGCAAGTACAAACAAACTTTATAAGTTAGCTATGTAAAATATTGCGAGAACTAATGTAAAGCTATGGCCAACTAACCAGTCGATCTGTGGCCAAAGGAGTACACAATATCTCAAGCTGGGAAGGATCTGGTCCCCTATGTTCCATAATAAACATGTCTACGGCACTCGGCTCCTCTCCAGTTTAAGTGTTGGCGTCTCCTAGCCTTAAAAGATTTTACTCCGCAAACGTACGGAGACTCTATTCTATTCGACTGCAAAGACTATGTCATGGTTAACTAAGAAACTCAAGTAGCAAGTCACGGTCTCGCGTCGAGCGAAATTCCGGCGCCTCAAGGGGGCAGGGGGTAGATAGTAGACCACCGAAGGAGACCCATCTAACGCCTACGAGCCTACTGAACGAACGGGGCTGGGATACACAGGCACACCACACGCTATCACCGAATGGGGCTACCAAGCAAATCTGGCACGCTAGAAACGTACTCAAGCAAAGCTTTAGATCGTCCTTGATCAGAGGAGAGGACCTAACCAAAGCCTGCCGTACAGGTTGGATTATAGCACCGGTAAGAATAATGGGACTTGACTAACCAAGATAACCACAGCCTAAGCCTAGCAAGTATGCAAAATAAAGGGTACACCACATTTGCAAAGATATAAATAAAGTAAAATATAACTGAATTATATTGAAGATAACAGTACAAAAGATACAAGAGCTTTTACCGCAGACTCAGAAGAATCTCCAAGAACTCTGAGGCAAAGCTCGACTCACTCTAACACCCAAGACTATCCTAACTACTAAAATGTGGAAATGGACACTCTCTAAGGTAGAATATGGCTCTCAACTTCTCCACACCTTTACAAATGAGCTCTACAGGCCTATTTATAGTCCAATATGTGAGGGGATACTTGTAGGAGGCAAAGGTCGGTTGGAGGCCGAGGTCGGTAGTCGGCCGACCTAGGGAGGAGGTCGGCCGACCATCCGATCCATCGCCTTTGCCCTCCAACGGCTTGATCTTGCATCCCTAGGGCGGTTGGCGGTTAGGACGGTTGTTGCACGTGTAAAATGCCTCCGAGGGTAGGTCGGCCGACCTTGGAGGAGGTCGGGCGACCACGTGTCAGCCTTGCATTGGCCACATTGCTTTTCCCTTGGATTGTTGACGTCATGGATCCGTGACTTGGTGGGCTTTCGGCCTTTGGATACATTGGATGCTTGATACAACGGTTGGATTGACTTGCACATGTGTTTCTTTGCATGCAGGACTGGAAGTGGGCAAAACCGGCTCGGTGAGGTGGCTGGGCGGCCAGCCAGGTGGTCGGTCGACCTGGCAGTGGGTTGGCCGACCTGCCAGGTGGTCGGCCGACCTGCCACTTGGTCGGGCGGCCACCAGCATTTGGCCTGTTTGTTCCTTTTCCCTTCCTTGGCCTTGTGTCATCCATTTTTACATAAATGTGTACCAGCAACCAAATATTCATGTACATCTTGTGGAACTCATTAGTAGAAGGGTTAGTCCATTTTTATTCATTTGCATTGCTCCATTTGGTTGGTAATTGGCGGTAGATATCGTGAGATTATGACCGTCAACACCCCCCAAGCTTAAACCTTTGCTCGTCCTCGAGCAAAGCTAAGACTGAAAGTAGATCAGGAGTTGCTGCAATATCAAAGATGAAGAGAAATTTTTATATATGACTCAATACTCATGCTTTTGTTTCAAGTAGTGAAATAATTGAAGCTCACCTTATGTACTACCTGTGGTGCATCTTTTTGCTTACCTTGCCTTGGGCGGTTGAGAGATGGAACGACCATCGCACAGGAGTTCTCCTAACTTGCTCTTTTTGGATGTCTTTCATAGGTGTTTTTAAAATTTTCAAAACAAAAGTAGCTTCCCCAAGGTGCTCTCGGGCGCTCAAATGTGTTTTCTCACCAAGGGCCAAGATTCGGCCAACACTTTCCTACATTAAGGGCTTTGTGGAGTTTTAGGTAAGGAGAATGTGGCACACTTATGATATTTATTTTGCTAAGCCAAAGATTGGACCAAAGATTGTACTCTATCACTTCTTCTAATTGATCATTGGAGTATAAGTCGTGGTACTTTATGCCTCCTTCTCTTGATATTCATCCCTTGTAGCCTTTTGTTGGTTTGGACTGGATATGGAGCATTTATTTATTTTTTCCATGCTTGAACTTGCATGCTTTTTATTTTGCCGTGCTTTTGCACGCATTTTCTTTATTTTGCCATGCTTTTGCATGCTTTTCTTTTTGGCTCCATACCCTTACTCCTTTGGATTTCCCTGAAGGATAGGGATTATGAGAAGTATTTGGAGACATTTTGGTGGATGCAAAGTCCGGAATGGATCACTTGCATTTTTGCTTTTGTATTCCAGCTATCAGAAGGTGATATTTCTACTCAAAGAGACTCAAAATTTGACAAAGCTCAAAATATCACTAAACAGCTCTTTATAGCAGTTTCAACTAATTGAAGCATTTTTGGCTCTGGTAGATATTTTGACCAAGGGGAGCTATAATTTGTTGTTTTCAAAAAATAAAAACCTGAGATGTTCATCTTACTAAGAGTATGAAAGAATTATCCCATATTCAAGTCATATCATTCATTTCACAACAACTTTGGCTTGTTATCACAAATGGCAACCACAAGTTAGAACCTTAGTTTACTTCTTTTATTCACAAACTCAAAGCTAAGCTGAGCATAAGTCACATGCAAGAATTAAATCATTCACTTGATAGAGCAACTTATCATTAAAGCACGGGAGTTTTTTTATGGCAACTGAATTAAACAAACTAAATTAAGCAAACTGAATTAAGCAAACTAGCAAACTCTCAAAGCATGATACATGGGTGGTGCAGAAAACGGGGAATTGTCATACGTACCCAGCTGTCGATTTGGGTTTGCCCCCAAGCTTCAACGAAGCTACTCGGGGTAGTACCCGTAGTCCTAGAAGAATCGCTAGGACTCATCAAAGGTGCGCTGAGCTGTCGCTTCTATTTCTGGGAGGCGGTTATATTGTTCATCCTACGTCTGCTGGATGACCTGAGTGCGCTCATCGACCTGATTAAGTTGCTGGGCCATCCCCGCTATGTGCGGGTCCTGAATGGTCAGGGATCCAAAGATGGCACTCAAAGGGTCTCCTGCAAAGCGTGCAGAGGCAGATGGTCCTGCCATATACGGTGCTGACCCATACCCATAGTAGGTTCCTCCTCCTTGCTGCTGAGAGAATGCAGCGCTTGGCTCGTGTCCCCATGGTGTGTTTCCAGATCCTCCGTGGGGTTGCCACGTCGGATCTGTTCCCTGGGTTTGCCAGGATGTGCCAGTCGTGGTATGGAACCAAGTCGGTCCCGTCCCGGCGGCTTATGCGTCCTGTGCTTGCTTTTGTAGGCACTCCTGGGCTGCTCTCATCTGTGCCTTGGTCTTGATTCTTGCCACACTATGTCTGGGCCCCTCTAAAGGCTCTTCTACTGGGACGCCCTCTATTGGCATAGAGAGTGTGTCCACGTGGTAGATTTTGAGTTGTGGTGCTGGTAGAGGCACTTCAAAGTTGTACCCCCTATAGATCATGACATAGGTATCTGTGTTGGGGTTCTTGCGCAGAAAGTGTCCCCGGAAAAAATGGCTCTCGGTAACTAGGTTGGTTGTGTCTCGGGGTAAGAATGCCACCTGGGCATTTGCTAAGACCCCTAGCTCGGATGCAATCCTCGTCACAAATGACGTGATTGTTATGGAATTTTCATTCCAAACTAGTTTCATCCATTGATAGAGCATGGCGATAACTGGTGCATACTTCTCCTTACGTCACATGGCGTAGAGGATTTTTAAGTCCTCTATGGTCACACAGCGTGTGTCATCACGGGGAAGGACTACCATGGTAATCCAACGGGCCATAAACCGCATGGTGGGGTGCTTAATGTGTGTAATGCTCTTCTTCCCTTATAGTCCGGACCGGCTAGTTCTTTCCAGAACTCTGTTGCATTAAAGCCTACGGGTTCGGCTGCTATGGAGCAGCAAGGTGAGAACCCGAGAGCATTGCTGAACTGACGAAGTGTCAGCTCATGCACAGAGTTGAAGAGTCTGAAAAGAATAGTCGTGTCGGACTGCAGTGATACTACTCGAAGGGTCATTAGTAACTCCTTGGTGAGGAGCACTATGCCTCCCTCACTAACATTTGCAAAATTATCCCAGCCTACGGTACTGAAAATTTCATCAAATTCATCGTCCATACCTGTGCTTGTCATGAGTACCTCATCGAAGCACTTGGTGAGGCTGATAGGCTTGGTGTGGAGTCGCCTCAGCAGGTCGGCTTCATCTTGATTGCGTGTCTGGATTTGGGAGTCCAGCAGCAATACGGGCCCGGTGTTTGATAATGTAACTTCTTCTCCTCTTGGTCCAGCACTTGATGAGCCTTCGTCCGACACTGTCCGAGTGTTTTGGCCCTGTGAACCGGAGGACATCGGGAACTGAATGTGTTGTCCTACCCTGCTGATCGCACTTCTGGCCGTCTTGAGAGCGCGCCTCATCCTGCACAAAAAATGTACACAAGAACTACGAGACGACAGAATAAAATTAGTGCTAGTCGTTAGTCGTCCTTGTGGGGCATGACACCGCCACAACTCGTTCTTGGTCTTGCCAAAAGAGAGGGGCTAGTAGCTAATTTATTTGCTCAACTAGATTTTTCTTCGGACATTATTTTGGCTAAGTGAAAGAGCTAGATTAACTACTAAGCTAGGAAATTTGAGAGGGGGAGAAGCGTGCTTGTGCTTGGTGCATTGAGCAAGAGAACAAGGGGTGCTATTTATAGGCCAAGGGGAGCTGCAGGGAGGTCGGGCGACCTGAGGAAGGAGGTCGGGCAACCACCATGCTGGTCGGCCGGCATGGAGCTGGGCGGGCGACCTTTGGCCTGGTCGGCCGGCCTGGTGAGTGTGTCTGCTGTACACTCGGGTGCTTTGTGAGGAAAGTGAGTGCAGCTGAGGTGATCAAAGAGCACGGGTTCGTGAGGGAAAGAAAGAGTGGAGGCTTTGGTCTTGCATGCACCGAGAGTGGGCATGGCTGGGTGGTCGCCCGACCGGGGCCGTGGTCGGCCAGCCATGATGACCGGTCTATTGTTGCTCGAGTGCTTGCCTGCTGAGAAAATTGAGGGGTGTGGTCGGCCGGCCGGGTGCATGGTCGGGCGACCACTCGATGGCTTGCTCATTTGCTTTGGAAGAGAGGAAGTGAGAGGGAAAGAGGGGGTTGCAACACCGAAAGTAGGAGCAGAGGTCGGGCGACCATCATTGGGTCAGCCGGGATGGTTGCTTTGCGCAAGGTGGGGACAGGAGATTCGACGGCCGGTGGCGCAGTCGGACGGCCTGGGTGTTTCTCCTTGTACATTGCTTCGGGAGAGAGCAAAGGGCAAAGAGAAGAGGGAAAGGAAAAGAGAGGAAGGTGAAAGAGAAAAGAGAAAGAGCAAAGAAAAGGAAAGGAAAAGAAAAGAGAGAGGTAAAGAGAAAGAAGGGAGAGTAAAGAGAAAGGAGAGGGAGTGTGTTGGCGTCTCTTAGCCTTAAAAGATTTTACTCCGCAAGCGCACAGAGACTGCTGTAGCTTTTCACCCAGAGTATTCCGAGTATCGTATTTTTATCCACAGGGAAGCGGCAGGCGAGAGAGTATAAATGAATAAACTCAAATCGAATGATCCGTACTTAAATAAATATACAGCTAGTCACTAGACTGGGGTAAGTCTGGTAAACGTATAGGTGTATGGTGGAAAGAAGTAAATTAAACTACCTAAGATACACGTAGAAAGGTATAATTGCCTGGGAGGACAACAAGCGAGATAAAGTTTCGAAACTCTATTCTATTCGGCTTCAAAGACTATGTCGTGGTTAACTAAGAAACTCAAGTAGCAAGTCAGGGTCTCGCGTCGAGCGAAATTCTGGCGCCTCGAGGGTTCAGGGTGTAGATAGTAGACCACCGAAGGAGACCCGGCTAACGCCTACGGGCCTATTGAACGAACGGGCCTGGGATACACAGGCACACCACAAGCTATCACCGAGTGGGTCTACCAAGCAAATCTGCGTGGATAAGCTGGCACGCTAGAAACGTACTCAAGCAAAGCTTGAGCAACAATAGATCGTCCTTGATCAGAGGAGAGGACCTAACTAGAGCCTGGCGTACAGGTTGGATTATAGCACCGGTAAGAATAATGGGACTTGACTAACCAAGATAACCACAGCCTAAGCCTAGCAAGTATGCAAAATAAAGGGTACACCACACTTGCAAAGATATAAATAAAGTAAAATATAACTGAATTATATTGAAGATAACAGTACAAAAGATACAAGAGCTTTTACCGCAGACTCAGAAGAATCTCCGAGAACTCTGAGGCAAAGCTCGACTCACTCTAACTCCCAGGACTATCCTAACTACTAAAATGTGGAAAAGGACACTCTCTAAGGTAGAATATGGCTCTCAACTTCTCCACAGGTTTACAAATGAGCTCTACAGGCCTATTTATAGTCAAATAAGTGAGGGGATACTTGTAGGAGGCAAAGGTCGGTGGGAGGCCGAGGTCGTTAGTCGGCCGACCTAGGGGGGAGATCGGCTGACCATCCGATCCACCGCCTTTGCCATCCAACGGCTTGATCTTGCATCCCCAGGGCGGTTGGCGGTTAGGACGGTTGTTGCACGTGTAAAATGCCTCCAAGGGTAGGTCGGCCGACCTTGGAGGAGGTCGGGCGACTGTTGGCGGTCGTTATTTCCTAATTTTGACCGCCAATTCCTCGGTTAATAAATGGGGAATAAGCAAAGTTCTATGCATTATTTACTTTGAACTACTAGCTTCCATGAGTTTTGGTGGTTGAAACTGTTTTGTAGGGAGACGCTCAAATTCCATAGAAATATACATCATATGGAGCAGGGGGTAAATTGGACAAGGGGCAGGGCCGCCCGGCCCCACATGCAGGCCGGCCGACCCCACCTCAGGTCGCTCGGCCCCACATGCAGGCCGGCCGACCTCCACCAGGTCGCCCAACCCCTTTGTCCTGCCTTAAGCCATGCCACGTCACCTGCATGCAAGAATACAACGGATTAGTGACGTCATCGATCCGACACCGTTCAATCCTCAACGTCCAACACTAAGACGGTTAATCGGACAGCGGAGGAGGAAGCACATGGGCCGCCCGACCTAAGAGGGAGGTCGCCCGGCCAACTACCTTGGCCGCCCGACCTATGTAACACGTGCCCAGTTGGTTACCGACCATGGAAGGAGTCCTGGACCGTCGATGAAGCGAAGGCGGTGGATCTAAGGGCCGGACGACCAAGGGGGACGCCGCCCGGCCCCACATGCGGGCCGCTCGGCCCCACATGCAGGCTGCCCGGCTTGGAGGAGAGGCCGCCCGGCCCCACTTGTCATCCACATGCAAGTGCCTTCACTCCTAAGCAGCCATGCATGCGAGGGAATATTCCCTAGGATCAAGGGAGCATCTCCACCTCTCCAAGGCACCTCCTCCACTATAAATAGAGAGGCACCCCCCTCACTCTCACTTGCACCATTGTATTCTCTCCACTCTCTCCTTTGGGGAGGTGCCCCCTTTTGGGTGGCGCTACCCCTTTAGTTCAATGTTTTGGTAGGAGTTAGAGTCGGGCTCTGCCTGTTCCGGAGCACTCTTCAGGAGTCTGGTATGAGTCTCTTGTATCTTTCTTTTCCTGTAAGACTTTGAGTTTAGTTAATATATTTCTTTATTTAAGTTCAAGCATTTACTTTCCTGCCTATGGTTATGATCGTAGTGTAGGGATGTCATTAGACTATAGTTAGCGTTGCTCTATGAGGTTATGGTAATCTAGTCTATTTACTTGCGGGTTCCTTGTTCACGCTGTTAGTTAAGTCGTAGCAGTTGTGATATTTCCACTTGTTTCTAGCCAAGTGGAG
The DNA here is from genome assembly GCA_022530915.1 of Paspalum notatum. Classification (NCBI taxonomy): domain Eukaryota; kingdom Viridiplantae; phylum Streptophyta; class Magnoliopsida; order Poales; family Poaceae; genus Paspalum; species Paspalum notatum. The sequence continues at coordinate 24,630,128 of CM039685.1, read as the reverse complement.
GATGTGAATAACCAGAGTTTATTCTGGAAGTTCACCTTAGTTTGCAACCAGCCCCACGCAGCTCTGGGTGTCTCGTGTGTACCGCACAGGCTTTAGGTAGCCCCTTTTGGTGACAGCATTAGGGCGTCTCAGTATTCCACCCCGTCGTTCGGGCTGGCGCCAGGTTGTGATCCAACATGTATGTAGACGCATAGTCAGGCTCCCTAGAACCCGCCTTTCTCGGCTGGGTAATCAGTACTCTGGTGCCTGGCAGTGGTTCTATAGCCGCGATGTCCGATGCAGTAAAGATGACTAGACCAAACCATAACCTCAGTCGTGTCACGACCTTAGTAGAGTGACAGTTGGAGCTAGCTTTGTCTTTTGGCTTGACCTTAGTAAAGGAAGATCTCATCAGGAACCAGATCCGTCTCGTTGTCCTCCTAGCTTCACGTTGAGCTATGTATCCTTGTGGAGTGTGTCAGTGTGCCGTTATCCTTTCTTTTACCGTTTAGAATGAAAGAGTAAAATAACAAGATGTTTGATAAGTTAATATCTCTATCTCAATGCTTCCTTGTGGATAAATACGATACCTTGGAATACTCCAGGGTGAAAGCTACAGCGGTCTCCATATGCTTGCGGAGTAAAATCTGTTAGGCTAAGAACCGCCAATAGCGACCACGTGTCAGCCTTGCATTGGCCACATTGCTCTTCCCTTGGATTGTTGACGTCATGGATCCGTGACTTGGTGGGCTTTCAGCCTTTGGATACATTGGATGCTTGATACAATGGTCGGATTGACTTGCACATGTGTTTCTTTGCATGCAGGAGTGGAAGTGGGCAAAACCGGCTCGGTGAGGTGGCTGGGCGGCCAGCCAGGTGGTCGGTCGACCTGGCAGTGGGTGGGCCGACCTGGCACTTGGTCGGGCGGCCACCAGCATTTGGCCTGTTTGTTCTTTTTTCCCTTCCTTGGCCTTGTGTCATCCATTTTTACATGTAAATGTGTACCAGCAACCAAATATTCATGTACATCTTGTGGAACTCATTAGTAGAAGGGTTAGTCCATTTTTATTCATTTGCATTGCTCCATTTGGTTGGTAACTGACGGGAGATATCGTGAGATTACGACCGTCAACAGCCCCCAAGCTTAAACCTTTGCTCGTCATCGAGCAAAGCTAAGACTGAAAGTGGATCAGGAGTTGCTGCAATATCAAAGATGAAGAGAAATTCTTATATATGACTCAATACTCATGCTTTTGTTTCAAGTAGTGAAATAATTGAATCTCACCTTGTGTACTACTTGTGGTCCATCTTTTTGCTTACCTTGCCTTGGGCGGTTGAGAGATGGAACGACCATCGCACAGGAGTTCTCCTAACTTGCTCTTTTTGGATGTCTTTCTCAGGTGTTTTTAAAATTTTCAAAACAAAAGTAGCTTCCCCAAGGTGCTCTCGGGCACCCAAATGTGTTTCCTCACCAAGGGCCAAGATTTGGCCAACACTTTCCTACACTAAGGGCTTTGTGGAGCTTTAGGTAAGGAGAATGTGGCACACTTAGGATATTTATTTTGCTAAGCCAAAGATTGGACCAAAGATTGTACTTTATCACTTCTAATTGATCACTGGAGTATAAGTGGTGGTACTTTATGCCTCCTTATCTTGATATTCATCCCTTGTAGCCTTTTGTTGATTTGGACTGGATATGGAGCATTTATTTATTTTTTCCATGCTTGAACTTGCATGCTTTTCATTTTGCCATGCTTTTGCACACATTTTCTTTCTTTGGCCATGCTTTTGCATTCTTTTCTTTTTGGCTCCATACCCTTACTCCTTTGGATTTCCCTGAAGGATAGGGACTATGAGAAGTATTTGGAGACATTTTGGTGGATGCAAAGTCCGGAATGGATCACTTGCATTTTTGCTTTTGTACTCCAGCTATCAGAAGGTGATATTTCTACTCAAAGAGACTCAAAATTTGACAAAGCTCAAAATATCACTAAACAGCTCTTTATAGCAGTTTCAACTAATTGAAGCATTTTTGGCTCTGGTAGATATTTTGACCAAGGGGAGCTATAATTTGTTGTTTTCAAAAAATAAAAACCTGAGATGTTCATCTTACTAAGAGCATGAAAGAATTATCCCATATTCAAGTCATATCATTCATTTCACAACAACTTTGGCTTGTTATCACAAATGGCAACCACAAGTTAGAACCTTAGTTTACTTCTTTTATTCACAAACTCAAAGCTAAGCTGGGCATAAGTCACATGCAAGAATTAAATCATTCACTTGATAGAGCAACTTATCTTTAAAGCACGAGAGTTTTTTTATGGCAACTGAATTAAACAAACTAAATTAAGCAAACTGAATTAAGCAAACTAGCAAACTCTCAAAGCATGATACGTGGGTGGTGCAGAAAACGGAAAACTGTCATACGTACCCAGCTGTCGATTTGGGTTTCCCCCCAAGCTTCAACGAAGCTACTCGGGGTAGTACCCGTAGTCCTAGAAGAATTGCTAGGACTCATCAAAGGTGCGTTGAGCTGTCGCTTCTATTTCTAGGAGGCGGTTATATTGTTCGTCCTAGGTCTGCTGGATGACCTGAGTGCGCTCATCGACCTGATTAAGTTGCTGGGCCATCCCAGCTGTGTGCGGGTCCTGAATGGTCAGAGACCCAAAGATGGCACTCAAAAGGTCTTCTACAAAGCATGCAGAGGCAGATGGTCCTGCCTCATACGGTGCTGATCCATACCCATAGTAGGTTCCTCCTCCTTGCTGCTGAAAGAATGCAGCACTTGGCTCGTGTCCCCATGGTGTGTTTCCAGATCCTCCGTGGGGTTTCCACGTCGGGTCTGTTCCCTAGGTTTGCCAAGATGTGCCAGTCGTGGTATGGAACCAAGTCGGTCCCGTCCCGGCGGCTTATGCGTCTTGTGCTTGCTTTTGTAGGCACTCCTGGGCTGCTCTCATCTGTGCCTTGGTCCTGATTCTTGCCACACTATGTCTGGGCTTCTCTAAAGGCGCTTCTACTGGGATGCCCTCTATTGGCATAGAGAGTGTGTCCACGTGGTAGATTTTGAATTGTGGTGCTGGTAGAGGCACTTCAAAGTTGTACCCCCTGTAGATCATGACATAGGTATCTGTGTTAGGGTTCTTGCGCAGAAAGTGTCCCCGGATAAAATGGCTCTCGGTAACTAGGTTGGTTGTGTCTCGGGGTAAGAATGCCACCTGGGCATTTGCTAATACCCCTAGCTCGGATGCAATCCTCGTCACAAATGATGTGATTGTTATGGAATTTTCATTCCAAACTAGTTTCATCCATTGATAGAGCATGGCGATGACTAGTGCATACTTCTGCTTACGCCACATGGCGTAGAGGATTTTTAAGTCCTCTATGGTCACACAGCGTATGTCATCACGGGGAAGGACTACCATGGTAATCCAACGGGCCATGAACCGCATGGTGGGGTGCTTAATGTGTGTAATGCTCTTCTTCCCTTATAGTCCGGATCGGCTAGTTTTTTCCAGAACTCTGTTGCATTAAAGCCTACGGGTTCGGCTGCTATGGAGCAGCAAGGTGAGAACCTGAGAGCATTGCTGAACTGACGAAGTGTCAGCTCATGCACAGAGTTGAAGAGTCTGAAAAGAATAGTCGTGTCGGACTGCAGTGATACTACTCGAAGGGTCATTAGTAACTCCTTGGTGAGGAGCACTATGCCTCCCTCACTAACATTTGCAAAATTATCGCAGCCTACCGTACTGAAAATTTCATCAAATTCATCGTCCATACCTGTGCTTGTCATGAGTACCTCATCGAAGCACTTGGTGAGGCTGATAGGCTTGGTGTGGAGTTGCCTCGGCAGGTCGGCTCCATCTTGATTGCGTGTCTGGATTTGGGAGTCCAGCAGCAATACGGGCCCGGTGTTTGATAATGTAACTTCTTCTCCTCTTGGTCCAGCACTTGATGAGCCTTTGTCCGACACTGTCCGAGAGTTTTGGCCCTACGAACCGGAGGACATCGGGAACTGAATGTGTTGTCCCACCCTGCTGATCGCACTTCTGGCCGTCTTGAGAGCGCGCCTCATCCTGCACAAAAAATGAACACAAGAACTACGAGACGACAGAATAAAATTAGTGTTAGTCGTTAGTCGTCCTTGTGGGGCATGACACCGCCACAACTCGTTCTTGGTCTTGCCAAAAGAGAGGGGCTAGTAGCTAATTTATTTGCTCAACTAGATTTTTATTCGGACATTATTTTGGCTAAGTAAAAGAGCTAGATTAACTACTAAGCTAGGAAATTTGAGAGGGGGAGAAGCGTGCTTGTGCTTGGTGCATTGAGCAAGAGAACAAGGGGTGCTATTTATAGGCCAAGGGGAGCTGCAGGGAGGTCGGGCGACCTGAGGAAGGAGGTCGGGCAACCACCATGCTGGTCGGCCGGCATGGAGCTGGGTCGGGCGACCTTTGGCCTGGTCGGCCGGCCTGGTGAGTGTGTCTGCTGTATACTCGGGTGCTTTGTGAGGAAAGTGAGTGCAGCTGAGGTGATCAAAGAGCACGGGTTTGTGAGGGAAAGAAAGGGTGGACGCTTTGGTCTTGCATGCACCGAAAGTGGGTATGGTTGGGTGGTCGCCCGACCGGGGCCGTGGTCGGCCAGCCATGATGACCGGTCTATTGTTGCTCGAGTGCTTGCCTGCTAAGAAAATTGAGGGGGGTGGTCGGCCGGCCGGGTCATGATCGGGCGACCACTCGATGGCTTGCTCATTTGCTTTGGAAGAGAGGAAGTGAGAGGGAAAGAGGGGCCTGCAGCACTGAAAGTAGGAGAAGAGGTCGGGCGACCATCATTGGGTCGGCCGGGATGGTTGCTTTGCGCAAGGAGGGGACAGGAAAACGGACGGCCGGTGGCGCGGTCGGACGGCCTAGGTGTTTCTCCTTGTACATTGCTTCAGGAGAGAGCAAAGGGCAAAGAGAAGAGGGAAAGGAAAAGAGAGGAAGGTGAAAGAGAAAAGAGAAAGAGCAAAGAAGAGGAAAGGAAAAGAAAAGAGAGAGGTAAAGAGAAAGAAGGGAGAGTAAAGAGAAAGGAGAGGGAGTGTGTTGGCGTCTCTTAGCCTTAAAAGATTTTACTCCGCAAGCGCACAGAAACTGCTGTAGCTTTTCACCCAGAGTATTCCGAGTATCGTATTTTTATCCACAGGGAAGCGGCAGGCGAAAGAGTATAAATGAATAAACTCAAATCGAATGATCCGTACTTAAATAAATATACAGCTAGTCACTAGACTGGGGTAAGTCTGGTAAACGTATAGGTGTATGGTGGAAAAAAGTAAATTAAACTACCTAAGATACACGTAGAAAGGTATAGTTGCCTAGGAGGAAAACAAGCGAGATAAAGTTTCCAAACTCTATTATATTCGGCTTCAAAGACTATGTCGTGGTTAACTAAGAAACTCAAGTAGCAAGTCAGGGTCTCGCGTCGAGCGAAATTCTGGCTCCTCGAGGGGTCAGGGTGTAGATAGTAGACCACCGAAGGAGACCCGGCTAACGCCTACGGGCCTATCGAACGAACGGGCCTGGGATACACAGGCACACCACAAACTGTCACCGAGTGGGTCTACCAAGCAAATCTACGTGGATAGGCTGGCACGCTAGAAACGTACTCAAGCAAAGCTTGAGCAACAATAGATCGTCCTTGATCAGAGGAGAGGATCTAACCAGAGCCTGGCGTACAGGTTGGATTATAGCACCGGCAAGAATAACAGGACTTGACTAACTAAGATAACCACAGCCTAAGCCTAGCAAGTATGCAAAATAAAAGGTAAACCACACTTGCAAGAGATAGAAATATAATAAAATATAACTGAATTATATTGAAGATAAGAGTACAAAAGATACAAGAGGTTTTACGCAGACTCAGAAGAATCACCGAGAACACCGAGGCAAAGCTCGACTCACTTTAACTCCCAGGACTATCCTAACTACTAAGATATGGAAAAGAACTCTCTAAGGTGGAATATGGCTCTCAACTTCTCCACACTTTTACAAATGAGGTCTACTGGTCTATTTATAGTCCAATATGTGAGGGAGGTACAGGAGGCGAAGGTCGGGGGGAGGCCGAGGTCGGTGGTCGGCCGACCTAGGAGGGCTGACCTAGCCCGAAGATGGGCGACCATCCGATCCACCGCCTTTGCACTCTAACGGCTTGATCTTGCGTCCCCATGGCGGTTGGCGGTTAGGACTGTTGTTGCACGTGTAAAATGCCTCCGAGGGTAGGTCGGCCGACCTTAGAGGAGGTCGGACGACCACGTGTCAGCCTTGCATTGGCCACATTGCCCTTCCCTTGGGTTGTTGATGTCATGGATCCGTGACTTAGTGAACTTTCGGCCTTTGGATACATTGGATGCTTGATATAACGGTTGGATTGACTTGTACATGTGTTTCTTTGCATGTGAGAGTGGAAGTGGGCAAAACTGGCTTGGTGAGGTGTCTGGGCGGCCAGCCAGGTGGTCGGCCGACTTGGCACTTGGTCAGGTGGCGCCAGCATTTGACCTATTTGTTCCTTATTCCTTCCTTGGCCTTATGTCATCCATTTTTACATGTAAATGTGTACCTGCAACCAAATATTCATGTACATCTTGTGGAACTCATTAGTAGAAGGGTTAGTCCATATTTATTCACTTGCATTGCTCCATTTGGTTGGTAATTGATGGTTGATATCGTGAGATTACGACCGTCAACACCCCCTAAGCTTAAACTTTTGCTCGTCCTCGAGCAAAGCTGAGGCTAAAAGTGGATCAGGAGTTGCTGCAATATCGAAGATGAAGAGAAATTCTTATACATGACTCAGTACTCATGCTTCTGTTTCGAGTAGTGAAATAATTGAAGCTCACCTTGTGTACTACCTATGGTGCATCTTTTTGCCTACTTGCCTTGGGCTGTTGAGAGATGGAACGACCATTGTACATGAGTTCTTCTAACTTGCTCTTTTTGGATGTCTTTCTCAAGTGTTTTCAAGATTTCCAAAACAAAAGTAGCTTCCCCAAGGTGCTCTCAGGCGCTCAAATGTGTTTCCGCACCAAGGGCCAAGGTTTGGCAACACTTTCCTACACTAAGGCCTCTGTGGAGCTTTAGGTAGGGAGAATGTGGCACACTTAGGATATTTATTTTGCTAAGCTAAAGATTGGACCAAAGAGTATACTCTATCACTTTTTCTAATTAATCACTGGAGTATGAATGGTGGTACTGTATGCCTCCTTCTCTTAGTATTCATCCCTTGTAGCCTTTTGTTGATTTGGAGTGGATATGGAGCTTTTATTTATTTTTGCCATGCTTGAACTTGCATGCTTTTCATTTTTCCGTGCTTTTGCACGCATTTTTTTTTGCCATGCTTTTGCATGCTTTTCTTCTTGAGCTTCATACCCTTACTCCTCAAAATTTTCAGGCTAGGGATTATGAGAAGTATTTGGAGACATTTTGGTGGATGCAAAGGCCGAAAAATGGATTATTTGCATTTTTGCTTTTGTACTCCAGTTATCAACAGAAGGTGATATTTCTACTCAAAGAGACTCAAAATTTGACAAAGATCAAAATATCACTAAGCAGCTCTTTGTAGCAGTTTCAACTAATTGAAGCATTTTTTGCTCTGGTAGGTATTTTTTACCAAGGGGAGCTATAATTTGTTGTTTTCAAAATAAAAACCTGAGATGTTTATCTTATTAAGAGCATGAAAGAGTTATCCCATATTCAAGTCATATCATTCTTCTCACAATAACTTAGGCTTGTTATCACAAATGGCAACCACAAGATAGCTTATTTTATTCACAAACTCAAAACTAAGCTAGCATAAGTCACATACAAGAATTAAATCTGCAACTATTCATCATTTCTAAAATGAAACTAGCAAACGAACTTATCATTAAAACATGGGAGTTTTTTTTATAACTGAATTAACCAAACTAAATTAAACAAACTGAATTAAACAAACTAGCAGACTCTTAAAGCAATGATACATGGGTAGTGCAAAAAATGGGGGACTGACATACGTACCCAGTTGTCAATTTGGGTCTTCCCCCAAGCTTCAACGAAGCTACTCGGGGTAGTACCCGTAGTACTGGAAGAATTGCTGGGACTCATCAAAGGTGCGTTGAGCCGTCGCTTGGCGGTTATATTGTTCGTTCTGGATCTGCTGGATGACCTGAGTGCTGTCATCAACCGAATTGAGCTGCTGGGCCATCCCAGCTGTGCGCTGGTCCTGAATGGTCAGGGACCCAAAGATGGCGCTCAAAGGGTCTCCTGCAAAACGTGTAGAGGCAGATGGTCCTGCCTCATACGGTGCTGACCCATACCCATAGTAGGTTCCTCCTCCTTGCTGCTGAGAGAACTACATAACAGGGTTTCAGTAACACCAAATTGTGTTACTATAGTTCAATTAAAGTGTTACTGAGTATTTTAGTAACACATTTTGTTAGTGTTACTATTGCCTATTTTACTATAGGGCTTATATCCTAGAACACAATACATGTGTTCTTTTACATCTAGAAAAGTGTTACTACTTAGTGTTACTATTTTATTAAACATTTCTTCTAAAAATGAAAAAAATACACTCCTTTGCAAGGAATTGAACTCACAACCTCATGTCTCTCGTAAGACTTCCGCTCCACGACACTATACAAGCACTTGTGTGCAAAAAATAATATTTTCTTTTTCTATACACTATGATGAGTTTTATATTGTATATTTGAAGCCTTCAACAATCTTAAATGAAAAATCTCTTAACTACAAAGTTTTAGATCTCGTCAAATACTACATCTTTGGTATATGCTACGTATCTATATGAGGTTATTTAATAAATTCCAAATTATGATTTCACAATATAGAACATATGTTGAATTTATATGGGCAATAAATGATCTCTTATGAAAACTTTATCAATTATAAAGTTGTGGATCTCATCGAGTAATATAATTTTGGTATGACATTTTCATGTAATTTTATATAGAACAATTACAATTTCTTGGTAAATGAACTATTTTTAGAGGCAAATATTAAACCCATTTTCATGAGAGGTTCATTCTACAGACTTGCTGTAGCATGCAACACATCTGCAAATGAGTATTTTAAGTGACGGTGTATGCTACGAATCATCTTTGTAAACAAGGGCTATTTCTATTGGCGGCCAGCAAAATGAAGGTGGAGCTCATGCTAGCAAGTGCATATGTCGCTCTAACTTTTAGCTATCTCTACAAATAAATAAAAAGAGGAGGTGCCTACAAAAATTAATTTTGTAGTACAGAACGGTACCATATATGTTTATCTGTAACACTTTATAGGTAACATTATTTTGTGCTACTGTACGACATGTTTTTGCATCGTGCTCTACGTGTTCCATCTATGTGTTACAATATCTACCATCATTGTATCACTTTAGGAGTAACATAACCTTTTGTGTTACTATAGTCATTATTTGTAACACATTTTTTTAAAGAAACAAGTGATATGTGTTACTGGCTTCCACTGTAACACATATTTTGTGTACCGTAAAATGTTTTTGTAACACATTGGTAGATGTGCTACAGAAGTGTGTTACAATAGCCATGTTCTGTAATGGTGTGTTTGCAGATCCTTCGTGGGGCTGCCACATCGGGTCTGTTCCCTGGGTTTGCCAGGATGTGCCAGTCGCGGTATGGAACTAGGTAGGTCCCGTCCCGGTAGCTTGTGCGTCCTGTGCTTGCTTCTGTAGCCGCTCTTGGGTTGCTCTCCTTTGTGCCCTGGTCATGACTCCCGCTACACTATGTCTGATATCCTCTAAAGGCTCTTCTACTGGGACGCCCTCTATTGGCATAGAGAGTGCGTCCACGTGGTAGATTTTGAATTGTGGTGCTGGTAGAGGCACTTCAAAGTTGTACCCCTGTAGATGATGACATAGGTATCTGTTCTGGGTTCTTGCGCAGAAAGTGTCCCCGGATAAAATGGCTCTCTGTGACTAGGTTGGGTGTGTCTGGGGGTAAGAATGCTACTTAGGCATTTGCTAAGACCCCTAGCTCGGATGCAATCCTCGTCACAAAGGACGTGATTGCTATGGAATTTTCATCCCGAACTAGTTTCATCCAGTGATTGAGCATGGCGATGACTGGTGCATACTTCTGCTTACACCACATGGCATAGAGGATTTTTAAGTCCTCTATGGTCACACAACGTGTGTCATCACGGGGAAGGACTACCATGGTGATCCAACGGGCCATGAACCGCATAGTGGGGTGCTTAATGTGTGTAATGCTCTTCTTCCCTTTATAGTCTGGACCGGCTAGATCTTTCCAAAACTCTGTTGCATTAAAGCCTACGGGTTCGGCTGCTATAGAGCAGCGAGGTGAGAACCCGAGAGCATTGCTGAACTGACGAAGTGTCAGCTCATGCACAGAGTTGAAGAGTCTGAAAAGAATAGTCGTGTCGGACTGCAGTGATACTACTTTGAGGGTCATTAGAAACTCCTTGGTGAGGCTTGCCATGAGTACCTCATCGAAGCACTTGGTGAGGCTGATAGGCTTGGTCTGGAGTCGCCTCGGTAGGTCGGCTTCATCTTGATTGCATGTCTGGATTTGGGAGTCCAGCAGCAATCCTTGTGGAGCATGACACCGCCACAACTCGTTCTTGGTCTTGCCAAAAGAGAGGGGCTGGTAGCTAATTTATTTGCTCAACTAGATTTTTATTTGGACATTATTTTGGCTAAGTAAAGAGAGCTAAATTAACTATTAAGCAAGGGAATTTGAGAGGGGGAGAAGAGTGCTTGTGTCGGTAATAGCTCGAGTGTTGCATGCATGAGCTCAGAGAGGGAGCGGTCGGCCGGCCCGGAGACCTGGTCGGGCGACCACTTGATGCACGTCCCCCTTTTGTCTTGGAGGAAAGGGAGGTGAGAGGAGAGAGGGGCAGGTTGGGCGGCCTCATGATGACGTCAGCCGGCCATGCCTTGCTTCAAGTGAGAGCAAAGAGTAAAGGGAGGAAAAGAGAGGAAGGTGAAAAAGGAGAGGAAGAGGAGGAAGAGTGGGAAGGGAGAGAGGTGGTCGGGCGGCCTGGGGGCTCGGTCGGCCGGTCCTTGGCACCTGCCTCTCTCCTCTTTTGTGCTTACTTCAGGAGAGAGCAAGAAGAAGAAAAAGAAGGGAAAGAAAGAGAGAAAGGAAAAGAAAGGAGCAAGAGATAGAGAGGGGGTGGTCGGGTGGCCTCATGGTGTGGTCGGCTGGCCATCGAGTGCCGCCCCCCCCCCCCCCCGCCTGACCTTTGGAGGGTGGTCCTTAAATTTTTTTCGAGAGTAAAAGAAGATATTAAACTGAATGCAAGAGATTAAATTTGTGCATTGCAAAAATTTAAATATGCAGTGGAGAACGGGAAATTAAAACTAGCGGGAAATAAATATGACGTTGAATGATAATGCCAGATTTACCTCTTGGCGGGAGCGAGCCATTTACCGCCCTTCGGGATGTCGGATGGACGTACGTACGGGGAGGTAAGTGGTACTTTTGCGAGCCACTTGGAGTTTGTCGTGGATGGGTCTTGGGCGCACTTGTTTTCAACACGCCCCATAGTGTTTGTCCTAGATTCTCCATGGGTATGTTGATTCTTGTTGCACCCTTGGTTGATGGGTCTAATAGGCTCATGGGTGCCGACCTTCTTAACAAGAGCTTTGCCTCCTATTTCTTGGTTCTTGCGGCTAGCCTTCATTGCTTTCGCCTTCTTCCATTCGTCTTCTTGCCGTTGTCGGATGGCAGCCTCGGTGGCTAACTTCCGTTTCATAAATGCTACGAGACTATCCATCTCTTTCCCGGAGGCGTCGTAGACCGGTGGCTTCGGCACATATTTTTGGCACTTGAAAAACTTCACTTGATTGCATTGTTCCACTTTTGGTTTGAAGGAGAATGTCTCCCTCATTCTGTTGATGTTAAGGTGGACTTCTCCGGCTCCAACATCTATGCTTGCCTCCGCGGTGCTCAAAAACGGCCGCCCAAGAATGAGCGGTGTCTTGGGATCTATTTCCATGTCCAATACCACAAAGTCCACGGGAATAAGAAAGTTCCGAATCTTCACTGGGACATCCTCGGCGATTCCCGCGGGGTGTCGGATGGACTGGTTCGCAAGTTGCAGGCACATACTTGTGGGGACGAGTGCCGCGTGATTGAGTTTGTCGAAGACAATTTTAGGCATGACACTGACACTTGCTCCGAGATCACATGAGGCTTGATTAAAGACTTGGTTCCCAATTGAGCATGGAATGGTAGGACTGCCAGGGTCCTTCTGTGAAGATTGGTTGAGTATAGTTGCGCTACACTCCTCGGTCATGTGCACAATTTCCGCTGATGGCCGTGGCTTCTTATTGTTGAGTATATCTTTTAAGTACTTTGCATATGTCGGTACCTGCATAGCATCTAGCAGGGGTATATTGACATATAACTTCTTAATAACTTCAACAAACTTACTATATTGTTCATCGGCGGCAGCCTTCTTGCTGTGTTGAGGGAAGGGCAACACCGTTGTGTCATAAAACTCAAGTGGAAGAGTTTTTCGATGGTGCCTTTTCCTTCGTGGCAGTAGTGCTAGTTTCTAGCTCGTCATTCTCTTCTATTTCGGAGGTCTTCTCCTGTTGCTTGCCTGTATGGTTAGTGCATGGTGCACCGCTAGGATGTGGAGGGTCCTGAGTGAACTTACCACCCCTAGTGGTGACAGCATTAATGTGCTCTTTGGGAGGAGGTTCCGGTTGTCCCGTAAGCTTTCCCGCATTAGCATTAGGCAAAGAGGCGGCCAACTGAGCTATCTGTGTTTCTAACAATTTATTGAAACTCAGTTGATTTTTAATAGCACTGTTAAAAGTTTCCATTTGTAATGAAATAGATTCAAAAAGTCTATCATTTGTATGAAACTTTTTACTGATGCTATCATACACAGCTTTTGGATCAAAAGAGCTAGGCTTATTGAATTACTGTGAATTGTCAGAGGAGTTACCTTGTCCGGAGAATAGGATATATGGTCGCGAATTCCAGCCTGGTTGGGGACGATTCCCGTTGTTGAAGTTGCCAGAATTTCCAATGAAGTTGGCATCTTCCGGTCGCGTTTCAAGGCAGCTGCTCCCTGAATGCCCCGTGTTCCCGTAGACTTCACAAGTCATGCGAGTGTTGAGGGCCTAGACTGGTGCGGTCTCAGGATTGTCTTCTAGCTTCTTTAAGAGCAGATCCATCTTGGCGGCCAGTATGTATGTGCTGTCGATGTGATGGACTTCATGGGATCATGTGTGTGACCTTTCTTCCTTCCATCCCTGGTTAGTGGCGATCTTCTCAATCAGATTTTTAGCCGCTCTCACACTTTGGGATAGGAAAGATCCTCCAGCAGCTGCATCCAGGTGCTCTTGAGCAGCACGGTTTAACCCATGATAGAAACTCTGAATGATCAGCCATTATTCCATTCCATGGTGGGGACAGGCTGCTATATATTCCTCTAATCTTTCCTAGGCCTCCGCCACCGTTTCATCTGTGAGCTGTTGAAAGCTCGAGATCTTGTTCCTCAACGCGTTGGTCTTTCCCAGAGGGAAGTACTTGGCGAGGAATGCGTTTGAGCACGCATCCCATGTTGTCAGTGTTGCACGATTGAGGTAGAACCATTGCCTCGCCTTTCCGACAAGTGAAAATGGGAAGAGGCGTAACTTGACAGCGTCGGCGGATGCACCTTTCATGGTAAAAGTACTGCAGATTTCTAGGAATTGCTGCAGGTTGTTGTTGGCATCCTCCATTGCTAATCTGCAAAAGAGAATGGCTTGAACCACGTGAATGACTCCCGGCTTGAGTTCAAAGTTCTCCCCTGCATTGACTGCTGGTCCCATCTGGACATTGTTGCTGGATGGGATGGAGAACTCACGGATGGTCTTCTCAGGAGCTGCGGCCATGTCATCGGTGTTCGAGGAACTACTTGACATGGCCATTTCAAGGTTCTGTTCCCTTGGAACAGGTATCTGCCCGTGGATGGTCTTGGGACAGACCCTCCTGAGCAGTGACTCTGGATTATTGTGGAAGTTTTCCGGCAGGTCGAAACCGGTCATACACCTCTCTGTTGCAACCACAACATAAACAACAGAGACAAGTGAGCCTGCTAAAGACTAGTTGGTATTTTTATGAAAGACACGGGGTTCGAAAAGAGATTATCAACTATATCTCTGCCTATTGCTTCCCCAGCAACGGCGCTAGAAAAGCTAGTTGGCGTCTCTTAGCCTTAAAAGATTTTACTCTGCAAGCGCACGGAGACCACTATAGCTTTTCACCCAGAGTATTCCGAGTATCGTATTTTTATCCATAGGGAAGCGGCGGGTGAGAGAGTATATTTGAATAAACTCAAATCGAATGATCCGTACTTAAATAAATATACCAGCTAGTCATTAGATAGGGATAGATAGGTGTATGGTGGAAAGAAGTGAATTAAACTATTTAAGATACACGTAGAAAGGTATAGTTGCCTAGGAAGACAACGAGTGAGACAAGCCAGCTGGACCTCCTTGATCGTTCCTCTTGTCCTTCTTGTACGTGATCTCCTCATCACTTGAGCTCGACGAGGATGAAGAGGAAGAAGATCCACTCCTGCAGAACCCGATCTCGGCGAAGAACGCCTTGTCCCGCTTCCGATTGTCCTTTTGGTAGCTCGCTTGCCGAAGCTATGCTTGCCGGAGCGGTGCTTGTCAAAGCTGGGCTTGCCAGAGTGGTACTTGTTGGAGTCACGGGAGTAGCTCTTGCCCTTCTTGTAGTAGTCGTTCTTGTTGGGGCACTCGGCAATGAAATGGCCGACCTCTCCGCACTCGATGCACATGGGCCTCTCGCCCCTCTTCTTGCTCATCCGGTTGACATAGGCGCGCTGAAAGCGACTAGACACCAGACAAAGCTCATCATCCCCAAGCATCGCCAGCTGCTCTTCTGTAACAGATATCAAAGCAGAAAACGAGAAGTTGTGTAATAGGGGGTTAGTAGCAGACTCACTAGAGGGGGCAGCCAAGGCCAGACTCTTGGAACCTGTACAAGCGAGGGAATCCCTCATCTTGTAATCTACTTCTGTGGCCTTGAGCTTACTATAGAGCGCCTCTACTCCTATCGTATCATACCCTGCCGACTCAATGATTGAGTTCACCTTGATCTCCCATACTTTTCTATCCAAAGCATACAGCAAGTTGACAGCCTGCTGACGATCGGTGTATGGAAGCTCAGCGGGGGCAGAGTTGACACGTAACTTGTTAATGATCGACTGAAAGCGACCAAACAAGTCGTCTATTGACTCTCCCGGCTTCTGGACAAAATTCTCATATTCGCGCTGGTAAGTCTCCACAAGCCTAGCCTTAATGGTCGCGGTTCCCTCATGATGTGCACTAAGCAGAGACCATATCTCACGCGCCATCTTGAGGTGACTCACTCTCTCATAATCCATGGGACCAAGCCCAAAAAAGAGAAAGTTAATAGCCTTGGCTTTCGCCTCATGCTGAGCCACGATCTTAGGCATAGTATGCTCAGCAACTGGACGCACCACAAAAGTCGTACTCTGAGTAGCATCCCATATGTCCTGACTCTGGCTAACAAGGAACACCTCCATCCTACCCTTCCAGTAGGGATAGCCATCGGAGCCAAGGACGGGTATCTTCCAAGAGTAAGTCATAGTCGCTACGGTTTCTTCACCAGTTAAGATATGGAAACCTAACCGGCTGTGATACCACTTGTAGGACCGAGATGTGCGACTAGAGGGGGTTGAATAGGAGCACTTAAAAACTCAAAAACACAACCCCCTGGTGCAAACTGACACACTTCACACAACAAACGCTAGACGACGCTGAAAGGGAACGTGTCTAGCAAGCACTTGGTGTCGCCCACTGAATGGGAACACACCAAGCGAGTGGAAGCACAAGACTCAATGATCAAGAAATCACAAGTCAAACGAAACAACGACTCACGCACTAGCGTCTTGCCCGCCACTCAACGCACCGAAATGCGCCTCACTGGTTCACAGCAAGTTAAGAGTATGGGCAGCAGCAAGGAACACTAAAAGTGAGGTCGAAGCAAAGAACCGAACATCACAAACACCAAAGAATGGCAGGGCTGCCTGGGAGCACCGGATGATCCGGTAGGTGTTATCGGATGTTCCGGTAGGCTCCACCGGATGTTCCGGTAGGCACTATCGGATATTTCGGTGGACACGCCCAAGGCTAAACAGCCGGATGTTCCGGTAGGGCTGCCGAATGTTCCGGTAGTTCCCGCCGGATGTTTCGGTAGCTCTTACCGGATATTCCGGTGGTGTTAGAAACAGCTCCCAAACCTCAAACTTGACCAAATCTTCTCCAAACTTCACAAAAATTGGCACAGGCTATCCTAGCTCCATTCCGAAGCTATTCCCAAAAGATATATGGAAAAAGATCACGGGATTAGCGGGAATTTCAGATCTCGTGAAGAGGTGAATATTTGGGCAAGAAAGTGAAAAGCTCAAGAACGACTTGTTCGTGGCAATCCAACGGGATTGAGAAGAACTAGGTCATAATCTTCACGTCCTAGCAAGTCCGAAACACCAAAAGAAGAGGATTAACTCATAGGCAAACACAAATCACAAAAAGCCTTTGAGTTTCATCCAAAATCCAAACTAGAAGGGGGAAGATGAAGGGGCTGCACACAAGGACTCAAATTGCTACTAAATCTTGATGTATAGAAGATGGGAAATCAGTTCATACAAGGTTCCTACAGCCTACCACCCTTCATCCTCCCTCTTGATGTGAAAAGCACTAGCTAGGGGACTCAAATCCTAACCTAAAGCTCTCCTTTCTCTCTTTAGCACTTGGCTATATGGAAACTAAGCCTAGGGTTTTCTAATAGTGGAAGAGTCACCTAGATGACCAGCCACAAGGCTATTTATACCCTAGGCCTAACGACACCATTTAACACTAAGACCCTTACTCTAGAATGCCCGAAAGGGGCTGAAATGAAAATGATACAATCGGATGACTACGATGACGCTTTGATCTTCTTCTTCTCCAAGCCTTGCTTGGATGTACGCCACGTAGCCAGTAGTTCAGATGCTTCCCCCAGTTTTGAAGTCAGAAACCAGGAAATTTTATTCTGTGGGCTTCCTGGGCCGGGTCTTGGCCCAATCTTCTATCTTGGCGAGTCGAACCCCAACCCACCAAGTCAATTGAACTTGGGTGGCGGTTTTGAGCCGAAGCCGCCAAAGCCTCCCTTGCACGCCTTCGCGCCATGCACTCGCGTTGGAGCACTACGGTGGCACCCGGCTTCTCCAGTCCATCGAAATCGCCTCGCTGTCCATCGGAGGGTTTACACCATCGTTGCCGAACCGCCCCTCCGTGTACCGAGCTTCCATGGCCGACTGACGCCGAGACTTGCCTCCAGTCCATCGAAGGGCTTTTCCCTCAGTCCATCGAGGTCTTCATCATCCTCTACCTTCAGTTCATCGGAGGGCCTCCAGTCCATCGGAGGGCTTGAGCTCGTTGACAATCACTCATCACACCAGGAGAGAAATAAGGCCAGTCCATTGGCTCTCACATGAGCCGGAACGCACCGCGTCGGTGAGCAGCCGCCGCGCACAGAGAACGCGCCACCACCCCTGATGGTCACCGCCATCTTTCCCCTTCCCCGTTTAATCCGATCCGCCAGATCAAGATCCGACGGTCCCTAGGCGCCGTCGACCAAGTCAACATCGGTCAGCACCGGTCCACCCTAGAGTTTTTGCAAAAGAGACCCTTTGTTTTATCTGAATTAGACCTGATCATGGGCCGCCCGACCCGAACGACCCAACCCAGCCCCCCCAAAAATTACCTGACCCAACCCGACCCGGACAGTTCAGTGGGCGGGCGCGGGCCAAAAATCTCAACCCGGTGGAAAATTCGGGTCGGGCTCGGGCTAGGATTTTAACCCACGGGACGGCCCGATGACCCGGCAAACCACCTCTAGCCTGGTCCAGTGCCTCCCCTCTCCCGGCCTGGCCCAAATTCTCCCCACCTGGCCTGGCCCAACGCCCTCCTGTTCCTCTCCCGGCCTGGCCCAGGCGCCCAGCGCCCCCCTCTTCCCCTCCCGGCCTGGCCTAGGTGTCCAGCGCCTTCCCTCTTTCCCTAATCCCCTCGCCTTCCCGCACTGCTTCTCTGCGCCGCCGCCGCTCTGCGCTCCCCGGCATGGCGCCGCCACCGCCGCTCCCCAGTCCCCAGCCTTGCCCCGCTGGCTCCTCGGCATGGCATCGATGCGACGTCCCCCGCCTCCATCGGATCCACGCCCGCAGGCCCGAGCTCTGCGTCCACCCTGCGCCTCCCAGACGGACCGAGCTCCGCCTCCACCCTCTGCCTGCGCCTGCGCCTCCCTGACGGCCCAAGCTTCGCCTCCGCCCTCCGCCTGCGCCTGCGCCTCCCCGACGGACCGAGCTCCGCCTCCGCCCTCCGCCTGCGCCTGCGCCTCCCCGACCGCCCGAGCTTCGCCTCTGCCCTCCGCCTGCGCCTGCGCCTCCCCGACGGACCGAGCTCCGCCTCCGCCCTCCGCCTGCGCCTGCGCCTCCCCGACAGCCCGAGCTTCGCCTCCGCCCTCCGCCTTCGCTGGATCCGCCCTCGCTCGGTCGCTCCACTACCTCTGCACCTCCTTCCCCGACGCTCTCCAGCACCGGCGCACCGTGAGCTCGGGCTGTCGGGCCGGCCCGTGGGCCGTCGGGCCAGGCGACGGGCGGGCTCGGGCCGCGAAACGTAGCCCGATGCTCGGGTCGGGTCGGGCGCGGGCCAGGAGGCACAGATGTCGGGTTGGCTTTGACCCGACCAGAACCTGGCCCGGCCCGGTGAATGATCAGGTCTGATCTGAATCAATCCATAGTCCATGACAGTAGTGACCAGGCCCCTTTTTTAATGGTTTATGCCTCGGTTTTTGAAAGTATTTACAAACAAGCCCTTGCAACCTTCAAAAGCTCATATCTTTCATGTTTTAAATCCGTTTTCAACGATTCTCGTGCTCATGTGACCGTAGTAATGCTTAGAACAGTTTTATAAACCATTTATTTTCTGTTTTTCATGTATGATGTACTATATCTTAGATTTTATATGCGTTGCTTGCATGTATTGTTGCGTAAGTTCGACGTGAAGATCCCAAAATTGGTCTGAGCTGTCAACAAGAGTTGGTGATCGAGTTTTTCAAGTGCAAGCTATTGATTTGAGCATATACATATTGGTTTTCTCTGAGCAAATAATATCTATATTCGGGAATTACAGGCAAGTGTTCTTTAACATTATTGTTTCACTACTTTTAATTGCGTATGTGATTTAATTTGAACATTTAGCGACCACCCAGGACTACAGCGCAACCATGGGGTTAGAATGGGATGACCTTGGCTAATTAATTAGGTGATACTTATGTGGACATTAGATTCATGGTTGTTGGGACGGATAATGCTTCCATGCCCATCTGCCTTGGTTAAGAAACAGGTACGGAAGTGTTTCCAGGGCGAGTCTTGCCAATTTGCAAATGGTTGGGACAGGAGGATTGATCCAGGCATACGACTGTGTATCTAATACGCATAGGAGGAACCTTTGTAAAGGCCTCGTAGTTAAGACCCTGCTGACTCACAGTGTGCAATGTTTTGGCCTAAAGGGATTCACGACCTATGGTGAAAGTGTGCTACCTCTCGAGAGTGTAAAACTATAATAACAGTCGAGCTTACGGTTATAGCGGCCTGGACCCTTTATGTGATAATTAAATTCGTGTATATGTTTAATTGTTGGGAATCAATTTATGTTTTTGAATATCTTGCTGAGTATGTAAGTGATCACCCCCTTGCTCGAGAGATGATATGGTGTATCCAGATGGCATCCAGCAGCTGAGGTGTGTGTGACCCCAGTCAGTTTTCCTGTGGATGGCTTGAATGTTTAGTTACGCTTCCGCTACTCTGTGTATATCTTATGTAAATGTTATTTAATGTTATATAATAAAGCATGTTCTGTGATATCACTATATATTGTCTCTATATGTGTGAGATTAGATCCTAGCAAACATATAGTTTTGCTCCGGTTTGTCTTTTGAAACCAAGGTGTGACAACTGAACTCTACCCCCTTATGTTGATGTTAACTCTGGGGCAGACTATATTGGTTCTCAACTCCCCTCCTGGTGAAGTGACTAACATAGATCTTTTCAATGTACTGGTAGGCAATTTATGTTGCTCAACATATGACTTGGTAATAAAAGAATGAGTAGCACACATATCAAACTGTACTGTAGTAGGCTGAGAGTTGACCAGAAACGTACCAAGCACAACATTGGGAGCATCTACTGCAGTTTCTGCTGTCACATGTTTCACCTTGCCCTGCAATGGCGCCTTGTTCTGCTGGTTGGGGCGCCCCTGCTGCTGTTGCTGCGGGGGGTTCTACTTGGCGCCCTGCTGATTAGGCTGCATCCTCTAGGTGCAGTTGTTGGCAAGGTGCCCGCTGTCGCCACACTTGTAGCAGTTACGGACCGCCGGAATAGTAGCCTGATTTAGGGCAGGGGGTTGGATGGCCCCTGTCGCATAGCTGGGTAGGTAGAGCGTTGATTCTGATTTTGGTAGCATTGACCCTGAGACACCTGCTGCTGTTGCTAGCACTGCTAATAACCCTGCTGCTGGTACTGCTGCTGCTGTGGGTAGCGGGGACGAGTGTTGTTGTTGTACGGTGCAGAGTTGAGCTTCCTTTTCTTCTCGTCAATCTCCTTGCGCTTCTGCTCAGTGAGTAAAGCATGATCCACCAGGTGATTGAAGTTGTCGAAGTTATTATTCATCAGCTGTAACTGAAGTTGGTCATTAAGGCCTTCCAGGAAGTGCTCCTGCTTATCACTGTCTTCTGCTACTTCTGTGGGAGCACAATGAGCCAGCTGTAGGAACTTATCACGGTAATCTGTCATAGACATGTTCCCCTATTTCAAGGAGAGGAACTCCTTCTTCTTCATCTTCATTAGGCTAACAGGCACATGGTCACCCCTGAACCTCTCACAGAACTGAGCCCAAGTGAAGTGCTCTCTGTCCTACTGTCTGTAGGACTCCAACCAATCTAGGGCAGCACCTCAAAGTTGTCCAGCAGCATACAGGACCCTTTCCTGACCATTGCACTGTGCAATGTCCAACTGTCGCTCCACTACACAGAGCCAGTCATCTGCCTAAAATGGGCCTGCAGAGTGAGAGAATGTAGGCGAATGTCCCTTCAGAAAGTCCCCACGTCTGTCCCTCTACTGCTGCGGTGGGTTGACATGCACATGTTGCAAAGCTTGAGCGGTATTGTTGAGATGGCCATCATCTGCATGTGTAGGTTGTAGAATTATTCTGCAGTCAACTACGGAGGGTTGGGCAGTTGAGCACTGTCGATGGTCGTAATCTCACGATATCTACCGTCAATTACCCCCAAATGAAGCAAAGCATGTGAATAAAAATGGACTAACCCATACCACTAATGAGTTCCACAAGATGTACATGAATATTTGGTTGCAGGTATGAATTTACATGTAAAATGGATGAAACAAGGCTAAAGAGTGAAAATGGGCAAAACAGGCAAACAACTGTGGCCACCCAACCAGGTCCAGGGTCGGCCGGCCACCTGGCTAGTCGCCCGACCACCTGCCAGGTCGGCCGACCACTTGCCAGGTTGGCCAACCACGTGGCTAGCCGCCTGACCACTTCACCAAGTCGGTTTGCCCCCCTCTTCGCTCCTGCATGCAAAGAAACACAAAGCAAATTTAATCCAACCGTTGTATCGAGCATCCAAAGAATCCAAGGGCCGGAACGATGGATCAATGATGTCACCAATCCAAGGGAAAGGCCATGCAACAAATCCAGAGCAGACACGTGGTCACCTGACCTTCCCTCAGAGGCATTTTACATGTGCAACTGTCGTTCCAACCGCCAACCGACGTGAGGAAGCGAGATCAAGCCGTCGGATGGTTGAGGCGGTGGATCGGGTGGTCGCCCGACCACCGACTTTTGCCTCCCACTGACCTCAGCCACTACAAGTACCCCTTCGCTTGCTGTGGCGGAACCGCCAATTTAATCCAAGCTAAGCACACTTGCCACCTCTGGCTCGCAGTGCACTTAGGCCAAATTAAACCCGGTCGTCCGTTGAGCTACCTGAAAGGGCACTCGATGTAACCATCGCTCAAGGATACCGACATCACACACATCATGCCCTCGATGGAGCCACAACAGTTACATCATCGCAGGCAGTTGATAGTAGAAAATAAGTTGCAGTGTTTACAAACCAAATATAGGTAGTCAAATACATGTTCAACCAAAAGCGGAAGCGATTTTTAAAACATCTCGCAGTGAAAACAAAATACTTAAGTAGTAGTCTTCATGTAATGTTCAACAAGGTGAGCAGCACCGAGCCCACCCGTACTACCCTTCTCCAAGCATTTATCCAGATGTCAACGTTACCTGCGCTCCGAAAATGGGGGCAAACCCTGAGTAATAATTACAAAATACTTAATAGAATGGCTTACGGCTGATGCAAAGCTTGCTTACTAATAGGTGGATCCTTAGCTATTGATTTTAAACACTGAAGAATTAACATTAGTAACAAGTCCCATCATTTGCATACTTCATCATAAGAATAATATCTTGCAGGAATAAAACATAAGCATACATATGCAAGCATGTGGAATTTGAAATCATGAGTGATAAGCATACTGTATTCAAGGAGTTACTGCGTTGCTCGTCAATGATATTGGCATTCCCACACCTAGTGGGCATTAGCGATTCAAATCGATTTTATTTCCCGGGAATAACTAGAAATGCTAGGGGTATATGCTTACTAACCCTCAGCATTCTCACATATAGCCCCCATCTCAATCTGACCCGTCCCAAGATTCAATACGCACCCACCTAACCCCTGGGTTGTGCGGTTTTAGGAGCGATACCACGTGTGCTGGGTCAGCCCTCCCTTGACTACAAGTGCCCCCGAGTGCATCGGCCTCCATCAAGTGGATGGGCGGCATCCTGAAAGCTTCGGATGGCCCATGAAAGACTTTCACCAGTCCCACGACCTGGATAAGCATGCTAGCAATGTTACGCCGATCAATAGGCGAACAACGGACGGGTCTTATGCGACTCAGGCGGAGTCCACCAACCATTCACATAATCATCATCATCATTTATTTTTCTTATATACTCATATCTCCGCCCGGTCTCCACTTCAATTATAAACATAAATGTAACTTCCACAATAGTAAGATTTTTGTTTTTTTGAGAAATCACCTACGCGACAAGTGACTCCATTCACTCGCCGTACCTAGCATTACTAGGCATACTCGTCCTACATACTCTAGTGTAGGTGCTAGGGACAGGGTGGCCAAGGAATCTAATGCAATTGGTTTCAAACAACTCCTACTCACTTGGACTGCTCCTCCTTCCAAACACGACTGATGGGCCCTCCAGGTCGTGACTCGGTCTTAGTTGGTCTTTTGGACACCGTTGCTTGATGTAGCTCCACACATTTACTTCTTAGTCACGTATCTGCAATGAGCACCACCATATGAATGACATGCATGATGCAGTGAATGAGATACATGAATAATGAGCACACATTTGAACAATTATTTTATGGACAGACGGAAAGGGGTTGCTTAACCATTTTAACAAAAAGTGCTTATATGCCACTAGGACTAGGATACAACGATGCAATCAACATTCACAATGCAACATAGAAATTTATTACATGATCAAGTATTAAGTTAAGTTGTCCTTTTTCATTAAACATGCAAGCAAACCCACACAAACATATATTTACACATGTATGGACTGCTAGCAACATCATTCTTTGGAACATCGGTTAAGCACACAATCATACAATCACACTTATACAAGCTAATAATCATATTGATAATATGTTTACACGGTGATCCGATAAAACAAATTATAGTAGTTATTAGGATTATTAAGATACATGTATGAAGTGTGGTGGTGTTTATTTTCATTCAGCAAGTTATACATATCATGTAGTGTACATGAGAGGAGCTCATGATAGATTGCTAATTCCAAGCCATCTGTATAATACCCAATATAAACAAGCATTGACCAACATATAAGTAAACTAGCTATATATAATTTGGTTTACGAGTTATTGTTATTTAGCTACATTCAAACCCTATGATACTTTCATGGCTAAGGATTTGTAACCTAGGCACATGAGAACGGAATATGTATGTGGAGCATATAGTGTTATCTACCTTCCAAGGTTTCAGTTTGATATTGCATTATTACATATACGCAACGGATTTCACAAGAGCAACCATGAGTTCATATGAGTACATTAACGTCTCCATTTTATTCCTTTTCCCTTCAAGCTTAATAAAGTAACTATTAGTGGACCCCTCAAGTAAAGGCAACCAAAAATGCATCAAAACTCACATAATCATACTTGTGCAGTAACATGGCTGCATGAATTTTGGTGGGATTTTTAGAGCATATTGAATATCACTTTTCTATTTTATTGTTTAAATGACCATAGAGTCTGTCATTTTCAAAACACATAGCAAACAGCAAGAAAAACTTATGGAACTTTATTTCTACACTTCACCGGGCCAAGTGAGTACAATATAATTTCCATGGCTTTTTCTGAACAAGTTTTGTGTAGCATGCATTTCCATATACATAAAAAGTACTAATTAACAGAACTAAGGGTAAAAATGTAAGCAAGACAGTATATGTTCTGGATTCCAAACATCACACAGAGCCTAAATAACATGATAAAGCTAGTGTCAAAGTTTCATAAATTTTGGAGTTCATTTAGACCACTTTTACCATTTATTTACTCCTAGCTTGCATGCAATAAACCAAGGGTGAACAATCTTTTCACAGATCCACATCATACGTAGCCTGTAGATCTACTAAATAGGAACGCAATGCAACAAAGTTTGCCTTTGTAGGATTTTAATTTGATTTGTTATGATTTTCCGAAGTTCTAGCCGAATATAATGATTTTTAAAGGAAAATCAACAGATCCGGGGATCTATACGTGATTACTATTAGATCGAGGGGCTACAACGCAAGATCTATGAGACTCATATTACTGTACGCAAAACTAAGACGTGAAAACACAAAAACTCTAGGACTAAAATGGAAAATCGCCGTCTTCCTCCCTGCCTTCTTCCTCCTCGTGCCAGGGAGGAAAACTAGTGGTGGCGCTGGCCGGAACCAGCCGTGCGGGGCGCGGCGGCCCACTGCAGGTGGACGGGGAGGGAGATGGGGATGCGAGGGACCTTACCCCCTACCTTGGGAAATAGATGAACTGAGGAAAGACGGCGACGGTGAGCAACGCGGACCGAACTCCGACGCGGATTTGCTGCCCGTTGAGCGGAACCGGTAGCCAACAACAGGGGTTTTCGATGGTGTGGAGGGCTGCGAAGCCCGGCATGAACTGAGGAAGCTCGAGCTCCGGGCATGCGTCAATGGCGGCCGGCATGGTTATTTGAGAAAGAAAGGGGAGGACGAGGCGCTTAGGAAGGGAAAAATGGAGGAGGGAGCGCTCACGTCTTAAGGCCGAGGCCGACGCAGTCGGGACGGCCACCACCCGCGCTGCCCATACGCCGGCGTCCGCGTGGCAGTCGGCCGCTGGGCGCGCCGGGGTGGGTCCCACCCGTCGGGGAGACAGGGCGAAAATAAAATGCGAAAATGAAAAATCCCCATTTGACTGCAGTGGTCCACATTTGAAATAGACGTTTTTGATCAATTTAGTGATAGATTTTGGATAAACTCCAATTGGAAAAATTGTTGTACACTTTGAGATCTACAACTTTGTAAAAATCCTTGATACCAAGTTATGTGTAGAAATACACATAAAGTCACTATTCTGTTCATTTTTGTACAACAAGTTTTATGCCAATGTTGTTCAGAATTTTATGCGCTACAACTTTCTCATATAAAGTTTTGCAATATTATGGTTGTAGTTCAAGGAAATGTGAATTTACTAAACAGGTCTGGTCTGGACAGAATTTACATGTTGACAGAAAAATTCCCAAAACACTATGCAAACCTTAATGCATGTCCAAGCACTAATTACCAAAGTTGTTAATAATGAAATTACCCACAAGTTTTCTATACAAAGTTTAACTCAAATCCCAATAGGTTTTGAACTACAAGTACAATCATATTCAGAGGTTTGGTAAAACAAGAGGTTTACTTTATGTAGAGCCTTTCTTGTTTTCTACTTTTGGATATCCAAATGAAGTCCAATCACTTCTAGGTCTGAAGCATTTGAAAGGTGATATGTTTAATTTCATTTCATAGAAAGGAAAATTTTGAAGTGCTATAGTGAAATCAAAAGTAATTTCAGATTCAAACTTGGGAAGAGCTGAAAATTCAGACTTGGGAATTTTTTTAAGTGTAGACTGACTTAGGCTGAATTCAAGAGACATTTAGGTTCAACTAGTAATTTGCCTGTGCGTTGCAACGGGAGATAACAAAATTTCAAAGCGATATACACGTTGCCATGTAAAATATTCAAAATAGCAATTCTCTTGCATAACCATAAAGCACATGTTTGAAGGTGCACCTTGAATATGCCAAATTCCAATCTTTTCATCATGGGTATGTCACATATGTCGCTTTTTTACTTCATCAATTTCATATTTTGTGTAAGTCTTACAAAAGTCAAATATTTTAGCTTAGGATTGAGACTCAAAAATTTGGCCACTTGCATGGACCACGGTTCTGATGGGTACTCATCCAAAGTTTATATACAAATATAGAAAAAGACACAAATCTAGATGTCACAGATAAACACAATGTTGAGCCCAATTGCCGCTTGAGGCATAGTATCTGCACAAATCAAAAAATATTGTCATGTGATGGTATATGCGCAAATAAAAAAAAGAGACATCAACTTGTATATTGATTTGATACCTTAGTTATAGCGTTAGAACCTCCTTATAAATGATGTTCTTAGTATACGCCCCACTCTGCTTGTGGTTTTTTTGTCTTGCCTTGCCTCGATTTTTTGTTTTTCTTATCTTTATCATCAGGTGCAGCTAGGACCTTGATGTTACTTCTAGCCGTGGCTCTAGACAATGGCACATAAAGCTAGCCATGGGAGAACACAAGCTCCGGCAAGTACACACCAGCATGTGGAATTGTCTGTCCTCGTGCCTTATTTATCGTCATAGCAAAGCTGAGCCTGATAGGAAACTGCTTCCTCTTAAATCTGAAAGGGAACATCTCATCATCGGAGGGGCACAACGGGATTCGGGGTAGGAAGACCCTCTTCCGAACATGCTGCCCCAACACGATCTCCGCGTCGATAGCATTATCCTAGAAACCCCAAACAATGAGCCTTGTCCCGTTACATAGTCCATTATCTGGGTCAGTGTTTCTTAATAGTATGATTGGACAATTTATCTTGAGCCTCAGAACATGGGGAGGCAGACCGTTAGGTGTCAAAGAGTTGAGGAACTCTAGCGGATAATAGTTGTGGGGGTCATCTTCTGCTCGATCGAAGCTATGGTACACCATCTCCTCCCCTCGGAAATGATAGATCATCCGCATATTGATCCTGTCCACACAGTCATTCCGCGTGGACAAGATGGCTCTTGATGTGATGATATAGTCTGGATCAATCATGTTATCATCAAGCATAGGAAACACATTCTCTATTAGTCTATGTAGGTCTGTATCCTTTCCTGTGTAAGGCACACATATTTCATCTGGCAAATGTATGTACCCATCACCATCGTCCTCCTCGGTCCCATTACCGACTCACAATAGGTATTCTGCGAACCAAGGGTCACTCTGTGCCCTCATGTTGCGCACCAACTTTAGGTGATGCATGGACTCCCAAAGGTATGAACTACGTAGGGATGCGTCGATTATCTGAGCCCTCGACCCCTTTCTAATAACCGGGAGGACTTTCCTAAAATCTCCTCCAAACACAACTGTCTTCCCGCCGAAGGGCCGATTTGGCGTGTTCATGATGTCCCTCATACTATTGTCGAGTGCCTCCACCACCTGTCTCCTAGTCATAGTGGCTTCATCCCATATGATCAAGAATGCTTCCTTTAGAAGCTTAGTTGTCCCGCTCTATTTCGTGAAACTACATGACAACCCATCATAGATAGTCAAAGGTATATTGAACCGTGAGTGTGCGGTCCTTCCTCCAGGCATTATAGAAGCAGCAACACCAGATGTAGCTGTCGCCATGGCAATGTTACCCATGCCTCGGACCGTGGCCAATAATGCCTTGTATATGAAAGTCTTGCCTGTGCCTCCGAGGCCATCAACAAAGAACACGCCTCCTTCACCGCTATCCATAGCAGCTAGAATCTCATCATAAGCGGACCTTTGCTCAGCATTGAGTGAGGTCGCCAGTGTTTCATGGTCAGGGTCCACCTCAATAATCGATTCCTCGTATATCTCTCTATCCACACCGTGAGACGAGTCATGTTCCTCATCGATCTCAGGAAGAGGGTAAGATTTAATGTCCTTGCCCATTGATTGTAGCATGTTCCTTATATCTATCAAAACCATATTCTGGACCGCTTGCATGGACAACCTTGTGCGGCAGTAGTCTTCCGACATTGCCTCTCGATGTTTGTCCCAGAGGCCTCGCACATTGGAAGCCTCACAATGCACAAGTATCGTCGCAAATAGCCTTCTGAGCGCTGATGGCATTTGGAATGTCTCAGCCTCAATGAGGCAGTCATCCAGAGTGTTGTTTGCCTCAATTAGACCTCTTCTTTCTACAGCTTCACGGAAGGACGACACGATCTCACCATCGATGGTCCTAAGGTCCTCGAACGAGGTAGCACCCACCACATGGTTTAGAAGAACCCTGAGGAAGTACCGTTCCCCCTCGGCTGGATGGGCAGATATGATTCTACCAATCTGTTTCACACCCTCCCGTTTCCTCTTTTGCCAGAATTTTGCTTTCTTGCATTTTTGCCAAGTGAAGAACTCTGGAAAATCACGGTAGAGGATACCTCGTGCTTCAGGAATTTTCTTGTTTGCCTCAAAGTACTCTGTTAGCATTGACTTTTCTGCTCCTTCTCGATCAAGTATTTCCTAGATATCTTGACCCTCTTCATATGTAACCATGTGCATGCTAGGGAGATGCAGCTGTAGTTGCATCACGGGTGGACTATTCTTGCTTAGATCAAAGCCGTGTATCCTCCACAATGCTTCCGGAGGAGTCACCCACCTAGCTTCCCTATACATCTTGATTTCATCGACATTCCCCTCACTATCTGCCTCATTCACAGATACAGAGGCACGGTCATGGCCCTTGTATAGGTACTTGTAGAGGTATTTGACAGCCTTGATGCTTGAGCAAACGTCGACGTTGATATGGCAATTGAAATACTTCAAAAGGAAAGGGTTGTAAGGAACAACCCATCTATTGTCTAGTTCGTGCCCTCGAACCTTTTCTTTATGCCTATCTTCACGTCTCCTATACACCGGATAAGAGTCCTTTCCTTGTAAAGTGGCCGTGTTGAAAGGACGTGGATAATGGTTCCTGCATTTTCCAATTGCCTTTGTGCAAAGGCACTCAATATTCCACATACCGCAAGGACCATGCATCATATGCTTGATAACCATTTTGTATAGCTCTAGGTACTTGCATTTGTTTGGCAATTCAGCGGAGATGATAGAGTCATACTGCTCTAGGCACGTGAGTTTGTACTTTCCCTGCATGATCAATAGGAAGTGGGCATGCAGTAGGCCCCTCTTTTGGAACTCCACCATGTAAACATATGCCTACACCTTGCCAAGAATTCCCTCCTCTAGCTGTAGTCTCTTCATTTTCTCTAGCTTTGCTCTAAAAACACACACTGCAAGGTCCGGACGATCTTGGGGTATCTGACCAACCTCAAGCTCACGCTTGATCTCCTCCCAATTAGGGTTACATGTCTCAGGAAAATATCAGGTTTCCCATATTTTCTTACCAACGCCATGGCATCGAGGTACCGACGGCTCATATCTCGAGGCCTCGCAATGAATGACCCTGATAGAACGGTCCACCTACCGACCGCGTCAGCTCGTGTTCCCCCCTATGAAGGCAATCCATTAAGCCCCGGTACAAATCCACCCATATCTCTTTTTGATGAAACCATATGTAGTCTAATCGTGAGCTCTCAATCTTTATGTATGTATCGACCGCGAATTGTTGAAAAAGACGCTTGCCAAATAGGATTGGGTTGAATATCCCTAGTCACATCTGGAACTTGTAGCAGTAGTAGTCCCTCACGGATACACATAGACGGTTAGCACTATCCGCGTAGTATATGACATCAAAGGTTAGGGCACACCATCTAAGTGAGAGAAGCATATAAAATCACACTTCCATATAGATTTCGACAACGTTCAAGAATTAACCTGGGTTTCCTTGACCATTAGCACGTGCAGCACGAGCATCATTGACAGCATTGTTTGAAACATCAAGTCTAGGTATACCGGAATGCTAGCCGCTTTCACCTCTCAGAAAAAATAGAGGGTATGCCAATGGATCATAGGATGCATGGTAGGACCTGATTCCATACTCTTGCTTGTTGTTCCCATAGAGTACGACGCCGCAGTCGAATTTCCTACGTTGCTCGGTCCCCTCAACCCATACTGCAGCCACCTCCACCTCTGAAGTGAGAGGTACATTATGCGTCCTCTGGTCCATGTAATGATCAAGGTTGAATGTGATACGATAGTCCGCTAGGTCCTTGATCTGTCCCATCGGTTTGAGTTGCTGAGAGTACGGGTTGTTTTTTAGTATATGAACCAGTTGTCGAATGACTTACTTCTCGACAATCCCCAGTACTGGAGGAAAGTCAGGCTTTGAGAGATGGTGCAAAGGCCCACTCAACGTTGTCCACGCAGTGGTCACGCGTGGATGCCACCCTAGGTGGTAATGTATGAGCATGCATTCTTCTGTAGGTACACTAACCACGTGCGAAATTAAGAACGACTAGAGGACGACTAGTTGCATTAGGGAGTGTCGTGCAAATATGTCACCGGATTATCGATAGTTTTTATGCTATACCAAGGATGTGTGATGTGAGACCGAATAGGACGAATCATGCATCATATATCTTCTGTTATCTTTTTGGGGGTATTACTAAAAGACAAATGGAATAAATCATGACTTAAGTATACTTTCTGCACGTTTCACTACATAATATGTCAATTGTATGCAGCTAATACAATTTGCCAATTAAAAGCCTCTCAATGAAAACAGATGGCTGAGAACAACCCAAACGTGCACGGTCAGGAGCAGCCCCTATCCCTGAGCCGGTTCACTCGCCCATGGTTCAGGGGAATGGGTGGTGTCATATGAGCTGTTAGGACACTAACATTTAGTGATGTTAGAACCTTTTAGAGATGCATTTGGGATGTAGTCCGTAATGGGATGCTACCTGAGATGGATGACGTGGTCATAATTTAAAACTGCACTTCCAATTTGGTTCCGGCTTGCAGTCTGAAATTCGGTACACTTGTAGCTAAATTTTGGTATATCTCGAAATCTAGACGAAACTGGGTCGAGTGTTATATACCAAACTTGTGGAGCATTTCTGGGTGCACCACTTTGTCAATTTGAGTTCCAATTTGGTTCAGGTTTCTTTGGACCTGTGATATGAACTGAAGCGACAGCCGAAGGAAAAGAGCATTATTCACACAATTAGAGATTTGATCTGGAAGTCATACACCAAAGTTGTAGAGGATAATGTGTGTGACAACTTTGCTATATGAAGTTTCTCCTGAAACTGTTTAGTTTGGGAGTTATAGCCGAAAACATACAGGTTCAGAAATTTGGACAGGATTGATATACACTAATAAACACTGAAATTGGACCAAGTTGCAAATTGAATCAACCAAAACTCTGTATAACTGAGATACGCAACATAGACCAAGGAACAACTCTTCTAAGGGGGGTTATGACCAAAAAATGCAAGGATTTGGTACGGTTGAACTTTTAATCACTTGCTGTCCCAAGTTGGGGCTGAAAACCTGAGTGCCGTAAGTAAATCGACTTTTGCGCCGTTGTCCCACACAGATTGGTAGAAGTGACCTATAAGAAAGATGTAGGGGATTAATCATTGAACAAATTTCGTATTCTGACTTTCATCCATATCAACAAAATTCAGAAGTGTTCTCCTACATCTAAAACTGCGCACGAGTTTTCCATTAGCATATACGATTGGCCAAACCTACAAGATGATGGCTAACACTTTATGTGCAATTGAGTTATTCTGTTCACTTTCATGCTTTCATGTATTCAGAATGTATTTATGATGCTATGATCTTTATATCACCGCATCTATTGCACTAAAGTTGTTAGACTAAGTGCCATTGGCCTCGTTCTTGCAGATGGTCACTCCACCAGAGACGTCTGCACAAGGGGCTGCGGATGAGGCACCACCTCCTTCTGAGTTAGCCACTCAGGTCGCTCAGCAGCTCATAACTTGCTAACTCAAGAACAACAACGATGTGATCCGCAAGAGATCAGTTACACTAACTTTGCCGCACTACAACCGCCAATCTTCACCACCGCCTCGGATCCCTTGGATGCTGATGACTGGCTTTGGATTGTTGAGTCCAAGTTCAGTCTACTGCCCCGCCTCACTGAGCAACAAAAGGCTCGCTTTGCAGCGCAGTGTCTACATGGTCCCTCGGGGCCCTGGTGTAATTCTTTCCTGGCGATGCAACCCGTTGTGCACCAGGTTACGTGGGATGAGTTACGTGCGGATTTTTGGGCTCACTATCTCCCGCCTAGCCTCATCGAGCTCAAGCAATGGGAATTTCGTGCACTTCAGCAAGGGAACATGTCGGTACTCGAGTACGTGTAGGCTTTCATCTGCATATCCCAGTACTCCCCTGAAGACGTTGACACTGACCCACATAGGGCCGCCCGTCTGTTGGGTGGGTTTGACCCCACTCTACTGACTCACTTGGGGCGCCGCCACGATAGCTTCACCGAGTTGGTGGATGCCGCCATCGACATGAAGCACCGCCTCCGCAGGGCCCATGAGGACCAGCGGAGGAAGAGACTTGGGAACACACCTTCATCAAGTTCATCTCAGCGGCAATGGGTTCTGCATCGCCCACCGCCGCATATTTATTACATTGACATGCCCCAACAGCAAGAAAAACACTGTAGGACACAACACCCTCCCTC
Organism: Paspalum notatum; assembly: GCA_022530915.1. NCBI lineage: Eukaryota > Viridiplantae > Streptophyta > Magnoliopsida > Poales > Poaceae > Paspalum > Paspalum notatum. The sequence goes on along the minus strand of CM039685.1, from coordinate 24,597,028 downwards.
CTCCTACCGTGTACCGCCTCATCCATCTGCTTCAGTGCCACCGACCAAGCCGAGTGCCAAATACCCCTGCTACAACTGCGGGAAGACCGGCCACTTCAGAAAGGATTGTCTTGCCCTTCGATGAAGCGTTGGTTAGAGGCAACCAAAGCTGGAATAAGAAGAAAGGACCAAAGAGAGATCCCCCCAAAAGAAGGTCATGTGCACTATACCCACGTAGATCAGATTCCAGAAGGTGAACCAGTATTGGCAAGCACCTTTCTTGTCAACGAGCACCCCACAGTGGTTTTGTTTGACTCCGGAGCATCAAACAGCTTCATTAGCAGGTCATATGCGACAAAACATGGGTATCACATTGATAATATGAGGGCAAAATACTACATCCAGCCCCTGGGTCACCAATTGACACGAACCAGATTGTGAGGCACTTACGCTTGCGCATAGGCACAGAGGATTTCTATGTTGATCCCGTAGTACTTCCTAACCAGGGGATTGACATTATCTTAGGGATGGATTGGATGAAAGAGCACAATGTCTTATTGGACATTACTAGCAGGACAGTTCAAATGAAGTCTAGCAAGAGTGGAAAAATTATGCACATTCATCTACCAAATCACAAACACTCGTCACACACAGAAAATGCCACAGAAGTCCAGCATATTGAAAAGATACCAGTGGTTTCTGACTATCCAGATGTGTTTCCGGAAGAGCTTCCCGCACTCCCACCGGATAGAGATGTCGAGTTTGCCATCGAGCTGGTACCTGGCACCGCACCTGTCTCTCGAAGGCCATATAGAATATCACCGGATGAGTTGAAAGAGCTGAAAGTGCAGCTGCTGGAACAGCTTGATAAAGGGTTTATTCGCCCAAGCTCTTTACCTTGGGGTTGCCCAGCCCTCTTTGTTGAAAGAAGGACCAAGGCGGTAAAAGGCTATGTGTTGATTATCGGTCTTTGAATGCTGTCACCGTCAAAAATAAATACCCATTACCACATATTGACATTCTGTTTGATCAGTTAGGTGGGGCTAAAGTCTTTTCAAAAATTGATTTAAGGTCTGGCTACTATCAAATAAAAATCAGAGAGGAAGATATACCCAAGACAGCCTTCTCAACCAGATACGACTTATATGAGTATTTGGTCATGTCAAAGGTTATCCAATGCACCGGCTTTCTTCATGTACATGATGAATTCGGTGTTCATGAATGAACTTTATAAGCTTGTAGTGGTGTTCATTGATGATATATTGATCTATTCTAAAAATGAAAAGGAACACGAGGAGCACCTGCGGATAGTACTCACTCGGCTTAGAGAACACAGGCGCTTAGAGAACACAAGAGTCTCAAATACATCTTCAGCCAACCTAAATTAAATATGAGGTAGAGACGGTGGTTAGAGTTGATAAAGGACTATGACCTAGAGGTTCATTACCATCCCGGCAAGGCTAATACAGTGGCTGACGCATTAAGCCGAAAGGCTCATTGTAACATGATTGAGGCCCACCTTACGGCAAGAGTGATATGTTGGGAGATGAATGAGATCAAAATGCCTACAGAGCAGTACGCTGAACTCTGTAGGACCGAGACGTGCGACTAGAGGGGGTGAATAGGAGCACTTAAAAACTCAAACTCATGAACCCCCGGTGCAAACTAACAACTACTTCACACAACAAGCGCTAGACAACGTCCACTGAAAGGAAATGTGTCTAGCAGCACTTGGTGTCGCCCACTGAACGGGTACACACCAAGCAAGCGGAAGCACAAGACTCAACGATCACAAGATCGCAAGTCAAGTGAAACAACGACTCATGCACGTGTCTTGTCCGCCACTCAACGCACCAAAATGCGTCTCACTGAATCACAACAAGTTAAGAGTATGGGCAGCAACAAGAAACACCGAAAGCGAGGTCGAAGCAAAGAGTCGGACAACAAAAACCCCAACGAAAAAGCTCACAGCCACCTACAGGCGTCTGCCGGACTGTCTAGAGTCCTTCACCGGACTGTCCGGTGGAACCGGATGGCCCGGTAGCAGCCGGGCTGGAACCCCAACGCCGGACTGTCCGATGGCCTGCGTCGGACTATCCGGTGGAGCCGGATAATCCGGGACAGCGCCGGACTGTCCGGTGGGAGGCTGGAACTTGAGCTTTCCAACCCTAAATTTGACCAAACCTTGTCCAATCTTCACGAAATTTGACACTGGCTATCTGAGCACTATTCCAAAGCTATTTCCAAAAGATCAACTCAAAATGATCACGGGATTAGCAGGAATTTCAGATCTCGTGAAGAGGCAAGCCTTGGGCAAGAAAAGGGGAAAACTCAAATTCGACTTGCTCATGGCAAACCTGCAGTTTTGTGATGCACTAGGGCATAATCTCCACGTCCTTGCAAGTCTAAAACACCGGCAAAAGAAAGGATTCACCCATGGCCAAAGCAAACACCCAAAAGCCAAGGATTGAACCCAAAAAGCAAACTAGAAGGGGGAAGAGGAAAGGGCTGCACACATGAGCTCAAATTTCTGAGGAATATTGCTGGATTAATCACGAAATTGAGTTCATACAAAGTTTCTACAGCCTACCACCCTTCATCCTCCCTCTTGATGTGAGGAACACTAGCTAGGGGACTCAAATCCTAGTCCTAATGCTTTCTCTTCTCTCGTTGGCACTTGGCTGAATCGAAACAAAGCCTAGGGTTTTCTAATGGTGGGAGAGTCACCTAAATGACCAGCCACTTAAGTATCTATAGCCCTAGGCCTAACGACGATATTTAACACTAAGACCCTTACTCTAGAATGCCCGAAAGGGGCTGAAATAAAAAAGATACAATCGGATGACTACGATGATGCTTTGATCTTCTTCTTCACGGCTCGCTTGGATGTACGCCACGTAGCCAGTAGTCCGAAAGCTTCCTTCGGTTTTGAAGTCAGAAACCGAAAAACTTTATTCTGCGGGCTTCCTGGGCTGGGTCTTGGCCCAATCTTCTATGTTGGCGAGTCGGAGCCCAACCCACCAAGTCATTTGAACTTGGGTGGCGGTTTTGAACCGAAGCCGGCAAAGCCTCCCTCACACGTCTTCGCGCCATGCACTCGGGTTGGAGCACCAAGGTGGCACCCGGCTTCTCCAGTCCATCGGAATCGCCTCGCGGTCCAGCGGAGGGGTTACACCACTGTTGCTGAAACGCCCCTCCATGTACTGAGCTCCCATGGACGACCGACGCCGAGCATTGCCTCCGATCCATTGGAGGGCTTTTGCCTCAGCCCATCGAGGTCTTTCTAGTCCATCGGAGGACTTGAGCTTGTTGACAATCACTCATCACATCAGGAGAGCAATGAGGCCGGTCCATTGACTCTCAATCTCCCCCTTGATGAGTGCATTGTCAACACCTTCAACCTGTAACCTGAAATAGAACAAAGACAAAAGAAAAAGCGTAAAATCGAAAAAGAAAGGAAAATAAGAGAAATGCTCAAGCTGCTCAAAACCAAACAAAGGCAAAACACAAGGTAGCTTGAAGCAAAAAGAAAACAAAGTATCGGCTCCTCAAGACAGAGGCAAAAGGCTCAACGCACCGATGCAAAGGGCATGCTAAAAGCTCAACTCCCCCTGAAATGCATCCTCACAAATGCAATATGAGTCCAAAACTCCCCCTCAACAAAATCTCTCCCTAAGTCTTCCTCCTATGTCCAAAATTCTCCCCCTTGTTGACAATGGACAGATCAAGGGTTCCTAGGACTCCCCCTGAACTAAGCAACTCCCCCTCAAAATATGCCATGAAGTGCAAGGAGTGTAACTGAAAGAGCTCAGAAGGGATGGAAAGCTAGTAATCACAAATTTTAGCATACAGAGCAAGTGAGGGCAAGGAAACATATAACAAGCTCAAATGAATCTATCTTACACATATCAAGAGCAAGCTTGTTTTTCGGAGAGTTTTTAAGAGAAAATATCACCAATATGAATAGCACCTAGCAAGATAGGCATGAACAACAAGATGCTAGCAATGCATACAAGGTGTGCTACTCTCAACCAAAGCATATACAACTAGCCATAAGCATTTTAGAGACTTGCAAATTTCAGATTTGAACATTTATATACATAAGCAAGTTTTTTTTGTGTCAGGGGTTATTTACTTGTCTTTTGCCACTTCTTACCAACCAATGCCAAGCCTAAGCAAAAGGAACCATCAGAAGGTTAAGACAAGGTTTTGATCATACACAGCCTAGTCCAACTTCATGTCAAAGTGCAATGACAAGCAGTCTCAGACTAGATCAGTGTGACAAGCAAACCCACTTGAATCTTTCTCAAATTAGCACATAAGACACCACTTGTAAGCATTTTTTATTCAGATTTCAATTTAAGCAATGTGTCATAAAAGCTTAGGCATAAACATAGCAAAGGCATACTACTAGCATATCCAGGCATGAAAAGATAGCATAGTATTCAACATTCCTACACATGCTAGGTAGCCAAGTCATGTGGAGATCATGTTTTTGATTTGCAAAGAATAAAATGACTTAGCTCACAACTAGTATTCAACAGACTCAAGAGAGCTTAGCCAATCATGATCAAGCATGCATCTATACAAACTAGCACAAGCAAGTACTAACTCATCATTCCAAAAGAGCTCTAGTGCTAGTGAAGTGAAAATGCATATGATACAATGCAATGCATGATATGATACAATATGCAAAAGAAACAAAGAGATATAAAAACAAGATAAAAGTAAAAACTAAACTACAGAAGCTATTCCTTACTAAAAGGAATAGCACACTATCCCTGACTAAAAGGGATAGCACACTCCAAGCTTACCTCTCAGAAGCGTAAAAGCGTCAAACTCTAGGGGCTTGGTAAAGATATCGGCCAACTGGTTTGCAGATACTACATAGATCAAGTCTATGTCCTCCTTCTCATAGTGAGCTCTCAGAAAGTGAAACCTCACGTCTATGTGTTTGGTTCTAGAGTGCAAGACGGGGTTCTTAGCTACAGAGATAGCAGAAGTAGAGTCAACTAAAAGAGGAATTTTTCCAAACCTAAGGCCGAAATCACTAAGGGTGGCTTTCATCCATAAAAGCTGGGAGCAGCAGCAAGCAGCAGCTATATACTCTGCCTCTATGATAGACAAGGACACGCTAGCTTGCTTGCGGGAGGACCAAGAGACAAGAGAAGTTCCTAAGAGTTGGCATGTGCCGGAGGTTGACTTGCGATCAATCCGGCAGCCAACATGGTCAGCTTACTTGGCTTGATGGATGAAGGTTCCTTCAGGGCCTTGCTTGATCTGCAGTCCGAGGAAGAACTGGAGCTCACCCATAAGACTCATATCAAATTCCCTGCTCATCTGTTTAGCAAAACTAGACACCAAAGCGTGAGATGAACCACCAAAGATTATGTCATCAACATATATCTAAACTATCAGGGTGTCACCGCCATGACTCAATAGAAACAAGGTCTTATCTACTGAACCCATCACAAACCCAAACTTTGAGCAGGCAACTCTTCAACCTAGCATACCAAGCTCTAGGAGCTTGCTTTAGACCATAAAAGGCTTTCCTCAACTTATATACCCGGTCTGGAAATCTAGCACTCTCAAATCCAGGAGGTTGTCTCACATATACCTCCTCCTCTATGAACCCGTTCAGGAAAACAGACTTGACATCCATTTGCTGCAGTTTGAAGCCTTTAGAGGCCGCAAAGGCAAGCAAAATCCTAATGACTTCCAAACGAGCTACAGGAGCAAAGGTCTCCTCATAATCTATCCCCTCCTTCTGACAGAAACCCTGGGCTACCAATCTCGCTTTGTTCCTCACAACCTTCCCATTCTCACCCTGTTTGTTCTTGAAGACCCACTTGGTTCCTATAGGGCGGCAGTTTGGTGGAGGTTCAACTAAATCCCAGACATGGTTTCTCTCAAAGTTCTCCAACTCCTCATGCATGGCATTCACCCAGTTAGGATCAGATAATGCATGTGACACATCTCGGGGCTCAAAAGTAGCAACATATGCAGAGTGGGAGAAAAAGGCTAGAGAAGCAACCGAAGAGCGTGTAACACGCTAGTGAATGTCTCCAATCATCCTGTGTGGAGGGTGATCCCGCGGGACCTGCCGAGATGGAACAATCTCGGAGGTCACCTTCCCTGCATTCTCAGCGGGGCCAGCCTCTGCTCGAGCTTGCTGTCGGGGGAGTGAGGAGGAAGCCGTAGGCAAGGGCCCTACATCATCATCAGAGCTCGTAGCAGAGGGGCAGGAGCTGCAGCCGGTGCAGTGGCTCCTGCATCACCAACATCATCTGCACCTTCCTCATCTTCAAAGATGGGGGTGCCTTCTTCATCATCACCTGAAAGCCCAAAGGAAGGGGTTGTGCATGGCATAGTTTCATCAAAAGAAACCTCACAAGTCTCAACAACTTTTTTGGCCTCCAAAATCCACACACGAAAAGCCCTAGAACTAGAAGCATACCCCAGAAAAATCCCATCCAAACAACGAAACTCAAATTTGTCCAAATGCTCCGCCTTCTTAAGCACAAAACATCTGCAGCCAAACGCTCGCAATTCTTGACGCTGGGCTGCCTACCAAACCGAAGTTCAAACGAGGTCTTCCCAAGGAAAGCTCGCAAGAAGATCCGGTTCACAATGTAAAAGGCGGTATTCACTGCCTCAGCCCAAAAGCGCCTCGTAGTCCTGTGCTCATCGAGCATCGTTCGTGCTATCTCAATGAGTGTGCGGTTCTTGCATTCCACAACACCGTTCTGCGGTGGGATATATGGAGAAGAAAACTGGTGCTCAAGACCTAGGTCACGACAGAAATTTCCGAACCGAGAGTTTCTGAATTCTCCGCCATTGTCACTGCGGATAGCCCTCATGGCCTTATGACTCTCGTTTCTCAACCTCAGTACCAGATCCCGAACCATATGCACATTTAGTCATTCAATACAAGGGGAAGCTTAAAATTATGCACGAAGGTAGCTCTAGTTAATTGAAATGTACACCAAGGATGGTGTTACCAATTGAAGCCCATTTTCCTTAACTTCATGCATACCTCCAGGGACATGGGTGAGACTACACACATGATAATCTTGAAAGCATTGTTAGTCTCAAAAACACAAACCATAGGATAGGCTCCCCCTAAAAGTGTGCATACAAGCTTTGAATTGCTTGTGAGAGATATGCACTAGACATTCAAATCCAATTGAGGAGCTCACCCTATGATTTGGACCTAAACTAAGAAACCATGTAGGTTGCTCATGTGTTAGCATGAGACACAAGCAACCTACCATAAGATAGCCGAGGCATGCATTACTTGAATTTAAATATGCATGCAAACCTAGGCAAGAAAAGCAACTAGATGCTAAAGGAAATAGCAAAAGAGAACAAACCTAACTACCACAAATGAAGGACTTGGGCATGAGATGAATTTCTTCACTTGGCTTTGTAACTTGAAACCTTATGTCCAATTTAGCCAAATCTCCAAGTCCTCCTTTAGCCCTTGTGGCTCTAAGGTGCCTTGGGAGTCACAGTCCTCTTTTGTTTTTCCTCCCTCTTCTTGGCCTCCCCTTTTTGCTTGGACCTACACATGTAGGACTTGTGGCCTTCTTTATTGCAAAGGAAGCACACCACGGTTTGACTCTCCTCAAGCTTCTTCACCACCTTGGGGCTGTTATCTTGAGAAGATTGGGCTTGCTCCCTTTGACCTTGTAGCCTTGCCACATCCTTCATGAGCCGATCCACCTCTTGCTTAAGCACCTCATTTTCAATGGCAACCTCCTCTCTGCAAGTTTTTTTCATACCAACTAACAAACGGCTTGCAAAGGGATGAGTGAGGTTTATCAATTAAATGAAAGCAAGAGGTGGAAGCATCCTTTTTAGATTTTTCAAAAAAGAGTGTGGATGCTTTACTTGAAGTAGCTTTTAATTCAAGAGCCTCAATTTTATTTGTTAGCTCATCATTATGGTCTAGGACCATATCAAACTTAAGCACCAATTCTTCATAATTGGTTGATGAGCTAGTCAATTGAGCTTTAAGACTCTTGTTTTCGTAAATTAATCTAGCTACTTGTTGTTCAAGCTCATTATGGGAGAGGGCACCGTCATCACTTACATTGCTTTAATTTTTACCTTTGGACATGGGGCATTTGTGCGATGTAGAGGATGATTTACGCGCAGTAGGCTTCTGGGAGTGCTTCTTGTAATGATCTTCATCGATTGACACATCTACCCACTTGCCGATGCTCATAAGTGCCTTGTGCCTATCTCTTCTCTCTTTTTCTTTCTTCTTGAGCTTGTGCCTCTTTTTCTTTTCCTCCTTAGCGATGATAGGACATGAGTCCATGAAATGCCCTTTCTCTCTGCATCCAAAGCAACCATCTTTTCTTTCCTTCTTCCTTTGGCGGTTGTGCTCAATTTCCTCAATGGTGATAGGGATGCCTTTGGAGTTGAGCTTCTTTAATGCCTTCTCCATCCTCTTGATCAACATTAAAATTTCTTCTTCATCATCATAGGAGGAGGAGCATTGGGATTGATCATCTTCATCGCTATCTTCTTCTTCTTCTTCTTCACTTGAGCTTAAGCTTGCTTCTTTCTTGCTCTCGCCCTTTTCCATCTTCTTCTTTTCACCATGAATGGTGAGTGCATGTGACTTAGATGAAGAGGTATCTTGACCAATCTTGTTGTAGAGCTCAAATGCAATAATCTTGCCAAGAACCTTGGAAGGCGTCATGGTGCTCATGTCTTGGTAGAGAAGATAGGTGATGATGCTTGCATATTTGTCTTTTGGAAGCACTTCGATGATCTTCCCTGCAATATTGGCATCTTCTAGCTTGGTTTCACCTATTGAATTGAACTCATTGACAATAACATTTAGGCATGAGTACATGTCATTTGCCAATTCATTAGGAAGCATAGTAAAAGAATTTAAAGCACGCTTAACCAAGCCAAGCTTTTGCTCCTTGACGTCACTTGTGCCGCCATGGAGTGCTTGAAGTGATTCCCAAATCTCATGAACGCTCGAGAGGCTACATAGTACATACCCTACTAAATATATCAATGCTCAAAGATCCGAGCAAAATGTCACGAGCAATAGCATTGAATTGTAATTCTTTCTCATCGGTTTTTGTCGGTTTTTCTGGCCGAGAGAGGGGTTTCATTCCTTCCTTCGTCACTCGCCAAACATCCAACCCTACGGTCTCTAGATAACTAGCCATTCTAACATGCCAATAGGGATAGTTTGTGCCGTTAAAGTGAGGAGCGCTACCGGTACTCATCCTCCCACTCTAAGATGCCAATATTAGAGTGGCTCACTAAAAACTACAACTACTAAGCAAAACCTATGCAAGTAAATCTAGCTATGTGCACTAAGGTTTTGCTAGGTGTTGCTACTTCTACAATGGCTAAGTCTTTCAACCTAGTTCCACCTAGAGACTAACCTATCAAACTAGTCTAGGAATGTAAGCACACAATTGCAAGAATGTAAATGCAAAAGCTAAAGATAGGTAGAGAATGCAAACACAAATCCTAATCTGAAGGAAGTCTCATTGGCCCTAGTAAGATTCCTACAATTATTAGGGCGTCAAAAAAAGTATTGCGACATATTTGTGGAAGGATTCAAGAATAGGGTTAGAGTAGTTATGAAATTTATGGAAGGTCTCGGATGTCAATTTTTTTTGGGTGGTGCGGCCTCTAAAGGATGACATCCCGATGACGATGTCGGCGATGGCACACGAAGGAGACACGGCGATGTTTTTCCCGAGGTTCAGGGAGGCCAACGTGCCCTCTCACCCCCTACGTCCTCGTTCCACAAAGGGCTTTGCTCTTGCGCAATCCTCAAAGGAGTGCGGCCTTGCCCACGCAATGGTGGAGGATGGCAAAGTGACTTCCTCGGAAGTCAAGCAACCCCGGTCGGGTCTCTGAATATCTCCGGTACACACCCACACGAGCCCTTCTCTCGCATAGCCTTGGACTACGGCCTCGCCCACGCAAGGGTAGATGATTGTCAGGGACGTTGGGGTCTTCCGAGTCCTTCTCGCGGAGCTCTCCCGCCGTCTTCACTATGAGAAGCTTTTGGCCATCATGCCGAGGGCCTTCCTCCCTCTCACAAGTAAGGTGGCGGCCACTCCAAACTCCAAAGGGTCTTGCAAGACTTACAAGCCCCACACTTACAAAGATGACGTGCACGCAGGCTCAGAGACTAGACAAAATAGGCCTAAGCCAAGATGCTAACAAGCTCTCGCTATACCGGGATGTGTCTATTTGCTCATATGGTGGTTGGGCTCACAAATGTGGTTTCTACACTTCAAATAGCAATGGGAAATGTGTATCAACACTAGTATGAGCTCAGGAGTCATCAACCACCCTGTGGAGGCTGGGCAAGGGGGTATTTATAGCCCAAGCTTCAAAACTAGCCGTTGGAAGCTTTCTTCCCTTTTCTGCGTGATCACCGGACCGTCCAGTGCGTGCAACCCACTAGCCGTTGGAGTCGACCGTTCGAATCTTCGCTTGACTGTTGTGAACACTAGACCGTCTGATGGTACCACCGGACCATCTAGTGCGTACAAATTGCTCGCGGTCTTCAGTTTGCAACCTTTTGTCCAGAACGTCCGGTGATATGATCTGGTGCTCCAAAACGTTCGGTGTTATGGTCCGGTGCGTACAAATTTGTCTCGGACTTGAGTTTGCAACCCTCTGTCTATAACGTCTGGTGATTACGTCCGGTGCTCCAAAAGTCTGGTGTTATGGTGCAGTGTGTACAAATTTGTCGTGGACTTGAGTTCACAACTCTCTGTCTATAACATCTGGTGATTACGTTCGGTGCTCCAAAACATCCGGTGATATGGTCCGGTGCATACAAATTCGTCGGGACTTGATATTCTTGCTTTCTCTTTTGAGTTGTTTGTTCCTTATACCTTCTATATGCATCCTGGGACATAGAAAAACATTCTCACACAAATATTAGTCCCATGGCATGTGTTGTCACTCCAACCACCAAAATCACATTAGGAAACTAAGCACAAGGCTTAGGGCTCATTTTCCTTACAGGTAGAAGTTGAGTGAAGATATTCACTCGCGAGATGATAGGGCTCAAACATGTTTTACAAAAGTTTAATTCGAAAGCAATGTGATATGATATGGTGTGATAAGAAAAATTGAGACCGGGTGGAGATATGGGTATATTATATTGGAAAATGATGTGGATGGTTTGGTGGACTCCGCCCGAGTCGTTTAAGACCCCATCCACTGTTCGCCTGCTGATCGGCATAACATTGCTAGAGTGCTTATCCAGGACATGGGATTGGTGAAAGTCTTACTTGTGCCATCCGAAGAACAGAGACTTGGTCCTACCATGGGGCCTGGGGGCGCTTGACTCATGGGAGGGCTGACCCGGTATGCCGTGGTATCGCTCCATAGAGGCTAAAATTAGGGAATGGCGGGTTGGAATCGAACTTGGGATGGGACAAGTGGAGATGGGAGATATATGTGGAACGCGATGGCTAGTAAGCATATATCCCTGGCATGATAGTTATTCTCATAAACTAAAAATCGATTCGAATCGCTAATGCTTACCAGGTGTGAGAATGAAAGTATCGCACACGCGCAACGTAGTAACAACTCAACTATGTTATTTATTTATTCATGCTTTTCAATATTACAGTATTTGTATGTTTACATTCTTGCAAGTTATTATGTTAGATATATGTGTTGAGAATATTGAGATATATGAATTATGGATCATGATGATAACCATGATGAATAAAATGAGGCTTATGTTTTAATAATAAATGAAACTTGAAAGTAAGGACTCACTCTTAGTAAGCTTATGCGGGTTAGAGTCAAGTCCACAAAAGCTTTACATCCTCTCAAATGTGTCGGGTTGAAACCGCCCACAGGTAAGTCCTACAAGTACCCCATATACTAATCGTTTGTTGTTGATATTTTTTTAGGTACATGTCAGTTTGTGATCAAGGATGACAACGGTGAGCTCAATGTCATGCCTTGATGCTTTACTTCCGCTGCACGTTTGCATCTATATAATGATATGTATTCCGCTACGAGTTTATTTTGAAACTCTATTTCAATATGATTGTACATCGTTTGGAGCAAATATTTTGTACTAAATCAAGCTATGTTTGTATGAAATGATAGGTTGTTTTAATTGTTGTGGCTCTTTCGAGGGCTTGACATGTGTGATGTCGGCATCCCTGGGTGATGGTTACATCGAGTGCCCTTTTGGGTAACTTGACGGACAACCGAATTTAGTTCAGTTTAAGTGCACTGCGAGCCAGAGGTGGCAGGTGTGCTTAGCTCAGATTAAATCAACGGTTCCGCCACATATCCTTGAGCTTTCGCTTTGGGTTTTTACCCTTCAAGGGTGTTAGTTCCGAAACGTGGAGTTCATAGTCTAGATAATCAACACCGAGGACGTCGAACACTTGGTTCAGCCTCATCTTTGGCATGTCACCAAACGCTTGTGTCATGCATTTGCTTTTGGCGGTAGTGTAATTACCAAGAATACTGATCACAGTCTTTTCTACACTTTTTCTCCGTGCCTCATCTGGGGCTTTGAAACGATCAAAGGTTTTGAAAGTATAGGGCAGCCTCACAAGCTGTGTTGGATCGAGGGATCCATCAGGCTTCGGCGTGGTGATTTTCTTCAAAAGGGGTAGAACCCCAGCCGCCACAAATTCATGAGCCAAGCACCACATGTGGATTTGAGAGCACACGGCTATGCCAAGTGAGCCGAGATAGTTTTGTCCATTTGCTGGCAGAGAGGTCTTTTGAGACTAAACATAACTCTCATCGGACTCAAGATGCAAGGGGAAGAAATATCATCTTCCTCTGTTTCAATTCTGTAATAGAACCATTTTTGGGTCCATCCGCTAACCCATTTGCTCCGATATGCTAGCGCGGGACCAATGGAATCCTTGCGGTTGCGGAAGTTGTAACATCCGAAGTTCGGATGATGGTGTGATTTCTTGTCTGCACGAGTTTGATAATGAAGTTCGTGAGTATGGCAGAAGCACTCAGCTTCAAAAAAGTGTTCAAATAGCACAATCTCATATTCCCAAGGTTCCAGAGTCTCTTAATCACCAGCTTAACGACATCTGCCGGTCTTTAATAAACCCCCATTTTCTTGTAGTACTTAAAATCTTTCTCAACAACACTTGATCTTCCAAAAATCACATGGCTTGGTTTGCGGGGGTGAAGGATCTCATTGCCATCATCGTCATCATCATCGTCTATCTCTGCCTCTTCCTCTTCGGCTTCCTCGTCAGCCATTTCCTCTCCTTCAGCATTACCAGCAGTAGCTTTGTCTCGAATTGGCCATTCTGGAGGAAGCCTGTCTACAGAGCTCGAAGCGCTAGCCGCGCTGTGGGTATCCCCAGCGGATTCAGCTTCGAAAGGGGAGTTAACAATTTTAGTTGTGCGGATTCTAGCCATTGCAGTACTACGTAAAAAGTTCGACAAAATGAACATATACATTAAACACGCATTTGGCAAGGCGTTAAGCAAAAACAATCTCCGCACATCCGAAGTTTACCTTGTTGGAAAACACGAAGATACTGGTCAAATGAACAGTGCAGGAGCTGGAGGTTCGGAGCAGCGAAAGCGAGAGCAGCAACGACGCGTCGGTCAAAGGGGAGGGGGTCGCTTTCAGTCCCTTCCTGCTTATATAGTAACCTAGGCACATAATTCGAAAAGTCACATAACAAAAACACGTGTGTCCATAAGTAGCAGACGCGTGTCACCCCCGGTTCCCTAGTTTCTTTTTTCCCTTTTTCCTTTTTCCAAAACAAGCACAAATTGGGGGGAATGTGTCTCGTAAGCCCGAAGCTGGAGTTGGATCTTCGGCTTGTTTACTCGATCGCAGTTTGAACTCATCTTGAAAAAAATGAACTAATCCCACGAGGGGTTACTGTTGGGGGCTGAAGATCCCAGCCCCTCTTCTTCGGGTGCATGCTTGTTGTTGCGTGTTTCAGGTTACGATGAAAGAAGGCAGCTGGAATCGGAGTTACAAACACAACCCCGAAGGTGTCACTGTTTCTTAGCCCGATACATGGCCCAAAGCTGGGTGAGTTCGAAGGTGGTATCGCATTGTCGAGAGAAGCTCGGGCAGAGGTGAGGCAATGGCTGTTGAGGAGCTTCGTATCAGCATGAAATGATGAAGCATGGTGAATCGAGTGACCTGAAGCAGTCAAGCCAAAGTCCCCCAGTGGAAGCTTGCGTACACAATTTGGCTAGGTATGCAAAATTACAGAATACACATCATAGAAGTTGTAAAATTACCAAATGTATCCTGTATAAGAAATGCATGTTAGAAGGGTATGCCAAAGGGCGTTCTTGTAAAACCATCATGTAAGACAATATCGGTTGACCCCTATAAATACCGAGAAGACCAACCGATAGGGAGACAGGCTTTTGTCAGCGACACTTGTACACTTCTCATTGTCTATGACGTTAGCCCTAATTTTATAATCCAAAGGTATCATCTTTCCTTGAGTTCTTTCATTTTCGGTTTCGTATGATTGTTTCGTGTCAAGAATTAAGTTCGAAGCACGCTGGCAGAGTTCCCAATGCTTTACCTTAGATCTAATCCGAAGAACTCCAAAGAGTGAGGTCCTTTCTAATTGATGTTGCCCTCTTGTTATATTGTTTCTAATTGATGTTGCCCTCTTGTTATATTGTGACGTGATGACAGGTCTCCAACACATAGTTGTCTATATCAAACTCCACTTTGTTTATAGTAACAATGTCATTTTCGTACTATAGATGACCATATAATCGATCTAGTGAACTTAGTTTAACAGACCTATAAAGACGAGGGGGCACAGAGCATGAAGCTCAAGACGAGGGGCACAGGGCATGAAGCAGGGAGGAATTATTCATTCACGTCGTCTCCAAATATGCAATTTCTTTCATTTTTCAGAAAATCGTAATAGTACATAGGGTTAAAAAAAACTAAAAGATATGCAAAATATGGCACATCATCACCAGGTGCAAGGGCGACCATGTTTGTTCCCTGAGTCTTTGCATCAACCCGAAGCATAAACTCTACAAATATCCGGCAGGTGATCATCCAATCTAAGAGCATAAGCAATGTTATCTTTTCCTGGTACTTTGCTCGGGGATTGTCTAGAGTGCCTCAGGTTAATCGTCCTCACCATCTCCACATTAAGCAGGGTAAAATAAATTCTGATAAATTATTCAGTCCACGAAGCGCCTAATATCTTTGCCATGAAGCTATAACGGTCTGCAGCCTCCTCAATCTGAAATTAAAGACAGGACATTGCATAAATTATTGAATGTGAAGGCAAAGCAGTATTCATCGAACCAGTTGCACAAACCAATTTTTGAGTTGGCCTGCCAGCTCCATGCCCTGATTTGCGGTCAATGCGACCAATTATTGGATTTTTCTGTGGAGTGTCTTCAGTGCTGGTGCACAGGACATACTGCAACGTCTATGAATGGCAATGGAAGCATGGTAATAGTAAGAACGCAAAAGGATGGTAGGTTAGAACGGACTGAAGCAGAACAAATTCAAACGCCCAGAACCACATTCATGACCAATGCAGCTGTTATAAAACTGATTCATATCAACCACAAAAGCAGATTCATGCCATGTTTGCCAAAAAGCACTTTCTGAGAATCATTTCAAGAATGGATCCCATGAAGTGATTCTCTAAAATAAACTAGGGGCTGGGAGCTGGGAAAAGTAGCTTCTCCTGATTCACTCCCAACACAACCAGTTTGTCCGTAGAGCTCTACCAAACAGGCCTTGACTAATGTAACTGTTATGAAACTGATTTATGAACAACCAAAGCAGATTCATATAACGCTAAATTTATATTGAATAGTAAACTTTTGATGATAAGTCACAAAGAAAAATAATATAGGGGCTTAGACCTCAGCCATAAGATGGTTTAATTATGTGTAAATGGGAATTCAAACCACAGCTACCATAATATCACAAAGAACCAACATCAGGCATGGATAAAAACTGCAAATATGTTCCAAAAGAGGAATAATATTAGAAGCCTAGACTGATGACAGATCCAGCTATTGGCATCCGGACCAAGCCTGCAGCAGTCTAATTTGGTCCTTGATAGTAGGGCTTCATTACGACAACTTGCTACATCTCTTTTATGAGATTAGATTTACAAAGAGATCTAACCAAACTCCAAAGGTATCTTATATTTGGCTATTTACCCTGCCATAAGGCTATCTCTAATGGGGTTGTTTAAAAAGCTGTCTATACACTGTAGCGCTACTGTACACAGAGAGGAGGGTAATTAGAATAGTGGTTGAATAGTGGATAGGCAACCGTTTTAGGCAATGGGATTGGGAATGGTCTAACATGGGAAAAAGTTCAGGATAATTAGTTTGCCTACATTACTATGTAAGGTTGTATTATGCTGCTGAGACAGGTGAATGCCTGAGTGCAGGACATGCATGTGCCACCTTATAAAAATCTTGAATCCTGACCATATTGGAAAGGTCGCTAAAAGATTTTCCACTATGAAAAAGGTTAATATTTTGCTGCATCACTACCATATATAGGACAATTAGATTTTCAATCCATGGCTATAAATAGAATGCTAATTACCAGCTGAAGACTGATTCTAGGTTGAGCACTGCATATTTTTGTTGCAAATGAGAACTCAGGGATAGGTTACAAAAATGAACTTACTGCTAATAACTTCAGTGAATGCAATGGCACAACACGATCATCATGATCAGCTGTCAATAACATGGTTGCTGGATACTGGTGGTGGTTACAAGAACTTTGCTCCCAAGGTCTCCGCACATTGTGAAGGGGAGAATATCTTGTTTACATCATGGCAACAAATAGCAAAAAGGAATCAAAATAAATTCAATAGACAAAATCTAAGGATAAAATTCAAACTAATTATTACTCCCTCCGTTTCAAATTATAGGTCATTTGATGTCAAAAAAGTCAAAATTGGTGTCAAAAAAGTCAAACAACCTATAATTGGGACGGAGTACTTAGTAAAGACAAAGAAAAGAATGATCATGTCATATAGTCGAGCGCTAAAATAATAATCAGGTGAGCAGCCAAGAATGATTGAATTTGTGGACTAAAATCAACCGTGACTTATATTTAAATACCCTGATAACTAGCAGACCTGCATGACTACCCTGATAACTATAAAATTGTTTGCAGACAATAATATGGAATGATGATTTTCTAGACAGCCCAGTAATCAGTCCAATACCAATAGAAAAGTAACACAGCAACTAAAATAGAAGTTCTAGCAGACAATGATGTTGAAAACAACAGAAATAGCCGTACTTAATGAGCCACTGGAACTCTTCTTCCTTATCTGAACAGCCATAATCTGTAGTCCAGGCATGACCTATACAAAACAAAAATGCCAATTATTAGTTCATACCAATATACAGGTAAAATGCTATGGCTAGTCAACAGCAGAACTGAAAACAAGGGTAAAATTGAGAGCTCCCTTCGTCCAGTCAGTTTGTTTGATCAGGAGTTTAGTACGTTCTGAGATCTTTTCCATCCTAGTTTGTTTAGGGGTCAAGTCACTGAGTCCTATATTTATAAGAGATGTAGCAGTTCGATGTATTTGTCATATCTGTATTTTTCCCCATCTATAAGGGTGTAAGGAAAATGGGCCTGAGCATTGTGCTTAGTTCCTTAATGTGATTTTGGTGATTGAAACGACAACATGTGCTATGGGACTAATATTTGCGTACAAGTGTTTTTGTTTAAATCTAAGGGTGCAAGTAGAAAACTTGGGGAACAAACAACTCAAACAAGGTCCAAAAGATCACAAGAGAAAACCCAAGATGTTATGACGGGCACCACGTATCAGCGAAGGAACCGGCAAAGTGGCTAAGAGTAGCAGCAGCTGTCAAGGCAATGAGTTCGGAATACTAGATATCAGTAAGGTTCATTTAGCGAATAGAAGGTCCAGTTCAGTATTGGATAGGGAGTCGAGTTGTTATTAGATGGATAAGTGTTAGTCTGTTAAGATTGTAAACAGAGTACAAATAGCCAAGGGCTATATATCGATAAAGAGTTTAGGCAGGGTAACAAATTGTTACCTCCTGCTTCCCCACATCTCTCTCTCTCACCAACCCTCGCTCTCGCGCGACGGCGCCACCACCGCGCCGCCGTGCGTTCAAGCCTCACCCACCAATCCGCCACTACTCCCTCTGCAGCCTAGCACACTCAATTTGGTATCAGAGATGCCAGGCTCTAACGACAACAACAGCACCGGCTCCACCCGTACGGATACGTCTGTCAAGTCCCTCGCCAAGATGATGGCCGAGATGCACATCAAATGCGCGACATGAACCAGCAGATCACCAACGTCGGCAAGCAGCTCTCGTCCCTGCCCTCTCAGGTGACTGCAGTGGAAGGGCAGCTGGCCTCATCCAACAACAATCCACCGAGCTTCCCATATGGCCTCCCCGGTTACGGAGGCATCCCAGCCGTGACGGACGAGTCACCATCACCCACCACCACCCCACCGACGTCCGCCGTTCCCATCCAACAGATCCAATTTCCGCACTCACCATCGCCCATACCAACCTGTGTGGCAGCACCCTCCACATCGGTGATCGTCTCGACCCTTCCACCGTCGGGCACCACCGCCGTAGGATCGACGCCGCAGGCGACCGCGCCGCTCCCGGGTGCTGGGGTGCCCCGTTTCCACAAGCTCGATTTTGCGATGTTCGATGGCAAGGAAGACCCGCTCGGATGGCTCAATCGCTGTGAACAATTCTTCAAAGGTCAGCGTACCCTGGAAGTTGACAAGGTCTAGCTCGCCTCCTATCACCTGACTAGCGGTGCCCGGACGTGGTTCTTTGCTCTAGAACGTGACACTGGCACACCAACCTAGGAACGCTTCAAGGAGCTGTGCAATCAAAGGTTCGGGCCACCAATACGGACCAATCCCTTGGGAAAACTCGCTCAGCTGCAATTCAGAACGACAGTGGAGGAATATCAGGAACGTTTCTTGGAGGTGTTGTGCCACGCCGAGGGCCTGGGTCCCCTCCAGCAAGTTCAATTGTTCACGGCTGGGCTCCCTGACTGCCTCCGTATCGATGTTGAACTGCATGAACCCCAGGAGCTGCAACGTGCATTGACGGTGGCGCGGGCGTATGGGAGGCGCTCCCTGATACTCGATGCCACGGCACAGCCGGTTGCAGCGAGGCCGTTTCGACCATCCGCTCGCACCGCCCTGCCACTGACTGCGCCTCCTCGTGCACCGACGACATCACCAGCACACCTCGCCGATCCCGGACCCACCAGCACCTCCACGGCCATTCCGTCGTCTCTCACCTGCAGGAACGCCGGAAGTTGGGCCTTTGTTATAATTGTGATCAACAGTATGTCCGGGGTCACAAATGTCAACGCCTCTTCTACTTGGAGGTGACGGACTATGACGAAGAAGACAGCACAGATGAGCCACTATAGCCTGAGGAACCGTGGTTTCATTGCACGCCATCACGGGCACTCGCACAGAAGAATGTATCTACATGTGGTCATCAATGGGCATACTTTGGTGGCCCTCCTTGACTCCGGATCGACCCACAACTTCCTCAATCATGATGTGACATGCCGGGTAGGCGTCGCGTTCCAGCCGTCCCCGCCAGGACTGAATGTGGCCGTCGCCAATGGAGACAAGGTGGCTTGCGCAGGACGTGCCCGTGACCTCGCTATCCAGATTGGAGTGGAGGACTTCACCATAGCTTGCTGCATCATCCCCTGGGAGGATATGATATTGTTCTGGGGGTTGAGTTCTTGCGTCGCCTCGGACCCATCCTCTGGGATTTCGAAGACCTATGCATGGCGTTCTGGAGAAGTGATTGCAGGGTGTTTTGGAAGGGCCTTGGGTTTCCGCGGTGGGACATCAACAACCTCGTAGTCCGAGTTGCAACCAAGAATGGGCCAACACTGATGGATCGGCTCCTGCTCACCTTTCCAGATGTGTTCGATGAACCTAGAGGGCTGCCACCAGCACATGATTGTGACCACCGGATTCATCTACTACCTGGCACAACACCTGTGGCAGTTGTCCGTACCGCTACCCATAACTGTAGAAAGATGAGCTCGTGCAGCAATGTTCCACCATGCTGTCCCAGGGAATCATCCGGCCAAGCACTTCGCCATTCTCCCTGCCGGTTTTGTTGGTAAAAAAGCATGACAACACCTGGTGTTTCTGTGGCGTTTCTGTGTTGATTACCGAGCATTGAACGAGAAGATGGAGAAAGACAGGTACCCTATCCCAGTCGTGGATGAACTCCTTGATGAACTCCACGGTGCTCGCTTTTTCACCTAGTTAGACCTGCGCTCAGGCTATCATCAAGTCCGCGTCCACCTGGATGATGTGGAAAAAACGGCGTTTCACACACATCATGGTCACCGAGTTTTTTGTGAAGCCATTCGGCCTAACCAATGCGCTGGCAACATTTCAAGTGCTAATGAACACAGTTCTGCACCAGATTCTCCGCCGATTTGTATTCGTCTTCTTCGATGATATCTTGGACCGAGCATCTGCAACACGTCAAGCTGGTACTGGAGACACTGCGCGCAAACTCCCTGGTTGTCAAGCGTTCAAAGTGTTCCTTTGGCATGAGCTCTGTCGCCTATCTGGGGCACATTATTTCAGCAGATGGTGTCACCATGGATGGCGAGAAGGTCTAAGCAGTGTCCTCCTGGCCAACGCCGCGATCAGTGCATGGATTGAGAGGTTTTCTAGGATTGGCAGGCTATTACCGCAAATTCATTCGTGACTTTGGTGTGATCGCAGCCCCCCTTACCAAGCTCCTGCGCAAGGATGGTTTCAGTGGACAGATGACTTGGCTATAGCCTACCACGACCTCAAGAACGCACTGACCACGTCGCCGGTCCTGCAACTTCCAGCATTCAACAAGATATTCATGGTTGGCTGTGATGCGTCGGGGACAGGCTTTGGAGCTGTGCTGCACCATGGCGCAGGGCCACTCGCGTTCTTTAGCCGGCCTTTCGCCGCTCGTCACCTCAAAATTGCAGCATAAGAAAGGGAATTGATCGGTCTGGTGCACGCAGTTCGCCATTGGCGCCCTTATTTCTGGGGACGGTGCTGGACCAGCGCCTCTCTACAATTCCTCAACATCAGTGGATCAGCAAACTTTTTGGGTATGACTTCTCGGTGAAATACAGGCCTGGCCAGCTGAATATTGTGGCTGATGCACTGTCCCGCCGCAACGCTGAGCAGTGCGCTGCCCTGGCCATATCAGGGCCCTCCTCTTTTCAGCTCCTGGATGATATCCGCACGGAAGTGGTCTCCAATGCAGTATATCAGAAGATGAAAGCCCAAATTCAGGAGGGCTCGCTGGTGGATCCTTGGCGGCTGCACGACAGCCTGATACTGCATGGCGACCTCGTGTTCTTGGTGGCTGATTCCCCTTTGCTACCAACGGTGCTTGACCTCGCACACACTGCCGGGCATGAAGGGCAACAGAAGACATTGGTGCGGCTGCGAGCGGATTTTCATATTCCACAGGATCGGGCGCTCGTGAAGAATTTTATCCGCGCCTGCACAACGTGCCAGCGAAACAAGACTGAAACATTGCAGCCAGCAGGATTGCTACAGCAACTTGAAGTTCCATCTCAAGTTTGGGCTGATATCTCGCTGGACTTTGTTGAGGGTTTGCCTAAAGTCCATGGCAAGTCTGTAATCCTCGCCGTCGTCGATCGGTTTTCAAAGTATGCTCACTTCATCCCGCTCAGCCACCCATATACGGCGCTCTCGGTGGCCAGGGCGTTCTTTGACGGCATTGTCCGACTGCATGGGTTCCCCGTTTCAATTGTCAGTGATAGGGACCCGGTGTTCACCAGTAATTTCTGGCGCGACCTCTTCAAAATGGCAGGGGTCAAGCTCGGAATGAGTACAGCATTTCATCCTCAGACGGACAATCGGAGGTCGTCAACAAAACAATTGCTATGTATCTTTGCTGCTTGACTGGTGATCGACCACGAGCCTGGGTAGATTGGCTTCCCTGGGCGGAATTCTGTTACAACACCTCATATCACACAGCTCTCTGCGCCACGCCATTCCAGGTTGTCTACGGGCGCACCCCTCCTGCATTTGTGCCATTTCAGCTTGGTAAGGCGTGGACCAGTTCGGTGGATGATCTGCTCAAAGAACGGGATGTCTTCCTGGCTGAGGTTGGAGAACGGCTACTACAAGCACAGCAGTATGCTCAACGCTACTACAACAGCCATCATCGTGAGCTGGAATTCTTGGTTGGTGATTGGGTATGGCTCCGCCTGCTGCATCATCGCGGCCTTCTTCCGGCTACAAAGCACGGCAAACTGGCTCCGCGTTATGTTGGGCCGTTCCAGATGGTGGAGAGCATTGGGGAGGTGGCCTACCGCCTGGCATTGCCTGCTGCGCGTATCCATGATGTCTTCCATGTTGGGCTGCTGAAACCTTTCCGGCCTTGTTCGGTTAGGGGAAAATCCAAAGGGATTGGAGAGGATTTAATCCCTTCCTATTCAAATTTGACTAGCAAGGGATTAAAACCCCTCCAATCCCCTCCAAAACCAAGCAAACCGAACAAGCCCTCCATGGTGATCCCCCTGCGGCGGTATCAGCCCTGCCCCCAACGGACAACGGCCATCTGCTTCAGCGCACGAGTTCGCCGTGGTCTGGGGGACGTCTTGGTCCAGTGGGCTGGCATGGACGAAGCAGATGCTACATGGGAGCTCGTGGATCAGTTCAAAGCCTCTTACCCTGATTTTCAGCTCGAGGACAAGCTGTTTGAGGAGGGAGGGAGACATGTTATGACGGGCATCACGTATCAGCAAAGGAATCAGCAAAGTGGCTAAGAGTAGCAGCAGCTGTCAAGGCAATGAGTTGGGAATACTAGATATCAGTAAGGTTCAGTTAGCGAATAGAAGGTCCAGTTCAGTATTGGATAGGGAGTCGAGTTGTTATTAGATGGATAAGCGCACGAGAGTTATTTGGAGTCTGTTATTAGATGGGTAAGCGCACGATAGTTATTTGGAGTCTGTTGGTCTGTTAAGATTGTAAACAGAGTATAAATAGCCAAGGGCTATATCGATAAAGAGTTCAGGCACTGCTTCCCCGCATCTCTCTCTCACCAACCCTTGCTCTTGCACGGCGGCGCGGCGCGCGACGGCGCCGCCACCGCGCCGCTGTGCGTTCAAGCCTCGCCCACCAATCCGCCACCACTACTCCCTCCACAGCCTAGCGCACTTCCCAGAGTCAGAAGCCGATGTACGCCATGCCGTTTTTTTGGCTCATCAAAAGATCCGGAGAAGCCCCATTGAGAGGTCCAGAGAGAAGAAGGCCAAAATTGAAGACTTGAAGACCCGACCCAGTGCATTTACATGCACTGGATGGTCCGGTGGCCCACCACCAGACATTCTAGGCCGACAATGAGAAGACCACGTCCCAGTGCTACAACACATCGAACGGTCCGATGGTACCACCGCACAGTCTGGTGGTCTACCACCAGACGGTCTGGTGGTCTACCACCAGACGGTCCGAACCGAGAGCATATCAAATTGAAGAGCGAGCTCCAACACGCACCGGACCGTCCGGTCAGCACCGGACCGTCCGGTGCCTTCAATGGTCGAATTTCCAGTCCAACGGTCGACTCCAATGACTAGCCAACTACACGCAACGGACCGTCCGGTGGTGATGCAGAAAAGGGAAGAAAGCTTCCAATGGCTAGTTTTAAGGCTTGGGCTATAAATACCCCCTTGCCCGGCCTCCACAATGTGGTTGGAGACTTCCGAGCTAACACAAGTGTTGAGACACCATCTTGATTCATCCAAAGAGTCTCATACACATTTGAGAGCCCAACTACCACAAGAGCTAAAGAGACACATCCCTGCATAGCTAGAGCTTCCATAGCATCCTTGCTTAGGCCTATTTGTCTGTTCCACGTGCCTGCGTGCACGTCATTGGTGTACAAGTGCGGCTGTAAGTCTTGCGAGACCCTCAGAGTGTGGAGTGGCTGCCACCTTGCTTGTGAGAGGGAGGAAGGCCCTCAGCACGTTGGCCAAAAGCTTCGGGGTAGCTTCGCGAGAAGGACTTGGAAGACCCCAACAGCCCCGACAATCCACTACCCTTGCATGGGCGAGGCCGTAGTCCAAGACTACGCAAGAGAGGCTCGTGTGTGTACCGGGGATATCCGGAGACCCAACCGGGTCGCTCGACCTTTACGGAGGTCACTTTGCCATCCTCCACCCTTGCGTGGGCAAGGCCGTATTCGCAAAGCCCCACGGGGGGTACCAAACGAGGAGTAGGGAGTATAAACACGTTGGTTTCCCCGAACCTTGGTAAAAAATCTCAGTGTCTCCAATGTGGGCCATCGCCAACATCGTCATCGGGAGTTTGCATTCTACACCGATCTTTTAGCTTCCGCATTTACATTCTCACGATTATGTCCTTACTTTCCTAGACTAGCTTGAGGAGTTAGTTTCTAGGTCGAACTAGGTTGAAAGACTTAGCCACGGCAGAGTTAGTAACACTTAGCAAAACCTTAGTGCACATAGTTAGTTTTATCTTGCATAGGTTTACTTAGTAGTTGTAGTTTTTAATCAGCCTTAGTTTTAGAAAATTCACCCTCCCCCTCTTAGGCGTCGGTCCAACCTTCAAAGGGGTTATGCGTATAATTTCTAACTCTTGTACCTATATATATATATTCGGATCTAGAGCCCTCATATTGAATAAAAATGCTATTCATAACATGGTATTCAGAGCTAAAAATTAGGGTTAGGTTTTCTTCTTCCCAAATCGCGTTGCACTTCGTGTTGCTCACCAATTTTTCATTGCCGATTTCTTCGTGTTCAAATCGACGCTTTCCCATCGCCGACCTTCGTCTGCAATCCCAGCGCCCGCCACCGGCTCCACACCCACCCGCCACCAGCTCTCATTACGTCGCCGGCTCACCGCGACGCCCTGTCCGCCGCTGGTTCTCGTCCAGTGCCGACCAGCCGCAAGCCTGGCGGATTTACCTCAACTCTCCCACAAGCCATCCGACCTTGTTAGCCACTGGTGTATAATATAGTGCTGAGTATAAGGGATATCGTTGTTGGGATCCGGTTGGTCGACGCATGAGGATTTCTTGGGATGTTGTCTTTGATGAGTCTTGTCCTTTCTATCCTCATCCTTCCTCGGATGCTTCTTTAGCATCTTTAGTTCATCCTCTCTTTTTTATTTATCCCTGATACTGCTATTGCACATATACCTTCTCGCTTGGTGACCTCTCCTAGTGTCTTCTTCAGGAGTTGTGCCTCCTGTAGTGCCACCTGTAGCGTCTCCTTTGGAGTCTTCTTCTTTGCCTACTGACTATACTACAAAGCCTCCTGTGACCCAGGTTTACACACGCCGTCGTGCTTCGACCCCTTCTGAGCCTTCCAATGAGCCATCTGCAGGCCCTTCTGAGTCTTCTTCTGATGAGCCATCTTCTGGTCCTTCTGAACCTTCTTCTGATGAGCCATTGCCTGCTGCTTCTTCCCCTGAGCAGCATATTCGTCGTGGTCATCGGTCTCGTCAGCCTGTTGATCGGTATTGTTTTGGACATGTTACTTGGCAAGGTTTTGCCGGTACTGTCCTTTTTGAGCCGCTTTCTTATCGTGATGCTATTCTTCATCCAGAATGGCAACTTGCGATGACTGAGGAGATAGCTGCACTAGAGCGCACGGGCATGTGGGATCTTGTTTCGACTCCCTCTCATGTTCGTCCTATCACCTGTAAGTGGGTCTACAAGGTTAAGACTCGCTCTGATGGATCTCTTGAGCGCTACAAGGCTCGTCTCGTTGCTCGTGGTTTTCAGCAGGAACATGGTCGCGATCATGATGAAACCTTTGCTCCTGTTGCTCATATGACTACTGTTCGTGCTCTTCTTGCTGTGGCCTCTGTTCGTGAGTGGTCCATTTCTCAGTTTGATGTAAAGAATGCCTTTCTTAATGGTGAGTTGCATGAGGAGGTTTATATGCAGCCACCGCCTGGGTATTCTGTTCCTAGTTTGTCGCCTTCGTGGCTCTCTCTATGGTCTTAAGCAGGCTCCTTGGGCTTGGTTTCAGCGTTTTGCTTCTGTGATCACGGCTGCTGGTTTTTCTGCCAGTGCTCATGATCCGGCTCTGTTTTTACACACATCATCTCATGGTCGTACTCTTCTTCTCTATGTTGATGGCATGATTATCAATGGAGATGATCCTCAGTTCATTGCCTTTGTCAAGGCACGTCTGGGTGAGCAGATTCTTATGTCTGATCTTGGCCCTCTTCGTTATTTTCTTGATCGTCATGGCTGTTAGCACGAACTGAACTTGAATTGCTCTACCAGCCCTTGTCATCAATTCTGCCTTGCAACGAGGTAGTCGGTCAGCAATTTTATCAATTAAGGATTGCACCTGGGCCTTTGACAGCTTCTTTAGGGAGAGAGGGAGTCCAAGATATTTGCAGGGGAAGTCCTCCATCTTGCAAGGGAGATTTTCTTGAACCAGCCCCAACTGCTCCTCATTGCATTGGATTGGGAAAACACAACTTTTCTGAACATTTGTTTGAAGCCCTAAAGCGTCCCAAAAAGAGATAGAATGTCCAAGGTAAGCCTGATATCATCCGCTGCGGGATGTAAAAAAATTACCACATCATCCGCATATAGCGAGATTCTATGTTGAAGAGCCCTAGAAGACAGAGGCTGCAGAAATCCATCGGTTGAAGCCCTAGTTATCATCAAACTGAGGACATCCATTACCAAAATGAAGAGCATTGGGGACAAAGGGTCACCTTGCCTCAAACCTCGTCGGAGACATATTGTTTCGCCTGGAATATCATTAAGCAGCACTTGTGTTGAAGAGGTAGCTAGGAGACCACTGATTATATCACACCAGATTGGACCAAACCCCAATTTCCTCATGACCTCCAAGAGAAAAGACCAAGAAACGAGTCAAAGGCTTTGGAAATGTCGAGTTTAAGGAGAATTCGGGCCTGTTTTTGTTGATGGAGAAACTTGGTTGTTTGCTGAACCAACATGAAATTGTCTTGGATGAACCGTCCTTTGATGAAAGCACTCTGATTTGTGGACACAAGCTGATCAAGCTTGGGAGCAAGGCTGTTAGCCAAGATTTTAGTGATTAGTTTGGCCACACTTTGCACTAGGCTTATGGGCTTATAATCTTTAACAGAAAGAGCATCTTCTACTTTCGGGAGAAGGGTAACATACGCATTATTGAGCAGCCGGAAATTCTGGAATTTTCTGCTCCAAATAGCCGAAACAGCATTAAATCTTCTTTTATGATTTGCCAGCAGGATTTGTAGAACCTGCCTGTAAAACCATCCAGGCCCGGTGCCTTGTTTGAAGGGAGCTGCTTGATGGTGTTCCACACCTCTTCTTCAGATATGGGATTATCTAGTAAAAGGAGATCATGCCCCGACATGCCCAACGCTTCCAGATTCACAGTGCGACTTCTATCTGTACTTGATCCCATCAGGTTATTATAGAAATCAAAGATTGCCTTCTCTTTATCACTGTGGCTTGTGAGGAGCTGACCATCTGCCATGATTTTGCCAATAATTTTTTTCTTTTTCCGATGCCTAGCATGAGAATGGAACAGGGCTGTGTTTGCATCACCCTCTTTCAGCCACGTGATCCTTGACCGGTTCCTTGCTATTGTCCGCTGCAAGGAAGCAAGTACCAGAGTGTGTTTTTTGAGGCAGTTTTTCAACCAGATTTCAGAGCCCGAAAGAGTCCTGCTGTCCTGAGCAATCTCCAATTGATGCAGAACTTCCTTGGCAAGAGCAAGTTGAGTTTTGACATGGCCAACGTTCTTTTGACTCCAGCCTTGCAGCTTTTTTGCCGTAGCTTTCAGCTTAGCAGATAAATTCTCCATCAGACATAGGCACCTTGGCACTGATGACCACGCAAGCTCCACTGTCTCCTGGAACCCATCCATGGACGGCCAAAACGGCTCAAAATGGAATCTTCGTCTTCCTGTAGATCGATCGCCCAGGCCTAGAATTAGAGGACAGTGATCAGAGTCATTTGAGGCTGCACTCTGAAGGAGACAGTTGGGGAATAGGTCTTGTCCACTGTACATAGCATTCTATCCAACTTAACCAGGATGGGTGAATCTTGCCCATTGGACCACGTAAACTTCCTGCCATGAAGGGTGATCTCCTTGAGGGCTGAATCATTAATAAAACGCCTGAATCTTCCCATCATCGCTCGGTTCAGGTTTGAATTATTTTTATCTTCATCTCTATAAATTAAATTAAAATCTCCCAGGATAATCCAAGGGCCTGGACAAGCAATGCGGACATCACGTAGCTCTTGCAAAAAAACTAATTTCTCTTCATGCGGCTGTGGCCCATAAACACAAGTCAGCCACCAAGATTGTTGAGCTGCATTGCAGAGTTGAACTGAAACACTGTAAGAATCAACCCTGAAATTGATTGGCTGTATAATTCTCTGCCTCCAGCCCACCAGGATGCCACCACTCGCCCCTACAGCAGGTAACTCCACACAGCCCCCAAAATCAGACCCGAAAATTGACATCAGACAGCATTGAGAAATTGATTCCATCTTTGTTCTTGCAAACAGATAATATCAGCCCGGGATGAACTCAACATATCACGAACGGCATCCTGCCTGGACGTGGAGTTCAACTCCCGGACATTCCAACAAAGAATACTAGCTGGATTCATTTAAAACAGTTTATAGAAGACAACCACGGAGGGACTTTATGCAGTCTAGCAAGAGCCTGCGGTCACCTCCAGACCCTCACCCTCACCAGGGGGAGACCAACCAAACAAAGCTGCCAATGCTTGAATGTGAGAGTCCGTCAGGTCCTGGGCGAAAAGCTTACTATAAGCATCGATCGCCTCCGGACTAAGTCCCTCATTTTCATCTATAATGTCCAGCGACCTCATAACCTGTTTCTTGATCCTGCTAGGCTCTGGCACGGCTTCGAACTCAACCTGAGCCCCTGCGATTCTACGGCTACGCCGGGGCAAGGAACCCGAGAGGAGTGATTTCTTTCTCCTCTTGTTAACACAGGGCAAGGGTGTTGGAAGCAGCATATCTGTTGCCTTGGTCAACTGCTTGATGAAGGTGCTGTGCTCCTCCATACTGACAGCAGCTTGTGGAGTTTCCTGTTGTTGCCCCTTCTTTCGTCGTCTCGAGTACACAATGAGGCCGTCCGGCGTGCCCTTAACCGGAGTGAAGGTACCGAGCGACATTGGAGGAGCCGAGGGCGCTGGTTCATCAGATGCCTGCTGTGGGCTCGCCACAAGGTCCAGGCGGTCCTCGAAGGAGGGACCCTCAGCCTCCGAGCGAGCAGCAGGTGGAGACGCCATCGACTGCGACGACGAAGACCGAGCAGACTGGCGACCTGGCCGCGACGATGAGGAACGAGCAGAATGGCAACCCGGCTCGGGACCCAGCGGCGCAGGCACGAGCAAGGGATCAGCAGCAACCAGCCTGGCAGAGAGCGCTTCAGTTGAGAGCCTAGGGGGCCAGCAGCAACCGGCCCGGCAGGACCACTTGGAGCAGCCGTCGAGAGAACCGTCTCGGTTCCAGCCCCGCAATTAGGGGCGACGGAGTCCGAGGCAGCGGCCGTTTCCACATCGCCCGAGGGGGTGGACACCCGAACCCAGGCGCGTGTGCATTGGGACAAAGCCACGTGTCCCGCGCCGGCTCGCATGCACAGGCCCTCGGGACCCGACGTTGGCCGCCCGCGACCCACCAGCACCGGGCGATGAGGAAGGCGAAGGAGCTTGCCGCCGGTGCCGGCGCTTGGACTGGTCAGGGCCACGACCATCATCGGAGTTGGCCGGCGATGGCGGCGAAGGGGGGAACTGCACTGATGGGGCTGCCACGGACGCCGAGATGTCGATGGGGTAGACCAGGGTGCGGATTCCCGCCGGTTCCCCCCCTCCCCCCCCCCCCCCGCCAGCCATCAACGGCTCGACAATATGAAGATCCATTGCAGCTGGTATGAGCTCTGGATGAACGCACCAGGCTTGCAGCTTGAAGGAACGAAAATCCCGCCGCTCCTCCGTATCCTAATGAACACCATGAACCAGGCAGAACTCACTAAGGAGCAACTCCGCCGTTTCAACCCCCCAGGTGTGGGCCGGCATTCCTCGCAGCACAACGTCGACGAGAAAGGGCAGGGAGCCGCCACCGGCGGCGAGGGCCTGGCAACTCCATCTCCTGATGTGGAGGCGCAGGTTGTCCGCGACAAACGGCCGCCCCTCATTGTAGACGCGACCAGCCAGCTCCTCGTCCGCACAGAAGGCGATGAAAGCATTCGGCACTGCACGTCGGAGGTTGAGTGCATCGGCCTCAAGATGGAACCTCAAGGCGAGCGCATCCAAAACCTCCACGGCGCAGCCGGCAGCTTCCTGGCCCACGACGGAAACGATTAGGGCGCGCCGAAGATCATCCTCCACACGCGCGATACTCACTGACCACATGAGGACCCGCCTCGGCCTCGCCGCGACCACAGGGAGGGGAGCAACGGCGCACACCGGCATCATCTGACCATCACCTGCGCCCTCCTCGGAGGGAGGAGAATCATTCCCGCGGTCAGCGCCGCGCTTCCTCCGTCCACGGCGCGTACGTCTCCGCCGCCACTGGCGTCACCTGCACCCGCAGCGTTGGCGGCTACGTTTGGCCCCGCAGTGGCAGCCAAACCAGGCGCAGGTGTAGCCTGAGTGATCGGACGCCACTCCAAGACGCGCCGAGCCTGGGGCGCGGCCATCTGCCGTCGCGGGCACACACGAGCGTGATGCCCAGGTGAACGGCAACGAAAGCACCTCACGCGCCTCGGCACTCCGCCGCCCGATGGGAAGGCGAGAAGCAGTTGAAGCAAAGTCCACGCAGGTCAGCGGGAATCGCTCTTGGAGGAGGTTTCGGGGGGCGAAGGCGCTTCCGTCGTGCACGCCTGTCTTCCATCTTCACCCAGCCGCCACCATTCACGACCACCTCGACGGTAGCATAGGCCGGAGCCTTGGTAGCGAGCAGAACTGCCTTGTAGGAGGCCTGACTGGTGGTGTCCTTAGAGGGACAGTCATCGTCGTCGCTCCACCGTTGAGCCTTCGAGCAACCACCACGCGACGGGGAAGGGGATACGGTAGGGGAGGTCCCGGCGTCAGAAGGGAGTGGGCAGGCCGCGGAGGGAGGTCTGCCGGGGAGGTGGCCGCCGGGTCCGTAGCAGACGCCGGCGTGGGGCTGTGGGAGGTTGGGGCGCCAGGGATGGATGGGAGACGAGGAGCTGGGGGTGGGAGACGAGGGGCTAGCCGAGGAGGCCATTACCATAGAATTAGATAGATGTTATCGTCACATCGTCGGTAGTCTTGTCTATCTTGGTGTTACTCGTCCTGACATTTTATATTCTGTGCATATTCTGAGTCAGTTTGTTTCTGCTCCCACTCAGCTCCACTATATTCACCTTCTTCGTGTCTTACGTTATCTTCGTGGGACTATGTCACGTCGTTTGTTCAGCTTCAGGCTTACTGTGATGCTACTTGGGCTAATGATTCCTCTAATCGTCGATCTCTTTCTGCTTAGTGTTTTTCTTGGTGGTTCTCTTATTGCTTGGAAGACTAAGAAGCGGACAGCAGTTTCTCGTTCGAGTACTGAGGTTTGAGTTGCGTGCTATGGCTCTTGTGACGGCAGAGGTGACTTGGTTACGGTGGTTGCTTGCAGATTTTGGTGTTTCTGTGTCTATACCGACTCCTACTGACAGTACTGGTGCTATTAGTATTGCTCGTGATCCGGTGAAGCATGAGCTTACTAAGCATATTAGTGTTGATGCATATTACACACGTGCACAGGTTGAGGATGGTGTAGTTACTCTTCGCTACGTGCCTTCGGAGTTACAGTTGGCTGATTTTTTCACGAAGACACAGACCAGAGCTCAACATAGCTTTTATCTCTCCAAACTCGGTGTGTTGATCCACTTTGAGTTTGAGGGGGGTGTTAGATATACTTGTATTTCCTCTGTATTTCCTATGTATTGTAGGGGGTTATGTGTATATATCCCTTCATGTACTAGTGTATATATATGGGCCTTAGTGCCTCATAATGAATACAAGTGCTATTCATAACATTATATAGATCCAGTTGCCCAGGAGATGCCGATGCTTCTTCATCGCCTTGCTGCCTCTTCACCGTCTGGGACTACTAGCTCACCAGATTCTGCTGCTACTTCAATCTTTCACTAAGGACCACCGGGTACTAATGCATGGATTCTTGATTCTGGTGCCTCTTTTCATATAACTCCTCATCACACTTCTCTTTATTCTATGCATTCTCCGTCTCATTCTCTCACTATTCATACTACCCGATGGGTCCCCTCTTTCTGTTGCTGGAGATGGAACTCTCGTCTAACTATTTTCATGATCCTGATGTTTCCTATGTTCCTAAATCCTGATCTATTTTTTCTCGAATACGCAAGAGTTGCGTATCATTATATTAAGAAGAAACCATGGATAAGAACCCTTACAACAGTACACCCAACCGCATAGCTAGGATTACAAAGCAACGCACACCTACAAGATGAGAACCACCACGACCACAAAACCACTGCCCGAATCAAACCGCTCCTAAATCCTGATCTAACCATGCAGCTCATGTCAGCTGGTCAGCTTACTGATCATGACTGTCGTGTCATCCTTGATCTTGATTCTAGTTATGTTGAGGATCGCGGCACGGGTCGCCTAGTTGGTACTGACCCTTGTCATCGTGATTTTCAGCGTCTTTGGTAGCTTGACTGGCTTCGTCTTCCTTCCGCTGCATCTGCTAGCTCTGACGGCTCCGCTTTGGCTGCTTCCTCCACTTTGTCTTTTGCTTAGTGGCATCATCACCTGGGTCATCTTCGTGGCTCCCAATTGTCTACTTTCATTAGTCGTGGTCTCTTAGGTTCGGTTTCAGGTCATGAGTCTTTAGCTCAGTGTCAAGGTTGTAGGTTGGGAAAGCAGATTCAGCCTCCCTATCATATCATTCTAGTCAGCAGTGTCTGAGCACCCTTTTGATCTTATCCACTCAGATGTTTCTTCTCCCTTTGTTTCAAAAGGGGGTCACAAATATTGTATAACTTCTATAGATGATTTTTCTCACCACACGTGAATTTACTTTATGAAAAGTCGTAGTGAGGTTTTACCCATGTATAAGAATTTCTCTACTATGGTTCGCAGTCATTTCGACACTTCTATTCGTGTTTTCCATACTACTGCAGGTGAAAACTTTTCTGATGCCCTTCGTTAAGTCATTTCTGCGCAAGGTACTTTTGCCCAGTTTTCTTGTCCTGGTGCTCCAGCTCAGAACGGTGTTGGTGAACGCAAGCATCATCTTCTTCTTGAGACTTCTCGTGCTTTTACGCTTGCTTCTTCTCCTCCTCCACCCCCCCCCCCCCCCGATTTTCGGGTTGAGGCAGTCCACACACATATATAACATTCAAACTATGACAACCTTCATCTTTCCAATTGTGTTTTCTATGTGCTTCTTGCACCTGGTGAGCGCCCCAAGTTGATTGCACAGTCAGTTGAGTGTGTATTTTTTGTTGGGATCCGGTTGGTCGACGGATGAAGATTTCTCAGGATGTTGTCTTTGATGAGTCTTGTCCTTTTTATCCACGCCCTTCCTCATATGCTTCTTTAGTTGATCCTCTCTCCTTTTTATTTATTCTTGATAGCTTGCACGTATCTCTTCTTCTCGTTTGGTACCCTCTCCTATCGTGCCGCCTCCTTTAGCTTCTGTGCCTCCTTCTATAGCGCCACCTGTAGAGTCTCCTTTGGGGTCTTCTTTGATTCTTGGCTATACTACAAAGCCTCCTATGACCTAGGTCTACACACTATTTTCAGCAGGAACATAATCGTGATTACGATGATACTTTTGCTCCTGTTGCTCATATGACCGGTGTTCGCACTTCTTGCTATGGCGTCTACTCGTGAGTTGTCTATCTATCAGCTTGATGTCAAAAATGCCTTTCTTAATGTTGAGTTGCATGAGGAAGTCTATATGCGGCCTGTCATCTTCGTCGCCCTCTCTAGGGCCTTAAGCAGGCTCTTCGTGCTTGATTTCAGCATTTGGCCTGTGGTTTCAGCGTTACACACATCGTCTAATGTTTGTAGTCTTCTTCTCTATGTTGATGGCATGATTATCAATGGAGATGATCCTCAGTTCATTGCCTTTGTCAAGGCACGTCTGGGTGAACAATTTCTTATGTCTGACCTTGGCCCTCTTCATTATTTTCTTAGGATTGAGGTTTCCTCTGCACCTCATAGGTTTTACCTATCTCAAGAAAAATATATTCAGAGCTTTCTCAATCGTGCTTCTCTTACTTATCACCGAGCTGTTGAGACTCCTATGGAGCTCAATCTACATCTTTATGCCACTAATGGTGAACCTCTTGATGATCCTACTCATTATCGTCACATTATAGGGAGTCTTGCTTATCTTGGTGTTACTCGTCCTGATATTTCCTATTCTATGCATACTTTGAGTCAGTTTGTATGTGCTCCATGCAGCTCCACTATAGTCATATTCTCCGGGTCCTACGTTGTCTTTGTGGGAATTTGTAACGTCATTTGTCCTTTCCACGCTCTGGCTCTTTAGAGCTCAGGCTTATTGTAATGCTACTTGGGCTAGTGATTTCTCCGATCGTCGATCTATTTCTGCTTTTTTGTATTTTTCTTGGCGGTTCCCTTATTGCTTGGAAAACTAGAAGCAGATACACAGTTTCTTGTTCGAGCCTAAAGGCTGA
This sequence comes from Paspalum notatum, assembly GCA_022530915.1. Lineage (NCBI taxonomy): Eukaryota > Viridiplantae > Streptophyta > Magnoliopsida > Poales > Poaceae > Paspalum > Paspalum notatum. Next base: position 24,562,284 of record CM039685.1, on the reverse strand, counting down.
GTGCGTGCTATGGCTCTTGTGACAGCAGAAGAGACATGGTTACCGTGGTTGCTTGCAGATTCTGGTGCTTCTATTTCCGTACCGACTCCTCTTTTGACTGACAATACAGGTGCTATTAGTATTACTCGTGATCCGATGAAGCATATGCTTACTAAGCATATTGGTGTTGATGCTTATTACACCCGTGCACAACTTCAGGATGATGTGATTGCTCTTCATTATGGGCCTTCAGAGAATCAGTTGGTTGATTTCTTCACGAAGGCACAGACCCGAGCTCAACATGTATATGTTATATTTGTATTTTCCCCAGTCTATAAGGGGTTTTGTGCAAAATTGCTAATCAATGTACCTATATATATTCGGGCCTAGAGCCCTCATATTAAATACAAGTGGTATTCATAAAGCCATCTGATCTTAAGCAGAAGTAAACATTAGTTTGCCCCCCCCCCCCCCCCACACCCCTAGCACTTGGTATCCAAATGCCAGGAATGATCCATGTTCAAAGCAAATGACACTAGAAGAGAAATGGTCCTTCCTGCAGGATCTCCAAGCAGGTGAAGGACATATTGACCTCCATCACTAAGCTCCATGAGATCACCACCAACAACAAGTACACCAATGCCTCCACCTCCACCAAAACAAGGGCAATGCTGCCACCGCCGCCGCTAAGGCGGCGGAGCAGGCCAAGGCGGATTAGCCCCACCTTAACATGGAGATGGAGGCCCCGATCGAAGGGTCCAAGAATGTGGACAAGGACGTCATGCCCCGCGCCCTTGAATCAGCAAAACTCCATCCAGGTGGTAAGCCAGAACTTATCAGCAAGGCATCAGCAGAGTTGTTAGTACAGCACCATTGCCACAGTTGGAGCAGCCATGCCCAGGCTTTTACTTCTCCCTCCTTCAGCCATACTATTACAAGCTCAACATCCTGAGCTATAATGGCAAGGAGGACCTGCTTCCATGACCTAATCGCTGCAACCAATTCTTCAATGGACAATACTCACCAGAGCATGACAAGGTTTGGTATGCCTTGTTTCATCTAACTGGATCTGCACAGCAACGGCATATGCATTTGTCGCAGGAAGCACAGATAAAAGACTGGTGTACCTTTGCTTGCTGCATTAATGAGCGATTTGGAGTTCCGTCTCGCCACAACCCATAGGGAGAGCTTGCTGCCCTGGGCCGTGGCGAGACTGTCAATGAGTACACATAGCAGTTTCTCATGCTGGTTGTGCGAGCAGGACATCTTGAAGAGCTCCAGCAACAGGTGAACATCTACAAGAGATCCCAACTCGCTATCTCCAAGGGCGAGACACTACGGAATGGACAATAGATGATGGCATCATCTGCGTATCCAAGTATTTGATTTTCTTTTTGGAAAAAATGGTGTATCTGCATATCCGTATTGGTCGAATACTGGTATACATATCCTTATCCGTGCTACATAGCCCATTAGCAACTCAGCATAACTGGGAGCCCATTTGGATCAGAACCTCCCATGCCTCAGGATGCTGACAGCGACAGGCAGCCTCCCCGTGCTATCATCCAAAGAGGCCCTATTTACTGGATCAGAATGACAATGCCCGTGTCTAGTCGTCCAAGTGGTTGAAGACCAAGGACACAGTGAGAGATTTAGATCAGTTGTTGGGGTGCGTTTTTGGGTAGGGGTGGGGGTATTAAGGTAACAATGCCACATTCAGATACCATTGTGGAAGGGGAATACACCAAAATATGATTTTAGAGGGGCGACGTGACTTTATTTAACATACCAATCGTAAACTTGTGAAAACGGAGCATGTCCATGACGCCAACATGAGCAAGAGCACACCCAAAGAGATCAGGACGCTGCAATACAATATAGGAGGTAAGTTTATGCATGGCAGTACAAATATTGAATTATTTTAAGGAAAAAAGGTGCAATTTCATGTTAACAAGAGGGAGTAGCACATAGAAGGTAGAGGTGAATTGAGGGTTTGAAGAAGCAGCATGGCAGGGCTATGGTAGGCACAGAGGAACCTCTTTTGCTTTCTTGATTGATAATAACTCCATGGCCTTTATATTTATAGACAAGGGGATACTTGTAGAAAGTATGTTTCCACCCCTTTTATTCTAACTTACTAATCCTATCTTATCGCATGCCTAACCTGATGACAACCTTATCTTGATGGGGAAGGAAGCTGACTGCCAGCGCTAGGGCGGCTCACGCAGCCCAGGCAGGGATGACAGCAGCCAGCCAGCCACTGCTGTTCTGCGGCCCTCTCCTGCAGGCTCGCCTGGCCCAAGTCATGAGACCCAGCCGGTCCATGGTCATCTGGGACATAACACAATGTATTTGAAAGTGGAGTTTAGTATATTACCTGATTAATGGAAGCAGCAACCAGAAGACCACCATTGCTTCCACCTTCAATGCATAATCGTCTGGAACTGGTGTAACCATTAGAAATGAGGAATTCAGCACAAGCGGCAAAGTCATCAAAACAATTTTGTTTCATTGCAAGTGCTCCAGCTTTGTGCCACTCCTCCCCATATTCGCCACCACCACGAATGTTTGCTACACAGACAACAAAACCCATGTTCTTGCATAGCACAATGCGACCAACACTGAATGAAGGTGTTAGGCTTATGTTGAATCCCCCATAACCATAAAGCAAAGTTGGGTATGATCGATCAAGATTGATATCTTTCTTCGATATTATGAACATGGGAATTTTGGTTCCATCCTTACTAGGGACAAAAACCTGAGGATAAGAGTATCATGGTAAATGAAAAACATTACATACAGAAACATTACATACCAGCAAAAAGAAAGGCACATGACCTTAGGAGCAAAATGATTTATGAACTTTAAAGGAAGTTAGAAGGCTGGAAGTTACAGATACTGCGATAGTTCAATGTCAAAGGATGTACAAGTAAGATATCTACCTGCTTAACCTGAAAACTTGTGCGATCAAATCCAGGAACTGAAATTTCTCGAAACATCTTCATTTCAGGGATTGTAGGTGCTAAGTTACACCTGTAAATAATACCCGGGGAAAGAAAGCTTGTGAAGCCAATAAATACTACCTTGTCTTCCCGTCTGCAGGAGATCTCTGAAACGGAACCAATCTCCAAAGGCAACTGATGAATTAAATTTCCAGTTCTAAGATCTCTTATTTGCAGAATATGCTTAACATCTGACATATAACAAACCAACAGTTGATTATTGTTAACAGCATCGGCTGACTCAAGCACATCTTTTTCATGCTCTGGAAGAACATCAGTCCACAGCTCTGGGTTCTTGATATTTACCCTTTCTAGCTTATTCTTAGGAGCACTTTTATTGGTCAAAAATGTAAATTCCTCACCATCATTGGCCACAACTTGATATTGAGCATCAAAATTGTCAATAAGCTTGACAAATGGAAGAATTTCCTGCGTCTCTCTGAAGCCCTCTATTCCTCGAGGAAGAGAAGAAATTTCACAATAGTATAACTTATTGACAGGGTCACAACCTTCATAGATGCCCAATACGATGTACTGTAAAAAACATAATGTTCAGAAAAGTATCTTTTATGTCGCAGAAAAGACTTTGAAAAGGTACAAATATTAAAGATGAAAACAAAAGTTTACAGTACATAAAAACTATACTATCCAATTTTATTTTATTATAGCATCATTGTGCAAATGACATGAACAAGATCAAGTTACCTTTCCATCGTCAGTGACGGAAGCACCAAAGGTGTACTTTGGGTGTTCAGGATCTTTCCAGCACAATATATCCTCTGACTGATCAGATCCCAACACATGGTAGTATATCTGATGGTTAAGGTTTATGTTTGTCTCAGTACCAGCATCCAGTTGCCCTCCTTCTCTACAGGAATAAATGAAGGGAAAAGGTGATGGGGAAATCCCAAACACACAGGTACTGCTCCAAGCTCTTCAGAACAAACAGATCAGACTAACTAACCAAAAAAAAATTGGGAATTATTATTTATAGATGATGATGATGATAAGTAGCAGAGATATTTAAAAGCAGATTAGCTTACTTCTTTCTAATTACAATATTCATATTTGTGAAAATTATATTCCTAACTGGCTAGTAACATCTTTTTGACTTTGCTTATTATTCAAAGTAAATAGATTAGACTAAAGAGAGCAATACTAAGGCTATTCGGAAAGTTATGGTTGTCTTGTATCAAAGGTAGAATTACTGCCTATTAGCAGCATCGAGGTATTAAAATTCTAAAAGAACTTTCCTTTTTCGAACACGTAGGAGAGCTTGGCATCTTTTTTAAGAGGAAATACAGTCCAGGAAAGATGCACTCAACCCAAACTCACAATCAAGGCGAACTGAGCGTAATCCTCAGTTGGTTAGGTACTTTCCTTGTCGTGGAACCAGGGTTCAAGTGCTAGACAAGTGGAACATATTCATCCATGTTGAGTTCTGGTTCATTTTAATAGGAGGGCAATAAAATATAATTATAGTACTACAAACACATTTTGGGACTTAGTACATTTTGAACTAATACTGTTATTTATGTAAGTTCAAACTTGATTGTTGAACTTAATATATTATGATCCTTTTATACATATTATATCATATTCCTAATTATTTTAATCTTGTACATCAAATTGCTACTGTAGTTATTTAGTTATTTACTGATTGTCATTTGGAGTATTAACTTAGGTAACATTCGGTTGGGAGGCAAAGTAGGATGGGATGGCATTGTCCCAGATTTCTGGGATGGGATGGCCCCATCTACATGTTTGGTTGAAAGGACGGGGACGTCCATGTTTTTTGTTTGATTCGAGGGATCTCAAAGGATGGGATGGACTCCAAGTTTAACAGGGTTAGCCGCTCCGTTAGCGAGGCCCCACGTCACTAGATAGCATTTCTTCTTCCTCAGGTCACACCGCCCCATGGCCGTCACCCCTCGCCGCCATCGTGTCGTCCGCCGCCGCCCTCGCCACCGTCACGCCATCCGGCTCCGCACCCCTCGGCGCCGTCGCCAGGGCACTGTCCGGCTCCGCCTCCCTTCGCTCGCCGGTGCCGCCTCTCTCCAGCTCGCCAGCTCCCGGCCGCAACCCGGCAGCGCATCCTCCTGTGCCTAGGGCGAGCTGGCTGGCGCGCGAGCGATCACTCGGGCGGGGCGGGCCAAGCTTGCCGGCGGGCAGGGTGCGCCAAGCTCGCCACTCCCACCCCGCCCCACGGTGCCCGCTGCTCCTCACCAACCAACTGGCTCGCCCGACTGCAACGGCCCCACCGCTTGTCCCCATGCGGTGGCGCGCCTAGCCCCGCAGCGGAGCGGCCAGGAGGCGCGAGCAAAGGAGCGGGAGCAGTCAGGAGGCGCGATGAGAGGGGCGGCACTCTTCGTGGCAGAAAGAGGCGCGACGAAGAGGCGGTGAAGGGGCACAGCCAAGCGGCAGGCTGGCCAGCGGCGGGCGGGGCGTGGCTGCACGTTGGGCAGGGTGCAGGCGAGCGAGAGGGACACAAACAAAAAGAACACTTTTTATGGGGATAACAAGGACGACATCTAGAGGGAATATTCTATTTTGGGGATGATCACATCAATCTTCGTCCCCTAACCAAACAGCTGGGACCATCCCACTCCGTCCCTCCAATCAAATGCACCCTTAGCATACCCTACATTCAAAACCTAGATCCAACTGTCCGTAACGTCTGCTACACCAAGTGCTAATAAAGTAGTAACAGAGAACTCTCTTTCAAGAACACTCATGCTATCCTTTAGTGATTGCAGAAGCTGGTATTTAGGTCAAAGTAAGGCTAACATCCCTGTCACGGGCAGCGATAGACAAAGAATGGAAGGAAAGTTTATGGCCCAAATTGCATGGGACATCGATTACAGGACGCAGCCCGGACCTCGGAGGCGCAGCGAAGCAACATTGCACCAGCGGAGGGCGAGCTGAGGATTAACAACTTATCAATCTAATCCCTTAACCTAAATCGGTCTCTTCTTATATATTGCAGCCCGATGCACACAATCCTAACTAACTAAAATACTTATCGCTAAAAGATAGGAGCCCAGCTAACTATGCTTCCTCCCCTCGCGTGAGGCCAGCTTCATCCTGTGCGCATAGTTGCCTCCCCAGATGACATCTCTCCCTTCCTTTTTGAGAAGCTCGTCCTCGAGCTTGAAGGCGAGATACAAGTGACGAAACTCCTCCACTGGAACCCATGCCGTTTCCGTGGGTACCCAGTCCTTCCATCCATCGAACCAGCTGCTCTTGCATGCCACGAGCCCAACGAGCTTGAAGGATTGCATTCGGTACCTAAGAGACACGGCCGTGGACTCTGGGCGGTATGGATAGCACCCCGAGGCGTTCCCTGAAATGGTTTGAGCAACCCGACGTGGAACACATCTTGAAGCTATGCTCTAGCAAGAAGATGAAGGCGATAAGCGACCTCCCCAATGCGCTCAGTGATTTGAAACAGACCGTAGAGCCGAGGTCCAAGCTTCCCACGGCCACACATATCAAGCGACGCTGCCGGACCCTGCGCAGCCAAACCCACTATCCCACCTCAAAGGTCACTACCGATGATGCCGGTCATAAAGAGGCCTGTTTGGTTCAAGGCCCTTAGTGGCCAAGCCAAATTTTGACCACGGTTTGACCATGTTTGGCTCTAAATTAAAATTACCTCATACAATATAATTTCATGTGTATGGTTTATTTGGCTATGCCTAAGCCATATGAGTAATTTATTGTTATGCTGAATTTTAATATAAAGTCAAATGTGGTCAAACGGTGGCCAAAATTTGGTCTAGCCACCGAAGGCCTTGAACTAAACAGGTCCAAGATTTCTTGAAGTGCTGCTGCGCTTGTTCCAACCGATCCTTGATTTCCACCAAAAATTCGTCACACTCCGCAAGTCCCTGGACTACCGCTTGCACACGAGCAGACCCCGGTTCATAGCATCGCACCGACGGTGGCTCGCGTCCATACACCACCCTGAATGGACACCACCCTGAATGGAGATGTGCGTAGTGACGCCTGATACGCCTTACGGTAGAAAAATTCCGCCCAAGGAAGCCAGTGCACCCACCGTTTCGGTCAGTCTCCTGTTAAGCATCGAAGATACATGGCTATTATTTTGTTGGTTGCTTCTGACTGACCATCTGCTTGCGGGTGGAATGCTGATGTAAACTGCACCTTGACGCCATCCAAACGGAACAGCTCCATCCAGAATTGGCTCGTGAAGACAGGATCCCGATGGGATGCCATGCAGGCAGACCACTTTCTGGGAAAAAAAAACAAGCCACGGATGTTGCTGTGTGTGGATGGGCAAGAGTTAGGAAGTGCGCATATTTGGAGAATCTGTCGACGACCGTGAGGGTGACTGATCTCCGTAACACGTGGAAGACACTCAACGAAATCCATGGCGATGTCAGACCAAACCACGGAAGGTACATCTAAGGGCTGAAGTAGACCGGCGGGTAGCAAATGCTACACCATGTTGCGTTGACAGACAGCACATGCGCGAATGAAGTTCTGAACGAAAGACCGGTCTCTTGGTGTGTGGAAATCAGCTCTGAATCTGTGGAGTATCTTCTGTGCTCCTTCATGACCCATGCATGCCATGCGCCAACTGAATGAGTGTATCCAATAAAGGCGAGCTAGCGCACACAAAAATCCAGACGTTGAACAGGATCAGATCATCAACCACGGACCACTGCAAGGGTTTGGTGCCTGCCATGATAGAGTGTCTCTCCTCTGTCTCCTCAACGTCACAACGCAGATCATCGAAGAGGTCAAATCAGGGGGGCGACAAGGCCATGGCTGCTGCACTGGGCTCATCACCGCGAGATAAAGCGTCGGCTACGACATTGGAGACACCTGTCTTGTACTCCACCTTGAAGTCAAATCCGAGGAGCTTGCTTGCCCAGTAGTGTTGGAGAATGGTAATCAATCACTGATCCAGCAGGAAGCAGAGACTATAGTGATCTGTGCAGACTATGAAGCAGCGGCTTTAAAGATAAGGATGCCAATGGCGCACCGCCAGCACAAGCCCGATGAGCTCCCTTTCGTAGAGCCAGCTAGGCATGTCAGGGCGCGATGAAAGCGACCGCACCCGTCCCTTAATGGAGGACTGCACTGAACCCGGCACCGGACGCGTCACACTCAACCACGAAGTCCTGCTCGAAATTCAGGAGCTGCAATACCAAAGGTGTTGTGATGGCAGCCTAGAGTGCCAGGACGCCGCCTCTGACCAGCAGAATCCATCCTTGAGGGCAGTCAGGGGTGCCACAATTGCACCGAAGTTGTGGATGAAGCGGCGATTGAAGCAGGCAAGGCTCAGGAACCCTCGCAGAGTACTTATAGATGATGGTTGTGGCCAATCGAGGACAGCTTGCACCTTCAGCTGATCCATGGCCACTCCTTGTGCGGAGATGATATGGCCCAAGTAGGGCAGTGCCATCAAGCCAAATTCACATCTGGACTTCTTCACGCAAAGTTGGGGGTCCTGTGGTTGTAGCACGTTGTAGATCAAGTAGAGCTGTTGTAGATCAATATATCATAAAAAAAACAAGGACGAAACAACGGAAGAAGGGTTGTAGCACGTCATTCATTATCGCCTGGAATGTGGCCGGTCCATTCGTCAGTCCGAATGGCTAACCAAGAACTCAAAAAGCCCTGGATGTGTACGGAATGCCGTCTTGTCTATGTCGTCAGGGTGCATGCGCACTTGGTGATACCCCGAGCACATGTCAAGCTTGGTGAAGAAAGATGCTCCCCGCAGTTCGTCCAATAGTTCCTTGATCATAACAATGGGAAACTTATCCTTGATTGTCATCTTGTTCAATGCACGTTAGTCCACACAGAAGCGCCATGTCGAGTCTTTCTTTTTTATGATGAGCGCTGGAGAGAAGGCAGACGAGCTAGGGCAGATGACCCTAAGCGAAGCATCTTGTTGCACTAAGCTCGTGCGTGTTCTAGGCAGATGCGAATGCACAAATAGTGCTCTAAGGGGAGACCATGTTGTGCCTCAAACAACAAGGCAAAATACTCTAGCAAGGTCAGCGTGCCCGTCGCCCGCCGTGAGGGCCAGGGCAAGGTGGGAGGCATCAACGCCCACCCGTCGGATTTGCTTGCCATGGAGCATAGGTGTGAGATGCGAAATCCCATAGGATAGGCCCAAGCAAGCTAAGCCACTGTACACCGAGGATGATGTAATAGCCGGTTAGCCGCTGAGGGACAAGGCGTAGTAGTCGATGACTCGATGTCGAACGCCTCCTCCCCGACGGTTGTAAGTTGCTGAAGAGAACGGCCCGCAGCAACAATGAGGTCTCCACTTGCCACATCTAGCCGATGAAGATTTGTATTTGTCGTGCCTCAGACAGCTCAAACATCGCGGCAGACCAAGGCGAGAAATTGGTAGATGTATTCCTCAACAGCCCCCGTGCGGCGAAGTGTGATGAGCTCGCCGAGTGGCTATCCATCATAGGTGGACTCATTGTTTTATGGACGAGTTGAACAGAATGGTGCCACGACGGTGTGCCGGAATTCAGATCGTGGCGATAGAACCAGAGCTGCGTCGCGCCTGTGAGGTGGAGCAAGGCAAACCAAACCTTCTTGAACTTGGGCGTCAGCTGGCAACGGACGAACGTTTCACAACGGTTGAACTATGACAACGGGTCGTCGTGGTCGTCGTAGATAGGGAAATCCAGCTTGGGTCTCAGATGAAAGCAGTAGTCATCGTCGTCGTTGTCCCAACAATCGGCTGGAGGTCAATGTGGGGTGCTCTAGTTCGACGTCTGCTGGTCTGCATCAATGTTATTGGGATGCAGCAGCTTCAGCCCGATGGCAGGGATGTGGGTGCTAGGTGAGCTAGTAGATCCCATCTCAAATTCAGGCATCACCGGTTGCTTGCCCTCGCTTTGACGTGACCCCAATTGGTTGACGGCTGCCAAGTGCGCAGCTTTGCTCGCCATACTCGAACGCCGCCACCTAGAGGGTTTGGACTTTATCCAGTAGGGTGACGAGTTTAGTCGCTGCCAGCACCAACAGTTGGATGGCACTGCTGAGCTTGGATGCAACATTGGTGAGGGAGGTGGCCATTGTGTTCACCGTGTCCCCTGGTCTAACGATTTGCTTGGTGTCGCCCAAGGTTGCATCGGCAGCAGAGTTGACCATGGATCTGGAACCAGAAGAGTCTGATATGATACCAGGTTGTCACGAGCAGCGACAGACGATAATTAGAAGGAAGGTTTCTCGCAAAGTCGTTTAAACGAAAATAATGTTGATGGATCATGAAACGCTTGAACGTTTTGCACAAATCACATAAAACGACGTTTTACCTCGTTGTTTTTCCCGTTTTGGCGTGAAATCACATGAAACGTCGCCACCACCACTGATCGAGATCGAGTCCTCTAGTCCCTGCCCAACCGCCGGTCGCCTCCTCCCTGTCCGCCGGCCGCTGCCTCCCTCTCCGCCGGCCGACGCCGTTGAGGAGGGGAATCGGCGCTGCACGGCGCGGATCCGGCCAGCGCGGGACTGCTGGGGAGCACCGGCCGCTCTTGCTTCTTCTCCCGGCCCTCGCGCGGGGGCCGCGCAGATGGGGAGCGGGGAGGCAAGGAGACGCGTTGTCACGTGCTAGGGAATTGGTCGGACGAACGTGACGTAGATTGGCTTTTCTCCGGCGAGAATGGCGTCGCGGAGGGCAGAGGGTGCTGGTAATGTCCTGATTTCCCCTCGCAAATCGTCGAACAGAGCGAAGTGTGGCCCGGACAACGCGAAGAGGGCGCCCTTGTGCTCATCGCGACGAGAGAGCGCGTCGGCCACCACATTGGACACGCCCGGCTTGTATTCCACCGTGAAGTCAAAGCCGAGGAGCTTGCTTGCCCATTGGTGCTGGGGAATGGTTGTGAGCCGCTGGTCGAGGAGGAAGCGGAAGCTGCAATGGTCGGTGCAGACGACGAAGCGCCTCCCCCACAGGTACGGGTGCCAATGGCGGACGGCGTAGACAAAGCCGATCAGCTCGCGTTCATAGGCGGCGAGCTTGGCATGCCGAGGCGCGATCAGCCTGCTTAAGAACGCCACTGCACCAACACCTTGATGAAGCACGGCGCCGAACCCAGAGCCCGACGTGTCGCACTCAACGACGAACGCCTGGTTGAAGTCGGGTAGCTGCAGGACTGGCGCCGTCATGAGGGCCTGCTGGAGGGCACCGAACGCAGCGTCGGCCACGGGTCCCCACTTGAAGCCGTCCTTCCGCAGCAGGGCCGTGAGTGGCGCGGCCATGGTGCCAAAGCTCTGGATGAAGCGCCGGTAATAGCCTGCCAGCCCCAGAAAGGCTCGGAGTGCCTTGACGAACGCCGGGAGGGGCCAATCGAGGACGGCCTGGACCTTCTGCTTGTCCATGGCGATGCCGTTGGCGGAGATGACGTGCCCGAGGGGGCCACCAATGTGAGGCCGAACTCACACTTGGAGCGCTTGAGGAAGAGACAGTGCTCCTGCAGTGTTTGAAGCACGGCGCGGACGTGGCGAAGGTGCTCCGCCCAGGACGAACTATAGATGAGAATATCATCAAAGAATACAAGGACAAACCAACGCAGGTATGGGAGCAAGACGTCGTTCATCAGCGCCTGGAAAGTGGCTGGGGCGTTGGTCAGGCCGAATGGCTTGACCAGGAACTTGAATAGCCCTTGGTGTGTCCAGAACGCCGTCTTCTCGACGTCGTTGGGGTGCATCAGGACCTGGTGGTACCCCGACCGCATGTCCTAACTCAGCTCCACCACCGGAATTGGGAATTTGTCCTTGATGGTCTTGTCATTGAGAGCGCGGTAATCCACACAGAAGCGCCACGTGCCATCCCGCTTCTTGATCAGCAGTGCCGGCGAAGAGAAGGCTGAGGTGCTGGGGCGGATGATGCCGGCGCGGAGCATCTCGTCGCACTGACGCTCCAATTCGTCCTTCTGGATGTGGGCGTAGCGGTAAGGGCGGACGGCGACGGCCGTGGTGCCCGGCTCCAGGCGGATGCGGTGGCTGAGGTGGCGTTCCGGCGGCAGGCCTTGTGGTTCCTGGAAGAGGCCCTCGAATTCGAGTAGGAGTGCCTCCAACAGTTCGCCTGGGCGCGCCGTGAAAGCAGCCATCAATGGCGGCGAGAGCGCGTCGACCCTTGTCCAAAGCACGCGCGTGCCATTACGTGTGAAGCATAGGGTATGGCGGCTGAAGTCCCACAGGGCAGGGCCCAGGGACGCAGGCCACTGGACGCCGAGGACCATGTCGTAGCCACCTAGCTGGAGGGCGTAGAGGTCGATGTAGAACGCTTCTCCGGCGACGTCGATGCACTGGTTCCGGCAAACCCCCATGGCATCGATGCGATCTCCATTGGCGACGGCGACCGACAGGCCGTGGCGAGCTTGGAGCGGAATACACGCCTTGCCGGCCAACGAGGTGTCGATGAAGTTGTGGGTAGAGCCGGAGTCGAGGAGGGCCGTCACTGTGGTGGTGCCAACGGTCACCCGGACCTTGAAGGTGGTGTTGCCGAGGGCGCGCACACCCGTGAGCGCATGCAGCGAAATGCCCGGCTCCACTGGGTCTGCTTCCTTGCTGTCGCTGTCGTAGCCGTCGGGATCGAAGGAGACCTCCATGATGAACAGCTTCTTGCAGCGGTGTCCCACCCTGAATTTCTCGTCGCAGTTGAAGCAGAGGCCGTCCGCGCGCCTCTGAGCCATCTCTGCCGGCGAGAGGCGACGGCGAGGTAGTGATGTCGTGGATGAGCCGGCGCGCGACGAGAGGGACTCTGGCGCGGGGGCGGATGCTGCGGCCGTGGAAGCAGGCGGCGTGGGCCTGGTCGGTGTGCGAGGCTGACGGCCCTGTGCCGGCTCCGAGACGTTGAGGAGGCGGCGCTGCTCGTAGGCGCGGGCGAGCCTAATGGCGTTGTCCAGCGTTCGTGGCTGGCGCAGGGCGACGTCTGTCTTGAGGGGATACCCCAAGCCGGCCACGAAGAGGGAGACCTGCTGCGGCTCCGAGAGCTCGAGGTCGCGGCACGCCAGGGAGAGGTACTGATCGGTGTACTCAACCGAGCCGGTTCGGTGGAGCACGGCCAGTTCGCCCAGCGGCGAGTCGGTCATGGGGGACCGAAACGCGAGTGAACTAGCTGGACGAAACGGCGCCAGGACGGAGTGCCGGAGTTGAGCTCGAGGCGGTTGTACCACAGCTGCGCCGTCCCGGTGAGATGGAGGGATGCATACCACACTTTGCGGTTCTCCGGCGTGTGCTGCCCGCGGAAGAAGGATTCGCAGCGGTTCAGCCATGGCAGGGGGTCTTCTTTGCCGTCGTACAGCGGGAAGTCGAGCTTTGCCCGCGGGTGGCAGCGGGGGTCCCTTGCCGCGTCATCGTCGGGCTCCAGGCGATAAAGTTGGTTGCGCCTGATTTGGTGGGGCCGGGGGTCGGGCATGTCGTAGTCCGCGTACTGGTAGTAGACCGGGTGGCGGTGAAGGTGGTGGACCGGCTGGTCGATGCCTAGCTCCCAATCCAAATCTTCCGACGCGATCGGTGATGGCCCACGGCGAACTTCAGGTTGCGGCGGCAGCTTGGGTGGACGCATGGAGACGCCGTCAGCGCCTTTGGTCGCGTCCACGTCGATCGGCTGCTTGTCCCCGTTCTGGTGGCGCTCCAGGCGATTCACCGCGGCTTCTAGCGCCCGAGTGTCCTGGGCGTACTCGAAGGCAGCAGCTTCCAGCTTCAAGACCTTCTCTGGCAGGTCGCGCAGCCGGGTGGCCAGCGGCACTAGAGGCTGCAGGCTCGCCACCTGCGATGAGATCTTGGACATCTGAGTCGTCAGGTTGGCGAGGGAGTCGGTGACGGTGTCGATGGAGGCCTGGAGGTTGGTGATCGTCTTGTTGGCGTCGGCAGTGCTCGCCATGGACACGGAACGGTGATACCAAGTTGTCATATGCTAGGGAATTGGTCGGAGGAACGTGACGTAGATTGTATTGAAACAATGTAGCAGGACGTGGTCCAGGACCTCGTCGGCGCGGCAGAGCAATTGTGGAAGCTCGACGGCGCGCCCACGAGACCCTGGACGATACAAGTGTTTCTAATCTCAATAATTCGCTGCTATCCTTCTACTGGCCAGCTGCTTATATTCTGCAGACCGACTAACAAACTCTCTTATTTCTCTACCAAACTAACTAACTCTATCTGCTAATGCCTATCCCTTGGTGGCTGCTGCCTTCTTCTGGTCCCGGCGATGGTGGTACTGAAGGCCCCACATGACACGCGGTGAGGAGGTTGGGAGGTGGCCTGCGGGGGAGGTGGAGATGCTTGGCAGCGGCGGAGGATGGGAGAGGAGCAGAGAGGCTTCGGCGGAGGGGAGAGATGCACTAATGGAGTGAGGACAGGGAGGGGTGGGCTGTTCAATTTGGCCCATTGGGCCTTGTTTGGTATTTACTTTGCATATTGTTTGAATTTATTAAGATATATTAATGTTTTTATGTCGTTTAAACATTCGTTTAAACGCTAAAATTTGCCCTGCATCGTTTCAATATTTTATCGTTTTAATAACTATGGTTTCTCGCGTAAATTTCATGGGATATCGATTCCAGGACGCAAGCTCGGACCTCGGTGGTGCGGTGGAGCTATGGTGATAGCTCGACGTCGCACCACAGAGGCCGATGCACACAATCCCAACTAACTAAAATACTTACCACTAAAAGATAGAAGCCCAGCTAACTATGCTTCCTCCCCTTGCATTGGCGAGGCCGGCTTCTTTCTGCGTAGTGGCGTCCCCACATGACAATCACAAATAGAAGACTAGACTAACTAAGTGTATACATTAATTGCAAGATCTTGATTTGATTAGTGGTTATCTTTTTAGTTTTATCGATCTTTTTCATATTATTTTACAGCAATAAGAAGCCTTGTCCCAAGCAAGATGGCCATTGCGACATTGCACTAGCTATGAGGGTGTTAGGAAAAGGCAATGGGTAAGGGAAAAAAAGAGGAAGAATCTGTAGATATACTTAGGTGCTGGATATCGACCGTAGAAAAACCCTTTCCCGTCATGAGTCCAACTGATTGAAGAGAACTTCACCTGCATACAGAAATAGATGAGACTTTATAAAAAAAAAAAGAAAGAAAAAGCAAGCACTATTGTACTGCTATTTGCACAAAGGAAAACTAAGTCTTTGGAAGTCTAGTGCCAAGTTGCAACTACTTACCCATGACAATTTGTCAAGCATAGGCTGCTTGTTAGTAACGTTCATCACATGAATAGAGACCCAATCACTGCCACTTTCACTTAGCCCGTAAGCAATGTAGTTTCCATCCTCACTAACAGAATACGTTGAAAGAGCAACCGTCCCATCCTTGCTTAGAGTATTTGGATCCAAAAGAATCTCTGCTTTTCCATCCAGATCATCCTGCAATGCCAACATAGCATATGCCACATTTAGACTCCATTAATATCACCATTAGCATACCGAAGTCGAACAATTTTGTTAGGCTCAATAATGTTAACATCTAATAAACCAAATAAGCTAAAAGTAGTTTTTAAGACTATTAGGGAATACGCATAGGCTTTAGGAAAGTGTATATCCTAACTTGTACCCCACCCCACCCCCCATCAAGGGCGTGAGATGTTTCCCTAATTCTCTACATGGTATCACGAGTCCGGGTCCTCTCCGGCTCCCTCTCCGCTGCCTAACCCTAGCCACCAACCAGCCTCCCTTCGCGCATAATCCTAGCTGCCGGCCCTGCTCCACCCCTCGCGTATCTCACAATCGCGCAGCCCACCTCCCATCGCGTGACTACTCTAGTCGCGCCCTCTCCCCCCTCGCGCGACTCCTCCCCTAGCGCTAAAGCCCACCTCCCTCGCGCGTCCTGACCTCTCCCATCTACCCGACAAGGCTCACCTCGGCTTCTCCTCTCCCTGCTGCTGCGCCATGTAGACGGCCCCATCCACCAACTACGGGACATCTGGCGATCTCCAAAGCAACGGAAGCACCGCCATGCCACGATCTCAGTCAAGTCTCACGTCCCTGGGACCCTGCACATGAAGAACTCCGACTACAGTAAGTGGGCTTCCTACTTCAAGTCCATGTGCGGCAAATTCGGCCTCAAGCCACACATCGATGGCTCCCTCGACCCTCGCCTTAACGATCCACAATGGGATCAACGGCCTGTTGTGTCCGTATTTGGCTTTTTGGCTTTGTCCACGACTCAGTCCTCAACCTCGCCATGACAGACGACGATCAAACTGCCCGCACCTTGTGGGTGTCCATCGAGCATCTCTTCCGTGCCAACAAGGAGCCTCGGGCGATCTTCCTCAACCACTCCATGCAGCTAGTGCGATTTGTCCATTGCCGACTACTGCCAGAAGATGAAGACCGTGGCCAATGCCCTCCGCGATGTCAGCCACTCCGTCTCCCCCTCCTACCTGGTCCTCAACCTTCTGCGCGGCATCAACCCTCGCTTCTCCAACACAGCGAACGACATCGCCAACGCAAAACCCTTGCTGAAGGAACTTCTGCTGGCCAACAAGGACAAGGTCACCGCTGGCACAGCCCCACCAGCTCCTCTACTTCTGCGTGCACGCTCCTGGGTGGGTGCCACTCCACCACCTCCAGCCACAGGTGACACTACTGGGCGCACTCCTGCAACAACACCAACAATGACGCAAACGTTGGGGCAAGGGCAACGGCAGCCAAGGCCAAGAATCACCTGGCTTTGAATACCAATTGTGAGGTATGGAGCCAAACAAGAGCACGAGAAGAGCAAATCAGCAAGTACAAGTGGAACTCATTCAGATTGCCGGGGAAAACCGGGAGATTTCATTGATGAGGAAAAGTCCCGGGGGAAAACCCCAGCCTAGGACTCCTGCTACCCTAAAGAAACAGACAAGAATTCATCTGTTCGATACCCTCTGCCCTGGCCTCTGTCTGGACAAGTAGATTGGCCTTAGGGCCTCCACAATGTATAGACATAGCCTTTTAATCCCAAGCAAGTTGGGGTAGTCTAGAGATGAAACCCAAACCAAACCGCTAGAAAGTTGGGATAGGCTAGCAATAACAGTCCATAAGCAATATAATATTCCAAGTGTGTTGATACATTGTGGAAATAGTCCATATAGTAGCCCATAGTAAAGAGTACTCATATGCATATGGGTTGCCCACAAGGAATATAAAATATTATTATCTTACATATTCTTTCATCTCTCCTTAGTGTTTCTCTTTCTATTAGATGTAGAGGTATATATGGGTCCTATTACTATGGTCTACATAAACTTTACACATTATGGCAATTGCAATAGCTAAATACCACTTACAATATGGCCCACCCATATGGACTACATTGGAGAAACCCTTACAATTAACGAAAGGAAATATAGTTGCTTAGTGAAAACCTGAATTACAGGATAACTTAAGACACCACTAATGAGATCACAAAGGCAACCATTGGATACTCCTTGGACGGCCAGCAGGAAGTCGGTGAAACATCTGCTACAGAATAGACTGCCATCTGTCTTGCAAATACTCTGAATACTGACCCGTAACGCTTAGGCCTGACAGACAGTTTATTGGGTAAAAAGAGGACCGCTGGATATGCTCTTATGCCCGATAGCTCTAAACATTAGATTCATTATATGCGGTGAAGTGAAGTTTGTAGCATATGCATACCTGCATGTAGAGCACGCTTTGGGCCTGGAGGCCGGAGTTGTGGAAGTGGAAGTACTTGTTCCCGCGGCGGAACGGGGCGGCGTGGCGTGGATGGTCGAACAGCCGCGTGACCTCGCGGCGCAGGTTCTCCCTGTCGGGGCACTCCGCGAGCACCGTCTCAGCCAGCTGCGCCTGCTTCGCCACGAACTCCTTCGTCTCCTCTGAGTCCGCGTCCTCCAGCCTGCGTGGCGCTAGGAACCATAAGTCCATAAGCGAGCGGAAGTTGACTAAACAGAAGACGTGGGCAGTTGCTTACCAGCGATACGGATCCGGGATCCGAACGCCATGGTAGTCGTCGACGACGGAATCATCGCGACTGGCCGGCGGGTACGCGAGGCGGGCGGCGTCGCCGGCTACGGAGCCCATGGAAGCGCGTGGGAGTAGCGGGAGGCGGCGGGGGCGAGAAGGCGATGACAGGAAAGATGGTTTGAAAGGACGGTGTGAGAGGAAGAGTCGGGGCGGCACGGATTTAGGAAGCATTGCCGGCGGGGGTTTCTCTTCGGACCGCTGCAGAGGTGGGATAATGCTATTTTTTTTTTTAATTCGGATCGGATTAGGAAGGAAATGGTGGCACCTACGGGTGGAGCAAACACCCACCCGTATTGACACCCGTTACAAGACACATCTGCACCTACATCCGCTGGGTGTTGGACATTCGCTGGGGGATCGATATTTGCATATATTGCAGGCTTAAAAACGCAGCACCACTCACCACACCATAAATAACACGTAAATGTGGGGATAGATATCTCCTGACTCCTCATGACGTGTATTCTTTACGTGGACCGACGGAAGACTCAACCCAAAAGGCGACCGACTGTCTTGCGCCGCACAAAACAAGGACTCTATCTTTTATAATCTAAATCGTTTATGAAAAAGAAATCAACTCGTAACTCAAGCCACGCCAGACTGTATAAGGCGGCCTAGAGATTTTTTCTAGGCAACTCAACTCATCTCACATGCCTTAGTACGTACTCAAAGCAATATACACAGCCCCAAACAGGACATATGGTATTATGCATCTTGCGACCAGAATCTGTATAAATCGTGTCTCATTTATGTTTTGTGTTTTTTGTCGCATCTCAAAGCGAACCATCGAGCTACGTGGTGACACGCGCCACAAAAGTATCCTGTGGTACATCCCGTGATATATTGCCGGTACTAAACACCGACAGTTGGCGCGCCAGGTAGGAGAGTCTGCTTCAACAACATCGCTAGCTCCATGACCATCATCTTCAACAACAAGTTCAAAAGACGGAGCAAATCTGGCAACTTCGTCAACTACGTCAGGGCAGGGTCCAAC
This sequence comes from Paspalum notatum, assembly GCA_022530915.1. NCBI lineage: Eukaryota > Viridiplantae > Streptophyta > Magnoliopsida > Poales > Poaceae > Paspalum > Paspalum notatum. Next base: position 24,543,322 of record CM039685.1, on the reverse strand, counting down.
GTCGCATCTACTGTTCGCACACCAGGAAGCCATGTGTAGATCAAGGCGCATCATCATACTATTGGAACCGATCTACTGCTGTTAACTCGAAGATCAAATCAAAACAGGTCAGCGGATCCAATCAATAATACAAACCGGTCAACGGATAAGATCAATATCTATTAACGAGGCAAGTCTGATAAAAATAGGATAAAGAAGTCCGATCGAAGTTCAAGCCTGTATCTGACTCCGTCACGTGTGGGAACAATTCCATCTATCAAAGTTGCGTGTTTGTCTACGCCCGGGGGTGATTCCGACCGACTGCCTACTACATGCACTCGGAAGCTGTTAAATTATATTAGTACTGCACTCGCATGCGAGCATACTTTGAGTCTATTGCCCTCGAAGTATGGGAAGCTACCGAGCATGGTTTCATTGCGCCTCACACCAATGACCAAATCAAATGGACTACTATAGCCCAAAATGCTATCTTTGAGAGCATTAGCCAAGAGATGTTTGCTAGGGTCTCGAGCAAACTTAATGCTTGTGATATTTGGGCCGAACTTGTTAAAATTCATGACGGCACCACTAAAATTAGAGAGCAAAAGTATCACGTGCTTAAGGCTAAATATGATGACTTCAAGATACATTCTTATGAAAATTGCAATTCCATGTATTCATACTTGAATGTCATCATTGAGGACATTAATGCTCTTGATGTTCGTAAACTTGATAGGAGCATCATCAACCGGAAGATTCTCCGCATCCTCATCAAGCCCAAGTACAACATCATCAACACCATATTTCAAAAGGAGAATTTTGACACACTTGAAGTGAGTGAGGTGGTGAGCCAAATTTGAGCTCATGAGATGGGGGTTCTTGGCATTACGGAAGAGTCTTACCCAAACAAGATCGTGGCACTCAAGACCAAGACCAAGAAAGCTCACACTCCCAAGAAGGTGATACCTCCACCTCCAAGCTCGTCAAGCGAAGAAGAGCAAGATGATGACTCAAGTGGTGATGAGAATGATGCCGAACTCGATCTAATGATGAAAAAGTTCAACCGCCTTCATGCAAAGATCAACAAGAAGGGGCTCAACTTTGACTCTAAGAGGAAGCCATCCTAGCTAAGGAGAGATGATAAGAAGAAATGCTACAATTATGGTGAAAATGGCCACATCTCTTATGAGTGCCCTAAGCCGGACAAGCGCAAGGGCAAGATTAAGAAAAATGAGTCCTATGATGAATAGGAAGAGAAGTCCAAGTGCAAGTCCTTCTACAAGAAGAAGAATAATTCCAAGGCAAAGCACTTTCCAAAGAAGAAGAAAGGTCCCCAAAGAAGCTTCATGTGTGAAATTAATGAATGGGTGACCGATGAAAAAACAAGTAAAGGCTCAAGTGATGATGATGACTTTGCCGGGCTTGCTATCTCCACCAAGGGACCAACACTTCCTCCGCCACCCATGTGTCTCATGGCTAAGAGCTACAAGGTACGGAAAATAGAAGGAGATGATAGTGATGATGAACTTTCTCCCGATAAACTTGCTTCTTTGATCGATGAGTATGTTTCCGTGATCAAGAGGGAAAAAGACAATGTAAAACATCTTGAGAGCACTCTTTCTTAACCAGAGAAGACCGACCATGATTTGTTTGAAAAACATAATGCCTTGCTTAGAGAGCAAATTAAGACCAAAGCATATGTCAAGTAAATTGATGAGGACAACTCGACTCTAAAGAAGTTGCACATTGATCTCGAGACTTCTCATAACTCATTACTTGCCAAACATAAAGACCTTGTCAAGGTCCACTCCAAAAATCATGACATTGGCAAGATAAATGAGAAGAAATACAAGAGGCTTGCGCAAGAGCATAAAGAGTTGACTCACAAGTAGAGCTTGAAATTGCCTATAAGATCATTGACTCAAGTTTTGAGCACTCTACCACTTTCCATGTGGTAAAAGTCAATGTCTCTACCTCTTATGAGGACCCTGCTCTCGGTCCCCTTACTACTAATGACTTGCCTAAGTGTGAAGGAGAAAGGGTAAAATAATTGGAGGCTCAAATTGAAGGATTGAAAAGTGGGTTTGCTAGGCTCAATAGAGGATAATGTCTTCACCAAGAAATATTGTTCCACAATCTCCGCATGTATGATGGAAGAGGGATTGGATCTTATCCCGAGCCGCCAAATGTGGATGACACTTCTTCACCAGAGGTCAATGATAGCTACATCAAGGGAGTGGGCTCCTATTGCAACTATTGCATGATCGTCGGTCATCACACTAGGGAGTGTCCTATCCCTAACCGCCCTCCTCCTAAATTGCCTTCCAATTTCAAATCTATGTATGATAATAACATCTACTTGTTGAGCAAGGTTAATGGCAAGGTGAAGGCAAAGTTCACTGGCAAGGACATAAAGAGAAAGAAGGGAAAGCTCCCAAAGCAACTTTGGGTCCCAAAAGTTCTAGTCACTCACGTGCAAAGACCAAAATTTGCGTGGGTGCCTGAAACTAAAAAATGACTTCTCTATGTGTAGGTGAACTACAAAGCTAGTGGAATGCATTGGGTACTTGATAGTGGTTGCACACAATATATGACCGGCAATGATGGTATGTTCACCACACTAGAAGACCCCGGAGACAAAGAGAAAGTCACCTTTGGTGATAATTCAAAGGGCAAAGTCATTGGTTTGGGTAAAATTGCTATCTCAAATGATCTATCTATCTCTAACGTCCTCTTTGTAAAATCTTTGAGTTTTAATCTTCTCTCAATCGCACACGTGTGCGATGTTGGTCTAACATGTGCTTTTGACAAGAATAGTGTTGTAGTAAGGAGTGAAAAAGACAAGTCCATGGTGTTTCAAGGGTTACGGCACGACCATCTCTATCTTGTTGACTTTAGCAACATGGAGACTTCATAAAAAATATGCCTCTTCTCCAAGTCTTCCTTGGGTTGGTTTTGGCACCGGCACATTGCACACATTGGAATGAGCCAACTCAAGAAGGTTGTCAAGAAAGGAATGGTGACCAGTGTGAAGGATGTCACATTTGAGAAGGACAAGCTTTGTAGCGCATGTCAAGCCGGCAAGCAAGTTGCAAGTCACCATCCAATGAAGACTTGTGTCTCAACCTCCAAGCCGCTCCAACTTCTTCACATGGATCTATTCAGTCCCACTACTTATGAGAGCATTGGTGGTAATCTCTATTGCCTAGTCATTGTTGATGATTTTACACGGTATACTTGGACCTTGTTTCTAGGTAATAAGAGTGAGACTCCGGACAAGTTCAAGATCTTTGCCAAGCGGGCTCAACGTGAGTTTGAGCTCAACATTGTAAAGGTCAGGAGTGAGAATGGCTCCGAATTCAATAATTACAAGGTGGATGAGTGGTGTGATGAAGAAGGCATAAAGCACGAATTCTCCACCACCTACACACTTCAACAAAATGGAGTTGTTGAGAGAAAGAACAAGATGTTGATCACTCTTGCAAGAGCCATGTTGGATGACTATGGCACGTCGAACGATTTTTGGGGGGAAGGAATCAACACGGCGTGTCATGCTTCAAATCGTGTCTATCTTCATCGGCTACTTGGCAAGACACCATATGATTATGAGCTCCTCATTGGGAGAAAACCCAACATCTCCTACTTCCGGGTCTTTGGTTGCAAGTGCTTCATCTACAAAAAGAAAAGACTCGGTAAATTCGAAAAACGTTGCGATGTTGGTTTCTTTGTGGATTATGCATCAAACTCGAAGGCATACTATGCATTCAATCATACCGCCGGAATGATCGAAAAAACGTGTGACATAGAGTTAGATGAGACTAATGGCTCCCAAGGGGAGGTGTTCTCTCATAATGATGTAGATGATGAACCCCTACGCGATGCATTGAAGAACATGACTATAGGGAATGTGAAGCCGGAAGAGGTGCATGAAGATAATGATCAAGGGGGAGGGAACTCTCCATCAAGAGCAAGCACCTCCATGTCACCTCAAGTGGATGAAAATGAAGAAAGAGAGTTAGAACAAGGTGGAGTTGATGAAGTGCCTAACAATCAAGATCAAGGAGTGCCACAAGCATCAAATGATGAGTCATAGCCACCCATGGCACCAAGAAGGCCACCAGTGAGACATGGACGCATCTCCAAAGATCATCCCATCGACCAAGTGATTGGGAGTCCTTCAAGGGGAGTAAGAACTCGTTCCTGTAACCTTGTCTCATTTTGTGAACATTACTCGTTTGTTTCTTGTGTGGAGCCTACTTGTGTAGAGGAAGCTCTTGAGGACCCCGATTGCATCATAGCCATGCAAGAGGAGTTGAACAACTTTGCTTGCAATGAAGTATGGGTGCTAGAAAAACGTCCAAAGGACAAGAACATCATTAGCACCAAGTGGGTCTTCCGCAACAAACAAGATGAACATGGTGTGGCGGTGCGCAACAAGGCAAGACTTGTGGCAAAGGGATTTGCACAAGTTGAAGGTTTGGACTTTGACAAAACATTCGCTCCGGTTGCACGACTTGAAGCCATCCGTATCCTTTTTGCTTACTCTTCACATCATAAGATAAAACTTTATCAAATGGATGTGAAGAACGCCTTTCTCAATGGTTACATTAATGAACTTGTTTATGTTGACCAACGGCCCGGATTTGAAGATCCGAGGAAACCTAATCATGTCTATAGGTTGAACAAGGCCTTGTATGGACTTAAACAAGCTCCAAGGGTGTGGTACGAAAGGCTAAAGGACTTCCTCATCATGCAAGGATTCAATATCGGCAAAGTCGACATGACATTGTTCACCAAAGACATCAACGGGGATCTTTTAATTTGTCAAATCTATGTTGATGATATTATCTTTGGTTGCACTAACGAGAAACTAAGCCATGAGTTTAGTGATATAATGTCTAGGGAGTTCGAGATGTCCATGATCGGCGAGCTAAATTTCTTCCTTGGATTTCAAATCAAGCAAGTGAAGACAGGAATATTCATCCATTAAGAAAAATATTGTAGAGATCTTCTCAAGAAGTTCAAGATGGGTGATTGCAAGCCGATTAGCACTCCGATGTCTACGAATGAACATCTCGACACCGACGTGGACGGAAAGCCCATTGATCAATCCACCTGCTGCTCCATGATCAGTTCGCTACTCTATCTCACCGTATCTAGGCGGATATAATGTTTAGTGTGTGCTTGTGCGCTCGCTTCCAAGCGGCTCCTAGGGAATCCCACCTTACGGCCGTGAAGAGGATACTTCGGTATCTCAAACACACCCCAGCCTATGGTACCTCGAGGGCGCTAAGTTAGAACTCTTGGGATACTCAGATTCGGACTTCGCCAGATATCGTGTCGATCGCAAGAGTACCTCGGGGGGTGCCATTTGCTTGGGTGATCCTTAGTCTCGTGGTTGAGTAAGAAGCAAAACTGTGTGGCTTTGTCCACTGCGGAGGCGGAATATATAGCGGCCGGTGCATGTTGTGCCCAAATTCTATATATGAAGCAATCCCTTTTGGACTTTGGTGTTGTTTGTGGCACTGTGTCTCTCCTTTGTGACAACGAGAGTGCTGCTAAAATAGCTAAAAACCCCGTCCAACACTCTCGCACTAAGCACATTGATATTCGCCATCAGTTCTTGCGTGATCATGAGGCCAAAGGTGATATCACCATAACCGGAGTGAGATCCGAGGAGCAATTGGTGGATATCTTCACTAAGCCCCTAAGAGAGGAGACCTTTTGTAGGTTGCAAAGTGAGCTTAACGTGTTGGATTGGTCCAACTTCATGTAAGTTGCCATGCCATATAATCTTGCATTGCATGTATTTTGCCCTGAGTAAGTGCTTGTCTAACCCCTCCAAGATAGGGGTGAGCGGGGTCTAGCTTGAGCTGGTGGTACTTGGTTTTGCTCAAGGCTTGTAGTTGGGCTCACCCCGGGGGAGCTTGTAGTTGAGTGCTTAACGCTTATTGAGTCATGTTCCCGAAGGACTAGAGCATCCATCTCTATTGAGGTCTTCGGAAAAGACTCATACATTTCCTTTGGTTCTTTTCAAGTCCTCATTTGCCTATTTATAAAAACAAAACTATATGCACAAGTTTGGTGCAAACTATTTTAAGGAGTGAGGGTTTCGTTCCTGCTAGCCCAACACATGTGTTTATTTGAATTTTATATGTGGAAGGCCAAGTGGGAAAGCAATTCAGTGAAAAACACAATTTCTGTATAGACCGTACTATCCGCTCCTCAAGAGGTTGCAAGGACCGGACCATACAGTCCAGGATGAGGGAAATCAGATGCTCAAGTAAAATAGTACGGTCTAGGCAAAATGTTAAGAGCGGACCATACGATCCATGGAAGAAAGAATCTTTAAAGGAAGATGGAAATCCTGAGTAAATTGGGACGGAGTTTAGTAGGTCTAGAGGGATCGTCCTATGTTTTGTGGTGTCCGAAGGTTTGGGGGTCTCGGGTTAATTGGAACGTTCTTAGTACGATTTGATGAGACCGTACCTTTTTACCACCTCATATGGAGAAAGCAAAGCTACTGAAGACCAGACAACATGATTATTTAGTACGGTCTAGCCAAAAATTGCAGAGTGGACCATACGGTCCATCAAGATTGCACTGTTCCAAATAATGAAGTTATATTGGACGGAGTTTAGTACGGTCTTCTTGGACCGGACTTTTCGGTCTTCTAGGGTAACTGACAGGTGAGGCCACCTCATATGAACTCGTACACCGCCGCCACAACCACCTCTCTCACCCCCGAGCGCCACCGCACCTTGCCGCCGCACCTCGCCGTCGCCACCGCGCCGCCGCTCGCCATCCTCGCCGCCGCTCTCCATCCGTGCCGCCGCTTCCCGCTCACCGCTGCTCCCGATCCACTCCGCGCAACTCACCGTCCGGGCCGCATCACAGCTCACCGTCCAGGCCGCGCCGTCAGTCTGCCGCCGGCGATCTCGTCCTCAAGCTCCGACGGCGACCTTGTCCTCAAGCTCCAACGGTGAGCTTTGGCACCCCTCCTTGTATACCTAGGGTTTGATTCAATTTCCCCAAACCCTAGGCCCTAATCCGAGAATTTGGCTCTAGATTCATGAAATTAGAGATGTCTTTGATAAGTTTGGAAGGCCCCTAGCAGTAGAATCAAGTTTTATATCAAATGTTCTTGTTTCTAGGGTGAGCATGATAGTCCTAGCATGATTTACTATAAAGGATTGAAGTTTTCATGTTGATTAAGGATGGCCAGGAAATTTGGCTCTAATTGTGAGATGGTCACGCATTTTTAGCTCAAATTTCTAAGATTTAACGATCAACATGCTAGCCTATCACAATTCTAATTTCTTTGCTTTAGGGTCTTTCCTATGTCTAGTTATCTCGTATACTCATCTATACTCTCCTTGTCTATCTTTATATTATAATTTGATAGATGGCAGGTGGCAAGAGGAAGGGAAAGGAAATAGCTCCATAGGAGCCAAAGAAGAAGAAGAAGAAGAAGAAGAAGAAGAAGAAGAAGAAGAAGAAGAAGAAGAAGAAGAAGAAGAAGAAGAAGAAGAAGAAGACTGCAGCAGAGAGAGAGGCAGCGATGGCACAGGCAGTGGCAGGGGCTGTAGAGAGAGCCGAGATAGGGGGAGCAGGGGGTTGTCTGTAGATTGGAGGACCACGCAGATCAGCTCGTGACAGACGCCCTGCAGCACCACAGACAGCGACAGCTACACCCCAGAGCACAGCTCGTCCTCGCACCCGAGGTGGAGCCATACCACAGAGTCGAGGGGGTCGCCCTCGTGCAGTGAGGGGTGCTACTTCGTCTGCCGGTCAGCTTGGCAGGGAGGTTGAGTCCGAGGAGGAGGGAGACCTGCAGGATACCCCTCACACTAGACCTCGTCGAGTTACAAGAGAGGCAGAATTGCAGCTGATCGACCTGAGGGCCAATACCACCAAGCATATCAAGGCCATCAGGTATGATATGACAACGTACGAGCTCTACCCTCAGCCGCGTGACCCAAGGATTGACAGGAGATTCTGGACCCTGGCTCAAGCCAGCCTCTAGAGAGCGCACTGAGGGGAGGTCACCAGTTGATGCCGCACGCCGCACTGGAATTTGCTAGACTTCGGGCAGTTAGCGGCAGAGACTTCAGGCCATACTTCTCACAGTATCGGGGCCTTGCCGAGCTAGTCAGCAGGTGGCACGTGTATATCGAGGACTGGGTCATAGTCTTTTACGCCACCTTGTACATTGGGTACCAGAGGAGTTTCATTCAGTTTATGTTTGATGGTACCCAGTACAGACTGACACCGGATAGGATAGCAGAGCTACTGGGTTTTGAGCGCAGAGGAGGCGTGTCACTTCACACTTGCGTCTATGACGCAGTGACACCACCCTACAGGGGGTACCCAGGGAGAGCTCTAGAGCTGGAGATGGTTTGCCACCTATTTCGCGGTACACTGACATAGGCTGAGACCTGAGTTTTACTTGTTGCTATAGTGCCTAAGGAGGACTTTGATCCCCAAGGCGGGATACAAGGAGTGTTTGACAGCTCTACAGCAGGGACTTCTCACGTGTCTCAGACTTGAGCACGATGCAGACATTGTGGACATTCTACTTGCAGAGATGGAGGATGTGATTGTGGACCACATGCTGACTAAGCGGCAAATGCCGTATGCACACTGGATCTGCAAACTCTTGAGTTAGCTTGGAAAGGCAGATGCCCCAACGCATGGCTTGTACCGCGACTCACGCACCAGGTTCCCTGACTACAGGCCAGCATTGAGAGACGACAGTGGCGGGGAGGCAGAGCAGCTCGAGCAGTTCGAGAGCGATTCTCAGTAGAGGATCGAGCAGAGCAGCAGGCTGAGGACGAGGAGCTCGACAGGGTTGAGGAGGCTGTTCAGGACTTCTTCTTCTCTTCTAGTTTAGACTCCGATTTCGAGGATGAGGAGGAGACTCAGTACTTCCCAGCTGCTGCACACGACCACGAGGCCGGAGGGTTAGGAGTACCACGCTCACCTTCACCACCTCCGGCCCCGCAGGTTCCACCGGCACAGGTCACTACATAGCAGGTCTCTTAGCCAGACGCTCTTGCCGGTATACTACAGATGTTAGTTCAGCAGCAGGCAGAGATCGCCAGAGCACAGCGAGAGCAGACAACACAGATCATCCGACTCCAGGAGGCTTAGCTTCAGTTTCAGTGAGAGTCCACTGATTGACAGACTGTTATACTTGAGGAGATCAGGACGTCGCTCAAGGACTAGAGGAGAGAGTACCGAGAGGAGATAGCAGCCCTGAGAGCCGAGGTGAGTGGCCAGCCCAGTCTGCCAGGACTGGTGCACCCAGGGCCTACTCAGGTGACCCAGCTCCAGGTCCACTTCAGCTCATTCCTGCGCTGCCACAGACAGCTGCAGCTTCACCTCAGGTCACTCCTCAAGCAGCTGCAGTTTCTACTCCCGGGACTTTTCCCCTTTCATACCTGCTCCGGACTGACCTATGACCGGTGCTCTCACCTCTTCTGAGAATTTCCCTAACTTTTGAGTCGCCGGTCCAGACTACAGTTGTTCCCATAGTTGTTTCTACCTCCTCCGGCCAGACTGGGACAGGGATTCTCTCTAGGCGTGAGATCCTTCAGGAGTCAGTACAGCCAGTACTTGAGCAGCTTACACAGCCTGACACAGAGCTTGAGCAGGCGCACCAGAGGCCGAGGCCTCGAGTCAGTAGTCGGCAGAGGCAGAGCAGCAGGCACATCCCGGGACAGTTGTACAATAGTCAGTGCCTGCGCCTCCTGCTACAGAGCCTGCTTCCACTCCTCCTGATCCGGTAGATGAGGCTGTTGAGCAGATGACGAGCTCCGACGACGAGGACCCCTCTCGGTTTCACACTGAGCCATCACAACCTTCCTCTCCTTCGAGTGCGTAGTTCTCCTCTTTCGTCATTGATGACAAAGGGGGGGATAGTTTGGGAGTGAGATGGTAGGGGGTAGGACTCAGGACTTCTTTTTGCTTAGTGGGCTTTTGGAGAGACATGCTATTAGACTTCGTTTGTATGATATTTGCATCTTTTGGTTTTTGTGGATGGACATGACATTTGATACTTGTGTATGCACTGTTTTATCTTGTCTATATCACTCTAGGTGAGCCTTCGAGCTCCGTGTTTATAATTTCCTTGTCTAATGTTAGAGTAGTTGACGTTGTTCTTATTTTATTTACCATTTCTACTCTTGTCGTCTTTTACTTGTCATCAATCACCAAAAAGGGGGAGATTGTAAGCATCTAGGACCTATGGTGAGTTTCGGTGATTGATTGACAAGATTATTTGTTATCTAATGAGCTTATGAGTGCAGGTTTAGTAATGAAATTAAAAATGGTTGCTCATTGGATATTGTGAAGGGCCCCTAACTCTAATGGTTCATTTCATGGAAGTGGACGTGGTTTTTATTCGTATCTTGAAGGCTAAGGACTCTTCTAGAGTCAAGGATCAAAGGAGATGAAGGATCCTTGCTTAGATAGGGTTTTCTACCTTATTAGTGTCCACACTATTAAGGGGGGGGGTCAATGGCTAGTAGCTTGATCGAGTGAACCACCAAGTTAATGATGCACACACAAGCCTAAAGTCACAAATGCATCAAAGACGCAAGCTACAAAGGTACATGGTCCAAAGGAACTCAAGGAAACATCAAAGCACTTGAAGAAAATCAAAACCAGCAGGAAATGCATAGACCGGGTGGTCCGGTCTGAAGAAAATGGGCAGAGCGTACCATGTTATTGCAAGAGGTTTTCATACACGGTTTGAACTCCATGGAAATCAGTTGGACAAGAAGGCCCGCTCTAGTGATTACGGACCATTCCACGGACCTAGAAATAGAGGAATTCACTTTGGCAAAGAGGAAGCAAGATACATGGACTGGATGGTCCGGTCTGAGAAAACCGTCCGAAGAACGTACCATTTAATCCGAAGGGATGAAACCCTCGGACAAGAAGTTAAAAGGGACAGTCTGGGAAGACCGTATGTGGATCGTCCTGTATTACTCGATGATTGGGGTTTTGGAAGGAACCAGAACCTATAATGAAACCAAACACCGGCGAGAAGTATGATGACGCAAGTGATCAGTGATCGTTGGAAAGTGCATGGACCGTATGGTCCGGTCCTTACTTTTTGGGCAGACCGGACCTTTCGGTCTTCACTGTGTCAACCCCCTCTTTGACACTCCAGCTACTACTTACACTCAAAGAGCCATTGTGCATCAACTCATTGCATCAACCACTCACAAATTCACTTTGAGAGCAAGATCAAGGTCTAGGCTTGTGTGCATCCATCTTGGTGAGGATTAAGATCAAGTGAAGACCGGCGGCTTGTTACTCTTGGTGATTGGTAGCACCTAGGCGGACTTGATGACCAAGGTGCGTTCTCGGAGCTTGCCAAGGAGATTGTGGAAGCCTGAAGAACAAAGGCGTACAAGGCTTGAGCTCCACCTTGCCGGGATGGTGAACGAAGACTCTTAGTGAGCGCCCACAAGCATGGGAGGCAGCAATACACTCTATGGTGTGCGGCAACGTGGACTAGGGGGGCGCCAAACCTCCGACACCACGGGAAAAAATCTGATTGTCTCTTCTCCTTGTTCTTCTACTTGATGCTCTTGCTTCTTTGCGTATTTTCATAGATTGCATCTTGTAGTCACCATGCTTAGTCTTCTTCTTGGCTAGTATCTCCCTTGTTCTTATGGTCATTGGTGTTGCTAGTGGAAGAGTCCATTGTCGTTTTCTTTTCAACTAGCATGTGTAGGCTTTCCTTTCGTTGTTGAGTAGTTTAGCTAACTGTAGAGGGTGAAGTGGACTAATTTGTAGTGTCGCTAAGTTAAGGACTTTCGATTAGAGTTTGAAATTAGCTCAATTCAGCCCCCCTCTTGGGCATCCGATCCTTACAAGTGGTATCAGAGCCTCGTTGCTCATTGGATCACTAAGCTTCACCGCTTAGAGCAAGATGTCGACGATGGGTGGCTCGGTCCCCTATTTTGAGGGCAAGAACTTTAGCTATTGGAAAGCTCGCATGCGAGCATACCTTGAGTCTATTGCCCCCGAAGTATGGAAAGCTACCAAGCATGATTTCATGCTGCCTCACACCAATGACCAAATCAAGTGGAACGCTAGGGCCCAAAATGCTAACTTTGAGAGCATTAGCCAAGAGGTGTTTGCTAGGATCTCGAGCAAACTTAATGCTTGTGATATTTGGGCCGAAGTTGTTGAAATTCATGAGGGCACCACTAAAGTTAGAGAGCAAAAGTATCATGTGCTTAAGGCTAAATATGATGACTTCAAGATGCATTGTTATGAAAATTGCAATTCCATGTATTCACGCTTGAATGTCATCATTGAGGACATTAATGCTCTTGATGTATCATTTTCTGACTTCAAAACTGGGGGAAGCTTCCGGACTACTGGCTACGTGGCGTACATCCATGCGAGGCGTGGAGAAGAAGAAGATCAAAGCGTCATCGTAGTCGTCCGATTGTATCATTTTCATTTCAACCCCTTCTGGGCTTTCTAGAGTAGGGGTCTTAGTGTTAAATGGTGTCGTTAGGCCTGGGCTATATATACCTAGGTGGCTGGTCATTTAGGTGAATCTTCCACTATTAGAAAACCCTAGGCTTATTTTCCATACAGCCAAGTGCTAAAGAGAGAAAAGAGAGCTTTAGGCTAGGATTTGAGTCCCCTAGCTAGTGTTCTTCACATTAAGAGGGAGGATGAAGGGTGGTAGGCTGTAGGAACCTTGTGAGAACTGATTTTCCACTTCAATTCAAGCAAGATTCGTCCTCAATTCGAGCTCATGTGTGCAGCCCTCTCCTTTCCACCTTTCTAGTTTGGATTTTGGGTGATTCTCAAAGGCTTTTGGTGCTTTGCTTTGCCTACGAGTTTTCCCCATTTCTTTTGGTGTTTTGGACTTGCAAGGAAGTGGAGATTATGACCTAGTTCATCTCATACCTGCAGGTTTGCATGAGCAAGTCGAATTTGAGTTTTCCCGTTTTCTTGCCCAAAGCTTGCCTCTTCACAAGATCTGAAATTCTAGCTAATCCCTTGATCTTTTTCCATGGATCTTTTGAGAATAGCTTTGGAATAGTGCTCAGATAGCCTGTGTCAATTTTTGTGAAGATTGGACAAGGTTTGGTCAGTGTTTAGGTTTGGAAACTCAAGTTCCAGGGTTCTACCGGACTATCTGGTGCAACCACCGGACTATCCGGAATCCTACCGGACAGTCTGACGGAGTGCATCGGACTATCTGGCTCCGGCCCTCATCCCAGCCTCTACCGGACTATCCGGTGCAGGTGGTGACACCAGACTGTCCGGTGAAGTGCACTGGACTATCCGGCGTGTGGCTGTGCAGTCGGTTTTTGTTGAAGCTTTTGCCGTTCGAGTTTTGCTTCATCCTTGCCTGAGTGATTCTCACCACTGGCCCATACTCATCGCTCTCTGTTCTTTAGTGAGATGCATTTAGGTGCGGAGTGGCTACGTGGGTTCCTCATTTGCAAGAGGCGTTGTTTCGCTTGACTTGCGATCTCGTGGTCATTGAGTCTTGTGCTTTCGCTCGCTTGGTGTGTACCCGTTCTGTGGGTGACACCAAGTGCTTGCTAGACACGTTTCCTTTCAGTGGACGGTGTCTGGCAGTTGTGGTGTGTAGTGGGTCAGTTTGCAGCAGGGGGTTGTGAGTTTGAGTTTTTGGTGCTCCTATTCACCCCTCCTCTAGTCGCACGTCTCGGTCCTACAAGTGGTATCAGAGCCGGTTAGGTTTCCCATACCTTAACCAGTGAAGAAACCGTAGCGACTATGACTTACTCTGGGAAGATTCCTATCCTCGGCTCCGATGGCTATCCCTATTGGAAGGGTAGGATGGAGGCGTTCCTTGTTAGCCAGAGTCCTGACATATGGGATTCTACTCTGAGTACGACTTTTATGGTGCGTCCAGTTGCTGAGCGTACTATGCCTGAGATCGTGGCTCAGCATGACGCTAATGCCAAGGCTGTTAACTTTCTCTTTTTCGGGCTTGGTCCCATGGATTTTGAGAGAGTGAGTTACCTCAAGACAGCACGTGAGATATGGTCCCTGCTTAGTGCACACCATGAGGGTACTGCGACCATTAAGGCTAGGCTTGTGGAGACTTACCGGCGCGAATATGAGAATTTCGTCCAAAAGCCGGGAGAGTCACTAGACGACTTGTTTGGTCGCTTTCAGTCGATCATTAACAAGTTGCGTGTCAACTCTGCCCCCACTGAGGTCCCATACACCGATCATCAGCAGGCTATCAAATTGCTGTATGCTTTGGATAGAAAAGTATGGGAGATAAAGGTGAACTCAATCATTGAGTCAGCAGGGTATGATACGATAGGAGTAGAGGCGCTCTATAGTAAGCTCAAGGCCATAGAAGTAGATTACAAGATGAGAGATTCCCTCGCTTGTACAGGTTCCAAGAGTCTGGCCTTGGCTACCCCCTCTAATGAGTCTGCTACTAACCCCCTGTTACACAACTTCTCGTTTTCTGTTACACAACTTCTCATTTTCTGCTTTGATGTCTGTTACAGAGGAGCAGTTGGCGATGCTTGGGGATGATGAGCTTTGTCTGGTGTCTAGTCGCTTTCAGCGCGCCTATGACAACCGGATGAGCAAGAAGTGAGACGAGAGGCCCAAGTGCTTCGAGTGTGGAGAGGTCGGCCACTTCGTCGCCGAGTGCCCCAACAAGAATGACTACTACAAAAAGGGCAAGCGCTACTCCTACGACTTCGACAAGTACCACTCTGGCAAGCCAAGCTTTGACAAGCACCGCTCCAGCAAGCACAGCTTCGGCAAGCGTTCCTTCGGCAAGAAGAACTTTCGGAAAGCTTTCAAGAGCAACCAGAAGGACAATCAGAAGCGGGACAAGGTGTTCTTCGCCGAGATCGGGTTCTGCAGCAGCGGATCTTCTTCCTCTTCATCCTCGTTGAGCTCAAGTGATGAGGAGATCACGTACAAGAAGGACAAGAGGAACAATCAAGGAGATCCAGCTGGCTTGTGCTTTGTCTCCACTAAGTCCATGCACAAGCACAAGTTCAAGAGGAGCTCGGTTTGCTCCATGGCTCTTGGGGACAAGGAGAACAAGGATGACGGCAGCAACTCTTCTTCCGATGATGAGGTAACTCCTGAGCAAGCCGAAATCCTTGAGATGCTAGAGTAGAACAGCCGAGAGCTAAAAGCCCAGGATAAGATGCTGGAGAAGGCAGCTAAGAAGCTGCAGAAGTTGAAAGCCCAACTTGCTGAGGCTTTAGAGGAGAATGAGAGGTTGAGTAGTGTGAGACCCCAACCCAGTGAGTTTTAGTGCCCTACCTGCGAGTCCTTCATGACGCAGCTTGGTGACTAGAGAGATAGGTATGCCAAGTGGGTAGAGGAGATAGATGGGCTGAAAGTTGAGTTAGGCAAACTCGCTGTGCTGAAAGGGAAGTCTGAGGGGCAGCTCAAGGAGCTTGAGGAGCTTAGGGCTAGATCTGCGCTTTTGGGTGCGTGTATGGTTTGTCCTACCTTGAGAGGCGAGTTGGAGCAGTTGAGAGCTGACTTTGAGGTGCTTTCAGCACCTACTGACACTTGTGAAAACAGCCTGACCCTTAGGATGCAGCTGGTGGATAGGGATGCCACCATTAAGAAGTTGGAGAAAGCGGCTCCTGTGTTTCCCTCTCTAGATTGTGATACCTGTGCTGTCCAGACAGTAGTTCTAGAAGATTTGAGGTTGCAAGTGTTGTCTTTGCAAGATGACAACTGCAGGTTGAGAGAGGTGCTGAGTTGGGTGTATGCGAGGCAACCCCAACTAGAGATGATTATAGAGAGCACCAAGAGAGCCGAGGGTGATATGAGTGATTTTGGGTTTGGGGAGTGCAGTACTTTGGGTGAGAAAAGTGCACCAATTAAGATTAGAACTGCTCCTACCCAGCCAGGTGAGACTGTTGATGGGGTTTACCATGAGCCACTCAAGGCTGCCCTAAAGAAGCAGTACTGGACACCCAAGCCTTCTAAGGCTACGCTAGACAAGATAATAGAGGAAGAGCTTAAGTCCAAGGGCAAGAAGCCAGTCCAGCAGCTTGAGCCACCCAAGGCCACACCACCTAAGCCCAAGTCCCAGCCTAACCCTGTTTCTAGGAGGCCTGTCTACCACTGTGAGTTTTGCCAGCGGAATGGCCACCTAGAGGAGTTTTGCTTCAGGAGGAAGCAGGTTGAGAGGCAGTAGAGAGCTTGGGGAACCAAGATCAGTTCTACCAGGGTGGTAGGCAAGATCCTTCCCACCGCGGTGAGATGAGAGACCGCGTTGCAGGTGGTGAGCGTGGAGGCGGCTTTCAAGCCCGTGCTCCTGTGCGTGAGAGACGTTTTACCGGCCGAGCTCCTAGTCGCTTTCAGCGTGACTATGGACCTCGTGACCCAGGGTTTGTGAGAGAGCTTGAGAGGCCACGCTTTGAGGGTCGTGGTTACTCAAGTCGTGGTAGGAGGGATGATTTCTTTGATAGTATTTACCCCTCGTTTGAGCAGATGGCTCAACACTGGTTTAGCAGTTTCACTAACCCAAGTGTCGGACCGTTTGCCCCTCCATACTATCGCTGATCTTGCAGGTTTGAGTTCTAGAGAACATGTGATGAGTGAGAGTTGATGGTTCTCCAGGCTCTGAGTGTTCCTCATGGGCTTATATCCTTTGTACATTTGAGAGCCTTGTTCATTGCTCTCCTGCGTATTTTGTATAGCTTGTGCCATTTTTTTGTGTTTCTTTTGGTACTTAGCTTTCTTGCTTGTATGCTTTGGTGGGCTAGCCACATGACATGCTAGTTTGTGTATTTCTTTCATATACCATATCTTGCTAGCTTTGTTTGTGTTGGTGGACTAGTCACCTTTATCTGTTAGCTTGTGATAGCTCATGAACATCATGCCATGTGACATTTCAAACAGTTATTACCTGAAAGGTTTTCAAGTGATATTGTTCTTGGCATGTTATTCATGTGTTATCATTTTGATTGTTTCCTTCTGTAACTTAATGTTGTGTAGTCTAGCTACCTTGTCTCATGACTTGGTTACCTTTGCTTTAGGTAGTGTAGACTTGTGCCTATTTATTTTGATTGAGCTAGTTTTCCCTTGTGTATGTGAGTTTTGTACATTTGTGCTCACTTTGCTTTGTAGGATTCATGCCTTGTGCCTAAATCCACAAGTGGTACCTTCCATAAGTGGCATATTTATTTCTTATGCATGATTTCCTGCACTAACCCCTAACTTGAGCCAATGGACACTTTTAGTTCATCGGTGTCTTCTGTTTTTCTTTGTGTCTAGTTGTTGATACTAGGTGGCTCGAGTGAGGGGGAGCTCCACTCTGCTATATCAACTTGGAGGAGGAAACATGTACCACTACTTCCACTTCTACTTGTGTTCCACCTCTACAAGGATAGCTTCCTGTACATGCAGAGATGAACCCGCTGAGGACGCAGGGGAGGTGACCTTAGGGCGTGCATGCACCTCGAAATGTCCAGCGGGATCGCCTCAAGCTTTTGAGCTTGTCAAGTATATGATGTGGTTCTTGTCTTCCTTTGGGAAGACTTTGGTCTTGACTTCTTCGATGGCTTTTCTGCATGTTTGGATCATAGCATGCATGACGTTCATGCATCATATGCATTTTCACTTATACTATCACTAGAGCTCTTTTGGTATGTTGAGGTAGTATTTGCTTGTGCTAGGTTGTACAGATGCTTGCTTGATCATGGTTGGCTAAGCTCACTTGAGTCTGTTGAATACTAATTCTGAGCTAAGCCCTTTTATTTCCTAAAAATCAAAAAACATGATCACCACTTGACTTGGCTACCTAGCATCTGTAGGAGTGTTGAATGCTATGCTATCGTTTCATACCTGGATATGCTAGTTGTATGCCTTTGCTAAGTTAATGCCTAAGCTTTTATGACACCTTGCTTAAATTGAAATTTGAATTACAATGTTTACAAATGGTGTTTCTTGTGCTGAAATGAGAAAGATCTACCGATCTACTTCGAGACAGCTTGCCTTTGCACTTTGGCATGAACTTGGACTAGGCTGTGTATGACCAAAACCTTGTCTTAAGGTTCTGATGGTTCTTTGAACCTAGGCTTGGCATTGGTTGGTAAGAAGTGGCAAAAGACAAGTAAATAAGACCAACTCCAACCCATGACTATATAGTTGTGCAAACATTAAATGCCCAACTATTACAACTACCCCCCTCTTTGTTTACAGTAGCACTACAGTGTGAAACAGTATCAAACAGTGTTATAGGCAGTCCTTTTACACAACTATATACTCTCCCATTGGGGATGGTCTAACCCCTAGCACAATATGGAACTTGCTCATGTAATACAAGCGATTAAATCTGAAATATGCAAGTCTCTGAAATGCTTATGGCTTGTTGTATATGCTCTGGTTGAGAGTAGCACACCTTGTATGCATTGCTAGCATCTTGCTGTTCATGCCTATCTTGCTAGGTGCTATTCAGGTTGGTGATGCTTTATTTTAAACAACCCTGAAAAAACATGCTTGCTCCTAATCTGTGTAAGATAGATTCATTTGAGCTTGTTGCATGCTTCCTTGCCCTCACTTGCTCTGTATGCTAGAACTTGTGAATACTATCTTTCCATCCCTTCTGAGCTCTTTCTGGTACACTCTCTGCATCTTATGGCATATTTTGAGGGGGAGTTGTCTAGTTCAGGGGGACTCCTATGAACCCTTGATGTGTCCATTGTCAACAAGGGGGAGAAGTATTGGACAAAGTGGGAGGACTCAGGAGAGACTTAGTTGAGGGGAGCTTTGCATTCATTTTTGTTTTTGTAAAGATGCATTTCAGGGGAGTTGAGTTTTTAGCATGCTCTTTGCATCGGTGCGTTGAGCCTTTTGCCTCTGTCTTGAGGAGCCGTTGCTTTGTTTTTTTTGTTGTCTCATTATGCCCTGTTTCTTTGCTTGTATTTGGTTCTTGGGCATTTTGAGCAACTTTCTTCTTTCTTTCTTTCTTTTTCGGTTTTACGCTTTTCTCTTGTCTTTGTTTTATTTCAGGTTACAGGTTGAAGGTGTTGACAATGCACTCATCAAGGGGGAGATTGAGAGCCAATGGACCGGCCTCTTTGCTCTCCTGGTGTGATGAGTGATTGTCAACGAGCTCAAAGCCCTCCGATGGACTGGAGGTAGATGATGAAGACCTCAATGGACTGAGGCAAAATCCCTCCAATGGACCGAAGGCAATGCTCGACGTCGGTTGGCCATGGAAGCTTGGTACACGGAGGGGTGGTTCGACAACAGTGGTGTAAGCCCTCCAATGGACCGCGAGGCGACTCTGATGGACTGGAGAAGCCGGGTGCCACCGTGGTGCTCCAACCCGAGTGCATGGCGCGAAGACGTGCGAGGGAGGCTTTGGCGGCTTCGGCTCAAAACCGCCACCCAAGTTCAAATGACTTGGTGGGTTGGGCTCTGACTCGCCAAGATAGAAGATTGGGCCAAGACTCGTCCTAGGAAGCCTGCAGAATAAAGTTTCCTAGTTTCTGATTTCAAAACCGGGGAAAGCTTCCGGACTACTGGCTACATGGCGTACATCCAAGCGAGGCGTGGAGAAGAAGAAGATCAAAGCATCATCGTAGTCGTCCAATTGTATCATTTTCATTTCAGCCCCTTTCGTGCTTTCTAGAGTAGGGGGTCTTAGTGTTAAATGGTGTCATTAGGCCTGGGCTATATATACCTAAGTGGTTGGTCATTTAGGTGACTTTTCCACTATTAGAAAACCCTAGGCTTAGTTTCCATACAGCCAAGTGCTAAAGAGAGAAAGGAGAGCTTTAGGCTTGGATTTGAGTCCCCTAGCTAGTGTTCTTCACATCAAGAGGGAGGATGAAGGGTGGTAGGCTGTAGGAACCTTGTAAGAACTGATTTTCCACTTCAATTCAAGCAAGATTTGTCCTCAATTCGAGCTCATGTGTGCAGCCCTCTCCCTTCCCCCTTTCTAGTTTGGATTTTGGGTGATTCTCAAAGGCTTTTGGTGTTTTGCTTTGCCTACGAGTTTTCCCCATTTCTTTTGGTGTTTTGGACTTGCAAGGATGTGGAGATTATGACCTAGTTCATCTCAAACTTGCAGGTTTGCCGCGAGCAAGTTGAATTCGAGTTTTCCCCTTTTCTTGCCCAAAGCTTGCTTCTTCACGAGATCTGAAATTCCCGCTAATCCCTTGATCTTTCTCCGTGGATCTTTTGCGAATAGCTTTGGAATAGTGCTCAGATTGCCTGTGTCAATTTTCGTGAAGATTGGACAAGGTTTGGTCAGGTTTTAGGTTTGGAACTCAAGTTTTTGGGTTCTACTAGACTCTCCGGTGCAACCACCGGACTATCTGGTATCCTACCGGACAGTCCGACGGAGTGCACCGCACTATCCGACTCCGGCCATCGTCCCAGCCTCTACCGGACTATTCGGTGTAGGTCACCGGACTATCCGATCTCTACCGGACTGCCCGGTGAAGTGCACCGGACTCTCCGGCGTGTGGTAGTGCAGTCGGTTTTTGTTGGAGCTTTTGCCGTTCGGCTTTTGCTTCGTCCTTGCCTAAGTGATTCTCACCACTGGCCCATACTCATCGCTCTCTGTTCTTCAGTGAGACACATTTAGGTGCGGAGTGGCTACGTGGGTTCCTTATTTGCAAGAGGAGTTGTTTCGCTTGACTTGCGAATAGAAAGGATTAAGCTCACAAGTTGAGGTTTCACAAACCAGAGTATTCTGACACGGTGAAACTGTTCATAACAACAGAATAATCTAAGCAAAACCCATCTAATCCAAAGACGGCGGTTGTGTATATAGAAGAGAGAGGGCTAGGGGGTGGCCAACGGGGTGGCCGGGCAACCCTAAGGAGTACAAGGCCTTCAAGCCCAAAAACAGATGTTGCGCAGATTCTGGACGTCCACTTGCGTCGACAATTCCTGTCCTCTCAGAGCGTATTTTGGCATGGGACCACCTGGGTTGGAAATCTTATTTCCTTAGCTTTCCGTTGATATGTAGAACGTACAAAACGGAGCCCGTATGCGGTCTGAGCGTCCGTTTTCGTGAGGCCTGCTCCAGCACTCTGAACCGGACTCGCGAATAAATTGGACTTCAATGTGGATTGGGCTTTGAACTCTATCTTTGCTTGGGCCTTGGTCGTATGCGTATTGGTCATGTCCTCATCGTCCTCGACTCAAAGTCGTCGATGCGTGCGGAAGTAGTTGTTCCACTTTTTGACATAATCCAACATTGCTCCCCTTCTTGAAATTGAACTTGTTGTGACAAAAGAAACAAAGAAGAACAAGTGGATCCAGACATGATATGGTTAGTTGTACAGCAGCCCTTTACTTTATTTTGATGTTCATCGATATAATGAGAGCCACAATTAGAAGAGATATAAACACGATGAACCATATATTCTCCATTACTATCATACTTGCCAAAGACATGACACGTATGTTTAGATAACCTTGGCAAATCAGCTCTAAAATAAAGTTTCTACTTCAAATTATTTAGATTACATTGAACATTCAATTCAATATAACTCAAAGTATTTAAACAAGATAACAATTTCAGCTCATCTTGCAAACTAGTAATTGGGAGAAAGCCATAGTATCATGATTATTCACAACTTGTGACATAGAAATAGGAGCAGCATCATCACACAACTCTTCTTTATCACACGAGGTAGCAGCAAAATCATCTTCAATTATAGTTGGATGCAACACATTAAAAATTTGCCCACCTTGTGTGATCACT
Source organism: Paspalum notatum (assembly GCA_022530915.1). Classification (NCBI taxonomy): domain Eukaryota; kingdom Viridiplantae; phylum Streptophyta; class Magnoliopsida; order Poales; family Poaceae; genus Paspalum; species Paspalum notatum. The sequence goes on along the minus strand of CM039685.1, from coordinate 24,521,604 downwards.
GCACCCATGCTATTATCTGCGCTCACATGTCTAGTGCAATGCTTATCCTCTAGCAGCGTGTTGTTTCCTTCATCTTTGCTCTCAATATTCTATTATGGTTAGTAGCAAATGAAACCTCCATAGATTGTGTGTCATGATGTTTAATTTCAGCAAGACATGTATCATTTTTCATTTGATTCTCAATCTCACAAGCTAGATCATTTAAGTAATGTAGAGAATTATATTCTATATCAACAAGATTGTCCTAAATTTTCTTATTAAGACCATTTAAAAAATGTATTTCAGTGGCTTCAACATATTCATCTAAATCACAACACGACAATATAGATTTGAACTTCTGATAATAAGCCATGACAGTTCTATCTCGTTGTTTCAACCGTTTCAATCTATTAAGTGATATTTCTTGATATAAATGATCAAACATTGTTTCCCAATTGATACCTGAACTTTTCGATGTGGATGTTTGCAATGTGGTTTAGCTCTCACATGTCTTTATATTTTCCATCCAAGCAGTGTTATGTCCTGTCATTGTTAGCAGAAAATAAGAAAACACAAAAAAAGTATATTTTTCTACTAACTACTATGTATATGTAGTGGAATCACACTCTCTTACCGATGCAAAGCAAGAGACGGTACAACCGGTGGCTGGTTCGTGATACTGTGAGGGCGTGAGCGATGCGATTGCAGGTTGAACCTGTACTGGTCAAAAGTATATATGTGGAGCTTTGAGAGTCTTTATATGGTAGCAAGGATTAGCACAAATCAAAATCAGATAGCAAAATTGAATAAGTGTCCAAAGTACTAGTCAAAGTTGCTGTCCTAAACTTGTTCTTAGAACTAGCTCAAGCAAGCAAGTCACACATACAAAGTACAAAGGACACAAAGGATGCAAGCACTTCTGATTTTTTCTTTTTTTTTTGGTATAGCTTTTTTTTATGCACTTGCTTTTTTATTTTTTTATCTATTTCTTTTTTTAATCAAAAGTGCCGCAAGAGTAATAAGATACAACTCCACACTACAAAACTTTCGTCTGTAAATCACAGATTTATACCCGAACTTGTACAGACGATTTCACAGTCTTAATGACCTAAAATGTGAAAACGCATAATAACAAAGTTGTAGCTCTACTTTTGCTCTTTCCAATCAATATATGGAACACCTCTTTTGGATAAGGGAAGCTAAAGATATTGACTCCGAAATACAGATTATTTAGAAAATTCTGGGTCACAAATAAATTTATTTCCAATTTGAATTAGTCCCTGATAACGGCGTTTTCTGGAAATCTCACAATTGACAACGTTGTGTATAATTTCACAAGCTTTCCAGAAAGTACTAGAACACAAAAATCTGAGTTCGTATGTAAGAGATATCAACAAAATACCGAACTGGACACAGGCAAAACTAAACCGGGCGCGATGACGTGATGGAAATGGATGTGGTGATACGATGCAAAACACAAATCAAACTAAGAAATCAATCTAAACCAGCAACAAGACCACGACTATGGACACAAACTCAATGATGCGGACTCGAAAATCAAATTATGGAACGGCTAAACTTGGTTATGGGACAATGGAAACTACAAACCCTAATTTTTGTATGGCTTTTTCGTGGACTGTGGGACGAAACGAAACTAATCTACTAAGGATAAATGCAGGCAAACCTGATGGTAAACCTTGCACTGAATACCACATGATGGGGAGGGAGGTTCCCGATCTTCCGTCAGGTGGAGGGTAAGTCGATTTGGCAGCACGAGACACTCACGATCCGGCTTCCGATGGGCACGATCAAGGCCCTTGCAATCACAGCACCACGTCTCCTCTGGTTATCAACCGTGCACACACGATTGACCTCACCACGAAGGCTTATCCCCGCATGTGAATCGAAGAACACAAACAAGAACACGGTAGATGCAAACTGAAATTGCGAATAGAAAGGATTAAGCTCACAAGTTGGGGTTTCACAAACCGGAGTATTCTCACACGGCGAAACTGTTCATAACAACAGAGTAATCTAAGCAAAACCCATCTAATCCAATGACGGTGGCTGTGTATATAGGAGAGAGAGGGCTAGGGGGCGGCCAAGGGGGTGGCCGGGCAACCCTAAGGAGTACAAGGCCTTCAAGCCCAAAAACAGATGTTGCGTAGATTCTGGAAATCCACTTGCGTTGACAATTCCTGTCGCCTCGAAGCGTATTTTGGCATGGGACCACCTGGGTCGCAAAGCTTATCTCCTTAGCTTTCCGTTGATATGTAGAACGTTCAAAACAGAGCCCGTATGCGGCCTGGGCGTTTGTTTTCGTGAGGCTTGCTCCAGCAGTCCGAACCGGACTCACGAATAAATAGGACTTCAATGTGGATTGGGCTTTGAACTCTATCTTTGCTTGGGCCTTAGTGGTATGCGTATTTGTCATGTCCTCATCAAGAGCTACAGGATATCCCTCACACTGGACCTCATCGAGTTACAGGAGAGGCAGGACGGCAGCTAATCGACCAAAGGGCCAAGACCACCAAGCATATCAAGGCCATCAGGTACGATATGACAGCTTACGAGTTCAACCCTCAGCCGCGTGACCCAACGATTGACAGGAGGTTCAGGACCCAGGCTCAAGCCAGCCTCTACAAGAGTGCACTAAGGGGAGGTCACCGGTTGATGCCGCACGCCGCACTGGACTTTGCTAGACTTTGGGCAGTTAGAGGCAGAGACTTCAGGCCATACTTCTCACAGTATCGGGGCCTTGACAAGCTAGTCAGCAGGTGGCGCATGTATATCGAGGACTGGGTCAGAGCCTTTTACGCCACCTTGTACAATGGGTACCAGAGGAGATTCATTCAATTTATGGTTGATGGTACCCAGTATAGACTGACACCGGACAGGATAGCAGAGCTACTGGGTTTTGAGCGCAGAGGAGGCGTGTCACTTCACGCTTGCGTCTACAACGCAGTGACACCTTCCTATAGGGGGCACCCAAGGAGAGCTCCAGAGCTAGAGATGGTTTGCCACTTGTTCCGCGGTACACTGACGGCTGACACTCCCAGGACACCTGACAGGATGAGAACTGAGTTTTACTTGTTGCTATAGTGCCTGAGGAGGACCTTGATCCCCAAAGCAAGATACAAGGAGGGTTTGACAGCTCTACAACAGGGACTTCTCACGTGTCTCACACTTGAACACGATCTAGACATAGTGGATATTCTACTTGCAGAGATGGAGGATGTGATTGTGGACGGCATGCCGACTAAGTGGCAAATGCCGTATGCACACTGGATCTGCAGACTCTCGAGTCAGCTTGGAGAAGCAGATGCCCCGACGCGTGGCCTGTGCCGCGACTCACGCACCAGGTTCCCTGACTACAGGCCAGCGTTGAGAGACGACAGTGGCAGGGGAGGCAGAGTAGCTCGAGCAGTTCGAGAGCGGTTCTCAGTGGAGGAGCGAGCAAAGCAGCAGGCTGAGGACGAGGAGCTCGACAGGGTTGAGGAGGCTGTTCAGGACTTCTTCTCGTCTAGTTCAGACTCCGATTTTGTAACACCCTAATTTTATTTTCAGGAAATTTAATAAAATTTACACAGGCTTTATTTATTTTCCTAGGATTTTCTATGTTTAGTTTGCATTATAATGATTTATTTTGCCTTAGTTAAATAAAATCAACTATAGAGCAAACATGGTGGTGCATACATGCTGGTGCATATTTTATTGCTTGAATGTGTTAAGGATTTATTCCCAATTTATTGGGAATTTTTTAGAGCTAATTTACCCCTTCAAATAAATCTTTGAAAATGTTTTGAATTTTAAAAAAAAAAAAAAAAAGAAAGAGCAGGCCGGCCAGCCGGGCCGAATGGCCCAGCAGCCAGCCCACCCTCGCGCGCGCGCCCCTCCTCCCACCTGGGCCGAGCCCAACCCCAGCGCCGAGCCGGCCCAGTCCGACCCCGCGCCCCACTCCCACGCTCTCTCTCGCTGACCAGTGGGCCCCGCCCGTCAGCTCCTCCTCTTTCCTTTCGCCGTTGATGGCGCGCCTGCCTCCTCCTCATCCCGCTCGCTCCCGCTCGGCCGAGAGACCCCGACGAAGCTTCCTCCCCCCGAATCCGAGCCCACGCTCCCTTCCTTAAACGCGCCCCGCTCTAAATCCCACAATTTTCGCTCGGTTTCCTTGCTCCCTCCCTTCTTTCCATCCGGGCGCACATGACGCCGAGACCGCACCGGAACGCCCGCTCGTGCCCCCCATGCGCTCGGCCTCCAAACCTCCATAAAATCCCGCCCCGAGACCCCTCGCGCACCCTTTTCTTCACACTCCGAAGCAATTGCGCTCCCGTGCCCGCACGAGCTCACAGTCCGCCATTGGAGCCCGCATCGGTGAACTCTCCCTCGCCCAAATTCGACATCGCCGCACCAACCCCGGCCCTAATTCTACCTCCTCTCCCTTCGCAGGAACTCACCGGAGCTGTGCCGACCACTTTCGGAGCCCGGAGCCGCGTCGTCCCGCCTTTCCGCGAAGACCGAACGTCCACTCGACGCCGCCCGTGCACGCCGTGCCCCGACCGTCGCCGCCGCACCCCGTCCGGCCACCACCGACCCGCTCCCGCCGTCTCCGACCCCTAGGTGAGCTCTCCGCCGCACCCTAGACCTTCTGGGTTAACCCTAGCCGTGCCTAGCGCCGTCCCCGAGCCGTACCGCCGCCGCACGCCGCGCCGCGTCGCGCGACACGAGCGCCATGGGCATGGTCACCACTGCCTACGGCCGCTCTCACCCTCAGCCGTCGGATTCAGATCCAACCGCCCACATGCGCCAGTGACCGGTCAAACTCTGTCAAAACCGGGTCAGCGCCGTGACTTTTGCTAAAGAGCCCCTGGATTTCTCGGGAATCAACCCGCAGTCCAGCGCAGTGTAAAATAATTAGATTTAGGTCCTGTTTTATCCTTTTTAGCCCCTGAGTTTTCGGGTTTTCGAACCCGCCGTCCAGAGCTCTGCGTTTTTGCTAGAAAACCCTCGGAGACTTTAGGTTTTCGCAGTTAAGCCCTCGGTTTTGAGAAAGTAGCCCCTGGGTTGACTGTTTTATCACAGTTATGCCCCTGGAACCTTAATTTATGCATAACTTTCACGTCTTAACTCCGTTTTGAGCGATTCTTGCGCTCACGCGACCGTAGCAGTGTGTAGATTAATTTTACGCTATTGTTCCAGTACTGTTTTCATGTAATGGTGTACTGTTTTCTTATAGATGTATGTTTGGTTTGCATGTATGTGTGCTTGTGTTGCTGGGTTTGCCGTGGACGTTAAGTAGACGTTGATCCGTCCGAGGAAGTTGGTGACCAGGTCCCTGAAGCTTTTGAGCAGCAGCAGCAAGACCCCTACGAGGAAGGCAAGTGTAACATGAACACCACCTATCATCTTTATTAATTGCATTTGCATGTGATATTTTGTTTGCCCTAAGGTTGTCCTAGCTACTTTTATCCAATATTTGTACCTGTCGGGTTGCATTTGGGTAGTTTGTGCTAGGTGCTGCGCGAACACACGTCCTTACAGTTTTAAATATTGATTAGTTATGTCTATGCAACATATTTGTGAGCCTGACCCTCTGTGCTGTGTGCTTGAGTGGTCTTGCCTCTGTTAAAACTTGCTTTTTAGCAACTTGGGCTAGGGGGCTTGTGCATGTGCTTTGTGCTTTGCCAGCCACTCTCCGTAAGGACCTGTTCATAGAGCGGCCACCTGGGATAACAGCGCAACCCCAAGTTCTGGAATGGGACGGACGCGGCTCAGTAATTAGGTTGTTTTGGTCGGGAGTAACTTACCTGCGGGGCAAGAGGGGAGGTTAGTGTTTGTGGTCCCTGCGCTACCTCATGGTTGAGTGTGCTGTGTGCTTCTCCCTTTGGAGGCGGGCCCCACCGATGCGACCCTGAAACCTTAGCGGTTACTTCTTACCAACGTGATCTTTGGAAAGGCTCGTAGTGGGTTTGCTAGTCACCTCATCTAAGGGAATGTGGTGAGCTCCTAGCGTAGACTCACGGCTTGGTGGTGAAAGTGCGCAACCTCTCGAGAGTGTACAACTGACATGTCAGCCGTGCTCACGGTCAAGAGCGGCCCAGAACCTCATAATGATTAGTGGTTACCTGTTTTTGGTTTGGGGAGTTAAATCTTGTATCTGAATATGGATTAATTTCTTATGCAATAATTTTGGGTAACGGTTTCTCAACTCATTACTTAGTAAATAGCTTTAAATAAAATTTTACCAACTAAAAGCTAATGCAGTCGAGTCAGCCAACCTTAGAGCCTCATAGTTCGTGTTATGCTTGTTGAGTACATGTTGGTGTACTCACACTTGTTTTCTTTGTACTTTCTCCTGTTGTGGGTCATATCCAACTGCTGCTCAGTCAACGGAGACATGGAGGAGTACATTCAAGACTTCGACGAGTTTTAGGCTCATCGTTCACCAGTCGACGTCCCTGTGGCGGCTCCCTAGTGTTGTTTCCCGCTTCCGCTATCTCTGAGTTGACAAGACCGGTGGTCTTGGTGTAATAAAGTGGTACTATACTATTTATCGTTGTAATAACTCTTTGAACATGTGCTGTGTTATTACTTTTGTCATAATATATGCTAGACTTGATCCTGGAGCATATATGTTGTCCTGGTTCCGTTGGTTGAGAACTGGGCGTGACAGATTTTGAGGATGAGGAGGAGGAGGAGACTCAGTACTTCCCAGCTACTACACATGACCACGAGGCTGGAGGGTGAGGAGTACCACACTCACCTTCACCACCTCCGGCCCCGCAGGTTCCACCGGCACAGGTCACTACATAGCAGGTCTCTCAGCCAGACGCTCTTGCTGCTATACTACATATGTTAGTTCAGCAGTAGGAAGAGACCACCAGAACACAGCGAGAGCAGACAGCACAGATCGTCCGACTCCCGGAGGCTCAGCTTCAATTTCAGTGAGAGTCACTGATCGACAGACTGTTATACTTGAGGAGATCAGGACATCGCTCAGGGACCAGAGGAGAGAGTACCGAGAGGAGATAGCAGCCCTGAGAGCCGAGGTGCGTGGCCAGGCCAGTCATCCGGGATTAGTGCAGCCAGAGCCTACTCATGTGATCCCAGCTCCAGGTCCACTTCATCTCACTCCTGCGCCGCCACAGACAGGTCACTCCGCCAACAGCCGCAGTTTCTACTCCGAGGACTTTTCGCCTTTCAGACCTGCTCCGAACTTACTTACGACCGGTGCTCTCACCTCTTCCAAGAGTTTCCCTAACTTTTGAGTCACCGGTCCAGACTACAGTTGTTCCTAGAGCTGTTTCTACCTCCTCCGGCCAGACTGGGACAGGGATTCTCTCCAGGCGTGAGATCCTTCAGGAGGCAGTACAGCCAGTACTTGAGCAGCTTACACAGCCTGACATAGTGCCAGAGACCGCAGAGACAGAGCTTGAGCAGGCACCAGAGGCTGAGGCCCCGAGTCAGCAGTCGGCAGAGGCAGAGCAGCAGGCACAGTCCGAGACAGTTGTACAGCAGTCAGTGCCTGCTCATTGTACACCAGCCCCCTTTTCTCTAACAACTCTATTAACTCGGGGAGGCTATAAATATGGATTCCTTCGGTTCATTTGGTGCTCTTTGACACTCTAGCTACCACTTACACTCAGAGAGCCATTGTGCTTTAACTCATTGCATCAACCACTCACAAATTCACTTTGAGAGCAAAATCAAGGTCTAGGCTTGTGTGCATCCATCTTGGTGAGGATCATGATCAAGTGAAGACCGGCGGCTTGTTACTCTTAGTGATTGGCAACACCTAGGCGGACTTGGTGACTGGGGTGCGTTCTCGGATCTTGCCAAGGAGATTGTGGAAGTCCGAAGAACAAAGGTGTACAAGGCTTAAGCTCCACCTTGCCGGGATGGCGAACGGAGACTCTTAGTGAGCGCCCACAAGCATGGGAGGCAGCAATACACTCTAGGGTGTGCTGCAACGTGGACTAGGGGAGGGTGCCAAACCTCCGACACCACGGGAAAAAAATCCGGTTGTCTCTTCCCCTTGTTCTTCTACTCGATGCTCTTGCTTCTTTGCGTATTTTCATGGATTGCATCTTGTAGTCACCATGCTTAGTTTTCTTCTTGGCTAGTATCTCCCTTATTCTTATGGTCATTGGTGTTGCTAGTGGTAGAGTCCATTGTCGTTTTCTATTCAACTAGCATGTGTAGGCTTTCCTTTCATTGTTGAGTAGTTTAGCTAAGTGTAGAGGGTGAAGTGGGCTAATTTGTAGTGTCGCTAGGTTAAGGACTTTCGATTAGAGTTTGAAATTACCCAATTCACCCCCCTCTTGGGCATCCGATCCTTACAAGTGGTATCAGAGCCTCGTTGCTCATTGGATCACTAAGCTTCACCGCTTAGAGCAAGATGTCGAAGATGGGTGGCTGGGTCCCCTACTTTGTGGGCAACAACTTTAGCTATTGGAAAGCTCGCATGCGAGCATACCTTGAGTTTATTGCCCTCGAAGCATGGGAAGCTACCGAGCATGCTTTCGTTGCGCCTCACACCAATGACCAAATCAAGTGGACTGCTAGGGCCCGAAATGCTATCTTTGAGAGCATTAACCAAGAGATGTTTGCTAGGGTCTCGAGCAAACTTAATGCTTGTGATATTTGTGCCAAACTTGTTAAAATTCATGAGGGCACCACTAAAATTAGAGAGCAAAAGTATCATGTGCTTAAGGCTAAATATGATGACTTCAAGATGCATTCTTATGAAAATTGCAATTCCATGTATTCACGCTTGAATTTCATCATTGAGGATATTAATGCTCTTGATGTTCGTAAACTTGACAAGGGCACCATCAACCGGAAGATCCTCCACATCCTCATCAAGCCCAAGTACAACATCATCAACACCATGCTTCAAAAGGAGAATCTTGACACACTTGAAGTGAGTGAGGTGGTGAGCCAAATTTGAGCTCATGAGATGGGAGGTTCTTGGCATTACGGAAGAGTCTTACCCAAGCAAGACCGTGGCACTCAAGGATAAGACCAAGAAAGCCCACACTCCCAAGAAGGTGATACCTCCACCTCCAAGCTCGTCAAGCGAAGAAGAGCAAGATGATGACTCAAGTGGTGATGAGGATGATGCCGAACTCGATCTAATGATGAAGAAGTTCAACCGCCTTCATGCAAAGATCAACAAGAAGGGGTTCAACTTTGACTCCAAGAGGAAGGCATTCCGGCCAAGGAGAGATGATAAGAACAAATGCTACAATTGTGGTGAAAATGGCCACATCTCTTATGAGTGTCCCAAGCCGAACAAGCTCAAGGGCAAGATCAAGAAAGATGAGTTCAATGATGAAGAGGAAGAGAAGCCCAAGCGCAAGTCCTTCTACAAGAAGAAGAATTATTCCAAGGCAAAGCTCTTTCCAAAGAAGAAGAAAGGTCCTCAAAGAAGCTTCATGTGTGAAACAAATGAATGGGTGACCGATGAAGAAATAAGTGAAGGCTCAAGTGATGATGATGACTTTGCCGGGCTTGCTATCTCCACCAAAGGGCCAACACTTCCTCCGCCACCCATGTGTCTCATGGCCAAGAGCTCCAAGGTACGGGAAATAGAAGTAGATGATAGTGATGATGAGCTTTCTCCCGATGAACTTGCTTGAAGATGATATCAGAATCCCTGAGGCAAAAGCTCAGACTCAACTCTAACTCCCAGGACTAACCTAGTGCTACTAGACTAAGCAAAAGTGTGTTTCACTCAACTTCCACACTTCAAAAATGAGAGCTCGGGGGTATTTATAGCCACCAAGTGAGTGGGGGTACTTATAGGGTCTGTATGGCGGTTAAGGAGACAGGTGGCAGGTTGGGCGGCCTGGTAGGAGGTCGGGCGGCCCCACCTCAGGCCGGGCAGCCTGGCCAACTGTCGGATCCACCGCCATTCTTCATCTTGTGGGTGGTCCATCTTGACTCCCCAAGTCGGGCGGCCTGGCCCACTGGTCAGTATTGTGACTTAGCCAAATTTGGCCTGTCTTCTGCTGATCTTGTGCCTGCAATCAAACTCCATATTCTCTTGTCCTTGGGTAGAATTCTGTTTCATTTCAATCGACTGTTACTCAGACGCATGTGGAACTATGTTAGTAGCATAGGTTATTCCATACTTTGGCATATTTTCCTTCATATTCATGGATAGTTGATGGTCGTTGGTAGTGCAATAACGACCGTCAACACCCCCAAGCTTAGACCTTTGCTCGTCCTCGAGTAAAGCCAAGATGGGTTACAGATCAGGAGTTGCTGCAATATCGATGCCCATGAATAGAAGTTATGCACAATCGACACCCATGCTTTTACCTCAAACCATAGTGTATGTAATGATCACTCTTACTCATACCTGTGGTGCATCTTTTTGTCTTACCATGTCTTAGGCAGTTGAGAGGAAGAACGACTTAGCTGCAGGTTCTGCTCCAAGCATGTCTTTTGGGATTCCCATCTCAGGTGTTTTTGATGATTTTTTTTCAAAAAGAAAACAAGTTTCCCCGTAGGTACTCTTGATCGCTCAAATTGTATCCTCACCATTTGAAGCCAAGAGCATGTCTAAGAACTTCCTATACTAAGGCTTATGTGGAGCTCAAGGTAGGACAGAACTTAGCATACTTAGGCTGTTTATTTTGCAAAGCCAGAGATTGGACCAAAGAAATATACTATATCATCTAGCCTTGTTCATTATTGGAGCTTTATTTGGTGGGTGGATGGATAAATCTCCTTGTTTTCTTTCATTCTCCTCCTTTTGATTGATAGTAATGAGTATGGAGCCTTTTTATATTTTTCTCTCTTTTTGCCATGCTTGACTAGCATGTTTTTCTTTTTCTCATATTTTTGCCATGCTTGACTAGCATGCTTTTTTTTTTTCTCATATTTTTGCCATGCTTGAATAGCATGTTTTTCTTTTTCTCATATTTTTGATGGCTCCGTACTTTCCCTCTTTTTGACTTAGGAAGGAGTAAGGTCGAAGGTATTTATTTGGAGATCTATGGATGCATACCCAGTATAGGTAAATGCATTTTTGGAGGTGGATTTTTGCTCCAATAATTCACAAGACAGAGATGATTCCATTCAATGAGACTCAAAATTTGACAAAGCTTAAAACAACACTAAGCAGCTTAAACAAGCTTGGCTCAGATATTTCAGTGTATTTGGCTTTGGTAGGTATTCAAAACCAACGGGGGAACTTTATTTTGTTTTTCAAAAGAATAAACCTGAGATGTTCATCTTACTAAGGATATGTGGAGAAAACCCAGTGCTTAGCCATATCGTTTCTCACAACAACTTAGACATAGTTATGCAAATGGCATCCACTAAGTACAAGATCAAGTTTTCAACTTATACACATGGGCTCGAAATTAAGCTAAGTGTAGAACGTGTATAAACAACTAAGCATGAACATAATAGAGCAACTATTCATCATTTCCATATGAAAGATATATGCATCAAAGTTGGGAGTTGCTTTTATTGACACTTTTTTTAGATAAAACAATAAATCATAAAACATAAAGGACATTATTTTATTTAACGTACTTACCTTCAGTTGGACGGGTGATGCTGCTGCTCGGTCGGACGGGGTACTGCTGGTACTGGTAGGACAAGTGATGCTGTTGGACGGGTATTGCTGCTTGGTCGGACGGGTACTGCTGGTACCGGTAGGACAAGTGATGCTGCTGGACGGGTACTGCTGCTTGGTCGGACGGGTACTGCTGCTGTACATGGAAGGAGACAGAGACAAGAGACGGGGACACCTTACTATGAGGGACACGGTTGCGAGGAGGCATGCTCATAACGGTCTACCATCCCCCCAAGCTTCAATTAAGCTAGGGGTGTTGGTAGTTGTAGTTGTAGAAGTTCTGGGCATTGAGGAATCCGGCTCCAACTTGCTCGTTCAGGTTTTGAAGTATTTCGGTGTTGGTTTGGAGCTGTTGATCCATCGCTTCCGTGCATTGGTGGATGTTACCCACCTGCTAGTACAGCCTCTAATCGTATTGGCCCAAGTTCATCCCCCCATTGGGAGTTGATGTCGGCCATGTAATCTGGGTGGTACCGGGCTGATGCAAAGGGACCTAGGTCCCAGCTGAGCACACATGATGCACTACCGCCTCCGTAGTATTGTGTACTATGAGAAGGCTGGTAGGAACTCTGGCCACCGGTACTGGAGAAGTACCAGGATGGCTCAGATGGTGTGGAAGCATGGGCGGGTTCCTCAGTGTCCTCTCCTTAGGCTCTGTGGTGTAACTCCTCGTGCAGTGAGGGGTGCTACTCCATCTGCCTGTCAGCTTGGCAGTGAGGTTGAGTTCGAGGAGGAGGCAGAGCTGCAGGATACCCCTCACACCGGACCTCGTCGAGTTACAGGAGAGGCAAGATTGCAGCTGATCGACCTGAGGGCCAAGACCACCAAGCATATCAAGCCCATCAGGTACGATATGACAGCGTATGAGTTCTACCGTCAGCCATGTGACTCGAGGATTGACAGGAGGTTCTGGACCCTGGCTCACGCCAGCCTCTACGAGAGTGCACTGAGGGGAGGTCACCGGCTGATGCCGCACGCCGCACTGGACTCTGCTAGACTTCGGGCAGTTAGCGGCAGAGACTTCAGGCCATACTTCTCACAGTATCGGGGCCTTGACGAGCTATTCAGCAGGTGGCACGTGTATATCAAGGACTAGGTCAGAGCCTTTTACGCACCTTGTACATTGGGTACCAGAGGAGCTTCATTCAGTTTATGTTTGATGGTACCCAGTACAGACTGACACCGGACAGGATAGCAGAGCTACTAGGTTTTGAGCACAGAGGCGGCGTGTCACTTCACGCTTGCGTCTACAACGCAGTGACACCACCCTACAGGGGCACCCAGTGAAAGCTCTAGAGCTGGAGATGGTTCGCCACCTGTTCCGCGGTACACTGATGGCCGACACTCCTAGAACACCTGTCAGGCTGAGACCTGAGTTTTACTTGTTGCTACAGTGCCTGAGGAGGACCTTGATCCCCAAGGCGGGATATAAGGAGGGTTTGATAGCTCTACAGCAGGGACTTCTCATGTGTCTCACACTTGAGCACGATGTAGACATAGTGGACATTCTACTTGCAGAGATAGAGGATGTGATTGTGGACGGCATGCCGACTAAGCGGCAAATGCCGTATGCACACTGGATCTGCAGACTCTTGAGTCAGCTTGGAGAGGCAGATGCCCCGACGCGTGGCTATACCGTGGCTCTCGCACTAGGTTCCCTGACTACAGGCCAGCGTTGAGAGACGACAGTCGCAGGGGAGGTAGAGCAGTTTGAGCAGTTCGAGAGTGGTTCTCAGTGGAGGAGTGAGCAGAGCAGCAGGCTGAGGACGAGGAGCTCGACAGGGTTAAGGAGGCTGTTTAGGACTTCTTCTTCTCGTCCAGTTCAGACTCCGATTTTGAGGACGAGGAGGAGAAGGAGGAGACTCAGTACTTCCCAACTGCTGCACACGACCATGAGGCCGGAGGGTCAGGAGTACCACGCTCACCTTCACCACCTCCGGCCCCGTAGGTTCCACCGGCACAAGTCACTACACAGAAGGTCTCTTAGCCAGACGCTCTTGCCGGTATACTACAGATGTTAGTACAGCAGCAGGCAAAGACCGCCAGAGCACAGCGAGAGCAGATAGCACAGATCGTCCGACTCCGGGAGGCTCAGTTTTAGTTTCAGTGAGAGTCCACTAATCGACAGACTGTTATACTTGAGGAGATCAGGACGTCGCTCAGGGACCAGAGGAGAGAGTACCGAGAGGAGAGCCCTGAGAGCCGAGGTGTGTGGCCAGCCCAGTCTGCCAGGACAAGTGCAGCCAGAGCCTACTCAGGTGATCCTAGCTCCAGGTCCACTTCAACTCACTCCTGCGCCGCCACAGACAGTTGCAGCTTCACCTCAAGTCACTCCTCCGGCAGCCGCAGTTTCTACTCCGGGGACTTTTCCCCTTTCAGACCTGCTCCGGACTGACCTACGACCGGTGCTCTCACCTTTTGCGAGAGTTTCTCTGACTTTGAGTCACCGGTCCAGACTACAGTTGTTCCCACAGCTGTTTCTACCTCCTCCGGCCAGACTGGGACAGGGATTCTCTCCAGGCGTGAGATCCTTCAGTGTCAGTACAGCCAGTACTTGAGCAGCTTACACAGCCTGACACAGTGCCAGAGACAGCAGAAACAGAGCTTGAGCAGGCACTAGTGGCCGAGGCTCCGAGTCACTAGTCGGCAGAGGTAGAGCAGTAGGCACAGCCTGGGACAGTTGTACAACAGTCAGTGCCTGCGACTCCTGCTACAGAGCCTGCTTCCTCTCCTCCTGATCCGGTAGATGAGGCTGTTGAGCAGCTGACGAGCTTTAACGACGAGGACCCCTCTCGGTTTCACACTGAGCCATCACGACCTTCCTTTCCTCCAAATGCGTAGATCCCCTCTTTGGTCATTGATGACAAAGGGGGAGATAGTTTGGGAGTGAGATGGTAGGCGGGTAGGACTCAGGACTTCTTTTTGCTTTGTGGGCTTTTGGAGAGACATGCTATTAGACTTGGTTTGTATGATATTTGCATCTTTTGACTTTTGTGGATGGACATGACATTTTATACTTGTGTATGCACAATTTATCATGTCTATATCACTCTGGGTGAGCCTTCGAGCTCCGTGTGTATAATTTCCTTGTCTAAGGTTAGAGTAGTTGATGTTGTTCTTATTTTATTTACCATCTCTACTCTTGCCATCTTTTACTTGTCATCAATCACCAAAAAGGGAGAGATTGTAAGCATCTAGTCCCTATGGTGAGTTTCGGTGATTGATTGACAAGATTATTTGTTATCTAATGAGCTTATGAGTGCAGATTTAGTAATGAAATTAAAAATGGTTGCTCATTGGATATTGTGAAGAGCCCCTAACTCTAATGGTTCATTTCATGGAAGCGGACGTGGTTTTTATTCGTATCTCGAAGGCTAAGGACTCTTCTAGAGTCAAGGATCAAAGGAGATGAAGGATCCTTGCTTAGATAGGGTTTTCTAGCTTATTAGTGTCCGCACTATTAAGGGGGGTCAATGGCTAGTAGCTTGATCGAGTGAACCACCAAGTTAATGATGCACACACAAGCCTAAAGTCACAAATACATCAAAGATGCAAGCTACAAAGGTACATGGTCCAAAGGAACTCAAGGAAACATTAAAGCACTTCAAGAAAATCAAAACTAGCAGGAAATGCATAGACCGGATGGTCCGGTTTGAAGAAAATGGGTAGAGCGTACCATGTTATTGCAAGAGGTTTTCATACACGGTTTTAACTCCATGGAAATCATTTGGACAGGAAGGTCCGGTCTAGTGATTACGGACCATTCGATGGACCAAGAAATAGAGGAATTCACTTATGGTCCGGTCTGAGAAAACCGTCCGAAGAACATACCATTTAATCCGAAGGGGTGAAACCCTCGGACAGGAAGTTAAAAGGGACAGTCTGGGAAGACCGTATGTGGACCGTCCTATATTACTCGATGATTAGGGTTTTAGAAGGAACTGGAACCTATAATGGATCGGATGGTCCGGTCTAGGAAGACCATACCAAACACCGGACAGAAGTATGATGACGTAAGTGGTCAGTGACCGTTGGAAAGTGCATGGACCGTATGGTCCGATCCTTACTTTTTGGGCAGACCAGACCTTTCGGTCTTCACTGCGTCAGCCCCCTCTTCTCCAACGGCTCTATTAACTTGGGGAGGCTATAAATATGGATTCCTTCGGTTCATTTGGTGCTCTTTGACACTCTAGCTACTACTTACACTCAGAGAGCCATTGTGCTTCAACTCATTGCATCAACCACTCACAAATTCACTTTGAGAGCAAGATCAAGGTCTAGGCTTGTGTGCATCCATCTTGGTGAGGATCAAGGTCAAGTGAAGACCAGCGGCTTGTTACTCTTGGTGATTGGCAGCACCTAGGCGGACTTGGTGACCGAGGCACATTCTCGGAGCTTGAGAAGGAGATTGTGGAAGCCCGAAGAACAAAGGTGTACAAGGCTTAAGCTCCACTTTGCCGGGATGGCGAACGGAGACTCTTAGTGAGCGCCCACAAGCATGGGAGGCAGCAATACACTCTAGGGTGTGTCTGCAACGTGGACTAGGGGAGGGTGCCAAACCTCCGACACCACAGGAAAAAATCCGGTTATCTCTTCCCCTGTTCTTCTACTTGATGCTCTTGCTTCTTTGCATATTTTCATGGATTGCATCTTGTAGTCACCATGCTTAGTCTTCTTCTTGGCTAGTATCTCCCTTGTTCTTATGGTCGTTGGTGTTGCTAGTGGTAGAGTCCGTTGTCGTTTTCTTTTGAACTACCATGTGTAGGCTTTCCTTTTGTTATTGAGTAGTTTAGCTAAGTGTAGAGGGTGAAGTGGGCTAATTTGTAGTGTCGCTAGGTTAAGGACTTTCGATTAGAGTTTGAAATTAGCCCAATTCACCCCCCTCTTAGGCATCCGATCCTTACACTCCCTGAAGCGCACCAAAAGCAGTACGCCACGATCGTGGAAGACCTGAAGAAGAAGCTGCTCGCCATATATGGGCGATCTCGTCATGCCCACGTTAGGATCTAGGGAGTCCCTGATACACTTCTTGATAAATTTGACCTCATGAGTCCCTCACGCGAGCGCACTGAGGTGCTCCATAAAGAAATTCAGAGGATCACGGCGCACGCCCTCATCTGGCAGTGAGAGGCGACCATCAACCGCATGGACAACATCGTGGTCAAGACTGTCCGAGCTGCTCTGGCCGGTGAACCCCTTCACATCACCGGCCCCGCGCTGAATGGCCATGTTGGGGAAGCTATGTTCTGCTCCAGGCCGCTCACCCCCATCCACATCGAGGTTCAAAGAGACAATGTAGCTGAGTTCGTTATGCATCCCCCACGCGACGGCATTTCCTTGCAGGCCCGGGTATATTCCACGCCGCCATTGGTCATACCTGATGGATACTTCTGCCAACTGAGGTATTGACAGTTGGAAGATGGAGAAGAGCATCCTCCTTTGTACCCCAATCCGGTCATTGTCAATCAATGACGAGACCAACAACAGGGTCGACCAGGAGCTCGGCCCCCACAAGGGGCAGGGAAGACACCCGATCAGGAGATGCTCGAGTGGCAGCGCACGTACGTGACTGGGCTGATCCAACACAATCAGGCCATGCATGCTGCAGGAGTCGATCTCGACGCGGTTCGGGATCAAATTTCTAAAGTTTTGAGGAGTCAATACGGGATTACGCCTAAGCGGGGAGTCACCTACGCAAAACCCTACCCAGAGGTATATGACCACCTTGAAGCGCCTCCCAAATTCAAGATCCTAGATTTCTCCAAATTCAGTGGGAACGATGGTGCCAGCACCATCGAGCATGTTAGCCAATACTTGGCGTAGCTGGGCCCCGCATCTCGAGCTGAACATATGAAGATTTGGCTGTTCACTTTATCACTGACTGGGCCAGCTTTTGGATGGTACACCACGTTGGCCCCTGGAACGATTACTACCTGGAAACAGTTGGAGGAGAAGTTCCATGCGCAATTCTTCTCCGGATCTGATGAAGCGATAATGACAGATCTCACCAGTATCTACCAATACCCAGGAGAGTCGGTGCAAAAGTATATTCAGCGGTTCCACGAGTTAAGGAATAGATGCTATTCTCTCCACTTGGAGGAAAGGTTCTTGGTGGAACTGGCGTACAAAGGTCTGAACAAAGCCGTCAAGGCAGCATACGGGCCGACTGATTTTGATTCCGTTGGCCACTTGGTGTCCAAAGTCTTTGCCTACGAGCAAAGCCATATAGAGGCCTTCCAAGAGAAGCAAAGGAGGAACATCGGCTATGTCCAAGCTGAAGAAGATGATCCGCTAGACAATGCTGATGCTTGCCCTGTTCAGTGGGAAAGGACAAACTAGCCATTGCAGTGTCAGTGGGTGAAGCAGCCTGAACTAACCCCAGGCTTCGACGTCAACATCTCCAAGACTGAGGCCATCTTTGACTTGTTGCTCAAGGAGAAGCACCTGGTACCAGTAGCCGGGCTGTCACGCCCGGTTTCAACGAACAAAACCATGCAACATATATATGTGCCAGGAAACGTCTCACATATACATGACAGATTACAAAGTACCACAGACACATGCCATAAATAAAAACGTGCATAACATTAAATATATCATTATTACACTGTGACACAAGTGTTTAACTCAGAGTATAATGTAACATTGCGGAAGCATAAAACATAAAGATAACGAGGGGGCCACAGGGAGATCGACTGGTGAACGAAGCGCCTAAAACTCATCGTCGTAGTCTTGCACATAGTCTTCATTACCTCCATCAACTGAGCAGCGGTTGGATTTCCCCCCAACAAGGAATAAATATAAAGAAGCAAGTGTGAGTACAGAATACCCAACAAATATAACATCAACCATGAGGCTCTAGGGTTAGCTGACAGACTGCATTAGCTTTTAATTGGTTACTTTTATTAAGGCCTACTTACTATGAATTAGTAGCAACTCTATTATCCCAAAAGATATTACATAAGAATTAAATAAAATTAAACAGATATAGCCATTATCATAACCATAACCAAAAACCAAGGAACCTTAGCCAAGGATCCTTCTAATCACTGGGAAGGGTCTGGGCCGCTCATAACCGTGAGCACGGCTGATATATCAATTTAACACTCTCGAGAGGTGGCACATCTTTACCCACAAGTCGTCAGCTACGCTAGGAGTTCATCACATTACCCTAGATGAGATGACTAGCAAGCACACTACGAAGCCTTTACAAAGGTCACGTTGGTAAGGTGTAACTGCTAAGGTTTCAGGGTCTCAACGGTGATGTCCGCCTCCAGAGGGAGAAGCACATACATCATGTAAAGTACACTCAACCATGAGGTAGCTCAGCGACCACTAAAGCTAACCTCCCCTCTTGCCCCGCAGGTAAGTTACTCCCAAACCAAAACAACCTAATTAGTCAGCTAAGATCGTCCCATTCCAATCTTGTGGTAGCACTATTGTCCCAGGTGGTTGCTTTGTGATTCGGTCCTTACAGAGAGAACTAGCAAAAGCACACGAGCACATTGCTCAAGCTCCCTAAACCATGTTGCTAAAAAAACCATATTAAAATGGACATGAACCGATTAGGGGTCAAGCCCAACAATTAATTGCATAGGATTATTAATCAAAATTAAATTAACAAAAGAACATGAGTTCGCGCAGCACCTAGCACAACTTAACCATATGCACCCCAACAGGTAGATATATAAGGATAAAAGTAGCTAGGTAAAACTTTACAGGTAGATAAAATTAAATGCACATGAAACGATTAAAAAGTTATTTGATGTTGTTTATGTTATACTTGCCTTCTTCAAATATTCCGTGCTACTGCTCAGAGGCTTCTGGAGGATGCTTTTCAAACTTAGTAGGCTGCTCAACGTCTACGCACAATCGAACCGCATTGCACAAGCATTCACATGATCACACATGCAAGCAAACAAACATAAATGGTAAGAAACAGTACACCATTACATAAAACAGAACATAAAATGTATTTAAAATTATTCTACTCATTGCTACGGTCGCGTGGGTACAAGAATCACCGAAAACGGATTTAAAACGGTGAAATTATAAGCTTTTGAATGCTGCAAGGACTCAAATGGAATTACTTTTCGAAAACCAGGGTTCAAAAGGTAAAAGCAGGGGCCTGCTCACTATAGCTATGGATTGCGGCTTAAATCCATGAAAGCAGGGGGGCTTTTTTAGAAAAACTATGGCGGCTGACCGGTGTTTGACCGGATTTGACCGGTCGCTGGCACATTTGATCCGTTGGATCTCGATCTAGCGGCCAGGGTTATTGGGAGCCGGTTCGGCCGACTGTGACCACCCGGGGCAGCGGCGTGAACTGACCGCGGCGGCACATCACCGGAGAGCGCACGCAGAAGTGCTGGGATGCATGGAACGGGCTAGGACTTGGCCGGAAAGAGAGAGCAGGGCACGACGAATCTTACCCCGGGGTTGAGGTCGACGGAGGGGCAGCAGAGGATGCTGAAAATGGACGGCGGCGGATGGCGGACTTCGGTGCCCGCGGGATGACGTCGGGGGAGCGGCTCTGAGCGCCCTAGAAACGGCGAGGAGGCTCCAATTTGGTCATGTGATGATGGAATAGAGGTCAATTGGGCTGGGGAATGGCCACGGCGATGGAATTGAGTGTGAGAGCCAATGGACTGGCCTCATTGCTCTCCTTGTGTGATGAGTGATTGTCAACGAGCTCAAGCCCTCCGATGGACTGGAGGCCCTCCGATGGATTGGAGGCAGAGGATGATAAAGACCTCGATGGACTGAGGCAAAAGCCCACCGATGGACTGGAGGCAAGTCTCGGCGTCGGTCGGCCATGGAAGCTCGGTACACAGAGGGGCGGTTCAGCAACGGTGGTGTAAACCCTCCGATGGACAGCGAGGCGACTTCGATGGACTGGAGGAGCCGGGTGCCACCGTAGTGCTCCACCCCGAGTGCATGGCGTGAAAGCGTGCGACGGAGGCTTTGGCAGCTTCGGCTCAAAACCGCCATCCAAGTTCAAATGACTTGGTGGGTTGGGGCCTAACTCACCAAGATAGAAGATTGGGCCAAGACCTGGCCCAGGAAGCCCGCAGAATAAAGTTTCCCGGTTTCTAATTTCAAAACAGAGGGAAGGTGCCGGACTACTTGCTACATGGCGTACATCCAAGCAAGGCGTGAAGAAGAAGAAGATCAAAGAATCATCGTAGTCGTCAGATTGTATCATTTTCATTTCAGCCCCTTCCGGGCATTCTAGAGTAAGGGTCTTAGTGTTAAATGGTGTCGTTAGGCCTGGGGTATAAATAGCCTTGTGGCTGGTCATCTAGGTGACTCTTTCACTATTAGAAAACCCTAGGCTTAGTTTCCATACAGCCAAGTGCTAAAGAGAGAAAGGAGAGCTTTAGGTTAGGATTTGAGTCCCCTAGCTAGTGCTTTTCACATCAAGAGGGAGGATGAAGGGTGGTAGGCTGTAGGAACCTTGTATGAACTGATTTTCCATCTTCTATACATCAAGATTCAGCAGCAATTTGAGTCCTTGTGTGCAGCCCCTTCCTCTTCCCCCTTCTAGTTTGGATTTTGGATGAAACTCAAAGGCTTTTTGTGATTTGTCTTTGCCTACGAGTTAATCCTCTTCTTTTGGTGTTTTGGACTTGCTAGGACGTGGAGATTATGACCTAGTTCTTCTCAATCCCATTGGATTGCCACGAGCAAGTCGTTCTTGAGTTTTTCACTTTCTTGCCCAAATATTCACCTCTTCACGAGATCTTAAATTCCCGCTAATCCCGTGACCTTTTTTCCATATATCTTTTGGGAATAGCCTTGGAATGGAGCTAGGATAGCCTGTGCCAATTTTCGTAAAGTTTGGAGAAGATTTGGTCAAGTTTGAGGTTTGGGAGCTCAAGAACAAGGGCTATTTCCGACACATCGGAATATCCGGCAAGAGCTACCAAAACATCCGGCAGGAACTACCGGAACATCCGGTAGCCCCTACCGGCACATCCGGCTGTTCAGCCTTGGGCGTGTCTACTGGAATATCCGATAGTGCCTACCGGAACATCTGGTGGAGCCTACCGGATCATCTGGTGTTCCTAGGCAGCCCTGCCTTTCTTTGGTGTTTGTGATGTTCGGTTCTTTGCTTTGACCTCGCTTTTAGTGTTCCTTGCTGCTGCCCATACTCTTAACTTGCTGTGAACTAGTGAGGCGCATTTCGGTGCGTTGAGTGGCGGGCAAGACGCTACTGCATGAGTCGTTGTTTTGCTTGACTTGCGATTTCGTGATCGTTGAGTCTTGTGCTTCCGCTCTCTTGGTGTGTTCTCGTTCAGTGGGTGACACCAAGTGCTTGCTAGACACGTTTTCTTTTAGTGGACGGTGTCTAGCGTTTGTTGTGTGAAGTGTGTCAGTTTGCACCAGGGGATTGTGTTTTTGAGTTTTTAAGTGCTTCTATTCACCCCCTCTAGTCGCACGTCTCGGTCCTACAAGTGGTATTAGAGCCAGTTAGGTTTCCTATACCTTAACCGGTGAAGAAACCATAGCGACTATGACTTACTCTAGGAAGATTCCCATCCTTGGCTCTGATGGCTATCCCCACTGGAAGGGTAGGATGGAGGCGTTCCTTGTTAGCCAGAGTCAGGACATATGGGATGCTACTCAGAGTACGACTTTTGTGGTGCTGAGCGTACTACGTCTGAGATCGTGGCTCAGCATGAGGCGAATGCCAAGGCTGTTAACCTTCTCTTTTCTGGGCTTGGTCCCATGGATTATGAGAGAGTGAGTCACCTCAAGATGGCTCGTGAGATATGGTCCCTGCTTAGTGCACAACATGAGGGTACCGCGATCATTAAGGCTAGGTTTGTGGAGACTTATCGACGCGATTATGAGAATTTCGTCCAGAAGCCGGGAGAGTTAGTAGATGACTTGTTTGGTCGCTTTTAGTCGATCATTAACAAGTTGCGTGTCAACTCTGCCCTCGCTGAGCTTCCATACACCGATCATCAGCAGGCTGTCAAATTGTTGTATGCTTTGGATAGAAAAGTATGGGAGATCAAGGTGAACTCAATTATTGAGTCGGCAGGGTATGATACGATAGGAGTAGAGGGGTTCTATAGTAAGCTCAAGGCCACAGAAGTAGATTACAAGATGAGGGATTCCCTCGCTTGTACAGGTTCCAAGAGTCTGGCCTTGGCTACCCCCTCTAGTGAGTCTGCTACTAACCCCTTGTTACATAACTTCTCATTTTCTGCTTTGATGTATGTTACAGAAGAGTAGTTGGCGATGCTTGGGGATGATGAGCTTTGTCTGGTGTCTAGTCGCTTTCAGCGCGCCTATGACAACTGGATGAGCAAGAAGAGGGGCGGGAGGCCCAAGTGCTTCGAGTGCGGAGAGGTCGGCCACTTCATCGCCAAGTGCCCCAACAAGAACGACTACTACAAGAAGGGCAAGGGCTACTCCCGCGACTCCGACAAGTACCACTCTGGCAAGCCAAACTTTGACAAGCACCACTCCGGCAAGCACAGCTTTGGCAAGCGCCTCTTCGGCAAGAATAACTTCCGAAAGGCTTTCAAGAGCTACCAGAAGGACAATTGGAAGTGGGACAAGGCGTTCTTCGCCGAGATCGTGTTCTGCAGCAACAGATCTTCTTCCTCTTCGTCCTCGTCAAGCTAAAGTGACTAGGAGATCACGTACAAGAAGGACAAGAGGAACGATCATGGAGGTCCAGCTGGCTTGTGCTTTGTCTCCACCAAGTTCAAGCGCAAGCACTAGTTCAAGAGAAGCTCGGTTTGCTCCATGGTGCTTGAGGACAAGGAGAACAAGGATGACGGCAGCAACTCTTCTTTCGATGATGAGGTCCTGAGCAAGCCGAAATCCTTGAGATGTTAGAGCAGAACAGTCGAGAGCTAAAAGCCCAGGATAAGATGCTGGAGAAGGCAGCTAAGAAGCTACAGAAGTTGGAAGCCCAACTTGCTGAGGCTTTAGAGAAGAATGAGAGGTTGAGGAGTGTGAGACCCCAACCTAATGAGTTTAAGTGCCCTACCTACGAGTCTTTCATGACGGAGCTTGGTGACCAGAAAGACAGGTATGCCAAGCGGGTAGAGGAGATAGATGGGCTGAAAGTTGACTTAGGCAAATTCCAGTCTAAGCTGGATGAGCCTACTTTGAGTGGAGAGCTTGAGTGTGAGTGTTGCCCCTGTTTAGCAAGAGAGCTAGCTCTGCTGAAGGATAAGTTTGAGGGGTAGCTGAAGGAGCTTGAGGAGCTTAGGGCTAGACCTGCGCTTTTGGGTGTGTGTATGGTTTGTCCTACTTTGAAGTGCTCTCAGCACCTACTAACACTTGTGAGAACTGCCTGACCCTTAGGATGCAGCTGGTGGATAGGGATGCCACCATTAAGAAGTTAGAGAAAGCTGCTCCTATGTTTGCCTCTCTAGATTGTGATATCTGTGCTGCCCAGACAGTAGTTCTGGAAGACCTGACGATGCAAGTGTTGTCTTTGTAAGATGACAACTGCAGGTTGAGAGAGGTGCTTAGTTGGGTGTATGCGAGGCAACCCCAACTAGAGATGATTATAGAGAGCATAAAGAGAGCCGAGGATGATATGAGTGGTTTTGGGTTTGGGGAGTGCAGTACTTCGGGTGTGAAGAGTGCTCCAATTAAGATCAAAACTGCTCCTACCTAGCCAAGTGAGACTGTTGATGGGGTTTACCATGAGCCACCCAAGGCTGCCCCAAAGAAGCAGTACTAGACACCCAAGCCTTCTGAGGCTAAGCTGGACAAGATAATAGAGGAAGAGCTTAAGTCCAAGGGCAAGAAGCCAGTCTAGCAGCCTGATTCACCCAAGGCCACACCACCTAAGCCCAAGTCCCAGCCTAACCCTGTTTCTAGGAGGCATGTCTACCACCGTGAGTTTTACCAGCGGAATGGCCACCTAGAGGAGTTTTGCTTCAAGAGGAAGCGGGTTAAGAGGCAGGAGAAAGCTTGGGGGAACCAGGATCAGTTCTACCAGGGTGGTAGGCAAGATCCTCCCCACCGCGGTGAGAAGAGAGACCGTTTTGCTAGTGGTGAGCGTGGAGGCGGCTTTCAAGCCCGTGCTTCTGGTGGTGAGAGACGCTTTGTCGGTCGAGCTCCTAGTTGTTTTTTGCGCGGCTATGGACCTCATGACCGAGGATTTGTGAGAGAGCTTGAGAGGCCACGCTTTGAGGGTCGTGGTTACTCCAGTCGTGGTGATTTTTTTGACTATGCTTACCCCACTTTTGAGCAGATGGTTCGGCACTGGTACAACAGTTTTGGTACTAACCCCAGTGCTGGACCGTTTGCTCACCGTCGCTTTACTTGACTTTGCAGGATCGAGGCATGGAGGACGTGTGGATCATGGACTCTAGTTGCTCTAGGCACATAACAGGGCACCGCAAGTGGTTCTCCAGCCTCAACCCCATGAGCACCAAGGAGTTCACCACTTTCGGGGACAATGGTCAAGGTAAAGTGTTGGATGTTGGTTCTGCTTCGCTCTTTGCTAAGCTTTCCTTGAGAGAAGTTGCTTTTGTCCGGAATCTGGGGTTCAATTTGGTCTTTGTTTCGCAACTTCTCAATGAAGGTTTTGAAGTTTGTTTTAATAAGGGTGCGTGCCACGTTCTTGATGCTGAGGAGACCCTTGTTTGCTCTTTGCTGGCTTTTGGTCAGGTTTTTAGGGTCGATCTCACATCTGTTTCTGGCCCTACGCGTTGTTTGGTTGCTAGTTCCTCTTCTGATATATGGAAGTGGCATAGGAGACTTGGTCACTTGAGCTTTGATTTGCTAGTCAGGTTGAGTTCAATGGGCCTAATCCGAGGATTGCCCAAATTAAAAGCTGAGAAGGACTTAGTGTGCCATCCCTGTCATCATGACAAGATGGTTGCTGCTTTTCACACTCCTGTGTCTCAGGTTATGACCTCCTATCCGGGTGAGCTACTCCATATGCATACAGTAGGTCCCGCTCGGGTAGCGTCGGTAAGTGGGAAGTGGTACGTGCTTGTCGTTGTGGATGACTTTTCACGGTTCTCGTGGATATTTTTCATGGAGTTTAAGGATGAGACATTTGGTTTTGTTCGGGATCTGGTACTGAGGTTGAGAAATGAGAGTCATAAGGCCATGAGGGCTATCCGCAGTGACAATGGCAGAGAATTCAGAAACTCTCGGTTCGAAAACTTCTGTCGTGTCCTAGGTCTTGAGCACCAGTTTTCTTCTCCATATACCTCACCGCAGAACGGTGTTGTGGAATGCAAGAACCGCACACTCGTTGAGATGGCACAGACGAAGCTCGATGAGCACAGGACTCCAAGGCGCTTTTGGGCTGAGGCAGTGAATACGGCCTGTTACATTGCGAACCGGATCTTCTTGCAAGCTTTCCTTGAGAAGACCTCGTATGAACTTCGGTTTGTTAGGCAGCCCAGCGTCAAGCATTTGCGAGCGTTTGGCTGCAGGTGCTTTGTGCTTAAGAAGGCGGGGAATTTGGACAAGTTTGAGTCTCGTTGTTTGGATGGGATTTTTCTGGGGTATGCTTCTAGTTCTAGGGATTTTCGTGTGTGGATTTTGGAGGCCAAGCAAGTTGTTGAGATTTGTGAGGTTTCTTTTGATGAGACTATGCCCTGCACAACCCCTGCCTTTGAGCTTTCAGGTGATGATGAAGAAGGCACCCCCCATCTTTGAAGATGAGGAAGGTGCAGCTGTTGTTGGTGATGCAGGAGCCCCTACACAGGCTGCAGCTCCTGACCCCTCTGCTACGAGCTCTGATGATGAAGGAGGACCTTTGCCCATGGCTTCCTCCTCACTCCCTCGACAGCAAGCTCGTGCAGAGGCTGGTCCAGCTGAGGACGCAGGAGAGGTGACCTCCGAGATTGTTCCATCTCGGCAGGTCCAGCGGGATCACCCTCCACACAGGATCATTAGAGATCTTCACCAGCGTGTCACATGCTCTGCGGTTAACTCTTTAGCCTTTTTCTTCCACTCTGCATATGTTGCTGCTTTTGAGCCCCAAGATGTGTCACATGCATTATCTGATCCTAACTGGGTAAACTCCATGCATGAGGAGTTGGGGAATTTTGAGAGAAACCATGTCTAGGATTTAGTTGAACCTACACCAAACTGTCGCCCTATAGGAACCAAGTAGGTTTTCAAGAACAAACAGGGTGAAAATGGGATGGTTGTGAGAAACAAAGCGAGATTGGTAGCCTAGGGTTTCTGTCAGAAGGAGGGGATAGATTATGAGGAGACCTTTGCCCCTGTAGCTCATTTGGAAGCCATTAGGATTTGCTTGCTTTTGCTACCTCCAAAGGCTTCAAACTGCAGCAGATGGAT
This sequence comes from Paspalum notatum, assembly GCA_022530915.1. Classification (NCBI taxonomy): domain Eukaryota; kingdom Viridiplantae; phylum Streptophyta; class Magnoliopsida; order Poales; family Poaceae; genus Paspalum; species Paspalum notatum. Next base: position 24,494,732 of record CM039685.1, on the reverse strand, counting down.
GTCAAGTCAGCCTTCCTAAATGGGTTCATAGAGGAGGAGTTTTATGTGAGACAACCTCCTGGCTTTGAGAGTGCTTAGTATTTAGATCGGGTGTTTAAGTTGTGGAATGCCTTGTATGGTCTGAAGCAAGCTCCTAGAGCTTGGTATGCTAGGTTGAAGAGTTTCCTGCTCAAGTCTGGGTTTGTGATGGATTCAGTAGACAAGGCCTTGTTTTTGTTGAGTCGTGGCGGTGACACCCTGATAGTTCAGATATATGTTGATGACATAATCTTTGGTGGTTCATCTCACGCTTTGGTGTCTAGTTTTGCTGAACAGATGAGCAGCGAGTTTGAGATGAGTCTCATGGGTGAGCTCCAGTTCTTCCTTGGGCTGCAGATCAAGCAAGGCCCAGAGGGTACCATTGTCTATCAAGCCAAGTACACAAGGGACATACTCAAGAAGTTTGACATGGGTGACTCTAAACCCATGACAACTCCTATGAGTACAAATACGATGCTTGATGCAGATGAAGATGGGGAGGCGGTGGACCAGAAGGAATTTCGAGGGATGATCGGCTCGCTTCTGTACCTAACGGCGACCAGACCGGACATTCAGTTCGTGGTTTGGCTTTGTGCGCGTTACTAGGCTTCTCCCAGGACATCTCATCGTCAAGCGGTGAAGCGCATTTTCAGGTATCTAAAGTTCACTCTTGAGCTTGGTCTTTCGTACTCCTCGGGTTCTTCTCTTTCTCTTAGAGGGTTCTCAGATGCTGACCATGCTGACTGCCGGATTGATCGCAAGTCAACCTCCGGCACATGCAAACTCTTAGAAACCTCTCTTGTCTCTTGGTCCTCTCGCAAGCAAGCTAGCGTATCCTTGTCTACCACAGAAGCAGAGTATATAGCTGCTGCTAGCCGCTACTCCAGCTCTTATGGATGAAAGCCACCCATAGTGATTTTTGCCTTAGGTTTGGGAGGATCCCTCTTCTAGTGGACTCTACTTCTGCTATCTCTGTAGCTAAGAACCCCGTCTTGCAATCTAGAACCAAACACATAGACGTGAGGTTTCACTTTCTGAGAGATCAATATGAGAAGGGTGATATTGACTTAGTCCATGTAGTAACTCAAAACCAGTTAGCCGATATCTTTACGAAGCCCCTAGAGTTCAGCGCTTTTGTGCGCTTGAGAGGTGAGCTTGGAGTGTGTTATCTCTTTTAGTCAGGGATGGCTTTAGTAGTTTAGGTTTTGCCTTTGTTTGCATTTGTTTTTGTTTCCTTCTTGTTTCTTTTGCATTCTGTATCATATCATGCATTGTATTGTATCATATGCATTTTCACTTCACTAGCACTAGAGATCTTTTGGAATGATGAGTTAGTACTGACTTGTGCTAGATTGTACAGATGCTTGCTTGATCATGGTTGGCTAAGCTCTCTTGAGTCTGTTGAATACTAATTGTGAGCTTAGTCTTTTGCTTTCCTACAAATCAAAAACATGATCACCACTTGACTTGGCTACCTAGCATGCGTAGGAGTGTTGAATGCTATGCTATCTTTTCATACCTGGATATGCTAGGTGTATGCCTTCGCTAAGTTAATGCCTAAGCTTTTATGACACCTTGCTTAAATTGAAATCTGAATTACAATGTTTACAAGTGGTGTTTCTTGTGCTGAAATGAGAAAGATCCAGGTGGGTTTGCTTGTCACACTGATCTAGTTCAAGACAGCTTGCCTTTGCGCTTTGGCATGAACTTGGACTAGGCTGTGTATGACCAAAACCTTGTCTTAAGCTTCTGATGGTTCTTTGAATCTAGGCTTGGCATTGGTTGGTAAGAAGTGGCAAGACAAGTGAATAACCCCTGGCACAATATGAAACTTGCTAATGAAATACAAGTGGTTAAATCTAAAATATGCAAGTCTCTAAAATGCTTATGGCTTGTTGTGTAGGCTTTGGTTGAGAGTAGCACACCTTGTATGCATTGCTAGCATCTTGCTGTTCGTGCCTATCTTGTTGGGTGCTATTCATGTTGGTGATGCTTTATTTTAAACAACTTTGAAAAAACATGCTTGCTCCTAATCTGTGTAAGATAGATTCATTTGAGCTTGTTGCATGTTTCCTTGCCCTCACTTGCTCTGTATGCTAGAACTTGTGAATACTAGCTTTCCATCCCTTCTGAGCTCTTTCTGGTACACTCTCTGCATCTCATGGCATATTTTGAGGGGGAGTTGCCTAGTTCAGTGAGAGTTGAACCCTTGATGTGTCCATTGTCAACAAGAGGGAGAAGTATTGGACAAAGGGGGAGGACTTGGGAGAGACTTAGTTGAGGGGGAGCTTTGCATTCATTTTACATTTGTGAGGATGCATTTCAGGGGGAGTTGAGCTTTTAGCATGCTCTTTGCCTCAGTGCATTGAGCCTTTTGCCTCTATCTTGAGGAGCCGATGCCTTGTTTTCTTTTGTTGTCTCATTGTGCCCTATTTCTTTGCTTGTATTTGGTTCTTGGGCATTTTGAGCAACTTTCCTCTTTCTTTCATTCTTTTTCGGTTTTACGCTTTTCTTTTGTCTTTGTTCTATTTCAGGTTATAGGTTGAAGGTGTTGACAATGCACTCATCAAGGGTGAGATTGAAAGCCAATGGACTGGCCTCATTGCTCTCCTGATGTGATGAGTGATTGTCAACGAGCGAGTGCCTCCGATGGACAGCGAGGCAACTCCGATGGACTGGAGAAGCCGGGTGCCACCGTAGTGCTCCAACCCAAGTGCATGGCGCGAAGGTGTGCTCCACCCAAGTTCAAATGACTAGGTGGGTTGGGGCCTGACTCGCCAAGATAGAAGATTGGGCCAAGACCCGACACAGGAAGCCCGCAGAATAAAGTTTCCTGGTGTCTGACTTCAAAACCGGGGGAAGCTTCCGGACTACTGGCTACGTGGTGTACATCCAAGCGAGGCGTGGAGAAGAAGAAGATCAAAGCGTCATCGTAGTCGTCCAATTGTATCATTTTGATTTCAGCCCCTTCCGGGCATTCTAGAGTAAGGGTCTTAGTGTTAAATGGTGTCATTAGGCCTGGGGTGTAAATAGCCTTGTGGCTGGTCATCTAGGTGACTCTTCCACTATTAGAAAATCCTAGGCTTAGTTTCCATACAGCCAAGTACTAAAGAAAGAAAGGAGAGCTTTAGGTTAGGATTTGAGTCCCCTAGCTAGTGCTTTTCACATCAAGAGGGAGGATGAAGGGTGGTAGGCTGCAGGAACCTTGTATGAACTGATTTTCCATCTTCTGTACATCAAGATTCAGCGGCAATTTGAGTCCTTGTGTGCAGCCCCTTCCTCTTCCCCCTTCTAGTTTAGATTTTGGATGAAACTCAAAGGCTTTTTGTGATTTGTCTTTGCCTACGAGTTAATCCACTTCTTTTGGTGTTTTGGACTTGCTAGGACGTGGAGATTATGACCTAGTTCTTCTCAATCCCGTTGGATTGCCACGAGCAAGTCGTTCTTGAGTTTTTCACTTTCTTGCCCAAATATTCACCTCTTCACGAGATCTGAAATTCCCGCTAATCCCGTGATCTTTTTCCATAGATCTTTCGGGAATAGCTTTGGAATGGAGTTAGGATAGCCTGTGCCAATTTTTGTGAAGTTTGGAAAAGATTTGGTCAAGTTTGAGGTTTGGGAGCTCAAGAACAAGGGTTGTTTCCGACAGCACCGGAATATCCGGTAAGAGCTGCCGGAACATCCGGCAGGAACTACCGGAACATCCGGTAGCCCCTACCGGAACATCTGGCTGTTTAGCCTTGGGCATGTCTACCGGAATATCCGATAGTGCCTACTGGAACACCCGGTGGAGCCTACCGAAACATCCGATAACACCTACCGGATCATCCGGTGTTCCCAGGCAGCCCTGCCTTTCTTTGGTGTTTGCGATGTTCGGTTCTTTGCTTCGACCTCGCTTTCAGTGTTCCTTGCTGCTGCCCATACTCTTAACTTGCTGTGAACCAGTGAGGCGCATTTCGATGCGTTGAGTGGCGGGCAAGACTCTAGTGCATGAGTGGTTGTTTCGCTTGACTTGCGATTTCGTGATCGTTGAGTCTTGTGCTTCCGCTCGCTTGGTGTGTTCCCGTTCAGTGGGCGACACCAAGTGCTTGCTAGACACATTTCCTTTCAGTGGACGGTGTCTAGCATTTGTTGTGTGAAGTGTGTCAGTTTGCACCAGGGGGTTGTGTTTTTGAGTTTTTAAGTGCTCCTATTCACTCCCCCCCCACTCTAGTCGCACGTCTCAATCCTATAGAGTGGCGGCGGCGGCTCACCTTGCGAGCGTCGTCAATGGAATTGGAAGGCACACGGGGCAGCTAGGGCTTGGGCGAGGGCGTGAACGCGAAAAGAACGCGGCGGCGGGGGCAGAGACCCCTTTATAGGGAGGTGGCTGCACGGGTCCGGCTCAGACTCGAGGAAAAGGGGCGCGGGTTCGTCCGGTTCAACCCGGATTCCATGTCGCGTCCGCGTCGCGTGACGGCTCTGCATGAGCAACTGGAGAAGGAGGATGGGCAGATGGGCCTAGGTTGCGGCGCAGGGAAAGCGGAGGTGGGGCCAAGGGCAGGGAGACAGTGGCACGCGGCGCGCGGCTGCATCCATTAGCAGTGGCACAGGGAGGAAGAAAGCCCTGACAGGTAGGGATGGCATGTCAGCGGCTCGGGGCAACGGGTCCACTTGGCAGAGAAAGAAGGGGAGAGAGCAAGGGGGGGCGCTCGGATGGGCTGGGCCTGGCGGTGGCGAGAACGGGCCAAGGGAGAGAGGGGTTTTGTTTTTTTCCCTTTCTTTTCTTTATTTCCTCTCCTTTTTTTCTTTTTAAAAACAAAAGCCAAATCTATAAATTCAAAATAAATTTGAATTTCAATCCTTAGTTCATACAGTAAATAAAATAATGCTCCAGCGTGAATGCACAACCAAAGTTGACCTATGATGAATTTAAATTACTTATTTAATAAAATAAATCATGAAAATGCAAGGCTATGCATAGAAAACCTTAAAAAAATAAATAAACCATATTAAATTTATAATAAAATGCTGGAATTAAAATTATGGTGTTACAAACCTACCCCCTTAACAACAATCTCGCCCCGAGATTCAGGTAGGCTGGCTAGCAAAGAGGGCGGGGTATGCTACTTTTAACTCCTCCTCTCGTTCCCATGTTGCCTCGGCCTCTGTATGATGACTCCACTGCACACGGCACATCTTGATCCTCTTGTTTCTAGTAATTCTTTCTGATGTGTCTAGAATTTTCACAGGATGCTCAGTATAAGTCAGGTCTTCCAGTACCTCCAATCCTTCTAGCGGTGCTTGCGCTCTTCAGGCACTCTCAAGCACTTCTTCAACTGGGAAACATGAAACACATCATGCACACCTGACAAACTGGGAGGCAACTCCAGGCGGTAAGCTACTTCACCTTTCTTCTCCAGTATTTTAAATGGTCCAATATATCTTGGCGCTAGCTTCCCTTTCATGTTGAATCTACGAATTTCTCACATTGGTGACACCTTCAAGTACACATGGTCATCCACTTTAAAGGACAAATCCCTTCTGCGAACATCAGCATAGCTTCTCTGCCTGGACTGGGCAACTCTCAAATTCTCCCGAACAATCCGCAATTGTTGTTCAGCATCCTGTATTATGTCAGGTCCAAATACTTGTTTCTCACCAGTTTGATTCCAAAACAATGGCGTTCTGCACCTCTTGCCATAGAGTGCTTCGAACGGCGACTTCTTCAGGCTGGTTTGATAACTATTATTATAAGAAAACTCAGCGTATGGCAAACACCTGTCCCAACTAGTACCGTACTATATGGCACAGGCTCTCAACATATCCTCAAGTATCTGATTAGTTCTATCTGTCTGCCCGTCTGTCTGAGGATGGTAAGCGGTACTGAATCTGAGCTTTGTGTCCAACGAATCATGCAACTGCTCCCAAAAACGAGAAGTGAACTGCGAACCCTTATCAGATATAATTCTCTTAGGCACGCCATGCAGACAGACAATTCTAGAGATGTACAGCTCAGCTAGCTTTGCACCTGAGTAAGTAGTGTTAGCCGGTATGAAGTGAGCTACCTTGGTTAAACGATCCACTACTACCCATATTGAATTATATTCCTTCTGTGTACGAGGCAAACCCACAATGAAATCCATGGTTATTTCTTCCCACTTCCATTATGTAACCTTCAACGGCTGTAATAAACTTGCGGGTCTCTGATGTTTTGCCTTCACATGCTGACAGGTATCACAAATAGCTACATACTTGGCCATGGCACACTTCATACCGTACCACCAAAATCTTTCCTTCAGGTCATAGTACATCTTGGTGCTACCGGGATGAATAGAATAAGCTGTATCATGAGCCTCACTCAAAATCAACTTCCTGATGCTGTCCACATTAGGCACACATATCCTATTCTTGTACCATAAAGTTCCTTGTTTATCTTCCCTGAAGTGGGGTGCCTTGCCTATTTTGAGCAACTCACGAATTTCCTGCAATTTTTCATCATCCTTCTGGTGCCTACGAATTTCCTACTCTAAAGTTGGCTCTGCTTCAAAGGTTGCTGATGTACTGTGATGTAAGAAACTGAGGCTCAAACTTTCAAACTCCTCACATAACTCATGCGGCATCTGGAAACCCAAAGTCATATTAGCATAACTCTTCCGATTCAGAGCATCTACCACCACATTAGCCTTGTCAGGATGATAATGAACTTTCATACCATAATCCTTAATTAATTCAACTGCTGTTCTGTGTGAAGATGTATTTGAGGCTCTTGTGATCAGTATAAATCTCACAACGCTGCCCGAACAAATAGTGGCACCAAATCTTCAGTGCGTGTACCACTGCTGCAAGTTCCAGGTCATGTGTCGGATAGTTCGCCTCATGCTTGCACAACTGTCGTGAAGCATAGGCTATCCCTTTACCTTCCTGCATCAGAACACATTCCAAACCATCTCTGGAAGCATCACAATACACTATGAATTTCTTCTGTTGATCCGGCAATGTCAACATAGGTGCTGTAGTCAATCTCTTCTTCAACTCATCAAAAGCAGCTTGTTGGGCATCTGTCCGTTTAAATTCTACATCCTTCTCCAGCAAAGAAGTCATGGGCCTCGTAATTTTTGAGAAATTCTCATTAAATCTCCGATAATAACTTGCTAAACCTAGAAATCCACGAACCTCCTTTGGTATTTCCGGCACCTTCCAGTTTGTTACAGTACTGACCTTGCTTGGATCTACTGCAATTCCTCCTTTGGAGACGACGTGACCAAGGAAACACACTTCATCAATCCAAAATTCACATTTGCTGAACTTGGCGTATAGCTTGTGTTCCCTCAATCTCTGAAGAACTAACCTTAAATGTTCCTCATGTTCTACTTCTGTCTTGGAATAAATCAGAATATCATCAATGAAAACCACCAAAAACTTGTCCAGGTAATCCATAAATACTGAATTCATTAATTGCATGAAATAGGTAGGGGCATTGGTCAGGCCAAAAGACATTACTGTGTACTCATACAAGCCGTACTTGGTGGTGAAAGCTGTCTTAGGAATATCTGAGGGATGTATTTTTAACTGATGGTAACCAGAACTCAAGTCAATTTTGGAGAAGACACAAGCACCCTAAAGCTGATCAAACAAGTCATCAATGCGGGGGAGCGGGTACTTGTTCTTGATGGTGACTTTATTTAGGGCCCGGTAATCCACACACATCCTTTTCACATCAGTATCCTTCTTCTCAACAAGCAAAACTGGGAAAGATCAAGGAGAAGAACTATGACGAATAAACCATTTAGCTAGCAACTCATCTATATTCTTTTTAACTTCGTCTTGCTCTACATGTGCCATTCTATATTGCTTCATCACTATGGGTGCAGTATCAGGTAAAAGCTCTATTAAAAACTCAATATCTCTGTCAGGCGGCATACCTGGCAACTCATCAGGGAAGACATCTGGATATTCACACACCACTCGTATACCATCGGTAGGTCTAGCCTCCATCTGATGCAAATACCCTAAAGGACTTGATGCACTGATCCCCACTTCCTGACCATCTGATGCTGCTAGGTGAATTGTCCGTTGAGCACAATCAATTCTGACACCCCACTTCTCTAGAGTGTCCATGCCCAAGATGATATCAATACTCATAGAGTCCAATAACTATTAAGCATTGGACTCTACCCCTCTTATTTTTATACCCACTCTGGAACAAATAGAACTGGTGTTTATCTCTCCGCCTGGTGATGCAACTACCATAGGTCTTTTCATAGAACTTATAGGTATGTTGTTTTGTTCAGCATATGATCTTGTAATAAAAAAATGTGTAGCACCAGTATCAAAAAGTACAGTAGCAGGATTGGCGTTGACTGTGAACGTACCGAGAACGACATCATCTGCTGCGGTTTCTGCCGTCACATGGTTGATCCTGCCCTAAAGTGGCGCCTTATTATGCTGGTTGGGGCGCCCCTGCTGCTGCTGTAGGGCGTTCTGCCTGGCGCCCTGCTGTTGCTGTTGCCCCCTTTGAGGGCAGTTGTTGGCGAGGTGCCCACCGTCGCCACACTTGTAGCAGTTATGGACAACCGGAATAGTAGCCTGATTTGGGGCAGAAGGGTTGGATTGCTCCTGTTGCATAGCTCGGCAGGTAGAGCGTTGGTTCTGATTCTGGTAGCACTGACCCTGACCTGTTTGCTGTGGCTGCTGATGCTGCTGGTAACCCTGCTGCTCGTACTGCTGCTGCTGCTACTGTGGGTAGCGGGGGAGCGTGTTGCTGTTGGAGGAAGCAGGGTTGAGCTTTCTTTTCTTTTCCTCAATTTCCTTGCGCTTCTGCTCAGTAAGCAAGGCACGGTCCACCAGATGATTGAAATTGTTGAAGTTATTGTTCATCAGCTGCAACTGAAGGTTGTCATTAAGGCCCTCCAGAAAGTGCTCCTGCTTGTCACCGTCTTCTGCAACTTCTGTGGAAGCATAGCGAGCAAGCTGTAGAAACTTGTCACAGTACTCTGTTACTGACATGTTCTCCTGTTTCAGAGAGAGGAACTCCTTCTTCTTCATCTTCATTATGCCCGCAGGCACATGGTGACTGCTCAACCTCTCATGGAACTGAGCCCAAGTGGAGCGCTCTCTGTCCTGCTGACTGTAAGACTCCCACCAGTCTAGAACAGCACCTCGAAGCTGTCCTGCGGCATACAGGACCCTCTCTTGATCATTGCACTATGCAATGTCAAGCTGTCGCTCCACTGCACGGAGCCAGTCATCTGCCTAAAGCGGATCAGCAGAATGGAAGAATGTAGGCGGATGTCCCTTCATATAGTGTCCACTCCTGTCCCTCTGCTGCTGCTGTGGGTTGGCTTGAACATGTGCAGAGCCTGTACAACATTGTTGAGAGTAGCCATCATCTGCATTTAAAGTTGAAAAGACTGTTCTGTTGTCAGCGGCTGTGGGTTTAGCGGTGGATTGCCATTAGCCTGATTGTTATCCTCTGGTCCATTGCCTCTGTTATATTTAACATTGCCTGATTATTACAGAAGCATAAAACATAAAGATAACGAGGGCGCCACAGGGACATCGACTGGTGAACGAAGCGCCTAAAACTCATCGTCGTAGTCTTGCACATAGTCTTCATTACCTCCATCAATTGAGCAGCGGTTGGATTTTCCCCCCAACAAGGAATAAATATAAAGAAGCAAGTGTGAGTATAGAATACCCAACAAATATAACCTAAACCATGAGACTCTAGGGTTAGCTGATAGACTGCATTAGCTTTTAATTGGTTACTTTTATTAAGGCCTACTTACTATGAATTAGTAGCAACTCTATTATCCCAAAAGATATTACATAAGAATTAAATAAAATTAAACAGATATACCCATTATCATAACCATAACAAAAAACCAAGGAACCTCAACCAAGGATCCTTCTAATCGCTGGGAAGGGTTTGGGCTGCTCATAACCGTGAGCACGGCTGATATATCAGTTTTAGACTCTTGAGAGATGGCACATCTTTACCCACAAGTCATGAGCTACGCTAGGAGTTCATCACATTACTGTAGATGAGATCACTAGCAAGCGCACTACGAAGCCTTTACAAAGGTCACGTTGGTAAGGTGTAACCGTTAAGGTTTCAGGGTCGCAATGGTGGTGTCCGCCTCCAAAGGGAGAAGCACATACATCACGTAAAGCACACTCAACCATGAGGTAGCGCAGTGACCATAGAAGCTAACCTCCCCTCTTGCCCCGCAGGTAAGTTACTCCCAAACCAAAACAACCTAATTAGTCAGCTAAGATCGTCCAATTCCAATCTTGTGATAGCACTGTTGTCCCAGGTGGTCGCTTTGTGATTCGGTCCTTACGGAGAGAACTAGCAAAAGCACACGAGCACATTGCTCAAGCTCCCTAAACCATGTTGCTAAAAAAACCATATTAAAATGGACATGAACCGATCAGGGGTCAAGCCCAACAATTAATTGTATATGATTATTAATCAAAATTAAATTAACAAAAGGACATGAGTTCGTGCAGCACCTAGCACAACTTAACCATATGCACCCCAACAGGTAGATATATAAGGACAAAAGTAGCTAGGTAAATGTGAGAAGTTGCTTTTGTCCGGAATCTAGAGTTCAATTTGGTCTCTGTTTCGCAACTTCTCGATGACGGATTTGAGGTTCGTTTTAAGAAGGGTGCATGCCGCATTCTTGATGCTGAGGAGACCCTTGTTTGTTCTCTGCTGCCTTTTGGTCAGGTTTTTAGGGTTGATCTCACATCTGTTTCTGGCCCTACACGTTGTTTGGTTGCTAGTCCCTCTGCTGATATATGGAACTAGCATAGGAGACTTGGTCACTTGAGCTTTGATCTGCTAGTCATGTTGAGTTCAATGGGCCTAATCCGAGGATTGCCTAAATTGAAAGCTGAGAAAGACTTAGTGTGCCGCCCCTGTCATCATGGCAAGATGGTTGCTGCTTCTCACACTCCTGTGTCTCAGGTTATGACCTCCTATCTGGATGAGCTACTCCATATGGATACAGTAGGTCCCACTCGGGTAGCGTTGGTCAGTGGGAAGTGGTACGTGCTTGTCGTTGTGGACGATTTTTCGCGGTTCTCGTGGGTATTTTTCATGGAGTTTAAGGATGGGGTGTTTGGTTTTGTTCGGGATCTGTTACTGAGGTTGAGAAATGAGAGTCATAAGGCCATGAGGGCTATCCGCAGTGACGATAGCGGAGAATTCAGAAACTCTCGGTTCGAAAACTTCTATCGTGACCGAGGTCTTGAGCACCAGTTTTCTTCTCCATATACCTCACCGCAGAACGGTGTTGTGGAACGCAAGAACCGCACACTCGTTGAGATGGCACGGACGATGCTCGATGAGCATAGGACTCTGAGGCGCTTTTGGGCTGAGGCAGTGAATACGGACTGTTACATTGCGAACTAGATCTTCTTGCGAGCTTTCCTTGGGAAGACCTTGTATGAACTTCGGTTTGGTAGGCAGCCCAGCGTCAAGCATTTGCAAGCGTTTGGCTACAAGTGCTTTGTGCTGAAGAAGGTGGGTCATATGAACAAGTTTGAGTCTCGCTGTTTGGATGAGATTTTTCTATGGTATGCTTCTAGTTCTAGGGCTTTTCATGTGTGGATTTTGGAGGCCAAGCAAGTTTTTGAGACTTGTGAGGTTTCTTTTGATGAAACTATGCCCTGCACAACCCCAGCCTTTGAGCTTTCAGGTGATGATAAGGAAGGTGCTCCTATCTTTGATGATGAGGAAGCAGCAGCACCTGATGGTGATGCAGGAGCCCCTGCACTGGCTGTAGCTCCTGCCCCCTCTGCTACGAGCTCAGATGATGAAGGAGGACCTTTGCCCACGGCTTCCTCCTCAAGCAGAGGCTGGCCCCGCTGAGGACGCAGGGGAGGTGACCTCTGAGATTGTTCCATTTCGGTAGGTCCAGCGGGATCACCCTCCCCACAGGATCATTAGAGATCTTCACCAGCGTGTCACACGCTCTTCGGTTAACTTTCTAGCCTTTATCGCCCACTCTGCATTTGTTGCTTCTTTTGAGCCCTGGGATGTGTCACATGCATTATCTGATCCTAATTGGGTGAACGCCATGCATAAGGAGTTGGAGAACTTTGAGAGAAACCATGTCTAGGATTTAGTTGAACCTCCACCAAACTGTCGCCCTATAGGTACTATTGGCGGTCGTTAAATCACATTTTGACCACCAACATATCATGTTAAAGAGTTACTTTTGCCCTAGTTTCATGTAATTTAACTGGTTCCATGAGTTGTGTATCAAGCTTTCATGCAGGAGCTCAATATAACCAAGGACATGCTGAAAATGGCCTGCAGCACATGTCAACGTTGCGACGGCCATAACTTGCATCCGGACTCCGAATTGAGTGAACCAAAACTCCATTTTGGCTATCTCGACGAGCTCTTCGCAATGGTTTGGTCCATGAGGTCGGCCGGCCAAGCTACAGGCCGCCCAGCCACATTCAAGGCCGCTCGGCCCAACCAAGAGGCCGCTCGGCCTCCCAATGTGGCCAAACATGTCTCCAACTACATGGCATGCAAAGAAACACAAACACATCACATCTCAACCGTGGACACAAGCATTGGGTGAAATAAAGGGTCGGAAGGCCTCCACACAAGGATTGGTGAAGTCAGCGATCCGCGCCAACACTAAGGGAACCAATCTACAGAAGACAAGTGGCAAACCCAAGCCGCCCGGCGGTGTAATACCCCAGAAATTTACCCTAATAAATCACCCTCTAGTCTCGCCCTTAATTCAAAATGAATTTCGAAAGCTTGTTGTTTGAGTGCAAGTGTACCTCTTTGAGCTCAACAAGAATCGTCTCAAGTTCCTCAAATATTTCCCAAAACATTCCCCACAAAATCCTTCCACAAAATCCTTTCAAATTCCATTGTCCAAATTCAAATTCAGAAAAAAAAAGAGAAAATCCTCTCTCTTCCTCACTGGGCCGAAGCCCAACCTCCCTCTTTCCCTCTCCTTCTCCCGCATGGGCCTCGGCCCGCCTGCCTCTCCTTCCTCCCTCCCTCTCGGGCCGGCCTGACTGCCCCCTCTCTCTTCTCCCTTCCTCGGCCCAACCCAACCGGCCCCTCCCCCATCTCCCTCCTCCTTCCCCTACCCCCTGCTCACCGCGTCGCGCGTGTACGCGCCGCGCCGCGCACGCGCGCGCCGGGCCCCGGGTGGCGCCGTGCCACGCCCTCCGCCGCGGACGCCGAACCCTTCCCCACCGCGCCGTTCTCCCCCTCGCCGCGGCCGGCCCCGGTTCACCACGACCCGGCGCTGCCCGACGCGAGCCTTCCCCTCCTTTCCCTGCTCCAATCGCGCCGCCCGCGCCGCTCGCCCCGCGACGAGCCGCGCCGACGTCGCCGACCCCCTGTACCCCGCCGTGGCGCGTCACGCCGACCACCGGCCACGCACGCCACCTAGCCCTCGGCCCCGAGACGCCTCGTCCCATCACCCGCGCACGGACGCGTCCCCACCGCCAGAGCGCGCCCCGCCACCCCGCTCCGGGACCCGCAAGCCGGCGCCTGTCTCCGCCCCGACGCCTCGCCGCGCCGTCGGCTATAAAAGGGGCTAACCCGCACCGGCCTTCCCCCTCCCACTCCCGTTCACCCCGACGCACGTACACTACGCCGACGCACGCACCCACCACCTCCACCTCCGGGAAGCGCCTCGGCGCGAGCCTCGTCCACACAGTCTCGGTGCCCGCCTTGCCGGCGCGCATTCCCTCTCCAAATCCCGACGTCCTCGAGCCGCACAGTCACTAATAAGGTGAGCTCCGCGTCCCTGGTAAGGGCACGCTTCTTTCCCTCCGTCTTTTGGCCCGGCTCCGCCTCGGCTCCGCCGGAGCGCCGCCGCGCCATGGACTTCCCCCCCCCCCGACGCATGGCGTCGCCGCCGTCCGCCCTCCACACAGCACCATCCACCTCCACGTCTACCTCCATCGTCTCGGCAGGGATCCGCATCACTCCTGGGTCGGTCCCCGGCGACGGAACCGGATCACCGGCGGCAAGCCGCCGGTGAACCGCTCCGCCCCCGGCGACCGGTCCGCTCAAGACCCGGTCCGGCAGGGCCAAACGGCCGTCGGCACCGCCCCCTGCTCCGTATGGATGACAGGTGGGGCCGGCCTGACGCCGTCGCCCGCCGTCCCACCCCTCCGCGCGCTCCGTGGGCCGGCCTGTTACGGCCCACGAACGCGCTGAGGGGACGGGCCGAGCCGATTCGGATGAGGGAGATGGGCCGCGCGCGCTGAATTCAGCCCGTGTAGCCTTTTCTCCTTTTCCAATATGATTTATGTATATCCCCAATTTTGAAATGTGTATATCTTGGTCATTTTAACTCCAAATCCAGTGATTCTTTCACCTAAATTCATCTAAAATCACCCTCTCTCTGTAATGATAAGTTTCACCTTGCTTTTGGTCTGTATGCATGTATGTTTACTTGGGTGTTTGCTTTTACGGTAGACGAAACGCCCGAGAAACCGCCGGAACCGGAAGTGACTACCGTCGACACCGAGCCCGAGGAACCAGCTCCCGAGCTTCGCTGTGACGAAGAACTTGACGACGGCAAGTCCACTAGAATCCTCACTTGATGCATAAATTACCCATGTTTTTATATACACATCCTATTGCCTTGTAAAACAAGAAAACTTGCATGTTTTGCTGGCTAAGGTAAAACATAGTAGGATATAGCCTCCCGAGCCACTTTAGATGTAGTGCGCTTAGGTGGATCGCTCACTCAATTATATACATTAATCTTGATGAAAATGATGGGAATATGATGGTGGGTATGGGCGGTTGTTTTTCAGTAAAACATAGGGTAAGACCCTGGCAGACGACTTCGGTTGTTGAAGCCATTTACGGGGTGGAAACCTGGTCCTTGTTGTGAGGACTGGGCTGGTGTTGCTCATGCGTGAGCATTGTGGGAGTTCCACCCTGAAGGACCGAGTTGACGTTTCATCTTGCCTAACTCATCTAGCGCAACCACTCGAGGTTGTATGCGGCAACCCTCGGTTAGAACCCGCTTTGGACGAACCAGGCGTAAGCCGGTGTGCTGGGATGCATGAGAGATTGGGTGGATGGGCGCGGTTGCATGGCTGCGGTCAGGGGTCAACAGTCGCGTGGCTGCGGGTCTGAGCGACAGGTGGGCCCGTACTCTCTCATGGCTGAAGTCTGGGGAGCGCCTTGCGGGGGAAAAACCGGCGAGCGGAAAGGGGCTCACTGATCATGAGTGCCTGGACCAAACTTGTGGGTAAAGTGTGCACCTCTAGCCAGAGTATAACTAAATCTATCATGATAGTCCGCTGTCCACTGGTATGGACAAACGAGTTACGGCTTGGTTTCTGAACTAGCTTCTTATAAAAATATGGTTTCGGGTTGGGATCAAAATGATGGTTTTGAGGCAGCTGCGGTTGCCGAGGAGGTGTGTGTGTGTGTGGAAAATGTGATGGCATGCGTGCCACGAGCCGCGATGGACCGGCAAGTCCAGTGGCAACCTCTTTTGGGATAAAGATGTTTTCTCAATTAAAACTGAGAACTAAGGGACCCTGCATATCAAATGTTTTACTGCAAATTTACCTTCAGCTCCAGATATATCTTGCATATAGTGATATCTTATATCCCCTCTTCCTATGGAAGAAGGTGGACTTGCGGAGTACGTATGTACTCACCCTTGCTTTGTTGTTGGTTTACAGAACAAAGAAGATCATGGACGTGTGAGGGTTACGGCCTGCTTCCCAACTGTGTGTTGTGGAAAAGTATGGGTCGCACTTTAAAGTTTTCCGCTGCAGTGTTTTTGGGCTGCGCCCCGTTTGGTCTGTCCCGTTAGGGCGGATCTGTATACATCTGATGAACAAATGTGGTTACCATAACTCTTGGGAATGGTAACAATACACATTTTAGTCCTGCTTAAGGGCTGGGACGCTTCAGGTGGTATCAGAGCCGTAAGTTGGCCGTAGGACGTAACCCTAAGATGGAAAAATGTTTTTGGGTCCAAATTCAGTTGAAAATCACCTCTACTCCTTATCTTACTCCGTTTCAAAACGAGTTTATCTGCTCTTTTCCCCTTCCTCAGTCAAGTGCCCCGCTTTGAAGACCGTGTTCAACCTGTCTGCAAGAAAAGACGTGCACACCCTATGGAAGTCAAAAGTGGCACCCTGCCCTATGGACGACCGTGACGTGCACCGGGAAACAAGGAAGTGACCCTCCTTGTGTTTCCCGCCTCCCTTGCCTTGAATGGCCCTGCATGCAGCACAGTGGACAAGGGACCGTGCATGCAGAGCCCCTCTGAATCAGTGCAACACAGTGAGCGGTGCCTAACGCCGTGTCTGCTGTCTGGAAAAGGACACCAGGATTCAGCCCCAGACACGCCGGCAAGGTGTTTAAAAGCCCACCAGAAGGCCAGAAGAACTCAAGAACTGCCCCAATACAAGCAGCCATGGCCAAGCAACCTCCAACGCTCATAGGCATCCCCACGCCTATAAAGAAGAGAAAGGTCGGAGACCTCATCAATGGAGTTCCGATCCTAGAAGGCATACCAGTTGAGGAGAGTGAGCCAGATCACCCAGAGCTCTCCCCAGTTCCTTCACCAGAGCTAGCAGAAACCCTAGAAGCTGCACCAACCTCCCCGTTGTCAGTAGAAAGCCCAAGAGCTCCGCCACCAAGTCCTGTTTTACTCAGTGAGCTGCCTTGGGAAGAGCTGTTGAGGACGCGAGCTGCGTCTCCTCTTGTGGAGTCTACCCCAGAACCATCCAGCTCTGCCTCGTCCCGCCAGGAAGAAGACTCAGTAGTCTGGCCCCCGTCGTTGCAAGAGGTCAACAGCAGATCCAGGGAGTCATCCCCGGATGAGGTCACCAGTGCCCTCCGGGAGTGAAGCCGTGTGGTCCGCAGTTAGTTGTACCCAGTTCCCCTCTTACATGTGGGTAGTGGAATTTTTGTTCCGCTTTAGTTAGCACCCTCTGTAAGAGTGAATCGTGTAGACTGCGTGTGTTGTAGTGTTGTTGTTGTTGTCGTCCGTGTTGTAGCCTTTTGTTTTCTGTTGCGCTAGTGTTAAGCCGAGTTCGGCCTCTTTTGCTCAGATGGAATCTGCCGAGTATGTCAGCTGCTGCCGGGAAGAAAGTGGCTTTCCCGAGCTGCTAAGAGATACCATGCGGTACCTCAGTATTCCAGGATACCCGGAGTACTGCGGGTTAGCGTTCCCCGAAAGGGAAGAACGAGGATGGACCGTCACACTTTATATCAGAGAGAACCTCAATCTCAACGGTTGGTACTGCAGAGCCATCGGCAACGGATTCTTAGAAGCCTGCCACATTGCCGCTCGTGGGGCAATAAAAAGGTTATGCTCGACCTACCATGGGGCAGTACAAAGCAGCCCTATGAGGTTCTTTCCACCAGTGAACCAACGTGCTAGTACTTGGATTAAGAGGACAGCAATCTTGACAGAGATCAAGAAGTCCAGAGATCCTACCCTAGCCTACCTGGTCCAGTATCTGCTCGCCTTGGACGACGAGTATGAAAAACTGAGCCGCCTGCATGACAGGTTGGTAGACCGACACCAAGACACAGAAAGAGAGTTGGTCAAGTATAAGAGGGCGTGGATGCATCCAGGATCAGTAACAGACTCCCCTCTCAGTCATGGAGTAAGGGTAAGGGCCATGTCCGGTCCTCGCCACCCACCTCAAGGAGAAATACAGAACCCCATGATGGCAGGAAGTTCAAACCCTCCTAACCAACCAATACTGAGTCATCTTGGAAGTTTTCAGGCCCTCCTGCTCAATCACATGCAGACCAGTGATAAGAACCCAGAAGACCTCAACAGACGAGAAGATAAAGCAAGCATGGGCGCCTTTTTGTCGCTCTCGCTCCCAGGAGAAGGATCCAGTGGTCAGCCACCAGTGCAAGACCGAGCCTCCAAGCAGCAGAAGCTGAAAGGAGTCCTGCGTGAGTAGTCGCGTTAGTGTGTTCGTTTTTGTGTTTGCAGTTTTGTTTGTGGAGTTTTTGCTAATAAAGAACACATCATTTGTAGACCTAACTCTTATCCCTGCTTCCCCTTCTTACCTCAAAAACCGTCTGCTAAAGAGAAGCAAAACGTCTACAAGAAGCCTTACTCAAACCAGTCAGTCAGCATGCAACAACAGTGTGTCCAAGAAAGCACAGTACCAGCAGCAGAAAACGAGGAGATAAAGTGTACGCAGTGAAAGGAAATAGTGCCCTGGGAAAAAGGAAAAGACCGGATGAGACACTGCATACTACAATCCCTAAGCGAATTGTGTACGCCACAGTTCCCCACCGCTCTCGTCTTCCCACCGCCCTCACCTCCCCGTCTTATCAGCTGCCGCTCCTGTCTTTTCGCCGCACCCACTGCGCGTGCCCCGCCACCCACTTGCCTCTGCCGCCAGCATGCATGCACATGTGCCACCGCTCACCGCTTTAGCAGTGCACCCCCGTGCTGCCGCCGACCGAAACCGGCCCCTACACCATCGCACGCAGGCCGCCGCATGCATCCGCTCGTACCCTGCCTGCCGCTTTTGCAGCACACCTCCGCGCCGCTGTCAACCGCAACCCGGTCCCCACTGCCCTTGCTCCCTGCATGATCGCCGCGTGTACCAACACCACCTCCACCGCTCATGTCCCTTCGATGCACAAGCCACCGCACCGTAACCACCACTCTCCCGGGCGTCCATAAAAGCACCCCCCGGACGTCGCTCTTCATCCACCCCGCCGAGCAAGCTCATAACACTCTCCCTCCACCAGCTAAATCAAAATAATCCTTCCCCAGATGTTCGTTGATTCTCTGATCGAACAAGTCCTCTTTGGTTTCTACGCTCTTGCTTTTCTCATTCTCATCATGTACCTCCTTTTTTTGTGGGAAGATTCATCAAACCCTCCCTTGAGAGCAAAACAAGAGAGATAAGCCCACACCACCCAGAATCGATGAGTTTGGGAGCCCTCTTTGCCCTTCTCGTCCGATTGATCGTCCTCATCAACATAATCAAAGTCTCCTTCCGGATAGCCATCCTTTTGTTCTCCACCCCCCAAAGAGACAATCGTCTGTGAGATTGTCTACTTAGACTAAGCCTTGCTACCCACACCCTCCACCGAATCCACTCGGGTTATGAACCCAGAAACCAGAGCTTGCCTTCCACTTCGCTACATAGTCTTTGCTGAGATCTTCGTTCTATGCCTCCTAATCCTCCTCCGGTTAGTCACTCTCCCACGGGCAGAGAAGAAGCAAGAAGAAGCTCCCTGCTAATAAAGCGGCCCCAGATGAAGAAGCTCCAAGAAGCAAGCAAGGAATCAAGACAACAAGCAGGCAATAAGTTATGCTTGGGATAAAGAGAAAAGTAACCAGAAGCGCTTGGGATAAAAAGGAAAGTAACATGAAGAAGTTTATCCCAAATGACCGCTTCTTCCCCGGCAACTCCCCGCTTCCAGAAGGGATATTAATCCACTTAAAGGGCACTCTAATCCTTTTAAGTGGGGTAGTCTCTCTTCTGCTAGTTCTGATGAAGGGAAACCTAGAAATTGAGGCATGCAAATTTCTGGAGGATACATGAGTTGCCGGTACATGCCACCAAGGAAATCGGCCAATAAAGGAAGAGAAAGTGCCTTGCTGATTTCCTACCGCTACCGCCCAGAGCAACCTTCCAAGCGCATGAGGTGAAAGAGATAGAAAAATCTCTTTTGCATGTGGAAGATTTGCACGGCAAAAAAAAAAAAAAAATTCCGGAATGAAGAAAAGAGAAATGAAAAAGAGGATCAAGTCCAAGCAAGAGCTTTTTGTTATAGAAGTTCCATCTCCCGTTCGTGCAAGCTTAAGTTTCAGTTATAAGCAGAAGTTGTTTAGCTGAAGTAAAGCTATCCCTGTAAACCCTTCTACCCTAATCTCGGGGACGAGATTTCTTTTAAGTGGGGTAGGTTTGTAATACCCCAGAAATTTACCCTAATAAATCACCCTCTAGTCTCGCCCTTAATTCAAAATGAATTTCGAAAGCTTGTTGTTTGAGTGCAAGTGTACCTCTTTGAGCTCAACAACAATCGTCTCAAGTTCCTCAAATATTTCCCAAAACATTCCCCACAAAATCCTTCCACAAAATCCTTTCAAATTCCATTGTCCAAATTCAAATTCAGAAAAAAAAAAGAGAAAATCCTCTCTCTTCCTCACTGGGCCGAAGCCCAACCTCCCTCTTTCCCTCTCCTTCTCCCGCATGGGCCTCAGCCCGCCTGCCTCTCCTTCCTCCCTCCCTCTCGGGCCGGCCTGACTGCCCCCTCTCTCTTCTCCCTTCCTCGGCCCAACCCAACCGGCCCCTCCCCCATCTCCCTCCTCCTTCCCCTACCCCCTGCTCACCGCGTCGCGCGTGTACGCGCCGCGCCGCGCACGCGCGCGCCGGGCCCCGGGTGGCGCCGTGCCACGCCCTCCGCCGCGGACGCCGAACCCTTCCCCACCGCGCCGTTCTCCCCCCTCGCCGCGGCCGGCCCCGGTTCACCACGACCCGGCGCTGCCCGACGCGAGCCTTCCCCTCCTTTCCCTGCTCCAATCGCGCCGCCCGCGCCGCTCGCCCCGCGACGAGCCGCGCCGACGTCGCCGAACCCTGTACCCCGCCGTGGCGCGTCACGCCGACCACCGGCCACGCACGCCACCTAGCCCTCGGCCCCGAGACGCCTCGTCCCATCACCCGCGCACGGACGCGTCCCCACCGCCAGAGCGCGCCCCGCCACCCCACTCCGGGACCCGCAAGCCGGCGCCTGTCTCCGCCCCGACGCCTCGCCGCGCCGTCGGCTATAAAAGGGGCTAACCCGCACCGGCCTTCCCCCTCCCACTCCCGTTCACCCCGACGCACGTACACTACGCCGACGCACGCACCCACCACCTCCACCTCCGGGAAGCGCCTCGGCGCGAGCCTCGTCCACACAGTCTCGGTGCCCGCCTTGCCGGCGCGCATTCCCTCTCCAAATCCCGACGTCCTCGAGCCGCACAGTCACTAATAAGGTGAGCTCCGCGTCCCTGGTAAGGGCACGCTTCTTTCCCTCCGTCTTTTGGCCCGGCTCCGCCTCGGCTCCGCCGGAGCGCCGCCGCGCCATGGACTTCCCCCCCCCCCCCCGACGCATGGCGTCGCCGCCGTCCGCCCTCCACACAGCACCATCCACCTCCACGTCTACCTCCATCGTCTCGGCAGGGATCCGCATCACTCCTGGGTCGGTCCCCGGCGACGGAACCGGATCACCGGCGGCAAGCCGCCGGTGAACCGCTCCGCCCCCGGCGACCGGTCCGCTCAAGACCCGGTCCGGCAGGGCCAAACGGCCGTCGGCACCGCCCCCTGCTCCGTATGGATGACAGGTGGGGCCGGCCTGACGCCGTCGCCCGCCGTCCCACCCCTCCGCGCGCTCCGTGGGCCGGCCTGTTACGGCCCACGAACGCGCTGAGGGGACGGGCCGAGCCGATTCGGATGAGGGAGATGGGCCGCGCGCGCTGAATTCAGCCCGTGTAGCCTTTTCTCCTTTTCCAATATGATTTATGTATATCCCCAATTTTGAAATGTGTATATCTTGGTCATTTTAACTCCAAATCCAGTGATTCTTTCACCTAAATTCATCTAAAATCACCCTCTCTCTGTAATGATAAGTTTCACCTTGCTTTTGGTCTGTATGCATGTATGTTTACTTGGGTGTTTGCTTTTACGGTAGACGAAACGCCCGAGAAACCGCCGGAACCGGAAGTGACTACCGTCGACACCGAGCCCGAGGAACCAGCTCCCGAGCTTCGCTGTGACGAAGAACTTGACGACGGCAAGTCCACTAGAATCCTCACTTGATGCATAAATTACCCATGTTTTTATATACACATCCTATTGCCTTGTAAAACAAGAAAACTTGCATGTTTTGCTGGCTAAGGTAAAACATAGTAGGATATAGCCTCCCGAGCCACTTTAGATGTAGTGCGCTTAGGTGGATCGCTCACTCAATTATATACATTAATCTTGATGAAAATGATGGGAATATGATGGTGGGTATGGGCGGTTGTTTTTCAGTAAAACATAGGGTAAGACCCTGGCAGACGACTTCGGTTGTTGAAGCCATTTACGGGGTGGAAACCTGGTCCTTGTTGTGAGGACTGGGCTGGTGTTGCTCATGCGTGAGCATTGTGGGAGTTCCACCCTGAAGGACCGAGTTGACGTTTCATCTTGCCTAACTCATCTAGCGCAACCACTCGAGGTTGTATGCGGCAACCCTCGGTTAGAACCCGCTTTGGACGAACCAGGCGTAAGCCGGTGTGCTGGGATGCATGAGAGATTGGGTGGATGGGCGCGGTTGCATGGCTGCGGTCAGGGGTCAACAGTCGCGTGGCTGCGGGTCTGAGCGACAGGTGGGCCCGTACTCTCTCATGGCTGAAGTCTGGGGAGCGCCTTGCGGGGGAAAAACCGGCGAGCGGAAAGGGGCTCACTGATCATGAGTGCCTGGACCAAACTTGTGGGTAAAGTGTGCACCTCTGGCCAGAGTATAACTAAATCTATCATGATAGTCCGCTGTCCACTGGTATGGACAAACGAGTTACGGCTTGGTTTCTGAACTAGCTTCTTATAAAAATATGGTTTCGGGTTGGGATCAAAATGATGGTTTTGAGGCAGCTGCGGTTGCCGAGGAGGTGTGTGTGTGTGCAAAATGTGATGGCATGCGTGCCACGAGCCGCGATGGACCGGCAAGTCCAGTGGCAACCTCTTTTGGGATAAAGATGTTTTCTCAATTAAAACTGAGAACTAAGGGACCCTGCATATCAAATGTTTTACTGCAAATTTACCTTCAGCTCCAGATATATCTTGCATATAGTGATATCTTATATCCCCTCTTCCTATGGAAGAAGGTGGACTTGCGGAGTACGTATGTACTCACCCTTGCTTTGTTGTTGGTTTACAGAACAAAGAAGATCATGGACGTGTGAGGGTTACGGCCTGCTTCCCAACTGTGTGTTGTGGGAAAGTATGGGTCGCACTTTAAAGTTTTCCGCTGCAGTGTTTTTGGGCTGCGCCCCGTTTGGTCTGTCCCGTTAGGGCGGATCTGTATACATCTAATGAACAAATGTGGTTACCATAACTCTTGGGAATGGTAACAATACACATTTTAGTCCTGCTTAAGGGCTGGGACGCTTCAGGCGGCCTGGTATCCGAGGCCTTCCGGCACGTGTTTAACCGCCACCGACTTGGAGAGTGATTTGGAGCCATTGATGATCAAGGCCGGTGAATCGGAGGGCCGCTCAGCCTTAAGACCAAGCCACCCGGCCTCATACGGAGCTGCCCGGCTTGCCACCTGGCAGCTCGGCCATCGACCTTAGCCTCCCTATCGACCTAGCTGCCTATAAATACCCCCCTCTCATCCTAGGCTATAAATACCCCCCTTAGAGGTCATTAGGATTGTGTGGAAATGTGGTGAAGCCACCCTTAGCTTGTAAAGAGAGTGAGTTCCATTGTATCCAGGGAGAGTAGTGAGGAGAAGAATGAAGGAGCGAGAATTCTCTTTGGTTTTCTATCTCCAAACTTGTATTCTCAGAGGAAGGATATTCAACTCCAGGCTTGAGTAAAGTTCCTTGTTCTTTATTTCCTTTATATTACTTTGCTCTACTTCCATACTTAGTCATTTCTTGCCTTGTTAATTTCTGGAACCCAAGTGCATGCTTAAAATTAAGTTTTGTAAGTGCTTGCGTGCTGCTCTGTTTTAGCTTGCATAGTAGTAGTGAAACCCTTGCTTAGACGTGGTGTTTAGGCTTGGTGTTTTGCCAAGTGGTTGGTGTTCTATCCCACGTAGATTTGGTTGGTAGTCCCACCTGGTGATAGCGGGTGTGTGTCCTGTGTATCCCAACCCCGTCGTCCGGATAGTATCATTGACGATATAGCTGAATTCCTGTTGAACCCGCCTTTCTCGTCTGGGTTATCAGCACTCTGGTGCCCGAAAGTGGTTCCGTAGGGTCAGTGTCTAAGTAATCCTGACAAGCAGAATACTAGTGTGTTTAGGGAGTTGAGTGCATATAATTGAAGTAGTGAACCTGCTCTACCCAGTTTATCCTTTACTTGCTGGCTTTTACCTTTTTGTTCGGTCCTAGCTATTCTTTGTCATTTTACTTCACATTCCTCGTGGATTTCGATACCCTGAAATACTCTTGGGTGAAAAGCTGCAACAACGTTTCCGTGCGCTTGCGGATTGTTGTCTAATAGGCTAAGAAACGGCAACAAGCTTTTCTGGCGCCATTGCCGGGGAACGGTAGCTAATTTTGACAAAGAACCTAGGATTCCACATGGATTCCACGCCTATCTACCAATACCATACCATCTTCCACATGGATTCCACGCCTATCTACCAATATTTGGCTCCGAAGGGCAATTTTTTGGAGCCTTCACCACCATCTACACCCATCACCACATCCAGCTATCAGCTACGTCCCGGCTTGATAGCTATGGTTCAGGAGCAATCCTTTGGGGGAATGGAATCTAAGAGTCCCTACTTACACCTTTGAGAGTTTGAGCAGTTGTGTAGCTGTATAGTTATCTTAGGGATGCTTGGAGAAGCACTTCGATGGTTTTTCTTTCCGTTCTCACTAACGGGAGAAGCCAAGTCGTGGTACAACCTGGCAGTTGGCAAAGTAGAAGGGAGTTGGGAAGCATTGAAAATCAGTTTCTGTCTCCATTTCTTTCCACTCTACAAGGTTGTTGATCTTCGATGTGAGGTACTCACATTCCGGCAGAGGAGAAGGGAATCTTTGGGGGCAGCTTGGGCACGCTTCACGCGTCTGGTCCCATCAGGACCAAATTTGGCTATTCCAGAACCGATGTTGATGCAGTACTTCATCCGAGGTCTCTCGCCTGGTGCTGTTTTACACCTGGATTCAGCCGCGGGAGGATCATTTTCCCACTTGACCGCATCAGAAGGAAGAAAAATACTTGACAAGATCCTTGAGAAGGCCTCTGATAACGGTGAAGCTGAGAAACCACTTCCACATCCAGAAGATCCACCTAAGCTCAGTAGTCAGGAATGGTAGGAACCTACTCAACAATCTCCATCTCCACCACCACTTTGTACCCTTAGGATTGAAGAGATCCCAGAACCATCTACATCATCGACCGCTGAGAGGGTCAGCCGTGCCGAGACGAATCCTCCGTCGGTACCACCATTCTCATTCGAGGATGAGCTCTTCATGACCTTCGGCAACTCCTCCTAGTTGCCTAAGATCGACTGACACTTCACCAGGGCCCCTCGTCCAGCCTTCACCTTTCCAGGGGAAGCGCAATGGATGAAGGAGGACTTGCTCTGGCTTTCAGTAGTGATCATCAGCAATGGTTAGAGGAGAGAAGGTTGGACACTAAGACAATTAAGCTCTACCTGCAACCTAAACTCATCCCTGGCCAAGTATCAACATTACCACTACAAGATATCATGTACGACCCAAGAGTGGGGATGAACATCATCCCCGAACATATAGTAGAGCAACACTTCTCTACTGTCCCTCTGTCCAAGGTTAGCATTCATCTACAATGGATGGATGGAACATTTCTGGAGAGCAAGGGAGTTCTTCGGGTGGTGCCAATAACATTGCAGGATACTGAGATGTACTTAGACTTTCATGTCTTCGACATCTCCAATAGTGTCCCACCGCTGACGCTAGTCAGTCTTCCATTGGCATCCCTTGCCAGTGTGGACAAAGGCAGTGGGCAGCTGCGCCTTCAGTTGGGTAAAGAGGAATTGAAGATTAGCTATGCAAGAGCACTCAATACCAGAACTAAAGCAAAGCCAGAGTCTGATCCCCTAGAAGAAGTGATGAGCCTGTCACTGGAGGAGACGGATCAGAATAGCCTATAGGAAGAGGCTTGCGACTTCAGTACGGTAGAGGTGCCGATTGAGTTCAAAGAACCATTGGAGTTCAATGAACATGGTGAATCATTGCGGCCTGAAGCTTCAAAAATAGAATTGAAGCAACTACCGCCTAGCGTGAAGTACGCCTTCCTGCACGAGAATAAGGACACACCGATCATCATCATCGACAAGCTGACAGAGAGTGAGAGCCCAAAATTGATTGCCATCTTGGAGAAGTATAGGTGTGTACTTGGATACTCTCTCCAAAATCTAAAGGGAATCAGTCCTAACTTGTGCACACATCGCATCCCAATGGAGGCCGATCACCAGCCAACAAGGCAACCACAATGCAGACTTAATGATGCGATGCGAGATGTAGTTAAGAAGGAGGTCCTCAAGTTACTCCACACGGCGATCATCTACCCCATACAAGATAGTGATTGGGTCAGTCCAGTTCAAGTTGTATCCAAGAAAGGAGGGATGACAGTCGTCCAAAATCAGAACAATGAATTAATTCCTCAGCGAACTGTCACCGGATGGCGGATGTGTATTGACTACCAAAAACTCAATGCCGCCACCAGGAAGGATCATTTTCCTCTTCCTTTCATTGATGAAATGTTAGAGAGGCTGGCCAATCACTCCTTCTGTGCTATCTCGATGGCTACTCTGGTTACCACTAGATTCCGATTCACCTGGAAGACCAGAGTAAGACAACCTTCACATGCCCTTATGGAACTTTTGCCTACCGGCGGATGTCATTTGGGCTGTGCAATGCTCCCACAACATTTCAATGGTGCATGATATCAATCTTCTCAGATCTGATCGAAAATATCATGGAAGTATTCATGGATGACTTCTCAGTGTATGGCAAGACCTAAATTAGGAGAAGTGCCACTTTATGGTTAGAGAAGGAATTGTGCTAGGACACAGGATCTCAGAAAGAGGCATTGAGGTAGACCGAGCCAAAATTGAAGTCATTGAACAGTTACCTCCCCCATGAATGTTAAGGAAATCCAACGCTTCCTTGGCCATGCTGGGTTCTATAGGAGATTTATCAAAAATTTCTCCCATAGCTCGGCCTCTGACTAATCCGTTGGTTAAGGACACACCTATTGTGTTCGATGAGGCATGCCTTGAGTCATTTAACACGCTCAAGAGGGCATTAGTCACAGCACCCATCATTCAGCCTCTTGACTGGAATGCATAGTTTGAAATTATGTGTGATGCCAGCGATTACACTGTGGGAGCAGTTCTAGGCTAGACTAAGGATAGAAAGCACCATGCTATCTCTTATGCGAGCAAGACTCTTACTGGCCCACAACTGAATTATTGAACCACCGAAAAAGAATTGTTAGCAGTCGTGTTTGCTATAGACAAATTCAAGTCATACTTGATGGGAGCGAAAGTCATCATCTACTCAGATCATGCAGCTCTCAAGTACCTCCTCACCAAGAAAGATGCCAAGCCGTGACTAATCCGGTGGATTCTGCTCCTCCAAGAATTTGACATAGAAATCAGAGACAAAAAGGGAGTAGAAAATTCAGTTGCAGATCATCTCTCAAGAATGCAATTCAAAGAGTCATCACCCTTATCGATCGATGACTACATGAGAGATGATACACTCCTCAAGGTCACAACATCCTCCCCATGTATGCGAATCTGGTGAACTACATGGTGGCAAGATATGTCCCTAATGGAGTGGACAAGAGGAAATTGGCCCACGATAGCGGATTCTATCTTTGGGATGACCCCTACCTATATAAACTCTGCGCAGATGGACTCCTACATCGCTGCATTCTAGATTGTGAAGCACCTCAAGTCCTAGATAGATGTCACTCATCCTCTTATGGAGGTCACTATGGGGCTTACCAAACTCATGCAAAGGTCTGGCAGAGTGGGTTTTATTGGCCCACTATGTACAAAGATTCAAAGTTGTTCGTGCGACGATGTGCAAGATGCCAACTCCAAGGAAATATAAATCTGAGGGATGCTATGCTGCTCACAAGTAATCTTCAGATTGACATCTTTGATGTGTGGGGCATCGACTTCATGGGACCCTTTCCCAAGAATGGAAACAAGGAGTACATACTGGTCGTAGTCGATTATGTCTCGGAATGGGTAGAAGCATTGCCATGTGCAGCCGCGGACTCAAAACACGCCATTAAGATGTTCTATGAGACAATCTTTCCTCGTTTTGGCGTTCCGCGGGTCACGATCTGTGATGGACGCATTTCATCGACAAACGCTTCAGAAGATGTCTTGCAGAACTCGGTGTGGATCACCGTGTTGCCACCCCCCTATCATCCGCAGACAAGTGGCCAAGCTGAGACGTCAAACAAGCAAATCAAGAATATACTACAAAAGACGGTCACAGCTATGGGAAAAGAGTGGGTATCCAAGCTACCCGATGCACTCTGGGCTTATCGTACAGCATACAAAACCCCAATTGGCATGTCACCATACCAAATGGTGTACGGCAAGACTTGTCATTTGCTAGTGGAACTCGAATTCAAATCTCACTGGGCGATGAAGAGGTGGAACATGGATCTCCAAGCACCAGGAGTTAGAAGGCAGATTCAACTCAATGAGCTGGAGGAATGGAGGGAGAAGGCATACCATAGTGCCAAACTCTACAAGGAGTGTACCAAGAGGTGGCACGACAAACGCCTCAAGATTAAGCACTTCAAGACGGGAGATAAGGTACTACTCTTTAACTCTCGTATTCGTTTATTTGGTCATGGAAAGCTCTGAAGTAAGTGGGAAGGACCCTTCACAGTCCTTGATGCCGCTGATCACCGCGCCATCACCCTCTAGGACAATGATGGGAAAGTTTTCAAGGCAAATGGGCAATACCTCAAAATTTTCCTTGAGCCCGAAATGCCTCAGCTCGAAGAAATGGACGTCTTCGAGCTGCACGAAGTGGTATGATCATGCGTTCATGGTCTAGCTCTGACCTAAAATTAGCCATGTACACTATCATACTTCTTTCCCTTTTTCTTTCTAAACTCACATTTTGTTTCGACCCCACAAATCTCACCAAAGACCATGGATGCACATAGTGGTTTCTATGTACCAATTAGAGAGATCCCTAACACCTAGCTTGTCCATCTAGTGTTGGTGTGGCTAGCTAACCTAGTGCTTAGCTGTCCACTCCCTAGTGAGGCCACCTGGTCTCTCTCTCCTTGTCTTTGATCTTGGAGGAGGTACGGAACCCATAGGGTTCGGCAATGGTGAGTGGATGATGGCAAGTCTTGTGATCTTTTTCTTCTCAAGGGGAAGAACTCCTTCTCCTTCATCCTTCTAGACTTAGCCAGAATCCCTGTCTAAGAGATCATGGCATCTCGCCAGGGTCTACTAAGCGTTGTTCAGTTTAAGTCTTAGTTTGATTCGGTTTAAATTTACTTTCAATTTCCCTTCTTATAATCAGTGCCTCAAATTTGTTTTGAATAAAATTGAGTTTAACTTCCTCTATGAATAATGTTTGGTTAGATGGCAATGTGCCATCCCATCCCCCCACTAACCCTGCAGGACACATAAGAAAAATCTAACATGCAGGGCACCCTCACACTACTCGCAAGAATCTAGAGGAATTCATGGCTAGCAGTGCCAATTGTTGACGCTCGTTATGTATTAAAAATATGCTCTATTTTTATATGATTTTATATCTTTTAGGGAGTCAATCTTATCATTTAGTCTTGTTTTACTAACAAATAACCCTATTTTCGATAATGCTTTTTGTTTTTGTGCAATATTCATTTTTGCAGGAAAATAGGGAATAATTGAGGATATTTGAGAATTTCTCAAAGAAAGGATTTATGCTATGGAGTGGGCTCTGAAATAAAGACTAAATTAAAGCCCACTTGAGGAAGAAGCCCAACAAGAAAGGAAATCTTGGAAGATAAAGTTTGCTTGAAGGACTGAATCCTGAAATCTTCTTGAAATTCATGACAGCGGCAGCTTGTGGGCCCAATGCAGAGAGCTTAAGGACATCAAATGAAGAAAGTTTGAATACCAAAGTTGTAGATCTCTTCGAGCTCTACAATTTAGAGTTTGAGTTTGCCTTATTTCATGGCCGAAATACTAAAAGCTGCAGAATATGGAAGAGTCCAATTCTGGAAGGACAAAGATGGAAGCTTCGTCTCCAAGCAAGGAAAGGCATGAACGTCCGGGACTCTTTTGGAAACTTGTACATACTTGGAAATAGGTGTTTTAGGTGTTCTAGGAATCTTAGAACCGACCTAATAGATTCCATGTATAGGGTTCCCTCCGGGGTATAAATATAGAGCCTCCCAAGGGGAGAAGGGAGTTGTCCACCGCATTATTCATTGTAAGTCGAGAGTCTAGGGCAAAGGTCGGGGGCTAGAAGCGTTCAACTCGGTGAGAAGCTCATCTCGGCGAAAGGAGGAAGTAAGAGGAGGCAGGAGGCAGGCCGGTCGGCCGGGGGTCGGCCGACCGACTAAGGCCCTCCCGAGGAAATCTCAATTTCATCTTTCAACATGTTCTTCATCGAGTTCATCCCGACGACTATGCTTCAGAATTTACGATGTATCTCGAGTAATTCCTTGTACTTCCTTCGATACTTTGATGAAACCTTGATATTCGATCAATAAAGTTTGTCTTTTAGACCTAGCTTGTTGTTTATACATGATTTATGATCCATATCTTTGCAATGCTTATTTCCAACATGTCTTGTCGGCCGACATATAGATATCTTCATGTTCTTTTAGTAGATCTTTTTACTTTAACTAGTTGATTGAATCTGCTCATACTTAGAGATGGTTGGGGTTTACTGGTTCGTCGATTACCTGGTTACTAGTGACAGTAGAGCCTAGGAAAAGGTTCGAGTAGGTCCTTGAAATTCATGATCATCTTTATTCTATGTTTTATGAATAGATCTAGTTTCAAGGTGGTTCTTAGTATGATGGTTGTTTGTCTTATATCTCTTGTGGATCCTTTTGCCATGTTAAACTTATCGTTCTCGCGTTTATAGCTTAAACCTTGTTTTATCATTTTATGCAATAGTTTAAACTCTTATTAGAACATAATTAAAGTATAGATTAGAGTATAATTAGAATAGTTTTTATCCTCTTTTAAGCTTGTTTAGATCTATTAGAATTAGTTAGTAATTCAGTTAATATTAGATAGATAGTATCTTAAACATAATTATCCCTGGATTGAGAAAATCCAAGATACTCATCCTGGGAAAAAGCTACCACGATACTGTGCGCTTGCAGTATAAGGTTTGACGTTTTTAAGTGCCGTCAACAAGCTTTTCTAGCGCCGTTGCCGGAGAAATCCTAATTATCGTTATCTTTGTTGCTACTAGTTTTGATAGTTAGTTTATTTGCTAATTGTGTGTTTAATTTCGTTTTATTAATTTGTTTATAGTTTTTATTTTTGATAATATAATAATCGTTATTTTACATTTAATTTAGTTTAATAAATTTTAATTACTTAGATTTGTTTATATTCGTTTTTGTTCTTAGTTTATTTTTAGTTAAACTAACCCAGCAACTTTGCTGTCATAGATTTTTCTTTTCGTATTTTTTTTTTGTTTTTGTAATTGGTTTAAGATATGACTTCAAAGCTTGAAGACTGGGAGCTTTTGACACTTAGGGAGCGCTTAACTCCAAAAGATGTAGACCTTAAGTTTCAAGAATCCAACAAGAAGCCGGAGTCAGGATCATACGAGCTGAAGCCAGGAATCATCAGGATTGCTGCTGCAGATCCATTCAGTGGAGAAGACGACAAGAATCCATACAAGCACTTGGAGAAGCTCAAGCAAGTATGCTACACTTTCTATCAAGAAGGAGTCCTAGTAGAGTGGGTCAAGTGGAATCTCTTTCCATTTACCCTTGTGGATAAAGCCAACAAATGGTATCGATTTTCAACTTCGAGCAAAGACGGAATGAAGACATCGACGAAGCCTGGGAGACACTCGATGACATGCTCACACAAGGACCACTACTTGGCGTAACGCCAAACGTGCATATTCATATCTTCTACTTTGGTCTGACGTTAGAAGCCTTTGAGAAAGTGAATATTACTCCTGGAGGATCATTGTTGAGCTGGACATGGAGTGAAGCTAACAAGATTCTGTTAGATATCTGCATGGCTTGCAAGAGCAACAGAGAAAGGAAAGACGACGGAGTAATGGCACCAGAAGACTACATGGTGCCCACACCTACCACCTTTGAAGACTAATCACCTGTCAAAAAGATTACAGTGTCTTATGCCTCTGACGAGGAGGATTATGGAAGTTTTGCACTTCAAGAGGAGACTAAGAGTGATTATAGAAGTCTTGCTAGTGCAAAGCCTTTGACAGAGTTCGAGAAGATGAGCTGGATGCCAGTGGAGTTTGGAGATACACTCAAGTGTGCAAGACCACTTCCGACAGAAGACTTAGTGGAAGAAGAAGAGCTGTTCCCACCAGAAGTACCACTAAGGAAGAGTGATGATAGTCAAGATACAGGGGAAGTGCTGCAGAAATTATTCCAAGAGGAGGAGTTGGATAGTGACTTGGTCTCTGAAGTGAAGCAAGTAATAGGGGTCAAGCCGGAGTCATCACTTACTGAGGAAGTTATAGTTCAGCTGCCAGCCGAGGAATCATCAACTAGAATTTCGTGCTTTATCAACAAAGAAGTCTTCAACAACATACACTGCGCTATGGAAGCCAAGTAAGTACAATGAGCTATGAAGTTTATTCTAAGTTATGTGATAAACCATGCTTAATTTACACCAATCTTAGGATTAAACTCGCTAGTAATGAAGTGATTAAACCTTTAGGCTTAATTAAAAATGTTGAAGTTGACTTTGCTGGAAAAATTATACCAACTGATTTCTATGTCATTAATGTCTATGATGATAATATTAAATTAATTTTTGGTAGGCCTTTTCTTAAGTTGGTTGATGCCGTAGTTAATAATGAAAACGGAAAAGTCACGCTTAATATTAATGGATTAAAATATGACTTTGATTTCTCACCGGCATCTAAAGTGCCCATTAATCTCGCTCCATATATAGAGAAGATAGAGAGTATTAATTATATTAATGCTTTTAGAGAACCTTTAAATCTAGACTTAGAGGGAGAAAACGAAGGATTTTTCTCTAAGGAAGCAACCAATGCCACTAACGAACTAGAACAAAATATAGAAGAAACTCGAGACATTCCAACAGAGCCACTAGGTAACCTTAATCAACAGGAGGCGCCAGATGTAGAGTTAAAGCCACTACCTGATGGACTTAGATACGAGTTTTTAGGAAAAGATAAAACCTACCCAGTAGTCATCAATGATGAGCTAAGTCCAGAGGAAGTAGAGAGGCTGCTGGAAGTGTTAAGGAAGCACAAGAAGACAATTGGTTATTCTCTAGCAGATCTAAAAGGAATTAGCCCAGCGTTTTGTACTCATCGCATTCCAATGGAAGAAGACCACAAGCCATTAGTTGACAATCAAAGGAGCTTGAGTAACGAAATGAGGTCGGTAGTTAAAAAGGAAGTCATCAAACTTTTAAACGCCGGAATTATCTATCCAGTACCAACTAGTGAGTGGGTAAGCCCAATTCATTGTGTACCTAAAAAGGAGGATTAACCGTAGTTAAAAATGATAAAAATGAATTAATCCCACAAAGAACAGTGACTGGTTAGAGAATGTGCATTGATTACCGGAAGCTTAATAAAGCCACTAAAAAAGATCACTTTCCTTTACCCTTTATAGATGAGATGTTAGAGAGAATTGCTAAGAATACCCATTTTTTGCTATTTAGATGGCTATTTTGGATTTTTTTCAAATCCCTATTCACCCAGATGATCACCATAAAACTACCTTTACATGTCCCTACAGAACTTTCGCCTATAGGAGAATGTCTTTTGGACTTTGTAATGCGCCTGCTTCTTTCCAAAGGTGTATGATGGCTATATTCTCAGATTTTATTGAAGATATCATGGAAGTTTTTATGGACGATTTCTCAGTTCATGGTACGAGTTTTGACCACTGTTTAAAGAATCTAGAGAAGGTGCTGAAGAGGTGTGAAGAGGTTGACTTAGGGCTAAACTAGGAGAAATGCCACTTCATGGTTAGAAGAGAATTGTGTTGGGAGACATCATTTCTGAGAAAGGAATTGAAGTAGATAAAGACAAAATAGAGACGGTAGAAAAATTGCCATCACCTATTGATGTTAAATCTCTAAGAAGCTTTCTCGCTCATGCTGGATTCTATAGGAGATTTATTAAAGACCTTTCTAAAATAGCCAAACCACTTACTTACTTGCTTCAAAAGGACATTTCTTTCGAGTTCACTGAAGAATGTGAGGCCGCTTTCAGAAAAATTAAGGAGTTACTTATTAGTGCACCTATCATTCAACCACCTGACTGGAATTTACCTTTTGAGATCATGTGCGATGCAAGTGATTATGCAGTAGGAGCTGTGCTGGGGAAAGAAAGGACGGAAAAGTACATGCCATTTATTATGCCAACAAGACTCTTAATGAAGCTCAAGTAAATTACACTACTACGGAGAAGGAGTTGTTAGCAATAGTTTTTGCCTTTGAGAAATTTAGATCTTATATAGTTAATTCAAAGGTTATAGTTTACATTGATCACGCTGCTATCAAATACCTACTTACTAAAAAAGATGCTAAACCTCGCTTAATTAGATGGATTTTAATGTTACAAGAATTCAATGTAGAGATTAGAGACAAGAAGGGAGTTGAGAAAGTAGTGGCGGATCATTTATCTAGAATGAACCATGCTAAGGGTGGACCACCTATAGAAGATGCGTTAAGAGGCGATACCCTCTATGTAGTTTTAGATAAAGATTCATAGATGATAGACATTATAAGAGCCATAAAGAAAGAGCCACTAACTCATCTCAACTATAATTCCAAAAGAAAAGTCCTAGCCGAAGCTAAAAAATTCTATTGGAGTGCCCCTTACCTATATAGGTTTGGATCTGACGGAGTCCTTAGAAGATGTGTGCCTGCAGAAGAGAGAGAAGAAATTCTTAGAAAATGCCACGCTGCAGAATATGGAGGGCATCATGGACATTTTAGAACCCAAGCTAAGATATGGGGGAGTGGATTTTATTGGCCAGGAATGCATGAAGGGAAATTTGTTGCTTCTTGTCCTGAGTGTCAGAGGACTGGAAATGTTACGTCTAGAAATTCAATGCCTCTCACTTATAACCTACAAATTGATTTGTTTGATGGTTGGGGAATGGATTTTATGGGTCCATTTGAAAATTCACATGGATATGAATACATTTTGGTGACTGTGGATTATGTCTCAAAATGGGTAGAAACTTTACCATGTAAAAAGGCGACTACATAGGAGTCTATAGAAATGATTAGAAATAATATCTTTCCAAGATATGGAGTCCCTAGAGTCATCATCTCGGATGGAGGATCTCATTTTATTGGTAAAGAGTTTACTAATTATTTGGAGAAAATGGGAATTGAACATAGAGTTTCCACAGCCTATCACCCGCAAACAAATGGCCAAGCCGAAACATCAAATAAACAATTAAAAGAAATTCTTAAAAAGACAGTAATTAAATGAGGCAAAAATTGGTCAAATAAGCTTAGCGATGCTCTTTGGGCATATAGGACTGCGTTTAAGGCACCTATTGGAATGATGCCTTATCAGTTAGTTTATGGAAAAACCTGCCATTTGCCAGTAGAGATGGAGCATAAAGCTTATTGGCAATTAAAGAATTAAATTTGGATTTAGATGCTGCTTTAGTCAGAAGAAAGATTCAACTTAGTACCCTTGATGAGGCAAGATTGCAAGCCTATCATAATGCTACTATCTATAAGGAAAGGGTTAAGAGATGGTTTGATAAGAGAATCCTAAAGAAGGAGTTTAAGGAAGGTGATAAGGTTCTTCTTTTTAATTCGACATTTAAATTATTTGGAAAAGGGAAATTATAAAGTAAATGGGATGGACCTTATATAGTACATGATGTATCACCTACTGGAGCAGTTACTATTATGGATTTAGAAGGAAACAAGTTTATGGTGAATGGTCAAAGACTTAAAGTATTCGTTGAAAGAGATAAATTTGAAGTTAATCATATTGATACATATGAATTCAAGGAAGTAAGGATTCATTATCATGGCCATAATCTCTAGTTTTCCATAGCTTTCGTATCTTCGTATGTAAATAGTCACGTTTAGTTTCGTTTTTTCTAAAAATTTAGATTTATTTTTATTTTTAATTAGAAATTAGGGATACCAACAAAACTTGGGAACTTTTCGCGCAAGGAAAAGCCCAGGTCGGCCGACCCTGAGGGGGGCAAGTCGGCCGACCATGGGATTTTTTGAGGCGTTTGGCTTCCAAATTTTGGTGGTAAAGTCTGCGATGTATTCCAAATAAATTTAGGGTAGAGTTCAGATCGGAATCACTGTTTTGTTTCCAAATCTCGCCAATCTTCGGAGTATAAAACCATAGGCAAGCCACAGAGCCGAGACATCTAACTCAAAACACATCCAAACCTAGCCACGACAAGTTCCGAAGCGATAGAGATACAGCTCATGAAGAGGGAAGCCGAGGCGCCACAAGAGGTAATGATCGAGGATCAGAGACTAAAGAGATAAACTCAATCACTATCGTTCCTTGTTTCAATACTTATCATATTGGAGCAGAGGATTGAAGAGGATTGCTGCCCAAAGTGTAGAGAAGCCATCTACTTTAACAAGAAAAAGAGTGAAGATATTCTTGATGTAATCAACGACTTAGAGGAGAGGCTTCAGGAGAAAATAGAGGACACTAGGAAAAGAGTTGACAATTTTGTTAGCAACTTAAAGGGGCAAGTGAACTACCTCCAAAGGGTCTGTGAAAGTCAGAAGCATGTTATTGATTCCATTTGGGGCCATGTTACAAGACTGGAAGGAGGAGGTTATCAGCCAGATGACACTTGAGAAGAACCAGAAAAGACATATTCACCTCCACCCAACTACCTGCCTGGTGAAGATCCTCTTGGCGGTCCAGTGGATGATACACACTGGTACAGTGGTGACGATTAGAAGCTATGCTTAGTTTAAGTGTGGGGATATTAGTAGAATTTTCCCATTAGATGAATAAAGCGTTTTGATAAAAACGTCTAAAATAAATAAGTCTTTTATGGAGTTTTTATAGTCTTTTTAGAGTTAGTCTAAGAGTCAATTATCTTTTATATTTTATGTAAATGGTCTATTATATTAATAAAGTGTGTGATTGAATAAAATTACTTTGCTTAAGTTTGTTCTTTATTTTTACTTTGATGATTAATCTTGCTTAAAGATTTATGATTTGATTAGTATGGTGATTGCTGGATTGATTAAATTTGCATAACCCATATCTTTATTAAAGGATTACGTTTTATAGCTTTGTCAAAGTTTAATTAAGAAAAAGATTAGAGGGGTATTATCTTTTCATTAAAATTTCTTTTTCTTAGATCAAGTATTACATCCCTATGTTAAGAGAGAGCTAAAAATTCCTAGTAGAACTTAGATTTATGAAAACCAGTTTAAAAAGAAAGTTGTCTTATATGAGTTTGGTTAAGTTTGATCCTTTTAGATATTTTGATCACTTAAAATTATCTGGGTCATCTATTTTCATCTTTTTGCTAGCCTTTTGCTATATTCCAATTGCTTACATTAATAGAGCAATTTCTTTAATCCTATAAACCTTTTTCATCTCATTATTTTATCTTTGCTTATATAAAGCTTTTGCTCAAATAATCCTTAATAAAAGCAATTTATCCAAAAAGGTGGTAAAAAGGGAGGAGGCGCCACTAAAAAAAGAGAAGAGAGAGAGAGAAAGTGAGAAATCTATGGCACCTGGCAAAGAAAAAAAAAGAAGAGAAAAGAGGGAGAAAAAAATGGCCAAGTGGTCGATTATTAAAAAGGTAGAATTAGGAAAAGGAGAAAGGGGAGAAAAAGAAAATTTTAATAAAGTAGAATTAGGAAAAGGTTCGGAGAAGTGAAGTGAAGGGAGTTTTGTAATCTCATTAAATACAATGAGCAAAAACTTACATTTTCCAACCATGTGCAAAATTTCGGAAATTGTTCCACTCCATTTGTTCTTGCACATGTCCACCATCTATATCTTCTTTGTCCTTGTCCTTTACTATGATTTCTTCTCTAAATTTCGATGACCAAGATAGTTTAAAAGTTGATTGAATAATTTTTAGAGAGATACCTTAGCTAGACAATAAAATAAGCAGCTCTGCTAAGCCTTTACCAAGCTCCACTTAAACTCTTGTGAGATAAGAGAAAGAGAGTGATTTTATAGGATTAGCCACTTATAAGAGTGCCTTTTGAGAACTTAACATTTGGGGATATAGTCATTTCTTGATCTTTGAAATTTTTATTTTACTTTAAAAACCCTCTTTGATGATTCCGAAAGAAACTTTGGCATTGTTATAATTCGTTTGACTTAGATAAACTTTATAGGGATCTATATGCATAAAAATTAATCTAAAAGGATCCATGTTATGATTTGAATGAATTCTAAGGCATGATTAATTCTGAAAAGTAATTATTTAGAATTTACTTAAATATGGTT
The DNA here is from genome assembly GCA_022530915.1 of Paspalum notatum. Classification (NCBI taxonomy): domain Eukaryota; kingdom Viridiplantae; phylum Streptophyta; class Magnoliopsida; order Poales; family Poaceae; genus Paspalum; species Paspalum notatum. The sequence goes on along the minus strand of CM039685.1, from coordinate 24,456,345 downwards.
AAGTTCTTTTATCGATCTTTTTCTCGAGGACTAGCAATATCTAAGTGTGGGGATATTGTTGACGCTCGTTATGTACTAAAAATATATTCTATTTTCATATGATTTTATATCTTTTTGAGAGTCAATCTTATCATTTAGTCTCGTTTTACTAACAAATAACTCCATTTTTGATAATGCTTTTTGTTTTTGTGCAATATTCATTTTTGCAGGAAAATAGGGAATAATTGAGGATATTTGAGAATTTCTCGAAGAAAGAATTTATGCTATGGAGCGGGCTCGAAAATAAAGCCTAAATTAAAGCACACTTGAGGAAGAAGCCCAACAAGAAAAAAAGTCTTGGAACATAAAGTTTGCTTGAAGGACTAAATCTTGAAATCTTGTCGAAATTCATGATAGCAGCAGCTTGCGGACCCAATTTGGTGAGCTTAACGATGTCAAATGAAGAAAGTTTGAATACCAAAGTTGTAGATCTCTTCGAGCTCTACAATTTAGAGTTTGAGTTTGCCTTATTTGGATTTCGAATTAGGAAGTTAGGGTCGAAATACTAAAAGGTGCAGAATATGAAAGAGTCCAATTCGGGAAGGACAAAGATGGAAGCTTCGTCAAGGAAAGGCATGGACATCCGGGACTCTTTTGAAAACTTGTACATACTTGAAAATAGGTGTTTTAGGTGTTCGAGGACTCTTAGAACCGACCTAATAGATTTCATGTATAGGGTTTCCCCCGGGGTATAAATATAGAGCCTCCTAAGGGGAGAGGGGAGTTGTCCACCGCATTATTCATTGTAAGTCGAGAGCCTAGGGCAAAGGTCGGGGGCTAGAAGCGTTCAACTCGGCGAGAAGCTCATCTCGGCGAAAGGAGGAAGCAAGAGGAGGCAGGAGGCAGGCCGGTCGGCCGACCCGTAGCGGGTCGGCCGACCGACCAAGGCCCTCCCGAGGAGATCTCGAGTTCATCTTTCGACATGTTCTTCATCGAGTTCATCCCGACGACCATGGTTCAGAGTTTACGATGTATCTCGAGTAATTCCTTGTACTTCTTTCGATACTTTAATGAAACCTTGATATTCGATCAATAAAGTTTGTCTTTTAGACCTTGCTTGTTGTTTATACATGATTTATGATCCATATCTTTGCAATGCTTATTTCCAACATGTCTTGTCGGCCGACATATAGATATCTTCATGTTCTTTTAGTAGATCTTTTTAGTTTAACTAGTTGATTGAATCTACTCATGCTTAGAGATGGTTGGGGTTTACTGGTTCGTCGATTACCTGGTTACTAGTGACAGTAGAGCCCAGGGAAAGGTTCGAGTAGGTCCTCGAAATTCATGATCATGTTTATTTTATGCTTTATGATTAGATCTAATTTCAAGGTGGTTCTTAGTGTGATGGTTGTTTGTCTCATATCTCTTTGGATCCTTTTGCCATGTTAAACCTATCGTTCTCGCATTTATAGCTTAAACCTTGTTTTATCATTTTATGCAATAGTTTAAACCCTTATTAGAACATAATTAGAGTATAGATTAGAGTATAATTAGAATAGTTTTTATCCTCTTTTAAGCTTGTTTAGATCTATTAGAATTAGTTAGTAATTCAGTTAATATTAGATAGATAGTATCTTAAACATAATTATCCTTGGATTGACAAAACCCAAGATACTCATCCTAGGGTTTGACGTTCTTAAGTGCCGTCAACACCAATCTGAAGAAATCAATGTCAAACAACCTCCAAACGCTCTCTGAACACAAACAAATCAAAACTCAGGAATCCAGGTATCCCTGAATCATTTCATTTTGAACTTGAGTTTGTGAGCCTTTATACTTGAAACATGGATAAAATTGCTCTACATGATCCTAGTGCTATCCTCTGTCTATGCTTGCATCAGTTTTATTTCCTATGCTATAGTAAAATTGCCTCTGGATACTACCTTGATTAGGGAACCACTTTGATCTAAGGTGTTGATCCATGTGAGATAGCTATCTAGATGCAACTTTGGAAACTCCCACATGAACAAAGAGTTTTTATTTTTAAAATAAAAAGCGTGGCTTCATCTCCAATGTGTTCAAGATTTTATGCCTTGTCCTACCAATGCCACAAAGATACAATAAATACCCATGCAATTTTGCTTCTCTAAATGTTTTGAATCTTATCAAACCTTGTGCCAATAGAGAGTTATGTCATTCAAGTAATATGGCCTTCACGTACACGTTCCACAAAATAAACGTCCTCACAAAGGAGGTGTGTTATGCAATCACTCAAATATCCCTCAATGTTTCCCAAGAAAAGAAAGAGAGGCATGGAAGTTCAAAAAAATATCCCTCAATGTTTCCCAAGAAAAGAAAGAGAGGCATGGAAGTTCAAAAAAAAGGAAAAGAAAAAAAGAGAAAAAATGAAATGAAAAAAGAAGAAGAAGAAGAAAGAACTCCATGCCCTCCATTCAAGCAAGGGAATTTGCAAAAATCACTCCATGAGGCATTCACCTTTCACACATGCACTTGGCCATATGTCTTGTCTAAAAACTTCTCTTTGACACATGATTTGATTCGATGATATAAACATGATGAGAAGTCTTCCTTCTTTCACAACCCAAAGCTCCACAAAAGCCAAAGTAGGATAGATGTGAGGACAAAACAAGATCTACTTGGGCATTCTGTCCGTTGGGTGACTGAGTGCAAATCTTGAAAACAAACGAGATGAAATACCTCATCTTTTGAAAATTCAAAACACCTCTTTTTTCAAGTGTGTGGGGGGGGGGAGGGAGGGGAGCCTAAGTTAATTCTATTGTATGGTGTTCCATGCTTCAACATCTCAAGTTCATTGTGTAGCCACCATTGAAATCTGGGCAAGATGAAATAGTTGGAAATAACTCTTATGCTTGCTAAGGTAAGGGATGACATTTGCCTTATCCACTCATGCTCATTTTGTCCTTTGCTCGAGGACGAGCAAATATCTAAGTGTGTGGGAGGGGGGTGTTGGCGTCATTAAATCACATTTTGACCACCAACATATCATGTCAAAGAGTTACTTTTGCCCTAGTTTCATGTAATTTAACCAGTTCCATGAGTTGTGTATCAAGCTTTCATGCAAGAGCTCAATATCACCAAGGACGTGCTAAAAATGGCCTGCAGCACATGTCAATCTTGCGACGGCCATAACTTTTGCATCCGGACTCCGAATTGAGTGAACAAAAACTCCATTTTGGCTATCTCGACGAGCTCTTCACACTGGTTTGGTCCATGTGGCTGGCCAGCCAAGCTACAGGCCGCCTACCCACATAGAAGGCCGCCTGGCCTCCCAATGTGGCCAAACACGTCTCCAACTACATGGCATGCAAAGAAACACAAACACATCACATCTCAACCATGGACACAAGCATTGGGTGAAATAAAGGGTCAGAAGGCCTCCACACAAGGATTGGTGAAGTCAGCGATCCGCGCCAACACTAAGGGAACCAATCAACAGAAGACAAGTGGCAAACCTAGGCGCCCGACCCCCTTACCAGGCCGCCCGGCCTGGTATCCGAGGCCTTCCGGCACGTGTTTAACCACCACCGACTTGGAGAGTGATTTGGAGCCATTGATGATCAAGGACGGTGCATCGGAGGGCCACCCGGCCTCAAGACCAAGCCGCCCGGCCTCCTACGGAGCCGCTCGGCTTGCCACCTAGCCGCCCGGCCACCGACCTTAAACTCCCTACTGACCTAGCTGCCTATAAATACCCCCTATCATCCTAGGCTATAAATACCCCCATTGGAGGTCATTAGGAGTGTGTGGAAATGTGGTGAAGCCACCCTTAGCTTGTAAAGAGAGTGAGTTCCATTGTATCAAGGGAGAGTAGTGAGGAGAAGAGTGAAGGAGTGAGAATTCTCTTTGGTTTTCTATCTCCAAGCTTGTATTCTCAGATGAAGGATATTCAACTCTAGGCTTGAGTAAAGTTCCTTGTTTTTTATTTCCTTTATATTTACTTTGCTCTACTTCCATACTTAGTCATTTCTTGCCTTGTCAATTTCTGGAACCCAAGTGCATGCATGCTTACAATTAAGTTGTGTATGTGCTTGTGTGCTGCTCTGTTTTAGCTTGCATAGTAGTAGTGAAACCCTTGCTTAGACGTGGTATTTAGGCTTGGTGTTTTGCCAAGTGGTTGGTGTTCTATCCCACAAAGATTTAGTTGGTAGTCCCACCTGGTGACAGCGGGTGTGTGTCCTGTGTATCCCGACCCCATCGTCTGGATAGTATCATTGACGATATAGCTGAATTCTTGTTGAACCCGCCTTTCTCATTGGGGTTATCAGCACTCTGGTGCCCGGAAGTGGTTCCGTAGGGTCAGTGTCTAAGTAATCCTGACAAGCAGAATACTAATGTGTTTAGGGAGTTGAGTGCATATAATTGAAGTAGTGAACCTGCTCTACCCAGTTTATCCTTTACTTGCTAGCTTTTACCTTTTTGTTCGGTCCTAGCTATTCTTTGTCATTTTACGTCACGTTCCTCGTGGATTTCGATACCCTAGAATACTCTTGGGTGAAAAGCTACAACAACATTTCCGTGCGCTTGCGGATTGTTATCTAATAGGCTAAGAAAGGCCAACAGGTACCAAGTGGGTTTTCAGAAATAAATAGGGTGAGAATGGGATGGTTGTGAGGAACAAAGCGAGATTGGTAGCCCAGGGTTTCTGTCAGAAGGAGGAGATAGACTATGAGGAAACCTTTGCTCCTGTTGCCCGTTTAGAAGCCACTAGGATTCTGCTTGCCTTTGCGGCCTCTAAAGGCTTCAAATTGCAGCAGATGGATGTCAAGTCAGCTTTCCTAAACGGTTACATAGAGGAGGAGGTATATGTGAGACAACCTCTAGGCTTTGAGAGTGCCAAGTTTCCAGATCGGGTGTTTGTTGAGGAAAGCCTTGTATGGTCTAAAGCAAGCTCCTAGAGCTTGGTATGCTAGGTCGAAGAGTTTCCTGCTCAAGTCTGGGTTTGTGATGGGTTCAGTAGACAAGACCTTGTTTTTGTTGAGTTGTGGTGGTGACACCCTGATAGTTCAGATATATGTTGATGACATAATCTTTGGTGGTTCATCTAACGCTTTGGTGTCTAGTTTTGCTGAACAGATGGGCAGGGAATTTGAGATGAGTCTCATGGGTGAGCTTCAGTTCTTCCTCAGGCCACAGATCAAGCAGGGTCTTGAAGGAACCTTCGTCCATCAAGCCAAATACACGAAGGACATACTCAAGAAATTTGATATGGGTGACTCTAAACCCATGACAACTCCTATGAGTACAAACACGGCGCTTGATGCGGATGAAGATGGGGAGGCGGTGGACCAGAAAGAATTTCGTGGAATGATCGGCTCACTTTTGTACCTGATGACGACCAGACTGGACATTCAGTTTGCGGTCAGCCTTTGTGCGCGGTACCAGGCTTCTCCGAGGACATCTCACCGTCAAGCGGTGAAGCGCATTTTCAGGTATCTAAAGTACACTCCTGAGCTTGGTCTTTGGTACCCCTCGGGTTCTTCTCTTTCTCTTAGAAGGTTCTCAGATGCTGATCATGCTGGATGCTAGATTGATCGCAAATTAACTTCTGGTACTTGCCAATTCTCAGAAACTTTTCTTGTCCCTCTCGCAAGCAAGCTAGTGTCTCCTTGTCTACCACTAAAGCAGAATACATAGCTGCTGCTAGCTGCTCCCAGCTACTTTGGATGAAAGCCACCTTAAGTGACTTTGGCCTAAGTTTTGGAAGGATCCCTCTTCTAGTGGATTCTACTTCTGCTATCTCTGTGGCTAAGAACCCCGTCTTGCACTCTAGAACCAAACACATAGACGTGAGGTTTCACTTTCTGAGAGATCACTATGAGAAGGGAGATATAGACTTGATCCATGTAGCAACCCAAAACCAGCTAGCCGATATAATGCTTTTGTACGCTTGAGAGGTGAGCTTGGAGTGTGTTATCCCTTTTAGTCAGGGATAACTTTAGTAGTTTAGGATTTGCTCTTTATTTGCTTTTGTTTTTGTTTCTTCTTTGCTTCTTTTGCATTTTGTATCATATCATGCATTGCACTATATCATATGCATTTTCACTAGCACTAGAGCTCTTTTGGTACGTTGAGTTAGTATTTGCTTGTGCTAGGTTGTACAGATGCTTGCTTGATCATGGTTGGCTAAGCTCACTTGAGTCTGTTGAATACTAATTCTGAGCTAAGCCCTTTTATTTCCTGTAAATCCAAAAACATGATCACCACGTGACTTGGCTGCCTAGCATGTGTAGGAGTGTTGAATGCTATGCTATATTTTCATACCTAGATATGCTAGTTGTATGCCTTTGCTAAATTAATGCCTAAGCTTTTATGATACCTTGCTTAATTTGAATTCTGAATTAAATGTTTACAAGTGGTGTCTTGTGCTGAAATGAAAAGATCCAGGTGGGTTTGCTTGTCACACTGACTAAGTGCTATTCTCTACCCAACCAGAGTGCATGGCGCGAAGGCGTGCGAGGGAGGCTTTGGTGGCTTCGGCTCAAAACCGCCACCCAAGCTACCCAAGCCTTGGTGAGTTGGGCCACGACTCGCCAAGATAGAGAAGATGGGCCAAGTCCAGCCCAGACGGAGACTTTCTAAAGTTTCTCGGTTTCTGACTTCAAAACCGGGGGTGCAAAGGAGGATTGGACTACTGGCCACGTGGAAGACATTCGAAGATTGCGTGGAAGCTAAGAAGGTCAAGTCTTCATTGTGGTCGTCCGTCCCTGATATTTCAGGTCCTTTTTCTGTTTTAGCCCGTCCGGGCGTTTTTAGTTTTAGGGGTCTTTGTGTAAAAATGCCAAAACTGAATCGGTGTATAAATAGCGTAAGAGCTGGTCACTAGGACTCCTCTTGGCTGCTAGGTTTTCATTTCCTTAGGGTAACTTTCGTCATCAAGCCTTGAGCACAAAGTTTAGAAGGGTTAGGGTAAGATCTAGCCTCCACATCAAGAGGGAAGGAGAGGGTGGTTGCTTGGGATGAACTCCTTGGTTGTAATCTGATCTTGAGACCCATCTTGGGCTATTAATCCAAGTGATTTCGTGCAGCAACTTGTCTGCTTGTTCTTCTCCCTTTTCCCTTTCGTTCTTGGACTCAATTCTTGGCTTTTCGGGTTTTTGCTTTGGCCAAGGTTGAATCCTTTCATTTTTTGGTATTTTGCCTTGCTATGATGTGGTGAATCTCACTAGCCAAGTGCTAGAATCATTGAACCACGAGCAAGGGCCGTTTTTGTCAGATTTTAGTTTTTCGGTGTCAACTCACCTTCCTCACGAGATTTGCAATTCCCATGCAACCATTGATCTTTTCAAGTGGATCTTTTGGGGTTTGCTAGGAAAGGTCCTTAGGATTGTCCATACAATTTTTTGTGAAGTTTCGTTGAGATTTGACCCCATTTCGATCGATTTTTCGAAGGGGTGTCGGGCTGTTTTTCTGGGCAGTTTTTGGCTGAGTTAAATAGGACGGTCTGGGGTTATTTAGTACGGTCTGTAGACTTTGGATAGTCCGGTCTGTAGTGTTTCTGGGCTATTTTCAACCTCTTCTTTAACTTGGTACGGTCTGGCCTTTTGGTGTGGGGGGGTTCGGATAGTATGGTCTGTACATTTTTAGGCTGTTTTCTTGTGTTAGTTCCTCCTTTTCTTCCTTGGTCTTTTCTCCTTGGTTTCTTTGGTCTTTGGAGTGTTGTTGTTTGCTTCAAACTTGTTTTGTGTCAACCACTGCATGCCCACACTCTTCACTCACTGATCTTAAGCGAGGCATGTTGTGTGTTGAGTGGCTAGTGTGCGATACTTGCAAGCTTTGTAGCGTGTCTCGTTTTTTCTGTCCGGTCTTTGTCTCTTGCCGCTATTTTTGTTTGTGTATTGATGTTTTGGTTTTGCTTGTTTTGTGTAATTGTTATCTTTCAAAGAGAAGGCCCTAGAGTGTCAAGGGTTGGTAGTGTGTTCATACTATGCAACTTTGCACACTAGAGTAGTGTATGTTTAGGTCTAGCGCTTTTGTTAGTGTTTTTAGGAGTTGTGTGCTTGTGAGTCTAAGTGTCTAGGTGTAGAGTGTCTACTCGTATTGCGTTCATTTCAGTGAACGTTGATTCGAGTGCATCCACTTTCCACCCGATACGTATCTGTTCAATGGACGGTATCTGGTGTGCGTGTGTTTTCATGAGAGCACACTTTGGGGGTTTTGAGTTTTTCAAGTGCTCCTATTCACCCCCCTTCTAGTCACACGTCTCGGTCCTACAAGTATTAGCAGTACCCCGTCCAACTGAGCAGCAGTATCACCCATCCAACCGAAGGTAAGCACGTTTAATAAAATAATGTCCTTTATGTATTTCGATTTATTGCTCGAAAAAAGTGTTAATAAAAGCAACTCCTAACTTTGATACATATATCTTTCATATGGAAATGATGAATAGTTGCTCTGTTATGTTCACACTTAGTTGTTTGTGCACATACCATACTTAGCTTAATTTCGAGCCTATGTGTATAAGTTGAAAGCTTGATCTTGTACTTAGTGGATGCCATTTGCATAACTATGTCTAAGTTGTTGTGAGAAATGATATGGCTAAGCACTAGGTTTTCTCCACATATTCTTAGTAAGATGAACATCTCAGGTTTATTCTTTTGAAAAAAATAAAGTTCCCCCGTTGGTTTGAAAACCTACCAGAACCAAATACACTGAAATATCTGAGCCTAGATTGTTTAAGCTGCTTAGTGTTGTTTTGTGCTTTGTCAAATTTTGAGTCTCATTGAATGGAATCATCTCTATCTTGTGAATTATTGGAGCAAAACCATCACCACTTATGCATTTACCTATCCTAGGTATGCATCCACACATCTCCAAATAAATACCTTTGACGTTACTCCTTCCTAAGTCAAAAAGAGGGAGAGTACGGAGCCAACAAAAATATGAGAAGAAGAAAAACATGCTAGTCAAGCATAGCAAAAGTATGAGAAAAAAGAAAAGCATGATAGTCAAGCATGGAAAAAAGAAGAGAAGAATACAAAAAGGCTCCATACTCATACATATCAATCAAAAGGAGGAGGAAAGGAAATAAGGAGATTCATCCATCCACCCACCAAATAAAGCTCTAGTAATGAACAAGGCTAGATGATGTAGTACATTTCTTGGTCCAATCTTTGGCTTTGCAAAACAAACAGCCTAAGTAAGCTAAGTTCTTCCATGACCCTGAGCTCCACATAAGCCTTAGTACAGGAAGTTCTTAGCCATGCTCCTGGCTTCAAATGGTGAGGGTACGCTTTGAGCGATCAAGAGTACCTTTGGGGAAACTTGTTTTCTTTTTTGAAAAGTCATCAAAAACACCTGAGATGGGAATCCCAAAAGACATGCTTGGAGCAGAACCTGAGCTAAGTCGTCCTTCCTCCCAACCGCCCAAGACATGGCGAGACAAAAAGATGCACCACAAGTATGAGTAAGAGTGATCATTACATACACCATGGTTCGAGGTAAAAGCATGGGTGTCAATTGTGCATAGCTTCTATTCATGAGCATTATATATTGCAACAACTCCTGATCCATAACCCATGAATAGAAGCTATGAATAGACACTTGCTAGTCCACAGGAATAGGACACTTGCCCACCCCAAGCTTAGACCTTTGCTAGTCCACAAGTGTCTGAGCTTGGTCTAAGCCATGAATAGAAGCTATGATTGTGTCTAAGCCAGGAATAGACACTTCACCCACCCCAAGCTTAGACCTTTGCTAGTCCACAGGAATGAAGTGTCAACACAGCTCCAAGGTGTAAGCCACGAATGCAACATGCAAAGTACCGGAAGGCCTTGCCACATCATCGATCCAGCACTTGGATTGGTGAAGTCAGCAATCCTCAGCACTTCAATCCTACGGCTAAGGAAGAAACACAAGTGAAGATCAACGGTTGAGAAAAAAACACATGCATAACCGCCACAACCACCATGCAACCGACCTAGGGATTGAAGGTGAGCCACAAGATCAAGAGAGGTGGTGGATCCAACGGTTCTCCAGGCCGCCCGACCTGGTGGGAGGCCGCCCGGCCCTACCTCAGGTCGCCCTGTTTGTAACCACCATCCTAACCACCTCACCGACCTCGGAAGCTATAAATACTCCCCTAGGCTTCACTTGGACTCTTGTTAAGTCCAAGTCTTTGCCTCAGGGATTTCGGAGTCATCTTTGAGTCGCGGTAAAGCTCTTGTATCTTGCTATCTTTGTACTCTTGTTACTCTAGTATAATATACATCATTGCTCTATCTTTTGTTATACTTTACTTTACTACTTAACACTTGCCTAGTGTGGTGTACCTTTATTGCACACTAGACCAAGGCTTAGGTTTGTGTTGTTCTTAAGTTATATGAATCTTGCTAGACTTGCCAATGCTATAAGCTTGTCTTAGACTTTTGATCTAAGATTAAGTTAGTTCTCACCCTCTGATCAAGGAAGAACTTTAGAGTTCAAGTTCTCACTTGAACTCTAGTATAGCGTGCCATCTTGCCCACGCAACTTTGGTTGGTAGCCTCTCTAGGTGACAGCTTTAGAGGTCTCAGTATTCTAATCCCATCGTTCGGTAAGCCCATAGGCGTTAGCCAGGTCATCTTCTGTGCTCTACTAACTACCCCCTGACCCCTCGAGGTGCCGGATCGTGTTTGGTAAACTTAGTTCAACCACGAATACTCCTTTGTAGCGGTTAAGGAATAGAGTTTGGAAATCTGAATCTCACTCATTGTCCTCCCAGATAGCTACCTAGGTGTTGGCTTCTTTAGTCCCTATTTTACTCTTCCCACCATACACTACTTTGTTATCTTACCCCCGTTGTAAGAATAGTTGATGGTTTATCTAAGTTATAGTACCGCTTGAAAGTTCGACATTTCATTCCACCTATTCGCCCTTACTTCCCTGTGGATTTTTACGATTCTTGGAATACTCTGAGTGAAAAAGCTACACCGAATCTCCATGTGCTTGCGGAGTAAAATCTGTTACGCTAAGAGACGTCAACAAGCTTTACCCTTACTTGCTCCAAAATACCGCCTTCTCGATCAACATGGTCGACATGCCAATGGACGCGAAAGGAAAGACCAAAGTTGACCCGCGCGATGATCTGCCTCTAGAGTTTAGAGCCGAAGAACATACTTCAGCCAAAACAATTGAAAGAAATCGACGATTTTGTCCTAATTCAGGGGCATTGATCGGCATGTACGCGCGTCATCATCGGCGTAACGAGGAGCGTCGTCGCGTTGATGATGAGGAAATCTACCACTGCGAGAGGCATCGCCATCACGAGGAGCGTCATCGCCAATACCCTCGTTTGCCTAGCGTGAGGAAAGGCACTGGGAGGATCGTCGGCGGTATGAGGAGCACCGAGACGCCATCAATCGTAAGGAACATTGGCGCTGCCCCTACTTCTACTTCTGCTGACCAAATCACAGAAGCGCAGGGTTCAGCGCCTGTGTAGTCTGGAACAAGCCGAAGAAGAGTACATTCGGCTGCTCAAGAAGGTTGGTGGTGCTATGGAAATCCCAAGTCTACGGTCATAACGCAACCTCGTTTGGAAGCGCAAGGAGAAAACAACACCTTTAGTCGATGAGGACCCATCCAGCGATGAGGAGGATATGGAGGAAGAAGTCACCGCAGTGATTAAGAAGGCTACAGTAGGCATTAACATGGTATTTTACCTTCCTGAAGATTTCCGTCCTCCCAGCGAAAAACAAATGGTCGAGTCCATGGCACAACTCAGTCTCGGCCCCACTTGCTGCCATCTTTGAGAAGGCAGCCAACAAAAAGTATCGGCATCTCAAGCCTCTGTATGTGAAAGGCTTCATCAACGGCAAACCAGTCGATGGAATGCTCGTCGACGCAGGTGCGACTGTTAACATCATGCCATATTCCTTGTGCCGCAAGATCGGCAGGTCTGCCGATGATCTTGTAAAGACCAATGCAATATTGAATTAACCGTCGGCCACAAAACATTGAACATCTCCTTCTTCGTCGATGATCACGGGCCTTACTCAGCTTTGCTTGGCCGAGATTGGATCCATGCCAACTGCTGCGTTCCTTCTTCCATGCATCAATGTCTAATCCAATCGGATGGCGACAACGTTGAGGTAGTCCCCGCCGATGATTCGCGTAGCGTTGCACAGTCGTCAACATCAGACGAAGCGGAGTGTCTCTCGAGCAGGCAGGAGTTGGACTGGAGTTTCATCAACGAGGCAAAAAACGGAATCACGCTGGTTCTAGCAATCGGTATTGCTCTTTAGATGACAGGCTAGTATCATCGAGTGCGTCGGCCGATCATCATCGACTCATGGACGCGTTTAGCCTTTCTACGGACATACTCCGTAGTGGCCGATCTGCGCAATTGGCCCCAAAAAATTTGTAATCATATTTTATATGAAGATCTTGTATTAGTCGATCCGTACAATTGGCCTCGAAACATCAATTTGATTTATGTTACTTCTAATAAAGATGTTTTGTCATGTGATGATCAATTGGTTGACGATGAAGGGAAACCCGAGATCGCACCTCCCCATCCGGCCCCGACGTCGTCAGGCTCTACACAAGAATTTGCCGAGGAGGGCAGACTCGGCTTTGGTTTCACCCCGTTAGATGAGCTCAAAGCGATCAACATAGGTCTAGGCGATCGTCCCAGGCTTACGTGGATTAATAAAAAGCTTGACCTGGAGTTCAAAGCGAAGTTAGTCGAGCTGCTTAGGGAGTTTCCAGATTGCTTTGCCTGGGAATATCACGAGATGCCTGTCCTTGACTAGTCTATTGTCGAACATCGGTTGCCAACTAAACTTGGTTTTCGTCTGTTTGCTCAGCATCCTAGGAAGATCGATGTGAAGATCATAGAAACGGTCAAAGAAGAAATAGAGAAGATGATTCGTGCCAGGTTTATTCGTCCTTGCCGATATGCCACCTGGATATCAAGCATTATCCCTGTATGGAAGAAAAATGGCAAGCTCAGAATATGCATTGACTTCAGAGATCTAAACAGGGCTACCCCAAAAGATGAATATCCAATGCCCTTTGCTGAGTCACTTGTCGATGCTGCAACTGGTCACAAAATGATGAGCTTTCTCGATGGTAATGCTGGGTATAATCAAATCTTTATGGTCGAAGAAGACGTCTGCAGGACTGCTTTTCGTTGCCCGCAAGGCCTGTTTGAGTTTGTTGTCATGACCTTCGGCTTGCGCAATGCCGGAGCCACTTATCAATGAGCCATGAATTACATCTTCTATGACTTGATCGGCCGACTTGTCGAAGTATACATCGATGACGTGGTGGTAAAATTGGTATTGCAGGAAAATCATTTAACCGATCTTCGTCAAGTCCTCTAACATACTTGAAAGCACGGCATGCGGATGAATCCTGATAAATGTGCGTTCGGCATCACGGCTGGCCAATTCTTGGGGTTTATAATACATGAAAGAGGGATAGAGATTGGCTCAAAGAGTAAGCATGCTATCGAGACAATGGTACCCCCGACAACCAACAAAGAACTTCAAGAATTAATTGGCAAAATCAATTACATCAGGAGGTTTATACCCAACCTATCAGCCAACATTGAAGCATTATGCCATTGGTCAGGACGCAAAAGAGCAATGAGTTTGTATGGGGGCCCAACAAGCAATTGGCGTTCAATAACTTGAAAAAGTACTTGACAGCACCACCAATGATGGCTCCACCTCTTCTCGATCTTCCATTCATCGTCTATTTATCGGCTGATGAGGCGTCCATCGGCTCTGTGCTAATTCAAGAAGTCAATGGGAAAGAACGCGTGGTCTACTACCTTAGCCGACGGTTGCTCGATGCAGAGATCAGGTATTCCGAGATGGAGCGTTTATGTTTATGTTTATATTTTACATGCACCAAATTGCGGCATTACCTACTCAACGCTGAAACATGGGTGGTATGCAAAGCCGATGTCATTAAGCATATGCTGTCAGCTCCAATTCTCAAAGGGAGGCTCGGCAAATGGATGTTTGCTCTGTCAGAATTTGATATCAGATACGAACCAACAAAGGCCATCAAGGGTCAAGCATTAGCCGATCTTATTACTGAACGATCGGCTCCGCAACACTGTTTTGTCGGCATTTCATCTTGGGCTTTATTTTTTGATGGGTCTACGTGTGATGCTGGCCATGGCGTCGGGCTTTTTATCGTCTTCCCTCGGGGGGCACGGTATGAATTTTCTTTTCGCCTTAGTGAACGGCGCACCAACAACCAGACGAAATATGAAGTTTTGTGCAAAGGCCTCGAGTTGTTATTAGAAGCAGGTGATGAAGCAGTAGAAGCCTTTGGTGATTCCAGGGTCGCCATCAACCAGTCGACTGAGGACTTCAACTGCGCAAGTGATTTGTTGTATCCCGATCTTCTACTTTGTCAAGAGTTGATGGCAAAATTCAGATACATTCAGTTAAAATGGATACCGAGAGAAGACAACATAGAAGCCAACAAGCTAGCACAAATAGCTTCTGGCTACGCAGATCAAGATGATGATGTTTGCGCCGATGTCATGCAGATGACTACAATCGATTGGGTAGCCGATCTCCTCAATTCCTTGAGGGATCCGGCTCGGGGGACAGATAAGAAGACAAGACATCGTGCTTTAAAACACGTGCTCATTGGCGATGAGCTCTACTTCAGGACTGTAGAATGTTGCTAAAGTGCCTAGGACCGACAGAAGCACTCGGAGTTATGCACGCTGTTGATGAAGGAGTCTGTGGCACCCACCAATCAGCTCACAAGATGAGGTGGCTGATCAGAAGGTCAGGGTATTACTGGCCAACTGTGTTAGAGGATTGCTTCAAATATAATAAAGGTTGCTAGGACTGTCAGAAATTTGGAGCCGTCCCGATGGCTCCGGTCGGGCCGTTGAATCCTATTGTTAAACCAGGGCCATTTAGAGGATGGGGTATGGACATGATTGGACAAGTCAATCCTCTGACCAACAAGGGGCACAAGTGGATCTTGGTTGCTACTGATTATTTCACCAAATGGGTAGAGACCTGCTGGGGGAAAGGCCAAAGGGTGCCTTTCCTCCCTTAGGGAAAAAGGCCCAAGAGGACCATGTAACACTTATAACTCATGTTTTGTCCCACCTTGCCACTCTAAGTAGCAAGGCCTCCCCTTCTTGCCTATAAAAGGGGAGGTGGAGTATGAGAAAGGGGTTTTTCTTTGGAGGAATGATTGATGGACCTCTTCCCTCTCCCTCACGGATTGGAATTTCAATATCTGTTGGTAACTTCGGAGCACTTTCTCTCTCTAGTTTCGGAATGGTTTTCTCTCTCTAGTTCGAAGCTAACATTGGTGTTCGAAGCATATTCCTTGGCTTAAGTTCGAAGCTATTCCAAGTATGAGGACCGAAGTTAGCTAAACCCCAACATTTGGCGCCCACCGTGCTTCGGCTTTGAGGGGGGCATGGCGAGAAGGTTATGTCTTTCTTTCTCTATCTAAAATTGGAGCTTCGAAGTAACTTTGAGACTTGAGCTTCGAAGTAAGTAAGTTGGCCAGGTTTGGTCCGAAGAAGGTTTCGCTTCCTTTTAGGACTCGAGCTTCGAAGTACAAAAGGGGCTCCAAGTATATGACAAGACGCATTTTACATGAGCTTCGAATTTCACATTTAGTTTTAGCTTCGGATCTTACTTTTTGGTAGCTTCAGATCTTGCACTTAATATATGCTTCAGATTTGGCATTTAACATATGCTTCGGATTATGCATTTATAGGCAACTTCGTATCTTACATCTAAATGTTTGTATCATTTAACTTCATACTCTTGCTATACATGCTAAAGTTAGATCATTTTTATATTGTTGTAAGTGCAATCAACCTCTAAGAGGGTTTTAGTGAATGTTGACAAAACATTAAAAGCAACTAATGACTTTACATGAGCATGAATATAGTGACAAATCAATTGAAAGTGCTACACTCATGTATATCAAGCAAGAAAAGGTAATCCATATTGTATACCAAGCAAACAAGTGCTAGAGTTATCAAGTGAGCAAGATAAGAGGCCCCTCAATTATTTTCAACCAAGATGTGAAGTGGTTCACTCAAGATCAAGTCTACTTTAGTTTTACTAATTTACATCTTGAGTATAGGAACCGCCGTACTTTCAAGGGGGGTCCAACATGCAGTGCTTCTTGAGTCACTAAGCTCACAAGGTTCAACTCTTTCCAACCAAAAATTCTAGCCAACTTTACATAGTCAAATTATGTTCTTCTCAGCGCCCCATCGGTGGTTCCCACCAGTGCCACCGGTCGGGCACTTAACCAACGGTCGGGCAGCTGGCAACTCTCTGGTAGCCAACCGGTGGTTCCCACCGGTGCCACCGGTCAGGCACTTAACCACCAATCGGGCAGCTGGCAGCTCTCTGGTAGCCAACTGGTGGTTCCCACCGGTGCCACCGGTCGGGCGCTTAACCACTGGTCGGCAGCTGGCGGCTCTCTGGTTGCGAACAGGTGGTTCCCACCGGTTCCACCGGTCGGTCATTTGCCAGCCTAGTAACGGTCCAAAACGGCTAGTTCGAGAGGGGAGTATTTATACCCTTTCACTCCCCTCTTTCTCGCTCTCTTGGCCACTTCTTCAACTTGAGACAAAAGCTCCAAGTTCTTTCACTCCTCTCCATCACTCTCCACTCTCTTGTGCTCAAATCCTCTATAGCTTGTGAGTGTGAGTGGGTGAGATCTTGAGAGAGCATTGAAGACTCCGTGTTCATCCTTCGCTCTCTCTTGTTCTTTGTGAGCTTTGGTGAATCTTGAAGCAAACTTGGTGGACTTGTTACTTTTGGAGCTTGGTGCTCCTAGACGGCTAGGCATCGCCCGTTGAAGCATCTATCTCGTGTGGATTGAAGACTCCATGTTCATCCTTCACTCTCTCTTGTTCTCGTGAGCTTTCTTGTGGTGCCTAGTGTTCTTCGTGTTCTTGTTCATACTCACCTTGTTTTGGCAAGTTTTGTGTGGATCTATCTCTTGTGCACGTTTTACAGCTAGCCCCTCTCAGATCTATAAGAACTAGTCTCAAGGAAGCCCCACAAACTTGCGGCATGAAATTTACTTGCATAGATTTAGAGATCAATTCAGTTCATCTGCCTCCACATCGGTGGAACCGGTGTGCACTGGTGGAACCGGTGGGGCACTGATTTTGTGCCAAGTTTGTGTAAGTTTTCATGATTGCCTATTCACCCCCCTCTAGGCAACTTTCAATTCGTATCAGAGCCTAATCCTCGTGATTAGTGCTTAACCGCGTGAGGAATGTCGACTATGGCCGAGAAAACCGGTCCCAAGAATGGAAAGGAGGTCCTCATCGAAGAAGAAGAAGATCTTGTCTCAATCGATCTTAGCTCAAGCTCGGAAAAAGAAGAAAGTGAAAGTGAAGCCCAAAAGGAGATGAAGAAGATGGCCAAGGAGATGGCTAAGAAGGCACTAAAGAAGATGACAAAGAAGCTCATGGCCTAAGTGGAAAAGAAGATGGAGAAGAAGTCGGAGTCTACTTCATCACCAAAGAAGACAAAATCGTCCGGCGACAAGAAGTTCACTCAAATTCAATTCGATTACTCAAGTTTGACTAACGTCCCTTCTTCTAATTTCACTTCTGTACCCATTGGCAAGGCACCTATTCTTGATAGGTTAAATTATGCTGATTGGGCTTCCGATATGAAGATGCATTTAATCTCTTTGCACCCAAGTCTTTGGGAGATTGTGGTTGTAGGTGTAAACATTCTCAAGAAGGATGAATTAATCACTCTCGAGATGATGCAAGACCTTCACCGCAATGCTCAAGCCATCCGCATATTCAACAATGGATTGAGTGAAGAAGTACGCCGCAAGGTCAAAGGCATGGAGATTGCAAAGGAAATTTGGGACAAGCTTCAATTGGCTCATGAAGGTGATCACAAGGCCAAGCTTGGAAAGATCGAGCTTACACAAGGATAATTAGACAACTTTGTTTTGCTCAAGGGAGAAACGCTTCAAGAGTTGTTTGATAGGTTCATGGAACTCATCAACAAGATAAGAGCTCTTGGTAGTGAAGAATGGGATGATGTGAACAAAGTTGCAAGAAGATTTCTTAGAGCCTATCATGTGAAGAACATGACTCTTGCAACAATTATTAGAGAATGTGATGACTTTGAAGCCATGGATGCTCACACATTACTTGGAAAGCTTCAACATCATGAGATGACAGACCAAGCGGCAATTACGGCCGCCGGAAGGATACCCAATGCAATTATGCCAAATGAAAGTGAAAACAAAGGAGTGGCTTTCCAAGCCATAAATGAAGAGAAAGCAAGCAAATCAAGCAAAGCTAAGAAGAGCATTGTGGCGGAACCGCCCTGCTTAATCTAGACTAAGCACACCTGCCACCTCTGGCTCGCAGTGCCCTTAGGCCAGACTAAACCCGGTAGTCCGTCGAGAGTCCTTCGAGCTCTCGATAACACCAATTTCCGAGGAACCGACATCAAACACATCCGACTCTCGAAGGAGCCACAACAATTACATCATCACAGGCAGTTGAAATAGAAAATAATAGACTTAATTTACAACTCAATTGTATGAAATCAAATACATGTTCAAATATAGCGGAAGCGAATTCAGAGTATATAAATATAGCGGAAGCGTTTTCAAAACATCTCGCAGCGGAATAATATACTTAAGTAGTCTTCAGGAAGAGATGACAAGGCGAATAGCACCGAGCCCACCGGTACTACCACCTCCAACACAGTTGTCCAGCTATCGTCGGTACCTGCAATCCAAAAGTGGGGGCAAACCCTGAGTACTAATTACTCAGTAGGACTTAATGGACGGGGCTTACGGCTGACGCAAAGCATGCTTACTAATCATGTGGGTCCTTAGCTGTTGATTCTTAAACAAGGTCATGTTGATATCAGATAGCAGGATTTTGACAGCTGCTATCCATTAATCATGAGAATCAGTCATATCATAAAATAAACATTTGCATGAAAGTAAAGTAATGAACACATGTCCCGTCCCAAGATTCACAGCGCCTCCATCCAACCCCTTGGGAGTAGCCGTCTCAGGAGCGATACCACGGTACGTCGGGTCAGCCCTCCTTCGACCTCAAAGCATCTCCCAAGTCCATCGACCTCCTAGCAGTGGATGGGCGACACCCTGAATAGTGAGACGGATCATACACATCCAAGCATGTTGTATAAAAAGGCGTGACTTAATAAACAGCATGTTACAGTTATTACTACGTTGCCCGTGTGCGATATTGGCATCTTCACACCTGGTGAGCATCAGCGATTCGAATCGATTTGTTAATTCCCCGGGAATAACTAGAAGCACCAGGATGGCATATGCTTACTAACTCCCAGCGTTCCACATATGCTTCTCCCATCTCCACTTGTCCCATCCCAAGTTCGATTCAATCCTTCCGTTGTTCCCAGGTTGTGCTGTCTTGGGAGCGATACCACGGTCACGTCGGGTCAGCCCTCCCTCGACTACAAGCTCCCCAAGGTGTCACAGTAGGAGTCTGTCTATGTTCTTCGGATGGCACAAGTAAGCTTTCACCGGTCCATTATCCCGGATAAGCACTCTAGCAATGTTATGCCGATCAGCAGGCGAACAGCGAACGGGCCTTATGCGACTCGGGCGGAGTCCAGTGCACAATACCATAATCAATAAATAACTCAATAATTCTCCGCCCGGTCTCCATTTAAACATAAGCATGTATAGTAACTTCCATAGGTGAGATTTCTGTCACTTTGTAAAGCCGTACCTACGAGACGAGTACAATCACTCGTGTCTACTCGTACCTAGCAATTCTAGGCACTCGTCCTACGAACTCTACGTATAGGTGCTAGGGCCAGGGCGGCCAGGAAGTCTAATGCAGTTGGTTTCAAACAACTCCTAATGCATATGCGTAATCATCAAACAAGAGTTGTATTTGCTGGGAGAAATCATGGTCCTGCCTACCTTTGCTTGATCTTAAGAAAACCAACAAACTAAACTAGGTTAGTTTGCCGGGTTGTGAGGCTTTGCCCCAGGCAACCCCTTGAAGCAGGGACGGATTTAATCAGCGACCCTTCGTCTTCTGGCTCCGGATATAGCCTGTTGCCTGGTTCCTTGATCACTGGGTTCTCCTGCGTTGATAGCTCTTTGCACGCGGGGTCTATATGCATGATAAAATGCAAGTGAGTGCAAGAGAATGCAAATACAGGCATATGATACAAGTTATATGGATGACATAGTGCAAACATGAGTGCAACGAATTGCAGCTGTATGCATGAGGTGTCAATGAAATATAAGGCATGATCAAGTAGCTTGTGAAGAATGGGTTCGGGTACTCTTAGTTTAAACACATCCTATAACAAGAAAGCTTAACGACTTTGCTAAGAAATCATACAGCCCATCACTAAGAAATCGTACAAACCGTTACCACCTTTTATCTTTGAAGTTATTAGGAATAATTGTTCTATATGTGTACACAGTCCCTATCAAATGAAAAGAAGTAGTTTCATGAAAACACCTTTATGAATATAAAGCACTCATGGGTTCAGGTAGTTGGACAACTCAATTGATCTCAAATTTTTACCACGTGCAGACACATACTTCATAGAGCTACTGTCAAAATTTCAGCTACAACCAAGTTATAATTAATTTATTAAAATCCCAGCAAGTTATCAGCCCTATAGCTTCTCGGATTTTTCATAATTTATAGGAGTGAGTTCTGGACTTGAAATTCCTACAACAAGTATTTCATGGCATTAAAATCATATACAAAAATCATCAAGCCCAAAATCCAAAGTTAATAGGACTTCTATTTTTCCATATTTTATTTCACCATGAAGATCATATAAGTCAAAACAGCAGTAATAAGGTGCACAAAATTACTTTCTGGAAACAAGACATCACTAGTAGGCTACTAGATTTTTTTTCCATAATTTTATTAGTAGTTTAAATACATTTTTTCCTATTTTCTTTTTCAACTAGTAGCATTTTATTATTTTCAATTCAGCAGCTAAAACACACATGCACCGACTCATACTTTACTAATGAGCTACCCATATTATATAGAGTATATGAAAAATACTAGAAGTCACATTTGAGCATATTTATATAGCCTTCATTGTCCAAGTTAATTAAATACACAAATCATATGCATAAGGGCAAAACAGTAATTAAACAGTCAATGCTAGTGTCACCAAAAATCACACAGTACCTAGATGTCATAAGAAAGCTACTGTCCAAGTCTCATAATTTTTGGAGTTCATTTGGTCCACTTTTACCATTTATCAACCTACACCATGCATGCACTAAACCAGGGGCAAAACAGTCTTTTCACACATCCACATCATACCTATTCTGTAGATCTACTCAAGAGGAGTCCATAGCCACTGAGTTTGTCCATTTTGGATTTTTCTTTGAATTGTTATGATTTTTCAAAGTTTCAGCCGATTTATTAATGAAATAAATGGAAAATACATTAGACCGAGGACTTGTACGTAATTAACCGTAGTTTCCAGGGGCTAGACCGTAAGTTTCGCAAGACTCAGTGTATAGCGCTTCGGATCTAACCGCGAAACGTCAAAAGGCCGAGGGTAAAAATGCAAAAACTCTCGCCTTCTTCAACCTCCCGCCGGTGGGGAGTTGACCGGCGGCGGCGGCATGTTGAACCGGCCGCGCGGGGCCCGCGGGCTCGCCGGCGGTGGTCGGGGAGAGGGAGGGGAGTGCGGGGATGCTTACCCAACTACCTGAGTCGACGGAGAAGAACGGGAGGAGGCCCGCGACGGTGAGGATGAGGCGGCGACCTTAGGCGGCGCGCAAGGGTCGGGCTCGGTGGCGAGGAGACGGAACGACGGCGAGGACGAACCCCTCGGGTGCGCGGTGGAGCGGCACGTGTAGTGATGGCGGTCTAGGGCTCGGAGAGCCAGTGCAGGGGCGGCGCGACGGCGGTGACCCGACGATGAACTCGCCGCGAACCGGCGCGTCGTGACGTCGCGCGGCAAGTCGATCTCCGCGTAGGAGAGGCGTATGACGACGAGGTCTAGGGCGTCGGACTCGCGGTGGAACGACGAAGGCGATGGTGGCGGTCTTGGGGAGCTGAGGTGGACGGAAGCGAGGGTGCGAAGAGCTTCAAGCTCAGAGCGCGGCCATGTCGGTTCGCGTCGGGGCGCGACCCGACCTGGCGAATGGGGAGGGTAGGAGCGACGAGAGTTGGTGGGAAAGGTGCGCGATGATGAGGCGCGCGCGGTGGTGAGGTTTGGAGGCGCGGGGACTGGCCGTGGCGACCGGCGCGACGAGCTCGAGCTCGGCGCCAATGGCGGCGGCGTTCGGTGCGGTTGGAGAACGAGGGAGGGTGAGAGCGGAGGGGGACGCGGACGCGTCTAGGTGCAGCCGGGGCCTCCGCTTTGAAGGGAAACGGGGAGGGCAGGGGCGCGGCGTCGGCCACGCGCGGCGCGGGCAGAGCGCGCCTGCCGCGTGCTCGCGAGGGAGAGGGGAAGGAGGCCGGTGGAGAAGGGGGGGACGCGGTCCAATGGCCGGTGGTCGGTGACAGTGGGCCCGGGTGAGAGGGTGAGATGAGTGGTCCAATGGACCGAGTGTATGCAGCGAAAGGAATGGTGGGACCCACCAGCTGGAATTTCCAATCGCGCACGCGGGAACCGTCGGCGGCCTGACGTGTGGGGCCCACGCGTCATAGAGACAAAAGGAGAAAATAATTCCCGAAATTGAAAAACCTCAGTTTGACTGCAGAGACTAGGGTTTGTATTTCGCGTTTTTGAATGAGTTAAAGGCCGAATTTGAGAATACCATAATTGGATGAAATGTTCTAAATTTGTTCCTCTACAACTTTCTCATAATATTTCATACCATGTTATATTCAAAAATATGGTTTAAATTTGAATTTAGTCTGCTGACCAAGGTTTGACCAACAAAACCCTCCAGCTTGGAAATTCTAAAAGTCTATTTTCTAAACACTTTCACAAAAAGAGTTTTATACCAATGTTGTTCAAAATTTCATGATCTACAACTTTACCAATACCAGCATTGCAAGATTTTGGATTTTTGATCAAGAAAATTTAAAATTACTAAACTGGTCAGGTTTGGACAGATTTCACATGCTGACAGAAAAAGCCCCAAAACTCTATGCAAACCTTCATGCATGTCAAAGCACCAATTACCAAAGTTGTTCACAACAAAATTGTCTACAAGTTTGTCAATATAAGTTTCACCCAAATCTAAATAGAATCAAAGTTATGAGCACAATCACAGAGACATATATGTAGAAAACAGGTTTCAACAATTTGCACCTCAACCAAATTTGAACTAGGGCTCAAATGCATGTCATTGTATGATGCATTATGATGAATGTTGCATGTATGATGAATGATTATGCACTTGAGATGCCGAAGCATCACAACCCACCCCCCTTAAAGAAATCTCGTCCCGAGATTCTGATGTGATGTGGGTGGATAAGTTAATGAGAAGAAAGTGCATTGTGTATGAGTTTGAAACTTTAAGTTACTGTGACGTACTCAATTTGATGTGGATGGAAGAAATCCGGGATACTTTGTTTGCAAAAATTCCTCTTGTTCCCACGTTGCCTCTTCTTCGGAGTGATTACTCCATTGCACTTTGTAGAAGTTAATGGTTCTTCGTCGTGTCGCGCGTTGCTTCTGGTCGAGGATTTTTATGGGCTTCTCTTCATAGGTGAGGTCAGGTTGGATCTGAATTTGGGATGTATCAATCACTTCCTCTGGCACTCTTAAACACTTCTTGAGTTGCGGGACATGAAACACGTCATGAACCGCAGCTAGGTGTGGTTGTAGTTCCAGTCGATAAGCAACTGGCCCACATTGTTCTGTGATCTTGAACGGTCCGACATATCGTGGCGCTAACTTGCCTTTCACTCCGAACCGATGCACCCCTTTCATGGGTGACACACGGAGATACACATGATCATCCTTCTCAAAGACTAAGGGTCTTCTCCTCTTATCTGAGTAGCTTTTCTGCCTAGACTGTGCCCTCTTTAGATTGTCGTGAATGAATTTAACTTGTTCTTCTGCTTGTGTTACCAAGTCAGGTCCAAATGTGACACGTTCTCCTGGTTCTGACCAGTTGAGTGGTGTTCTACACCGTCTACCGTATAGGGCCTCGAAAGGTGCCATATCTAAGCTCTTCTGATAGCTGTTATTGTAAGCAAACTCTGCCAAGGGGAGACATTCATCCCACTTGGTGGAATAAGTCAAAGCGCATGCCCTCAACATATCTTCAAGGATCTGATTCACTCTTTCAACTTGGCCGCTTGTTTGAGGATGGTATACCGAACTGTGAATTAAGTTGGTTCCAAGAGCAGTTTGTAATTGCTCCCAGAAGCGTGACAAAAACAGTGAGCCTCTGTCCGAAGTGATGGTTAGAGGGACACCGTGCAAGGATACAATCCGGGCAATATATAGTTCCGCATATTGTTTTGCTCGATAGGTGGTCTTGACAGGGATGAAATGTGCAGATTTTGTGAACCGGTCAATAATTACCCAAATAGAATCATACCCCTTCTGTGTGCGAGGCAATCCCACAATGTAGTCCATGTGTATATCCTCCCACTTCCAGGCGGGGACTGCTAGGGGCTGAAGCATACCCGCAGGCTTCAAGTGGTCAGCTTTCACTCTTTGGCATACGTCACATTCAGACACATACTTGGCGATCTCCCGTTTCATACGGGTCCACCAAAATTTTTGCTTTAAATCTTGGTACATCTTGTTGCTGCCCGGGTGTAGGGTGAACATGGAGGTGTGAGCTTCATCTAGGATTTTCTTTCTCAGCTCCATATCCTTTGGCACTACTAAGCGGTTTTTGAACCACAAGACTCCTTCTTCGTCGAGCTTGAAACAGGCCTTCTTCTTGTCATTGATCTCATCTCGAATATGTGACATGCCCTTATCTTGCTTTTGTGCTGCTATGATTTGATCCTTGATGGTTGGTTCAAGGACAAGGTTATAAAGTTCTGCTTCTAGCGCTGTTGGAATTTCTATGTCCCCAATCTCACAGCATAGCACTCTCACTGTTGGACGAGCTTCAATGAAGTTGCAATGAGCTTTACGGCTCAATGCATCTGCTACTACATTAGCCTTACCGGGGTGGTAATGAACCTCTAGGTCATAATCTTTTATCAACTCTAACCACCGTCTTTGCCTCATATTTAATTCAGGTTGGGTAAAGATGTATTTGAGACTCTTGTGGTCAGTGTAAATGTGACAAGTGTTGCCTAGCAAGTAATGTCTCCATTTCTTCAGTGCATAAACAACTGCAAGTAGCTCAAGATCGTGAGTTGGGTAGTTCACCTCATGTTTTCTCAGTTGGCAGGATGCATATGCAATCACTCTCCCTTCTTGCATCAGAACACAACCGAGGCCGCTCCCAGAGGCATCACAATAAACGTCAAACGGCTTGGTGATGTCTGGTTGAGCAAGAACAGGTGCTGAAGTTAGAAGCTTCTTTAATGTCCCAAAGGCTTCTTCGCACTTTGGGCTCCACGCAAACTTTGCATTTTTCTGGGTTAATGCTGTCATAGGCTTTGCTATTTTTGAGAAGTCTTTGATAAAGCGGCGGTAGTAGCCTGCTAAACCAAGAAAACTCCGTATCTCTGTCACAGTTTGTGGCTGCTTCCAATTCAGCACATCTTCCACCTTGCTGGGATCGACAGCCACTCCCTTCGCTGACAAGATATGGCCTAGGAATGCCACTTCCTTTAGCCAAAAAGCACACTTGCTGAACTTGGCATAAAGTTTATGTTCTGGAAGGCGAGATAGCACAATTCGCAAATGCTCTTCATGCTCCTTCTCATTCTTGGAATACACTAAGATGTCATCAATGAATACTACCACGAATTTGTCAAGCTCATTCATGAACACCGAGTTCATCAGGTACATGAAGAAAGCCGGTGCATTTGTCAAACCGAAGGACATGACAAGATACTCATAAAGCCCATAACGCGTGGAGAAAGCAGTCTTTGGTATGTCTTCTTCTCGGACCTTAATTTGATAGTACCCGGACCTAAGATCAATCTTGGAGAAAACTGTGGCTCCCCCAAGCTGATCAAATAGGATATCAATGTGTGGCAAAGGGTACTTATTCTTGACTGTAACAGCATTCAGTGGTCGATAGTCGACGCATAACCTTTTACCACCTTGGTCTTTCTTCTCAACAAAGAGGGCGGGGCAGCCCCAAGGTGATGAGCTAGGTCGAATAAACCCTTTGTCTAACTGCTCCTGCAGTTGTGTTTTTAGCTCCTTCAGTTCATCAGGTGCCATTCTATACGGTCTCTTGGAGACAGGTGCCGTGCCAGGTACAAGCTCAATGGCGAACTCAACATTTCTATCCGGTGGGAGCCCTGGAAGCTCTTCCGGGAACACATCTGGAAAATCAGAAACCACCGGTATCTTCTTGATCAACTGGGCTTCCGTGGCATTTACTGTGGGTGGCGAATGCCTATGACTTGGCAGATGAATATGCATAACTTTCCCACTCTTGCTAGACTTAATTTGAACTATCCTACTAGTAATATCCAACAAGACGTTGTGCTCCTTCATCCAATCCATCCCCAAGATAATGTCGATCCCCTGGTTAGGAAGTACCACAGGGTCAACATAGAAATCCTCTGTGCCTATGCACAAGCGTAAGTGCCTCACAATCTGATTCGTGTCAATCGGTGATCCCGGGGATGTGATATGGTATTTGGCCTTCATATTATCAATGTGATAACCATGTTTGGTTGCATATGACCTGCTAATGAAAGTGTGTGTTGCTCCGGAGTCAAATAAAACCACAGTAGGGTGCTCGTTGACAAGAAATATGCTTGCTAACACTGGTTCACCTTCTGGAATCTGATCTACCTGGGTATAGTGCACACGACCTTCTGTTGGGGCTAGATCTCGCTTTGGTCCTTTCTTCTTACTTTGGCGTGGGTTGTCCCTAATCAACAATGGTGCCTGGCTTCGCCGACGGGCAAAACAATTCTTGCTGAAATGGCCGGTCTTTCCACAATTGTAGCAGGGGTATTTGGCACTTTGTTTGGCCGGTGGCACTGAAGCAGGCGGACGAGGTGGTGCACTGCAAGAGGAGGGTTGTTGCGTTCCCCAGTGTGGTTCTTGTTGCTGGGGCATGTCGATGTAATGTATGAGTGGTGAACGATGAAGCACAACCCGTTGCCGCTGAGAGGAACCTGACTGAAGTGTGCTTGCAAGTCTTTTCCTGCGCCGATCCTCATGGGCATGATTAAGGCGATCCTCCATGTCGATGGCGACGTCTACCAACTCAGTGAAGCTGTCGTAGCTGCGCCCCAAGTGAGTCAGCAGGGTGGGATCAAATCCATCCAACAGACGGGTAGCCCTCCGTGGGTCAGTGTTGACGTCTTCAGGGGAGTACTGGGACAAGCGGATGAAAGCTTGCACATATTCGAGTACCAACATGTCCCCTTGTCGAAGTGCTCGAAATTCTCTTTGCTTGAGCTCGATGAGGCTAGGCGGGAGGTAGTGAGCCCGAAAAGCCGCACGGAACTCATCCCACGTGACCTGGTGCCCGGCTGGTTGCATTGCCAGGAATGAAGCACACCAGGCCCCCGAGGGACCATGCAGACATTGTGCTGCAAAGCGAGCCTTCTGTTGCTCACTGAGGTGAGGCAGTAGACTGAACTTGGACTCGATGATCCGAAGCCAGTCATCAGCATCGAGTGGATCAGTGGCAACGGTGAAGATCGGCGGTTGCAGTGTCGCAAAGTCAGTGTAGCTGATCTCTTGTGGGTCGCGCCGTTGTTGCGCTTGAGCTATCAATTCGATGAGTTGCTGAGCGACCTGAGTGGCCAACTCAGAAGGAGATGGGGCTCCATGAGCGGCCCCCTGAGCAGATGTCTCTGGTGGGGTGACCATCTGCAGAAATGAAGCCAGTCGAGTTTAGTCCAAGAGCTTTTTGTGCAGCCGATGCGGTGATAAAGAGATCATAGTGCCATAAATGCGTTCTGAATACATGAAAGCATGTAAGTGAACAGAACAACTTGATTGCACATAAAGTGTTAGCTGTCATCTGGTAAGCTTGGGCAATTGTATTCGCAAATGGGAAAACTTGTGCACTGTGTCTCGTCGGTACGGGTGTCTAGATTTTGAACCCGAAGGTTTTCCGTTATAACCTTGAACGAAACACTTTTCCGAGAAGTGCCGTAGGAAGGGTCTCTACTTAGCGAATCGTATTAGTTGCTTCCAATTGACGGATTATGTGGCGAAACGTGCAGAAGGTAAGTTTAAGTCATGATTTATTTCATTCGTCTTTTAACAATATCCCCCAAAATGAATCAAAAGATACATGATGCATGATTCGTCCTATTCGGTCTCACATCACACATCCTAGGTATTATACATGTATAACTAGCGATAATTCGGTGACATATATGCACGTCTCTCCTTAATGCAACTAGTCGTTCTGAGATTCGCACGTGGTTAGTGTACCTGCAGAAGAATGCATGCTCATACATTACCACCTAGTGTGGCATCCACGCGTGACCGCTGCGTGGACAACGTTGGTGGGCCGATGCACCTTTTCCTCAAAGCCTGACTTTCCACCAGTACTGGGGATTGTCGAGAAGAAGGTGGATCCCAAAACCGAAGGTAAGTGTGGTGGGTATGAAAGCATCCAAGGCATGCCCACCACCCTTAAAGAGCTTTTACTATGGGGCATGAATGCAGGGCTTACAACCGTTCGCAAATCCCAATAGCTTCCTCCAGTACTGGGGACAGCTATGGCCGAAAAGTTGCTTCCCAAAGCACCGAATATGCATATGAGTTCTATCTAGGTCAGAATGTCAGCGATGTCACCTGGATAACTCTAACATCCTTAGTATGGGCTTATCGTATACTCTCATTTTTCAAATACTTGAAAAGGTTTCTGAAAATAGTTTTGTAAACCAAAATTGGATGATATAATTGTTGTCTGTGTTTGATCGGCTCTGATACCAGCTGTGGCGGAACCGCCCTGCTTAATCTAGACTAAGCACACCTGCCACCTCTGGCTCGCAGTGCACTTAGGCCAGACTAAACCCGGTAGTCCGTCGAGAGTCCTTCGAGCTCTCGATAACACCAATTTCCGAGGAACCGACATCAAACACATCCGACTCTCGAAGGAGCCACAACAATTACATCATCACAGGCAGTTGAAATAGAAAATAATAGACTTAATTTACAACTCAATTGTATGAAATCAAATACATGTTCAAAT
Organism: Paspalum notatum; assembly: GCA_022530915.1. NCBI lineage: Eukaryota > Viridiplantae > Streptophyta > Magnoliopsida > Poales > Poaceae > Paspalum > Paspalum notatum. Next base: position 24,427,134 of record CM039685.1, on the reverse strand, counting down.
ATAGCGGAAGCGAATTCAGAGTATATAAATATAGCGGAAGCGTTTTCAAAACATCTCGCAGCGGAATAATATACTTAAGTAGTCTTCAGGAAGAGATGACAAGGCGAATAGCACCGAGCCCACCGGTACTACCACCTGCAACACAGTTGTCCAGCTATCGTCGGTACCTGCAATCCAAAAGTGGGGGCAAACCCTGAGTACTAATTACTTAGTAGGACTTAATGGACGGGGCTTACGGCTGACGCAAAGCATGCTTACTAATCATGTGGGTCCTTAGCTGTTGATTCTTAAACAAGGTCATGTTGATATCAGATAGCAGGATTTTGACAGCTGCTATCCATTAATCATGAGAATCAGTCATATCATAAAATAAACATTTGCATGAAAGTAAAGTAATGAACACATGTCCCGTCCCAAGATTCACAGCGCCTCCATCCAACCCCTTGGGAGTAGCCGTCTCAGGAGCGATACCACGGTACGTCGGGTCAGCCCTCCTTCGACCTCAAAGCATCTCCCAAGTCCATCGACCTCCTAGCAGTGGATGGGCGACACCCTGAATAGTGAGACGGATCATACACATCCAAGCATGTTGTATAAAAAGGCGTGACTTAATAAACAGCATGTTACAGTTATTACTACGTTGCCCGTGTGCGATATTGGCATCCTCACACCTGGTGAGCATCAGCGATTCGAATCGATTTGTTAATTCCCCGGGAATAACTAGAAGCACCAGGATGGCATATGCTTACTAACTCCCAGCGTTCCACATATGCTTCTCCCATCTCCACTTGTCCCATCCCAAGTTCGATTCAATCCTTCCGTTGTTCCCAGGTTGTGCTGTCTTGGAGCGATACCACGGTCACGTCGGGTCAGCCCTCCCTCGACTACAAGCTCCCCAAGGTGTCACAGTAGGAGTCTGTCTCTGTTCTTCGGATGGCACAAGTAAGCTTTCACCGGTCCATTATCCCGGATAAGCACTCTAGCAATGTTATGCCGATCAGCAGGCGAACAGCGAACGGGCCTTATGCGACTCGGGCGGAGTCCAGTGCACAATACCATAATCAATAAATAACTCAATAATTCTCCGCCCGGTCTCCATTTAAACATAAGCATGTATAGTAACTTCCATAGGTGAGATTTCTGTCACTTTGTAAAGCCGTACCTACGAGACGAGTACAATCACTCGTGTCTACTCGTACCTAGCAATTCTAGGCACTCGTCCTACGAACTCTACGTATAGGTGCTAGGGCCAGGGCGGCCAGGAAGTCTAATGCAGTTGGTTTCAAACAACTCCTAATGCATATGCGTAATCATCAAACGAGAGTTGTATTTGCTGGGAGAAATCATGGTCCTACCTACCTTTGCTTGATCTTAAGAAAACCAACAAACTAAACTAGGTTAGTTTGCCGGGTTGTGAGGCTTTGCCCCAGGCAACCCCTTGAAGCAGGGACGGATTTAATCAGCGACCCTTCGTCTTCTGGCTCCGGATATAGCCTGTTGCCTGGTTCCTTGATCACTGGGTTCTCCTGCGTTGATAGCTCTTTGCACGCGGGGTCTATATGCATGATAAAATGCAAGTGAGTGCAAGAGAATGCAAATACAGGCATATGATACAAGTTATATGGATGACATAGTGCAAACATGAGTGCAACGAATTGCAGCTGTATGCATGAGGTGTCAATGAAATATAAGGCATGATCAAGTAGCTTGTGAAGAATGGGTTCGGGTACTCTTAGTTTAAACACATCCTATAACAAGAAAGCTTAACGACTTTGCTAAGAAATCATACAGCCCATCACTAAGAAATCGTACAAACCGTTACCACCTTTTATCTTTGAAGTTATTAGGAATAATTGTTCTATATGTGTACACAGTCCCTATCAAATGAAAAGAAGTAGTTTCATGAAAACACCTTTATGAATATAAAGCACTCATGGGTTCAGGTAGTTGGACAACTCAATTGATCTCAAATTTTTACCACGTGCAGACACATACTTCATAGAGCTACTGTCAAAATTTCAGCTACAACCAAGTTATAATTAATTTATTAAAATCCCAGCAAGTTATCAGCCCTATAGCTTCTCGGATTTTTCATAATTTATAGGAGTGAGTTCTGGACTTGAAATTCCTACAACAAGTATTTCATGGCATTAAAATCATATACAAAAATCATCAAGCCCAAAATCCAAAGTTAATAGGACTTCTATTTTTCCATATTTTATTTCACCATGAAGATCATATAAGTCAAAACAGCAGTAATAAGGTGCACAAAATTACTTTCTGGAAACAAGACATCACTAGTAGGCTACTAGATTTTTTTTCCATAATTTTATTAGTAGTTTAAATACATTTTTTCCTATTTTCTTTTTCAACTAGTAGCATTTTATTATTTTCAATTCAGCAGCTAAAACACACATGCACCGACTCATACTTTACTAATGAGCTACCCATATTATATAGAGTATATGAAAAATACTAGAAGTCACATTTGAGCATATTTATATAGCCTTCATTGTCCAAGTTAATTAAATACACAAATCATATGCATAAGGGCAAAACAGTAATTAAACAGTCAATGCTAGTGTCACCAAAAATCACACAGTACCTAGATGTCATAAGAAAGCTACTGTCCAAGTCTCATAATTTTTGGAGTTCATTTGGTCCACTTTTACCATTTATCAACCTACACCATGCATGCACTAAACCAGGGGCAAAACAGTCTTTTCACACATCCACATCATACCTATTCTGTAGATCTACTCAAGAGGAGTCCATAGCCACTGAGTTTGTCCATTTTGGATTTTTCTTTGAATTGTTATGATTTTTCAAAGTTTCAGCCAATTTATTAATGAAATAAATGGAAAATACATTAGACCGAGGACTTGTACGTAATTAACCGTAGTTTCCAGGGGCTAGACCGTAAGTTTCGCAAGACTCAGTGTATAGCGCTTCGGATCTAACCGCGAAACGTCAAAAGGCCGAGGGTAAAAATGCAAAAACTCTCGCCTTCTTCAACCTCCCGCCGGTGGGGAGTTGACCGGCGGCGGCGGCATGTTGAACCGGCCGCGCGGGGCCCGCGGGCTCGCCGGCGGTGGTCGGGGAGAGGGAGGGGAGTGCGGGGATGCTTACCCAACTACCTGAGTCGACGGAGAAGAACGGGAGGAGGCCCGCGACGGTGAGGATGAGGCGGCGACCTTAGGCGGCGCGCAAGGGTCGGGCTCGGTGGCGAGGAGACGGAACGACGGCGAGGACGAACCCCTCGGGTGCGCGGTGGAGCGGCACGTGTAGTGATGGCGGTCTAGGGCTCGGAGAGCCAGTGCAGGGGCGGCGCGACGGCGGTGACCCGACGATGAACTCGCCGCGAACCGGCGCGTCGTGACGTCGCGCGGCAAGTCGATCTCCGCGTAGGAGAGGCGTATGACGACGAGGTCTAGGGCGTCGGACTCGCGGTGGAACGACGAAGGCGATGGTGGCGGTCTTGGGGAGCTGAGGTGGACGGAAGCGAGGGTGCGAAGAGCTTCAAGCTCAGAGCACGGCCATGGCGGTTCGCGTCGGGGCGCGACTCGACCTGGCGAATGGGGAGGGTAGGAGCGACGAGAGTTGGTGGGAAAGGTGCGCGATGATGAGGCGCGCGCGGTGGTGAGGTTTGGAGGCGCGGGGACTGGCCGTGGCGACCGGCGCGACGAGCTCGAGCTCGGCGCCAATGGCGGCGGCGTTCGGTGCGGTTGGAGAACGAGGGAGGGTGAGAGCGGAGGGGGACGCGGACGCGTCTAGGTGCAGCCGGGGCCTCCGCTTTGAAGGGAAACGGGGAGGGCAGGGGCGCGGCGTCGGCCGGCCGGCGTCGGCCACGCGCGGCGCGGGCAGAGCGCGCCTGCCGCGTGCTCGCGAGGGAGAGGGGAAGGAGGCCGGTGGAGAAGGAGGGGACGCGGTCCAGTGGACCGGCGGTCGGTGACAGTGGGCCCGGGTGAGAGGGTGAGATGAGTGGTCCAATGGACCGAGTGTATGCAGCGAAAGGAATGGTGGGACCCACCAGCTGGAATTTCCAATCGCGCACGCGGGAACCGTCGGCGGCCTGACGTGTGGGGCCCACGCGTCATAGAGACAAAAGGAGAAAATAATTCCCGAAATTGAAAAACCTCAGTTTGACTGCAGAGACTAGGGTTTGTATTTCGCGTTTTTGAATGAGTTAAAGGCCGAATTTGAGAATACCATAATTGGATGAAATGTTCTAAATTTGTTCCTCTACAACTTTCTCATAATATTTCATACCATGTTATATTCAAAAATATGGTTTAAATTTGAATTTAGTCTGCTGACCAAGGTTTGACCAACAAAACCCTCCAGCTTGGAAATTCTAAAAGTCTATTTTCTAAACACTTTCACAAAAAGAGTTTTATACCAATGTTGTTCAAAATTTCATGATCTATAACTTTCCCAATACCAGCATTGCAAGATTTTGGATTTTTGATCAAGAAAATTTAAAATTACTAAACTGGTCAGGTTTGGACAGATTTCACATGCTGACAGAAAAAGCCCCAAAACTCTATGCAAACCTTCATGCATGTCAAAGCACCAATTACCAAAGTTGTTCACAACAAAATTGTCTACAAGTTTGTCAATATAAGTTTCACCCAAATCTAAATAGAATCAAAGTTATGAGCACAATCACAGAGACATATATGTAGAAAACAGGTTTCAACAATTTGCACCTCAACCAAATTTGAACTAGGGCTCAAATGCATGTCATTGTATGATGCATTATGATGAATGTTGCATGTATGATGAATGATTATGCACTTGAGATGCCGGAGCATCACAAGCATGAAGATAGTTGAAGAGTCATTGAGTGATGATAGCTTGGATGATGAAGATCAAAATGTGGCCATGTTCATCAATACCTTCAAGAAGATAATGAGAGGTGGTCACAAGTATAAGAGAAGGTATGGTGACAAGTACAAGAAGGACAAGTACAAGAAGAGAAGGTGCTATGAGTGTGGTGAGTTTGGACACTACATAGACGATTGTCCTAAGAAGAAGGAAGAATCCAAGGAAAGAAAGACAAGAGCAAGAACTACAAGAAGAAGCAATGTGGCTATGCTCATGTGTGTGAAGAGTGGGACTCAGATGATGAGAGCTCGAGCTCCGATGATGAAGGGATAGCAAGTGTTGCTATCCACAAGGCTACACCGACTCCACTTCTCTTCACCAACCTCTCCGATGAGGAGGATGACAACACCCTCACTTGCCTTATGGCAAAAGGGAGGAAGGTACAATCCGATGACTCATCCTCTAGTAATGATGAAGAGCATAGTTCAAAACAAAACATGATAAAAGAATTTGGGCTAAATGGCTATAACGTAATCAAGAATCTAATGAAGAAATTAGAGAAAAGGGAAATGACTCTTGACAAGCAAGAAGGCTTGCTTATCCTTGAAAAGGAAAGAAACCTTGCTAGAGAAGTCATTGGCCGAGGATAGGGAGAAGATGGAAGAATTGACTAGGGAGCTCTCTCTAGCCAAAACTACCATAGAGGAAAAGGATGAAAATCTTGCTAAGGCAAATTCCTCCATGGACAACCTAAAGAGTGCTAATGTTGAACTTCAAGAGAGCCTATCAAGCTTGAGTGTCCGGTTCAAGGACCTTGAAGTACAATATAGCACGCTTTGGGAGACCACTTCTTCTACTCCACCGGCAATCCTTGACTCTAATGTCTCCACTAGTAAAGGTTGTAATCGGTGTTATGATCATGATATGGATGCTTGTACCGCTAATCATGAGAAGATAGGAATGTTTGGAGCATAAAGTGAAGACACTCTTGCTAGCAATGAAGGATGACTTGTTCACAAAACAAGATGGAACGAGAAAAGAGGAACTTATGGCTCCTTCAGCAAGGGGCAACAAAGGAAAGGCGGGACTTAGCCTCAAAGATGTGGCTAATCCACTTGTAATAATCAACGGGCGAGAGTGCTCCACATGGATAAAAGGAGCAACATTGCATGATGTGATGAACAAGATCCACTCACCTTCTTCCACCACTTTCACATCACAAGAGAAGGTGAAGAAGAACAAGAAAGGAAGTGAGCAAGCCAAGTCAACCAAGCAAGAAGAACCTCAAGTTCCCATTTTTAGGTCCTATGCTTGTGATTATATGTTGACTTGGGACCATCATGGTAAAATGGTCGTCAAGTATGTGGGTGCCTACACAAAAAGAACCATAATCAAACAGAGTGTGCGGGTGCCCAAGGCTCTTGTGACTAACTCTCAAGGACCCAAATCTATTTGGGTACCTAAATCTCGAGCTTAATTTGTTTTGTACGACTACTCCTCTGGCGGATCAAGTTGGGTGCTTGATAGTGGATGCACACATCATATGACCGGAGAGAGAAATATGTTCAACTCCTTGCAACTAACACATGATTCACAAGAAATTGTCTTTGGTGATAGTGGCAAGGGTGAAGTTCTAGGTCTTGGTAACATTCCTATCTCCAATGATCAATTTATTTCAAATGTATTATTGGTTGATTCGTTGAGTTACAACTTGTTATCCGTGAGATGGGTTACAATTGTCTCTTTACGAATGAGGGTGTGCAAATCCTTAGAAAGCAGGATTCCTCTATTGCTTTTACGGGTCGCTTGAAGGGCAAACTTTATCTTGTTGATTTCACAACAACTAAGGTGACGCCCGAGACTTGTTTAGTGGCAAAATTTGATATGGGTTGGCTTTGGCATCACCGACTAACCCATGTTGGCATGAGGAACTTGGCCAAACTTCTAAAGGGTGAGCATATCCTAGGACTAACAAATGTTGTGTTTGAGAAAGATAGGATTTGTGGAGCATGCCAAGCGGGAAAGCAAGTTGGAGTACTACATCCCATAAAGAACATCATGTCAACAACAAGACCATTGGAGTTGCTACACATGGACCTGTTCGGACCCGTTGCTTACATTAGCATCGGCGGTAACAAATATGGCTTAGTTATTGTTGATGATTTTCTCGCTTCACTTGGGTGTTCTTTTTGCATGATAAGGTTGAGGTACTAGAGACACTTAAGAAATTCATGAGAAGGGCTCAAAATGAATTTGAAGTGAAAATCAAGAAGATAAGAAGTGACAATGGAAGAGAATTCAAGAACACTAGAGTTGAAGAGTTTCTAGATGAAGAAGGAATCAAGCATGAGTTCTCGGCCCCTTACTCCCCTCAACAAAATGGTGTTGTGGAGAGAAAGAACTGAACTCTTATTGATATGGCAAGGACTATGCTTGATGAGTACAAGATTTCGGATCAATTTTGGGCCGAAGCCATCAACACCGCGTGTCATGCAATCAACCGGCTTTATCTTCACAAGATCATGAAGAAGACGAGCTCCTAACCGGTAACAAACCTAACGTGTCATACTTTAGGGTTTTGAGGAGTAAGTGTTTCATACTTAACAAGAAACCCAAAAGCTCAAAGTTTGCACCGAAGGTAGATGAAGGTTTTCTATTGGGTTATTGCTCAAATGCTCATGCCTATCGTGTCTTCAACAAAACCACCGGTTGTGTTGAAATAGCGAGAGACGTGACATTTGGTGAAACTAATGGCTCTCAAATGGAGCAAGTTGACTCACATGTGTTAGGTGATGAAGAGCCTCCATGTAAAGCTATTATGAAGCTAACTTTAGGAGAAGTCAAGCCTCAAGCAAACCAAGTGCATGATAATGGTGAAAATGAAGATGAGCCATCCTCATCAATAAGGGTGGACCCTCACAAGCCACAAGATGGTCAAGATCAAGGAAGAGCTCTTGGTGACGATCAAGAACAAAGCCAAGATCAAGGTCACAATGATGGAGGGCCACATGTTGATGAAGCAAATGATGAGGACGGACCAATTCAACATCAAGATCAACAACCACACCCAAGAGTGCACCAAACAATACAACAGGACCACCCCGTTGACAACATCCTTGGGAGTATTCAAAGAGGGGTAACTACTCGTTCTTGTTTAGCAACCTTTTGTGAATTTTACTCATTTGTCTCCTCTTTCGAACCTCTTAAGGTAGAGCAAGCACTTGAAGATCCAGATTGGGTGTTGGCAATGCAAGAAGAATTGAACAACTTCAAGCGGAATGAAGTCTGGTCCTTAGTGGAAAGGCCTAATCAAAATGTGATTGGAACCAAATGGGTCTTCCGCAACAAGCAACATGAGCATGGCGTGGTGACAAGAAACAAGGCACGGTTGGTGGCTCAAGGCTTTACTCAAGTGGAAGGTTTGGACTTTGGAGAGACGTATGCACCCGTGGCAAAGCTTTTGTCAATTCAGATCCTTATAGCCTTTACCACGCACCACAACTTCAGGCTATATCAAATGGATGTCAAGAGTGCCTTTCTCAATGGACCAATCCAAGAATTGGTGTATGTGGAGCAACCACCAAGCTTTGAAGATCCAAAGAATCCACACCACGTCTACAAGCTCCATAAGGCGCTCTATGGGCTCAAGCAAGCCCCAAGAGCATGGTATGAATGCCTTAAGGATTTTCTCTTGAAAAATGGCTTTGAAATAGTGAAAGCCTACTCTACACTCTTCACTCGTAAATTCAATGATGATTTATTTGTTTGCCAAATATATGTCGATGTCATAATATTTGGTAGTACTAACAAGGCTTTTTGTGATGAGTTTAGTAAGTTCATGACCAAAAGGTTAGAGATGTCCATGATGGGTGTGCTCAAGTTAAGGAAGGGACATTCCTATGTCAAACCAAGTACATACAAGACATGCTCAAGAAGTTTGACATGGAGAACGCTAAACCCATCAAAACTCCCATGACAACAAAAGGGCACCTCGACCTCTATGAAGGAGATAAAGGTAAAAGGATTGACCAAAAGCTCTATAGGTCCATGATAGGTTCCTTGCTCTATTTGTGTGCATGTGTGCAAGGTTTCAAGCTAACCCGAAAGAGTGTCACTTGGTGGCCATTAAAAGAATCTTGAGATACTTAGTTCACACACCAAACTTTGGCTTGTGGTATCCCAAGGGCTCCACTTTTGATATTCTTGGCTATTCCGATTCAGATCATGCCGGTTGCAAAGTTGATCGGAAGAGTACATCAGGGACTTGCCAATTTCTTGGTCGGTCTTTGGTGTCTTGGAGCTCCAAGAAACAAAATAGTGTTGCACTATCCACCGCCGAGGCCGAGTATGTTGTAGCCGGCGCTTGTGCTCAACTACTTTGGATGAGGCAGTCCTTGAGAGACTTTGGTTGTGAGTTTAGCAAGATCCCACTCTTGTGTGACAATGAGTGTGCGATCAAGCTTGCAAACAACCCGGTGCACCATGCACGCACCAAACACATAGACATCCGTCACCATTTCTTGAGAGACCATGAAGCCAAAGGAGATATCGCAATCCATCATGTGAGTTCCGAAAACGAACTAGCCTATATTTCACCAAACCCCTTGACGAGGAAAGGTTTTGTGCTTTAAGGAGTGAACTAAATATTTTGGATTCTCGTAACGTGGAGTGATTCCTTGCACATACTTGTTTGTTTTTCTTCTCATAGAATTCTAGTGAACCCATGTTAAATCACTTAATAAGACGTTGGCTCTTTCGGATCTTTGATCCTGTAACACCCTAAATTTTATTTTCAGTATTTTACAATAAATTTAATATGGTTTATTTAATTTTCTAAGGTTTATATGCATAGCCTTGCTTTTGCATGATTTATTTATTTCACAAATAATTAAAATAAATCATAGGCCAACTTTGTTGTGCATTCATGCCGGAGCATCGTTTTTATTGTTTGAGTGAATCAAAGTTGTGGTTTCTGAAATTTCGAATTTATTTGAGTCTATAGTTTTGGGTTTGATTTTTTTTTTGGGTTCAAAAAGAAAAAAAAAAAAAAGAGAGAGAGCAGGCCAGCCACCGGGCCAACAGCCCGGCAGCCGGCCCACCTCCCTCGGTCCTCCACCTCGCTCCTCGCGCACACCAGGCCCAGCAGATCGCCAGGCCCAGCCGGCGCCCCCTCCCTCTCTCCCACTTACAGGCGGGGCCCGCCTGTCATCCCCCACCTCGCTCTCTCCCTCCGTCCCGCGCAGCTGTCGGTGGACCGAGCCACCGCCCGGCCGCCCCGCTCCCTCTCTCGCCGTGGACCCGGCCTCCGCCTTCCCTGCACCCTGGGCCCGAGCTACGCCTTCCCCGCGTGTGTGGCCCGCACGCCAGCCGCCATCGTGCCGTGACCCGAGCTCGAGTTCGAGTTGGACTCGAACCCGAGTCAAATTCCACCGCCGCCCTAGCCCTATCTCTCTATAAAAGGGTTCTAAGCCGCGCCGCCGCACCTCTTTCGCCCCCAATCCCGTTCACTCGAGCCCTAGCTCCCTCTGTCTTCGTCAATCGCCGCCGTCAGACGCCGTTAAGGTGAGCTCGGCCGCCACCTCGATTCCACCGTTGTGGGGCCCCTCTGTCCTCTCTGACCCTATCTCCGTGTTCGCAGTAGTGCCGCGAGTCGTTCCTATAGGATCTAGGCGTCCGCTTTGGCCTCCGCGACGCCGTCCCACGACCACCGCCGCCGCCATCCGCACCCGCTCGCCACCGGCTCTCTCCATTGCGCCTCCGCCCTACCCGATCCCCTGGGTGAGTTCGCCTCTCCTTCTCCCTCCCCTGAGCCAATCCTAGTCGCGCCTAGCCCCTCTCAGAGGCCGGAGCAAGCCGCTCCGGCGATGCGCCGCCGTGCGCAGGGCGGACTCCGCCACAGCCTCAGTCGCCGACGGTCACACCCTCCCTCATCTGCCCTGAGCCGTCCATCACGGATCCAACGGGCGTAATCCACCGGAGACCGGTCAAAGGCCAGTCAATACCGGTCAATAGCCGCTGCCGCTGGTATTTTTGCTAAAGAGCCCCTCGGCTTTGAGGGAATTAACCCGCGGTCCATCGTAGTTCAAAAGTAATTAGATTTAGGTCCAGTTCTTTATGATTTAGCCCCTGCCCTTTTGTAAAATAGAACCCGCCGTCCCAGGGCCGCCGGTTTTGCCTGTAAGCCCTCGGGGAGTTCCTTTATTTATGCATGGGCCCTTGGTTTTACCAGATAAACCCTAGATCTAAGTTTTTAATCACAGTTATGCCCCTGGAACCTTGTTTTCGGCATAAGTTCCACGTTTTAAATCCAATTTCGGCGATTCTCGCGCCCACGCGATCGTATAAATGTGTAGAATAATTTTATATACGTTTTACCTTCTGTTTTTATGTCATGATGTATTGTTTCTTATCTTTTGCATTTGTTTGCCTGCATGTGTGATCATGTGAATGTTTGTCTGGTGCCGTGTATCATGCGTAGACGTTGATCCACCTGTTGAGTTCGAAGAGCAACCTCCAGAAGCCTCTGAGCAGCAGCAGGGAATAAATTTTGAGGAAGGCAAGTATAACATAAACAACACCTAATAATCTTTTTAATTACTGCATGTGCATTTTAATTTATATGCCTGTAAGGTTTACCTAGCTACTTTTATCCTTTTATATCTACCTTGTGGGATGCATATGGTTAAGTTGTGCTAGGTGCTGCGCAAACTCCTATTTCTTGTTAGTTTAATTTTGATTAATGATCCTATGCAATTAATTGTTGGGCGTGGCCCTGATCGGTTCATGTCCATTTTAATATGGCTTTTTAGCAACATGGTTTAGGGAGCTTGAGCAATGTGCTCGTGTGCTTTTGCTAGTTCTCTCCGTAAGGACCGAATCACAAAGCGACCACCTGGGACAACAGTGCTACCACAAGGCTGGAATGGGACAGACTTAGCTGATTAATTAGGTTGTTTTGGTTTGGGAGTAACTTACCTGCGGGGCAAGAGGGGAGGTGAGTTTCTGTGGCCCTCGCGCTGCTTGGGTCGAGTGTGCTTTACGTTATATGTATGTGCTTCTCCCCTTGAGGCTTGCTCCACGGTTGCGGAACCTGAATCCTTAGCGGTTACACCTTACTAACGTGATCTTTGTAAAGGCTTCGTAGTGCGCTTGCTAGTCATCTCATCTCCGGTAATGTGGTGAATTCCTAGCGTAGCTCACGACTTGTGGGTAAAGATGTACAACCTCTCGAGAGTGTAAAACTAACATGTTAGCCGTGCTCACGGTTATGAGCGGCCCAGACCCTTCCCAGTGATTAGTAAAGGACCTTTGGCTGAGGTTCCTTGGTTATGGTTTTGATAATCGTTATATCTGTTTAATTTTATTCTTATGCAATATCTTTTGGGTTAATGGTTTTGTTATTAATTCATAGTAATTAGGCTTTAATAAATGTTTCTAAATTAAAAGCTTATGCAGATGTCAGCTAACCATAGAGCCTCATGGGTTATGTTATATTTGTTGGGTATTCTGTACTCACGCTTGTTTCTTTATATTTATTCCTTGTTGGGGGAAAAATCCAACCGCTGCTCAGATGATGGTGGAAATGAAGACTATGTGCAAGACTACGACGAATATTAGGCGTTTCGTTCACCAGTTGACGTCCCTGTGGCGCCCGTTATGTTTATGATTTATGCTTCCGCTATGCTACGTTATACTCTGAGTTAAACACTTGTGTCACAGTGTAATAATGATATATTTAATGTTATGCACGTTTTTATCTTTGGCATGTGCTGTGGTATTTTGTAATTTGTCATGTATATGCGAGACGTTTCCTGGCGCATATATATGTTGCACGGTTTTGTTCGTTGAAACCGGGTGTGACAGATCCAAAGTTTGTGGAAAGTGACTATAGTTTTGTATTGTTGATTGTGGCTAGTCACCGGTACACAAATGTTCCCTTAAAACCTCTTTAATACTTGTTTGAAAAATCCCTTCAAAATTCCCTCTCAAAAGATTTTTATTCTAGCCTTTCAGTGGTTCACTGGCTGACCCATTGGGACAACCCATCAGTTCCACTGGCCGGGCGACCCTCCGCTCAGGACCTCTCTGGTGGCTAACCACTTGAACCGGTCAGCCCAACCAGCAGCACCGATGAGATAAAAAAAACTGTCTCCCTCTTTGGCTTGCCCTCTTCCTGCGCCGCCTGCTCCTGAACCCTCGGCTCTCTCTCTGCGCCGCCCTCCCCTGCCCTCCTGCACTTTCGGCGCCATCGCCTCTCGCCGGCGCGGGCCCCCGGATGGCACACCGCGGCTGCACCACCCAGCCTACCTGCTCTCGACGTCCTCCACCGCCCCTCCCCTATCCTGCCCCCAACTCCCAACCCCGGCGCTGTCGCCCCTCCCCGCGCTTCACCGGCATGGCCCAGGGACTGTGCGCCGCGGCCCTCCCCTGCCCTCCTGTGCCGCCCTCTCTTGCGTCATCCTATCCGCCCCTAGGCGCCGCTGCTCCTTCCCTTCTGTGCGCCGGCACCGCTGCTCTCCTCTGCATCGTTTCGCAGCCGCCTGGCCCACATCGGGTCCTGCCCTGCCCCGCCCTCAGGGCCGCTGCACCTCGGGCGCCTCCTCACCATCGGGCGCCCTGGCCCAGTGTGCACCGGTCGAGGTGCCCTGCTGCGGGTGTGCAGTAGGGCCTCCCTGCGCTACGCTTCCCTTCTCCCCATACTTTTTTTCCCTGTGCAAGCGCCACGCGTGAAGGGCAGGAAGGAACCAAGTTGTTGTGCCATGTGGACGCCTCTCCTCTCCGCGTGTTCCTCCTCTTCCCAAGTTGGCATCTCATCTTTGTGCGGGAAACTTTCAAGTTTGAAGGTATAACATTCATCATGCCCGATCTACAATTCTACTTCGTTTCAATTAAATCCCTTGGTAGAAAGGTCACATTATGTCATATTAGCATGGATCTACAAGGGTGTGAAGATTGGATGGTTAAATCTCAAGCCTCATAGCCTTTTGTGCGCTCACTGTATACCGACCGGCGGCACCAATGCCTCACAAGGGCCACCGGTGGGGAGCAGTGCTCCACTTTTATATCTATCATCCTTGCCTATCTATTCTTGTTACATCTTTTTGCAAAATGTTTTCACCTTTCAACCGGTCCTAAATCTAGTGCTCTATCTCTTTCTTAGGGCTTGTTCATCATGCCTCGCCATGTTGTTGAAAGTGATTCAAGTGACAGCAGCGATGAGATACAAGAAGAGCATCTTCGTCGCAATCCTCCCTGCAAATCGATCTCCAAGGGCAAAGAATTAGCAAAGCCTTCATCTCAATCTCAAAGGGAAAAGGTTGCCGGCAAGAAGAAAAAGGCGGGACCGGTATATGATAGTGAAGATGACATTGCGTCCCCTCCTTCCGATGTTGAACTTATACCCAATCTCCTCTTGACTGATCCCTAATGCACACCTCAGGAATTCCAATTATTTGGTAACCAACCTAAAGGGAAGCCTGACAGAATCATGGATGAACGGTATACCAATCCTCTTACTCATCGCAAGGCATGCTTCATTGATGATTATCGCTTTCACATTGCCTTGCATGTGGAATTTTATAAGAATGTCCAAGCAAAACGGAAAAAGGTGATTGTGCAGAAATACATTGATTGGGAAGCTTGTCGCAAGAAGAACGATGTTCATCTTAATCAAGCTCTTGATGCCTTGGAGAACCATGGTTTGCAGCACATTATGGAATTCACATGTGATTGGAATGAGGAAGTAATTGCCCAATTCTACTCCACTCTTTGGCTTACTGAAGCCGATGAAAAAGCAAACACCCCTCGGTATTTGAACTTTCTCCTCCAAGGTGTTCACTATCGATGCAGTTATGAAAGATTTGCTGAGATCCTTGGCTTCGATCAGACAGATCTGAAAAAGAAGCTCCTCCATGACTTTGACTTCTCGACTCAGAACTTTGTGAGTGCCATGCACTACAATCAAACAACTAAGCTTTTGAAAACTTCAAATATGAAACCGTACTATCATTACCTCAACTCACTCTTCCTGCAGACTCTGCTTCCAAAAAGAGGTAATGATTCTCGTGTGCTCTCCACCAATCAAACTATTCTCTTGTACTTCCATCCCAAATCAAATACTCCTTCAGCTGTTTTGATCTTATTTGGAGAGAGATCGTACATGTTTCTTGGGATGCAAAGAAGAGTTTGACACATGCTCCTTATCTCATGAAAATGATTGAGGTTGTCACCAAGTACCATTTTGATAAGAAAGTCAAGCATCAACCCTACAAGCTCAAGCTTATTCAAGGGGATGATCATACTGCTCCACATGCTCGTCATGCTCCTCCATCACCTCAGTCTTCTGGTGAGCCTACACCCTCTCCTCCTCGCTATCGGTCATCCTCTCGAGCAGCTACAGCTCGTCGTCCTATGGAGTACACTTCTACCACTCGAGGGCACCCGAGGTCAGATTCTTTCATGAGGAGAAGTATGAATGCCTTGTTTCGGATTTGCCGCTCTAATAGGAATGATGTCATTGAGATAAAGGAGCAGCTCAAGAGGCAAGCAGCTGGTCAGCCTCTTGCACCCATGTCACCCCTTGCTCTTCAGCTGACTCTATCCTTCCAGAGACACTTGATGATTATCATCGTCAGCAGTACGGCTATGGACTGGATGATGAGAGTCCAAGGGGTGATGCAGGATCAGTTAGTCCTCCCACATAGAGTTACCATGATCAACCCCAGAGTTCCTCTTTGGCTCCTCAGGAAGGCTATGGTGTTGATTGTGATATTCAGCATGTTCCTCGCTCTGGTGCTGAGCAGTTCGTTGATGACATCTTCGCCTTCATTTCTCCCAAGCAGGAACAGCAGCAGCCGCCTTCTAATGGCATTGGAGGTTGGGCGTGACTTTTTCTTTTGGTGCTTGTTGCCAAAAGGGGGAGTGTTTAGTGTTGCAACAGTTACCTTGTGAGATGTGAGCGTCTCTATCTATCTTAGTTGTGTTGTTGTGAACTATGTGTGATGTGTGTGGAAGAACCTAATTCGAACTTGTAATAATCTTGTTGTTGGTACTTTGAGCTGGTAACTTGTGGTTGTGAATTCGTTTGCTTAATCGTTATGGTTGTTGGTTATTGTTTATGGTGTATTGTTATTTTCTCCTTTCTTGAAGTGTACTTCATGTCATATGCATTCACGGATATTCTTATGACACTTGTTTGTGCACCCCTCGAGTAAAAGTATATGGTGTGACTTTCACTTTCCCTTTGTTTGTGCATGCATTGGCATTTGAGGCCATTTGTTGAAATATGTTACATGCACAAATTTAGGGGGAGTCACATATGTACTCTTACTCAAAAAGCTTGCGGTTTGATATTATCATGAAACACTTTTAATGGTTTGTCAATAATCACCAAAAAGGGGGAGATTGTAAGTGCAATCAACCTCTAAGAGGGTTTTAGTGAATGTTGACAAAACATTAAAAGCAACTAATGACTTTACATGAGCATGAATATAGTGACAAATCAATTGAAAGTGCTACACTCTTGTATATCAAGCAAGAAAAGGTAATCCATATTGTATATCAAGCAAACAAGTGCTAGAGTTATTAAGTGAGCAAGATAAGAGGCCCCTCAATTATTTTCAAGCAAGATGTGAAGTTGTTCACTCAAGATCAAGTCTACTTTAGTTTTATTAATTTACATCTTGAGTATAGGAACCGACGTACTATCAAGGGGGTTCCAACATGCAGTGCTTCTTGAGTCACTAAGCTCACAAGGTTCAACTCTTTCCAACCAAAAATTCTAGCCAAATTTACATAGTCAAATTATGTTGTTCTCAGCGCACCATCGGTGGTTCCCACCGGTGCCACCGGTCGGGCACTTAACCAACGGTCGGGCAGCTGGCAGCTCTCTGGTAGCCAAACGGTGGTTCCCACCAATGCCACCAGCCGGGCACTTAACTACCGGTCAGGCAGCTGGCAGCTCTCTGGTAGCCAACCGGTCCACCAGTGCCACCGGTCGGGCTGCTGGCAGCTCTCGGATAGCCACCGGTGCCACCGGTCGGGCGCTTAACCACTGGTTGGGCAGCTGACAGCTCTCTGGTTGCCAACCGGTGGTTCCCACCGGTTCCACCGGTCGCGCTCCTAACCACCGGTCGGTCACTTGCCAGCCCAGTAACGGTTCAAAACGGCTAGTTCAAGAGGGGGAGTATTTATACCCTTTCACTCCCCTCTTTCTCGCTCTCTTGGCTACTTCTTCAACCTGAGACAAAAGCTCCAAGTTCTTTCACTCCTCTCCATCACTCTCCACTCTCTTGTGCTCAAATCCTCGATTGCTTGTGAGTGTGAGTGGGTGATATCTTGAGAGAACATTGAAGACTCCGTGTTCATCCTTCACTCTCTCTTGTTCTTTGTGAGCTTTGGTGAATCTTGAAGCAAACTTGGTGAACTTGTTACTCTTGGAGCTTGATGCTCCTAGACGGCTAGGCATCGCCCGTTGAAGCATATATCTAGTGTGGATTGCTCCGGGAAGTTTGTAATCTCCGCTCTTTGAGCCTCATAGAAAGTATCTCTCCGCCGGTCTTGGTGATTGGGGAGAAGAGGATAAGATCGCGAGCCTAAGCCCTTTGTGGGTTCCTCAACAACGAGGACATAGGGACGCCTTTGTGGTGTGCCCGAATGTGATGCTCCGGCATCTCAAGTGCTTAATCATCCATCATACATGCAACATTCATCATAATACATCATGCAATGACATGCACTTGAACCCTAATTCAAATTTGGTTGAAATGCCACTTGTTAAAAACCTGTTTTCTGTATATATGTCTCTGTATTTGAGCCCATAACTTTGATTCTATTTAGATTTGGGTGAAACTTATATTGACAAACTTGTAGAAAATTTTGTTGTGAACAACTTTGGTAATTGGTGCTTTGACATGCATGAAGGTTTGCATAGGGTTTTGGGGCTTTTTCTGTCAGCATGTGAAATCTGTCCAAACCTGACCAGTTTAGTAATTTTAAATTTTCTTGATCTTAAATCCAAAATCTTGCAATGCTGGTATTGAGAAAGTTGTAGATCATGAAATTTTGAACAACATTGGTATAAAACTCCTTATGTGAAAGTGTCTAGAAAATAGACTTTTAGAATTTACAAGCTAGAGGGTTTTGTGGTCAAACCTTAGTCAGCAGTTTAAATTCAAATTTACACCAGAATTTTGAATAGAACATGGTATACAAGTTTATAAGAGAAATGTAGAGGAGAAAATTTAGAACATTTCATCCAATTGGGTCTTCTTCAATATCGGCCTCTAACCTGTTCAAAAGTGGGGATTTCAAACAGAGGGTTCAGCGGTCAAAGATGGATTTTTTTCAATTTCGGGATTTTTCTTTCCTTCCCGTCTCACTGACCGGCGGGTCCCACCGGTAGACCGCCTTCGGAATCCCGCCCCCGGGATTGGAAAAAAACCGGCCAGTGGGTCCCACTCGCTTTCTCCCTCCGCGCAACCGGTCCGTGGACCACCTCCTCTCTCCACCCGCCTCGGCCCCACCTGTCAGCTGCCCGCGGTCCATGGACTGCGTCCATCGCCTCGTCACCGCCCCTCTCCCCCGCTCCGTCGCCTCCACGCGGCGACCACCGTCTGCTGCCGGCCGGCCGACGCCGCGCCCCGCCCGCATTAGGACGGGACCTCGGCCAAGTTCGTCCCGCCCTCCTCCTTTTCCCACTCCACTCCGTCTCCTCTCCCACTCGTTGCGCCCCTCGTCTCTCTCTCTGTTTCCCACCGTCGCCCGCCATCGCCGCAAACTCGGGCCGACCTCGCACCCACCGCTCCGGCCGTCCCCGTGCCTCCTGCTCAACGCGCCGCTCTTCCTCACGTGCCACTCCACCGCTCCACCTAGGCCTAGGCCGCCACCTCCGCAACCTCGCGGCGCATTACCACGCCGAAGTTCGCCGCCCCGCCATAGCTAGGGGCTCGGGCTCAAGCTAGCACCGCCCCTCCGCTCATCTCCGCTCCCCCACACCCCCACGCCGGCACTCCCCCATACTCCCCTCCACCGAAAACCCCAGCCCTAGGCCGGCGAGACCCCACCGCCGCGCCGCACTACCTCGCCGGACTCCCACCTCCTCTGCTCACCGTCGCGGGCCGCCTCCGACGCCCCTCCGCCAAATCCAGGTAAGGGGTAAGGTTTCCCCGCTCCTCCTCTCCCTCCCCGACCACCGCCGGCGAGCCCGTGGGCCCCACGCGGCCGGTTCAACGCGCCGCCGCCGCCGGTCAAACCCCTGGCGGGAGGTTGAAGACGGTGGCATTTTTGCATTTTAACCCTCGGCCTTTTGACATTCCACGGTTAGATCCGACGCGCTGTGCACAGAGTCTCGCAAATCTTACGGTCTAGCCCCTGTTATCTACGGTTAATTGCGTACAAGTCCCTGGATCTAATGTTTTCCATTTATTTTCACTTTATTTTGGCTGAAACTTTGAAAAATCATAACAATTAAAATAAAAATCCAAAATGGGCAAACTCAGTGGCTATGGACCCCTTGTGAGTAGATCTACAGGATAGGTATGATGTGGATGTGTGAAAAGACTGTTTTGCCCCTGGTTTAGTGCATGCATGGTGTAGGTAAATAAATGGTAAAAGTGTACCAAATGAACTCCAAAAATTATGAAACTTGGACAGTAGCTTTGTTATGGCATCTAGGTACTGTGTGATTTTTGGTAGCACTAGCATTGACTGTTTAATTACTGTTTTGCCCTTATGCATGTGATTTGTGTATTTAATTAACTTGGACAAGGAAGGCTATATAAAATATGCTCAAATATGACCTTTAGTATTTTTCATGCACTTCACATAGTATGAGTAACTCACTGGTAGAATATGAGGTTGTGCATGCATGTTTAAGCTGCTGAATTGAAAATAATAAAATGCTACTAGTTGAAAAAGAAAATAGGAAAAAGTGTATTTAAACTGCTAATAAAATTATGGGAAAAATCTAGTAGCGTTATGGAGTATATTGCTGCATGTGGTAAAGATTTGAAATCGATTGGAGTTTTCTAACTACATGAACTTATGAGTGCATTTTATTCATAAAGGTAGCGTGTCCATTAATTTGCATGTATATGTTTAATTTTAAGAGATAACTTCATTTCATTTGATAGGGACCGTGTACACATATAGAACAATTATTCCCAATAACTTCAAAGATAAGATGTGGTAATGGTTTGTACGATTTCTTAGTGATGGGCTGTATGATTTCTTAGCAAAGTTGTTAAGTTTTCTTGTTATGGGGTGTGTTTAAACTAAGACCTGAACCCATTCTTCACAAGTTGTTTGATCATGCCTTATATTTCATTGACACCTCATGCATACATCTGCAATTCGTTGCACTCATGTTTGCACTATGTCATCCATATAACTTGTATCATATGCCTGCATTTGTATTCTCTTGCACTCACTTGCATTTTATCATGCATATAGACCCCGCGTGCAAAGAGCTATCAACACAGGAGAAACCAGTGATCAAGGAAACGGACGACAGGCTATATACGGAGCAAGAAGACGAAGGGTCGCTGATTAAATCCGTCCCTGCTTCAAGGGGTTGCCTGGGGCAAAGCCTCACAACCCGGCAAACTAATCTAGTTTAGTTTGTTGGTTTTCTTAAGATCAATCGAAGGTAGGCAGGACCATGATTTCTCCCAGCAAATACAACTCTCGTTTGATGATTACGCATATGCATTAGGAGTTGTTTGAAACCAACTGCATTAGACTTCCTGGCCGCCCTGGCCCTAGCACCTATACGTAGAGTTCGTAGGGCGAGTGCCTAGAATTGCTAGGTACGAGTAGATACGAGTGATTGTACTCGTCTCGTAGGTACGGCTTTACAAAGTGACAGAAATCTCACCTATGGAAGTTACTATACATGCTTATGTTTAAATGGAGACCGGGTGGAGAATTATTGAGTTAATTATTGATTATGGTATTGTGCACTGGACTCCGCCCGAGTCGCTTAAGGCCCGTTCGCTGTTCGCCTGCTGATCGGCATAACATTGCTAGAGTGCTTATCCGGGATAATGGACCGGTGAAAGCTTACTTGTGCCATCCGAAGAACAGAGACAGACTCCTACTGTGACACCTTGGGGAGCTTGTAGTCGAGGGAGGGCTGACCCGACGTGACCGTGGTATCGCTCCTAAGACAGCACAACCTGGGAACAACGGAAGGATTGAATCGAACTTGGGATGGGACAAGTGGAGATGGGAGAAGCATATGTGGAACGCTGGGAGTTAGTAAGCATATGCCATCCTGGTGCTTCTAGTTATTCCCGGGAATTAACAAATCGATTCGAATCGCTGATGCTCACCAAGTGTAAGAATGCCAATATCGCACACGGGCAACGTAGTAATAACTGTAACATGCTGTTTATTAAGTCACGCTTTTAATATAACATGCTTGGATGTGTATGATCTGTCCTACTATTCAGGGTGTTGCCCATCCACCGGTTGGAGGTCGATAGACTTGGGAGATGCTTTGAGGTCGAGGGAGGGCTGACCCGACGTACCGTGGTATCGCTCCTGAGACGGCTACTCCCAAGGGGTTGGATGGAAGCGCTGTGAATCTTGGGACAGGACATGTTTTCATGTTTTACTTTTCATGCAAGTATTTACCTTATGTTATAAATGAATCTTTACGAATAATGGATAGCAGCTGTCAAATCCTGCTATCTGATATCAACATGACCTTGTTTAAGAATTAACAGCTAAGGACCCACATGATTAGTAAGCATGCTTTGCGTCAGCCGTAAGCCCCGTCCATTAAGTCCTACTGAGTAATTAGTACTCAAGGTTTGCCCCCACTTTTGGCTTACAGGTACCGATGACTTTTGGACAACTGTGCTGGAGGTGGTAGTACCGGTGGGCTCGGTGCTATTCGCCTTGTTCATCTCTTCGTGAAGACTACTTAAGTATATGGTTTCCGCTGCGAGATTTTAAAAATGCTTCCGCTATATTTATATACTCTGAATTCGCTTCCGCTATATTTGAACATGTATTTGATTTCATACATTTGGTTTGTAAATTAAGTCTATTACTATCTATTTCAACTGCCTGTGATGATGTAATTGTTGTGGCTCCATCGAGAGTCGGATGTGTTTGATGTCGGTTCCTCTGGGAATGGTGTTATCGAGGGCCCAAGGCCACTCGACGGACTACCGGGTTTAGTCTGGTCTAAGTGCACTGCGAGCCAGAGGTGGCAGGTGCGCTTAGTCTGGATTAAGCAGGGCGGTTCCGCCACACCGAACCTCAGGTTAAATTCCGTGTCTCGTGAGCTTTCTTGTGGTGCCTTGTGTTCTTCGTGTTCTTGTTCATACTCACCTTGTTTTGGCAAGTTTGGTGTGGATCTATCTCTTGTGCAGGTTTTACGGCTTGCCCCTCTGGGATCTATAAAAACTAGTCTCAAGGAAGCCCCATAAACTTGCGGTATCAAATTTACTTGCATAGATTTAGAGATCAATTCAGTTTATCTGCCTCCCCATCGGTGGAACTGGTCCGCACTGGTGGAACCGGTGGGGCACTGATTTTGTGCCAAGTTTGTGTAAATTTTCAGGATTGCCTATTCACCCCCCTCTAGGCAACTTTCAATTGTCATGACCATCAAAACTAACACTCTCAAAGAGGGTTTCGCTTTTCGTTTAAGTGTATGAGCTTCGAAATTAGGGGCTTCAAATTGGGAGAACATGATGCAACTTTGCGCCATCGGATTTTATTCATTGGCTTTGTATCTCATTGCCAAGACACTGGATTTCATAACTTTGGATGTCATTTATCAGTTTTGGAATTCATAACTTTGGATTTCATATGAGCCTCACATTCAATGGCCTCAGATTTTATAACTTCGTCATCTCAAGTAATCGAGCCTTAGATTCAATGGCTTCGGAATATGTGAACCTCGGAGTTAATTGCTTCATATTTGCACCTTTGAATTTCATAGCAACTTCGGATTTCATATTGAGCTTCGGAACTAACAACTTCGGTTCAGTGTTAATCGTCCTTTTGAACTAGATAAGTGTCTCCAAGCACCTTCGTAAGTTTTCAAAAGGATCCATCACTTTATAGCATGACATGTTATTTCTAATGAGCTCTTATTCATGCCCTTCAGTAAAATGGCCATAACTTTCTCATACGGACTTGGAATAGGGCAAATAAGTACATTTCGGAAATCTGCAGAAAATTTTGCATCTCGTTGTCCTCTACTTTGTTGGGTTTGGCGAATCTATTTTTACGAAATTCAGCCCGGAAGATCGAGTTTTCACCCTCTGAAGTTTTTGGGTTCGGTTTCTAGAATATTTTTTGCTAACCAAATGCTAAGCCATGGGTTATAGTTTTGCAGGCATGGACTTATATGCATATTTTTTGGGTTATTGTCTTCTCTAATCATTCTTTGGTATCACTTTGTCCAACCTATATGTTTACATAATAAATCTGTATCTTCATTCCATTTCCTTTGAAGTTTTCTAACGTTGTTTCCTAAGCCGATCCTAGTGTTCTTTATGGAACTTCGGAGTTCAACCTCGAACTTTTTATATTGTGCTTCGGATTTTAGGAGTCATGAAAGTCACAAATTCATGTTATGCTTCGGATTAAGTTTCCAAATACCATCTGTGGATTGAACTTCACATCAAGTTTCAGCTTGAGCTTCATTTCAAGCTTCGGAATTGAACTTCATATCAAGTTTTGGATTGAGCTTCATTATCAACCTTTCGAATGAACTTCGTATCAAGTTTCAGTTTCCAGTTCAGCTTCGTATTGAGCATCATATTGACCTTCGGAGTTAGCTCTATATTGACCTTCAGAGTTAGCTCTATATTGAGCTTCGGAGTCAACCTCATATTGAGTTTCGGATTACATCTGATATCACCTTTGAATTGAGCTTGGATATTGAGCTTCGGAGTACATCTAATATCATCTTTGAATTGAGCTTTGGATATTGATCCTCATATTGAGCCTCATTATATTGAGCTCCACATTGACCTTCACAGTAAAGTCCACATTAAGTTTTCGAGTAAGGTTCACATTGAGCTTCTTCATATTCGATTGAGTGGAGCTTCTTCACATTGAGTGGAGCTTCATCATATTGAATTGGGTTTCATAAATGAGCTTTGTAAATGAGCTTCATCATTGAGCAACCTCATTGAGCCTCACCATTGAGCTTCATAATTGAGTTTCGGAATACATCTATGATACTATCTTTGAGTTGAGCTTCGTACTACATCTTTGATTTGAGCTTCGGAGTACACTATTAAGTTTTGGATTTAGCTTCTGAGTTTCTTCATATTAAGAAAGCTTCTTTATTTCAAGCTTCGGATGGAGCTTTATATCAATCTTCTTCATTTTGAATAAGCTTCATCCTAGTGAGCGTCTTCATTTTGAATGAGCTTCTTCATATTAATATTCTCCATATTGAGCTTCTGCACATGGAGCTTCAAACTAAGTTATTACATATTGGACTTCAAATGAAGTTTGATATTGACCTTGAGTTAGCTTCATAATGAGCTTCAGATCCAACTTTATATTGACCTTCAGAGTCGGCTCTATATCGAGTTTCGGAGTTAGGCTCATATTGAGCTTTGGAGTGACACTCATATCGACCTTCGGAGTTAGCTTGATATTGAGATTCGAAGTCACCTTCATATTGAGGTTCAAAGTGTGAGCTTCTCCGTATTGAGCTTCGGAGTAAGCTTCATATTCAGTCTCGCATTGAGCCGCAGATCAAGCTTCATCATAACTGAGCTTCTTCATATTGACTGCACTTGTTCACACTGAACTTGGAATTTAGCTTCATATTAACCTTCGAATTGAGCTTCACATTATGATACATCAAAGCTTCAGATTTTACCTTCAAAATGATCATTTAAATACAAAATTCAGTACAACCCTCACCCTTTATGATTCATACATATATAACTTCTTCATTGCAAGAAACAATTTCTTCCTTAATTCACCTTCTTCATGTGGAGAAGTTAACCTCATCTTGCAGGCATTCACCTTCTTCCATATGGAGAAGTTATCTTTGTTTTGCAAGGAGAAGTTCCTTCCTTGTATATCTTCTCCTATGAAGAGAAGCTAACTTGATATTTCTGATTTGTATACCTTCTCCCATATGGAGAAGCTATCTTTGTTTTGCAGGAAAGAGTTCCTTCCTTGTATACCTTCTCCCATGTGGAGAAACTAACTTGACATTTCTGATTTGTTTACATTCTCCAATGTGGAGAACTTAACCTTGTTTACATCTCTGAATTGAGCTTTGCATCTAGCTTCACATTTGAGCTTCGGATTCAGCTCCATATTGAGCTTCGAATTCAACTTTTAGCTTCGGATTCAGCTTCCGATTAAATTGAGCTTCGGATTCAGCTTCGGAGTAATTGCCTCGGATTCAGCTTCCAATTGAGTTAAGCTTCTTTACAGTCAATGAAATATACATATTGAATGAGCCTCTTCACGATAAGTGAGCTTCCTCATATTGAGATAAAGTTCCTTTCTTGTTTACCTTCTCCCATGAGGAGAAGCTCTTTCTTCCTTCCCATATCCCATGAGGAAAAACTAACTTCGTATGCAGGTGTCCATCTTCTCCCATGAGGAAGAAGCTACTTTCTTGCTTACCTTCTCCCATGAGGAGAAACTAACTTTGTTTTACAGGAATACCTTCTCTCATGAGGAGAAGCTTCATTTATTGAATACCTTCTCCTATGTGGAGAAGTTAACTTTATTTTGCAGAAAAAAAATCTTCACATGTGAAGATGTTAACTTCCTTTTGTAGGAAGAAATTCCTTCCACACCATCTCCTATATGAACAACCTAACTTTGTTTTGCAGGAAAAATTTTATTGTATTTTTCTTGTCCGATCACCTTATCCCATGAGGAGAGAAGCTTTTATAAATATCTTACATTTCATTTGAAAATAACCTTCGAACTAACCTTTCTTTCCTGTTATTGATCATTGGATAATAACTTTCGGATATTGTCCTTCAGTTATTGCAAGAAAAAATTTCTTTCTTGTTCACCTTCTCCTATGAGGAAAAGATAATTTCATAAAAGACCTTGCAAGGCAAACATCTCACAGAAGTCGGCTGAGGCCGCAGTGAGCTCTCAAAAAAGCGTGTCTAAACATTCTACGAAACATATTTTCTTGACGAGATATTTTAATCAATATCAAAAATTTTCTTGATGAGATCAAGTCAAAACATTCTAAGAATGGATATCAACTGAAAAACATGGAAGATTCCTTGCAGGGCCGCAAGAAAACCTTGGTGCTTAACACCAAGAGCTGTAGAAGATGCCTTTGGAGTTCTAATAATTTAATAGCTACAACATCCAAAAAATCTTTGAAATTCTTTCACATTGAATTGGCATCAAGGGCTGAGGGGCTCAGTCTTCTCTAATGTTCTCAATAATTGAATTGCCCTGAAGGGCTAAGGGGCTCCGAAGAGCCCAGTCACCAATCCTTTTGTTAATCATGCAAGTTTCCACCAATGTGAGTATTGTTTTTACTTTCATAACAACACTTTTGATTGTTCAATCTATCATTGTGAAAGTCATAGCATATCCCCACATACATTACTATTGTATTGTATTATTTCTTTTCGTTAACCATACAATTTTCCCTCTAATCTGAGTTTTCTTTCCCTTCGTAGTTGTTCCTTTGCATTTATTCTAAGTATTTCTCCAACTAACCATGCAGGTTCACTAACATATATATTCTCTTCTTTCATAATTATTTCTTTGCATGTGTTCAAATCATCGTTAATATATTATATATATTGCGCTCGCTAACCTTGCAGGTCATCAATATTGTAAGTATTCCCTTTCTTCATCCACTATTCTTATACCAAAGTCTCATAATTCAGTCTATATAAATTATTTACCTTGTTGGTACATATCTGTTCATCCAGTCATGTTCAGGCATGCATTTTTGTGCTGTGAATAAATGGCCATGGCCAAAGCTCCCAAGGGAGAAGTATGAGTTTACTTAAATACCATAGTTGAAAGCCGAAACTTTCTAAGCTATCCGAAATAAGCTTCGAATCTTACTTGCATTCAGTTCCTCATTATAGAATCATAGCATCTGTTCATATGCGTTGCTATTTCTTTCAAAATATTTTGAGCGCTAACAATGCAGGTTCTTATCACTGTAAGTATTTCATTCCACAATATGTTTAAGTCTCCATATGAGAACCCTTCGTATGTATACAAATATATGTTAAAATACATATTGTATCTTCTCACACCCTAAGGGACTGGTTAAGACAAATGCTTTCAGGATTGGCAGTTAACCAACAATTTTGGCCTAAGGGTTTCACATGCATCAATTTTGAACAAAAAAGCTCCATCACCAGTTGCGGCTTAGGGGACATCTTTAACAACTTCGGACCAAGGGCTCTGTCATAATCGACTTCACCCAAGGGGGCTTAAGCGATCGTAGCATCAACAAGGTCAAGCAAGCATCGACGTCTTCACTTACGCTCTCTGGCCAAGAGGGGCTAGGGGAGCACCATGGGGCTAATTCCTTGGTCTTGTCCAAAGATCGTAAGCAAAGAATGCTTCGACGACCACCTCGATTACATCTTCATCTATTACTTCGACGTTATAAGGTTGGAGACATCTACCTCGTCTACATCTTCGTCGGTTACAACGACCGTATGAAGAAAGGGACAGCTACTGTAAGTATTATGAAAATACTTCGTCCTTTAGCAATGCAGGTTCCGGAAGATTGTAAGTATTTGCCTTTACATTACGTTCTTCAAGCTTCTTAGATTAAGCCATATGAAATCCTTTATATGCTCAAGTGCATTTCGAATCAGAGCTTTTGTTGCTAATAAATACCTGAAGAAGGTTATGTTAATTTACATAGATATCATGCCAAAAACCTTGCAGCACAGTTCTATGCAGGTGAGCAGTTAATCAATGCTTGACACACAAGGAGAGAAAAATCTCTACCGCCAACAACTTTCGCTTAGGGGCTAAACCTTCATCCGATTCAAGTGCTCCATCAACAACATCGGCTTTGAAGCTGAACCTTCATCACCTTCAAACCAAGTGCTCCGTCAACAGGTTCAGTACAACTTCAGAGAAAATTCAAGCGACCATGATGTCATCTACCTCAAGCAACCTCAACCGCTTCACTCACGTTCTCCGACCAAGAGGGGCTGGGGAGCACCGGGGTGCTGACTCTTCAGTCTTGTCCAAAGATCGGAAGTGAAGGACGACGCTTCATTGACCTCTACTACATCTTCGTCGACTACATCGACCATACGAAGATATGGGCATCTACATCATCTACTTCGGCATTGATCAAGAATGAGTCTGGGCATGAAGATCAGAGTCACCCGAAGCATGGAGTTGGTAGTTTAGCCCACCAGATGTGTGTACTCTTTTCTCCACACCCTTTTTTCCCACTGGGTTTTTGGGGTGGAGTTTTTAGCGAAGCACACAGGTGGAGGTTGTGAGAACCTCACCTCACAACTCGAGTTGTACAATAGCTTGGCTTTTTTCCTTATTTGAGCATCTACTAGGTCTTGTTGTACCGGCCAAAACCTAGTAGATGAGGGGCTACTGTTGGGGGAAGGGCAAAGGGTGCCTTTCCTTCCTTAGGGAAAAAGCCCCAAGAGGCACATGTAACACTTGTAACTCATGTTTTGTCCCACCTTGCTACTCTAAGTAGCAAGGCCTCCCCTTCTTGCCTATAAAAGGGGAGGTGGAGTATGAGAAAGGGGGGTTTGGAGGAATGAATGATGGACCTCTTCCCTCTCCCTCACGGACTGGAATTTCAATATATGTTGGTAACTTCGGAGCACTTTCTCTATCTAGTTTTAGAATGGTTTCTCTCTCTAGTTCAAAGCTAACATTGGTGTTCGAAGCATATTCCTTGGCTTAAGTTCGAAGCTATTCCAAGTATGAGGCCCGAAGTTAGCTAAACCCCAACAAGGCCGTGCCAATGATAGATGTCACGACCAAAGATGTGGTACACTTTGTTAAGGAACACATTATTTATCATTTCGGTATACCACAGACCATTACTACAGATCAAGGCACCGTCTTTTTGGCTGAGGAATTCAAAACATTTGCCAAAGAAATGGGCATTACCTTGATCAAGCCAATGGACAAGCCAAGGCATGAAACAAGAGTCTTATTAATTTGATCAAGTGAAAAATAGCTGAATATCCTAAGCAATGACATGATCGGCTTGCTGAGGCATTATGGGCATATAGGATGTCATACCATGGGGCTACCAAATGCACTCTATATCAGTTTTAGACAAGTAAACGGGCATAAAACTCTAGCCGATCGTGTGGATCGGCTCATACGGGTCGATCGTCTCCTTGTTTCCTGTCAGGTTAGTTCATCGGCAAAGCACAAATACAGAGACAAAAGAAGTATGGAAACCCTATCTAAATGCATGATATAACAAATCTACATAGCCAAATCGGCTTCTAACCAGGGCCTCCAAAGAAGTGCATCTAACTAGACAGATGCATATTACGACAAAATAGATAGGGTGCTCGATGTACGTTGATCTATCGGTAGATCGCGTGCACACGCTGTGGCGACATGTCGTGGATTGTAACAAGTGATTAGGTAGCGTACAACGAGCTACATGTGAACCGATCTATAACATGAAGCACAGATACATAAACAGATCTATAAACATGCAAAGGTAAAGACAGATCTCGCGGCATGCTAGGCTTGTCGCGAGATTTGTCTGGATAAATGATAGATCTCGCGCCGAGCTAGGCTCGACACAAGATTCATCATGGTAACTAGCAAACTATGCCGTCAAAAACGCTTCAGTACACGATCTGCCAGGCGACTAACGCCCTAATGCCTTAACGAAATAAATCATTAGAGTAGCATGACGAATACCTGAAACTCTAGTCGCTAGAGGTAGCGATGCGCCGAAAGAGAGGTGATGAAACACGTAGCTGCTTGGAGTGTAATATCCGCGTGATTTATTATGAACAAAGGGTTACATATTTATAGCCCATAGGCTTGGCCCTCAAGGCAACACTTTCCTAAAAGACAGACTCGGACTCTTTCCTAAACAAATAAATTACAACTCAATAGTAATTCTAGTTCTCTGTTATAAGATAACATGATCTGGACTCATCCTACCATCGATCCGGATCCTCATTAAGCTTCCAAAAATCAGCCGAAACATGCCGTATAATTGTAGCAGATTCTGGTCATCATATTGTTTCGGCTATTCCTGTCGACTCCGAACGTATCTTGACGTGATTCCTGCGGCATTGGAAAGCTTATCTCCTCAGCGTTCCATCCATATGTAGAACGTCCAAAATGAAGCCCATATATGGCTTGGGCGCCCGTTTTCGTGCAGCCTACTCCAGCAGTCCGAACCAGCCTTGCGAATAAACTGGGCTTCAACATGGATTAGGCCTATGACTCTATCTCAGTTTGGGCCTCGAATACTCGCGTAACATTATATTTGGCCAAACTTATGACATGAGCCTAGCCAAGTAGACTCCATCAACTTGATCTTCTTCTGACACTTTGGCCTGACTAATCTTGGTCAAATTTCGATATCAACACAAGCCCCCCAAGTTTGGCCAAATATATCAGAACCTCTTCCACGTATATGTTGGAAATCCCTCAAAGATGGTCGGCTTTCACCTTGTGCTCTTATGCCTATGATCTTGCCCCCAGAGCCGATGTGTCGGCTTCTCATCAGCTAATATTATTGATCCTCAACTTGAACTCTGAAGCATCATCATTTTTTATGGCCGATTTCTTAAATCGGACTTGACCTTTCCCTTTGCGTCGAGAATCACCTACCGAACCGACACTATAGAGAATACTGTGAATCGGCTAAAAGCCGATGGATCATATTTGGTTAGGCAAAAAGTCATGCAAGCAGACCCAACAGGAAGGATAAATATCTCTTCCTCCACAAAAATATGTTATGTCATGCAAGGAGTGAATGTAAGCTTCTAGTTATATGTTTAAAAGCATTTACAAGTGCTAGCATGTACATACAATGAGGGTTTAGCATAAAGACATCGTATAGAAAAGCTGAGGAGAATATATCTGTATTAGATATGAACAAGCATTTTTAGGATTTTAAAAATAAAGGCATCACCACTTAGCCTAGCCAACTAGCACGATAAAGCATGATAAGCAGAAGCTAGCAAGTATCTACACAAGCGAGCTTTTCCGATACAAGGATCTTTTAGCAAGCTTGATTACTCATTCCCCTAGGTCTTGCAGGTAAAACATAAAACATATTGAATTTCAAGCAAACCTTTCGTTATGTGCCAGGGGTTATTTGCTTGTCACGCCACTTCTTACCAATCAATGCTAAGCCTACGTCCATTGAACCATCAGAAGTTTAAAGCAAGGTTTTGGTCATTCACAGCCTAGTCTAAGTTCATGCCAAAGTGCAATAGCAAGCAGTCTCGAACTAGATTAGTGAGACAAAGCAAACCCATCTGGATCTTTTCCTTTAAGCATAACATGGAAATCATTTATTATTATATTTTAATTTAATTCACCACAAGATTACCATGTAAGCATTGAGGTTCAGCTGCGTAATTGATTCCAAAGTAAAGAACAGAGCTACCAAGCATGTATAAGATAGCAAAAGCAAATCAGCCTACACATACCAGTAGCTAGGTGAAGCGGTGACCATGTTTACGATTTTCAAAGAATAAAAGCCACACTCAGTATCGGATATTCAACATATTCAAATGAGCTTAACTACACACGGTCAATAGCATCCACACCTCAAAGTATATACATGAAGCACAAGTAGAAGCTACTAAACGTACAAGGAAGCTAGTGCAAGTGACAAGTACATATAGTAGGATTTGAATATTACCGATTGAACCGGCTGCTGATGAGCCGATGGTTGACCTTCCATCTAGTTCGCGCTTGCCATAATGTAATCTCATCACAACTATCGGCTGTTAGGAAGCTGAACACCTGTAGCCTGCAGTATACAAGTTAAGCACATAATGGAAACAATACCTGCTGACCTTAGGATGAAGTCCGCCTGAAATCCCATCAACAGATTGTAGGCCGAGGAGTTATTTGAATGCTTTGTCGAAGAAGCCGAAGTAGCTGATGGTACTGGTGTCGTAGGGATGGACGCTCCGGTGTAGCGCCAGAACAGCCGATGACACTGTAGCCGTAGACGTTCTGATGCAAGCGCCAACTGATGCTGTAGGGATAGGTGTTCCAACGTGAGAGCCGGAACAGCCGATGGTGACGGCGGCGACGTGGGCGCTCTGGTGCAGGAATCGAAGCAGCTGATGTTGATAACGACTTGAAAGCACCGGATCGACCGGCTGTAGAAATGACGGCTTCGTGGTCTTCTGCTTCGTTATCTATACACAACAATTTTTTTTGGGGGCCAGTCGCCCGAACCGGCCTCATCTCTGCTCTTCTCAAATCGATTTGGTTTGCCAATCGCTATCATGTCTGAATCACTAATCTTGATAAAATTTGGGAACAGATACTCAGGTGGTGGAAAAGCCAAAACTCCTTTGTTGGCCACGGTGTCTTCAACTATCGACAAGGCACTTGTCAAAAAAAAAAAACTATCGACAAGGCACACAGGCTGTGCCCCCGAACCTGCTCTGGAACTGCAACTTCATCTGCTTTCTGAACTTGTCTTGACAGACCAGGACATTGTCTTTTATGATCGATATCCTGTACAAAATTCTGCCGATTATCCTCATATCAACGTGATGCGTCCTGGGCGCCGCGCCGCCGACCATGCGTGCAACCGAGGCTCCGACGCCCGTGCGTGATGTGGGCGCTGAGCTGCCGTCCCCGACGCGCCACCCGGATGCCGCACCCCGACCGCGCACGGCTTGCGCGCCGAGCTGTTGCTCCATGTGCCCTACCTGGGCACCAAGCTTCCGCCGCGTGTGCGCCGTCGCCCGCGCTGCCTAGATACTGAGCTGCCCCGAAGTGGACCTTGCACACGCGGAGGAAGGAAGATGCACCAGTCAATCAGCCAAGGCCCGATGCCCTACAAGCGCCGGAGGCCGGAGGGACCGAGGCTTGAGCTGAGGAAGAGCACGCGAGGTGGCGAGGGAGAACCGGAGGAGCGACCAGGACGGTTGGTGGGCGGATGGAACGACACCGTCAAGGCCTCGGAGGTAGACCGGTGGAGGGTGACACAGGCAGAAGGCGGCAACCGGCGCTGGTGAAGACGCGAAGTCGATTTGCAGCGGTGTTGGAGGGATCGGTTCCTGGATGAAGTGCTTCCTGTTGTAGATCGGCTTTTGCAACACTACTTAACTGGTCGGCTAACATCTTGGACCATTGATCCTTGTATACTTTCGTATGGTGCCCAACTAGACAGAAGTAAATCCTCTTCCCTGGCCAGCTTGTGCAACTCCTTCGTCCTTATCCTGAGTGCCCAGCTCTTTTGAGTGCCGCCAGAGTTCGTTGTTGCCGCATGCAAATTTACCAATTCCAGAGCAACCCCACCCTGTGCGAGATTACTGGTGGCACTCCTGCACCCACCGCGACCTTGATGGACCCAGAGCCGCAGCCGTTGCGTTAGATCTTCAGAGCTTGAGCCCGACCCCAGCTTGACGAGCCTATGCTTGGCGAGCCACAGCCGCGATTCTCGAACTCGGCATGCCTCCTCTGCCACCTGCTATGCCGCTTCTTCTCTACCTAGGCCTTTCATTGGATCTTGTAGTAGAATCCAAAATGGGCTAAAGAGCCGATGGTACTCAATATTGGTCGATGTGCCTGTCCCTTTTTTTTCTGGCCGATCGGCTGATGCAGTTGTGCCCACCGTGCCATATATTGTCCGACGTGAGTGCGTAGCAAAATAACCGATGGCAGCTTGCTGGATGTAGGGTTGGTCAGCCAGATGGTGCAGATTTCCGAGGCGATGCAGACTGGCCACGCCTGGCGATAGACGCAGACGCCTGAAAGTGGCGCGACTGATGGCGATCTTCAGCCTAGGCATCCTGCGGCAGTTTGTCGTCTGTGCGGTATAGGTCCGTGGCGGCAGGAGCTTCTCGTTGGGCCGCTGCATGCCTGTCGCCATCGGTGCGGACTCGTTCAGGTGACGCCAGCCGGTGGCAGCAGCTCCTCCCGATAGAGATGCAGCCATAGGTGGGCAGCGGAAGATCCTAGAGCCGTCCCTGCGCGAAGGCCGTCCTCGCTTCATCTGTTGTGATTATCCGGGAAGCGATGAGGACGACGTGTGGCTGCCGACGTAGAGTTCTTGGACTCTGAACACTGGGCCTCCTTTCGTACGATGATCGGTCTGCTTCCTTCTAGAAGTTTTCCTACCCGGGCAAACAGACTCTGCATCGACTACGCGTCCGAGACATCCAGCCGGGCTAGCTTCCTGCCTGCAGGGCCGATCCATGCTAAAAAATCCCTGCAGATATCGGCACCCATGCACATGCATTTAGATGCTGTCCTTTAGAAAGAGCCGATAGCCCACAATCGACTGATGCACATGTCCCTTTTTTTGGTCAATCGCATGGATCGTCAATGCATCATGACCGACGTCGACAGTGGTGCAGGCATCCATGTGGAGATAGCTTCTTGGGTCGATGCGAGTGGCCGTCGGCGCGTACACGTTTAGGTGACGCTGGCTGCCGGCGGCAGTGGGCTCGCCATGGTTCTTCAAGCGTACAGTACAGCCATACATAAAGCGTACGTATAGTGCATCTCAGCGTACTCGCATGGTGCCGCCTCTGTCAGCACTGTCCTGCCAGCGACTTTGGCGCCGTTGTGGCCACTCCTGTTACCCTTGGCGACTTCGTTGTTCCTCCTGGCAGTGACGGGATTGCTCAAGTGGATGGCAAGTATTTTGGTTACCGGTGAGGCAAATGTCCGGAGAGTTAGGCGCCCGGGGGTAGCTCCTCGGCCGGGCGATGTCAACGCTCGATGGCCGCTGCCTCTCCTAGCGAGAGGGCTTGCAGAGCGTCCGTCAGTGCGCATTTGGAGATCGGTGTAGTCTGGTTTGGGTGAGGTAGGTGCTGAGAGATGTAGGTATCTGACAGTAGCTCCTCGGCCAAGCAAAGCCGATGCTTGATGGCGATGGCCTCGGCTGCACAGGCGACGGCGTGAGGCAACATAATGGTTGGACGATGCGTACGCCCGGTGCGTGCTCCCTGGCCGGATGACGTCGTGCGCGCCAGCAACAGCCTCGCCTAGGAGGTGCAGATGGCCGATGGCGTAAACTGCTCAGATGCCGGCGGCGGAGTTCGCCCGCTGGGGGATGCGCCTGCAGATGATGATCGGCAGTGTGGCACTGGAGTCTTCCGCCGGTCGTCGCGACAATGGATCTTGAAGTGGGCAAGAGTTTCTGTATCGGCCGGAATCGTGCTTCTCTAAATCTCATCTACACCTGCCTCCGCGTCAAATATGCGTCCAGTACCCGAGTGCTAGGCG
The DNA here is from genome assembly GCA_022530915.1 of Paspalum notatum. Taxonomy (NCBI): domain Eukaryota; kingdom Viridiplantae; phylum Streptophyta; class Magnoliopsida; order Poales; family Poaceae; genus Paspalum; species Paspalum notatum. The sequence continues at coordinate 24,391,899 of CM039685.1, read as the reverse complement.
TTTGTATTTGCTTGCTCCTTCCCTCATGCCTTGCGTGCTTGCATGGACCATGCATGAAGGTGCATGCTCGTATTCCTCATGCAGCTCCTTGCCACCGGCCACATGCAGACACATGTACGTACTAGGCCAGTATATGATGCGGTTGTTACTTGGGCCATTGCTCTTTTAATCTTGATTGCAAAAGAGCCGATTGCACCTCTTTCCAAATGAATTGATAGTACCTCTTCCTCAAGAATGAGCCGATTGCACCTCCTTCAAAAGAGCCGATAGTAGATTAATCTATTATATTCAATCGGCCGTTGATCATCTATCTCATAGCTTCAGAATTTTTTCCATTCGCCAAGGCTGAATTATTTTTCCGTGGGTGTTGTGATCTCACTGTCAGAATGCATTGTTTCAGATAATAGATCAGCTTTTTCTGTCCTCCAGACAAAATAAAATATTTTTTAGCAAGCCGATCCTTCTTATTGACTTGCGCGCCATGACATATTTTGATCCAAAATATTTTCTTTTCGTTGCCAGTCGACGCTGCTGTTGTTGCTTGTTCTTCATGACTTTGCCGTCGACTGTCGCAGATAATAAAATCGGCTCTATCTGCCCCCCCCCCGAGCGCAAGCGATGGCACAAAACTCATCAGCCCTGAAATCTTGATGCAACCAAGAGATGTGCTGGCCGATCACATGTGGACCGGCCCCTCGGTTCCTGCCATATGAATGTTCCTTTACCTTGTACTATCAAGAGCCAACTGCTTCTTGAGTATTGCATGCAAGTGTGGTGATGATGGACAGGCACAATAAATATTAGCCGATGCCCGATGTAGCAGGTTCTGGACGCCCCATAATTCCCGACGACTCTGAGCGTATTTGGATGTGATTCTTACTGGGTTGGAAAGCTTATCTCCTTATCTTTCCATCCATATGTAGAACTCCCCAAATGGAGCCCGTATGTAGTCTGGGCGTCCGTTTTCGTACAAACCATCCCTGCAGTCTGAACCAGCTTCGCGAACAGATTGATTTTCAACGTGAGTTGGGCTCACGACTCCACCTTCACCTAGGTCTTGCTTGATGGGGCCATAGGCCGAGAGCTTGATGTAGTTGCTGAAAACAGCGGTGGGAACACTGGTAACCAGATCGGCTAACGCGACATACGCTTCGATGTGGGAGTCAAAGTAGCCGATGGTGGTGCCGCCGTAGGAACACCAGAGTTAGCTCTTCGGCCATGTGAAGACGGTGTTTGACGGCGACGGCCTCGGCTACCGGCTGCAAGATGTGACGAGATGAGGTCGGCAGTGGTTGGTCGGATGATGTACTTGCAGCCCTTTGCGGCCATCGACCCGTGGCGGCTTTGCTGATTATTGTGGCGGTGGACTGCTTCTTCCAAATGGCATAGACGCCCGGTGCCCAGAAGCTGGCATAGATGGTGCCGGTAGCCTGCAGCGTGAACCCTTACAGATGGCGCCAACCGCCGATGGCAGCGGGTTGCGAGTCATCCGTGGATCGCGCCGCTCGACCAGATGATGTGGGCATGCCGCAGCCAACAGTGAGGCTCACCTGTCCAGATGACGTGGGCATCGTGCGATAGCTTCTTGTCTGGGAAGGTGCTGGTACTTCACGACTGCGGCTTCGCCTAGTGTAGATACGTCGCTGGTGGTGGCAAGCCGGACCGTAGGCCTCCGGAAATCGCTGAATGGTGTAGATGTCGGCGTTGGCAGCTCGGCACGGCCGTATCGTCGTGGCTGGGGCCGATGAGCGCAGCCTCGCCAACTCCCTGCCTCCTCGTCCGGCCGTGACGCAGATGCCGGCGGCGGCTTTTCGTCCGGCTGATGTAGGAAATATGTACGGTACGGACGAAGGTGAGTAGCCGGCCGCGAGCACACGTGATCTTCTCCCATGGTTGCATAATGTTATTGGATCTGAGAGTAGCGGCACCACGGCAGCCGGAGCGGAGTCAGCCGCTGCCCGCGCGGCGCACCCACGGCTAAGAGCATTGGCTGCTCATTACTGCTACAAGCAGGCATCTCGATCATGGCCTGGGTTCCTGTCCATTGCTGCTTCCTAGCTTCTTGGAGAGAGGTCACAAATTTGAAACTGCACACCAAGTTTGACTTCAACTAGCAGTCTGAAATTCTATACAGTTACAGCAAAAACTGAGTGTAATGTGGAATCCAGAAGGAGCCGGGTTGAACTTTGTATACCGAACTTGTTGGGCATTTCTGGGTGCCCAACTTTGATATATAAAGTCGCTTCTCAATGTGCTTTGTTTCAAAGTTATGGTCAGGTTACTTTGAACCTGAATTCTGAATTTGAAGCAGAGACTATTTGACCCAGTTAGTGAAGGATTTGATCTGGGATTTATATACCAAACTTGCAGTGTGCAAGGTGTAGAACAACTTTGCTATGAAAAGTTTCTCCTGAAAATGTCCATTTGAGAGCTATAATTGAAAACATTCGGGTTCCGAAATCTGTACAGATTTGACATGTATGGATGACGGTGAAGTTTGGCCAAGTTACAAACGGAATCAATCAAAACTTTATATAACAAAGTTACAGAGCACAAGACAAGGAACGACTTTTCTAAGGATGTCGCAGCATAAAAATGCATGGATTTGGTAAAGTTTTAAACTTGATCAGTGGTTGTCCCAAGTTGGGCTGAAAACCTAAGTGCAGTTAGTAAATCGACTTTGCACCATTGTCCCAACCAGATTTGTAGAAGTGACCTATAAGAAAGATATAGGGGACTAATCATTGAACAACTTTTGTATTTGGACTTCCACCCAAATCGATCGTTTTGATACCCTATCGACGAAATTCAGACGTGCTGTCCTGCATCTAAAACTGCATGCAAGTTTTCCATTTGCATATGGTCACTCCACCCGAGACGTTTGCACAAGGGGCTGTTCATGGAGCACCGCCTCCTTCTGAGTTGGCCACTCAGGTCGCTCAGCAGCTCATCAACCTAATAGCTCAAGAGCAAAGACGGCGCGACCTGCAAGAGATCAGTTACACTAACTATGCAGCGCTACAACCGCCAATCTTCACCACTGCCATAGATCCCTTGGATGCTGATGACTGGCTTCGGATCATTGAGTCCAAGTTCAGTCTACTGCCCCGCCTTAGTGAGCAATAGAAGGCTCGCTTTGTGGCGTAGTGTCTACACGGTCCCTCGGGGGCCTGGTGTGCTTCTTTCCTGGCAATGCAACCGGCCGGGCACCAGGTCACGTGGGATGAGTTCCGTGCGGCTTTTCGGGCTCACTATCTTCCGCCTAGACTCATGAGCTCAAGCAACGGGAATTTCGTGCACTTCAGCAAGGAACATGTCGGTACTCGAGTACATGCAAGCTTTCATCCGCCTGTGCCAGTACTCCCCTGAAGACGTTGACACTGACCCGCGTAGGGCTGCCCGTCTGTTGGTTGGGTTCGATCCCACTCTCCTGACTCACTTGGGGCGCCGCTAAGATAGCTTCACCAAGTTGGTGGATGCTGCCATCGACATGGAGCACTGCCTCCGCGGGGCCCATGAGGACCAGCGGAGGAAAAGACTTGCAAGCCCACCTCCATCGAGCTCATCTCAGCGGCAACGGATTGTGCATCGCCCACCGTCGCACATATATCACATTGACATGCCCCAACAACAAGAGCATCACTGTGGAACACAACAATACCTGTCTTCCTGCCGTGTACCGCCTCATCCACCTGTTTCAGTGCCAAGGCCCAAGCCGAGTGCCAAATACCCCTACTACAACTGCGGAAAGACCGGCCACTTCAGCAAGAATTGTCTTGCCCTTCGGCAAAGTCAGGCACCGATGTTGGTTAGAGAAAGCTAACGCCAGAATAAGAAAAAAGGACCAAAGCAAGATCCAGCCCCAAAAGAGGGTCATGTGCACTATACCCACGTAAATCAGATTCCAGTATTGGCAAGCACATTTCTTGTCAACGAACACCTCATAGTGGTTTTGTTTGACTCCAGAGCATCACACACTTTCATCAGCAGGTCCTATGCAAGAAAACATGGTTATCACATTGATAATATGAGGGCAAAGTACCACATCACAGCCCTGGGATCACCCATTGACACGAATAAGATTGTGAGGCACTTACGCTTGTGCATAGGCACAGAGGATTTCTATGTTGATCCTGTAGTGCTCCCTAACCAGGGGATTGACATTATCTTAGGGATGGATTGGATGAAAGAGCACAATGTCTTGTTGGACATTACTAACAGGACAGTTCAAATGAGGTCTAACAAGAGTGGGAAAACTATGCACATTCATCTGCCAATTTACAAACAGTTGTGACACACAGTAAATGCCACAGAAGCTTAGCTGATTGAAAGGATACCGGTGGTTTCTGACTTTCCAGATGTGTTTCCGGAAGAGCTTCCCAGACTCCCATCAGGCAAAGATGTCGAGTTTGCCATCGAGCTTGTACCTGGCACCGCACCTGTCTCTCGAAGGCCATACAAAATGGCACCGGATGAGTTGAAAGAGCTGAAAGTGCAGCTACAAGAACAACTTGGGGTTGCCCAGCCCTCTTTGTTGAGAAGAAGGATCAGGGAGGTAAAAGACTATGTGTTGATTACTGGCCTTTGAATGTCACCGTAAAAAATAAATACCCATTACCACATATTGACATCCTGTTTGATCAGTTAGCCAGAGCTAAGGTCTTTCCAAAAATAAATCTGAGGTCTGGCTACTATCAAATAAAGATCAGAGGAGAAGATATACCCAAGACAACTTTCTCGACCAGATATGGCTTGTATGAGTATTTGGTCATGTCCTTTGGGTTAACCAATGCACCGGCTTTCTTCATGTACATGATGAATTCGTTGTTCATGAATGAATTTGATAAGTTTGTCGTGGTGTTCATTGATGACATATAGGTCTATTCTAAAAATGAGAAAGAACATGAAGAACACTTGCGGATAATACTCACTCGGCTTAGAGAACACAAGCTCTATGCCAAGTTCAATAAGTGTGCATTTTGGCTGAAGGAAGTGAGTTTCTTAGGTCACATTCTGTCTGAGAAGGGGGTAGCGGTTGATCCTAGCAAGGTAGAGGATGTTCTGAATTGGAAGCAACCCGAGACAGTGACTAGGACTTGGAGTTTCCTTAGTTTAGCGAGCTACTACCGTCGCTTCATTAAGGACTTCTCCAAGACTCCGAAGCCAATGACCTCATTAACAAAGAAAAATGCAAAATACCTATGGAGTCCGAAATGTGAAGAAGCCTTTCAAACACTAAAGAAATTGTTAACAGCTGCACCAGTCCTAGCACAACCGGACATCACCAAGCCATTTGATGTGTATTGTGATGCCTCCGGCAATGGGCTTGGCTGTGTCCTAATGCAAGAAGGGAGAGTAATTGCTTACGCTTCCCACCAACTAAGAGAGCATGAAGCAAACTACCCAACACATGATCTTGAGGTAGCAGCAGTTGTGCGCACATTGAAGATATGGAGACACTACCTGCTAGGCAACACTTGCCACATATATACTGACCATAAGAGTCTCAAATACATCTTCACCCAAACTGAATTAAATATGAGGCAGAGACGATGGTTAGAGTTGATAAAAGAGTATGACCTAGAGGTTCATTACCATCTTGGAAAGGCAAATGTGGTAGCAGACGCGTTAAGCCGCAAGGCTCATTGCAACTTCATTGAGGCTTGTCCAACAGTGAGAGTGCTATGTTGTGAGATTGGGGGAATAGAAATGCCAACAGTGCAGAAAGCTGAACTTTACAATCTTATCATTGAATCAACCATAAAAGATCAAATCATTGCAGCACAAAAGAAAGATAAGGGCATGGCACATATTCGAGATGGGATCAATGAAAAGAAAAAGGCTTGTTTCAAGCTCGACGAAGAGGGAGTCTTGTGGTTCAAAAATCACTTAGTGGTACCAAAGGACATGGAGCTAATGAAGAAAATCCTAGATGAAGCTCACACCTCCATGTTCACCATGCACCTGGGCAGCAATAAAATGTACCAAGACTTGAAGCAAAAATTTTGGTGGACCTATATGAAACGGGAGATCGTCAAATATATGTCCCAGTGCGATGTGTGTCAAAGAGTGAAAGGTGATCACCTAAAACCTGCTGGTATGCTTCAGGCGCTCGAAATTACAGCCTGAAAATGGGAGGATGTTCACATGGATTTCATTGTCGGTTTGCCTCACACTAAGAAGGGCTATGATTCAATATGGGTGATTATTGACCGGCTCACAAAATCAGCTCATTTCATTCTTGTCAAAACCACCTATCGAGCAAAGCAGTATGCTGAACTATACATTTCTCGGATCGTGTCCTTGCATGGTGTTCCTCAAATCATCACTTCGGATAGACACTCACTGTTTGTGTCCTGCTTCTGGGAGCAATTGCAAACTACTCTTGGAACCAACTTAATTCGAAGCTCAGCATACCACCCTCAAACTAGTGGCCTAGTCGAAAGGGTAAATCAAATCCTAAAAGATATGTTGAGGGCTTTTGCTTTAATGTACTCCACTAGATGGGATGAGTGCCTACCCTTAGCAGAATTTGCCTACAACAACAGCTACCAGAAGAGCTTAGAAATGGCTCCTTTCGAGGCTCTATACGGTAGGAGGTGCAGAACACCTCTAAATTGGTCTGAACCTGGAGAACGTGTCACCTTCGGTCCTAATTTAGTCACACGAGCCGAAGAACATGTAAAATTCATTCATGCTAATCTGAAGAGAGCACAGTCTAGGCAGAAGAGCTATTCCGATAAGAGGAGGAGACCACAAGTCTTTGAAGAGGGCAATCACGTGTACCTTCGAGTGTCACCAATGAAGGCGGTGCATCGGTTTGGAGTAAAGGGGAAGCTAGCACCAAGGTACGTTGGTCCATTTAAGATCCCAGAAAGATGTGGCTCAGTAGCTTATCGATTGGAGTTGCCACCACACCTTTCTGCGGTTCATGACGTGTTTCACGTCTCGCAACTCAAGAAGTGTTTGCGAGTGCCAGAAGAAGTGGTAGATACATCTCAAATTCAGATTGAACCAGACCTCACATATCAAGAGCAATCCATAAAAATTCTTGACCAAAAGCAAAGATCAACACGACGAAGAACTATCAACTTTTACAAAGTTCAATGGAGTAATCACTCCGAAGAAGAGGCAACTTGGGAACAAGAAGAATATCTACGCACTAAATATCCTGGTCTCCTACCATCTACTTGAAATGGGTATGTCACAACAGTTTTACATTTCAAATGTAACTCGAATTCATACACAATGCACTTTTTTTCTCTCTTTTAACTTATCCACCCACATCACATCAAAATCTTGGGACGAGATTTCTTTAAGGGGGTGGGTTGTGATGCCCCAGGCATCTCAAGTGCCTTACATTTGCATCATTGACACATGTGCATCATCTCATGAACATTTCATATTGAGTGCATAAGTAGACCAAGTCATTTGAATAAATTAAATTCAGTTTTTCCTGAATAGGCCTCTACATTTGTCACTATAACTTTGAATTTGTGGTGAATTTGAAGAAACTTGATATACCAAACATGTTGACAGTTTCATGCTTGACAACTTTGGTATTTTGTGTGTTGGCATGCATAATGGTTTGGATATGGTTGTGGGTCATTTGATGTCAATTTATGAAATCTGTACAAACCTGATCTGTATAGTAAATTCAACTTTCCTTGACCTTAGAGCTAGAATCTTGCAATGCTTTTATTGAGAAAGTTGTAGGTAATAAAATTCTAAACAACATTGGTATAAAACTCCTTGTGTAAAAGTGACTAAGAAATGGATATTTAGAATTTCTAAACTTATAGGTTCTGTTGGTCAAACTTGAGTCAGTAGTTTAAATTCAAATTTAAACCATACTTCTAAATAGAACATGGCCTCAAGGTTTTTGACAAAATTGTATATCACAAAGTTTGTAACAATTCTTCCAATTAGAGTGTTTCCGAAATCGGCCTCTAAATTTGTCAAATAGGCAAAGTTCTGAGACGTGTTCGTTGGTCAAACAGGCTTTGTCTATTTTCAGATTTTCTTTTTCCCCTTTTGACCCAATGACGCGTGGGCCCCACATGGCAGAGCCCTCGGATTCCCGCTCACGCGGGACGAAACCGGAACTAGTGGGCCCAACGGCTGCTGCATATCCATAGACCCGGTGCACACACCTGTAGCCGTTTTCCCCAACCCGGTCCCACCTGTCATTCGCTCGCGGTCTACGGACCTGTTCCACCCAACCATCACCGGCTTTCTTCCCTTCTCGATTTCGTCCACGCGGTGGTGGCGCCCTGCCCGCGCCCGCCGTGGCCATCGGCTGGCCATAAAGCGGAGCAGCAGCTCCCTCCCTTCCTCTACAAGCCGATAAAGCAGAGCAGCAGCTCCCTTCCTCGCTCCCCACTCCCCTGCTTCCTCACGCCCGCTCGCCATCCCGCCGAAGGCTCTCCTTGTTCCGCTGTCCATCGCCGCTGCCATTGACGGAGCTCGGATCGAGCTCGTGCCCGCCGTTCCGCGTGCCTCCACGCCTCCCTTCACTGCACCGGCTATCCCCGTCCACCGCGCCACCACCTCCCCTAGCTCTAGTCCACCGAGACCACTCCACCACACCGCATTGCCATGCCGAAGCTCCGCGCCCTCTGCACGCCGTCGCGGGCCCTTCTCGCCGCCTCTCCACCGAACCAAATAGAGTGGGAAAGATTCCTCAGCCCCTCCTCTCTCTCCCCGACCCCCGCCGGCGAGCTCTCGGGCTCCGATCGGCCGGTTTCGGCGCGCCGCCACCTTCCCTCTCCCTCTGTCAGGAGGTTGAAGAAGAGGGAGGAAGAAGATGGTCATTTCGCAATTTAGCCCTCGAGGTTTTGTATATTCTCGCTTTCATCCCGTGCGCTGTACACTAAGTCTCGTAAACCTTAAATTCTGGCCCCTGAAAGTTATGGTTAATCACGTTTAAGTCCTCGATCTATGGGTTTTTCCATTTATTTCATTTACTTTGGGCTGAGAACTTTGGAAATTCATAGTAAATCAATAAAAATCCTAAAAATGTAAACTCAGTTGCTATGAACTCCTTGTGAGTAGATCTATAGGGTAGGTGTGATGTGGAAGCGTGCATTGACTGTTTCACCCTTGGTTTTGCCCATGCATGTTAAAACTAAAGAAATGGTAAAAATGATCTAAATGAACTCCAAAATTTGCGAAACTTGGACAGTAACCTTGTCATGATGTATAGGACCTATGTGTTATTTTTGCAACCCTAGCATTGGCTAGTTTATTACTGTTTTGCCATTATGCATGTATTTTGTGTGTTTATTTGACTTGGAAAGTGGAAGCTACATAAAATATGCTCAAAATGACTTTTTGGTATTTTTCATAGGCTCTATCTGACATGGGTAGCTCATGGTGTGGGGATAGATATCCCCTGGGCCCTCACAGCATGGATTCAGTATGTGGGCCGTTGGAGGGCCCAATGGAGACAGCAGGCTCCCTTACAGGGTGCCGACTGGTCTCATGGGCCCGAGAACGGATGACGAGTTTGAAGACCAAGTCAAGGCGCTGTAATTCAGGAAAGGCGTAAAAGAGTTGGTTTGGACTCTATATTCGGAAGTAGCAGGACTCAGGAAAGGAAGCGTATAATCGCAGATTCTGTAGGATTCCAAGCCGGGTAGGACTCATAGGTGGAAACCGACTTGTAACCCAAGCCTTGCCGGACTATATAAGGCGGGTGAGGGACCCCTACGTAGACAATCAATCATCTCATCGCATACTAGCCACCGAACATCCTAGCCCTTATTGTACCCTCGAGAACTCAGATCAATACAACTCGCAGCGAACAGGACGTAGGGTGTTACGCACATTACGGCCAGAACCTGTATAAACCCTTGTGTTTTGTCGCATCTCTACGCGAACCATCGAGCTACGCCGATTTTGCCACCCCAAAAGCACTGCGTAATCGGAGCGGCGACCTTCATCAGCTTCGCAGCGCACCGGTGCAACCACGCATTGTCGTGCGACCATTGACCACTCCAGGTCCCAATGGGCGATCTACACCGACAGATCATCGCCAGGGACCAGTGCCTCGCTAAGCCTCCTCCTACTCTGCGCCAAGCCTCAACACATCGGCGCGAGGCGCTGGCCCCTCGCCAGAACCTGCTTCCGTGTCGTGCTGAGTCGGATCGTGCCCCTTGTGGTCATCATGACTCGAGAGTGCGAACCAACCGGAGGGTCTCCTTCAGGACTGGATCCACATCTACGCCGACTCAAGCAGTACCTGCGACGACCACCACTTCGGCCCCAACTCATCGCACGGCGCTCCCAACTTCCCCAACTCAGGTCTGGACTCGGATTAGTCGAGGGCCGAGAGCAGGTCCCTCAGGAAACCCCTCTCGAGATCCATGGCGGGCCCATGCCACGGACGGCGCTCCACAGAGCCCAAGGTGAGTTCCTGTTGATACTCGTTCCTGGGTCCCACGTCCACTGTGGGTCCCACCACCACCGCCTGCACTGAAGCAAACCCGGCCGGCCTCGCCTGTCTAGGGGCGCAAAAAGACTCGGGTGGAGCCCATCGTTCCCTCCATCCCGTTCGGTCTCCGTAACTCTGCCACCACGTACCAAGGGCTTCTCTCCCATGCCTCGGCTCCCCTCAACTATGACGAGGGTGCGCGGGGGGTGCCCGGCTCAAGTCAGTCCGTGTCTCTTTCGGACGATTGCATCTATAGCGGGCCCGACGCGCCGCCGATTGGCTGTCGCCTACGGCTTGTCATCGATTCTACCCTAGCTGGAAGATCCATTCGCCAGTACACCTCGTCGACCGACGAGGCTTTTCACCACTCGGTGGTCGCTTGAAGGGCTCGTGATGCAGGGCATCCCGACATGATCTATAACATTGAGACTCCTATGGTCTCTGAGCATGGCGCGACCACCACGACGACCACGGTCCCAGCTTCGAACACCAGCGTGGGGGTGGAGACAACGACCACTGGTGGATCCAAGGGTTCGCTTCCAAGCTCTACCCTCTATTTTCCTGAGCTCCTCGTAATCAGCGGTGCACCAAACGAGATCGACGAGGTGGTCTCAGACAATGAGCAACCTATCCTCGCTGAAACCTCACAAGATCGCCATAGGAGGGAAAGGGCGAACCGTATTCGTAACATCCGGCGTCGTCACATTCTGGGCAACAAAGATCCCACGCTGCCTGTCTCGATAGACAAGGTAACCCGGGATAGCGAGGACGATCAAGAAGTGCAGAGCCATCGGCGCAGGAACCAGGCGCGGTAGCGGTGTCGCAATTAGCAGGCTGGTCAAGCTAGACGACAGCGGGTGGCCGCGCTTCCCGGACGCAATCTTCTGAAGGAGTTCGAAGGGGTCATGGAGACCCCGAGTCAAGCCAGCGGGATGCTAGTCAGACTCTGCGAGCTCCTCCCCAACAACGAGGATAGGGAGGCCATCAAGACCGTTCTCGCTTGAGCAGCGGACCACCTCGTGCCCAGGCACCAAGAGTCCCGCTGATGCGCGTCAGATCATCAACGGCAACCACGACGCGCGTCATAGCATCGAGCAATCTTGTGCTCAGCGGCACTAGCTTGAGATAGACCGGTGGGCAAACTACGACCAGGACTATGGCCCCCTCAGCGTGCTCCTGCTGCCAGGGGTCACTCGAGAGCTGTCTCCGTGAATAGCTCCGCTCCCCGAGTCAGATCTGAGCAGGATCATCGCCCTCAGTCCCCGCCGTGCCGGCCAGATGAGGACCGCGGTAACCCGGCTGGCATCGCCGAAGCTGCCATAGCGGCCTTTGGTCGGAGGATTCAAGGCGTTGAGTGGCCGCCCAATTTCAAGATCTCAAACATTGAGAAGTTCGAGATGAAGATGGATCCGCGGAACTGGCTGGCCGTGTACACTACCGCAGCCCGGGAGGCCAATGCCTCGGAAGATCTCATGGCGGCCTACATTCCAATCAAGTTGGGGCAGGATGCGCTTCAATGGCTTCTCTACCTCAGGCGGGGCTGCATTGAAGACTGGGGCGACTTCTGTCGCCTGTTCATTGCCAACTTCCAATCACTCTCCGACAAGCCGGCGCAGCGATGGGACCTCAAAACCATCAGGCGCAAGGATTCAGAAAGCATGCGATCATACCTCAAGCGGTTCCAGGCTCTCAAGAATCGTATCCCCGACGTATCTGAGGATATGGTGATTGACGACTTCCTCCAAGGCTCAAACGACCAGGTCTTCATCAAGCACATACTGGAAAGAGCGCCCACTACCTCGGAGCGCCTCTTCCAGGAAGCGGACTGCTACATTACAGCGGACGAACGAGCTCGCGACCTTGTCCGCCCCCGACAGGATGATCAGGGCAAAGGCAAGCAGGAGAGACACGAAGAACCCTCACGGCAAGATCGTCGCTAGGACAAGAGGCCTCGGGAAGAGGTCCGAGTCGTGGCTCTGGCTCCGGTACGACCACGTGGCCGGCCTCCTGCCCCAGCTCAGACTCTCGATCAACTCCTCGACGAGCCGTGCCCTGCACACAAGGATATGCGTCATACTCTCCGGAACTGCCGCGACTTCAAAGCCATGCTAACACGTGGCCAGTTCCCGGTGCCGCAGCCTACTCCGCTGTCGCCCCTGCTGCGGAACCAGCTTCCGCAACGACCGACCGGATGTAATATTCAACGCTTCCCGGACGTCAACAGGGAGGTCAACTTCATCCTAGGGGGGCATGGAGCATATGCAAGCAAGCGCCAGCAAAAGTTGGAGGACCGGCGGATCAACGCGGCCACCTCAGAGCCACCGCAACCATACAATTGGTCCCACGAGCCAATCTCCTTCAGTCGGGCGGATCAGTGGCTCAACTTCGACGAGCCAGGCAAATACCCGTATCCCATAGTCGGGGATACCTGACTCAAGAACGTGCTGATCGACGACGGGGCAAGCATCAACGTGGTGTTCCCTAGAGCTCTGCAAGACATGGGGATCCCGCTCAACGAACTCAAGAAGTCGGATACCCCGTTCTTTGGAATTGTATCGGGCGCGGGTGAATATCCGCTCGGGCACATCTATCTGCCGGTCGCCTTTGGCACTGCAAAAAACTTCCATATCGAGACGCTGTGCTTTGAAGTTCTGACCTTCAACTGCGTCTACAACGCCATCATTAGGCGCCATGGGCTAGCCAAGTTCATGGCTATCCCGCATTACCCATACCTCGTCCTCAAGATGCCAGCTCCAGGTGGTGCTATCTCCATACGCGCTGACTTCAAGGGAGCCTCAGAGTGTGTGCAAGAGGCCATGCAGATGGCCCTCAAGTAGAATCATGTAGCGGCATAGAAGAAACTCAAGGCAGATGAAACCAACATGTCGCAGGAAGACCTCCAGATCCCGACTCAAGAAGCGGCCTTAAGCGCGACAATAAAACCAGCTGTCCCAACGAAGGAGATAAGTTTCGATCCCTCGGACGCGACCAAGATGACCGCCATCAACGTTCTTCTCCCTCCCAAATAGGAAGACGCGCTCGTCCAATTTCTGAGGGCCAATCGCGACATGTTTGCATGGAAGCTTGCGGATATGCCTAGGGTCCCGAGGGAACTGGCCGAGCACCAACTCAGGGTGTTTCCCAATGCCAAATCCATCAAGCTGAGGCTGCGGTTTACTCCAGAAAAGCGAGAGGCCATTAGGGCAGAGTTAACCCGACTAAAGGCTGCTGGTTTTATTAGAGAGGTCATGCATCCCGAGTGGCTTGCAAATCCTGTACTCGTTCTCAAAAAGAATAAAAAAGATTGGCGGATGTGTGTTGATTATACCGATCTCAATAAGCACTACCCTAAGGACCCATTCGGGTTGCCTCGCATCGTCCAGGTCGTTGACTCTATGGCCGGTTGCGCCTTACTCTCTTTTCTCGATTATTACTCAGGCTATCACCAGATCAGCCTGGCAATCGAGGATCAGGAGAAAACAGTGTTCATCACACCTTTCGGTGCGTACTGCTATACCTCCATGTCTTTAGGGTTGAAGAACGCTGGAGCAACGTACCAAAGGGCGATTCAAACTTGCCTCGCCGAGCACTGGGGCAAACATGTCGAGGCCTACGTTGATGACGTCGTGATCAAGACTAAGAACGAAGAGGATTTCATCGATGATCTGCGCTAGGTGTTCGACAGCCTGAGGGAATTCCGGTGGAAGCTCAATCCCACCAAGTGCGTCTTTGGCGTCCCTGCAGGTCAGTTACTTGGTTTTGTCGTCAGCAATAGAGGAATCGAAGCCAACCCTGAGAAGATCAAGGCTATTCTACGCATGCACCCTCCCAGATCATAGAAAAACGCTCAAAGGTTGACTGGGTGCATGGCAGCCTTGAGTCGATTCATCTCGCGACTCGGCGAACGTGGCATGCCCTTCTACAAACTCCTCAAGAAGGTCGACAGGTTTCAGTGGACCACAGAGGCTCAGGAAGTGTTGGACGCTCTGAAAAATTCCTAACCTCGCCTCCCATACTCAAGTCCCACTGCCGACTCACCGGCCGAAGATTTGCTCCTCTACATCTCTTGTACGACTCATGTGATCAGCACTGCGTTGGTGGTCGAGCGACCGGACGGACAGCACACAGTACCCAGGCAACATCCGGTCTACTTCATCAGTGAGGTCCTCTGCCCCTCCAAAATCAGGTATCCTCAAGTTCAGAAGTTATTATACGTAGTTTTCATTACCGCACGTAAACTGCGTCATTACTTTGAGGAGCATAAAATCATAGTGGTCACTGAGTTTCCAATCAAGGAAGTCTTACGCAATCGGGAGGCCACAGGGCGTATCGCCAAGTGGGCTTGTGAACTAGGGGCTCACGACAGTGAGTTCCGTCCTCATACTGCCATCAAGACCTAGGTGCTAGTTGATTTTGTCTCCGAGTGGACTGAACACCAAGTGCCCGAGAAGCCAGAAATCATGGAAGTCTGGAAGATGTATTTTGATGGCTCGTTGAAATTGGAAGGAGCTGGTGCTGGCGTCGTTTTCACCTCTCGAGCAGGGGAAAAACTCAAGTATGTGTTACAGATTCTCTTCCCGGTTTGTAACAACGTAGCTGAGTATGAGGCTCTTCTTCACAGTCTTCGCATAGCCATATCACTTGGGATTCAGCGGTTAATGGCCTATGGAGATTCTTTAGTGGTCATCAATCAAGTAAACAAGGAGTGGGATCGCTCTACAAAAAGTATGGACAAATACTGCGAGGTAGTTCGCAAACTAGAAGGTAGATTTCAAGGTCTCGAGTATACTCATGTGGATCGGGATCGCAACATGGATGCTGATATTTTGTCCAAGCTGGGCTCGTCGCGAGCCAAAGTGCCTCCTAGTATCTTCGTCCAAGAGCTTCATCATCCCTCTGTTCAGCTAGATGAGCTGAACATACCCTCCGACAGGCACATCTTAACTCTGGATATGCCGACTGACTGGAGGGCCCCCATCATCAGGTATATCCTGAACGAAGAAACTCCAGATGATAAAGCGGAGGCTGAGCGAATAACAAGACGGTCTTCCAGCTATGTTCTGATCAACAATGAGTTTTACAAGCGTGCTGCCTCAGGAGTTTTGTTAAAATGCCTAGATACCTCATCAGGGCAGAGCTTGCTCAAGGAGATACACACTAGAGTCTGTGGAATTCATGCTGCCTCGCGCACACTGGTCGGGAAGGCGTTCAGGGCCGGCTTCTATTGGCCTACGGCAAAGAAGGATGCTGCCAAGTTAGTGCAGCACTGCGAAGCTTGTCAGTTCCTTGCCAAGCAGCATCATCTTCCAGCACAGCAGTTGCAGAATATTACCGGTCTTGTGGCCCTTTGCCTACTGGGGGCTGGATATGATTGGGCCTTTCAAGAAAGCTCAAGGTGGATATACTCATGTGTTGGTTGCCATCGACAAGTTCACCAAATGGATTGAGTTCAAGCACTTTGCCTCATTAACATCTGCCAAAGCAGTGGAATTTATTCAAGACATCATCTTTCGCTTTGGGATCATGAATTATATTATCACAGATTTGGGGTCTAACTTCACGGGCTCGGAATTCTTCAATTTTTGTGAGCAAAGGTCCATCCACATTAAGTATGTCTCGGTGGCTCACCCCAGAGCCAACGGGCAAGTTGAATGAGCCAACGGCATGATTCTAGATGCACTCAAGAAAAAGATCTTTGACAAGAATGAGAAGCTGGCTGGCAAGTGGATACGTGAATTGCCATACGTGGTCTGGAGTCTTCGAACACAACCTAGTAAAGCCCTCACAGGGAACATGCCTTCTTCATGGTATATGGATCGGAGGCAGTTTTGCCTGCCGACCTGCAGTTTGGAGCTCCACGACTGGCCTTCAAGGATATTGCCGAAGCTGAAGCAAAACGCATCGAGGAGATCGACTTACTCGAAGAGGAGCGCTTGAACTCTGTTATTCAGTCGGCTCGCTATCAGCAGACTCTGCGTCGTTACCATGATCGATACACGAGGCCTCGTTCTTTTTCAATAGGGGATTTGGTGTTGCGCAGGGTGCTCAAAACTGCGGGACAGCATAAGTTATCTCCTCCTTGGGAAGGTCCATACATCGTCACAGAAGTCACTCGTCCAGGATCGTATCCTCTGTCTCAAATGGACGGCACTCCAATCGGCAACTCTTGGAACATAGAGCATTTGCGTAGATTCTACGCATAATATTTTTTCTGTGATTGTTTGAATTAGCAGTCAGTGTCATTCTCTGTATTCTGTCTTCATTCATACTCTGTGAATAAAAGTACTCTTGGGATAAAGCATTCTATGTTCTTTTCTCTGTTTTCACTTGTATTACTCACTCGCTGTATATGGGCGATCGACCTAGGTCAGTCGACCGACAGTACGATGCTACATGCCCACTCTTACTCTTGACGGGGATAACTCCGGTCCCATCACGAGAGCAATCGACCTAGGTCAGTTGACCGACAGCACGGTGTTACATGCTCTCATTCGTACTCATATCAGTTGAGCACTCAAGGCCCCAACAAAACAAAGGCAATTGGCCTAGGTCAGTTGACCGACAGCACGGTGCTACATGCCTTTACAGAACCTCACAACCGGGGAGCATTCAAGGCCCCAGCCGAACAAAGACAGAGGGCTTAGGTTTGACGACCTACAGCTCGATACTGCATGTCTTTGCTTCATCATGTTACTCTTTCTTGCAATACTCGTGCTCATTACTGTTATCTCTCACTTTCATATTTACCGACTTAACATTTTCTCCTTTCTCTACATAGACATGACCCTCAGGTATGCATGGAATATTTTGATTCATTTATAAACTAACTCTATTTTGCAGAACAATAGTTAAAGTATCGACATAAAGAGCCAAATATGTACACACAGCATTCAGTCCATCATATTACATGGGGGAATCATTGTTTACTCATTGTCACCTACAAGGAGTTCAGCAATCATGCGGGCTTCATCTTCATGCTCAACATTCTGGTTCTTGTTTACTATCCTCACTGGTAAACTCGCCAAGTTGATCTCAAGTTGTGAATTCTTGATGACCATAAGAACGCGAGTAAGAACGGTTTTTACTCGCTCAGAAATCTTGGACTTCATGAAAGTTGTTATTCGATCACCCAGAGGACGAGGTGCAGCTTTCTCTGGCGCACAGATGTCCAGGATCTTGATCAGAGCAGTATTGGCAGCCAAGGCAGCTTCTTTTGCCTTCTCAAAGGCGCCCTTCAGTTTGTTGCAGTTCTTCTTGCTGGTCTCGTAGTTCTTTTTGAAAACCTTTGACACTTGAGCCCGATGAGCAGCCTCGTCTCGGGATTCTTTTAGTGCAGACCTCGTAGAGGCCAGCACCTTCTTCATTTTATCATGGGTGCTTTGGGATTCAGCCAACTCAGCCTCTTTGTCCTCAAGTGTTTGGCGTGTTCAGGAGTGACTGCTCAAAGACTCCAAGGAACTGGCAGTCTCACGAAACGACTTCTCAAAGCCATCTCAAAATTCTTGTAGCTGCTGGTACTCACCATTTCTTTGTCGCATCTTCTCCTGTGGAATGATACAGTTCATACGCTTCTGTGAGCAAAGAATATGCTAGTTGAGATTCTTGATGGGTTACCTCATGGTTTTTCTTCTCAATATCTAGCTGCCTGCGAAGGTCAGCAGCTGTGTCTCTAGCTTGGTCTCTATCAGCAATGGCGTTACGGTGTTCTGTCTCTTGAGTCACAGCCACTTGCTTCAGGCGAGCAATTTCAGCAATAGCAGCTGGCAGTGAATACACGGTTCAGCTTGAGACCTCAGATATTGGTGTACGGAAAGGTCGAATACATACCTGTTGCCTTAGCTTTGCGTGCAGCCTCAGAATCAGCTAGTTGCTGCCTCAAAGTGGTAAACTCAAGGCTGGATAGTGCAGCAACCTTCTCATGGATCATGCTGGCCTGTTGAACTCCACCTTGTAGTGTCTTCAGCATAGCCTGCAGAGAGTAATTTGAGTTGTTTAGGCGACAGCAAAGGCAATACAGGATATGTAAAGTTGAAAAGTGCATACCTCGAAAGCTGTCAGTAGCCCTGAGCTTGGGGATGCTGGTACTAGTTGGCGACTGTTATCACCTGCTTCAATTGGAGGGCGTTGGGCGTCGTCTGGCTCAGTTGTGGCTAGGGTGGCAGACTATCCTCTTTCAACATGATCAGTATGCTTTGGTTCTTCAGTCTCTTTTTCTTGGGCCGACTCATGGGCTTTAGATGATGGCTGAGGAGTATCTTCCCCATCAATCTCAGTTTGTTGCTCTTGGGTGATGACGGCTTCAGGTAATGGCTCGGTCACAGGCATTTGCTGCAATTCTTCTGGAGCTGCTCCGGTTAGTGCCTGCTACCAGTTGTCAGATGGTATTGGTGCCTCATGCGCAGTTTCAGTGGCTTCATTCATGTGAGCATTAGTCTCGACTTCAGGAATATCCGCCGGCATTGTGTTTGCGCGGTTTTTAGACTCTGAGTCCTTTGGTGCCAATTCTGTTGAAGCTCGAGGGCTTGATTTCTCAGACTGTTGCCCCTTGGAGCATGCTGACAGTGGGTCTCTATCTTCATTAGAACCTTGAGTGAGCGTGGAAACACCAGGAAGTTTACAAGTGTCTCTGGTAATTCGATCTAGGTCCAAGGCTTCTGCCGTCAGATCAATTTCATCCTCATCAAGTGGTAGAGTGGATGCAGAGGGGGTTACTGTGGTGTCATCGTGATGTTTCTTGGATCGCCTCTCGCGATGACACAGTTGAGCTTGCTCTTCTTCTTCATCATCCTCATCAACCAAGCTAGTCCAGTTAACCCCAACTAATGAGTCATCAGTTTTAGCTACAGTGTGGGAGGAATACCTGGATTTCTTACTAGCTTTGTCCGTTGACTCGGGAGAGCTTGTCAGATCCTTGATTGTCCTCTTGTTTGTCGTCTGTTTCCGTTTCACCATGGTGCGAGTGGCCTTTGCCTTGGTACGCCCCTAGCCAGCTGCAGCTCGCGTCTTCACGCCACTTGGAGCAGTTGTAAGCTCAGGGGCTACCTTGGTGATGTCGCTCATGCTGGTTTCTTGAGTGGTTTGGGCCGCACATTGTATCATAATGAAGGTATGCTCTTCATTGTTTCCTGCACCATGAGCAACAGCAACAACAGCCTCCATCTCCGCAGTGGATAACTCGGATTGTCGTTTGATAGCCTGTCAGTACCAGAAGATGTGGGGTCTGACAGGAACTTGGATATATTGCTCTGCATTAACTCTATGAGTCAGGAGCTGATTGTAAGTAAGGTTATTTACAGAAATCATAGTAAGATCACTTACATTGGGGGTTGGATTCCATGCAGAATATGGTTTAGGAGTACCCTCGTTGTGAGCTTCACCTCTGAGCATCAGCTCCACTCGGGCTTTGACATCATCCTTAGTCATGGGTCGGGTTGTCTCTCTAGTTGGATCACTAGCTCTGACATACAAATAGGCAGGGTAAATCCTATCCTTCAGTGGCTGAATGCAGCGATACACAAAATCTATGACCACAGCATGAGCAGTAAGGCCATTTTCCTTCAGATTGGCTATCTCTTCTAATAGGGAGTTGACCTCAGCTTGTTCCTTAACAATTGGCCCTTCTTCCCAGCTTGCCAGCTTACTGTCAGGTTGCCTCCCAGATCTCGAGGGAAGAGAGTTTCCATGGTTTTCTATATAGAACCACTCGGAGTGCCATCCTTTGTTGTTATCTGAAAGGGGGATATCCAAATAAACAGCTTTGCGATTCTTCTGCAACTCAAAGCTGGCCCCTCCAGTAACTTGTAGCACTCCATCTCTCAGACCAGCTTTGCAGTGATATAAGTACTTCCACAAGCCAAAGTGAGGGACAATTCCAAGAAACGCCTCGCAGAGATGGATGAAAATCGAAAGTTGAAGAATGGAATTGGGGTTCAGATGAGTCAGATTGATTGCATAGAACTGCAATAGGCCTCGCACGAATGAGCAGACAGGGAGACCTAACCCGCGAATGAAGAATGGCATGAACACCATTGCCTCGTAGGTGTCCTCAGTTGGAGCAGCGTCATCCTTCTTCTCGCACACCCTCTAGTTTGCCACTTCCTTCAATGGCAGGACGCCCATATCTACTAATGATTGTAGCATGGGTTCGGTGACAGTGGAGGGGTGGTACGCTAGGTATGGCGAAGGTAACTCCCGGTTCTCGTTGTGCGGCAGACCCTCACTGGTGTTTCCACGCTCACTCAAGGTTTTTTTCTTGGGAGCCATGGATGTGGATGTCTCTGTTGGGTTGGAGATTTAAGAAATGATGGACGCAGGGGCGCTCTGAGTTCAAACAATGGTGGCAGCGGTCTCAGTGGGGAAGAATGGCAGCACGGTTCTCAGATGGACGAAATTGGTTCAGGGTATAGATCTCAAACAACCCTGACGCCGTCAGTAACAGTCCTCGTGGACTGACGGAATTTGCGGTTATCGTTAATGTTGACTCGGATCTCATGACGATAAAGGTTTAGTCGGATCTTTCTGAGATTAAGTCGTCGATTTCAGTCGGGATGATTTCTAGTCGGTACTCATAAGCGCAAGTTCATGTTTTCTATTACTCGGAGAATGGGGTTTCTAATTCGACTCAGCGAGTTGAGTTTTGCCTGAACTCTAGGCATAAGTGAAATGCGATTTCTTTAGTTGTATGACGATTTTGTCTTTATTTCAAAGAATTTAAAGGTGCATTTGACTCGGATGCAAGATTTTCAAGATACAAACACACGGAAGAATTCAAGAGCAAAGGATAATACGATGGATTTCATTATATAATATATAGTTCATTAAGGTGGATTACATTACATATAAGGGGGGATATTATCCTAATTTACTACTAACTACTACTACTACTATGGTGGTGGTGGTGGCCTACATGCCGGTGGAGGGCCTGGCCGGCGGCCTAGTGACGCGACGGCGCTTGGAGGCCGGATCGTCGGCCTCATCTTTGCCGTCGTCGCCGTCGTGGCCGCTCGGGCCATCATGGCCGCCGGGGGCGGCGGCGTCGTCATCATCGGAGTCCTCCTCCTCGCTGTCCTCCTCCTCGTCGTCGGAGGAATCCTGGAAGGCGGCGCGGCGGAGGCCGCGGAGCTTTGCGCGCTCCTTGCGGTTGTAGCCCTGGGAGTCGTCGGTGTTGGGCTCCGACTCGTCCTCCCACAGCGGCGCATCCTCGCGGGCTTTCTCCTCCTCGCTAGAGGAGAAGTCCTCCGAGGACTCCTCGTCGTATGTGCCGCCAAACCATGTGTCATCGGAGTCCTCGTACTCCGACGGCGGTGGCGAGCGCGCATGCTTCTTGCCCTTTCCTCCGGCCATGGCTGAGAGCGAGAGGGTGGGGAGTTCTTGGGGTTTTCTTGAAGAACTAGTACTCAGTGGAGGCGTAATGGATGGCCGGGCGATGGCTCTGCTCTTATAGTACGGCCACCCTTCTTCGATCTCTATGAACACGATTCAATAGGCTGCGTCGTTTTGACTTCCTCCACACGTTAGTCATCGCTTGGGCGAATAATGGCTGTTGCGTGTTCGAAAGATTCCTGTTTTTTGGGGTTTTTTCGGTAACTCCTCGGTACCTTCCGCTCGTTCCCTTTGGGTTAACCCCATGAGGTGCGGGATTTGTGAAAAAATTATTCTTTTTCCTAAAATCCGAAAAAACAGAAAGTTTGAGTCGGCTTTGTATGACTCGGAAAGCTGGGGACAGATGGTTACTCGGAAAAAAGGATCTGTTATTCCTCAAATTGACTCGGCACCTGAGGAATGCATTCTGTGAAGTCTGATTGAAGGGTTTAGATCTTCAAGCTGATTGATACTCAAGTCAACTTGAAGCTCGGGGGCTACCCCATGGGGTGCACCTGGCGGTGCACCATGAGAAACAGTGTTGACTCGGATGAAGAACTCATGGGCAGTACGTTATTCTTCTTGGAGTCTCGAGTCAATTAATCTCTAAATTAACTCGAGCCTCGAGGGCTTGTGGGGGATAGATATCTCCTGGGCCCATACGGCGTGGATTCAGTACGTGGGCCGTTGGAGGGCCCAATGGAGACAGCAGGCTCCCTTACAGGGTGCCGAGTGGTCTCGTGGGCCCGAGAACGGATGACGAGTTTGAAGGCCAAGTCAAGGCGCTGTAATTCAGGAAAAGCATAAAAGAGTTGGTTTGGACTCTGTATTCGGAAGTAGTAGGACTCAGGAAAGGAAGCGTATAATCGTAGATTCTGTAGGATTCCAAGCCGGGTAGGACTCATAGGTGGAAACTGACTTGTAACCCAAGCCTTGCTGGACTATATAAGGCGGGTGAGGGACCACTACGTAGACAATTAATCATCTCATCGCATACTAGCCACCGAACATCCTAGCCCTTATTGTACCCTCGAGAACTCAGATCAATACAACTCGCAGCGAACAGGACGTATGGTGTTACGCACATTGCGGCCCGAACCTATATAAACCCTTGTGTTTTGTCGCATCTCTACGCGAACCATCGAGCTACGCCAATTTCGCCACCCCAAAAGCACTGCGTAACACACCCCGTTGTGCATTGCCGGTATAAAACACCGACACATGGTGAAGTAGGAAGCTGTGCATGTTTAGTGTTGATACTGTTTTGAAAATGGCAAAATGTTACTTGTTGGAATTGATAATTGGAAAAAGGGATGTTAGAGCACTAGGAAATTTCTCTGGAAAATTGGGTAGCTTAATGATGGTGTATAGGCCCCAGAAATCATTTTTGTAGAATTTAGGGTTACTGTTTTGTTGTCCATCTAAGCTAAAGAAAATATATGGAAAATAGATGTCCTGTCAAAGTATGGATTTTATGCTCACTGATTTTTGTGTAAGTAGTTCTTGCTATATGTTGCTCACTGAGTAAATTTCATGACCAGAAAACATTCCTACAAATTATGAAAAATTTGGGAAAATAATGGGCTGAAAACTTGATGGAATTTTAATAAATTAATTATAACTCTATTGTGGCTAAAATTTTGGCAGTGGCATTGTGCAATATCATTCTGCCTGTCATAAAAGTTTGAGATCATTTGTAATTTCTTAACTACATGGACTCAACAGTGCATTTTTATTCATAAAATGAACATGTTGCCTTGGATGTATATGTAGGTGTTTAACTAAATTTGAGATCATCTGTGAATGTTGGTCGATTACTTGCTGCATGGTATACTTGATTGTTACTTTGATAATATATGTGCAAGTAATAGATATTCTATGCCTAATCGATCAATATACCTCCAGAAATCAAAATAAAATAGAGAAAAAAAGGATGAAATGCTATTTTCTTGTATGGTTGACCTTGCTAGGTAAATGCCTTGATGTTTGCCTTTGATGGTGCTTTAGGTCTGATTTGGAACCAATGGAACATGGTATGGTGGTTTAGTGGACGAATTATCAAACTTGCTTCTATTTGTGATGACTCCATCTTCTTTGAAGTTTGGTATGATTTTCTATACATGCACAATTAAAAGAGTTGCATCGTAAACTTGAATCATGCACAACCCTACACTGCATTCGCATCCATGCATATAAGGTGCTACTACGGTAATCTCTCAAGCACGAGTTGGCTTTACCATCAAGATGAAGACGATGTGTCGCTGAGTAAATCCGTCCCTGTTTCAAGGGGTTGCCTGGGGCAAAGCCCCACAACCTGTCAAACTAACCTAGATTAGTTTGTTGGTTTTCATAGAAATAAGCAAAGGTAGGTTGGAACATGATTTCTCCCAGCTAATATAATCTTGTTTGATGATTACGCATCTGCATTAGAAGTTGATTGGAAACATCTGCATTAGACTTCCCAGCCGCCCTGGCCCTAGCACCTATACATAGAGTTCATAAGATGAGTATGCCTAGAATTTGCTAGGCACGAGTAGACACAAGTGAATGGAGTCACTCGTCACATAGGTGATTTTCAAAATCTCAGAAATCTCACTATTGTGGAAAATTGTTATGCTATGTTTTAAATGGAGACTGGGCGGAGATTTTATTTCAGTATTTACTTTTCATGATGTGGTACTATGGACTCCGCCCGTGTCGCATAAGGTCCGTTCGCTGTTCGCCTGCTGATCGGCATAACATTGCTAGAGTGCTTATCTAGGACATGGGCCTGGTGAAAGTCTTACTTGTACCATCCGAAGAACAAAGACAGGTTCCTACCGTTAAACCTTGGGGAGCTTGTACTCAAGGGAGGGCTGACCCAGTACGCCGAGGTAACGCTCCTGCGAGGGCACAACCTGGGAAGAACGGCGGGATTGAATCGAACTTAGGATGGGGCAAGTGGAGATGGGGGAGTATATGTGTGGAACACGATGGCTAGTAAACATATATCCCCTGGCATTTTTAGTTATTCCCGGAAATTAAAAATCGATTCGAATCGCTGATGCTCACCAGGTGTGAGAATGCCAGATATCGCACATGGGCAACGTCGTAACAACTTGAACCTGTTTTGCTTATTATCCATGTTTTAAAATTCCACATGCTTGGATATGTATATGTGAGAAACAAGCCCTAAAAGGTAGAGGTTTCGGTGATTAATGACAATCTAATGTCGTTTACTAATGAGTTCATGCATTGAAGGTTCTATATTAGTAATAGAGCTCATTGGTTGATTAAAAGAGACTCCTAATTTCAAATTCTATTGGACGGCTTGTGGTTTGATCGAGTTAGCAAGAAGATCGGGTGTTTCCCTAGCTCTAAGTGCCAAAAGGAGAAGAAGGGCACTTAGTTTTCTATTTGCTAGTTTTAGTCGAGCCGTACTATCAAGAGGGGTTGAGGTGAGTAGCTTGAGTCACTCCATTTCGAGAATTCTCTAACTTTCGAGTGCATCTTTGTACTAAAGCTCAAGCACCTTAAAACATGCCAAAACACACTCACTTTTGTAAGATAAGTCAAGAGAAAGCCCTCCGAAAACTTTACAAAACTCCATTTGAAAACAGCGCTAAAAACCAGATTTTTATGTACCACCGGACTGTCCGGTGGCGCAAAAACTTAAGCGCTGAGGTTGTGTCGTTCGGCTGAGGTTTAATAGCCACCGGACTATCCGGTGGCTAACCACCGGACTGTCCGGTGCCACCACCGGACGATATAAACTGAGGGCTTTGCTTCCTTTTGTCCCAGGCAAAACAGTCCACCGGACTGTCCGATGCACCACCGGTCGTTATAAACTGAGGGGTTGCTGAGTAGCCTACACCAAACTCACCACCGGACTGTCCGGTGGTCCGGTGGGTTGCCACCGGACTGTCCGATGGCTCTAAGGCACTTGGCGCGAAACAGGAATTTGAATTTTATATACCACCGGACTGCCCGGTGGCAACGCACCGGACTGTCCGGTGGGTACGCAGAAAAACAGTTGGAGCTCCCCAACGGCTATTTTTGGAGCTCCACCCTATTTAAAGGCTCTCCCTCCCCTCATTTACTACCTTTGCAACCTAGAACACTCACATACACTCAAAGGTCACTTACACCACCAATTCCACACTAAATCTTGAGCTTTGGGCAAGAGACTTGAAGGGAAGAGAACTCCTTGATTGGGGTTGAATCAAGTGAAGCCAAGGCTTATTACTCTTGGTGATTGCGATCACCTAGACGGCTGCGGTCGTGCTTTCCACGAGCTCCCAGAGCTTGTGGGAGAAGCAGAGCAAGCCCTTTGCGAAGGGATTGTAACCGGCTCAAGCTCGCCGGTTCGGAGCGGAGAAGAGCTTCATCAAGAAGAGAGCACTTGGTCCGCGGATCAAGGGGTTGCTTGACCTTTGCGAAGGTCACTTTGCCAACCTCATCCCTTGCTTGGTTTTAGGCCGGGATCCTTACGAGGAGCCCGCGAGAGCAAAGCCTTGCGAGGGGCACCAAACGAGGTGTAGGGGATTGAGACCGTGTGTCTCCCTGAACCTTGGGATGGGAAAAATCCTTGTGTCTTCTCTTTACATTTCCGCATTTACTTTCCGCACTTTACTTTCCTAGAATTGCATGCTTGGCTCTAGGTTGCAAACCTTTTTGTGTGTGTAGTTCATTAGGATCACTTGTTTAGGCACTAGGGTGAATTGTGACTTGTGCGATAGGATTTAATTTTGAGTTTTGAAATTAGAAGTCCAATTCACCCCCCCTCTTGGACATCTTGATCCTTTCAATTGGTATCAGAGCCGAGTGCTCATTGGTTGAGGCTTCACCGCCTTGAGCAAGATGTCTAGTGGGGAAGGCCCTCCGTCCGTGTTCAATGGTGACGACTTCCCATATTGGAAGGTCCGTATAGAGTCGTACATGGAAGCCATTGATACACTACTCTATACCGCGGCCGTCACCGGCTTTCCCACCGTGGTCGATAAGGATAAGCCCACAACATCGGAGCAAAATTATGAGAAATGGAATGCCAAGGCATGTAATGTTCTCTTCCATGGCTTGTGCAAAGAGGTTTTCGATCGTGTGAGAACTATCAAGGACGCGCACAAGCTATGGGAAGAGATTTGTGCGCTCCATGAGGGAACCTTAAGCGAGAGAGAGCAATGCCATAGCATTGTTAGCAAGAAGCTAAGTGATTTCCGTATGCTTCCTCATGAAAATGCTAATCAAATGTATTCTCGCTTGAATGTGCTTGTAGAGGAGATCAACGGTCTTGGTTTGACTCAAATCAAGGAAGATGATGTGGCAAGGAAGATATTGGACCTCCTTTCGGTCGACAAATATGGCCACATTGTCACGGTTCTTCACCAAAATGACCTCTCCAAGGCTACCCCGTCTGGTGTGCTTGGCAAGATCAATGCTCATGAAATGTACATGCACATCACACCGGATGCGGAGCCTCCAAGCAAGAAGAAGGACATTGCTCTCAAGGCAAGCTCATCAAAAGTGTAGGACCGAGACGTGCGACTAGATGGGGGTGAATAGGAGTACTTGAAAAACTCAAACTCAAACCCCCAAAGTGCGCTCTCACAAAAACACACACACACCCGATACCGTCTACTGAACAGATACGTATCGGGGACAAACAGAAGCACTTGAATCAACGTCCACAGAAAAGGACGCGAGCCGAGTCAACATATACGCTATACAATCGTGCAGGGTTGCATAGCATGGACAAGCTATCACCCCTAGGACACGAAACCGACTCCTAAACAAAAGCACACGATTCCTAAAACACTACACTAGTCTAGTGTGCAAGGATGCCTAGTATGTAGAAACTATCAACCCTAGGACACACTAGAACCTACACGAAAAACTCTCACTAAAACACTACCACTAAAATAAACTTCTCAAAGTGCAAAAAGTTGCATAGACTTGAGAACTACCAACTTTAGGACACTTGAGAACCTAACTACAAGAACAAACAAAGCAAGAGAAAGACACACACACAAAACACAACACAAACGAGGAAAAACGACTCGGAACAAGAAACTAAGACCGGACAAAAAATAACCCTAAGACCTGGCAGCAAAACGGACAAGAGAACTGAAAACGCAGCAGCCAAAGAACTGAACCAAAGACCGGACAGTCAGGTTTAGACCTGAGAGCATGACCGGACAAAACAGCAGGGAAGAAAGAAACTGCGCGCCAAAACTGAAGACCGGACAATCCTATCTAGGGACTTCGGACAAACGACCGGACAAAGGAACCGAACCTACAGCCCTACAAACCCAAGGGCAAACTATCTGCACTAGGGGGCGGACAGTCCGGCCTACAGCCAGAAAACTCCCCAAGACAGAAAACTAAAAACTGCACGTAGACACTCCAAAAAACAAACCAAAACCAAAACAATCCTTCTCCAAATCTCACAAAATTTTGCATAGAGGATACTAGACCAATCCCAAAGCAAACCCCAAAAGATCCATGTGAAAAGATCAAGGATTAACCGGGAATTACAGATCTCGTGAGAAGGGGGAAGGAGGAACGAAAAACGAAAAACGCCCAAATTGGAACTTGCTTGTGGATGAATTGTTCTAGCACAAGTCTAGTGATATGCTCCACATCCTAGCAAGTCCAAATCACAGCAAAAGAAAGGTCTCATCCTTGGACAACACAAAATGAGCCAAAATCCAAGAAATGGGACCAAAAACCAAACTAGAAGGGGGAAAAGAGGGAGGAACGAAATTGCTGCTCAAGGCAATAGGACTACACAACGAGGAAACTTCGATTAAACACGAAATTCAGGTTACACAAGTTCCCTAGAGCCTACCTCCCTTCATCCTCCCACTAATGACAAGATTAGACTAAACTAGGCACTCATCCCCTAGCTAATCTCCTCTCTTTTCTTCTCTTTCGACCTTGGCTGCTAGGGTTAGGGAAACTAGGGTATGTGGCTACCAAGATGAGCTCCAAGGGAGCCTCTCAAGTCTATTTATACCTTAGGCCCTAAACGACACAATTACACTAAGACCCCTACTCTAAAAATGCCCGAAAGGGGCCAAACCGAAAAGATACAATCGGAGGACTACGATGACGGCTTGATCTTCTTCTTCTCCACGGCCTCGCTTGGATGTGCGCCACGTAGCTAGTAGTCCGGAAGCTTCCCTTGGTTTTGAAGTCAGAAACCGGGAAACGTTATTTTGCGGCCTTCCTAGGCCGTGTCTTGGCCCAATCTTCTATCTTGACGAGTCTCGATCCACTCGCCAAGTCTTGGTGGCTTGGGTGACGGTTTTGAGCCGAAGCCACCAAAGCCTCCCTCGCACGTCTTCGCACCATGCACTTGGATTGGAGCACCATGGTTGCACCCGGCTTCTCCAGTCCATCGGAGTCACCTCGCGGTCCATCGGAGGGCTTACACCACCGTTGCCGAACCGCCCCTCCGTGTACCGAGCTTCCATGGCCGACCGACACCGAGCATTGCCTCCGGTCCATTGGAGGGCTTTTGCCTCAGTCCATCGAGGTCTTCATCATCCTCTACCTCCAGTCCATCGGAGGGCCTCCAGTCCATCGGAGGACTTGTACCGTTGACAATCACTCATCACACCAGGAGAGAAATGAAGCCAGTCCATTGGCTCTCAATCTCCCCCTTGATGAGTGCATTGTCAACACATCTCCAACCTGTAACCTGAAATGGAACAAAGACAAAAGAAAGTAAAACCGAAAAAGAAAGGAAAATAAAAGAAATGCTCAAGCTGCCCAAAACCAAACAAAGGCAAAAACACAAGGCAGCTTGAAGCAAAAAGAAAACAAAGCATCGGCTCCTCAAGACAGAGGCAAAAGGCTCAACGCACCGATGCAAAGGGCATGCTAAAAGCTCAACTCCCCCCTGAAATGCATCCTTACAAATGCAAAAATGAATGCAAAGCTTCCCCTCAACTAATTCTCTCCCGAAGTCCTCCCCCTGTGTCCAATACTCCAAAATCTCTCCCCCTTGTTGACAATGAACACATCAAGGGTTCCTAGGACTCCCCCTGAACTAAGCAACTCCCCCTTAAAATATGCCATGATGTGCAAGGAGTGTAACTTAAAGAGCTCAGAAGAGATGGAAAGCTAGTATTCACAAGTTCTAGGATACAATGCAAGTGAGGGTAAGGAAGCATATAACAAGCTCAAATGAATCTATCTTACACGTAGCAAGAGCAAGCTTGTTTTTCAGGGTAGTTTTTTAAGAGAAAGCATCTCCAATATGAATAGCACCTAGCAAGATAGGCATGAACAACCAGATGCTAGCAATGCATACAAGGTGTGATACTCTCAACCAAAGCATATACAACTAGCCATAAGCATTTTAGAGACTTGCAAATTTCAGATTTAAACATTTGTATTCATAAGCAGGTTCTTTTTGTGCCAGGGGTTATTTACTTGTCTTTTACCACTTCTTACCAACCAATGCCAAGCCTAGGCTCAAAAGCTTAAGACAAGGTTTTGGTCATACACAGTCTAGTCCAAGTTCATATCAAAGTGCAATGACAAGCAGTCTCAAACTAGATCAGTGTGACAAGCAAACCCACCTGGATCTTTCTCAATTTAGCACACAAGACACCGCTTGTAAGCATTTTTCTTCAATTTCAATTTAAGCAAGGTGTCATAAAAGCTTAGGCATTAACTTAGCAATGGCATACAACTAGCATTTCCGGGTATGAAAAGATAGCATAGTATCCAACAATCCTACAAATGCTAGGTAGCCAAATCAAGTGGTGATCATGGTTTTTGATTTGCAAAGAATAAAATGACTTAGCTCACAACTAGTATTCAATAGACTCAAGAGAGCTTAGCCAACCATGATCAAGCAAGCACTGTACAGTCTAGCACAAGCAAGTACTAACTCAACATACCAAAAGAGCTCTAGTGCTAGTGAAATGAAAATGCATATGATATAGTGCAATGCATGATATGATACAATATGCAAAAGAAACAAAGAAAAATAAAAGCAAGAGAAAAGCAAAAACTAAACTACAGAAGCCATTCCTTACTAAAAGGAATAGCACACTATCCCTGACTAAAAGGGATAGCACACTCCAAGCTCACCTCTCAAGCGCGCAAAAGCGTCAAACTCTAGGGGCTTGGTAAAGATATCGGCCAACTGGTTTGCAGATACTACATGGACTAAGTCTATGGCCCTGTTTGGATCAAATGGCAAATGGCAAATATCACATCGGATGTTTGGACGCTAGTTAGAAGTATTAAATATAGCCTAATTAAAAAACTAATTACATAGATGAGGACTAAACGACGAGACGAATTTATTAAGCCTAATTAATCCATGACTAGCCACTAGTTACTGTAGCATTTGCCCTTTTGCCAGGGGGTGTTTGGATCCAAACGGCAAAAAAAAGGGCAAAACTTTTGCCCTTTTGCCATTTGCCCTTTTTTGCCCAGGATCCAAACAGGGCCTATGTCCCCCTTCTCATAGTGATCTCTCAGAAAGTGAAACCTCACGTCTATGTGTTTGGTTCTAGAGTGCAAGACGGGGTTCTTAGCTACAGAAATAGCAAAAGTAGAGTCCACTAGAAGAGGGATCCTCCCAAACCTAAGGCCGAAAGCACTAAGGGTAGCTTTCATCCATAAGAGCTGGGAACAGCAGCTAGCAGCAGCTATATACTCTGCTTCTGTGGTAGACAGGGATACACTTGCTTGCTTGCGGGAGGACCAAGAAACAAGAGAGGTTCCTAAGAGTTGGCATGTGCCGAAGGTTGACTTGCGATCAATCCGGCAGCCAGCATGGTCAGCATCTGAGAACCCTCTAAGAGAAAGAGAAGAACCCGAGGAATACCAAAGACCAAGCTCAGGAGTGAATTTCAGATACCTGAAAATGCGCTTCACCGCTTGACGGTGAGGAGTCCTAGGAGAAGCCTGGTAGCGCGCACAGAGGCAGACCGCGAACTGAATGTCCGGCCTGGTCGCCGTCAAGTACAGAAGTGAGCCGATCATCCCTCGAAATTCCTTTTGGTCCACCGCCTCCCCATCTTCATCAGCATCAAGCGCCGTGTTTGTACTCATAGGAGTTGTCATGGGTTTAGAGTCACCCATGTTAAACTTCTTGAGTATGTCCCTTGTGTACTTGGCTTGATGGATGAAGGTACCCTCAAGGCCTTGCTTGATCTGCAGCCCGAGGAAGAACTAGAGCTCACCCATGAGACTCATCTCAAATTCCCTGCTCATTTGTTCAGCAAAACTAGATACCAAAGCGTGAATGAACCACCAAAGATTATGTCATCAACATATATCTGAACTATCAGGGTGTGACCACCACGACTCAACAAAAACAAGGTCTTGTCTACTAAACCCATCACAAACCCAGACTTGAGCAGGAAACTCTTCAACCTAGCATACCAAGCTCTAGGAGCTTGCTTCAGGCCATAAAGGGCTTTTCTCAACTTATACACTCGGTTTGGAAATCTAGCACTCTCAAAGCCAGGAGGTTGTCTCACATATACCTCCTCCTCTATGAACCCATTCAGAAAAGCAGACTTGACATCTATTTGCTGCAGTTTGAAGCCTTTAGAGGTCGCAAAAGTAAGCAAAATCCTAATGGCTTCCAAACGAGCTATAGGGGCAAAGGTCTCCTCATAATCTAACCCCTCCTTCTGACAGAAACCCTGGGCTACCAATCTCGCTTTGTTCCTCACAATCATCCCATTCTCACCCTGTTTGTTCTTGAAAACCCACTTGGTACCTGTAGGCTGACAATTTGGTGGAGGCTCCACTAAATCCCAGACATGGTTTCTCTCAAAATTCTCTAACTCCTCATGCATGGCGTTCACCCAGTTAGGATCAGATAATGCATGTGACACATCCCGAGGTTCAAAAGTAGCAACATATGCAGAGTGGGAGAAAAAGGCTAGAGAGTTAACCGAAGAGTGTGTAACACGCTGGTGAATGTCTCCAATCATCCTGTGTGGAGGGTGATCCCGCTAGACCTGCCGAGATGGAACAATCTCGGAAGTCACCTCCCCTGCGTCCTCAACGGGGCCAGCCTCTGATTGAGCTTGCTGTCAGGGGAGTGAAGAGGAAACCGTGGGCAAGGGTCCTCCTTCATCATCAAAGCTCGTAGCAGAGGGGGCAGGTGCTGCAGCCGGTGCAGTGGCTCCTGCATTACCAACATTATCTGCACCTTCCTCATCTTCAAATGGGGGCGCCTTCTTCATCATCACCTGAAAGCTCAAAGGCAGGGGTTGTGCAGGGCATAGTTTCATCAAAAGAAACCACACAAGTCTCAACAACTTGCTTGGTCTCCAAAATCCACACACGAAAAGCCCTAGAACTAGAAGCATACCCCAGAAAAATCCCATCCAAACAACGAGACTCAAACTTGTCCAAATGCCCCGCCTTCTTAAGCACAAAGCACCTGCAGCCAAACGCTCGCAAATGCTTGACGTTGGGCTGCCTACCAAACCGAAGTTCACACGAGGTCTTCCCAAGGAAAGCTCGCAAGAAGATCCGGTTCGCAATGTAACAGGCCGTATTCACTGCCTCAGCCCAAAAGCGCCTCGGAGTCCTGTGCTCATCGAGCATCGTCCGTGCCATCTCAATAAGTGTGCGGTTCTTGCGTTCCACAACACCGTTCTGCGGAGGGATATATGGAGAAGAAAACTGGTGCTCAAGACCTAGGTCACGACAGAAGTTTTCGAGCCGAGAGTTTCTGAATTCTTCGCCGTTGTCACTGCGGATAGCCCTCATGGCCTTATAACTCTCATTTCTCAACCTCAGTACCAGATCCCGAACAAAACCAAACGCCTCATCCATAAACTCCATGAAAAATACCCACGAGAACCGCTAAAAGTCGTCCACAACGACAAGCATGTACCACTTCCCACTGACCGATGCTACCCAATCGGGACCTACTGTATCCATATGGAGTAGCTCACCCAGATAGGAGGTCATAACCTGAGACACAGGAGTGTGAGAAGCAGCAACCATCTTGCCATGATGACAGGGGTGGCACACTAAGTCCTTCTCAGCTTTCAATTTGGGCAATCCTCGGATTAGGCCCATTGAACTCAACCTGACTAGCAGATCAAAGCTCAAGTGACCAAGTCTCCTATGCCACTTCCATATATCAGCAGAAGGACTAGCAACCAAACAATGCACAGGGCCAGAAACAGATGTGAGGTCAACCCTAAAAACCTGACCAAAAGGCAGCAAAGAGCAAACAAGGGTCTCCTCAACATCAAGAACGCGACACGCACCCTTCTTAATGAACCTCAAATCCTTCATCGAGAAGTTGCAAAACAGAGACCAAATTGAACCCCAGATTCCGAACTAAAGCAACTTCTCTTAGGGAAAGCTTAGCAGAGAGCGAAACAGAACCAACACCCAACACTTTACCTTGATTATTGTCCCCGAACGTGATGTACTCCTTGGTGTTCACGGGGTTGAGGCTGGAGAACCACTTGCGGTGCCCTATCATGTGCCTAGAGCAACCGGAATCCATGATCCACACGTCCTCCATGCCTCGATCCTGTAAAGTCAAGTAAAGCGATGGTGAGCAAACGGTCCGGCACTAGGGTTAGTACCAAAACTGCTGTACCAGTGCTGAGCCATCTGCTCAAAAGTGGGGTAAGCAAAATCACCACGACTGGAGTAATCACGACCCTCAAAGCGTGGCCTCTCAAGGTCTCTCACAAACCCTCAGTCACGAGGTCCGTAGCCACGCTGAAAACAACTAGGAGCTCGACCGACAAAGCGTCTCTCACCACCAAGAGCACAGGCCTGAAAGCCGCCTCCTCTCTCACCACCAGCAAAGAGGTCTCTCATCTCACCGTGGTGGGGAGGATCTTGCCTACTACCCTGTTAGAACTAATCCTAGTTTCTCCAAGCTCTCTCCTGCCTCTCAACTCGCTTCCTCTTGAAGCAAAACTCCTCTAGGTGGCCATTTCGCTGACAGAACTCACAGTGGTAGACATGCCTCCTAGGAACTGGGTTAGGCTCAGACTTAGGCTTAGGTGGTGTGGCCTTGGGTCGCTCAGGCTGCTGGACTAGTTTCTTGCCCTTGGGCTTAAGCTCTTCCTCAACAATCTTGCTCAGCTCAGCCTGAGAAGGCTTATGTGTCCAGTACTGCTTCTTTAGGGCAGCCTTCGGAGGCTTATGATAAACACCATCAACAGTCTCACCTGGCTAGGTAGGTGCAGTCTTGATCTTAATTGGGACACTCTTCTCACCCAAGGTACTACACTCTCCAACCCCAAAACCACTCATGTCACCCTCAGCACTCTTGGTGCTCTCTATAATCATCTCTAGTTGGGGTTTCCTCGCATACACCCAACTCAACATGAAACGACCCGGATTCCGCGATGCCGAAATCCAAGTCTTTACTCATTGCGATAGTCCTTGGATTCACATAAGCTATTGCAATTCATATGTTTCAATCGGTATCGCATCCATAGCTTTGATTAACATTACATTTATACATTATTGGCCTAAGCCGGTACAAGTCCAACTGGACTGATTCAAATAGAAATCGTAATCAAGCAGCGGAAAGTGAGTCTTCGGGTCTATCCCCATAGGCATCCTTGAGCATAGCACAGTGATCCTCTGTCGTTCCGTCCATCATGGGAATGGTCGTCATCCAGCTCATCTTCGTCCGTCATAGGAGTGGTCGTCATCCAACTCTTCTCCAAAACCTGCATTGCTAGGAACACAGGCCACCCTGAGACACTCCCCTAAGTGGCAGCACAATAATAAAATCTAAAGGGCTAGCTCAAGTGGAAGGCTCTGGGCTTTCTATGCAAGCAAGTATATAAATAATATTATCCAAATTATCATGACATTGTTCCATTCGGGAATTCAGTCACACGGCCGGTTCCCCTGCTCATCACTCATGCCAACACATACACACCTCACCACCAAACACTTCTTCCATACCACCACTCATAATCAGTTACCATCTGCGGCAAGGGAAGCTCCCACCCGCCCAAGCCTCAACGGCCACAACTGGCATCTATCCACTTGAGAGAGAAGAGAAGAAATCTCATGCTAGATGAGGTGAATAACTCAACCTTGGTCTATCCGGGACCGTGGACACCGGCTTTACGTAAAGATTTACACTCTACAGAGGTTTGTACATCTGTACCCATACGAGATGGAACGGGGACAGTGCGTCCGCTGCCCCGGGCCCACCACACCGATAGATGAACTTCCCTTCTGGCACTTTCCTGCTTTCCTGGGCTAGAAAACTGTGCGGATATACTATCCACCACACTCTCAGGACTATGAGCTCGAGTAGTCCGGGGCCCCATGGGTCGAGTCTATCGGAGGCGTGTGGCTGCATCACAGACCCACCATCGCCCCCTAACAGTATCGCCTTATGCCTACAGTAATATGCCCTTCGGGGAAGTTCAATAACCGGGCCTGAGGTCATATGGTATGCACATATCATATCCGAGGTTTATCACCCCTACTCGGTCCTTAATTGGCGAGAGCAAGCCTTCCATAGGTCGGTTGCCACTCTCAGCGGTGGGCCGCGCACCTCCTCACACCTCTCTCCACTTAGGGCAGAGTCCTAGTCTCTCGCATTATTCCGGTGCCGACTCCCGCCATCCCAATCTCACCACCATCTCGCTCTCAAACCATCCCCCCCACATACGCCAATAGTTATCACATCCCACCATCATATCACCCAATCTCACATCATATTTATTTTATTTAGTTGCAGTAGAATAATAGTAATCGGGGTATGTGGCTAAATGGAAATAGGCTCCCTATCTTTGGGTTATCAAAGCAAGCATGATCATAATAAAAGCAGCAGCTGCATATTTGCGTGTCTATAGGTTATGAAGCGAGGGAAGTGTCTGAATGGTGACCTTGGGTAGAGTCGAAGTAGTCGTCCTCGTCAGGGTCCTCCGAGAGCTTCTCCGGACCTATCCGCAAAAGAAGCATAAACATCACTCAAACAATGGCATTAACATGCAGAGCTTGATTTAAGAAAGATAGTGAAATTGGTTTCATATCTTTCGGAGTTCGAATGAATTTATTATGATCGTTCTAAGATTAATTCAGATTTTATTTATTTATCAGATTTTCATAGATTTAGGAGGATGACGTTTCGGCTTCTAGGTGGCTCCTTGATGCTACAGCATGCTGTGATCCATGCTGCTGCTGTGGATTACTGCTGTGTGTCTTTAGGTCAGCTAGCAAGTCCATCGAATGCTCAGCAATATGCAGAACGCACCTTAGATGGCTAACGTAATGACTAAAGCAGAGAACAAGGCAACATCAAGAAGCTAACAAGGTACTGACTGAAGCGGAGAGTGTGAGGGATGAGCGCGGAAGAGGGAGGCAGGGCACGTGCTTTGGTCTGCTCCCAATTGGTGGGTTGGCTTGTGAGCCAAGAAGATGTGGACGACGGCGGCTCTCCCATCCGGTGCGCTGGCGAGATGAGCAGAGCAGGTGTGGCTCGAGGGAGAGGAAAGGGGAACAGAAGCGCTCGCTTCTCCCTTGTGGGGCCGGCTTGCTGTGGAACAGAGGAAATGGCATAGGGTGGCTTGGGCTGCTGATCGAAGCAAAGGGTTGGTGGGTCGAGCTAGGCTGTCCAGCCGGTTGGGCCTGTTACTTGGTTCTAGCAAAGCTGAGCTTTTGCTCCTCATGATATTATAGGTAGGTGATTATCCTTTGGTTATTGTATGTAGTTCTTTTATATTCAGCACATAACTGCCTACTATATTATTTGGTTTGGATTCGTTAACACAAGGTTTAAGTTCAAACCAAATTCTAGGAAGATCCAACTCACACATGCATATGAACTAATATTTTCACAATAACTTAATTATTCTATACTTTAATTAGGTGACATTAGCGACTAGCTAATTACCATCAAAATTAAATACTTGGGTTGGTTTAATTAGCGTTTAGTTCTCTACACAAACATATTTAATCTACCAATTTTTATTTGGTTAGTTATTATACATCAATAAGATGTAACAATTTTGTCTAGCTTAACATTTTATTTATGTTTTTCCCAACTTGCAATGCAATTCACACAATGCACTCAATTTAAATAAAAAGTTTTTGAAAGTTCGCATTTTTGCTCTCACTAATGTTTCGTATAAAAATATGGGATGTTACAGTCTCCCCCCTCACAAGAATCTCTTCCTCGAGATTAAAGACTTACTCCGTCTCGAAGAGGTGAGGGTACTTCTCTCGAAGCTCGAACTCTTTCTCCCAAGTGGCTTCAGCAGTGTGGTTCCTCCATAGGACCTTGCAAATTGGAATTTTGGTTCTTCTAGTTCCTTTCTCTGCCTTTTCCAAAGTTTGAACTGGGTACTCCAAATATTCCAAGGTATCTTGCAGGTTTGATAGCTTCTAGAGGCACTTGCTCATCTGGAACTCTTAGGCACTAGCGAAGCTGTGACACATGGAACACAGGGTGAACTCCATCTAAGCTCTTAGGCAACTCAACCTCATATGCCAACTGTCCAATTTTTCTCAGGATTTTGAATGGGCCAACAAATCTTGGAGATAGTTTCCGCTTCACGTGAGATCTCTGAGTTCCTCTAAGGGGTGACACTTTCAGGTACACATGGGATCCCTCGTCAAAAGACAAGTCTCTTCTTCTGTGGTCTGCGTAGCTCTTTTGTCTACTCTCGGCGATCCTCAGGTTTTCTCTAACCTTCGCTACATTTTCCTTCGCTTCCTTGATACTGGTAGGACCAGAGAATGTTCTCTCTCCAACCTCCGTCCAAAGAAGGGGTGTTCTACACTTCCTCCCATACAAAGCCTCAAACGGCGATTTCTCCAAGCTTGCTTGATAGCAATTGTTGTAGGTAAACTCTGCAAAGGGTAGACTCTTCTCCCAATAAGTGCCACATGTAAGGACACAAGCTCTTAACATATCCTCCAGCAGCTGGTTCACATGATCATTCTGGCCATTAGTCTAAGGGTGAAAATCGATGCTGTAGTCTAGCATGGTTCCCATAGCCTTGTGTAAGCTCTTCCAAAACTTTGTTGTGAATTTGGGTCCTCGGTCAAAAAATATGCACAGTGGCACTCCATGTCGCCCGACTATCTCGTCAACATATATTTTAGCAAGCTTACCGACTCGGTAATCAGCCTTAATTGGTGTGAAGTGAGCTGTCTTCGTCAAACAATCAACAACTACCCAGATGGCATCATTCCCTTGTAATGTTTGGGGTAGCCCTACAATGAAGTCCATGCTAATCTTCTCCCATTTCCAGACTGGGATCTCCAAAGGTTGAAGCAGTCCTGCAGGTCTTTGGTGTTCAGCCTTGATTCTACTACAAGGGTCACAATGTGCGACGTATTCTGCAATTTCCACCTTCATTCTCTTCTACCAGAAACTCCTCTTCATGTCACGGTACATCTTGGTACAGCCAGAGTGGATAGAGCATCTAGAGTTGTGGGACTCAAGCAAGATTTTATCTCTAATTTCCTTGTCCTGAGGTACACAGATTCGATCTCCAAACCAAACAGTTCCCTGATCATCAATTCTGAAGTCAGATCCTTTTCCTTGTTTGATCATCTCAACTATTTCCTGGGTCTCAGAGCAATCAGGTTGGGTTCTCCGAATCTGATTTTCTAATTTGCAATTCAACCTCAATTTATCCAGTTGTTTCGAGTTGCCATTGTTTATCCTCATTTTCTGAATTTTAGCACAAAGCTCAGACTGGATGGGCTTAAACTCTATCTCCTGTCCACTGGGGTGTACAAGCTTGATTGAACGTAGAAAGCAAGAGATAACACCTCCATGACGAGTCAACCAGTCCATTCCCAGAATCACATCTATCCCATCAGACCTGAGGATGGTCAAATCTGTTAGAAACTCCAAACCTCCAATCAAGATACTTACTGCCATGCAGATCATGTTGCAACTCTTTTCTCCCATTGGCGAGCTAGTGATTATGGGTCTTATACGCTGAATTGCAGGCAAAGACACTTGGGTAGCAAACTTGGATGATACATATGAACTAGTTGCTCCCGAATCAAATAGCACTGAGGCACTAACTCCTGTTACCAAAAACTCACCGAGTACAACATCTGGTGCATCGGCAACATCCTCGGTAGTCAAGTGGTTCAGTCGGCCTTGTATAGCTGACAGTGGGCCTTGAATCTTTGGGCACTGTTCTGACCTTCTAGGTGCAAGAGCCTTGACAGCTGTCCGAGGCTGACTGGTCTTAGCACGGTCCGGATGCTTCTTCATCAAGCATTTAGATGCCTTGTGTCCAGGGTGACCACAAGCAAAGTAAGTACCTGGGGCAGGTTCCTGATCGGGAGTGGGCTCCCAACTATGTCGTTCTTGAGCTTGATTGTTCAATTTATGAGTGTTAGCTGTATGAATCAATCTCCCAGACTGACTTGGCCTTGGTCTCTCTGGCATATGCTTCAGGTGACTTGACTCAATCTTAAGCTTCTGAGATAGACCTAGGTATGAAAGCTGATGAATGCTCTTCCTCTTGGCTCGCACGTGGTCTTCATAACTGAGCAACTCTTTCTCAACGGCAATGGCCTTGTCAATCAACTGTTGAAGCGACTGGTAATCCTTGGCAACAAGGTGTATACGAAGTTCATGGCGTAAGCCTTGTTTGAACCAATACTGCCTCTTCTCATCTGTTCTGGTCTCATCTGGAGCATACCTCATCATTCTAGTGAAATGGGCTGCATACTCCTGAACCTTCATACTTCCCTGCTGCATGTTGCGGAATTCCCCTGCCTTGTGTACCATCATTTCCTTCAGTACAAAGCACTCTCTAAAGGCAGCTGTGAATTTCCTCCCACATGATATGTCTGGGTCATCATGTGTCTTACAGAAACTATCCCACCAAGCACTCGCTAAGCCTATCAACTGGTGGACGGCAAGCGCCACACATGCTGCATCGGTGCAGGTGGTAAGATCAAGCTTCTTCTCAATCTCCCTCAGCCAGTCCTCAGCATCGATTGGGTCATCGGTGTAGTCAAAGGTGGGTGCTCTCAATCTTTTAGGTAAGGCTTTCGGTTTGTGGATCTTGGGAATGGTAATTTTGATCTGGGTTTGGTGGAGGGTTCTGGTTCTTTTGAGCATGTAGTAGGTTGGCCATTGCTTGTATGAACTCATTCTGGTTAGCAATCATCTGATTTTGGTTGGCTATCAACTGGTCTATGGAAGGTGTGTGATGATTTGGAGGCTGTGGTTCTAGAGGTGGTGGTAGGTTAATTTTAGGCTCTAGAGCTAGCTTCTCGAGCTGAGGCACAGGCCTACCATCTGCTTCTCCACTTCCTCTTCCTCGGTACCTTCTTCTTCTTTCTTGGGGTGGTGCATTATCACTCCTGACACCATCACCCATGGCCATCAAGCAGTTTAACCGCCTAAGCGGCATCTGTTAAGATGAGAGGGGGTCAATGTTAAAACAAGTGGGGTGTTTATGTGATCATTTACGAAGGAGCCTATAATATATTTTAAAAAAAAATAGTTTGATAGGAGCATTCAGGCAGAAGAAGCATAAGAATCAAATAAATCCATAAGATCCAAACACTCAATACAACAATACACCCTAATTATGTGCTTTCTCCAGGTTGACTCCATGGCTCTGGAGATATCGCACTTCTACCGAGTTATTCTACATCGTAGCATTTGGAGGGTAGTCACTAAATCATGGTCATTTGACTGGTCGGTAGAAAGGGCATAGACCTTTTTCGTCAATGGCTCTTGTCAGTATAGGCTTTATGCTCATTCGATTGGCTTCAACAAGACGTTGTCTTTGATGATAATTGCTCAAATCCAAGTAGACACACTCAAGTCTTCATTGCATTTCAACTTAGTATTGCTCTTCCATTTTGCCAGAACTCTTTTGATGCAACGTAGGTATGATGAGAGCGATTGTCTCAGGTTCTAATGTTTAAATCCACTTGAAGGTTTTAAAATCAACAGGAAGAATTTTGATTCGAAAGAGAGGAAAATCAAAACAATTTCCAATAGACTAAGGGTAAGAAGTAGACAAGAGTTGATAAAAATTTTCAAAATTCAAGTTCGGTAAAATAATTTGTTCATAAAATAATCCGTCTGTTCGACCGAGTCTAGGGTCACGTGCTATGGTCAAGCTCGGCTCTGATACCAACTGAAACGACCCGGATTCCGTGATGCCGAAATCCAAGTCTTTACTCATTGCGATAGTCCCAGGATTCACATAAGCTATCGCAATTCCTATGTTTCAATCGGTATCGCATCCATAGCTTTGATTAACATTACATTTATACATTATTGGCCTAAGCCGGTACAAGTCCAACATGACTGATTCAAACAGAAATTGTAATCTAGCAGCGGAAAGTGAGTCTTCGGGTCCATCCCCACAGGCATCCTTGAGCATAGCACAGTGATCCTCAGTCGTTCCGTCCATCATGGGAATGGTCGTCATCCAGCTCATCTTCGTCCGTCATAGGAGTGGTCGTCATCCAACTTTTCTCTAAAACCTGCGTTGCTAGGAACGCAGGCCACCCTGAGACACTCCCCTAAGCGGCAGCATGATAATAAAATCTAAAGGGCTAGCTCAAGTGGAAGGCTCTAGGCTTTCTATGCAAGCAAGTATATAAATAATATTATCCAGATTATCATGACATTGTTCCATTCGGGAATTCAGTCACACAGCCGGTTCCCCTGCTCATCACTCATGCCAACACATACACCTCACCACCAAACACCTCTTCCATACCACCACTCATAATCAGTTACCATCTGCGGCAAGGGAAGCTCCCACCTTCCCAAGCCTCAACGGCCACAACCGGCATCTATCCACTCGAGGGAGAAGAGAAGAAATCCCATGCTAGATGAGGTGAATAACTCAACCTTGGTCTGTCCGGGACCGTGGACACCGGCTTTACGTAAAGATTTACACTCTACAGAGGTTTGTACATCTGTGCCCATACGAGATGGGACGGGGACAGTGCGTCCGCTGTCCCGGGCCCACCACACCGATAGATGGACTTCCCTTCTGGCACTTTCCTGCTTTCCTGAGCTAGAAAACTGTGCGGTCCATCGTACTCTCAGGACTGTGAGCTCGAGTAGTCTGGCCCCACGGGTCGTGTCTATTGGGGGTGTGTGGCTGCATCACAGACCCACCATCGCCCCCTAACACTATCGCCTTACGCCTACAGTAGTATGCCCTTCGGGGAAGTTCAAGAACCGGGCCTGAGGTCATATGGTATGCACGTATCATATCCGAGGTTTATCACCCCTACTTGGTCCTTAATTGGCGAGAGCAAGCCTTCCATAGGTCCATTGCCACCCTCAGCGGTGGGCCGCGCACCACCTCACACCTCTCCACTCAGGGCAGAGTCCTAGTCTCTCCCATTATTCCGGTGCCGACTCCCGCCATCCCAATCTCACCACCATCTCGCTCTCAACCCATCCCCTCCACACACGCCAATAGTTATCACATCCCACCATCATATCACCCAATCTCACATCATATTCATTTTATTTAATTGCAGTAGAATAATAGTAATCGGGGTATGTGGCTAAATGGAAATAGGCTCCCTATCTTTGGGTTATCAAAGCAAGCATGATCATAATAAAAGCAGCAGCTGCATATTTGCGTGTCTATAGGTTATGAAGCGAGGGAAGTGTCTGAATGGTGACCTTGGGTAGAGTCGAAGTAGTCGTCCTCGTCAGGGTCCTCCGAGAGCTTTCCGGACCTATCCGCAAAAGATCGAATAAACCAAATGCAACACAAACTCCAAATAAAATGCAAGAAGCATAAACATCACTCAAACA
This sequence comes from Paspalum notatum, assembly GCA_022530915.1. Lineage (NCBI taxonomy): Eukaryota > Viridiplantae > Streptophyta > Magnoliopsida > Poales > Poaceae > Paspalum > Paspalum notatum. The sequence continues at coordinate 24,348,349 of CM039685.1, read as the reverse complement.
ATGGCATTAACATGCAGAGCTTGATTTAAGAAAGATAGTGAAATTGGTTTCATATCTTTCGAAGTTCGAATGAATTTATTATGATCGTTCTAAGATTAATTCAGATGGGTTGGCTTGTGAGCTAAGAAGATGGGTTGGCGAGGGATGAGCGCGGAAGAGGGAGGCAGGGCACGTGCTTTGGTCTGCTCCCAATCGATGGGTTGGCTTGTGAGCTTAGAAGATGTGGGCGACGTCGGCTCTCCCATCCGGTGCGCTGGCGAGATGAGCGGAGCAGGTGTGGCTCGAGGAAGAGGAAAGGGGAACAGAAGCGCTTGCTTCTCCCTTGTGGGGCCGGCTTGCAGTGGAACAGAGGAAATGGCGCAGGGTGGCTTGGGCTGTTGATCGAAGCAGAGGGTTGGTGGGTCGAGCTGGGCTGTCCGGCCGGTTGGGCCTATTACTCGGTTCTAGCAAAGTTGAGCTTTTGCTCCTCACGATATGATAGGTAGGTGATTAGCCTTTGGTTATTGTATGTAGTTCTTTTATATTCGGCACATAACTGCCTACTATATTATTTGGTTTGGATTCGTTAACACAAGGTTTAAGTTCAAACCAAATTCTATGAAGAGGAACTCACGCATGCATATGAACTAATATTTTCACAATAACATAATTATTCTATACTTTAATTAGGTGACATTAGCGACTAGCTAATTACCTTCAAAATTAGATACTAGGGTTGGTTTAATTAGCGTTTAGTTCTCTACACAAACATATTTAATCTACCAATTTTTATTTAGTTAGTTATTATACATCAATAAGATGTAACATTTTTGTCTAGCTTAACATTTTATTTATGTTTTTCCTAACTTGCAATGCAATTCACACAATGCACTCAATTTAAATAAAAAGTTTTTCAAAGTTCGCATTTTTGCTCTCATTAATATTCCGTATAAAAATACGGGTTGTTACACAACACCTCTCTCAACCTATTGTTGTCATTTTGTAAAGACAACACTTCCTCCCTCAGGTCCTCCAGAACTATAGTCTGGGCAGCACAAGTGTCACACTCTAGGGAGGGTATCATGGGAGTACCTTTCTCCAACTTCCTAATGGTGGCATCCCTATCCACCAGCTGCATCCTAAGGGTCAGGCAGTTCTCACAAGTGTCAGTAGGTGCTGAAAGCACTTCAAAGTCAGCTCTCAACTGCTTTAACTCACCTCTCAAAGTAGGACAGACCATACACGCACCCAAAAGCATAGGTCTAGCCCTAAGCTCCTCAATCTCCTTAAGCTGCCCCTCAAACTTCTCCTTCAGCACAGCTAGGTCTCTAGCTAAACAGGGGCAAGACTCACACTCAAGCTCTCCACTCAAAGTAGGCTCATCCAGTTTGGACTAGAGTTTGCCTAACTCAACTTTCAGCCCATCTATCTCCTCTACCCGCTTGGCATACCTATCTCTCTGGTCACCAAGCTCCGTCATGAAAACTCGCAGGTAGGGCACTCAAACTCACTGGATTGGGGTCTCACACTCCTCAACCTCTCATTCTCCTCTAAAACCTTAGCAAGTTTGGCTTTCAACTTCTGCTATTTCTTAGCTGCCTTTTCCATCATTTTATCCTGGGCTTTTAGCTCTCAGCTATTCTGCTCTAGCATCTCAAGGATTTCGGCTTGCTCAGGAGTTACCTCATCATCGGAGGAAGAGTTGCTGTCGTCATCCTTGTTCTCCTTGTCCTCAAGCACCATGGAGCAGACCGAGCTCCTCTTGAACTTGTGCTTGCGCTTGGACTTGGTGGAGACAAAGCACAAGCTAGCCGGACCTCCCTGATCGTTCCTTTTGTCCTTCTTGTACGTGATCTCCTCATCACTTGAGCTCGATGAGGACGAAGTGGAAGAAGATCCGCTGCTGTAGAACCTGATCTCGGCGAAGAATGCCTTGTCCCGCTTCCGGTTGTCCTTCTGGTAGCTCTTGAATGCCTCTCGGAAGTTCTTCTTGCCGAAGGGATGCTTGCCGAAGCTATGCTTGCTGGAGCGGTGCTTGTCAAAGCTTGGCTTGCCGGAGTGGTACTTGTCGGAGTCACGGGAGCTCTTGCCCTTCTTGTAGTAGTAATTCTTGTTGGGGCACTCGGCGATGAAGTGGCCGACCTCTCCGCACTCGAAGCACTTGGGCCTCTCGCCCCTCTTCTTGCTCATCCGGTTGTTATAGGCGCACTGAAAGCGACTAGACACCGGACAAAGCTCATCATCCCCAAGCATCGCCAACTGCTCCTCTGTAACAGACATCAAAGCAGAAAACAAGAAGTTGTGTAACAGGGGGTTAGTAGCAGACTCACTAGAGGGGGTAGCCAAGGCCAGACTCTTGGAACCTGTACAAGCGAGAGAATCCCTCATCTTGTAATCTACTTCTGTGGCCTTGAGCTTACTATAGAGCGCCTCTACTCCTATCATATCATACCCTGCCGACTCAATGATTGAGTTCACCTTGACCTCCCATACTTTTCTATCCAAAGCATACAACAATTTGACAGCCTGCTGATGATCGGTGTATGGGAGCTCAGCGGGGGCAGAGTTGACACGCAATTTGTTAATGATCGACTGAAAGCGACCAAACAAGTCATCTACTGACTCTCCCGGCTTCTGGACGAAATTCTCATATTCGCGCCGATAAGTCTCCACAAGCCTAGCCTTAATGGTCGCGGTACCCTCATGGTGTGCACTAAGCAGTGACCATATCTCACGCGCCGTCTTGAGGTGGATCACTCCCTCTTAATCCATGGGACCAAGCCTAGAAAAGAGAAAGTTAATAGCCTTGGCATTCGCCTCATGCCGAGCCACGATCTCAGGCGTAGTATGCTCAGCGACTGGAAGCACCACAAAAGTCGTACTCTGAGTAGCATCCCATATGTCCTGACTCTGGCTAACAAGGAACGCCTCCATCCTACCCTTCCAGTAGGGATAGCCATCAGAGCCAAGGACGGGAATCTTCTCAAAGTAAGTCATAGTCGCTACGGTTTCTTCATCGGTTAAGGTATGGGAAACCTAACCGGCTCTGATATCACTTGTAGGACCAAGACGTGCGACTAGAGGGGGAGTGAATAGGAGCACTTGAAAAACTCAAACTCAAACCTCCCAGAGTGCGCTCTCACAAAAACACACGCACACCCGATACCGTCTACTGAACAGATACGTATCGGGGACAAACGGAAGCACTCGAATCAACATCCACAAAAAAGGACGCGAGCCGAGTCAACACACATGCTATACAATCGTGCAGGGTTGCATAGCATGGACAAGCTATCACCCCTAGGACACGAAACCGACTCCTAAACAAAAGCACATGATTCCTAAAACACTACACTAGTCTAGTGTGCAAGGTTGCATAGTATGTCGAAACTATCAACCCTAGGACACTCTAGAACCTACACGAAAAACTCTCACTAAAACACTACCACTAAAATAAACTTCTCAAAGTGCAAAGTTGCATAGACTTGAGAACTACCAACTTTAGGACACTTGAGAACCTAACTCTGAGAACAAACAAAGCAAGAGAAAAGACACACACAAAACACAACACAAATGAGGAAAAACGACTCGGAACAAGAAACTAAGACCGGACAAAAAATAACCCTAAGACCTGGCAGCAAAACGGACAAGAGAACTGAAAACGCAGCAGCCAAAAAACTGAACCAAAGACCAAACAGTCAGGTTTAGACCTGAGAGCCTGACCGGACAAAACAACAGGGAAGAAAGAAACTGCGCGCCAAAACTAAAGACCGGACAATCCTATCTAGGGACTTCAGACAAACGACCGGACAAAGGAACCGAACCTACAGCCCCTACAAACCCAAGGGCGGACTGTCTGCACTAGGGGGCGGACAGTCCGGCCTACAACCAAAAAACTCCCCAAGACAGAAAACTAAAAACTGCACGCAGACACTACAAAAAAACAAACCAAAACCGAAGCAATCCTTCTCCAAATCTCACGAAATTTTGCACAGAGGATACTAGACCATTCCCAAAGCAAACCCCAAAAGATCCATGTGAAAAGATCAAGGATTGACCGGGAATTGTAGATCTCGTGAGAAGGGGGAAGAAGGAATGAAAAACGAAAAACACCCAAATTGGAACTTGCTCGTGGATGAATTGTTCTAGCACAGGTCTAGTGATATGCTCCACGTCCTAGCAAGTCCAAATCACAGCAAAAGAAAGGTCTCATCCTTGGACAACACAAAACGAGCCAAAATCCAAGAAACAGGACCAAAAACCAAACTAGAAAGGGGAAAAGAGGGAGGAACGAAATTGCTGCTCAAGACAATAGGACTACACAACGAGGAAACTTCGATTAAACATGAAATTCAGGTTACACAAGTTCCCTAGAGCCTACCTCCCTTCATCCCCCCACTAATGACAAGATTAGACTAAACTAGGGACTCATTCCCTAGCTAATCTCCTCTCTTTTCTTCTCTTTGGACCTTGGCTGCTAGGGTTAGGGAAACTAGGGTATGTGGCTGCCAATATGAGCTCCAAGGAAGCCTCTCAAGTCTATTTATACCCTAGGCCCGAAACAACACAATTACACTAAGACCCCTACTCTAAAAATGCCCGGAAGGGGCCAAACCGATAAGATACAATCGGACGACTACGATGACGGCTTGATCTTCTTCTTCTCCACGCCTCGCTTGGATGTGCGCCACGTAGCCAGTAGTCCGGAAGCTTCCCCCGGTTTTGAAGTCAGAAACTGGGAAACTTTATTTTGCGGGCTTCCTGTGCCCGTGTCTTGGCCCAATCTTCTATCTTGACGAGTCTCGATCCACTCGCCAAGTCTTGGTGGCTTGGGTGACGGTTTTGAGCCGAAGCCGCCAAAGCCTCCCTCGCATGTCTTCGCACCATGCACTCGGGTTGGAGCACCACGGTGGCACCCGGCTTCTCCGGTCCATCGGAGTCGCGTCGCGGTCCATCGGAGGGCTTACACCACCGTTGCCGAACCGCCCCTCCATGTACCGAGCTTCCATGGCCGACCGACACCGAGCATTGCCTCCGGTCCATTGGAGGGCTTTTGCCTCAGTTCATCGAGGTCTTCATCATCCTCTACCTCTAGTCCGTCGGAGGGCCTCCAGTCCATCGGAGGACTTATACCGTTGACAATCACTCATCACACTAGGAGAGCAATGAAGCCGGTCCATTGGCTCTCAAAAAGAAAAGAAGTCCACCCTAAGAAAATCATTGTGGTGGACACCCAAGAAGAAGATGAGCAAGAAGAAGAGGATAGCGATGATGAGGTGGCCCAACTTGTGCGTAAGGTCACATGTGCCTTGGGTCGCCTTGACAAGAAGGGCATCAAGTACTCCTCAAGCAAGAAAAAGTTCTTCCCATCTAAGAAGAAGCTTGAAGAAATGGAGTGCTACAAGTGTGGCAAGCTTGGCCATCTCTCATATCAATGCCGAGTTGCCACCAAGAAGAAGCAAGAAAAGAAGAAGTACAAGAATGACTCAAGTGATGAGTCAAGTGATGATGAGAAGAAGAACAAGAAGAAGGCCCCCAAGCAATTCAAGAAGAAGGGCAGAGCTTATATTGGGGAGTGGATGACCGATGAGGACACTTCAAGCAACTCATCGGACTCAAGTGATGATGACAGTGAAGTTGTTGCCGGGCTTGCCATAGCCACTACCACTACACCGATTCTGACTTCACCAACTTCTTCATCCATATCTCACCTATGCCTTATATCCAAGGGAGACAAGGTAAAAACCTTTGATGACTCTTCCGATGATGATGATGACTTGCCTTCCTATGATGAACTTGCTAGCTTAGTTCAAGAACAAAACAAAGCTCTTAGCAAGTTGAGTGCTAAGCTTGACAAGGCAAAGGTCGAGAACAAGAGTCTCAAGGTCAAGTGCAATGAGATATTGACAAGCTATGATCATGGCAAGTTTGATCAAATGGAGAAAAAATTGCTTGTCCTGAAGAAGCCAACAAGAAGTTTGCATCAAGCAACAAGGAGCTTGAGATGATCAAAGAAACACAAGACAAGGGCTACAATATAATCAAGAAGTCTCACATTGAGCAAGCTCAAGAAATCAAAGAGCTCAATGAGACACTAGATGAGGTGAACAAGTGCTATAGGGAGTTGGCAATCTCTCATGAGGAGCTTGGTGAAAGAAATCGCATATTGCAACTCCATAGCATTGAGCTTGATGAAGCTAGAAAAGAGTTAGAGGCAACACTCCAAGAAATCAACTCAATTCACAAGAATGATGAATCTCCCAATGACATCAAGTCTTGTGAGAAAACATGTGTGCCCAAGAGTGAGCATGAGAAGCTTGTGATTGAATTTGAGAAGCTCAAGAACAAGAAGAGTGAATCTCCCAATGCACCCAAACAAGCCAAGAGTTGTACTCAATGCAAGAACAAGGCTACAAATGAGAAAGATGCAAGTATTCTTATCAAGCTCAAGGATGAGAATGACAAACTCAAGCAAGAAGTGAAAAGTGTGCAATCCGGCTATGGTTCCTTGCTTAAGGGCAACACCAAGTATCATGAGATGTTGTCTTTCCAAGCCGTGAACTTTGAGAAGAATGGTCTTGGCTATCTACCGTTCAAGGACACTTGCAAGCCACCACCTTCCATCAAGATTGAGAAGCCCAAGTGGTGTACCGAGTGCTTGACCTAGGGACATTTCATGTTTGAGTGCCAAGCACCGCCCAAGAAACTCAACAATCAATTGAGGGCGTTTGCTTTTGATGCTCACTACTTGGTCAAGAGATTGTCAAATGGACAAGTGAAGGTCCAATTCCTAGGCAAGAAGGATGAGACAAGACCTAAGAAGCTATGGGTGCCCAAGACACTTATTCCCAAGATTGTTGATCCAAATGAGAAATGGACACCTAAGCCTAAGTCAAAGGTTGCACCTATTCTTAGAGGGGTGCCCAAGTCTCAAGCTTGATTTGCTTGTGTGTAGGTGAACTACAAGACCGGAGGATCACATTGGGTGATGGATAGTGGATGCACTCAACATATGACCGGTGATTCCCGAATGTTCACCTCACTTAGTGGTAATGTGGAGGAATATGACAAGATCACATTTAGTGACAAATCCAAGGGCAAGGTTAAAGGATTGGGCAAGATTGAGATTTCAAGCGAATATTCAATCTCTAATGTGTTGCTAGTTGATTCCTTGAACTTCAATCTCTTGTCGGTTGGTCAATTGTGTGATTTGGGTTTCCAATGCCTATTCAAGCCAAATGAAGTAATTGTGAGCAAGATTGAAGGTGGTGAAGAAGTCTTCAAGGGATTTTGGCACAACAATCTCTATGTTGTCAACTTCAAGAAAGCCAATTTGCAAGCATGCCTATTCTCCAAGAACTCAATGATGGGTTGTTTGTGGCATAGAAGGCTAGCTCATGTTGGAATGAGCACACTCAAGAAGGTCATGAAGAAGGATCTAGTCCGAGGGTTAAAGGATATCACATTTGAGAAGGACAAGTTGTGTAGTGCATGTCAAGCCGGCAAACACAAACACTCATCCAAGCAAAACATTCATGTCAACTTCAAGGCCACTAGTTCATATGGATCTCTTTGGTCCTACCACATATACAAGCATTGGTGGCAATAATTATGGCTTTGTGATTGTTGATGACTTCTCAAGATACACATGGGTCTATTTTCTTGAGGTCAAAACTGAAGTGGCTTATGTCTTTAGCAAGTTTGCCAAGAGAGCTCAAAATGAATTCAGCACTTCAATTATAAAGATTAGAAGTGACAATGGAAGAGAGTTTGACAACACCAACATTGAAGAGTATTGTGATGAAGTTGGAATCAAACATGAGTTCTCTGCTACATTCACTCCTCAACAAAATGGTGTAGTGGAGAGAAAGAATAGGACACTCATCACTCTCGCAAGATCAATGATTGATGAATATGGCACAAGTGAGAAGTTTTGGGCCGAAGCTATCAACACCGCTTGCTATGCCTCCAACCGGCTATATCCTCATCGCCTCCTTGATAAGACTCCATATGAATTGCTCAATGGGAGAAAACCCAATATCTCATACTTCCGGATGTTTGGATGCAAATGCTATATCTACAAGAAGCGCCAACACTTGGGTAAGTTCCAAAGGCGTTGTGATATTGGTTTCTTACTTGGTTACTCATCAAAGTCCAAAGCATACCGCGTATTCAATGAAGCCACCGGCTTAGTTGAAGAGACGTATGATGTGGAATTTGATGAATCTAATGGCTCCCAAGGAGCACATGTTGATGTTGTGGATATAGATGAGGAACCATTTGTAAAGGCAATGAAAAATATGCCAATTGGTGACATCAAGCCAAAAGAGGATGAAGATGAAGTGCAAATTGTTGATCAACCATCCTCTTCTGTGGCACCTCAAGATGGTAGTGAACAAGATAAAATACTTCCAAATGAAGATGTTCATGTGCCTCAAGAGCAAATTGATGAACAAGCTCAAGATGTTGGTACACCGGTTCGAGCACCTCAAGTGGCACCTCAACGAAGAAGTCAACTTACAAGTGGACACCCCAAAGAGCTCATTATTGGTAGTCCAACAAGAGGAGTGACAACAAGGTCTCACAATACCGCCGCGTTTGTTCAAGCCTACTCATTTGTCTCTAGCATCGAGCCAACAACTATTGATCAAGCTTTAAGTGATCCGGATTGGGTGAATGCCATGCATGAAGAGCTCAACAATTTCACAAGAAATGAAGTTTGGACACTTGAAGCTAAACTAAAGGGTGCTAGAGTAATTGGAACAAAGTGGGTCTTTAGGAACAAGCAAGATGATGAAGGCAATATTGTGAGAAACAAGACAAGGTTAGTAGCAAAGGGATACTCTCAAGTTGAAGGAATTGATTTTGGAGAGACCTTTGCACCGGTTGCAAGATTGGAGGCTTCATGACATGAAGCTATATCAAATGGATGTGAAGAGTGCCTTTCAAAATGGCTATATCAATGAGTTAGTCTATGTTGAACAACCACCCGGTTTTGAAGACCCCAACAATCCAAACCATGTGTATAGGTTGTCCAAACCTCTCTATGGTCTTAAGCAAGCACCTCGAGCTTGGTATGAGAGGCTTAGGGACTTCCTCATTGAGAAAGGGTTCAAAATTGGCCGAGTTGACACCACCTTATTCACCAAGAAGATGGACAATGATCTCTTTGTTTGTCAAGTTTATGTTGATGATATCATCTTTGGGTCGACAAATGAAGAGTTGTGCAAAGAATTTGGCAATATGATGGCAAAGGAATTTGAGATGTCAATGATCGGCGAGCTCACGTTCTTCCTTGGGTTTCAAATCAAGCAATTAAAAGAAGGCACTTTCATCTATCAAAAAAAAATACAAAAGAGATCTATTCAAGAGATTCAAGATGGATGATTGCAAGTCAATTGAAACCCCAATGGCAACTAATGCAAAGCTCGAAACCAATGAAAGTGGTATCAAGGTGGACCAAACTCTCTATCGGTCCATGATAGGTTCGCTTCTCTACCTATGTGCTTCTAGGCCGGATATCATGTTTAGTGTGTGCTTGTGTGCCCGGTTTCAAGCCGATCCTACGGAGTCTCACCTCACCACGGTGAAGAGAATCCTTAGGTATCTCAAGCACACCCCTAGCATAGGCTTGTGGTACCCCAAGGGCGCTAGTTTTGAACTCTTGGGCTACATGGATTCGGACTTTGCCGGATGCCGTGTTGAGCGTAAGAGTACCTCCGGGGGTTGCTACTTGCTAGGGCGCTCGCTCGTTTCATGGTCGTCTAAGAAGCAAAACTGCGTATCCTTGTCCACCGCGGAAGCGGCATATATAGTGGCTGGGTCCTCTTGTGCCCAACTTCTATATATGAAGCAAACGGTCAAAGATTACGGAGTGGAGCTTACTAGGATCCCTCTCCTTTGTGACAACGAGAGCACGGTTAAGCTTGCCAACAACCCGGTCCAACACTCTCGAACCAAGCACATAGATATTCGCCATCACTTCATTAGGGACCACGTCGCAAAGGGAGACTTCCTCTTGCGAAATGTGGGAACTAAGGAGCAATTGGCGGACATCTTCACCAAGCCACTAGATGAGTGTAACTTTTGTAGACTTCGAAGTGAGCTTAACGCGCTAGATGCTAGAACGATCATGTAAGTTGCCATGCCATATAATTTGCATCATATAGGAGTGAGTGCTCGCCTAACCGCTGCAAGATAGAGAGGAGCAAGGGTCTGGCATGAGCCAGTGGAACTTGGTTTCGCTCATGGCTTGTTGAAAGGCTCCTCTTGAAGAAGCTTGCGGGGGGGAGTAAATGTGGCAAGTGTAGATTTTAAATTCCGCGTGCATTGCATTCCTTGTCATATAGATGTGCACGCATGTTTCAATTCCTATCCATGCTTGTCGTAGCTTGCACGTGCATTGCATTCGGTAGTGTCACAAAGGAGCACTCTTTATGATGTGGAGACTTGTTTCATGTACAAGCATCTCAAGTCATGAAAAGAGAATAGACCAAAGGTCTAGCATTGTTCTTCATGCTTATTGGGTCAAATCCCTCCAGGACAGGAGTCAATCTTCTCTAGTTCTCCTACGGATAGACTCATACATTTCTTGGATCTTAATTGACAATTTTCTTGGATTTGGAGTTTATGCTTGAAAAAACAAAACTATATATATTGCCTGAGAAAATGCACCTGTCTTAGAGGGTTTGAGGGGCAAGGGTTTCACCTTGGATTGTCCATACTTGTGTTTATTTGAATCTTCAAAAAGTTGGACAAAAAAAGGAGTTATTCAGCGCAAATCAGTGTCTGTGCATTGTCCGGTGGCACACCACCGGACTGTCCGATGGGTGCACTTCCCTTTCTTCCAAAAACCCTCTCAGTCTATATTGTCCGACGGCTCACTCTCTTTTGTCCGACGGTACCGCCGGACTGTCCGGTGGCTAACCACCGGACCGTCCGGTAGTGGTACCGTCTCCTCCCCGGGAAAGTTCCTCGCTCGGTCTATATCGTCCGATGGCACCGTCGGACAGTTCGGTGGCCCACCACCGGACTGTCCGGTGGGTGGTTCTTCGGTAACTTTCAATCTTCACTGTCTCGGTTTATTTCGTCCGGTGGTGCCCACCGGACTGTCCGGTGGCTAACCACTGGATTGTCTGGTGGGCTGCGTATTTCGTCCGGTGGCTCCTCGGGAGTTAGGGTGAAACCGCTTATAAGTCTTTAATCCGCGGGGCCCACACCTCACTTTCTCACACCCTTTCGACCCCGCGCCCACACCACACCGTGCCCTAGCTCCGCTGCCGCTCCTCCTTTGCCACGCTCGCTCCACCGGCCGCCGCCGCTCCTCCTTTGCCATGCCCGTGCCGCCAGTCGTCGCCACTCCTCCACCGGCCGCCGCCGCTCCTCCTTTGCCACGCCCGCACCACCAGTCGCCGCCGCTCCTCCATCGCCGGCCCACGCCGCCTCCACGGCCCCGGCACGAGCTGCCACACCGGCCCGCGCCGCCTCCACCGTCTCTCCCGAATCCGGCCCGCACGCGCCGCCCTTTTCCCGGCCTTCTTTCCTTGATCTCGGTGAGCCTTCAATTCCCCTCTCATCTTGTGCTATCTAGGCTCACTAATCTTGGTTAGGGTTTCCATTTCCTTTGGAATCATTGCATGTGGTTGCAATTTGAGTCAATTTAATGTCAATGCACTAATGGAATAGAGTAATTTAGCCCACATGTGAGATGGTCACGCATTTTGGTGAAAATTACTCCAAGTTTGACGCTTGACATGCATGCCACGAGTCCGAAATTCCAATTCTTGCTCTAGGTCTCACCTTATCTAGTTTATTCCTCGTATCTAATTTCTTCGCAAATCTATCCCTTGATTTTGTGACAGATGGGTCGTGAGAAGGGAGATAAGGGCAAAGGAAAGGTTCCTGAGCCTCCCAAGAAGAAGAGGAAGACACTGGCCGAGCGAGAGGTCGAGGCTGCCGAGCGAGCTGCAGATGCTTTCGATGCTATGCAGAGTCGCCATGCGGGAGGGATTTGGATTGGAGAGCAGAGGCAGAATCCTCCTCGCAGCGGCTGACCTCTCCCTCTGACTCCTCACAATGCTCGCACCAAGCGAGCCACTCCTCCCAGTCAGCCCAGAGAGCGGCAGAGACGTGGACTCGTTTCACCAGCAGAGATCATCGCTGAGCAGGAGGCATAGGAGGCCAGGATACAAGCAGCAGCCACTAGGGCTCAGGCTCATGCACAGCGTCAGAGACAGCCACAGGGTCAGGCAGAGGCACAGGCACAGGCAGAGGAGCCGCCACCAGCTTCGGTGTGGGAGGAGTACGCCTTCTCCTCAGTTCCAGCACTCCCCACACTTCTAGGCACTGCCTAGCTCTCCGATTACAGGGCATACGAGGGTAGGAAGCTCAAAAAGCTTCGCTACTATCTCACTTCAGCACAGTGGCAGCCCGAGCAGAGGGATCAGTGAGTAGACCCCCGCTTCCAGACCCTAGACTAGGCTTCGCTCTACGAGAGCTCCAGGGCAGCAGGGATGGGTCTGTTTCCCCACGTGGTTCTGAGTATTCTGAGGATGGGGACAGCCATTAGATAGAACTTGTACCGGTTCTTTGATCACATTCCCGGGCTGACAGGGCTTCTAGAGCACGTGCATGGTTACGTGGAGGACTGGGTCCGCGTGTTCTACGTGACCCTCTACGTCGGCGAGGACAGAGACTACATCCAGTTCATGTTCCAGGGTCACCTAGTCCGTCTCCACAGGCAGAACGTGGCACTTCATCTTGAGCTTGAGCTGTCAGACCATCGCCTGCACATCGATGTGTACGGAGACTTAGAGCCACCTCGTTGCTCGAAGAATGAGCGTACAGCACTGACCGACGACGAGGTACGCTGCTTGTTTAGGGAGAGGGCACAGGAGAGGACACCGCGCCAGCTCACCCCAGAGGCTGGTGTGATTCACAGGGCGATGCACCGTACTCTCCTCCCACGACTTGGCTACAGAGAGGGGATCACCACCTTACAGCAGCACCTAGTCCGTGCTTTACTTCAGCGGACCCCCTTTTGTGTTGTGGATTTTCTCATCGCAGAGATGGAGGATGTGGTCACCGACGGGATGGGTTCTCACACGAGCTTCCCATATGCTCACTATATTTCACATATGCTTAGTCGCATTGATGACGACCCAGGGTCCTCTCCCCTCCCGCAGATGAGGTTGTTCAGGCAGATCACGACGAGCTTCCTGATTCACAAGGCTCATGCACCGCTGTTGACGCGGCTTATGAACGAAAATTATACATCATTTTATATTGTTTTTACCTATTATTATGCGTCAACTTTGCCTTTTACTAACAAATAACATAGATTATTGTGGATTTTGCAATATTGTCTTGGAAATTGTCTACTTGTAATTTTTGCAGGTTTTGGGCCAATTTTAAGCAAAATTCATCAAAGTCTACCTCGAGTAAAAAAACCTCTGAATATTATTCAATAATGGAAGAAGAAGCCCAATTAAAGACCCATCAAATGAAGCCCAATTCTAGAAGACTCGACAAGATCTCGGGATACAGAAGAATCTGGAAGGTTTAGAGTCCGAAAAGGACTCCACGAAGATTTATAGAAGAATTATCTCGAAGCCCGCAAAAGATGGAAAGAAACGGTTGCAAGAAGAGTCCGGGTCGGCCGACCCTGGGCCCTTTGGTCGGCCGACCCCACCCCCTCCCGAAGGCGGTTGAAGTTTCCTTTTCGGCTACGGCATCCTCAGGGTATTTAAAGCAAAGCTGAGCCCCTGGTCGAGGCATCCAATTCATTATCAAGGCGACAAGACGACGACTTGAGGGACACAACTAGAGGAGAGCAGAGGGTCGAGTTTCTAGTCTAGGTTTAGATCTTCTTCTAATCTCTAGAGGTGATTAGAGGCCTTGCACGGCTCTCTAATTGTCTAGATCCGGAGGTCTAATTGTATCATCAAGGGAAGGTATGATCATGGTTGTAATTATGATACAGTTAATTAATGAAGTATTGTTCTTGTCTAATTATCATATTCTTGTTCTAATTATGGTTGTTCTAGCTGTAATTAAGTTTATGACTAGATGCATCTTGATTAGACCATGTCATTAAGGGTGATGTTTATCTAGCGTTCTTGATCTTTGATCTAGTTTACTAGTAATATAGTTTTGTGTCTAGTTCTTGTGATCATGGTGATTAGAAGTGCTAATTGCTCTAATTATGTTATTAGACCAAATAAAAGTAATTGGAAGTGCATTCTCTAATTACGTGCCTGTTGAAAGTTCTTCGTCGATTACCTGGTTACCAGTGACAGTGGAGCCCGGGGAAAGGTTGAGCCGATCTAGGGGATTAGATTGATTGATCATGATTTAATTATGCTATGATAGATGTGCTTGAACATGCTTATTTGCCTTGATCTACTAGTTATCTCGCTGCTCTAATCTCGTTGTGAAACTTTATCTATCGTATGCTTTGGATCCGATTAGAGCTTGATTAGAACCTAGTTAATACCCTTTGATTAGAGTTCTAATTATGTTTCTAATTGTTTATCTTATATATATATAGTTTAGTTTATCTCTTTTACTAGATTAGGCTAAGGATTGGTTTAGTTTAAGGATTGGTTTAGAAGTAGATTAGATATCCTTTTTACCCTAGTTTTCGCATAAACTCTTCTTAATTAGATCACGATTAGTTCGTTCCTTGGATTGACATAAACCTACGATACTCATCATAGGGAAAAGCTACACACGATACTGTCGCTTGCAGTATAAGGTTTGCCATGCTTAAGTGCTGTCAACAAGCTTTTCTGGCGCCGTTGCCGGGGAACTAATTATTAGGGTTCTAGTTAATTAGAGTTTATGTTTGTTGTATGTATTTAGCATTTAAATTCAGTTTTATTTCTTTTATGCATTTAGATTTATTTTCTTTATTTTCTTTTTATTTTAGGCGCAATAATTTTATTTTATTTTTATTTATTTTATTTTTATTTTATTTATTACTGTTCTTGCGCCATTTTTTTTATTTTATTTTTATTTTTTTTATTATTTATTTATTTTCTGAATTTAAATTTTGTTTTTAAATTTTTGGATTCAGGACTAGTTTAGTGTAAATTTTGTAGAATTATTTTTTGCTTTGTATATATTTTCTGCCACTAACCTGAGCAGGAATGGATGGACCACGATCCAATAAACCATCTAATTATGTGGATGATCCAGAAAAACTGCTGAGAAAGAGCCGAAACTCTGCCAAATTTTCTCGGAAACAAGAGGAAACTCTGCCGAAGATGGAAGACCAAGAGAAGAAGCTTATGGAGCTGTGTGTGCCAACATCAGCAGACTTGAAGATCAGAGACTTGGCACCACCACCCAGAGCATTTGAGATCAGGAGCTCAGTGATCAACATGGTGCAGAATCAACCATTCAGTGGAAAGGAGGACCCAAATCACCACTTGAAGACGTTCTTGCAGATTTGCAACACATTCAACGTTGAAGGAGTCACTGACGACCAGATCAGAGCAAGACTTTTCCCATTCTCTCTGATTGGGAAAGCACACCAGTGGTTGGCGACACTACCAGAGGAGACAGTGAGCAACTAGCAGAGTCTACTACAAGCATTCATCGCCAAGTATTTCTCACCAGGGAAGACTCAAGCTTTGCGCAACAGGATCTCAACATTTGTGCAGTACCCCACTGAGACATTCAGTGAAGCTTATGAGAGATTCAACGATTATGTGTCAGCATGCCCTCATCACAATTTTCAGAATTGGGACATAATTCAGAAATTCTATGGAGGACTCAACGCAGTATGCAGAGGTCAAGTTGATGCATCATCCGGAGGATCAATTCTCAGTCTCACACCCACTGAGACCGAAGCCTTATTCAAGAAGATTGCAGAGAATGGAGCATGGGGAGCAGATAGAGTGACGCCTACCTCACTGGAGCAGCATACTTCCACTGGAACAGCGAAGAGTGTGCTGGAGGTAGACAAGATGGAGATCCTTGGTGGAAAAATCGACTCACTAATGAGGAGGTTCGAGAAGATGGAAAGTGGCAGAGCAGAGGAAGTGAAGTCTACAGATTACATGATGACTTGTGAAGAGTGTGGAGAGTATGGTCACTCAAGTGAGAGGTGTCCGGAGGAAGCTAAGGCTTTGGACTATGCCAGGAAGGAAGGTTGGATTCCCCCGTCCAATTATAGACAAAATAGACAACAACAGTTCACTGCCGGATCAGCTATTCAGAATGTCATTCCTCTGCGGATTCAGCTCAAGGACTTTATGGAAGAGCAAGCTAAAATCAACAAGGACACACACTCAAAATTCAAGGCTGTAGACAAAGTGTTAGAAAGCATTGATGGCAAGATCACTACTGTGGGAAGTTCAAATCAACAGCTCATGGGGATGATGAAGATTTTAGAAAATCAACTATCTCAGTTAGCAGAGCATCTCCCAAACAAAAATGAAGGAAAGTTGCCAGGACAGCCACAGTCTAAAGAGTCACTCAAAGCAGTTACTACCAGATCCGGGAGAGAGACTAGAGACCCAGAGTTGACTACAAAAATTGCCAGTTCAGTGGAAGCAGAGAAAGAGAGTGAAGACGAACCAGAAGTGACAGTAGACGACACAAGAGTGTTACCAGAAAAGTGTAGAGTTCGAGCTAGCAAGACGGATGAGCATTTCAACAAGTTCATTGAAGTGATCAAGCAGCTATATATCCACATGCCACTATTGGATGCACTTCAAGTACCCACTTATGCCAAGTACTTCAAGGATATACTAGCTAACAAGAGGGAAATGCCATCTGAGTGTGTCAAGCTGACGACTGAGTGTAGTGCAGCCATAATGGATGTCCCTTTACAGAAGATGGCAGATCCGGGATGCCCCACCATCCCATGTTCTATTGGTGTACTCAACATTGATAAGGCTTTGTGTGATCTTGGAGCAAGTGTTAGTGTGATGCCGAAGTCAGTGTTCGATAGACTCAAGCTGCCTAAACCAGAGCCTACATCCATGTGTCTGGAGCTAGCAGATCGTTCAGTGAGATATCCAGAAGGAGTAGCTGAGGATGTGCCAGTGAAGATTGGAGATAATATTGTACCAGTTGACTTCGTTATTCTGGAGATGGGAGCAAGCTCGAGATCACCACTGATACTTGGAAGACCTTTCCTAAGGACTGCTCAAGCCACTATTAATGTGGGGAAGGGAGAAATCAAGTTCAACATCAATGGTGAATCAAGTTCATTCAAATTTCGTCCGAAGTTTGAAGTTTGCCAATCAATTGAAGAGGACGGAGCTTGAAGAAGAAGACTTGTCTGCAGTGTCTACACAAGACATTGGACAGTAAAGATTTGAAGTTGGGCTGAAGGACTCATCTCAAGCGCTATTGGGAGGCAACCCAGGTATTTAGAGTTTTTAGTTTAATTTGAGTTAGTTTAAATTGAGTCAAAACTTTATTGTTAAACATTAGTTAAATTAATAAAGTTTGAGTTAGTTTAATTTAAAGTTTTTAGATTTAAATAGGATAAGATAGCTACTCTCACTTACGTAGCTATCTAAATTTTGAAAACCACGAAGACTTTGCCGGTTTAAATTTGGTTCGATTTTATTCGGTTTTTAAATAAAAATTAGAGTAGATATGTTTTTCTAGATTTTATCTATATTGTTTGAATTTCAAAAATCATCTCTCTAATTTTATTCAAAAACTAGGCGTTTAACCTAAGCCACGCTAAAGAATTGAAGTTAGTTTATTCAATTTAATTAATGAATTGAGTGACTATCTTTATTCTGAAATTAAATCGGTTGATTAACCGAACATTTATTTTTTAATAAAAACTTTAAACATAGGTTTAATTTTCAATATGCTAAATAGGGATAATCTTTAATATGAAAATTAATTCTATCTTTTTGTGTGCTGAAATTATTAAACCTACAGTAGTAGGGATATTTATATTGCTTATACGCATTAAGGACTAGAATTAGTGAAGATTAACATCAATCAAATAAAAATTAATTAATTAGGCAACATTGGATCCTCTTTTGATCTTGTAGCAACCAGCCAAGACATAGGAATAAGATAGGATTAAAACTTTTTAGGATAGCCATGATGAAGAAACATCCAAGGGGACAAACTTATGGTTGATTGAAGTTTCTGTCCAAAGCTGCATGCACGACGTTCAACTTGCAGTAGAAGCTATCCAAAAGTATCAGGAATCCAATGGGCATCTTGCAGGAGAAGGAGGAGACCCAGCAGAGCCAGCACAAGGCCAGCTCGGCCGAGCCACCCCCCCCCTGGTCGGCCGACCTCAGTAGACCCTTCACCAGATGCACCTCCCCTTTCAGCAGAAGCCTTGCCTATAAATTCCAGACCTTTGTTGATGATCTTCACCACCCAGAAACCATTCCAGAGCCAGTATTTCGAGAGAGAAGAGCAAGAGTAGTAGTTCTTAAGAGTTCTTGAAAGGAAGAGTTTAGAAGATGAAGAAGGCGGCAAGCTTCATCAAGAAGACTTTCAAGGGTTCTTCATCAAGGAGCAGCTCTCAACCCCAAGACGACGATTCATCAAGACTTTCATCAAGGAGACACTCTGTCTCTGAGATGGGGAGTTCCGGTTCTGAGCAGAGTCTCCGTCGGGATCAAGGATTGAGAGGATGTTCTTCTCGCTTCTCTGTTGAAGTAGAAGATGTCATGGAGCCGGTGAGGAGGCCACGCACTCGTTCTCAAAGTCAAGTCCCTCAACCGATGAACATTGATGATGATGATGATGATGAAGAGTGGAAGTATTCTTCAGAAGGATTTTCTCTCCGTTCAGCTATAGAAGAGCAAAGGTACAACAGTTGCAAAGAAAGGATTAGGTCCAATCTTGATTTAGATCATGATTTCATGAAAGTTCTAAACTTTGATTCAAGTATAGAGAAATCATTCCTTAATCTTGGCTGGGGTCCTTTCATTCATATTAGTGCTAGTTATCAGAGTGACATAGCACTAGAGATTATGACTACTATGGATATAGTTCAGTCTTCTGATGGAATCAGCACTTTAAGGTTTAGACTTAAGGAAAACTGGACTGATATTTCTTTTGGAACTGTTGGAGCTTTATTTGGATTCCACACTAATGCACCAGAAAGTATAGAAGTTGATAATACTACACTAGAGAATTTTTGGTTGCGTATTGCTAGTGGACATTCAAAGGAGAGAATGAAAATTATCAACCCCATCCTTCGCATCATTCATAGATTCATGACAGTAAGAGTTTTGGAAAGGATGGATGACACTAAGGTGCAGATTGCTGAATTGAAATGGCTATATATTGCACTGTGTCAACCTACTTGGACTAATCCCATTAATGCAATGATTAATCATTGGATAGTCCAGAGAAATAGAGCAACCGGATTATTGGGATATGGACATTATCTTACGGTGATTGCCTTCTCACTGATACCCAATTTGGTTTCTAGCCCCGCATACACTGTGCTACCAGCTAGTATAGATGAAAACTCCCTTAAGAAAGGGAAATACATTTTTGGGAATTCATCTACTGGATTTTATGTGGCTAAAACCAAGTTTAGAATCCCAGATAGAAGGTTGTCTCTGTTTATTCAGAATAAAACTGATTGGTTGGAGAAGTTTATGTTTGAGGAAGAACCAAGTCAGCAAACATCATCAGAATGGGACGCTTGGACTACTCCTAATCAACAGTTTCCTAGCAGTCAGTTTGGAGCAGGTTCATCACAAGGGCCAGTCTATCAAGTCAGACCCATTAGCTCTTATGATCCAACCTCTACTCCTGTATTTCAGCCATCAGGGAATATTCCTCCACCTGCAGTTTTTATTCCTAGAAATGCAAGATCCTACGATCCAGATTTCATTGCAGCTCAGCAGATGCCACACAGATCTTATTATGGCATTGAGACAATGACGGCAAGAAATTATGGTATTCTTGATCATGTTCGGGAAAGTTTACAGCAGTACGAGCAAAACACTCAGAATATTGAGGAGCAATTATTCAACCTGAGGCTGTGGGACCAGAACAATCAAGGCAATCAAGAGTGAAGCTCTTAGTGGTTTGATTTTCTTTTTCTTTTTTTTTATTTATTTATTATTTTAATTTCGAATTTATTTTAATTTCTCTGATTTTATATATTTTGTATAATTATGAGTGTTTAATTCAAGTTAATTTGAGTTTTATTTGAGTCATGTGAGTTAACCATGTATCACCTCCTTTGTTTAATTGAATAAAACTTGTGTTAATTTGTGTTCTAAAGTCTTTTGATTAGACTAAGTTTATGCTCTCAATTTAATGCACTTAAATTTGATTTTTGATTTGCATATATGAGATAGATTTGATATTTCATAAAGACCCATATGATATTAATATTTTGATTTCAGATTTATCATATTGAGTCTCCTTTTAAAAAAAAAAATGAATGATGATTTGATTTTATAAACTTTTATGATCAAAGTTTTTCTTGTGATTATTTTATATAAGCCCTTCCTGTTTAGAGCCTTATATTATATAATACACTATAGTTTGATCAAATTTAATTCTTGATTGAATTGAATTAGGATTTGAATCTAGGGTTTGAGATTTCAAAGCTGGTCATTCATATTTGATTATCTTTTCATTTGCTAGCCTTTTTATCCATGCATTGTATATCTCTACATTGGAGAAAATACAAATTTCGCTGGATATCCCTCCTGAAACCAAAATATCGTCAAAAATATATCTATTCTTACCACAACCTATTTGTTTTCTGGAGTATATCTTAAATTTATTTTTTTCAGCTGGACCCCTGTTCCAAAAAGTTAAAATACTCGAGGATGAGTATTATTCAAGAGTGGGGGAGGAAAGCTTATTTTAAAATTAAAATTTTTATAAAGTTTTTGAGGAGGCAAAGTAATTAAGTAATAAAAAAAAAAAAAAAAAAAGAAGACCAAGTGGTCGAAAATTGAAAAAAAGAGAGAGAAAAGAAAAAAGGCCAAGTGGCCGCAGTAGAATTAGGAATAAAAATATATATTATATTTATGCCCCTCAAAAATCTTTTATATGAGAGTTGGTGTTTATTCAATATATATACTCCAGAAAATTTTCCAACCATATGCAATCCGATATCAGGGACTTCATTTGTGCC
The DNA here is from genome assembly GCA_022530915.1 of Paspalum notatum. Taxonomy (NCBI): domain Eukaryota; kingdom Viridiplantae; phylum Streptophyta; class Magnoliopsida; order Poales; family Poaceae; genus Paspalum; species Paspalum notatum. The sequence continues at coordinate 24,327,261 of CM039685.1, read as the reverse complement.
CTGAAATCATTGATTTATTTGCATATGTCCACCATTCTATATAATTTTTCTTTATCTTTTTCATCAATTTATTTTCCATGACCTTTTTGAGAAATCTCAGTAAAACCAGCAGATCCTTTTCCTAGTTTGATAATATATTGAGATTAAATTTTGATTAGGATCCTTACCGAAAACTCCAGATATAAGCCTACACATATATAATATGATTATGAGATAGTTTTTAGCCACATATTGAGTGACTAGAAAGATGAGTGGAGTTTTGGGCTTTATATAATCTTGATCCTTGAAAACTTTGTCGAAATAATAATTTTTGAAAAGAAGGAGATTCATTTGTGATAAAGTTTGATCTCATTTATCATACATTGTGGGATATGCTTACATGAATATCTATCTATTTTTATATTTGTAGATCCAAACACTGAAAAATATTGAGAGTATGAATTTAGTTTGATTATTTGATTTTAGTTCATAAGTTAACTATATTTTAAGTTTTTACTTACTCGAGGACGAGCAAGGTTTAAGAGTGGGGGTATTGTTGACGCGGCTTATGAACGAAAATTATACATCATTTTATATTGTTTTTACCTATTATTATGCGTCAACTTTGCCTTTTACTAACAAATAACATAGATTATTGTGGATTTTGCAATATTGTCTTGGAAATTGTCTACTTGTAATTTTTGCAGGTTTTGGGCCAATTTTAAGCAAAATTCATCAAAGTCTACCTCGAGTAAAAAAACCTCTGAATATTATTCAATAATGGAAGAAGAAGCCCAATTAAAGACCCATCAAATGAAGCCCAATTCTAGAAGACTCGACAAGATCTCGGGATACAGAAGAATCTGGAAGGTTTAGAGTCCGAAAAGGACTCCACGAAGATTTATAGAAGAATTATCTCGAAGCCCGCAAAAGATGGAAAGAAACGGTTGCAAGAAGAGTCCGGGTCGGCCGACCCTGGGCCCTTTGGTCGGCCGACCCCACCCCCTCCCGAAGGCGGTTGAAGTTTCCTTTTCGGCTACGGCATCCTCAGGGTATTTAAAGCAAAGCTGAGCCCCTGGTCGAGGCATCCAATTCATTATCAAGGCGACAAGACGACGACTTGAGGGACACAACTAGAGGAGAGCAGAGGGTCGAGTTTCTAGTCTAGGTTTAGATCTTCTTCTAATCTCTAGAGGTGATTAGAGGCCTTGCACGGCTCTCTAATTGTCTAGATCCGGAGGTCTAATTGTATCATCAAGGGAAGGTATGATCATGGTTGTAATTATGATACAGTTAATTAATGAAGTATTGTTCTTGTCTAATTATCATATTCTTGTTCTAATTATGGTTGTTCTAGCTGTAATTAAGTTTATGACTAGATGCATCTTGATTAGACCATGTCATTAAGGGTGATGTTTATCTAGCGTTCTTGATCTTTGATCTAGTTTACTAGTAATATAGTTTTGTGTCTAGTTCTTGTGATCATGGTGATTAGAAGTGCTAATTGCTCTAATTATGTTATTAGACCAAATAAAAGTAATTGGAAGTGCATTCTCTAATTACGTGCCTGTTGAAAGTTCTTCGTCGATTACCTGGTTACCAGTGACAGTGGAGCCCGGGGAAAGGTTGAGCCGATCTAGGGGATTAGATTGATTGATCATGATTTAATTATGCTATGATAGATGTGCTTGAACATGCTTATTTGCCTTGATCTACTAGTTATCTTGCTGCTCTAATCTCGTTGTGAAACTTTATCTATCGTATGCTTTGGATCCGATTAGAGCTTGATTAGAACCTAGTTAATACCCTTTGATTAGAGTTCTAATTATGTTTCTAATTGTTTATCTTATATATATATAGTTTAGTTTATCTCTTTTACTAGATTAGGCTAAGGATTGGTTTAGTTTAAGGATTGGTTTAGAAGTAGATTAGATATCCTTTTTACCCTAGTTTTCGCATAAACTCTTCTTAATTAGATCACGATTAGTTCGTTCCTTGGATTGACATAAACCTACGATACTCATCATAGGGAAAAGCTACACACGATACTGTCGCTTGCAGTATAAGGTTTGCCATGCTTAAGTGCTGTCAACAACCGCCCGCTCCTAGAGCGCCGATGCAAGGGCCTACACCGCTAGAGGGACCCCATGATGCGTCTCCTCCCAGACCTTCAGAGACAGAGACCGCACCAGAGATAGGGGGAGCGACTGCTGCAGACACAGACAGTGGGGACGACAGCTCAGATGATGAGCGCGCGCAGCCCCTGCCACTCCTCTCTCATGATCATGAGCCAGGTGGCTCGCGCGCTCCTCCCCCACCCCCACCACCGCCGTCTGTCACAGCTGCTCAGGTTGCGTCACCTACAGATATAGCATCTATGTTATAGATGATGCTCCAGCAGCAACAGCAGCAGAGGGCTAATGAGCGTCTGGCAGAACGACTCATAGAGCAGCAGCGACGCAGCGACGAGCGCTTTGCACTCCTTCTGCAGCAGCAGCAGCAACAGATGCAGCAGAGGAGTGACGAGCGCTTCCTCCAGGTCTAGCAGCAGTCGGCTGAGCAGCAGGCACGGATACTTTCTACTGTACACTCACTGGTCGCAAGGCTCTGGACAGATACTCAACAGCAGATTGAGTCCCTGCGCCAGCAGTTCTAGCTTGCTCCGCCACCTGCAGCCTTTCTGCCTCTCACTACCTCAGACACCAGCCTCTAGAGCCCGTTTGCCTCGCTAGCTACTCTGAGCACTTCACCGATTCACTTCTCCTACTCAGAGTTGCTAGCGAGCCAGCCGTGGATGGAGCTGACGCAGCTTCCGGCATGTACGCTTTAGTTCAACTCCTCTCCGCCGATGTTGCCGGATCTGCCTCTCACCACAGCGCCAGACAGTCAGCTCCAGACTTTCGGGCAGCCCCCAGTCAGCAGTGCTCCGCAGATTTCTCCCCTACCAGAGGCGTCTGAGCCGTCAGCTGCCGAGGCTACTCCAGAGTTCCAGTCTGCTACCCAATCAGCCGAGCCTAGCTTCCACACGACTTCCACCACGTGCTCGACGACTGGTGCCACTGCTCCAGCCACGACGACGATGCCGACCCTCACCGTCTCTGCCCTGCTCGAGGCTCCAGGCACCACTTCACCCTTTGACATTGAGCGAGCAGTTGACGACGCAGCTGCTGAGGAGACTGACTCCGACTCCCCATCGCATTTCATCTTGTCCTCTCAGAAGGATGGCTCCCGGCTTCCCGACCCTCCGGCGTCTTAGGTCTCCCTTCTTGGTGCTTGACGCCAAAGGGGGAGAATAGACTTAGGGGGACCTTAGGTGAGAGTGAGTAGAGCCAGCTTAGTTAAGGGGAGCTAGAGAGTGATTTCTTTTGTTGTATGTTGGATCTTTTGGATGTTGACCCATGTCATGGCATTTGGCTTTTGAGCATGTTGTATGTTCTCATGACTATGGTTGATTGTTGTTGTGACTCTATGTGTTTATATTCATGTTTTACTTTGAGCCTTGCGTTTACTTTCTTTACTTTACAAGGTCTACTCGTTTTGTTGTCATCAATCACCAAAAATGGGGAGATTGTGAGAAACAAGCCCTAAAAGGTAGAGGTTTCAGTGATTAATGACAACCTAATGTCGTTTACTAATGAGTTCATGCATTGAAGGTTCTATATTAGTAATAGAGCTCATTGGTTGATTAAAAGAGACCCTTAATTTCAAATTCTATTAGACGGCTTGTGGTTTGATCGAGTTAGCAAGAAGATCGGGTGTTTCCCTAGCTCTAAGTGCCAAAAGGAGAAGAAGGGCACTTAGTTTTCTATTTGCTAGTTTTAGTCAAGCCGTACTATCAAGAGGGGTTGAGGTGAGTAGCTTGAGTCACTCTATTTCGAGAATTCTCTAACTTTCGAGTGCATCATTGTACTAAAGCTCAAGCACCTTAAAACATGCCAAAACACACTCACTTTTGTAAGATAAGTCAAGAGAAAGCCCTCCGAAAACTTTACAAAACTCCGTTTGAAAACAGCGCTAAAAACTAGATTTTTATGTACCACTGGACAGCCACCGGACTATCCGGTGGCGCGAAAACTTAAGCGCTGAGGTTGTGTCGTTCGGCTGAGCTTTAATAGGCACTGGACGATATAAACTGAGGGCTTTGCTTCCTTTCGTCCCAGGCAAAACAGTCCATGTCAGGTGCACCACCTGTCGTTATAAACTGAGGGGTTGCTGAGTGGGCTACGCGAAACTCACCACCGGACTATCCGGTGGCTCTAAGGCCCTTGGCGCGAAACGGGAATTTGAATTTTATATACCACCGGACTGTCCGGTGGGTACGCAGAAAAACGGTTGGAGCTTCCCAACGGCTATTTTTGGAGCTCCATCCTATTTAAAGGCTCCCCCTCCCCTCATTTACTACCTTTTCAACCCAGGAACACTCACATACACTCAAAAGTCACTTACACCACCAATTCCACACTAAATCTTGAGCTTTGGGCAAGAGACTTGAAGGGAAGAGAACTCCTTGATTGGGGTTGAATCAAGTGAAGCCAAGGCTTGTTACTCTTGGTGATTGCGATCACCTAGACGGCTGCGGTCGTGCGTTCCACGAGCCCCCGAAGCTTGTGGGAGAAGCGGAGCAAGCCCTTTGCGAAGGGATTGTAACCGGCTCAAGCTCGCCGGTCCGGAGCGGAGAAGAGCTTCATCAAGAAGAGAGCACTTGGTCCGTGGATCAAGGGGTTGCTTGACCTTTGCGAAGGTCACTTTGCCAACCTCATCCCTTGCGAGGTTTGAGGCTAGGATCCTTACGAGGAGCCCACGAGAGCAAAGCCTTGCGAGGGGCGCCAAACGAGGAGTAGGGGGTTGTGACCGTGTGTCTCCCCGAACCTCGGGAAAAAAATCCTTATGTCTTCTCTTTACATTTCCGCATTTACTTTCCGCACTTTACTTTCCTAGAATTGCATGCTTGGCTCTAGGTTGCAAACCTTTTTGTGTGTTTTTTCATTAGGATCACTTGTTTAGGCACTAGTGTGAATTGGGACTTGTACGATAGGATTTAATTTTGAGTTTCGAAATTAGAAGTCCAATTTACCCCCCCCCCTCTTGGACATCTTGATCCTTTCAGTATGTTTTACCTTCATGCAAGTTATTTTTGATATTGTTACTGTTATGATGAAAGGTTGCAGCTGTTAAATCCTGCATCCTATGCTAATATGACCTTGTTTAACAATCAATGGCTAAGGATCCACTTATTAGTAAGCAAGCTTTGCATCAGCCGTAAACCATTCCATTAAGTCCTATTGAGTAATTAGTACTCAGGGTTTGCCCCCACTTTTGGAGCGTAGGTACTGATGACATCTGGACAACTGTTTGGAGGAGGGTAGAACCGGTGGGCTCGGTGCTACTCGCCGTGTTCATCTCTGCATGAAGACTACTTAAGTATTTTGTTTCCGCTGCGAGATGTTCTTGAAATCGCTTCCACTATATTTTGAATATATATTTGACTACATATATTTGGTTTGTAAACTAAGTTTATCGACTCTCCATTTCAGTTGCCTGTAATGATGTAACTGTTGTGGCTCCATCGAGAGTCGGATGTGTTTGATGTCGGTTCCTCTGGGAATGGTGTTATCGAGAGCCGAAGGACTCTCGACGGACTACCGAGCTTAGTCCGGCCTAAGTGCACTATGAGCCAGAGGTGGCAGGTGGTGCTTAGTCTGGATTAAGCGGGGCGGTTCCGCCACAGTCTCTCCAGATTCCTTCCCCTTTGTCCAATACTTCTCCTCCTTGTTGACAATGGACACATAAAGGGTTCCTAGGACTCCCCCTGAACTAGACAACTTCCCCTCAAAATATGCCATGAGATGTAGAGAGTGTACCAGAAAGAGCTCAGAAGGGATGGAAAGCTAGTATTAGCATACATAGCAAGTAAGGGCAAGGAAGCATGCAACAAGCTCAAATGATATCTTACACATATTAGAAGCATGCATGTTTTTCAGGATTGTTCAAAAGAAAGCATCAGCAACATGAATAGCACCTAGCAAGATAGGCATGAACAGCAAGATGCTAGCAATGCATACAAGGTGTGCTACTCTCAACCAAAGCATACACAATAAGCCATAAGCATTTTAGAGACTTGCATATTTCAGATTTAACCACTTGTATTTCATTAGCAAGTTTCATATTGTGCCAGGGGTTATTCACTTGTCTTGCCACTTCTTACCAACCAATGCCAAGCCTAGGTTCAAGGAACCATCAAAAGCTCAAGACAAGGTTTTGGTCATACACAGCTTAGTCCAAGTTTATGCCAAAGTGCAAAGACAAGCAGTCTCGAACTAAGTCAGTGTGACAAGCAAACCCACCTAGATCTTTTCATTTCAGCACAAGACACCACTTGTAAACATTTAATTCAGATTTCAAATTAAGCAAGGTGTCATAAAAGCTTAGGCATTGATTTAGAAAGGCATACAACTAGCATATCCAGGTATGAAAAGATAGCATAGCATTCATCACTCCTACACATGCTAGGCAGCCAAGTCATGTGGTGATCATATTTTTGGATTTTCAGGAAATAAAAGGGATTAGCTCAGAATTAGTATTCAACAGACTCATGTAAGCTTAGCCAACCACGATCAAGCAAGCATCTGTACAACCTAGCACAAGCAAATACTAACTCAACATACCAATAGAGCTCTAGTGCTAGTGAAAATGCATATGATATAGTGCAATGCATGATATGATACAAAATGCAAAAGAAGCAAAGAAGAAACAAAAACAAAAGCACTTCCTTCTGGTCCACCGCCTCCGCATCTTCATCCGCATCAAGCGCCGTGTTTGTACTCATAGGAGTTGTCATGGGTTTTGAGTCACCCATGTCAAACTTCTTGAGGATATCTCTTGTGTACTTGGCTTGATGGATGATGGTACCCTCATGGCCTTGCTTGATATGCAGCCCGAGGAAGAACTGAAGCTCACCCATGAGACTTATCTCAAATTTTCTGCTCATCTGTTCAGCAAAACTAGACACCAAAGCATGAGATGAACCACCAAAGATTATGTCATCAATATATCTGAACTATCAGGGTGTCACTGCCACGACTCAACAAAAACAAGGTCTTGTCTACTGAACCCATCACAAACCCAGACTTGAGTAGGAAACTCTTCAATCTAGCATACCAAGCTATTGGAGCTTGCTTCAGACCATACAGGGCTTTTCTCAACTTATACACCTGGTCTGGAAACTTGGCACTCTCAAAGCCAGGAGGTTGTCTCACATATACCTCCTCCTCTATGTTACCGTTTAGAAAAGCTGACTTGACATCCATCTGCTGTAGTTTGATGCCTTTAGATGCCGCAAAGGCAAGCAGATTCCTAATGGCTTCTAAACGGGATACAGGGGCAAAGGTTTCCTCATAGTCTATCCCCTCCTTCTGACAGAAACTCTGGGCTACCAATCTCGCTTTGTTCCTCACAACCATTCCATTCTCACCCTGTTTATTTTTGAAAACCCACTTGGTACCTATAGAGCGACAGTTTGGTGGAGGTTCAACTAAATCTCAGACATGATTTCTCTCAAAGTTCTCCAACACCTCATGCATGGCGTTCACCCAGTTAGGATCAGATAATGCATGTGACACATCTCAGGGCTCAAAAGAAGCAACAAATGCAGAGTAGGAGAAAAAGCTAGAGAGTTAACCGAAGAGCTTGTGACACGCTGGTGAAGATCTCCAATGATCCTGTGTGGAGGGTGATCCCGCAGGACTTGTTGAGATGGAACAATCTTGGAGGTCACCTCCCCGGCGTCCTCAGCCGGGCCAGCCTCTGCTTGAGCTTGCTGTCGGGGGAGTGAGGAGGAAGCCGTGGGCAAAAGTCCTCCTTCATCATCAGAGCTCATAGCAGAGGGAGCAGGAGCTGCAGCCGGTGCAGGGGCTTCTGCATCACCATTAGGTACTGCGGCTTCCTCATCTTCAAAGATAGGAGCACCTTCCTCATCATCACCTGAAAGCTCAAAGTCAGGGGTTGTGCAGGGCATAGTTTCATCAAAAGAAACCTCACAAGTCTCAACAACTTGCTTGGCCTCCAAAATCCACGCACGAAAAGCCCTAGAACTAGAAGCATACCCCTGAAAAATCCCATCCAAACAGCGAGACTCAAACTTGTCCATATGACCTGCCTTCTTTAGCACAAAGCACCTGCAGCCAAACGCTCGCAAATGCTTGACGTTGGGCTGCCTACCAAACTGAAGTTCATACAAGGTTTTCCCAAGGAAAGCTCGCAAGAAGATCCGGTTCGCAATGTAACAGGCCGTATTCACTACCTCAACCCAAAAGCTCCTCGGAGTCCTATGCTCATCAAACATCGTCCGTGCCATCTCAACGAGTGTGCGGTTCTTGCGTTCCACAACACCGTTCTGTGGTGGGGTATATAGAGAAGAAAACTGGTGCTCAAGACCTAGGCCACGACAGAAGTTTTTGAACAGAGAGTTTCTGAATTCTCCGCCATTGTCACTGCGGATAGCCCTCATGGCCTTATGACTCTTGTTTCTCAACCTCAGTACTAGATCCCGAACAAAACCAAACGCCTCATCCTTAAACTCCATGAAAAATACCCACGAGAACCGCGAAAAGTTGTTGACAACAACAAGCACATACCACTTTCCACTGACCGACGCTACCTGAGCGGGACCTACTATATCCATATGGAGTAGCTCACCCGAATAGGAGTTCATAACGTGAGACACAGGAGTGTGAGAAGGAGCAACCATCTTTCCATGACGACAGGGGTGGCACACTAAGTCCTTCTCAACTTTCAATTTGGGCAATCCTCGGATTAGACCCATTGAACTCAACCTAACTAGCAGATCAAAACTCAAGTGACCAAGTCTCCTATGCCACTTCCATATATCAGCAAAGGGGCTAGCAACCAAACAACGCGCAGGGCCAGAAACAGATGTCAGATCGACCCTAAAAACCTGACCAAAAGGCAGCAAAGAGCAAACAAGGGTCTCCTCAGCATCAAGAACACGGCATGCACCCTTCTTAAAATGAACCTCAAATCCTTCGTTGAGAAGTTGCGAAACAGAGACCAAATTGAAGCCAAGATTCTGGACAAAAGCGACTTCTCTTAGGGAAAGCTTAGCAGAGAGCAAAACAGAACCAACACCCAACACTTTACCTTGACCATTGTCCCCGAATGTGATGTACTCCTTGGTGCTCATGGGGTTGAGGCTGGAGAACCACTTGCGGTACCCTGTCATGTGCCTAGAGCAACCGGAATCCATGATCCACACGTCCTCCATGCCTCGATCCTGTAAAGTCAAGTAAAGCTATGGTGAGCAAATGGTCCGGCACTGGGGTTAGTACCAAAATTGTTGTACCAGTGCCGAGCCATTTGCTCAAAAGTGGGATAAGCACTATCAAAGAAATCATCACGACGATCAGGGTAACCACGACCTCCAAAGCGTGAACCCTCGAAAGCTCCCTCAAAGCCTCGGTCCATAGCCGCGCTGAACACGACTAGGAGCTCGGCCGGTAAAGCGACTCTCACCACTAGGAGCGCGGACTTGAAAGCCGCCTCCTCTCTCACTACTAGCAAAGCGGTCTCTCATCTCACCGCGGTGGGAAGGATCTTGCCTACCACCCTAGTAGATTTCCCCAAGCTCTCTCCCGCCTCTCAACTCACTTCCTCCTGAAGCAAAACTCCTCTAGGTGGCCATTCCGCTGGCAGAACTCATAGTGGTAGATAGGCCTCCTAGAAACAGGGTTAGGCTGGGACTTGGGCTTAGGTGGTGTGGCCTTGGGTGTCTCAGGCTGCTGGACTAGCTTCCTGCCCTTGGGCTTAAGCTTTTCATCTATTATTTTGTCCAGCTTAGCCTTAGAAGGCTTGGGTGTCCAGTACTACTTCTTTGGGGCAGCCTTGGGTAGCTCATGGTAAACCCCATCAACAGTCTCACCTGGCCGGGTAGGAGCAGTTCTAATCTTAACCGGTGCACTCTTATCACTCGAATTACTGCACTCCCCAAACCCAAAACCAATCATGTCACCCTCGGCTCTCTTGATCTCTAGTTGGGGTTGCCTCGCATACACCCAACTCAGCACCTCTCTCAATCTGCAGTTGTCATCTTGCAAAGACAACACTTGCAACCTCAGATCTTCCAGAACTACTGTCTGGGCAGCATAGGTATCACAATCTAAAGAGGGAATCACATGAGTAGCTTTCTCCAACTTCTTAATGGTGGCATCCCTATCCACCAGCTGCATCCTAAGGGTCAAGCAGTTCTCACAAATGTTAGTAGGTGCTTAGCACCTCAAAGTCAGCTTTCAACTGCTCTAACTCACCTCTCAAAGTAGGATAGACCATACACGCACCCAAAAGCGCAGGTCTAGCCCTAAGCTCCTCAAGCTCCTTGAGCTGCCCTTCAAACTTCTCCTTCAGCATAGCTAGCTCACTAATTAAGCAGGGGCAAGACTCACACTCAAGCTCTCCACTCAAGGTAGGCTCATCCAGCTTGGACTGAAGTTTGCCAAACTCAGCTCTCAGCCCATCTATCTCCACTACCCGCTTGGCATACCTGTCTCTCTGGTGACCAAACTCCGTCATGAAATACTCGCAGGTAGGGCACTCAAACTCACTAGGGTGGGGTCTCGCACTCCTCAACCTCTCATTCTCCTCTAAAGCCTCAGCAAGCTCGGCTTTCAACTTTTGCAGCTTCTTGGCTGCCTTCTCCAACATCTTATCATGGGATTTCAACTCTCGATTGTTTTGCTCTAGCATTTCAAGGATTTCATCTTGCTCAGGGGTTACCTCATCATTGGAGGAAGAGTTGCTACCATCATCTTTGTTCTCCTTGTCCTCAAGCACCATGGAGCAAACCGAGCTCCTCTTGTTCTTGTTCTTGCGCTTGGATTTGGTGGAGATGAAGCACAAGCCAGCTAGACCACCTTGATCGTTCCTCTTGTCCTACTTGTTCGTGATCTCCTCATCACTTGAGCTCGACGAGGACGAAGAGGAAGAAGACCCGCTGCTGCAGAACCCGATCTCGGCAAAGAACGCCTTGTCCCGCTTCCTGTTGTCCTTCTAATAGCTCTTGAAAGCCTTCCGAAAGTTCTTGCCGAAGTGGCGCTTGCTGGAGCTGTGCTTGTCAGAGTGGTGCTAATCAAAGCTTGGCTTGCCGGAGTGGTACTTGTCGGAGTTGCGGGATTAGCTCTTGCCCTTCTTGTAGTAGTCGTTCTTGTTGGGCACTCGGCGATGAAGTGGCGACCTCTCCGCACTCGAAGCACTTGGGCCTCTCGCCCCTCTTCTTGCTCATCCGGTTGTCATAGGCGCGCTAAAAGCGACTAGACACCAGACAAAGCTCTTCATCCCCAAGCATCACAAACTGCTTCTCTGTATACATCAAAGCAGAAACAAGAAGTTGTGTAACAGGGGATTAGCAGCAGACTCACTTGAGGGGGTAGCCAAGGCCAGACTCTTGAAACCTGTACAAGTGAGGGAATCCCTCATCTTGTAATCTACTTCTATGGCCTTAAGCTTACTATAGAGCGCCTCTACTCCTATCGTATCATACCCCGCCGACTCAATGATTGAGTTCACCTTGATCTCCCATATTTTTCTATCCAAAGCATACAACAATTTCACAGCCTACTGATGATCGGTGTATGGGAGCTCAGCGGGGGCAGAGTTGACACGCAACTTGTTGATGATCGATTGAAACTGACCAAACAAGTCATCCACAGACACTCCCGGCTTCTGGACGAAATTTTCATATTCGCGCCAGTAGGTCTCAACAAGCCTCAATTTAATGGTGACAGTATCCTCATGGTGTGCATTAAGCAGAGACCATATCTCGCGCGCCATCTTGAGGTGGCTCACTCTCTCATAATCCATGGGACCAAGCCCAGAAAAGAGAAAGTTAACAGCTTTGGCATTCGCCTCATGCTGAGCCACGATCTCAGGCGTAGTACGCTCAGCAACTGGACGCACCACAAAAGTCGTACTCGGAGTAGCATCTCATATGTCCTGACTCTAGCTAACAAGGAACGCCTCCATTCTACCCTTCCAGTAGGGATAGCCATCAGAGCCAAGGACGGGAATTTTCCTAGAGTAAGTCATAGTCGCTATGGTTTCTTCACCGGTTAAGGTATGGGAAACCTAACCGGCTCTGATACCACTTGTAGGACTGAGACGTGCGACTAGAGGGGGTGAATAGGAGCACTTGAAAAACTCAAACTCAAACCCCCCAAAGTGCGCTCTCATGAAAACACACGCACACCCGATACCGTCCACTGAACAGATACGTATCGGGTGGAAAGCTGAAGCACTAGAATTAATGCCCAACGAAATGGACGTAAGATGAGCAATCAAACTACACCTAAACGAACAAACACACTACACCTAGACGAGCACACACAACACCTAAAACTGCACCTCTCTAATGTGCAGAGTTGCGTAGCAAAGACAAGCTACCAACCCTAGGACACATTGAGAAACCCTAAACAGAAAAACACTAAAGCACGCAACAAAGCAAGCCAAAACAACAAGGCACAAATGAACAGCAACTAGGAACATAGACCGGACAAAACAAGCAAGGGAGAACAAGACAAACCAAGCAACGCCTCGGACAATGAGGAAACCATGTAGCCACTCCACACCTAAGTGCGTCTTGCCGAAAAATAGCAAGCGATGAGTATGGGCCAGAGGTGAAGACACTCAAACACGAAGACACAGCAAAAACACACATGTAACACCAAAGAAAACAAGAAGAAAGGACCAAGGAAGAAGCGGAGTAACAAACACGAGAAAAAACAGCCCCAGAAACACTAGACCGGACAATCCTTTCTCCACCAAAAGAACTGACCAGACAAACCTAAAGAAAGGGAAGAAAACAGCCCAAAAACACTACAGACCGGACAATCCGAGGAAAGGGGACCAGACAATCCGAGGTCCCTACTTCGGACAAACCCAAGGACAATTAAATTGTCCTGTCAGTTCTCCGAAAAACTGCGTAGAAAAACAGCCCGACACCCCATCGAAAAATTGATCGAAACGGGGTCAAATCTCAACAAAACTTCACGAAAAATTTGCATGGACAATCCTAAGGACCTTCCCTAGCAAACCCCAGAAGATCCACTTTAAAAGATCAAGGGTTGCACATGTATTCCAAATCTCGTGAGGTAGGTGAGTTGACACTGAAAAACCAAAATCCGACAAAAACGGCCATTGCTCGTGGTTCAATGATTCTAGCACTTGGCTAGTGAGATTCACTACATCATAGCAAGTCCAAAACGCAAGCAAAAGAAAGGATTCAACCTCGGCCAAAGAAAAAACCCGAAAAGCCAAGAATTAAGTCCAAGAACGAAAGGAAAAGGGGGAAGAACAAGCACAAGTTGCTGCACGAAATCACTTGGATTAATGGCCCAAGATGGGTCTCAAGATCATATTACAACCAAAGAATTCGTCCCAAGCAACCACCCTCTCCTTCCCTCTTGATGTGGAGGCTAGATCTCACCCTAACCCTCCTAAACTTTGTGCTCAAGGCTTGAGGAGCCAAGAGGAGTCCTAATGACCAGCTCTTAGGCTATTTATACACCGGTTCAGTTTTGACATTTTTACATAAACACCCCTAACACTAGAAATGCTCGGAGGGGCTAAAACAGAAAAGGACCCAAAATATCGGGGACGGACGACCACGATGAACACTTCATCTTCTTAGATTCCACGCAATCTTCGGATGTCCTCCACGTGGCCAGTAGTCCAATCTGCCTTTGCACCCCCGGAAACCAGGAAACTTTAGGAAGTCTCCGTCTGCACCAGACTTGTCCCATCTTCTCTATCTTGGCGAGTCGTGGCCCAACTCACCAAGGCTTGGGTAGCTTGGGTGGCGGTTTTGAGCGGAAGCCGCCAAAGCCTCCCTCGCACGCCTTCGTGCCATGCACTCGGGTTGGAGCATCATGGTGGCACCCAGCTTTCCAGTCCATCGGAGTTGCCTCGTTGTCCATTGGAAGGCTTACACCACCGTTGCCGAACCGCCCCACCGTGTACCTAGCTTCCATGGTCGATCGACGCCGAGCATTGCCTCCGGTCCATTGGTGGGCTTTTGCCTCAGTCCATCGAGGTCTTCATCATCTACCTCCAGTCCATCGGAGGGCCTCCAGTCCATCGGAGGACTTGTACCATTGACAATCACTCATCACACCAGGAGAGCAATGTGACACCCTAAAATTTGCCTTTCTAAAATTTTGCCAAATTCAATCATAATATGCTTAGGTTGTGTTGATTAGTGAACATGACATGGATTTATTTAATTTTCTTTCTCAAGTCAGGTGCTAAAATAAATATATGATCAACATGTTTGAGCATTCATGCCGCTGCATTTTATTTCTGCTTGTTAGTATATGTGTGTTCAAATGTCTAGTTTGACCTTTTGGTATGAATGCAAATGAAAATCCTTCGTTTCTATGCCAAATTTCCAAGAAAGGTTCCAGTAAAATTTTGTGAAATCTCGGGTCGATTTTGGGCCTATTTCCTTCTCTTCTCCTCTTCTTCGGTACTTTTCTCCTCCCTTGCACAGCAGCAGCCCTACCAGCCCACTCCACCTTTCGGCCCGCCGGCCTCCAGCACGCCTCCGCTGCCTCTCACCACCATGTAGGGCCCGCTTGTTGGCGCGGCGCCTCCACACCGCGCCAGCTCTCTCCCTCACTGCCAGCTCGGGCCCACTTGTCGGTGTCGTCCCCCACTTCCAACCGCCTTCTCCGTTTCGCCCGCCCGTGTCCAAGCCAGAGCGAGCCGAGGACCGCGCCCACGACCTCAACCCCACGCCACCGCACTCTAGCTCCCTCTCACGGACGCGACGGACCCGCCCATCAGCCGCGCCCTCCACCTCCAAGTGCTGCCCCGCTCCGCCCGGGACGAGCTCGAGCCGAGCCGCCCATGACTCGGGTCCACGCGTCTGCGCCCACGACCCCAGTTCGCACCCCGCTCCCACGTTCTCCGCGCACCTTCAAATACCCCACACTCGCATCCTGGAGTCCGTTCCGCTCCAGTTCCACTCGCTCGCCCTCCCGTAGCTCTCGCCCTAGGCCGCGCATGCCGTCGTCGCCCAGGAGCTACCGCCGTGTCCCGGCCAAGTCACCCACGTTCCGCTGCCCCGGTAACCACGGTGAGGGCCGTTTCGGCACCACGAACCCTGCGCTTCCCTTGGTTTCCCCTTTCCCTAGCCGGAGCTGGTTTAACTCGAGCGGTTCCACCACTGTGCAGAGCTCCGAGCGCCGCCGCAACGCCGTCGCGTTTCGCCATCGCCGTCCGCTCCCCTTGGACCAAACCAGCATGGTGAGTCACGCCACACCCTCGCCCACCCGACGCATTTGATCTTGACATCTATCTCGCGTTGGTCACTTCTAATTGCGTCCGCGTCGCCATCACGCAGAACTCGGCCCGTTTCCGTCCGCCGCCGTCGTTATCCACCGTCCCTGCCTCTGCACAGACGAGGTCACATCCCAGAGCTCCACGTTGAGGTGAGGAACCTTCACGTTCTATATCCGCCCTGAACCCCCTTCTCACCTAGCGGGAATTGAGAGCTCAACTTTACTTTCTGAACCTTATGTTATGCTTGGGAATAAATAATCTTGATAATTGCTGGAACTTGATGGAATTGTTGGAAATATTGTTGTTTTGGGAGCTTGGGCCTTTTACCCGAGTGTCTCACCATAAGGATCGGTTCGCCGAGCGACCACCGAGGAAAACAGTACAACCATGTGGGATGGAATGGGACATACTTCACTGACTAATTAGATGAGCTAGTGTTGTAGTTTGCTTCCCTGAAATATGGTGTAAGAGGGGCCCTGGGGCATAGGTCTTCTTTTGCCAAGGTGGGTGCAGTGGTTTATTCAGTTGTCCCTTTTTGTTAGTCACCTCTTGGAAGGAACTCTATGCTTAGTAACTGGGGGAAACCTGTAACAGGCGGCTACTCGCTAGTGAGTCTTTGTAAAGGTCTCGTAGTGAGACTACCTGTCGCACATCAAGGGTAATGAGTAAGGGTCTTGCAAACCCGGACAATGGGAAATCACGACCCATGGGTAAACTGTACAACCTCTGGAGAGTGTTACCAAACTGATGCATCAGCCGTGCTCACGGTCATGAGCGGCCTAGACCCTCAATTGATTAGAGAAACATGTGGTTTGGGCTGAGATGTTGATCACAATAACTATCAATTTGTTAATTTATGCTTTACCTTTATGCTATATCTTAATGTTATCTCTGTTGGGTAATTTTGGGATAGTAACTGCTAATTTGTGCCTAACAAAAGTTAACTAACTAAAAGCTACTGCAATCTGGTAACCAGTCCACTATAAAGCCAGTCCACCTTAGCCTAAATGGGACACTTGCTGAGTGTGTAAGTACTCACCCTTGTTTTCTTATTCGACAAACTCATTGCGTTCAATGCAACCGCTGATCAGGAGATGGAGAGGCTGAGGATTATATACCCAGACTTTCCAAGTTTATGACGAGTTCTAGGCTAGTGATGCCCCAGGCAGCTGCTTGTGGACATGGAAAGCCCCTTTCGTAGTACTTTGACAGTTTAGTCGTTTGGACTTTGTTTATGTTAAATACTTTCGCTATATCGTTCGTGTTGTAATAAGTAACATATGTACGCTCTTTGCACTGTGTAATGGACCATTTATGTTCTGTGTATGAGAATCCAATCCTGGTACATAATGGTGTACTTCTGGTTTTATTACCAAAACTGGGGGTGACAAGCAATGATGCCGGTCCATTGGATCTCAAATGGTCATGACATGGTTCGGGCACAGTTTTGAGCTGCTGCTTCCAGCGCCGCAGTTCGACATGTACACCTTTAGAAGCTTAACCATGCAGCTAGATGTGGAGGCACCACGCCAAAGCATCGGCGGCGTCATGACTAGTGACGGCAAGCGGAGGAGTTACGCCATAGAGCTCGAGGAGAGGATGATGAGTAACCATCCATGCTTCCACGCCATCTGAGCCATCCTGGTATTTCTCCAATACTAGTGGCCTGAGTTCCTACCAGCCTTCCCGTAGTATCGCATCACGTGCGTTTAGCCAGGACGTAGGCCCCTCTGCTTCAGCCCGGTACCACTCAGATTACATGGCCAACATCAACTCCGCAATGGGGGGAATGAACTTGGGCTAATACGATCAGAGGCTGTACCAACGCACGGAAACAATGGATCAACGGCTCCAATGAAATGCTCCAGAACTTGAACGAGCAAGTTGGAGCTAGATTCCTCAATGCTCAGAACTTCTACAACTACTACTACCAGCACCCCTAGCTTCATTGAAGCTTGGGGGGATGGTAGGCCGTTATGAGCATGACTCCTCGCACCCGCGTCTCTCAGAGTAAGGCGTCCCTGTCTCTTGTCTTTGTCTCCTTCCATGTGTAGCAACAGTACCTGTCCGACCAAGCAGCAGTACCCGTCCAGCAGCATCACCCGTCCCACCAGTATCAGCAGTACCCCGTCTGACCGAGCAGCAGTATCACCCGTCCCACCGAAGGTAAGCACGTTTAATAAAATAATGTCCTTTATGTACTTCGATTTATTGCTCTAAAAAAGTGTCAATAAAAGCAACTACTAACTTTGATGCATATATCTTTCATATGGAAATGATGAATAGTTGCTCTATTATGTTCATGCTTAGTTGTTTGTGCACATACCATACTTAACTTAATTTCGAGCCTATGTGTATAAGTTGAAAGCTTGATCTTGTACTTAGTGGATGCCATTTGCATAACTATGTCTAAGTTGTTGTGAGAAATGATATGGCTAAGCACTAGGTTTTCTCCACATATCCTTAGTAAGATGAACATCTCAGTTTATTCTTTTGAAAAAAAATAAAGTTCCCCCGTTGGTTTGAAACACCTACCAGAGCTAAATACACTGAAATATCTGAGCCTAGCTTGTTGAAGCTGCTTTGTGTTGTTTTGAGCTTTGTCAAAATTTGAGTCTCATTGAATGGAATCATCTCTATCTTGTGAATTATTGGAGCAAAACCATCACCACTTATGCATTTACCTATCCTAGGTATGCATCCACACATCTCCAAATAAATACATTTGACCTTACTCCTTCCTAAGTCAAAAATAGGGAGAGTACGGAGCCAACAAAAAATAAGAAGAAGAAAAGCATCCTAGTCAAGCATAGCAAAAGTATGAGAAAAAAGAAAAGCATGCTAGTCAAGCATGGCAGAAAGAAAAGAAAATACAAAAAGGCTCCATACTCATACCTATCAATCAAAAGGAGGAGGAGGAAAGGAAACAAGGAGATTCATTCATCCACCCACCAAATAAAATTCCAGTAATGAATAAGGCTAGATGATGTAGTACATTTCTTTGGTCCAATCTTTGGCTTTGCAAAACAAACAGCCTAAGTAAGCTAAGTTCTTCCATGACCCTGAGCTCCACATAAGCCTTAGTACAGGAAGTTCTTAGCCATGCCCCTGGCTTCAAATGGTGAGGATACGCTTTGAGTGATCAAGAGTACCTTTGGGGAAACTTGTTTTCTTTTTTGAAAAATCATCAAAAACACCTGAGATGGGAATCCCAAAAGACATGCTTGGAGCAGAACCTGCAGCTAAGTCATTCTTCCTCCCAACCGCCCAAGACATGGCAAGACAAAAAGACGCACCACAGGTATGAGTAAGAGTGATCATTACATACACTATGGTTTGAGGTAAAAGCATGGGTGTCGATTGTGCATAGCTTCTATTCATGAGCATTGATAACCCATCTTGGCTTTACTCGAGGATGAACAAAGGTCTAAGCTTGGGGGGTGTTGATGGTCGTTATTGCACCATTCCTACCGTCAACTGTCCATGTATATGAAGGAAAATATGCCAAAGTGTAGACCAACCCTTGCTACTAACATAGTTCCACAAGTTGTGTTGAAGATTTGATTGCAGGCACAAGATCAGCAGAAAACAGGCCAAATTTGGCTAAGTCACAGAACACTAGCAAGTGGGCCAAGCCGCCCGGCTCTAACCCTAAGCCGCCCGGCCTGACAAAGTGGCCAAACCAACTGTCACCCCCAGTTCTCAACCAATGGAACTGGAACAACATATATGTGCCAGGAACAAGTCTCACATATAATATGACAATAGTGACATCACAGAACGTGCATAAAAGGAGTAAAACACGTTACACAGAGTATATGATCACTTTATTACATCAAGACGACATGTCTTTATATCAGAGTCATAGCGGAAGCGTAAACTTAAACAAAAGAGCCGCCACAGGGACGTCAACTGGGAACTGGTACGCCTAGGCCTTCTTGAACTGAGCAACGGTTGGGTTCCAGCCAACAGTAGGTTGATAAAAAAACAAGCATGAGTATTTCATTCCATACTCAACAAGTATAACCTGAACTATGAAGCTCTAAGGTTGGCTGACATAGCGCATGCGCTTTTAGTGGGTCAAGTTTTATTTAACGGCTAATTACTACAAACGAGTAGATAAACCATTAACCCAAAGATATTGCATATGAACTTTAGTCAACATTATTAACATAAGAACAACTCCCAAACCAAACCAGGAACCACTAATTTGCATAAAGGATCTGGGCCACTCATAACCGTGAGCACGGCTGACATGTCAGTTTCACACTCTCGAGAGGTTGTACATCTTTACCCACAAGTCGCATGCTACGCTAGGAGTTCATCACATTGCCTTAGATGAGATGACTAGCAAGCACACTATGAGGCCTTTACAAAGATCATGCTAGTACGTTGTAACCGCTAAGGTTTCGAATCTCAACAGGTGGAACTCTCCTCCAAGGGGTGAAGCACTCAGCACACACAACCCAAGGCAGGACAAGACCCACATGCACATTCTCCCTCTTGCCCTTTCGGTAGGTTACAACGCACTAGAACAACCTAATTAGTTAGCCAAGACTGTCCCATTCCAGTCTCATGGTAGCACTGTTGTCCTAGGTTGTCGCTTTGCGAAACGGTCCTTACGGAGAGTGGCTATGAGCAAACCACTAAGCACATGCTCATGCCCCCTAAACCATGTTGCTAAAAAGCCAATTTTAAGGAGACATGAACCACTCAAGCACACAGCACAGAAGGTCAAGCTCAACAATTATATTGCATAGAACCATTAATCAAAATTATTAACAAAAGCAACAAGTGTTTGCGCAGCAACTAGCCAACACTTAACCAACATGCATTCCCCTAGGTAAAAATAACGATCGAAGAGGCTAAGTATAGTCCTTATTGGCATACCAGTTAGACACATGCATATGAAGTGATTAAGTGGTTATTAGGTTGTCCAAGTTATACTTGCCTTGATCAAACTGGTCTTGATGCTGCTGTTCAACACCCTCAAACTATTGTTCTTCTTCTCCAACAAACGGCTCACCGTCTAAACACGCTCACGGCAACATACAAGCATTTCCACGCATACATACATGCAAGCAATTAACAAAAGGTAAGAAACAGTACATCATATCATAAAAACAGAAGGTAAAACTAAAAATATTCTACGCATTTCTACGATCACGTGAGCGCAAGAATCACTCAAAACGGAGCTAAAACGTGAAAGTTATGAATAAAATAAGCTCCTAAGGGCAAAACTGTGATAAATAAACTAAACCAGGGGCCAACTTTGCAAAACCGAATGCCTATCCGTAAATAAACATAGCCGCCAAGGGTTTTAGAGCAAAAACCCGAGAGCCTGGACTGCGGGTTAGAATCCCGAAAAGCTTAGGGTCTAAACTGATAAAAACAGGACCGAAATCTAAATACTTTTCAAAGGCGATGGACTGCGGGTTGATTCGAAGGAAACGCGGGGCTTTTCTGCAAAAGTCCCACGGTGGACTCGGTCCGCGCTGACGCGGAGGTGACGTGTCACTCACGTGGCACGCGCATGGTTGCCATGTCGGACTGACGCGTGGGGCCGACACTGACTGAGATTATGTTGTGCGACGTGGCGCTCTATGATTGGTTGGCGAAGGGGTAAGCTGTGTTTTAATCGTGGCCGTTGACGACGGATCGGACAGCCAGAGCAAGAGGAAACAGTGGAGGCACCGACAGCGACCAAGGTCCAGGGCGGAGTCCGCCCCACACGGCGTGGCCTCGCCGGACGCGCAAGCGCTGAGGCCTAGAGGCAGTTCCGCTGCCCTAGAGCTAGCTCTAGAGAGAGAGGGCTCTGGCGGTTCTCACCACAGGCTCGACGTGGACGGGGAAGCGGTATCTCGGCCTGACGATGGTAGATGGCAGACGGGGATGGTCGGAGCTCACGGATAGGGCCTCAGCGTCGCATCTCCGCGTCCAAAACCCACGGAACGTCTTTGCGACGTCCCTGCGAACGGGAAGGCGTGGGTTAGAAGGTCGGAGATAGACCAATGGCGACGAACTCGACGGCGGAGCGGCTTACCGAGGGCGGTCTTCGGTTGCGGATTGAGAGCTCGTCAAGGCATGAGAGTGGAATTGACCTGTGGGAGTGGTAAAGGGGGTGATTGCGAGCTCTAGGGTCTCGTTTTATAGGAGCTTGGGTGAGCTGAAGTGGTGCGGATGTGGGAGGTGTGACCGGCGGCTTGAGCGCTCGTCATGCGCAGTGAAGGCAAGGAAGGAGAAGAGGAAACCGGCGCGAGAGTTGGGGGAATGATGGAGGAGTGATTAAGGAAGAAGTAGTGGGGCTCGATTTTGCTTTTCCTTCACCGGTGCGCCGACGTGGCCGAGCGGAGAGAGGCAGGGCGGCGGGATTTGCGGTGAGAGCTAGGGGACGAGGCTGACTGGTGGGGCCCGGAGGTCAGTGAGAGCGAGGGCGCGGTCCCACCTGGCAGTGGGCGCAGAGAGGGAGGAGAGGGGCGGCTCGGGTGGGCCGGCCTTTCGGCCCAAGTGGGAGGCAGGCCGGTTTCCTTTTTTTTCTTTTCTGTTTCTGAATTCTTTTGAATTGAGAAAGGAAAAGGTTCTAATAATTCAAAGAAATTTGAATTTAAATCCTTAATTCATACAAACAAGAATATAATGCACCAGCATGTATGCACAACAAAGTTAGGCCTATGATTGCTTTTATGCATTTATTTATTTTAATAAATCATGTAAGAATGCAAGCTAAGCACATGAGCCTTAGAAAGTTCAATAAATTGCTTGCCATTATTTTAAAAAAAATACTTGAATTTAAGCTAGGGTGTTACACCGACCCATCTTCGACCTGTATGCACAAGAATGAAGTGTCAACATAGCTCCAAGGTGTAAGCCACGAATGCAACATGCAAAGTACCGGAAGGCCTTGCCACATCATCGATCGAGCACTTGGATTGGTGAAGTCAGCAATCCTCGGCACTTCAATCCTGTGGGTAAGGAAGAAACACAAGTGAAGATCAACGGTTGAGAAAGAAACACATGCATAATTGCCACAACCGCCATGCAACCGACCTAGGGATTGAAGGTGAGCCACAAGATCAAGAGAGGCGGTGGATCCAACAGTTCTCCAGACCGCCCGGTGGGAGGCCGCCCGGCCCCACCTCAGGTCGGCCGGCTTGTAACCGCCATCCTAACCAACTTACCGACCTTGGAAGCTATAAATACCCCCCTAGGCTTCACTCTAGAGTGTGGCAGTTGAGTAGAACATACTTTTGTTTAGTCTAGTAGCACTAGGTTAGTCCTGGGAGTTGGAGTTAGAGTTGAGTCTGAGTCTTTGCCTCAGGGATTCTGGAGTATGTTTGAGTCTCGGTAAAGCTCTTGTATCTTTTTATCTTTGTACTCTTGTTACTCCAGTATAATATACATCATTGCTCTATCTTCTCTTATACTTTACTTTATTTCTTAACACTTGTCTAGTGTGGTGTACCTTTATTGCACACTAGACCAAGGCTTAGGTTTGTGTTGTTCTTAAGTTATCTGAATCTTGCTAGACTTGCCGGTGCTATAAGCTTGTCTTAGACTTTTGATCTAAGATTAAGTTAGTTCTCACCCTTTGATCAAGGAAGAACTTTAGTGTTCACGTTCTCACTTGAACTCTAGTATAGCGTGTCATCTTACCCACGCAGCTTTGGTTGGTAGCCTCTCTAGGTGACAGCTTTAGAGGTCTCAGTATTCCAATCCCGTCGTTCGGTAAGCCCGTAGGCGTTAGCCAGGTCTCCTTCGGTGGTCTACTAACTACCCCCTGATCCCTTGAGGCACCGGAATTTCCCTCGACGCAAGATCCTAGTTCGTGTTTGGCTAACTTAGTTCAACTGCGAATACTCCTCTGCAGCAGTTAAGGAATAGAGTTTGGAAATCTAAATCTCACTCGTTGTTCTCCCAGATAGCTAGCTAGGTGTTGGCTTCTTCAGGCTGAATCTAGCAGTGACTGCATATGGCGACTGCAAAATTAAATGCGGTATTGTTATGCACTGTAGCTGTGAGTCTAGGTAGTTGGAATAGTGATGAGAGAGAAGATGGAGGAAGGGGATGGAGGTGGCTGTTGGTTTCAGCCTTAGTCCCTGTTTTACTCTTCCCACCACCTTGTTATCTTACCCCCGTTGTAAGAATAGTTGGTATTTTATCTAAGTTATAGTACCGCTTGAAAGTTCAACCTTTCACTCCACCTATGCCCTTGCTTCCCTATGGAATTTTACGATACTTGGAATACTCTGAGTGAAAAAGCTACAGCGAATCTCCGTGCGCTTGCGGAGTAAAATCTATTATGCTAAGAGACGTCAACAACTTCCACCTCCAGCAAACCTCAAGGCACTCCGAAGCTTCCTTGGTCATGCTGGGTTTTACAGGAGATTCATCAAAAACTTCTCCTTTATTGCCCAACCACTGACCAACCTGTTGGCCAAGGATACACCTTTCATGTTTGATGATGCCTGCTTAGAAGCCTTCCATACACTCAAGAAGGCACTTGTCACAGCACCCATCATCCAACCACCAGACTGGAATGCTCCATTTGAAACCATGTGCGATGCCAGCGACTATACTGGAGGAGCAGTCCTAGGCTAGAGCAAGGATAGAAAACATCATGACATATCCTATGCTAGCAAGACACTGACGGGCCCGTAGCTGAACTACTACACCACCGAGAAAGATTTATTGGCCGTTGTCTTTGCCATTGACAAATTCAGATCATACTTGGAAGGAGCCAAGGTCATAATATATACAGACCATGCAGCTCTCAAATACCTCCTCACCAAGAAAGATGCAAAACCTCAGCTGATAAGGTGGATCCTGCTACTTCAAGAGTTTGACATTGAGATCAGAGATAAGAAAGGAGTACAAAATTCAGTTGCTGGTCATCTCTCAAGAATGCAATTCGAAGAGACATCATCCTTGCCGATTGATGATTACATGAGATATGACACACTTCTAAAGGTTACGACATCCCAACCATGGTATGCAGATCTGGTCAACTACATGGTCACTGGATACGTACCTAAAGAAGCTGACAAGAGGAAACTGGTCCGTGATAGCCGGTTCTATCTCTGGGATGACCCCTACTTGTACAAGCTCTGCACAGACGGGTTCTTGCGTTGCTGCATTCCCGCTTGTGAAGTCCCCCAGATCCTTAACAGATGCCATTCATCTTCCTACAGAGGTCACCATGGAGCTTACCAAACTCATGCAAAGATTTGGCAAAGTGGATTCTACTGGCCAAACATGTACGATGATGCCAAAGAGTTCGTGAGAAGATGTCCAAGGTGCCAACGATAAGGAAACATTAATCCAAGGGATGCTATGCTACACACCATCAACCTGCAGCTTGATGTATTTGATGTGTGGGGCATAAACTTTATGGGGACATTTCGCAAGTGTGGAGACAAAGAGTACATCCTCATCGCAGTGGATTATGTGTCAAAGTGGGTAGAGGCACTGCCGTGCTCCGCGGCAGATTCAAGACATTCTATCAGAATGTTCTACGACACCATATTTCCTCGATTTGGTACGCCAAGGGTCATTATCAGTGATGGAGGCCCACACTTCATTGACAAAAGATTCAAGAGGTGCCTCAGCGAACTCGGTGTGGACCACTGTGTTGCCACTCCTTACCACCCGCAGACAAGTGGCCAAGCTGAGACATCAAATAAGCAGATTAAGAATATCCTGCAGAAAATTGTCGAAGCTATGGGAAAAGACTGGGTATCCAAGCTACCCGATGCTCTATTGGCATATCGCACAACATATAAAACTTCCATTAGCATGACACCATATCAGATGGTGTACGACAAGACTTGTTACATGCCAGTAGAACTTGAGTTCAAGTCGCATTGGGCAATAAGGAAGTGGAACATGGATCTCCAATCGGCGGGAGTTCGACGTCAAATCCAAATCGCTGAATTGGAGGAATGGAGGGAGAAAGCCTACCACAGTGCCAAGCTGTACAAGGAGCGAACCAAAAGGTGGCACGACAAGCGTATCAAGACCAAGACATTCAAAATAGGAGACAAGGTGCTAATGTTTAATTCTCGCGTTCGTTTGTTTAGTCATGGTAAGCTTAGGAATAAGTGGGAAGGACCATTTTTGGTCCATGATGCTGCCGATCATGGTGCTATCACCCTCCAAGACGATGACGGGAAGATCTTTAAAGCGAACAGGCAACACTTAAAAGTCTTCCTAGAGCCCGAAATGCCACAGCTTGAAGAAGTGGACGTCTACGAGCTGGAAGAAACGGCATGATCACACGACCACGGTCTAGCGACGACCTTAAACGAGCCATGTACAATACCATGCTCCTCACTTTTCTGTCTCATCTCACCTTTTGCTTCCACATCACCAAAATCTCAACGAAAAATCCGACACAACATGTTGAAAAAGGGGTTTCAATCCACCTAGAAGGGCAAAACTGGCTTTAGGTCTGCCAAACCTAAGTCAGCTGAGGGACTCAAGTGTACTGAGTCTGGTCTTTCGTCCCGGCTGTGATGAGAGCTTGTCAACACCGAAGACTTGTTGATGGACGAGCAAGCACCTCCTAAGTGTGACCTGGAGGAGAAGCCACCCCGAGTGGACTGAGAGGCGGCGCCAGAGTGGACTTGGCGTGACAAAAGCCCTGCCGAGTGGACTGGCAGGTGGCTTGGGTGGAGGCCCAAGTTAGGCTCGGCCCACAAGTGTGACCGTGGGTGCGGGACGGTGTCGTGAGCCGTAAAATTACCAAGTGGAGGCCCAACAATCGTTTCCCGGTTCGAGCGTCAAAACTGGGGCCTAAGATCGTTTCTTGGTTCCACCGTTAAAACCAGGGGCTGGTTGCTGGTATCCCAAAACCGGTAGTTATCCAAAGGGATGAGCTACTGACCACGTGGAGGACATCGGGAGATTACTTCCAGTCGAAGAAGATCAAGGACTCCATCATGGCCGTTCATCTGAGTTTCCAGCGTCTTTTCTGGTCTCTACAGGCATTTTAGTGCAATTTGTAGGACCAAGACGTGCGACTAGAGGGGGTGAATAGGAGCACTTAAAAACTCAAACTCACAACCCCCTGGTGCTAACTACCACACTTCACACAACAAACGCTAGACACCATCCACTGAAAGGAAACGTGTCTAGCAAGCACTTGGTGTCTCCCACTAAAAGGGAACACACCAAGCGAGCGGAAGCACAAGACTAAACGACCACAAGATCGCCAGTCAAGTGAAACAACGTCTCTCACAAAAGAGGATCTCACATAGCCACTCCACACCTAAATGCGTCTCACTGATGACACAGAGAGCGAAGAGTATGGGCCAGTGGTGAGAATCACTCGGCCAAGGACGAAGCAAAAACCGAACGGCAAAAACTCCAACAAAAACAACAACACATCCACACGCCGGATAGTCCGGTGCACTTCATCGGACAGTCCGGTAGAGACCGGATTGTCTAGTGACCTACATCGGATAGTCCAATAAAGGCTGGGACGAGGGTCGGAGCCGGATAGTCTGGTGCACGCCGTTGGACTGTCCGGTAGAGGACCAGATAGTCCGGTGGTTGCACTAGAGAGTCCGGTAGCACCCTGGGACTTGAGTTCCCAAACCTAAAACCTGACCAAACCTTGTACAATCTTCACAAAAATTGACATAGGCTATCTGAGCACTATTCCAAAGCTATTCCCAAAAGATCCATGGAAAAAGATCAAGGGATTAGCGGGAATTTCAGATCTCGTGAAGAGGCAAACTTTGAGCAAGAAAAGGGGAAAACTCAAATTCGACTTGCTCGTGGCAAACCTGCAGGTTTGAGATGATCTAAGTCATAATCTCCACGTCCTTGCAAGTCCAAAACACCAAAAGAAGTGGGGAAAACTCATAGGCAAAGCAAAGCACCAAAAGCCTTTGAGAAATCACCCAAAAACCAAACTAGAGAAGGGGAAGGAAGAGGGGTGCACAAAAGCACTCCAATTTCAGAGGAATATTGCTGGATTAATCATGAAATTTAGTTCATACAAAGGATCCTACAGCCTACCACCCTTCATCCTCCCTCTTGATGTGAAGAACCTAGCTAGGGGACTCAAAACCTAGCCAAAAGCTCTCCTTTCTCTCTTTAGCACTTGGCTGTATGGAAACTAAGCCTAGGGTTTTCTAATGGTGGAAGAGTCACCTAAATGACCAGCCACTTAGGTATTTATAGCCCAGGCCTAACGACACCATTTAACACTAAGACCCCTACTCTAGAAAGCCCGGAAGGGGCTGAAATGAAAATGATACAATCGGACGACTACGATGACACTTTGATCTTCTTCTTCTCCACGCCTTGCTTGGATGTACGCCATGTAGCCAGTAGTCCGAAAGCTTCCCCCAGTTTTGAAGTCAGAAACCAGAAAACTTTATTCTCCGGGCTTACTAGGCCGGGTCTTGGCCCAGTCTTCTATCTTGGCGAGTCAGAGCCCAACCCACCAAGTCATATGAACTTGGGTGGAGGTTTTGACCCGAAGCCACCAAAACCTCCCTCGCACGTCTTCGCACCATGCACTTGGGTTGGAGCACCACGGTGGCACCTGGCTTCTCTAGTCCATCGGAGTCGCCTCGCGGTCCATCGGAGGGCTTACACCACCGTTGCCGAATCGCCCCTCCATGTACCGAGCTTCCATGGCCGACCGACGTCGAGCATTGCTTCCAGTCCATTGGAGGGCTTTTGCCTCAGTCCATCGAGGTCTTCATCATCTACCTCCAGTCCATCAGAGGGCCTCCAGTCCATCGAAGGGCTTGAGCTCGTTGACAATCACTCATCACACCAGGAGAGCAATGAGGCCGGTTCATTGTCTCTCAATCTCCCCCTTGATTAGTGCATTGTCAACACCTTCAACCTGTAACCTAAAATAGAACAAAGATAAGAGAAAAACGCAAAACCGAAAAAGAAAGAAAGAAAGAAGAAAGTTGCTCAAAATGCCCAAGAACCAAATACAAGCAAAGAAACAGGGCACAATGTGACAACAAAAGAAAATAAAGCATCGGCTCCTCAAGATAGAGGCAAAAGGCTCAACGCACCGATGCAAAGAGCATGCTAAAAGCTCAACTTCCCCTGAAATGCATCCTTACAAATGCAAAGCTTCCCCTCAACTAAGTCTCTCCCGAGTCCTCGCCCTATGTCCAATACTTCTCCCCCTTGTTGACAATGGACACATCAAGGGTTCATAGAGCTCCCCGTGAACTAGACAACTCCCCCTCAAAATATGCCATGAGATGCAGAGAGTGTACCAGAAAGAGCTCAGAAGGGATGGAAAGCTAGTATTCACAAGTTCTAGTATATAGAGCAAGTGAGGGCAAGGAAGCATGCAACAAGCTCAAATGAATCTATCTTACACATATCAAGAGCTAGCATGTTTTTCAGGGTAGTTTAAAAGAAGGCATCACCAACATGAATAGCACCTAGCAAGATAGGCATAAACTGCAAGATGCTAACAATGCATACAAGGTGTGCTACTCAACCAAAACATATACAACAAGCCATAAGCATTTCAAAGACTTACATATTTCAAATTTAATCACTTGTATTACAGGAGCAAGTTCCATATTGTGCCAGGGGTTATTTACTTGTCTTTTGCCGCTTCTTACCAACCAATGCCAAGCCTAGGTTCAAAGAACCATCAGAAGCTTAAGACAAGGTTTTGGTCATACACAGTCTAGTCCAAGTTCATGCTAAAGTACAAAGGCAAACTGTCTCGAACTAGATCAGTGTGACAAGCAAACCTACCTAGATCTTTCTCATTTCAGCACAAGAAACACCACTTATAAACATTGTATTTCAGATTTCTCTTTAAGCAAGGTGTCATAAAAGCTTAGGCATTAACTTAGCAAAGGCATACAATTAGTATATCCAACTATGAAAAGATAGCATAGCATTCAACACTCCTACATATGCTAGGTAGCCAAGTCAAGTGGTGATCATGTTTTTGATTTTCAGGAAAGCAAAAGATTTAGCTCACAATTAGTATTCAACAGACTCAAGAGAGCGTAGCCAACCATGATCAAGCAAGCATCTGTACAATCTAGTACAAGCAAGTACTAACTCATCATTCCAAAAGAGCTCTAGTGCTAGTGAAGTGAAAATGTATATGATACAATGAAATGCATGATATGATACAGAATGCAAAAGAACCAAGAAAGAAACAAAAACAAAAGCAAGCAAAGGCAAAACCTAAACTACTAAAGTTATCCCTGACTAAAAGGGATAACACACTCCAAGCTCACCTCTCAAGTGCACAAAAGCGCTGAACTCTAGGGGCTTGGTAAAGATATCGGCCAACTGGTTTTGGGTTACTACATGGACTAAGTCAATATCACCCTTCTCATAGTGATCTCTCAGAAAGTGAAACCTCACATCTATGTGTTTGGTTCTAGAATGCAAGACGGGGTTCTTAGCTACAGAGATAGCAGAAGTAGAGTCCACTAGAAGAGGGATCCTCCCAAACCTGAGGCCATCACTAAGGGTGGCTTTCATCCATAAGAGCTGGGAGCAGCAGCTATATACTCTGCTTCTGTGGTAGACAGGGATATGCTAGCTTGCTTGCGAGAGGACTAAGAGATAAGAGAGGTTCCTAAGAGTTGGCATGTGCCGGAGGTTGACTTGTGATCAATCTGGCAGCCAGCATGGTCAGCATCTGAGAACCCTCTAAGAGAAAAAGAAGAACCCTAGGAGTACAAAAGACCAAGCTCAGGAGTGAACTTCAGGTACCTGAAAATGCGCTTCACCGCTTGATGGTGAGATCACATGGGAGAAGCCTGGTAACGCACACAAAGGCAAACCGCGAACTGAATGTCTGGTCTAGTCGCTGTCAGGTACAAAAGTGAGCCGATCATCCCTCGAAATTCCTTCTAATCCACCGCCTCCCCATCTTCATTCGCATCAAGCGTCGTGTTTGTACTCATAGGAGTTGTCATGAGTTTAGAGTCACCCATGTCAAACTTTTTGAGTATGTCCCTTGTGTACTTGGCTTGATGGACAAAGGTACCCTCAGGGCCTTGCTTGATCTGCAGCCCGAGGAAGAACTGAAGCTCACCCATGAGAATCATCTCAAACTCCCTGCTCATCTGTTCAGCAAAACTAGACACCAAAGCGTGAGATGAACCACCGTCCTCAACAAATATCTGAACTATCAGGGTGTCACCACCACGACTCAACAAAAACAAGGTCTTGTCTACTGAACCCATCACAAACCCAGACTTGAGCAGGAAACTCTTCAATCGAGCATACCAAGCTCTTGGAGCTTGCTTCAGACCATACAGGGCTTTTCTCAACTTATACACCCGGTCTAGAAACTTGGCACTCTCAAAGCCAGGAGGTTGTCTCACATAAACCTCCTCCTCTATGAACCCATTTAGGAAGGCTGACTTGACATCCATCTGCTACAGTTTGAAGCCTTTGGAGGAAGCAAAAGCAAGGAGAATCCTAATGGCTTCCAAACGAGCAAAAGGGGCAAAGGTCTCCTCATAATCTATCCCCACCTTCTGACAGAAACCCTGAGCTACCAATCTCGCTTTGTTCCTCACAACCATCCCATTCTCACCCTGTTTGTTTTTGAAAACCCACTTGGTACCTATAGGGCGGTAGTTTGGTGGAGGTTCAACTAAATCCCAGACATGGTTTCTCTCAAAGTTCTCCAACTCCTCATGCATGGAGTTCACCTAGTTAGGATCAGATAATGCATGTGACACATCTCGGGGCTCAAAAGAAGCAACAGATGCAGAGTGGGAGAAAAAGGCTAGAGAGTTAATCGAAGAGCGTGTGACACGCTGGTGAAGATCTCCAATGATCCTATGTGGAGGGTGATCCTGCTAGACCTACCGAGATGGAACAATCTCGGAGGTCACCTCCCCTGCGTCCTCAGCGGGGCCAGCCTTTGCTTGAGCTTGCTGTCGGGGGAGTGAGGAGGAAGCCGTGGGCATGGGTCCTCCATCATCAGAACTCGTAGTAGAGGGGGCAAGAGCTGCAGCCGATGCAGTGGCTCCTGCATCACCAACATCATCTGCACCTTCCTCATCTTCAAAGATGGGGGTGCCTTCTTCATCATCACCTGGAAGCTCAGAGGCAGGGGTTGTGCAGGGCATAGTCTCATTAAAAGAAACCTCACAAGTCTCAATAACTTGCTTGGCCACCAAAATCCACACACGAAAAGCCCTAGAACTAGAAGCATACCCCAAAAAAATCCCATCCAAACAACGAGACTCAAACTTGTCCAAATGCCCCGCCTTCTTAAGCAGAAAGCACATGTAGCCAAACGCTCGCAAATGCTTGACACTGGGCTGCCTACCAAACCGAAGTTCATACGAGGTGTTTCCAAGGAAAGCTCGCAAGAAGATCCGGTTTGCAATGTAACAGGCCGTATTCACTGCGGCAGCCCAAAAGTGCCTCAGAGTCCTGTGCTCATCGAGCATCGTCCGTGCCATCTCAACGAGTGTGCGGTTCTTGCGTTCCACAACACTGTTCTGCGGTGGGGTATATGGAGAAGAAAACTGGTGCTCAAGACCTAGGTCACGACAGAAGTTTTTGAACTGAGAGTTTCTAAATTCACCGCCATTGTCACTCCGGATAGCCCTCATGGCCTTATGACTCTCGTTTCTCATCCTCAGTACAAGATCCCGAACAAAACCAAACGCCTCATCCTTAAACTCCATGAAAAATACCCACGAGAAGAGTGAAAAGTCATCCACAACGACAAGCACGTACCACTTTCCACTGACTGATGCTACCTGAGCGGGGCCTACTGTATCCATATGGAGTAGCTCACCCAGATAGGTGGTCATAACCTGAGACATAGGAGTGTGAGAGGCACTAACCATCTTGCCATGACGACAGGGGTGGCACACTAAGTCCTTCTCAGCTTTCAATTTGGGCAATCTTCGGATTAGGCCCATTGAACTCAACCTGACTAGCAGATCAAAGCTCAAGTGACCAAGTCTCCTATGCCACTTCCATATATTAGCAAAAGGAATAGCAACCAAACAACACGCAGGGCCAGAAACAGATGTGAGGTCGACCCGAAAAACCTAACCAAAAGGCAGCAAAAAGCAAACAAGGGTCTCCTCAGCATCAAGAATGCGGCACGCACCCTTCTTAAAACGAACCTCAAATCCTTCATCGAGAAGTTGCAAAATAGAGACCAAACTGAACCCTAGATTCTGGACAAAAGCAACTTCTCTCAGGGAAAGCTTAGTAGAGAGCGAAACAGAACCAACACCCAACACTTTACCTTAACCATTGTCCCCGAAAGTGATGTACTCCTTGGTGCTCACAGGGTTGAGGCTGGAGAACCACTTACGGTGCCCTGTCATGTGCCTAGAGCAACCGGAGTCCATGATCCACACATCCTCCATGCTTCGATCCTACAAAGTCAAGTAAAGCGATGGTGAGCAAACGGTTCGCGACTGGGGTTAGTACCAAAACTGCTATACCAGTGCCGAGCCATCCGCTAAAAAGTGGGGTAAGCACAGCCAAAGAAATCACCACGACTGGAGCAACCATGACCCTCAAAGCGTGGCCTCTCAAGCTCTCTCACAATCCCTCGGTCACGAGGTCCATAGCCGCGTTGAAAACGACTAGGAGCTCGACCGACAAAGCGTCTCTCACCACCAAGAGCACAGGCTTGAAAGCCGCCTCCTCTCTCACCACCAGCAAAGCGGTCTCTCATCTCACCACAACGGGGAGGATCTTGCCTACCACCCTAGTAGAACTGATCCTGGTTCCCCAAAGCTCTCTCCTGCCTCTCAACCCGCTTCCTCCTGAAGTGAAACTCCTCTAGGTAACCATTCCGCTGGCAAAACTCACAGTGGTAGACAGGCCTCCTAGGAACTGGGTTAGGCTGAGACTTAGGCTTAGGTGGTGTGGCCTTGGGTGGCTCAAGCTGCTCGACTAGATTCTTGCCCTTGGACTTAAGCTCTTCCTCTATTATCTTGTCTAGCTTAGCCTTAGAAGGCTTGGGTGTCCAGTGCTCCTTCTTTGGGGCAGCCTTGGTTGGCTCACGGTAAACCCCATCAACAGTCTCACCTGGCTGGGTAGGTGCAGTCTTGATCTTAATTGGAGCACTCATCTCATCCGAGGTGCTGCACTCTCCAAACCCAAAACCACTCATGTCACCCTCTGCTCTCTTGGTGCTCTATATAATCATCTCTAGTTGAGGTTGCCTCGCATACACCCAACTCAGCACCTCTCTCAACCTGCAGTTGTCATCTTGCAAAGACAACACTTGCAACCTCAGATCTTCCAGAACTACTGTCTGGGCAGCACATGTATCACAATCTAGAGAGGGAAACATAGGAGCAGCTTTCTCCAACTTCTTAATGGTGGCATCCCTATCCACCAGCTGCATCCTAAGGGTCAGACAGTTCTCATAAGTGTCAGTAGGTGCTGAAAGTACCTCAAAGTCAGCTCTCAACTGCTCCAACTTGCTTCTCAAAGTAGGACAGACCATACACGCACCCAAAAGCGCAGGTCTAGCCCTAAGCTCCTCAAGCTCCTTGAGCTGCCCCTCAAACTTATCCTTCAGCATAGCTAGCTCTCTAGCTAAACAGGGGCAAGACTCACACTCAAGCTCTCCAATCAAAGTAGGCTCATCCAGCTTGGATTGGAGTTTGCCAAACTCAACTTTCATCCCATCTATCTCCTCTACCCGCTTGGCATACCTATCTCTCTGGTCACCAAGCTCCGTCATGAAAGACTCACAGGTAGGGCTATCAAACTCACTGTTGGGGTCTCACACTCCTCAACCTCTCATTCTCCTCTAAAGCCTCAGCAAGTTGGGCTTTCAACTTCTGAAGCTTCTTAGCTGCCTTCTCCAGCATCTTATCCTGGGCTTTCAACTCTCGGCTATTCTGCTCTAGCATCTCAAGGATTTCGGCTTGCTCAGGAGTTACCTCATCATCGGACGAAGAGTTGCTGCCGTCATCCTTGTTCTTCTTGTCCTCAAGCGACATGGAGCAAACTGAAATCCTCTTGATCTTTTGCTTGCGCTTGGACTTGGTGGAGACGAAGCACAAGCCAGCTGGACCTCCTTGATCGTTCCTCTTGTCCTTCTTGTACGTGATATCCTCATCACTTGAGCTCGATGAGGACGAAGAGGAAGAAGATCCGTTGCTGCAGAACCCGATCTCGGCGAAGAACGCCTTGTCCCACTTCCGGTTGTCCTTCTGGTAGCTATTCAAAGCCTTCCAGAAGTTCTTCTTGCCGAAGGGACGCTTGCCGAACCTATGCTTGCCGAAGTGGTACTTGTCGGAGTCGCAGGAGTAGCTCTTGCCCTTCTTGTAGTAGTCGTTCTTGTTGGGGCACTCGGCGATGAAGTGGCCGACCTCTCCACACTCGAAGCACTTGGGCCTCTCGCCCCTCTTCTTGCTCATTCGGTTGTCATAGGTGCGCTGAAAGCGATTAGACACCAGACAAAGCTCATCATCCCCAAGCATCGCCAACTGCTCCTCTACAATAGACATCAAAGCAGAAAATGAGAAGTTGTGTAACAGGGGGTTAGTAGTAGACTCGCTAGAGGGGGTAGCCAAGGCCAGACTCTTGGAACCTGTACAAGCGAGGGACTTCCTCATCTTGTAATCTACTTCGGTGGCCTTGAGCTTACTATAGAGCGCCTCTACTCCTATCGTATCATACCCTGCCGACTCAATGATTGAGTTTACCTTGATCTCCCATACTTTTCTATCCAAAGCATACAGCAATTTGACAGCCTGCTGATGATCGATGTATGGGAGCTCAGCAAGGGCAGAGTTGACACGCAACTTGTTAATGATCGACTGCAAGCGACCAAACAAGTCGTCTACTGACTCTCCTGGCCTCTGGAAGAAATTCTCATATTCACACCGGTAAGTCTCCACAAGCCTAGCCTTAATGGTCGCGGTACCCTCATGGTGTGCACTAAGCAGGGACCATATCTCACGCGCCGTCTTGAGGTGACTCACTCTCTCGTAATCCATGGGACCAAGCCCGGAAAAGAGAAAGTTAATAGCCTTGGCATTCGCCTTATTCTGAGCCACGATCTCAGGCGTAGTACGCTCAGCGACTGGACGCACCACAAAAGTCGTACTCTGAGTAGCATCCCATATGTCCTGACTCTGACTAACAAGGAACGCCTCCATCCTACCCTTCCAGTAGAGATAGCCATCGGAGCCAAGGACGGGAACCTTCCCAGAGTAAGTCATAGTAGCTACGGTTTCTTCACCGGTTAAGGTGGAAACCTAACCGGCTCTGATACTACTTGTAGGACCGAGACGTGTGACTAGAGGGGGGTTGAATAGGAGCACTTAAAAACTCAAACTCACAACCCCCTGGTGCAAACTACCACACTTCACACAACAAACGCTAGACACCGTCCACTGAAAGGAAACGTGTCTAGCAAGCACTTGGTGTCACCCACTGAAAGGGAATACACCAAGCGAGCGGAAGCACAAGACTAAACGACCACAAGATCGCCAGTCAAGTGAAACAACGTCTCTCGCAAAAGAGGATCCCACGTAACCACTCCGCACCTAAATGCGTCTCACTGATGAATAGAGAGCGAAGAGTATGGGCCAGTGGTGAGAATCACTCGGGCAAGGACGAACCAAAAACCGAACGGCAAAAACTCCAACAAAAACAGCAACACAGCCACACGCCGGATAGTCCGGTGCACTTCACCGGACAGTCCGGTTGAGACCGAATAGTCTGGTGACCTGCACTGGATAGTTCGGTAAAGGCTGGGACGAGGGCCGAAGCCCGATAGTCTGGTGCACGCCGTTGGACTGTCCGGTAGAGGACCAGATAGTCCGGTGGTTGCACCGGATAGTCCGGTAGCACCTTGGAACTTGAGTTCCCAAACCAAAAACCTAACCAAACCTTGTCCAATCTTCACAAAAATTGACACAGGCTATCTGAGCACTATTCCAAAGCTATTCCCAAAAGATCCATGGAAAAAGATCAAGGGATTAGCGGGAATTTCAGATCTCGTGAAGAGGCAAGCTTTGGGAAAGAAAAGGGGAAAACTCAAATTTGACTTGCTCGTGGCAAACCTGCAGGTTTGAGTTGATCTAAGTCATAATCTCCACGTCCTTGCAAGTCCAAAACACCAAAAGAAGTGGATAGGCAAAGAAAAGCACCAAAAGCCTTTGAGAAATCACCCAAAAACCAATCTAGAGAAGGGGAAGGAAGAGGGGTGCACACAAGCACTCCAATTTTAGAGGAATATTGCTGGATTGATCATGAATTTTAGTTCATACAAAGGATCCTACAGCCTACCACCCTTCATCCTCTCTCTTGATGTGAAGAACCCTAGCTAGGGGACTCAAAACCTAGCCAAAAGCTCTCCTTTCTCTCTTTAGCACTTGGCTGTATGGAAACTAAGCCTAGGGTTTGCTAATGGTGGAAGAGTCACCTAAATGACCAGCCACTTAGGTATTTATAGCCCAGGCCTAACGACACCATTTAACACTAAGGCCCCTACTCTAGAAAGCCCGGAAGGGGCTGAAATTAAAATCATACAATCGGACGACTACGATGACACTTTGATCTTCTTCTTCTCCACGCCTTGCTTGGATGTACGCCATGTAGCCAGTAGTCTAGAAGCTTCCCCCGGTTTTGAAGTCAGAAACCGGAAAACATTATTCTGCGGGCTTCCTGGGCTGGGTCTTGGCCCAGTCTTCTATCTTGGCGAGTCGGAGCCCAACCCACCAAGTCATTTGAACTTGGGTGGCGGTTTTGAGCCAAAGCCGCCAAAGCCTCCCTCGCACGTCTTCGCACCATGCACTCGGGTTGGAGCACCACGGTAGCACCCAGCTTCTCCAGTCCATCAGAGTCGCCTCGCGGTCCATCGGAGGGCTTACACCACCGTTGCCGAACCGCCCCTCCGTGTACCGAGCTTCCATGGCCGACCGACGCCGAGCATTGCCTCTGGTCCATTGGAGGGCTTTTGCCTCAGTCCATTGAGGTCTTCATCATCTACCTCTAGTCCATCGGCGGACCTCCAGTCCATCGGAGGGCTTGAGCTCATTGACAATCACTAATCACACCAGGAGAGCAATGAGGCCGGTCCATTGTCTCTCAGTCTCCCCCTTAATGAGTCCATCCGGTCCATTGGCTCGTTGACAATAAGGAGTTGGCTGCCTTAGGCCACTTCTCTTGGCTGGTTGGATTGTGCTTAGGGTTTAGACAACCCTAGTTTTTGTTCTCCCAAGCAAAAGCAAACAAGATTAGTGAGTTTAGAGAGATCTAGCCTCCACCAAAGAGGGTAAGAAGTAGGGTGGCAGCTTAGAGAACGAGATTCATCTTGTAATCTGGATCTAAGACCTCTTTGAGGCTATCAATAGATGGATTTCATGTAGCCCCTTGTGTGCTCTTCTTTGCCTCTCTCTTGATTGGCTTTTGATCTTCGTTTTCTTGCCTTTTGATGTGTTTGGTTTTGGGCAAAAGCAATATCTTTCTATTGCCAGTGTTTTGGACTGCTAGGATGTGGTTTTGATTGTGGTTGTGTTGCCCAATCTTTGAATCCATGAGCAGCCCCTCTTCTTTCGTTCTTGGCAAGTGGACTTCACTTTGAGGTCTAGTCAAATCCATGGAGATAAACTTAAGTCTTGGGCCTGATCTATTGGGAAAAGCATCTCCATGGCCTAGACAAAGTCCTTCCAAAGTTTGGTGAAGTTTGGAGTCCATTTGACCAAGATTTGGATTGATTTTGAGGATTCTCGGGTTGTTTTCTTCACTCGGGCTGCCCTGTTCAATACCACCAGACTGTCCGGTGGCCTAGGGTTTTGCCCGGGCGGAGTTCACGAGGCTCGGCCTCTCAGGCTTTTAGCAGCCACCGGACTGTCCGGCGGTGAGCCACCAGACTGTCCGGCGGTGTCTGCTTGAGGGTCAAGCCCTCGGCCTATTCCGTCCGGTGGGTAGCACCGGACTATCTAACGGCTTAGTGTCGGACTGTCCAGTGGTACGTCGGACTGCCCGACGGGTGAGACTTGAGGGTCAAGCCCTCAGTCTTTACCCTCAGGTGGGTGGCACCGGACTGTCCGACGGCTCTGTGTCGGACTGTCCGGTGGGTCAGCGTCGTACTGTGTGGTGGGTGCACCGCACCGTCCGGTGGGTTCTGTCCTAGTCGGTTCTAGGCTCGTTTTGCATCGTTTTCTCTCGGCGTTTTGTCACGCCCAGTTTCCAACGAACAAAACCGTGCACAATACATATACTCTAGGATCAAGTCTCGCATATGTTTGACAAATTACAATGGTACCACAGACACATGTCAAAGATGAAAGCGTAGATAACATTAACATCAAACTCAGAGTCATAACCAAACATTGCGGAAGCGTAAAAGATAACTAGGGCGCCACAGGGACGTCAACCGGTGAATGAACGCCTAGAAGTCATCATAGCTCTGCGTGTACTCTTCGGCGTCTCCATCAACTGAGCCGCGGTTGGATTTGTCCCCCCAACAACGAATAAAGATAAAACAAGCGTGAGTACGAGATACTCAACAAGTATAACATAAACTATGAGGCTCTAAGGTTAGCTGCTATGACTGCATGAGCTTTTAATTAATTAAGTTTTTTTAATTTCAACCTAGTTACTAAAGTTGAGTAGAAGAAACCATTCGCCCAAAGTTATTGCATAAAGAAAATTAACCATATTAAAGAAACATAACCATAACCAAAACCATAACCACTCATAACCGTGAGCACAGCTAACATATCAGTTTTACACTCTCGAGAGGTTACATCTTTACCCACAAGTCATGAGCTACGCTAGGTGTTCATCACATTACCGGAGATGAGATGACTAGCAAGCACACTACGAAGCCTTTCCAAAGATCACGTTAGTAAAAAGTAACCGCAAGGAATCAAGCGCCGCAACTGTGGGGCCCGCCTCCAAAGGGAGAAGCACATACATGTAACGTAAAGCACACTCAACCA
Organism: Paspalum notatum; assembly: GCA_022530915.1. Lineage (NCBI taxonomy): Eukaryota > Viridiplantae > Streptophyta > Magnoliopsida > Poales > Poaceae > Paspalum > Paspalum notatum. The sequence goes on along the minus strand of CM039685.1, from coordinate 24,288,013 downwards.
TGAGGTAGCGCAGGGACCACGGAAGCTTACTCCCCCTCTTGCCCCGTAGGTAAGTTACCTCAAACCAAAATGATCTAATTACTGAGCTAAGGCTGCCCCATCCCAGTCTTAGCTCTATGAACAGGTCCTTACGGAGAGAACTGTACAAGCACACGAGCACATTTTTCAAGTTCCCTAAACCATGCTGCTAAAAAGCAAGTTTTAAACGAGACATGAACCACTCAAGCACACAGCACAGAGGGTCAAGCTCACATTAATTGCATAGAATCATTAACAAACTTAATTAACAAAAGAAATAAGAGTTCGCGCTGCAACTAGCATAACTTAACTCAAATGCATCCCAAACAGTAGATATGAAGGATATAAGGTAGCTAGGTAAACCTTAAAGGTACACCAAATTAATGCACATGCAGTAGTTAACAGTTATTGGGAGTTGTTCATATTATACTTGCCTTCCTCAGGGTTATCCTGCTGCTGCTTAAAGAATTCAGGAGGTGGCTCTGCAAACTCCACAGACTGCTCAACGTCTACAAACGAACATCGCACCATACAAGCATTCACATACATACATACATGCAAACAAAGGCAACAAGATAAGAAACAGTACACCATTACATAAAAACAGAACATAAAACGCATGTAAAACTAATCTACATACTGGTATGAACACATGAGCGCAAGAAACACCTAAATCGGATCTAAAACGTGAAAGTTATGCATAAAACAAGGTTCTAGGGCATAACTGTGATTAAGAACCTCGATCCGAGGTTTATCTAACAAAACAGAGGGCCTAAGCATAAATAAAAGAACTTCCCAAGGGCTTACAGGCAAAACCGGCGGCCCTGGGACAGCGGGTTCTATTTCTCAAAAGGTCAGGGGCTTAAAACCTAAAGAAAAGGACCTAGATCTAACTACATTTGAGCTAAATTGGACCGCGGGTTGATTATAGATAAAGCCAGGGGTTCTTTAGCAAAAGAGCCAGCGCTGACCCGCCTTGACCGGTATTGACCGGTCGCCGGCGCGCGTGGGCGGTCGGATCTAGATCCGATGGCTAGGGTTCGAGGGGGAAGAGAGGTCGCCGACGGCGACCATGAGCCGCGGCGACGTGTCACCGGCGCGCGCGGCTCTCGCGAACGAGGGCGCGGCTCGGGACTAGAGTAGGCTGGGGAGAGAGATGGGAGTGCGGCGAACCTCACCGTGGGGTTGTGGACGGTGGAGGATGGCTGGAAGTAGGTCGGTGACGGACGGGAGCGGACAGAGGTGGTCGGCGCTTCGCGGGATGGCGGGACCGAGCGGCTCCGGGAGTCAAGAGCTGGCGGCGGAGCTTCGGAAAGATCCAGCGAACGTGGTGATGGGGTCAGAGAGGCCAGAGGAGGATCGACGGCGACGAATTCACCATGGTGGCGGCGCTTACTATGCAGCTTCGGCGGGCAAAACCCGGTGGCACGGTGGGCTAGGACTCAGGTTACGGGATTGGAGACGAGGGTGTGGCGGTGGCGAAGACTGGGACGGTATTTATAGGGCTAAGGCTAGGGTGACGGCGTGGAACCGACTCCGATTCTTGCGGCGGGGGAAGGCGGCGCGAGTTTATCCAGGGTTGGAGTCCGCGTTGGCTTGGACTCCGTGGCGACTCCGCGTCGGGGAGGAGAAGGAGGCTGGCGAGCGGGCCTGGGCGCGGGCGTTGGGCAACGGGCCAGGGGACAGGCACGGCGAGATGAGGCGCGCGGGTTCGGTCCACAGGCAGCGTCTGGAGGTGGGAGGAGGAGCTGACAATCGGGTCCCGCGGGGCAGCGACACAAGGGCCGGGGCCACTGCGCAGTGAGGGAGAGAGGTGAGGCGGGCTGGGCCGAGGGTGGAAGGCCGGGGTTGGGCCAGGAAAAGAGAGAGAGGGAGTGAGGCGGGCTGGGCCACTTGGCCGGCTTGGTTTCCTTTCCCCTTTTCTTTTTTTCTCTTCTATTTCTATTTTCTCCTTTCTTCCCTATTTAAACAAAACTCAAACTATGAATTCAAATGAATTTGAATTCCAGTCCTTAAGGCATACAACAGATTAAAATATGCACCAGCATGAATGCACAAACATGTTGACTCTATGATTAATTTTAATTATTGGAGATAAAATAAATCATTAAATGCAAGGCTAAGCATATAAAATCCTAGAAATTAAGTAAAACATGTTGAATTTGTTATAAAAATTGCTTAATGTAAAATTAGGGTGTCACAAACCTACCCCCCTTAACAGGAATCTCGCCCCGAGATTCACATAGGTTGGCTAGCAAAGAGATTAGGGTATGCTTCTCTCATTTCATCCTCTCGTTCCCAATTTGCCTTCTTTTCTGTATGGTGACTCCACTGCACCCTGCACATTTTGATTCGCTTGTTTCTAGTGATCCTTTCAGATGTCTCCAAAATCTTAACCGGATGTTTGGTGTAAGTCAGGTCCTTCTGTACATTCAAACCTTCTAATGGGGCTTGCTCCTCTCGTACCCTCAAACATTTCTTTAACTGAGATACGTGGAACACATCATGCACTCTTGACAGATTCGGAGGTAATTCCAGACGATAGGCTACCTCACCCTTCTTCTCCAACACTTTGAATGGTGCAATATATCTGGGGGCTAACTTCCCTTTCATGTTGAATCTACGAACTCCCCTCATTGGTGACACCTTTAAATACACAAAGTCGTCCACCTTGAAGTTCAACTCTCTCCTGCGATTATCAGCATAACTCTTTTGTCTTGACTGAGCAATCTTTAGGTTCTCCTGTACAACTCGCAACTGTTGTTCTGCATCTTCTATAATTCCAGGGCCAAACACTTGCTTTTCCCCAATCTGATCCCAAAACAAGGGGGTTCTACACCTCCTACCATATAGAGCGTCAAACGGCGACTTTTTGAGACTAGCCTGATAGCTGTTGTTATATGAGAACTCAGTATAAGGTAGACACTTGTCCCAACTGGTCCCATACTGTATAGCACATGCTCTCAACATATCCTCAAGTACTTGATTGGTTCTTTTTGTCTGCCCGTCAGTCTGTGGATGGTATGCTGTACTGAACCTGAGCTTTGTGTCCAATGAGTCGTGCAACTGCTCCTAGAAGCGAGAAGTGAACTGTGACCCTCTGTCGGAAATAATCTTTTTGGGTACTCCATGCAGACACACAATTCTAGATATGTATAGTTCTACCAATCTTGCACCTGAGTAGGTGGTATTCACTAGTATAAAGTGAGCTACCTTGGTTAAGCGATCCACTACTACCCATATTGAGTTATACCCCTTCTAGGTGCGGGGTAACCCCACTATAAAATCCATAGTGATCTCTTCCCATTTCCACTCAGGAACCTTCAATGGCTGCAACAACCCTGCTGGTCTCTGGTATTCTGCTTTCACCCTTTGGCAAGTATCACACACTGCCACATACTCAGCTACTGCTCTCTTCATTCCAAGCCACCAGAACCTCTAGTTGAGGTCATAATACATCTTAGTACTCCCAGGGTGAATGGAGTAAGCTGTATCATGGGCCTCACTCAATATCAACTTCTGAATACTACGACGTTGGGCACACAGATCTGATTCTTATACCACAAGGTACCTCGCTCATCCTCCTTGAAATTAGGTGCTTCGCCCTTCTTGAGTGACTCACGGATCTCCTAGAGCTTCTCATCCTCTTTCTGATACTTGTTTATCTCTTATTCTAAGGTTGGTTCTGCTTCAAATGCTGCTACTGTGGTATGGTTTAGGAATCCCAGGTTCAAACTTTCAAATTCCTCACATAATTCTTGTGGCATCTAGAAACCCAAAGCCATATTGGCATAACTCTTCCGACTCAGAGCATCTGCCACCACATTAGCCTTGCCAGGATGATAGTGTATCTCCATATCATAATCTTTGATCAACTCTAACCACCTTCGCTGACGCATGTTCAACTCATTCTGTGTGAAGATGTACTTGAGACTCTTGTGATTAGTGTATATCTCACAACGCTGTCCAAATAGGTAGTGTCGCCAGATCTTCAAAGCATATACCACTGCTGCCAGTTCTAGGTCCTGAGTCGGATAGTTCACTTCATGCTTGCGCAATTGCCGCGAACCATAAGCGACCATTTTACCCTTTTGCATTAGGACACATCCCAAACCATCCCTGGAAGCATCACAATATACTGTGAACTTCTTTTGCTGGTCCGGTAGCGTCAACATAGGTGCGGTCGTCAACCTCTTCTTCTACTCATCAAAGGCGGCTTGTCTATCTGCTGTCCACTTGAATTTTGCGTCCTTCTCGAGCAGAGAAGTCATGGGCTTCGTTGTCTTGGAGAAGTTCTCAACAAATCTCCGATAATATCCTGCTAAACCCAAGAATCCCCGGACCTCCTTCGGTGTATGTGGTATCTCCCAGTTTGTTATAGCACTGACCTTGCGTGGATCCACTGCAATTCCTCCCTTGGAAATAATGTGACCAAGGAAAGGCACCTCTTCAATGCAGAACTCGCACTTCTTCAGTTTAGCATACAATTTATGCTCCCTCAACCTTTGTAGTACCAACCTCAAGTGTACCTCATGTTCCTCCTCTGACTTGGAGTAGATCAAGATGTCATCAATAAAAACCACTATGAACTTGTCTAGATAATCCATGAATACTCTATTCATCAGATGCATGAAGTAGGCAGGAGCGTTAGTCAAACCGAAAGACATTACCAGGTACTCATATAAGCCATATTTAGTGGTGAAGGCAGTTTTTGGAATATCTGAGGGACAGATCTTCAATTGGTGATAACCCGACCTCAGATCAATCTTAGAGAAGACACAAGCACCTTGGAGTTGATCGAACAAGTCATTAATGCGAGGAAGAGGATACTTGTTCTTAATTGTGACTTCGTTCAAAGCCCGATAATCCACACACATCCGCTTCTCACTAGTATCTTTCTTCTCAACAAGCAAGACTGGAAAAGCCCAAGGAGAGGAGCTAGGTCTAATAAACCCCTTGGCTAGCAACTCATCTACGTTCTTTTTAACCTCTTCATGCTCTATGGGTGCCATTCTATATGGCCTCTTTGCAATGGGTGCTGTACCATGTAAAAGTTCTATTATAAACTCAATTTCTCTGTCAGATGGCATACCTGGCAACTCATCAGGAAAGACATCTGAATACTCAAGCACTACTCGAATATTATCTGTCGGTCTGGCTTCTAGTTGATGTAAATGCCCAGAAGCTTCGGATGCACTGATTCTTACATCTTGTCCACTCGAGGCCGTTAAGTGAACTGTCCGTTGAGCGCAATCAATTCTGACACCCCACTTGACCAAAGTTTCCATACCCAGGATAATGTCAATCCCTGCTGACTTTATGACCATTAGATTAGCACTGAACCCTACCCCCTTATTTTAATGCTAACTCTAGGGCAAACTATATTGGTTCTCAATTCCCCTCCTGGTGAGTTGACTAACATATAACTTTTTAATGTACTGGTGGGCAAGTTATGTTGCTCAACAAACGACTTGGTAATAAAAGAATGAGTGGCACCCATATCAAACAGTACTGTAGCAGGCTTGGAATTGACTAGGAACATACCGATAATAACATTGGGAGCTTTAGCTGCGGCCTCGGCCGTCACGTGGTTCACCTTTCCTTGCCATGGCGCCTTGTTCTGCTTCTGACCCTGCTGGTTGGGCTGCGTCTTCTAGGGGCAATTGGGAGAAAGGTGCCCAAACTCCCCGCACTTGTAGCAGTTTCGGGCTATAGGAACCAATGTTTGATTAGGAGTAGAGGAATTAGGCGGTCCCTGACGCGGGGCTTGGTGTGAAGGGCGAGACTGCTGGTTCTGATTTTGATAGCGCTGCCCTGACTCTGCTGCTGTGGCTGACGCTGCTGATATCCCTGCTGCTGGGAGTACTGCTGCTATGGTTGATGAGGGCGGGGGTTGCCGTTAGTGGAAGTAGGAGTAAACTTCCTCTTCCTATCTTCTATCTCACGACTCTTTTGCTCAATGAGCATAGCACGATCCACTAGGTGATTGAAGTTGTTGAAGTTGCCATTCATCAACTGCAATTGAAGAGTATCCCGGAGTCCCTCCATGAAGTGTTCTTTCTTGTCACTATCTTTAGCAACCTCTGTTGGAGCATAGCGAGCCAGTTGGAGAAATTTATCACGGTACTCTGTCACCGTCATGCTTCCCTGCTTCAGTGAAAGAAATTCCTTCTTCTTCATTTTTCATTATGCCCGCAGGCACATGATGGCTCCTAAATCTCTCATAGAACTGAGCCCATGTGAAACGCTCCCTGTCCTATAGCATACAGGACCCTCTCTTGATCAGTACACTTAGCAATATCCAGCTGTCACTCCACTGCCCGAAGCCAGTCGTTTGCCTGTAGTGGATCCGCTGAGTGAGAAAAGGTAGGTGGGTGCCCCTTCAGGAAATCTCCACGTCTGTCCCTCTGCTGCTGAGGTTGATTAGCATGCACATGTTGCAAAGCTTGAGCAGTGTTATTGTGAATAGCCATCAGTTGCATCTGTAAGTTGTAGAACTGCTCCCCAGTCAGGTGCGGAGGGTTGGGCATCTGAGGGCCATTAGTTGAGTTGTTGTCCCCTAGTGCATTGCCACTCCTGGTGTTCACCATCTGCTTGCAGTAATTGAGATATCATAAGTAAATAGTTGTTGCACATATCCATGATGATAAGCATAAGTGACAGTTAACCAGATCTCAGGAAATAAACCAAAGTGAGAGATAAAGTAGAGAGAGCAATAGAGTGGATGGCATTTATAACCCAAAACGATCTAACTCTTTTATTAATTAACTTGATCTTCATAGTTGCTTACTGTGGACAATCCCCACAGCTAGACTATCAAGCAATCAAAGAACCAACTCAAACATGAACAAAAATAACAATCATCCGAACACTAAACATTAATTCAAAGTTTCAACACACGGATTCGACATAACTGACTCAAAAGAACGTACTAACGAAGACTCATAGTGGTAAACCTAATCCTCATGAGGAAGGATCCTAGTGACGCTGTCTGGCTCTCCATAGCGGGTCCTCTTGCGGTTTGGTGACTCAGCGCGCTCCACATAAGGCACCACTGGGTCTGGTCCTGTCACTCCTGCAGCTCGTGCTCGTAGATCAACAATCTCGTCATGTGCTCGGTGAAGCTCATCCACCACGATGTCGTACTGGGAGTTCAGGGCCGCCACGAGTCGAACCATCATCTTCAAGCGATCATCATCCTCTCCTGCTGCTGAAGATATCACGTGGTCTGCCTTCCCCTGCTCACGCCGTGGAAAGTAGCGCCACACAGTCTGGTTGAGAGCGGTGTGGTACTTGTGACGGACTGCTCCCAAGGTCTGGCGTGCAGCATCTTCCATGGCAGCTCCTATAGTCTCATGGGGCGTCGGGGCTTCGTGCTCGGTCTCCACAGTGTATCCTCCGTAGACAGCATTGGGGCGCCTGACTTGTGCTTTGGCCAACCATTGCTCATTGTAGTTCGGGTGCTCTAGGTGCATGACTTCATTCGCGACGTCGTGCATAGTCAGTCCGGCGGCGTAGAGGCAGTCTTGCAGGAGCTCGTGGTACTGTCTGTTGCCGATGGGGTAGACCTTTGTGGCATCCCAGGCAGGGATGGTCGCCATACCCTCCTGTGCGAAGTCGGGGCCGACGAGCTGGTCCGCCTGAGGAAGGATGGCGTAGTATGGCCACCTGGGCGCCACAGGCTGGGGCACAGGGGGCTCCTCCTCCTCCTGTTGTGGTGCAGGCAACACCACCGAAACTGGGGCTGCTGGTGCGGGGGCGTCCTCTCCCTCAGACTTGCCACCGGAGTTGGCGTCGTCGGTGTTGTAGAACTCCTCTTCATCTTGATTGTCCTCCTGCTCCACTAGAGGTATGTAGTGAGGGGGCATGCCTTGTCCACCAATGCTCTTCCGTGCGGTCAACCTGGTGCGAGCCATCGTCTACAAAAACGAAAGAAAGGGTTCAAGATCAGTTCTATTATGACAGAAGGAATAAAAAAAATAACATATAATGATTAGTAAATAAGGTGAAGTATACAACAAGTAAGGCAAATAGAAGTGAAAAATCCTTAAATTTGTCCAGTGCTAAGCTAGGCATTCGTCCTATAGTCAACACGGCTTTGATACCAACCCTAATTTTACATTAAGCAATTTTTATAACAAATTCAACATGTTTTACTTAATTTCTAGGATTTTATATGCTTAGCCTTGCATTTAATGATTTATTTTATCTCCAATAATTAAAATTAATCATAGAGTCAACATGTTTGTGCATTCATGCTGGTGCATATTTTAATCTATTGTATGCCTTAAGGACTGGAATTCAAATTCATTTGAATTAATAGTTTGAGTTTTGTTTAAATAGGGAAGAAAGGAGAAAATAGAAATAGAAGAGAAAAAAAAAAGAAAAGGGGCAAGGAAACCAGGTTGGCCAGGTGGCCCAGCCCGCCTCACTCCCTCTCTCTCGTTTCCTGGCCCAACCCCGGCCTTCCACCTAAGCCCAGCCCGCCTCACCTCTCTCCCTCACTGCGTAGTGGCCCCGGCCCTTGTGTCGCTGCCCCACGGGACCCGATTTCAGCTCCTCTTCCCACCTCCAGACGCTGCCTGTGGACCGAACCCGCGCGCCCCGTCTCGTCGCGCCTGTCCCCTGGCCCGTGGCAACACGCCCGCGCCCAGGCCCGCTCACCAGCCTCCTTCTCCTCTCCGACGTGGAGTCGCCGTGGAGTCCGAGCCAACGCGGACTCCAACCCCGGATAAACTCGCGCCGCCTTCCCCCGCCGCAAGAATCGGAGTCGGTTTTGCGCTGTCGCCCTAGCACCGGCCCTATAAATACCGTCCCGGTTTTCGCCGCCGCCACACCCTCATTTCCAATCCCATAACCCGAGTCCTAGCCCACCGTGCCGCTGGATTTTGCCCGCCAAAGCTGCACGGTAAGCGCCACTGCCATGGTGAAATTCGCCGCCGTTGATCCTCCTATGGCCTATCTGACCCCATCACCACGTTCGTAGGATCTTTCCGAAGCTTCGCCGCCAGCTCTTGACGCCCGGAGCCGCTCAGTCCCCCCGTCCCACGAAGCACCGACCACCTCCGTCCGCTCCCGTCCGTCGCCGACCTATTTCCGGCCATCCTCCGCCGTCCACAATCCCACGGTGAGGTTCGCCGCACTCCCATCTCTCTCCCCAGCCTACTCTAGTCCCGAGCCGCGCCCTCGCTCGCGAGAGCTGTGCGCACCGGCGATGCACCGCCGCGGCTCATGGTCGCCGCCGGCGACCTCTCTTCCCCCTCGAACCCTAGCTATCGGATCTAGATCCAACCGCCCACGTGTGCGGGCGACCAGTCAATACTGATCAAGGGCGGTCGGCGCTGGCTCTTTTGCTAAAGAACCCCTGGCTTTATCTGAATCAACCCGCGGTCCAGTTTAGTTCAAAAGTAATTAGATCTAGGTCATTTTCTTTAGGTTTTAGCCCCTGACCTTTTGAAAAGTAGAACCCGCCGTCCCAGGGCCGCCGATTTTGCCTGTAAGCCCTCGGGAAGTTCTTTTATTTATGCTTAGGCCCTCAGTTTTGTCAGATAAACCCTGGATCTAGGTTTTTAATCACAGTTATGCCCTTGGAACCTTGTTTTATGCATAACTTTCATGTTTTAGCTCCGATTTAGGTGTTTCTTGCTCATACCAGTATGTAGATTAGTTTTACATGCGTTTCATGTATGTTCTATTTTTATGTAATGGTGTACTATTTCTTATCGTGTTGCTTTTGTTTGCATGTATGTATGTACGTGAATGCTTGTATGGTGCGATGTTCGTGAGTAGACGTTGAGCAGTCCGTGGAGTTTGCAGAGCCACCTCCTGAATTCTTTGAGCAGCAGCAGGATAACCCCGAGAAAAGCAAGTATAATATGAACAACTCCCAATAACTGTTTACTACTGCTTGTGCATTAATTTGGTGTACCTTTAAGGTTTACCTAGCTACCTTCTATCCTTCATATGTACCGTTTGGGATGCATTTAAGTTATGCTAGTTGCAGCGTGAACTCTTATATCTTTTGTTAATTAACTTTGTTAATGATTCTATGCAATTAATGTGAGCTTGACCCTCTGTGCTGTGTGCTTGAGTGGTTCATGTCTCGTTTAAAACTTGCTTTTTAGCAACATGGTTCTAGAACTTGAGCAATGTGCTCGTGTGCTTTTGCGGTTCTCTCCGTAAGGACCTGTTCATAGAGCGACAACCTGGGATAACCGCGCTACCACAAGACTGGGATGGGGCAGTCTTAGCTCATTAATTAGATCATTTTGGTTTGAGGTAACTTACCTGCGGGTCAAGAGGGGGAGTATGCTTCAGTGGACCCTGTGCTACCTCATGGTTGAGTGTGCTTTACGTTACATGTAGGTGCTTCTCCCTTTGGAGGCGGGCCCCACAGTTGCGGCGCTTGATTCCTTGCGGTTACTTTTTACTAACGTGATCTTTGGAAAGGCTTCGTAGTGTGCTTGCTAGTCATCTCATCTCCGGTAATGTGATGAACTAGTAGCTCATGACTTGTGGGTAAAGATGTGCAACCTCTCGAGAGTGTAAAACTGATATGTCAGCCGTGCTCACGGTTATGAGTGGCCCGGATCCTCCTTTTGATTAGTGGCTATGGTTTTGGTTATGGTTATGTTTCTTTAATATAGTTAAATTTCTTTATGCAATAACTTTGGGCTAATGGTTTCTTCTACTCAACTTTAGTAACTAGGTTGAAATAAAAAAAAAACTTAATTAATTAAAAGCTCATGCAGTCATAGCAGCTAACCTTAGAGCCTCATAGTTTATGTTATACTTGTTGAGTACCTCGTACTCACACTTGTTTTATCTTTATTCCTTGTTGGGGGGACAAATCCAACCGCTGTTTAGTTGATGGAGATGCCAAAGAGTACACGCAGAGCTATGATGAGTTCTAGGCGTTCGTTCACTAGTTAACATCCCTGTGGCGCCCTTGTTATCTTTTACGCTTCCGCAATGTTTGGTTATGACTCTGAGTTTAAGACATGGTCTTTATGTAATAATGATGTCAAGGTAATGTATGCTTTTATCTTTGGCATGTGTCTGTGATACCTTTGTAATTTGTCAAACATATGCGAGACTTGATCCTGAAGCATATGTATTGTGCACGGTTTTGTTCTTTGGAAACCGGGCGTGACACATTTGAGCGAGTGCTGTGTAGTGCTTTTGTAGTGCTTTCCTAGCTACGTGATCCTACACGGGTGAGAAGAGAGGGTTTTGGGGGTCATAGGTTTTTAGGTGTCGACCTATTCACCCCCCTCTAGGTCGCTCTTTCGGTCCTCATCAGCGAGGCAGGTCCAAGCCGCCTGACCCCTGGTGGAGCCGCCAGGCTCAAGGGTCAGGTCGCCCGACCTAACCCAAGTCGCCCGGCCTCGGTGTCTTGCCGCCTGGCCGCCTCTCTTCAAAATTTTCGAAGTTGAGTTAATCCCTAAGCCGCCAGACGTCATTGAGTAGATGAGATCGACCTTTCACGGATAAAAGACGAGAGTTCTTCCCTTCCACCACTCTCATCACTCCCATCTCATCTTCCTGTGAGAATTCTAAGTCATGGCCTCCAACAACTCTCCATCCAAGAGCCTAGCCATCACCTCCGGCACAACAACGACCTATTCGCCACTTTCCGAAGAAGAATACGTGCCAAGATGGGACATTCCCATCGGAAATGGAACGATGAAGTTGCTGGACGCGAGCCCCTAGCCGCCCGACCTCCGGTTCAAGCCGCCCGGCCCTTCGCCCAAGGCCGCCCGGCCTCTCCTGCGCGCTCACGCAGCGCAGGCAGGCCGGCATGTGCCCTATCTCTAGCGAGGGCCATCGAGAAGAAGCTGTTTCGAGGTGATTCACCCCAACCTAACGATGGGAAGATCACCCCCAAGGTGGCGCTTATCTGGGAACTCTTCTCGGAAGATTTCGTAAAGGGCAAGGACGAGGCAGGCCACCCAAGGCTCCGGGATCACCATCCTACACCATCCGGGGAGGACCTACTCCTAATGGAGGGTGGGGGAAGGTGTTGATCCCTAAGCACAGGGAGAACGTTCTCCGGGGGGATGCATCAATTGATGAATCCATAGACTCCACTTCCCCTAGGAGGACCGTTCATCGGCGCTCCAAGCCCCCTTCGATCAGGGTTCCTCCCGGTCATTTTGAAGAATCAGAGGAGAAGGAGGAAGAGACTGTCGAGTCTCTTAAGTTGGAGATCAAAGCGCTCAAATATTCCCTACATAGGCTTGAGGAGCGTTGTGCGGAGCAGGAACTTTGGAAGTGGGAGATGAATGATAAGATAGAGATCCTTAGGAAGGGCTTCTCTTCCAAGTTCCACCGCCTTGCCAACGCCACTGGCCATCCGGACATCTATGATGCACTTATGCCATAGATGCCCATGGCGTTGCAATAAATTTTAGTATAGGCGCCCTTTCTTTTTGTTTCCTTAGTGCTTAGTTTTGTTTTATTTCTTTCTTTGTATGGACAGCGCCTATGTTATTTGCTTCATTTCATTATTAATGCTTAGTTCAATAAATGCTTTATCAATCCTGCTTTGAGTTCAAGTGTGGAGGGGAGGATTGCACTTAGCCTCCCCCATCTCTCGTCACTAACCCTACAGAAATGAACTAGAAACACAATGTTCAGTGTTGCACCTCACTGCACACAAAAATTTGGGACGAACTGAGCCAAACGCAGGCCGCCCGGCTTTAAGTCCAAGCCGCCCAACCTGCCACCAGGCCGCCTGGCTCGACACTTAGGCTTTCGGACCTGTCACGTGAAGGAAAAATGTTGTACACACAGAAAGCAATGTCCCAAAGCACTTCTCCACGCAACGCGATCGGTGCAAGGGTCGGAAGGCCCGCATGTCAGGTCGCCCGACTCCATCCCGAGCCGCCCAGCTTGGTCCTTGGCCGAGTTGGTCCATCTTCACTTTGACCCTGCACAAGGACCAGGTATTGTCGAGAAAATTTCAGTTTTGGCCCATATATTCCATTCTATACATGAAACTTGGATAAATTTTACTCTACATGATCATGTTGATAACTTAGCTTGTACAAGCTTTGCTCCCTATCTTGAAGTAAAATTTCCTATGGATACCTTTTGATTAGGGACCCGCTTTGATTTAAGTTGTTGATTCATGAGAATATGGATACATAGCAGTAATCTCCCGCTAAGGCAAAGAGCTTTTGTTTTGCTAAAATTATAAAAATGTGATCTACTCCAATGTTCTCAAGTCACATGTCCTACCAGTGCCACAAATACAATATGCATCAAAGGCATCTTTGAGTGTTTTGAACCTTTGTCAAACCTTGTGCCATCAAATGAGTTAGAATCATTCATGACTTTTGGCTATCACGTGCACGTCCATACTACAAAGTTCCAAGCAAGTTGTGCTGTGCAAATATGTCAAATACCCCTCATCAGTCATGCAAAAGAGAGGAAAAGAGGCATGGAAACGAAAAAAAGAGAGAAAGAGAAAAGTATGCGAGAAAGAAAGAAAGAAAGAGAACGAGAATACCATGTCTTCTCTCGCATCAAAAAGGGGAATACCAAAGCACACTTACCCATAACTTTCCGCCACACTTGCACATAGCCAAAACTCTTGATTTGATTCATACTCTTTGATTGGACACTTGATTGGACTTGGTGACACAAACATGATGAGATAGTCTCACTCTCTTTCAACCCCACCAAAACTTAGATTAGGAGGAAGGAAACACAAGGATTTTCATCCTTTGAGTGATTGAAAGGTGACCTTGAGAACAAAGGAGTGGACACTATGTCTTTTGAAAAGTGAAAACCTCTTTTGCTCATAGTTGGGATAAAACTGCTTTGACACATGTTACTTGTTCTTAATCACAACACCCTAAAATCAAAGTGTAACCACCATTGAAATCCAAGGAAAGATGAACCAACCTAGGAGTAACCTTTGTACTTGGTAAGGCTGTAGTTGTCATATGCCCTATACACCATGCTTAACTCTCATTTGCTTGAGGACGAGCAAAAGTCTAAGTGTGTGTGTGTGGGGGGTGTTGGCGGTCGTTATAACCCATTTTGACCACCAAGATTTCATGTTCCAAGGGTAAATTTATGCAAGATTCATACATATTAACCAGTTCCATGAGTTGTGTACAAAGATCTTGCAAGAACACATGTCATGATGAAAAACATACAAAACAGGGTGAAATATGGTATACCAAAGGCAAGGAAGGAGAAGAGCTGAAAACCAGCCATCAGAGGCTAAGGACGCAGGCCGCCCGGCCTGCCTCTGGCTCCAAATGCCACCATCTTCGACCTGCATGCAAGGAATGACGTGTCAAACATAATGCTAGCTTGGAACCCGAGAGAACATTGCACACGTCGCAAGGAATCCACCTCATCAATCCAGCCCACGGATTGGCTAAATCAGCAATCCAGAAGACATCCATCCAATGGCTAAGGAAGAAACACAAAGGGAGTCCAATGATTGAGGCAAAAACACACAAGGATAACCGCCAACTGACTTATAACCGCCTTGGAGGATCAACATGAGCCATGGGATGGAGTGAGGCGGTGGATCCAAGGGTTACCCAGGCCACCCGGCTCAGGGCGGGGCCGCCCGGCCCCACACCCAAGCCGCCTAGCCTCTAACCGCCTCCAACCGCCACAACGGACCTCTTCACTCCCTTAGTGCTATAAATACCCCCCTTAAGAGCTCATTTGAGTGTGTGGATAGATGTAGCATAGCGGTGCACTAGCACTTGAGAGTGTGAAATTGTATAGTGTTGGAGAAGTGAAGCTTTCCCTTAGCTTTTAGTGAGAGGCATTCCTCTTGTATCAAGGAGAGTTGTGAGTATAGAGTGCGGGAGGTGGATTTCCCTTCTTTCCTAGACTTGTGTTCTCAAAGGAAGGATATTCAGTTCCAGGATTGAGTAAAGTTCCTTGTCTCTTACCTTTGTTATTTCATTCTTACTTTATTTTCATACTTAGTGATTAACTTGTCTGTTTACGGGAACCTTGTGCATGCTTATAGTGTTGGCTATATAGTAGTGCTTGCTTTTCTGGCTCATTACCAATAAGTATTAAACTCTCTGAGTGGCATGACGGTGTTCATACTTAGAGTTTGCCTTGGTTGGTCGGCTATCCCACGTAGCTCTGGTTGGTAGACACACTAGGTGATAGCTTTTGTGTTCTCTGTATTCCAATCCCGTCGTTCGGACAGACTCGCTGACGATATAGCCGAAACTTGTAGCGTCCGCCTTTCTTGGCTGGGTTATTAGCACTCTGGTGCCTGGCAGTGGCTCTGCAGCTTTGGTGTCTATGTTTACATGACAAGTATCTTGCTTTGCATGCTTAGTATAGTAAAGTGATTTAACATCTGTTGAGAGCCTGCTTTCTTGTCTTTTATTCTCTACTTGCTAGCTTCACTAGTTTGGCCATTGTGTTGTGTGATTATTATACTCCTCATTCCTCTTGCATTCGATACCCTGGAATACTCTCGGGTGAAAGGCTACAACACGTTTTCTGTGCGCTTGCGAATTTATATCTAATAGGCTAAGGAACGCCAACACGTGCGGATCGGACTAGGAGGTGGGCCGCGCTGGCGCACTTGCAGTGGTCCCACCGTGTGGATCTCCTCTCGAGGCCTCTTCTCTCAGCGGCGCTCCTGTCGTGATGAGTCTTCTGGCTTCTCCTGCTTGCCTTTGCCTTGATTGTTCTGCCGAGGAAGAGTCAAGTCACGAGATCGCTCATCTGCCATGATGTATTGATCTGCTTCCTGGAAGAGCCGCTCTGAGGTCGTAGGAGCTTTTTCCAACATGTTTTTAACGAAAGCGTGATCGTGTGAGCCCTAGAGGAAGTCATCGATCACCGTCTCCTCGGTAACATTAGGGATACGGTTTCGCAAGACTTGGAACCGCTTGAGGTACGATCGGAGAGACTCGCCATCTTTGCGCCTTATGGTTTTGAGGTCCCACCATTCTGCTGGTTTATCCGAAAGAGATTGGAAATTGGCGATGAACAGGCAGAAGAAGTCGTCCCAGTCGTCGATGCATCCACGCCTGAGATGGCGGAGCCACTGGAGCGCATCATTACCCAGCATAATCGGAATGTAGGCCGCCATCACGTCTTCACTCGCGCTAGCCGCAGCGGCCGCTGTAGAGTATACAGTCAACCAAGCCCTGGGTTCAAGCTTCGTTTTGAAGTTCTCGATGTTGGAGACCTTGAAGTTTGGTGGTAGACTACCTCATGGAGTCGCCAAGTGAAGGCGCCTATGCCGACTTGGTTGCGGTCGGCCGGCTCGCCGCGGCAACCATCACGAGCTCCATCTTGCTGATGTCGCGGAGACCGGGGGTGAGGGTTATCTCCCAATCGGTCGTGAGCCGCGGGGTGAGCGGCAGGGCTGTTGACAGAAGCGGCTCCTGAGAGATCCCTCGCTTCTTTAGCGTGCCACGGAGCCTCGTAGTTCCGATCGTATTCTTCACGACGCCGCATCTCGTCCTCGTGCCTTTGAGCACGAGACTGATTGATATTATGTCATGTGTCTCGGTTGTCATTGATCACTCGATGGGCATCCCCGTGGTAGGGACGCATACTGGTATGAGGTGATCTGCCGTTCGAGTGAGGATTCTCATCATGGCTTCGCCATCGTCGTTGCTGGGGAGGATCTCTGCGAGCTTGACCAACGCACCACTAGCTTGACTCTGAGTGTTCATGGCCGCCTCAAATTTGGGTAGTAGATTATGCCCGGGAACCAGGGGTAACCATGGGCGCGCGACTTCTTGAGCCTGCCACTCATGGTGCCTCTAACGATACGTGTTTCTGTGTCAATGGTTTTCGATCTCTTATGGTGTTTTGCTCGTCGTGGTGACCTCATCTTGAGAGACGGGCAATGTTGGTCCTTGTTTCCTGCTATGTGGTGGCGGCGGTTGTTACAGATGCGATTGGCTCCCTCCTGCACCCGATGCTCTTGCGAAGTCTCGGCGATGGCAGGTTGCTCATCATTGGAGACGACTTCCTCACCACCGTCGTCGTTCCTAGCATGGAGGACGAGAATCTCGGAGAAGCACAAAGTCAAACTTGGCAGCAAACTCTGCAAGTTGTCGAGAAGTGTGGGCTCTTCCTCTAGCTGAGTGTCCAAGGCTATCGCCGTGGCTGTTGCCATGGTCGCTCCTAGACAAGAGGCCGCAGGAGTCTGGACATATGGAGATCATATGGTTCTCCCCCGCCACCTTCCTGAGTATGAGGCGGCTGAGGGGAAGGCATCGTCGGTGAAGACGAAAACTCTGGCCTGTCAGCTGGTCGCGAGCCGTGCCAGTGGGCCAACCTTCCTGCCAGGGTGGAGTTGATAACGACTCCCAGGCGGAGGCCGGTGGTGCGTCGGGCACGTTGTAGATGTCGTTGTCTGGAAGAGGCGCGGACTGTTGCTTCAGGTCGGGCTTCCCCCACGCACCCTCATCATCTTTGAGGCGAGCCCAGACACGGGAGGAGAGCCCCTGGTATGTGGCAGCAGCATTGCGGAGCCCAAACAGGGCCTGAGGCGCGCCCCGAGCCCTTTTCAGACTCCGATTTGGAGGGATTCATCCTGAAGTTGAAGCTGGCGGAGCCCGCTTGGGGGCGGGCGGCGGCGTTGAAATCCATAGAGGGCGAGGAATCCAGGAGCTTACCGCAGCATGGGCCTGCCGTGGATCCTACTGGCGACTTGATGACGGAGGAACTCTCGGAGCCCGATTGATCTGTGTCCAGTTTTGAGTCGGGAAGGTCGAGAGTGGGGTGCGCCGGGTTGTTGATGAGGTCGCAGCAGCCCGGGCCGAGGGAGTTGGTGCAGATCCATGTCTCGGATGGGGCACGGAACCAGCGTGCAGTCCAGAGCCAGGCTGGTCCTAAACGCCACGCCTCTGTGCAGCGGGTCGCAACGCCGGGTTCTGATGACAAGTTGATGCCGCACATCCCACGGGAGAGCTTGAGACGGTTGGAGGCTGTATGACGAACCGCGCCTCGGCGGAGACATTCCTGAGCCGATGAAAATCGCCGTTCCGGTCAGTGATGAAGGAGATCAATCCAAAGTGGATCATCTCGCCTGCAGTGAACCTGCTAATGGAGAGATTGGCCATGGAGCTAGCTCGAAGTCGATGTCACCATCCCCTACCTGGCGTGCCAACTGTCGGTGTTTAGTACCGGCAATGCACTACGGGATGTACCACGGGATGCTTTTGGGTTGGCGAAATCGGCATAGCTCAATGGTTCGCGTCGAGATGCAACAAAACACAAGGATTTATATGGGTTCGGGCCGCAAGATGCGTAATACCCTACGTCCTGTATGCGGCGAGTTGTATTGATGTCAAGGTTATAATAAGTTTTGGTGCACTAGGGCGTGGCTGGTATACGGCTAGATGATCTACGTTGGGGTCCCTCACCTGCCTTATATAGTCCGGCGTGGCGTGGGTTACAAGTTATGTTTCCATCTACAACTCCTACTTGGTTTGGACTACAAAAGATTAAACAGAATCTATGATTAGATCCTTCCTTCCTTGAATCCCAGTGATCCTAGAGCCCAAGTTTGAGTCATCACGCTCCACATCTTTACCTGGATCACGGCTTCCTGACTTGATCTCCAAGCTTGCTCAACTGTCTTTGGGCCCATGAGAGTAGTTGGCGCCCGAGTTGAGCCTGCTATCCTCATTGGGCCTTCCAACAGCCCATGTACCAAATCCATGTCATGAGGACCCAGGGTATATTCATCCCCCACAAGGAAGTCTTTGTCGAAGGTCTTAGTCAAGGCAAAAGATTTCTGGCATAGAAGTCTTAATGCCTTGGCCTCGTCCAGACTGCAAGAACGAGTTGCAAGTCCAGGATGAGCACAGGTCCTTGGGCGGGAGGAGCTAGATTTTCCTCCGGCTCCTCTGTACTTATGGACGTCCTCTCTGAGGCAACATTTCTGCTTGTCGGGCCAGAGCTGTTGGAGGATGACCAGCGGATGTGCTGTCTTGCCTTGCTAACAGCCTTCTTCGCCTTCTTGAGTACGCCTTTCATCCTGCAGGACAGAGTAAAGACAACACAAATACCCGAAGGATAGACGACAAAAAGTATTAGCGTTAGGGGTTAGTCGTCTATAAAATAAGCATCCTTGTAGGGTAGAGCCTCCACAAAACGTTCTCGTTTCTGCACAACTGAGAGAGAGCGCTGCCGGAATTTTATTTGGCTAACCAAATTTTTTTGGCCATTATTTTAACTAAGCATGGAAGCTTAATTAAGCACTAATTAGAGAATTTGAGGGGGAGAAGTGAGCTTGCTGCTTGGTGCACTGAAGGAGGAGGTGAAGGGTAGTATTTATAGGCGCGATGGGAGGAGTGGGGTGGCCGGGCGGCCACTGGCCCCGGTCGACCGGCCATGACTTCGCGTGCATGAGTGTTGGAGAGTAGAGGGATCACAACGCCAGCATGCATGCGCCGAAAGTGCAAGAGTAGTGGTTGGGCGGCCACATGATGTGGTCGGCCGGCCATCATTCGGTGTCGGTGAGTGAGCTGCTGAGAGTGAAGCAGGAGGGCACCAAAAGCAAGCACGAAGGGGCAATGCAGCATGGTCGGTCGGCCATGGCCTTTGGCCGGGCGGCCACCTCCCCGGTACCTGTTGTCTCCCCTTTGGAGAAGGGTACAGCAGAAGGCAAAGGGAAAGCAAAGAATAAGAAAAAGGAAAAAGAAAAGAGAAAGGGAAAGATAGAAAAGAAGGTGAAAGAATAAGAAAAGAGAAGAGGGGGTAGGGCCTCGGTCGGCTGCTGCTGGTGCCCTGTGCAAAAGGGGAAAAGCAAAATGGAGGTGGTCAGCCGGCCTAGCCTGGTGGCCGGCCACAAATTTTTTTTTTTGAAAAATGCAGGGTTTAGGAAAAAAATAAATTGATGCAAAAATTCAAATTAGACGATCAAAAATTAAAGATGCAGTGGAGTGCAAAATTTTAAAATTAGGCGAGAAATTAAATATGCCGTCGAAAGGATAATGCCAATTTACCTGTTGGCAAGGGGAACCCATGTCTTGCCCTTTGGAGTTATATAAAAACTGAAGCTAGGGGCTGCCTATTACTCTGCGGCCTGTTTCTTCTGCACCGCCTTGATGTAGTCGATTTATCTTCGGCTCCAACCTCGTTCTCAGGTGCCTGTTTTACTTGCCATCTCGGCGCAGTCAATTTGCTTCTGGCACCGTCTTTCTTCTCAGGAGCTTTGCCTCCTGGTGCGGTTTTGAGCCTATCATAGCTTGTTTCTCGTCTTCTCAATCTTCTGCTTTGCATTGCCCTCTCACACTCTTTTTGTTGAATTTCTGCCTCGGTTTTCAACTTCCTTAACATAAATGCCACGAGGCTATCTTCTTTTCAGTTGCATTGATTGCTCCCGGTCTTGACCTTGGGTTCATTCTTTTTGGCTTGGCACTTGAAAGTGTGGACCTTGTTGCATTGTTCCACTTTCGGTTTGAAGGCGAAAGTTTCCTTCTTGCCGTTTATGTTCAGGTGGACCTTTACTGCCCCGACGTCGATATTTGCATCGGCGGTGCTCAAAAATGGGCGCCCAAGGATGAGCGGGGTTTTTGAGTTGATTTCCATATCTAGTACCACCAAGTCCACTGGAATGTGGAAATTCCGGATTCTCACTGGAACGTTCTCCGCAACTCCTCTGGGGTAGCGGACGGATTGATCCGCAAGCTGTAAACACATGGCTGTGGGGGCGAGTGCGTCATGATTCAGCTTGTCAAAGATGACATTTGGCATTATGCTGACACTGGCTCCAAGGTCACACACGCTTGGTCGAAGTGCGGGGTCCCAATCGAGCATGAGATGGTAGGGCTTCCAGGGTCCTTTTTATAGAGTATAGCTGCACTACACTCTTTTGTCAAATGCACAATTTCCGTTGACGGTAAGGGTTTCTTGTTGTTGAGGATGTCTTTTAAGTACTTTGCATATGTCAGTACGTACATAGCATCTAGCAGAGGTATGTTGACATAAAGCTTCTTAATGACCTCAACGAACTTACTATATTGTTCGTTAGTGGCAGCTTTCTTGTTGCGAGGAGGAAATGGTAGCACAGTTGTATCATAAAACTCATGTGGTAAATGTTTTGATGCTGGTTTTTCCTCCTTCCCTGGTGTAATTTCATCTGCAACCTTGTCTTCGGGCTCAGGTGTCTTCTCCTGCTCCTTACCTGCATGACTAGGAGATGGGGGTCCTATGTGAACTTCCCACCCCTAGTGGTTACTGCATTTATGTGCTCCTTGGGAGGAGCTTCGGGCTGTCCAGGCAGCTTACCCGCATTTGGGTTAGGTAAAGCAACATCTAACTGAGCTATTTGAGTTTTGAGCATTTTATTGAAGCTAAGTTGTTTTTTCATGGCACTATTCAAAGCTTCCATCTAAAAAGATATAGATTCAAATAACCTATCATTAGCATGGAACTTTTTACTAATGCCATCACACACAGCTTTAGGATCAAAACTGTAGTTGTTTTTAGAAAACTGGTGTGAACTCAAAGAGTTACCTTGTCCGAAGAAAGGGAGATTTGGTTGTGAAGTCCATCCTGGCTGAGGATGATTCCCATTGAAGCTATTGGTACTGTTACCTATAAAGTTCTCATCTTTGGGTTGCGTTTCGGGGTGGCTGTTCCCCTAATGCCCCGTGTTCCCACAGGCTTCACAAGTTATGGGACATCGAGGGCTTGCACCGGAGCGGTTTCTGGAGCATCATTCAGCTTCTTCAGCAGCAAGTCCATCTTTGCGGCAAGCATGTAAGTGCTCTCAATTTGATGGACGCCATCAGAACTGGTGCTAGACCTCTCTTCTCTCCATCCTTGATTGGTGGCCATCTTCTCGATGAGATTCTTGGTCGCCATAATGCTCAAGGAGAGGAAGGATCCTCCAGCGGCTGCATCCAAGTGTTCTTGTGCTGAGCGGTTGAGCCTGTGAAAGGAACTCTGGATGATCAGCCACTCTTGCATCCCGTGGTGGGGGCAGGCTACAATGTACTCTTGTAGGTGTTCCCAGGCCTCAGCCACGGTCTCATCAGTGAGTGTTGAAAGCTCGAGATCTTGTTCCTCAGTGCATTGGTCTTCCCCAATAGGAAGTACTTCTCGAGAAAGGCGTCGAAACATGCGTTCCAGGTTGTTAGTGTTGCACAGTTGAGGTAGAACCACTGTTTTGCTTTCCCAACAAGAGAGATAGGAAAGAGATGAAGCTTGACGGCATTAGGTGATGCTCCTTCATGTTGAACATGATGAAGATTTCTAGAAACTGCTGCAGATGATTGTTAGCATCTTCCGTAGCTGGATAGCTTGAACCATATGGATCACTCCCGGTTTGAGTTCGAAGTTCTCCCCCACTTGAACATCAGGTCCCTTAGGGATGTTGTCGCTCTTCAGGGAATGGAGAACTCATGGATAGTCTTTTCGGCCATGGTGGTGAAATGAGGAGCACTGGTTGAAGTGCTTGGTTCCAGCTCCCTTGGTACAGTTCTTTGGTGGACGGTCTTGGAACGGACCCTCCTAAGCAGAGACTTTGGATTGTCGTGGAAGTTTACCATTAGGTCGAAACCGGTCATACACCTCTCTGTTGGAACCACAACAGAACAACAGAGAAAAGTGAGCCTGCTAACAACTAGCAGTAAAATTTATCAAGTATACAGGTTTGAAATGAGATATCAATTATCTCTTGGCCAATTGCTTCCCCGGCAACGGTGCCAGAAAAAGCTTGTTGGCGGCTCTTAGCCTTAACAGATTTTACTCCGCAAGCGCACGGAGACCACTGTAGCCTTTCACTCAGAGTATTCCGAGTATCGTAAATGTCCACAGGGAAGCGGTAGGCTCAAGAGTGTAATTGAATAAACTCAAATCGAATGAACTATAAACTTGGATAAATTATATCGACTTGTAGTTTACAGGGGTAAGCGTGGTAAAGATATGTGTATGGTAGAGTGATAAGTGTATCAAAAAATCGGTAGAAAGGTATAGTTGCCTAGGAGGACAACGAGTAAGATAAAGTCACCAAACTTTAGTCTATTCGGCTGTAGAGATTATCTGTGTCTAACTAAGCTATTCAAACAACAGGTCAGGATCTTGCGTCAAGCGAAATTCTAAAGTCTTGAGGGAACCAGGGGGTAGATAGTAGGTCATGAAAGAGAGTCTGGCTAACACCTATGGGACTCCCGAACGACGGGCCTGGACTATACATGCACACCACACGCTGTCACCAAGTGGGGCTACCAAGCAAAGCTGCGTGGAGAGGATGGCACGCTATAAACGTGTTCAAGCGAAGCTTGAACAACGATAGATCTTCCTGAATCAGAGGAGAGGACCTAGCTAGAGCCTAGCGTCTAAGTCTAAGTCTAGGTTTGAAATAACAAAGTGAAACACAATCTAAGCCTAGCAAGGATGCAAAGAAAGGTACACCACACTTGCAAAAGAAGAACCAAAATAAAATATATCTAAAATTATATTGAAGATAATCTGAATCCAAAAGATACAAGAGTTTTACTACAGACTCGAAGATAACTTTGGAGACTCCGAGGCAAAGCTCAACTCAACTCTAACTCTCAAGACTATCCTAACTACTAATGAAAGAGTGTGGCACTCTAAGATAGCACTTGAACTCAACTCCACACTTTGCAAATGAGCTCTCGGGGTCTATTTATAGCTTGTACAAGTGAGGGGGTATTTGTAGACGGAGTAGGTCAGTTGGGTGCAAAGGTCGATGGCTGGCCGACCATAGGGGGTGATCGGGCGGCCACCCATTTTGCCGCCTTTGACCTTCCGACGGTTGATATTGCTTCTCTCTGTTGGTTGGCAGTTAAATCCATTGGTGCATGTGAAAAATGTTACCGAGGGGTGGTCGGGTGGCCACGTCATGTGGTCGGTCATGTAGGACCGAGACGTGCGACCAGAGGGGGGTGAATAGGAGCACCAAAAACTCAAACTCACAACCCCTTGGTGCAAACTGATAAACTACACACCAAAACTGCTAGACACCGTCCATTGAAAGGAAACGTGTCTAGCGAGCACTTGGTGTTGCCCATTGAACGGGTACACACCAAGCGAGCGGAAGCACAAGACTCAACGACCACGAGATCGCAAGTCAAGCGAAACAATGCCTCTTGCACAAGAGGATCCCACGTAGCCACTCCACACCTAAATGCATCTCACTGATGAACAGAGAGTGAAGAGTATGGGCCAGTGGTGAGAATCACTCGGGCGAGGACGAAGCAAAAATCAAATGGCGAAAAACTCCAACAAAAGCCGACTGCGCAGACACACAACGGATAGTCTAGTGCACTTCACCGGACAGTCCGGTAGAGACTGGATAGTCCGGCGACCTGCATCAGATAGTCCGACAGGTGCTGGGACGAGGGCCTGAGCCGGATAGTCCGGTGCACGCCGTCGGACTGTCCGGTAAAATACAGGATAGTCTGATGGTTGCACCGGATAGTCCGGTAGCACCTTGGAACTTGAGTTCCCAAACCTAAAACTTGACCAAACCTTATCCAATCTTCACAAAAATTGGCACAGGCTATCTGAGCACTATTCCAAAGCTATTCCCAAAAGATCTATGGAAAAAGATCAAGGGATTAGCGGGAATTTCAGATCTGGTGAAGAGACAAGCTTTGGGCAAGAAAAGGGAAAACTCAAGATCCGCTTGCTCGTGGCAATCCAGCAGGATTGAGATGATCTAAGTCATAATCTCCATGTCCTTGCAAGTCAAAAACACCAAAAGAAGTGGGGAAAACTCGTAGGCAAAGCACCAAAAGTCTTTGAGAAATCACCCAAAAACCAAACTAAAGGGGAAGGGAGAGGGCTGCACACAAGCACTCCAATTTCTGAGGAATATTACTGGATTAATCATGAAATTAAGTTCATACAAAGGTTCCAACAGCCAACCACCCTTCATCCTCCCTCTTGATGTGAAAAGCACTTGCTAGGGGACTCAAATTCTAGCCTAAAGCTCTCCTTTCTCTCTTAAGCACTTGGCTGTATGGAAACTAAGCCTAGGGTTTTCTAATGGTTGAAGAGTCACCTAAATGACCAGCCATTTAGTCACTCTAGAAAGCTCGGAAGGGGCTGAAATGAAAATGATACAATCAGACGACTACGATGATGCTTTGATCTTCTTCTTCTCCACGCCTCGCTTGGATGTATGCCACGTAGCCAGTAGTCTGGAAGCTTCCCCCGGTTTTGAAGTCAGAAACCGAGAAACTTTATTCTGCGGGCTTCCTGGGCCGGGTCTTGGCCCAATCTTCTATCTTGGCGAGTCGGAGCCCAACCCACCAAGTCATTTGAACTTGGGTGGCGGTTTTGAGCTGAAGCCGCCAAAGCCTCCCTCGCACGCCTTTGCCCCATGCACTCGGGTTGGAGCACCATGGTGGCACCCGGCTTCTCTAGTCCATCGGAGTCGTCTCGCAGTCCATCGGAGAGCTTACACCACCGTTGCCGAACCGCCCCTCCGTGTATCGAGCTTCCATGGCCGACCGACGCCGAGACTTGCCTCCAGTCCATCGGACGGCTTTTGCCTCAGTCCATCGAGGTCTTCATCATCCTCTACCTCCAGTCCATCGGAGGGCCTCCACTCCATCGGAGGACTTGAGCTCATTGACAATCGCTCATCACACCAGGAGAGCAATGAGGCCGGTCCATTGGCTCTCAATCTCCCCCTTGATGAGTGCGTTGTCAATACCTTCAACGTGTAACCTGAAATAGAACACAGACAAGAGAAAAGCGTAAAACTGAAAAAGAAAGAAGAAAGAAGAAGTTGCTCAAAATGCCCAAAAACCAAGGTCAAGCAAAGAAACAGGGCATGTTGAGACAATAAAAGAAAGCAAAGCATCGACTACTCAAGACAGAGGCAAAAGGCTCAACGCACCGATGCAAAGAACATGCTAAAACCTCAAACTCCCCCTAAAACGCATCCTTACAAATGCAAAATGATGCAAAGCTCCCCCTCAACTAAATCTCTCCCAAGACCTCCCCCTTTATCCATCATTTCCAATATCTCCCAAATTCTCCCCCTTGTTCACAATGGACACATCAAGGGTTCATAAGACTCGACTCTCCCTGAAATAGACAACTCCCCCTCAAAATATGCCATGAGATGCAGAGAGTGTATCAGAAAGAGCTCAGAAGGGATGGAAAGCTAGTATTCACAAGTTCTAGCATACAAAGCAAGTGAGGGCAAGGAAGCATGCAACAAGCTCAAATGAATCCATCTTACACATATTAGGAGCTAGCATGTTTTTCAGGGTAGTTTAAAAGAAAGCATCACCAACAAGAATAGCACCTAGCAAGATAGGCATGAACAGCAAGATGCTAGCAATGCATACAAGGTGTGCTACTCTCAACCAAAGCATACACAACAAGCCATAAGCATTTTAGAGACTTGCATATTTCAGATTTAACCACTTGTATTTCATTAGCAAGTTTCATATTGTGCCAGGGGTTATTCACTTGTCTTGCCACTTCTTACCAACCAATGCCAAGCCTAGGTTCAAGGAACCATCAAAAGCTTAAGACAAGGTTTTGGTTATACATAGCTTAGTCCAAGTTCATGCCAAAGTGCAAAGGCAAGCAGTCTCGAACTAAGTCAGTGTGACAAGCAAGGTGTCATAAAAGCTTAGGCCTTAATTTAGCAAAGGCATACAACTAGCATGTCCAGGTATGAAAAGATAGCATAGCATTCAACACTCCTACACATGCTAGGCAGCCAAGTCAAGTGGTGATCATGTTTTTGGATTTTCAAGAAATAAAAGGGCTTAGCTCAAAATTAGTATTCAACAGACTCAAGTGAGCTTAGCCAACCATGATCAAGCAAGCATCTGTACAACCTAGCACAAGCAAATACTAACTCAACATTACCAAAAGAGCTCTAGTGCTAGTGTAAGTGAAAATGCATATGATACATGAATGTCATGCATGCTATGATCCAAACATGCAGAAAAGCCATCGAAGAAGCCAAGACCAAAAGCTTGAGGCGATCCCGCTGGACCTTTCGGGGTTCATGCACGCCCTAAGGTCACCTCCACTGCGTCAGCGGGTCCATCTCTGTAGGTGCAAGAAGCGATCCTTGTAGAGGTGGAACACGTGTAGTAGTGGAAGTAGTAGTACAAATGTCCTCCTCAAAGGTGATAAAACAGAGATGAAGCTCCCCCTCAAAATGAGCCTACTAGCTGAGGTACTTGTAGGGTCGGTATGGCAGTTACAAGGGGGTGGGTCAGGCTGGGCGACCTGGTGGGAGATCGGGAGACCCCATCCTATGATGGGGACGGGGGGTTCCCGATCTTCCATCAGGTGGAGATAACTATCGATTTGGCGGAGGCATGACACACGACTCGGCTTCCAATCAACACGATTCGAACCATGCAATCGCAGCACCACGTCTCCTCTGGTTATCAACCGTGCACACATGATTGACCTCGCCACGAAGGCTTATCCTTGCTTGCGAATCAAAGAACACAAGCAAGAACACGGTAGATGCAAACTGAAATTGCAAATCGAAAGATTAAGCTCACAAGTGGGGTCTCACAAAGAGCCGGAGTAATCTCCAAACGGCGGCACTGTTCGATGACAGAAACAACTAAGCAAAACCCAAACCCTAACTTGGGCGGCAGCTGAGGTTTTTATAGACCTTAAGGTCGCCCAAGGACTCCTAGACGCAAACTAAGAAGACTCTCACACGATACATGGCCCAATGGCCCAAGTGGGAGCACACAGCACCTGGACAGATTCTGTCCACCAACTTCCAACGCGATTTTCCGTCGACTCTGAGCTCCAATAGGCCTGAAACCGGTGGCATTTGAAAGCTTATGTTTTTATCTTTCCAGGCATATGTGGATCGCCAAAAACGGAGCCCATTTGTGGCAAAGATAAAACATGGTAAAGAGAACATCAGATCTTTTCTAGCAGGAGGTGATCTATAGATATGTCTTCTAAGGACAGATCAAACCAAGATAGCTTGCATCATGCTAACCTTACAACATTAACTATGCAGTGCAAAGACATGCATCACAGATATTATTAACATGAAGCAAGTTGTGCATGAGTCGATATGCAAGCATGACAACTCGATGCACGAGATAACTAGTAGATCTTGCCAATAACAACGCTTAGTACAAGAACTACCATTGGCAAAACGCCGTGATGCCCTATCAACATCTACTATAGAGATCAATACAGCAGCATGACGATATACCATGAAAACCCTAATTGCTTAGGGGTGGCGATGCGCCAAAGGGATGTGGAGACAACCGCTGCTTGGTGAAAGTGTGTCGTCAATTTTATTCAATAGTACGGGTACATATTTATAGTCCTGTGGACTTGGGCGGCAAGCCTACCCTTTCCTTATTTTTAAGCTAAAACCCTAACCGACTCGATCTCTAACTGGACTCTTTTAACTTAAACTATTAAACTACGATACAAGGCATGCTGGCCTACTAGACATGGTGCGCGCCATCACTTCCTTGGACAGCTTCTCTTACCCCAAAGCTGATCTAGGCCCATTAACTAGGTCGGCCAAATTCCGATGTCAATAGAAATAACAAAAGTAGAGGACAAGGAACTTTACTCAATCCTAGAATCAAATATCCTTCCTTTGAGAATACAAATCTAAGAGAGAGAAGAATTCCTACTCCCTCACTCTTCTCCTCACTACTCTCTTGATACAAGAGACACTCTCTCTACAAGCTAAGGGAAAGCTTCACTTCTCCAACACTATACAGTTCACACCTAGTGCTACTCTACCACTACTATACACACACACACCTCACAAGTGAGCTACCAGGGGGCATTTATAGTACCCAAGTGAGTGAGGGGTACTTGTAGGGTCGGTATGGTAGTTACAAGGGGGTGGGTCAGGCTAGGCGACCTGGTGGGAGATCGGGAGACCCCACCCTATGATGGGGACGGGGGGTTTCCGATCTTCCATCAGGTGGAGATAACTATCGATTTGACGGAGGCACAACGCACACGACTCGGCTTCCAATCAACACGATTCGAACCGTGCAATCGCAGCACCACGTCTCCTTTGGTTATCAACCGTGCACACACGATTGACCTCGCCACGAAGGCTTATCCTTGCCTGCGAATCAAAAAACACAAGCAAGAACACGGTAGATGCAAACTAAAATTGCAAATCAAAAAATTAAGCTCACAAGTGGGGTCTCACGAAGAGCCGGAGTAATCTCCAAACGGCGGCACTGGTCGATGACAGAAACAACTAAGCAAAACCCAAACCCTAACTTGGGCGGCGGCTGAGGTTTTTATAGACCTTAGGGTCGCCCAAGGACTCCTAGATGCAAACTAAGAAGACTCTCACACGATACATGGCCCAATGGCCCAAGTGGGGGCCGCAGCACCGTGGACAGGTTCTGTCCGCCAACTTCCAACGCGATTTCCCATCCTCCAAACTCCAATAGGCCCAAAACCAGTGGCATTGGAAAGCATATGTTTTTATCTTTCTAGGCATATGTGGATCGCCGAAAACAGAGCCCGTTTGTGGCCTGGGCGACGATTTTGGTGCAGACTGCTCCTGGAGGCCGAGGGGGCCTACTCCGAGAAGAATTGGGCCTCCAACTTGACTTGGACGTCCCCCTTGCTTTCCTCCTCGCCCTAGCTGGTTCCCGACCTTCATGTTCCTCTCCTAAGTTCCTAAGTGAAATATAATCAATAGAAACATTAGGTAGCATATTATCCTCACAAGTGTGTAAACTAGAACATAAGAACGAGCTCACCTGTTGATTTAATTGTCGTGCTCGAGCTCTTGTGAGAGGACCATGCATCACAACTGAAGCAGTGTCGCTCGTATGCATAGGAGAGAAGTCCTCATCACCCTAAGCTGGGCGGCTCAGGTGTCCCTTGGATCCACCGCCTCACTTCATCCCACGGTTGATCTTGACTTTGCAACGCAGATGTAGGTCGGTGGTTATCCTCGTGTGCTTTTGCCTCAACCATTGGATTCTCCTTATGTTTCTTCCTTAGCCATTGGATGAGACTCTCCTGGATTGCTGACTTAACCAGTATTTTTTGTGTTTCTTCTCTTGGCTTCCAACTGGAGTTGCACTAGACATGTGTTATGTTGCATACAGGTGGAAGATGGTGCCATTCGGAGCCAAAGTGGAGCTGGGCGGCCTGGCCCACAGGTCGGGCGACCTAGGGACTTAGCCCCTAGTGTCAGCCTCTGGGTCTTGAGTGGAGATCGAGGTCAGGCGGCTTGGACTACAAGCCGAGTGACCTGGCTCCAAGCTAGACGGCTTGAGTCCAGCCCCCTCTCCATCACTCTCTTGTTCATACACCATGTTTTACCATATTTTGTATGTTTTTGCATCATGACATGTGTTCCTGCAAGGTCTATGTGCACAACTCGTAGAACCGGTTAATACGTATGAGCTTGCATCAAAAGTCACCCTTGAAACATGAAATGCTGGAGGTTGAAATGGGTTATAACGACCGTCAACACCCCCCCCCACACACACTTAAATCTTTGTTCGTCCTTGAGTAAACGAGAGTTAAGCATGATGTAGAGGGCATATGACAACTTTAGTCTTAACAAGCACAAAAGTCACTCCCAAGTTTGTTCATATTACCCAGGATTTCAATGGTGGCTACACTGGCTACACTTTGATTTTAGGATGTAGAGGCTAAGAACAAGTCTAGGTGTCACAGTAGTTTTCTCCCAACTATGAAGAAAAGAGGTTTTCACTTTTTACAAAGTAGCTCTATTCCTTTGTTCTCAAGATCACCTCTCAATCACTCTAAAGATGAGATCCTTTGTATTTCCTCTCCTCCTAATCTATGTTTTTGGTGGAGCTAAAAAGAGTGAGAGACCATCTTTTCATGTTTGTATCACCAAGTCAAATCAAGTGTCAAGACAAAGCGTATGTATCAATTCAAGAGTTTCGGCTATGTGCAAGTGTGGCGGAAAGTTCTTGGTAAGTGTGCTTTGGCATTTCCCTTTTTTGATGCGAGAGAGGGCATGTATTTCTTTTTCCTTCTTTCTTACTTTTTACTTTCATTCATTTTTTCTTTTTTTTCAATTACATGCCTCATTTCCTCTCTTTTTGCATGATTGACGAGGGGTAATTGGAATGTTTGCATGGCACAACTTGCTAGAACTTTGTGGAATGAACGTGCACATGATAGCCAAAGTTATGAATGATTCTAACTCATTGGTTGGCACAAGGCTTGAGAAGGTTCAGAACATTCAAATATGTCTGCGATACATAAGAATATATTTGTGGCACTCGTAGGATATGTGACTTGAGAACATTGGAGTAGAGCAAATTTTTATGATTTTAGCAAAACAAAACTCTTTGCCTTAGTGGGAGATTACGTTATGTATCCATGTACTCATATCTTAAGGATCAACATCTTACATCAGGTGGGTCCCTAATCAAAAGGTATCCATGGGTAATTTTACTTCAACATAGGAAGTAAAGTTTGTGCAAGCATAGACACAAGTTGACAATATGATCATATAGAGCAGATTTTTATCCAAGTTTCATGTATAGTGGCATATGAGGACCATAAACGATAAATTTTCGATAGTACCTGGTCCTTGTGCAAGGTTGAAGTGAAGATGGGCTGACCTGACCCAATACTAAGCCGGGCAGCCTGGTTAAGGGTCGAGCGGCCTAACAGGTGGGCCTAACTACCTTTGCACCGATCGTGTTGTGTGAAGAAGTGCTTTGGGATGTCCTTTTCTGCATGTGGCACACTTTTCATCAATGTGACAGGCCGGGCCACATGGGTTGGAGGCCAAGCGACTTGGGTTTTGTTCGGTTCATCCCACATTTTTGTGTGCAGCGAGGTGCAACCGTGTACATTATGTTTCTTGTTTGTTTCTGCAGGGTTTGTGACAGGAGATGGGGGAGGCCTAGTGCATCCCCCCACACTTGAACTCAAAGCAAGGATAAACGACACATTTATTAAACTAAGCACTAACATTGAAACTAAATGAAACAAAGCAAAGATAGGCGCAGTTCATACAAATGAAAGAATAAAAGAAACACAACCTAAGCACTAAGAAAATAAAAGGGCACCTATATTAAAATTTATTATGAAACCCGGGGCATCTATGGCATAGGTGGATCATATATGTCCGGATGCCCAGTAGCTTCTACAAGGCGGCGAAACTTGGAAGAGAAGCCCTTCCTAAGCATTTCTAATTTATCATTAATCTCCCACTTTCAAAGTTCCCCTTCTGCACAGCGTTCTTCAAGTTGGATGAACTTTTTCTTCATGGCTGCGAGCTCTGCCTTGAGAGACTCTATGGTCTCTTTCTCATCCTCCGCCTCCAAAGATTCTTCAAAATGCTCAGGTGGATTGCGGATGGAGGGGGTTTGGTGACACGGTGAACAGTCCTACTGGGGGAAGTTAAATCAATGGACTCATCAATAGATGCGTCCCCCCAATGGACGTTCTCCATGTGCTTCGGGACCATCACCTTGCCCCACCCTCCATTGGGAGTACGACCTCCCCGGATGGTGTAGTCTGGTGATCCTGGGCGCTTTGGGACCTTCTTGCCCTTGTCCTTCACAAAATCTTCCAAGAAGAGTTTCCGGACGGGCACCTTAGGGCTGATCTTCCTGACCTTAGGTGGAGGGGAATCTTCCCTAAACACCTTCTTGGCGATGGTGGGTGGAGGGGACAGACCACGTGCAGGCCTCCCCGCACTGCGAGAACGCTTAGGGGAAGCCGGGTGGCCTCGCTCCAGGTCGGGCGACATGGCACCAGGCCGGGCGACCTGGAGATGGGGTTGGGCGGCATGAGCGGATCGGGCAGCTAGAGGTTCGACGTCCAACACCTTCATGGTGTTGTTCCCCATGGGTACATCTCACTTGGGGACAAGAGTCTAAAATACATATTCACACAACCTGAACTAAATATGAGGCAACGTCGTTGGTTAGAATTGATAAAGGACTATGATTTGGATATACACTATCATCTTGAGAAAGCAAATGTGGTAGCAGACGCGTTAAGCCGCAAAGCTCATTGCAACTTCATTGAGGCTCGTCCAACAGTGAGAGTGCTATGTTGTGAGATTGGAGAAATAGAAATGCCAACGGTGCTAGAAGCTGAACTTTACAATCTTATCATTGAACCATCCATAAAAGATCAAATCATTGCAGCACAAAAGAAACATAAGGGCATGGCACATATTCGAGATGGGATCAATGAAAAGAAGAAGGCTTGTTTCAAGCTCGACGAAGAGGGAGCCTTGTGGTTCAAAAATCGCTTAGTCGTACCAAAGGACATGGAGCTAAGGAAAAAAATCCTAGATGAAGCTCACACCTACAGGTCCATATGAAGTCCATGTTCACCATGCACCCGAGCAGCAATAAGATGTACCAAGACTTAAAACAAAAATTTTGGTGGACCTGTATGAAACGGGAGATCGCCAAATATGTGTCCGAGTGTGATGTGTGTCAGAAGGTAAAAGCTGACCACCTAAAGCCTGCGGGTATGCTTCAACCATTAGCAGTTCCAGCCTGGAAATGGGAAGATATACATATGGACTTCATTGTGGGTTTGCCTCGTACTCCGAAGGGGTATGATTCTATATGGGTGATTATTGACCGATTCCCAAAATCGGCCCACTTCATCCCTGTGAAAACAATTTACCATGCTAAGACCTATGCCGAACTTTATATAGCAAGGATTGTCTCCTTGCACGGTGTTCCTAAAACCATCACTTCGGACAGAGGCTCACTGTTTGTGTCCCGTTTCTGGAAGCATTTGCAAACAGCCCTTGGGACCAATTTGATTCACAGTTCAGTGTACCACCCCCAAACTAGTGGCCAAGTTGAGAGGGTAAACTAGATTTTAGAAGACATGTTGAGAGCATGTGCGTTGACCTATTCCACCAAGTGGGATGAGTGTCTTCCCTTAGTAGAATTTGCTTACAACAACAGCTACCAAAAGAGTTTGGAAATGGCACCTTTCGAAGCTCTTTATGGTAGGAGATGTAGAACACCACTCAACTAGTTTGAACACGGTGAACGGGTCACATTCGGTCCAGATTTAGTAACACAAGCCGAAGAACAAGTAAAACTCATACACAGTCACCTAAAAAGAGCACAGTCCAGACAGAAAAGTTACTCTGATAAGAGGAGGAGGCCGTTAGTCTTTCAGAAGGGCGATCATGTGTATCTTCGGGTGTCACCAATGAAAGGAGTCCATCGGTTTGGAGTGAAGGGAAACTTAGATCCGAGGTACATTGGTCTGTTCAGGATCACCGAACAATGTGGATCAGTGGCTTATCGATTGGAGTTGCCACCACACCTTGCTGCGGTTCATGATGTGTTTCATGTCTCGCAACTTAAGAAGTGTTTGAGAGTGCCAGAAGAAGTGGTTGATACATCTCAAATTCAGATTGAACCAGACCTCACATATGAAGAGCAACCCATAAAAATCCTTAACCAAAAGCAAAGATCAACACGAAGAAGAGCTATAAATTTTTACAAGGTACAATGGAGTAATCACTCCGAAGAAGAGGCAACTTGGGAACAAGAAAAATACTTGCAAACAAAATATCCAGATTTTCTTCCGTCTACTTCAAATGAGTATGTCATAGTAGTTTTAAATTCAGATCTTATTTAAACCATACACAATGCGCTACCTTCTCATTTAACTAATCCACCCACATCACATCAAAAATTTCGGGACGAGATTTCTTTAAGGGGGTGGGTTGTGATGCCCCAGGCATATCAAGTGCATTACCTTTGCATCATCTCATGAACATTTCATAATTTAGTGCATAAGTAGGCCAAGTCATTTGAATCAATTAAATTCAGTTTTTCCTGAATAGGCCTCCACATTTGTCACTATAACTTTGAATCTGTGGTGAATATGAAGAAACTTGATATACCAAACTTGTAGACAGTTTCATGCTTGAAAACTTTAGTATTTTGTGTGTTGACATGCATAATGATTTGGAAATGGTTTGGGGTCATTTTATGTCAATTTATGAAATCTGTCCAAACCTGATCTGTAAAGTAAATTCAAATTTCCTTGATCTTAAAGCCAAAATCTTGCAATGCTTTTATTGAGAAAGTTGTAGGTTATAAAATTCTGAACAACATTGGTATAAAACTCTTTGTGTGAAAGTGACTAGAAAATGGACTTTTAGAATTTCTAAACTTATAGGTTCTGCTGGTCAAATTGGAGTCAGTAGTTTAAATTCAAATTTAAACCATATGTTTAAATAGAACATGGTATGAAAGTTTATAAGAGAATGGTAGAGATACAAAAATATAGAACGTTTCTTGTATTTTGACTTTCTTCCAAGTCGGACAAATAGGTCTTCAAATAAGCACAATTCAGAAACTGGTTTAGTGAGTCAAATAGGACTTTTCTAATTTCAGGATTTTTCCTTTCTCTCTGTGTCAATGACAAGCGAGCCCCACTAGTCAGCCGTCATCGGATTCAGGCCCGCGCTCTTGAAAAATCGGCCGTAGTGGGCCCCACTCCTCCGCGCCCCATACACACGGTCCATTGGACCCGAGTGTCACCACTATCCTCGGTCCCACCCATCAGCGACACTATGCCCATGCACCGCGTCCACACCGCGCTAGTTCCCCTCTCTCCCTCTCCCTCACGCCCACGCGGCCGACGGCGTACGGTCATACGCCGCAGCGCCCTGCCCGTGCCCTCGGCCAAAAGCTGAGGCCGAGCGCGACCTCCCCTCCTGCTCTCTCTTGCTCGCTCACTCTGTCTTCTTCCTCCACCGAACGCTCCCTCCCTCTGTTTGTCCACCAGCGCCTGCCATTGCCGAGCTCGGGCCAAACTTAGCCGGCCGCCTCCGCTCGTCCTCGCTTCTCCCCGTCACCGCGCCGGTCATCTCCGGCCTCCACTCCACCGCTTCCCCTTGGTCTAGGCCACCGAAACCGCTCCACCACACCGCATTCCACCGCCGGACCTCCACACCTCCTACTCGCCGTCGCCGGCCTTCCACCAGCAATCCCCGTCGCTGCAGGTAGCAGGGGTGAGATTCTCGAGTCCTCCTCAGACCACCGCCAGTGGGTCTTCGGGCCCCGGCCGGCCGTTTCCCGCACGCGCCGCCGCCATTTTTCCCTCCCTACCCGAGGTTGAAGAAGAGGTGAGGAAGGAGATGCATGTTTTACGAATTAACCCTCGATGTTTTGCGTTTTCACGTTTCCATCCAGAGCGCTATACACTGAGCCTTGTAGATCTTACGTTTTAGCCCCTGGATGTTACGGTTAATCACGTTGAAGTCCTCGATCTATGGGTTTTTCCATTTATTTCATTTATATTGGGTTGAGAACTTTGGAAATTCATAGTAAATCAAATGAAAATCCTAAAAATGTAAACTCAGTTGCTATGAACTCCTTTTGAGTAGATCTACAGGATAGATATGATGTGGATGTGTGAAAGTACTGTTTTGCCCCTGGTTTCTTGCATGCATGTTGAGAGTAGATAAATGCCAAAATTTGTCTAAATGAACTCCAAAATTTGTGAAACTTGGACAATAGCTTTATTATGAGATATAGGACCTGTGTGATATTTTTGCAACCCTAGCGTTGGCTGGTTAATTACTGTTTTGCCATTATGCATGTGTTTTGTGTATTTATTTAACTTGGAAAATGGAAGCTACATAAAATATGCTCAAAATGACTCTTTGGTATTTTTCATATGCTTCATATGGTATAAAAAGCTCACTGGTGAAATGTGAGGCTGTGCATGTTTAGTTTGATTACTGATTTGAAAATAACAAAATGCTACTAGCTAGAAAAGAAAATAGAAAAAAGTGGTTCTAAATTGCTAGTAAAATTCTATGGAAAACCTGGTAGCTTGCTGGTGATGTCTTTGTTCCAGAAAGTATTTTTCTAATTTTTATTGCTACCGTTTTGATCTATATGAATATTATGATGAAATTAAAATGTGGAAAATTGATGTCCTATGAAAATATGGATTCTGAGCTCGCTGATTTTGTGGTGGTGCTTATGCAATATTATGCTTGCTGTAGAAATTTCAGGTCCAGAACCCACTCCTATAAATCATGAAAAATCTGGGAAGTTAAAAGGTTGTCATATTGTTAGAATTTTAGTAAAATGATTATAAGTCTTTTGTGGCTGAAATTTCGGCAGTAGCTCAGTACAGTATTGATCTCCCTGTCATAAATATTTGAGCTCATTTGGGCATATATAACAGTATGATCTTGGCATGAGTACTTTAATTCCATAAATGGATAAACTTGTATAATGGACCTAGGTATAATTTATGTGAGAGTGTAATGTTGCTTGCTACACCATGATGCTTGCTGAAGGTTCTTGTGATATTATGAATAAAGGATTAAAACTAGGTTAGGTGATGGTTTGTACGATTTCATAATGATGGTTTGTATGATTTCTTAGTAAAGTTTTTAAGTTTTCTTTATTGTGGGATGAATTTAAAATGAGAATACTTAAGTCATTTTGTCACAAGCTACTAACCATGAATTATATTTCACTTGCACCTCATGCATGCATTTGCATTCGTTGCACTCATGGTTGCACTATGTCATGCATATAGACCCCGCGAACGAAGAACCGACGTAGGAGCAGCCGCTGATCAAGGAGCCGGACGACGAGCCCCTGCACCAGGAGCTAGTGAACCAGCAGCAGGAGGACCAGCAGCTGGCAACCGACTTCACACCACAGGCATCACCTAACTTTAGCAAGAAATGTAGGCAGGACCATGATTTTCCCAGCTAATATGATTATGTTTGATGACTACGCATCTGCATTAGGAGTTGTTTGAAACCAACTGGATTAGATTCTCCGGTCGCCCTGACCCTAGCACCTACACATAGAGTTCGTAGGACGAGTGCCTAGTAATGCTAGGTGCGAGTAGACACGAGTGAATGTCATCACTCGTCACGTAGGTGGTTTTCAAACAAAAGAAATCTTACTATGATGGAGGTCTTGTTTATGCTTATGATTTAAATGGAGACCGGGCGGAGCATAAGTTTACTTTTCGTGGTATGCGTTGTTGTTATCGGGCTCCGTCCATGTCGCATAAGGCCGTTCGTTGTTCGCCTATTGGTCGGCATAACATTGCTAGAGTGCTTATCCAGGACATGGGCATGGTGAAAGTCTTACTTGTGCCATACGAAGAACAGAGACTTGGTCCTACCATGGGGCCTAGGGGCACTTGACTCATGGGAGGGCTGACCCGGTATGCCGTGGTATCGCTCCATGGGGGCTAAACCTGGGGAATGTGGTTGGAATCGAACTTGGGATGGGACTAGTGGAGATGGGGGATATATGTGTGGAACGCGATGGCTAGTAAGCATATATCTCCTGGCATTTTTAGTTATTACCGGGAATAAAAATCGATTCGAATTGCTGATGCTCACTAGGTGTGAGAATGCCAATGCCACTAACGTTCAATGTTGTAACAACTTGAACAGATTATGCTTATTGTTCATGTTTTTAAATTCCACATGCTTGGATATTGATGTTTTACACTCATGCAAATTATTATTATTATGCTATTGTTACTATTATGATGAAAGGTGGCAGCTGTCAAGTCCTGCTATCTTATGTAACCATGACCTGTTTAAAATCAATGGCTAAGGATCCACATGATTAGTAAGCAAGCTTTGTGTTAACCATAAGTCATTTCCATTAAGTCCTACTGAGTAATTAGTACTCAGGGTTTGCCCCCACTTTTAGAGCGCAGGTACTGATGACAACTGAACAACTGTTTGGAGGAGGGTAGAACCGGTGGGCTCGGTGCTACTCCCCATGCTCATCTCTGCATGAAGACTACTTAAGTATTTTGTTTCCGCTGTGAGATATTTTTGAAATCGCTTCCGCTATATTTTTAACATGTATTTGACTACGTATGTTTGGTTTGTATACTAAGTCTACCTATCTTATATTTCAACTGCCTGTGATGATGTAACTGTTGTGGCTCCATCGAGAGTCAGATGTGTTTGATGTCGGTTCCTCTGGGAATGGTGCTATCGAGAGCTCGAAGGACTCTCGACGGACTACCGGGTTTAGTTCAGCCTAAGTGCATTGCGAGCCAAAGGTGGCAGGTGTGCTTAGTCTGGATTAAGCAGAATTTCACAAACCAAATGTATGTATTCAAATACATGTTCAAAATATAGCGGAAGCGATTTCAAAAATATCTCGCAGTGGAACAAAGTACTTAAGTAGTCTTCATGCAGAGATGAACACAAGGCGAGTAGCACCGAGTCCACTGGTTCTACCCTCCTCCAAACAACTGACCAGATGTCGTCAGTACCTGCGTTCCAAAAGTGGGGGCAAACCCTGAGTACTAATTACTCAGTAGGACTTAATGGAATGGCTTACGGCTGACGCAAAGCTTGCTTCCTAAGAAGTGGATCCTTAGCCATTGATTGTTAAACAGGGATGAGTTAACCATAAAGTAACAAGTTCCATCATTTGCATGTATCAATATAATCATAATACTTGCAGGAATGTAAACATATAATACAAGCATGTGGTGTTTGAAAACATGAGTAATAAGCATAATGTATTCAAGTAGTTGCTATGTTGCCCGTCAGTGATTTTGGCATTCTCACACCTGGTGAGCATCAGCGATTCAAATCGATTTTTAATTCCCGGGAATAACTAGAAATGCCAGGGGTATATGCTTACTAACACTCGACGTTCTCACATATAGCCCCCGTCTCAATCTGACCCGTCCCAAGATTCAAAATGCCCCCACCTAACCCTCGGGTTGTGCCGCCTTAGGAGCGATACCACGTGTGCTGGGTCAGCCCTCCCTCGACTACAAGTGCCCCTGAGTACATCAGCCTCCATCAAGTGGATGGACGGCATCTTGAAAACTTTGGACGGCTCAGGAAAGACTTTCACCAATCCCATGATCTAGTACGCATCCTAGCAATGTTATGTGGATCAGCAAGCGAACAGCGGACGGGGCCCTAAACGACTCGGGCGGAGTCCACCGATCCTTCCATATCATCATCATCATTTTTTTTATCTCCGCCCAGTCTCCATTTAAATCGTATTCAAAATGAGAACATCCACATTAGTGAAATTTTTGTGATTTTGAAATCACCTACGCGACAAGTGACTCCATTCACTCGTGTCTACTCATACCTAGCATTACTAGGCATACTTGTCCTACGTACTCTATTGTAGGTGCTAGGGTCAGGGCGGCCAAGGAATCTAATGCAATTGGTTTCAAACAACTACTAATGCAAATGCATAATTATCAACCATAATATAATTGCTAGGAAAAGCATGGTCTTGCCTACCTTTGCTTTTACTTTAAGAAAACCAACAAACTAAGCTAATTGTTAGTTTGCCGGGTTGTGAGGCTATGCCCCAGCCAACCCCTTGATCCCTTGGACAACTCCTCCTTCCAAACACGACTGATGGGCCCTCCAGGTCGTGAGTGGGTCGTAGTTGGACTTCTGGACCACCGTTGTTTGATGTAGTTCCACGCAATTGCTTATTGATCACGTACCTGCAATAAGCGTCTCTATATGAATGGCATGCATTGATGCGATGCAGACG
Organism: Paspalum notatum; assembly: GCA_022530915.1. Taxonomy (NCBI): domain Eukaryota; kingdom Viridiplantae; phylum Streptophyta; class Magnoliopsida; order Poales; family Poaceae; genus Paspalum; species Paspalum notatum. The sequence continues at coordinate 24,247,502 of CM039685.1, read as the reverse complement.
ATGCATGAGGATTCACACACACAATTAATCATGTCAAGGATCGGTAACATGGTGAATTATCTCCTTAAACATTGATTACGTTTGCGGACATAGAGCAAGCATACACTCTCACAATCAGATATTCACAATGATCAAATATCAATTTAAATTGTCCTTTACCATACCATATACCAGGAAAGAATCAGGCAAGCATATATTTACACGTGAAAAGGGCTACTAGTTCAAAACATCACTCTTATTAATACTAGTGATGGTAGTGCTTTTATGAACCGTGAGCAAGTATACATTGCTACAATCATATATACACCTAGCAAGTTATTCATGTTACAGAGAACACGTTAAGTAAAGCAACATGTGAATGAAAGACACTCAGGATGAGGTAAATCAAAGAAAACAATATTAATTGGTTTACTTGAATTGAGTCATTTAACATTTAAAAGGTCACTTCATTTCTGGTAATTATATAGAACCAAATGGCTTCAAATATTTATGACGTTGCCGAACATTAATACACAATACCACTGACCGAATTTCAGCCCCAAAGGATTTACAGATAAATTATGAACATTCTAACAAGTTATCAGCCCTACAGCTTCTCAGATTTTTCATAATTTATAGGATGAGTTTCTGGTCATGATATTTTCTTAGTACGTAACACAGGGCATAAACAACATGTACAAAAATCAGCAAATGAAATATCCATAGTTGGATAGGACATCTATTTTCCATATATTTACTTTAGCTTATTTTAGATGAAAATCAAAACAGTGACTATAAATTCTACAAAAATGATTCCTGGAACCAACACCTAACCAGAACACTACCATATTTTTCATGGAATTTATTATGCACCCTAAAGCTACTTTTTCCTATTGTTTAGTTAAGCAAGTAATATTTTGTTATTTTCAAAACAGTGACAAAACTTAACATGCATAGCTACATACTTCAACCGTGAGCTAACTACACTAACAAGAGCTTATACAAATTCCAGGGAGGCATTTAAAGCATATTTTATGTAGCAAACATTTTCCATGTTAATAAAATACACAAAACACATGCATAAAGGTAAAACAGTAAACATCCAGCAAGTGCTAGGGCTGACAAAAATCACACAGTGCCCAGACATCATTAGAAAGCTACTTTCTAAGTTTCACAATCTTTGGAGTCCATTTACACCACTTTTACCATTTATTTACT